>OW026441.1:3750000-5000000 GCA_932274075.1 Diarsia rubi
TCAGCTTTGAAAGCCCATACAAAAATCCCTCACGACAACAAGTACACTTGCACCCGTTGCGTCGCTACTTTCATAACTTTAGAAGAACGAAATATCCATATAAAAACTCAACATACAACGCTACCATACATGTGTGTATACTGCAAAGAAAAGCCTCGGTTTGCAACCTGGGAGCTCCGAAAACGACATCTCATGGAGTTCCACAATTATAAGCCTGGAGCTGAAATGTACGAGTGTACGACTTGCCATATGACTTTTAAGACACGGTCGCAGAAATACCACCATAACGTGAAAGCCCATCGGACGAAGAAAGAGACAGAATACAGCTATCCTTGCGGGAGTTGTTCTAGAGCGTTCGCTTCTAAACTTTCTTTGGATAAGCATATCGCGAAAAAGCATTTCCATGTATGATATTACTAGATTCTTAAAATTTATCGTGGCGAAACCAACATGCCTGAAATATGTTTCTCGAAGACATGTGTTAAAACCAAGTCAGAGGCCCATCGTCGGTATAAATCTCTGATAGTCGCTAACCACACGATGAAGAAAGTAGAAGACTAGATTCTTCCATTAAGCAATAGGCTCGTCCATTTTTACGTTCGACTTGAACAACTGGCGAAAAGTGGTTTTACGATTTTACGAGTATGATATGTTCCGGATTTTATCAATGAATCTGCAAACGTAGCCTTTATGAAATAATCAACTATACTTGAAAGAAAGCAAGTGATTGGTAAAATCCCCCCATAATACTCTTTTACAATTTTAATCGAATAGTTCTGACTGATTTTTATTTATATTGAGATTTTTTTAATGTCTCCAACACAACGGTTGTATTTTATTTGATGCAATATTTACATTAAGACAATTTTATTTACTGATGAGATGACGAGTTAAAGTGTAAAAAGAAAAATACATGCCGTGCCGACCCCAAATGATTAGGATGAAAATATTTAAAGCACATTACTATGAATCGAAGCTGGTTACAGTATATAATGTAATACCCACAGTTTTTGGAAGAAAATAAACAACATTCTAACACCGTAATAATCCTTAAACGTACCGAATGCTGCGACACAGGCGTCCTCTCAGCATGAGGGCGTGGGCGTAATCTTCCACGAGGGCCTAGTGCGAGTTAACGGATTTACCAATCCTAGATTAGATCAGACTCAGAAATTGATACCTAGAAGTACTCTTATATATTCAAGAAATGGTTAAAAAACTAGGTACTACTGTGTTGCATTTAAAGCTACGGTAAGTGACTTTAAGGGTAATATCGATTTCTCGTAGCGGCGATCGGCGGCGGCGACCTCTCGCGCCCGGCCCTGGTGCAAGCCATGGTCCGGAGCGAGGAGGAATGGGGCGCCGTTGCTTCCTTCTGCGAAGCAGTGATGCTAGCGAAAAAGGTGGCGGAACGCGAGAGGGAGAGAACCTCTCGTCCCAGCCGCCGCGGGAGGCGCTCCGGGCGTCGGGGGTCTCGCGTTGACCTCCGGCCACCGTAGACGCGGGCCTGTGGACGGTGAGTGATGGGTTAACTCGCCGTCCGTCCGTCTTACGACGAAAACAGGCCGTGTCGACGGCGCGTTCGTGTTCCACGCGCGCCTCAAAGAGATGTCAGCAACATGGGAGGGGCCCGAAAGGGCCGACGCCCGTCGGGGCCGCGGGTTGTCCACAGGTTATCGCGGCCTCGACATAGAGGGCGAAGAAGGAACATGGGTGGTTTTTAGTCAGTAGAAGTCTGACACTCCCTTTCGCTCTGCCCAAGAGCGGAAGGGGATATTCGATGATTTTTCACCCGCCAAAAAAAAAAAGGGTAATATCGATAGTGTAACACACCATCTGTCGGTAATGTAAGTAAGCTATAAGATCTCAAAAAAAAAACGGTTGTATTCAAAAGTGTTAAAAGCAACAAAATTTATATTGAAAGTTGCTCTCTAAAATGCAAAACTTATTGTTTTATTAGCTCAAATAAAGAGATGTAAAGAATAATGCTGAAAATGGCTAAAATAACTAAGAAGTTTCGTGGTACTGGATTGTTCTATGAGTGAGAAATGTTTGTTTACAAAATGTATAGCTTCTCGTGGCGCGGAGTATAGTTAACTGTCTTTGTCTTCGTAAATCTATTCCACCGTCTATTTTTATAGGTAACCTAAAAAAAAGGTGATACTTCAAAAAAAAAATGAAATTGAATCGAACAATTTGACTCTACAATAAACATCCATATTTTCTTCCAAAAATGTAATTTCATTTTCAGCATAATTCTCAAATGTATTCTAGATATTACGTAGTGAGTACGTATGTAATTTATTATAAATATTATAAAACTAAGCAAATGTAAGACGTAAGCAATAAGTCCAATAAAGAGATTATAGTTTATATTGTTTTTTTTTATTAAATATATTAATACTTATTCCAACATGCAATGAACCAGTAAGTCAGAAAATCTTCGGAACTAATGACACAATTCTAAATTATTTTTCACGGTCAGTAAGCTTCATTATTCATGGATGCTTTAGGCTATAAATTGTATTATCATGCATACAGGGTGTCCCAGAACTCAACGTCAAGCCGAAACGGGGTGACAGGATTGATCATAACCATCACGAGAAAAATCTGAAAAAAAATCTATCTAAAATTATAGGCATTTTAAGAAAAACCTAGAAATTTGATCAAACTGTACCATTTTTCGGTTATTGTGGTTATTCTTTTTTATTTTTGTTCATTTGAACTTTGGAAGCGTAATCCTAAATAACATTTCTAGAATCCCAATAAAAAATAATGACACAATTGCCTCAAGTTTCCGAGAATTGAGACTATTTCTTAAACTACGAATTTAAAATTTTGAAGATTCGTCGACTTTGACAGGCCCTCCTTTAAAAAAAATGTACTAATGTGCCTTGGCAAGTGGCATTAAAAGTTGGCGCATTTAATCAGAATTCTAAAATGGTACAATACTTGTTAGTTCCATACAATAAAAAAGAGTAAAAAAATTAAAACCTCAAGTAACCCGATTTATGCTATCTCAGTTAAAATATTTTTGATTCGCACAAGCTCTAGGTAGGTTCTTAATTTTAAGGCAAAATGATGAGAGAGGGATTGTGGGTATGTTTGCCATGAGTGAGCGAGACAGATAGTGACGCCACTTTTACCGAAGTGAAAAAAAAGTTAGTAAAATTAGTAAAATATTGAAAAATCTTGATCTAGTTTAATTTAGGTTTGTTGGAATAAAAGTCAGATAGAGAAATAACATTTTTTATTACAATAAATGTTCAAATTGTTTACCATCAGCCTCAATACAAGCCCTACATCTTCTTCTACTCTAACTCTAACTGCTAACTCAATGTTCCTCACACCCATGTCCGAAAGTGAGGTAAGACAACAAATTCTTTCATTAAAAAATACCAATTCTGAAGGCTACGATGGACTCAACACTAGGGTAATAAAGTCATGTGTCGATGAAATAAGCGGAGTGTTGACTCATCTAATTAACCTGTCTTTTTCGCAAGGAGTGTTTCCAGAAGCACTAAAAATATCTATTGTTAAACCAATATTTAAAAAGGGTGATAAAGATGATATAACTAATTATCGCCCCATAACACTAATACTCATCTTGTCCAAAATATTTGAGAAATGCATGTATCAAAGAATAATTAACTATTGTGAGAAATTTAATATCATAAAAAAAGAGCAATTTGGCTTTCAAAAACAGAAGTCCACTTCCTTAGCCATCTTTTCACTTTTGAAAGCAATTTTGACCAACATTAATAATAATCATCTGACGACAGGGCTATTCCTTGATCTATCAAAAGCATTTGATTTAGTTTCTCATGACATATTATTACAAAAATTAGAGGCTGTCGGAATTAGGGGACTGCCACTTCAGTGGATATCGTCATATCTAAATGACAGACAGCAGAGTGTCGCTGTGACTAAACTTGATGAAAGTAGGAATATGGCACAATTCTCGTCTGAATATAAAACTGTAAAACGTGGAGTCCCCCAGGGTAGCATATTGGGCCCTATCTTGTTCCTACTCTACATAAATGACATAGTAAATGTGACTAATAATAAATGCTTTCTGTTTGCTGATGACATTTCCATAATTGTGACGACTGATAAAAAACATAAATCAATTATTGATCATGAAGCGGACATAAATAATACAATAGACAATCTAATTAATTGGTTAAATAATAATAATTTATATATCAATCTTGATAAATCTGTATACATTCAATTTAATCAATCTTATCAAAATCAATTTAATTTCAGTATGGGCATACCACAAATTACACAAATGACACATACAAAGTTTTTAGGAGTAGAAATTGATGAGCATTTAGACTGGAAAGCTCAGGTTGATAATGTTTGTAATAAAATAAATAAATTTGTGTACGCCCTCAGACAGATTAAAAAGGTAACAAATATAAAAACAGCTGTGATGTCATACCGTGCATATGTTGAGTCCTCGTTACGGTATGGATTAATTATGTGGGGAAATAGTACTGACCACAATAGAGCATTTCGTCGTTGCGACTTCAAAACCTCTTATGTGTCACTTTTGGCAAAATCACTTTTTTAATCCCGCCCTATTCACATTTTGAAGCTCTATCGAATGCAAAAACTCTCATGTGTCTACGACGATTTAATCGTCATTTGTTTACCAATTTCAAGATCTACAATGTGCTCCCAAGTAAAATGTTGGTGCTTAAAATATCTTATGTGTCAATGTACACATACGAGTTTTTAGTTCTATGTCATACTCGGGGCCTTTAGGCAATTATTAGATCAAAACATCTTATGTGCATCAGCACGAGAACGGCGGGTATTTTTTAAAATGATTTGCCTAATACTTTAGACCAATAATATCACAGGGGCGAGCGAGACAGATACATCGTGTGATTATTCTCCAATCGTAGATGATAGATATCGCTCATTGTAGGTATTAAAATGCATTTTGTCAGTGCGTGATTCGCGTCGCGTAGAAAGTTATTTAATTTACTTTGTGAGTGTAATATAACATAAAAAATGACTAAACGGCTATGTCCAAGCGAGATTGAGATATTACTGAATCAGCAAAATACAGGTGATTCTGAATCGAGTACTTTATTTGATTCTGGGGAACGCTGTTCTATCGGTTCCCTTATTACGCCAGAAGATTTAGGCTTAATATCTTCAGGATTGAATAATCAAGATGATGTTACGGAAGATTTATTTGCTCAAAGCTTCAGCATGCTCCATGCCGCTGAAGACCAGGGTATTGCGTCTGAAGATAATGTTACAATTAATGCTTCATCTGATCATAGCATCAGCATACTCCATGCCACTCAAGACCCGGGTATTGCGTCTGGAGATTCGGATGACATTACGAATGCTTCATCTGATCATAGCATCAGCATACTGCATGCCACTGAAGACCTGGGTATTGCATATGAATCGAACCAAGTGCTATCACCAATACCTATCTTTGAAAATTTGAGCGATAACAGTGATGATGATCCAGATTGGGTTCCAGTGATTTCGCGGCGGAGACGGAGTTTCTATCCATTGCTGAGCCAGGTTGAAGAGCATTTGGATATCGATGAAAGTAGGTCGCTGTCTGTGCACGATTTGATGAGGAACAGGAGTTTATTTTTAAAAAGACGGAGGATCCTGTTTTCTCTTGATAATGAAGATAGTGACAGTGATGACAATGTCAGTGGGGTATCATTACCTGATAATATTGATGGTAATACCTCTGTATCTGTACAAAGACCACTTCCATGCACCGTTAAAGATAATAAAGGAGCCCGCGTTGCCGGTAAATCGTACCTTGGGTTTAGAAAGTTAGCTGGAAAATGGACAGCGTGCGTTGAGAAATCTGAAAGAATTGTGAAACCACGTTGCTTACACACGTGTGTAGCTCCGAAATCTAAAAATTCTTTTCTTTGTGCTCTTGTATCCGATGAAGAACGCGAACAGCTTCATAAACATTTTTGGAAGCTCAAGACTTGGCCTGAGAAGATGGCGTTTATAAAAACATCAGCAGTGAGAAGGTGTGTAAGACGACGACGTAAATCTCAACAAAGGTCTACAAGTCAAAAACAAAGTGGCCACGATATTTTCATCAATAAATTGGACCCAAAATGCACTAGAGTGAGAGTGTGTAAATTATTTTTTCTTAATACACTTTGCATTGGAGAAGATAGTTTTCGCCGCTGGACTAGAGAGGTTGATATTTTCGAAGAAAATATTGAGGATCAGGAACAGACTTCAGAAAACACTGCATCAAGTTCAAATATTATTGCTAGGCCAAGAAGGAATGTTGAGTTGACAGGAACTGTTAAGACATGGTTGGATATTTTACCAAAAGTGCCGAGCCATTACTGTCGTTCTAGCTCAAAAAAAATTTATGTTGAATCGACTTTTCGATCTGAACTCCACATGCATCAGGTTTTTAAGGAGTGGTGTATAGAAAACCACTACAGAGCTGCCTCTAGAAAGACATTTTCGAAAGTTATGACTAAAGAAAATATCAGCATCCACCATCCTCGCAAAGACCAGTGCGACACGTGCTGTAGTTATAAAACTGGTAACATTTCCAAAGAAGAATATGATAGCCATATTGTAAAGAAAATCGAAGCCCGTGAAGCCAAAAAGAAAGCCGTAGCTAGTGCAAGCGAAAATGTTGTAGTTATAACAGTGGACGTTCAAAGTGTTTTGCTTGCCCCAAAGCTATTGGCTAGTGCATTGTACTATAAATTAAAATTACAATGCCATAACTTCACGGTTTATAATGTGCTATCTAAAGACGTGACAATTTACTTTTGGCACGAAGCAGATGGTAATGTGACTGCAAATGAATTCACATCTTGTTTAATAGACTACTGTCAAAACCTGCCACTTTCCACAGAGCACGTTATAATCATTTCTGATGGATGCGGACACCAAAACCGGAACCGAATTTTGTCAAGTGCCCTCAGCGATTTGGCGCAAAGAAGGAAAATTTGTATCGAACAACTTTACCTGGAAAAGGGGCACACTATGATGGAAGTAGATAGTGTTCACTCCACAATTGAGCAATACATAAAACCACCAATATTCGCTCCCAGTGATTACATCACCCGGATAAGACAAGCTCGACCACAAAAGCCCTATGATGTCAAATCCATTCACCATGATTTCTTTCTAAATTTCGAAGAGATGGAATCGAACCTAAAATCCATACGGCCTGGCAAAAAGAAGGGAGACCCTGTCGTGGTGGACATTAGAGGTCTTAAATATTTATCTGATGGATCCGTATTTTATAGGTTAAGACATGTCGATGAGTGGTCCGTACTTCCACAGCGAAGAAATAACCAAAGAAACGGTCTGGTATCTCCGAACCGATTGTACAGATCTCCGTTAAAAATTACTGAGAGCAAGTTTAAACATTTACAGGAACTGAAAATGGTAATAGATCAGGATTATCATCCTTTTTACAATGCAATACAATTTAATCCGGGTACTTAATGCATAATTATATGGGTACCTCAGAAAAGAATGGTACTTTGATTTGTAACTTTTATTTTATTCTAATTTTTGTTTGATTCTACTACAATCCCTAAATTAGTGTTTTCTGAAAAATATATTTTTTTTTTTCATTAAAACTAGTAGTTTTTATTTTAATTTTTATAGGCATTTTTGACCAAAAGCTCTGATGTAATACGTGAAGCGCAATGAAAATCTCTTATGTGTCAACTGAAATAGATTTTTTTTTTTTAGCTGTCTTATTACTTTTATTTTCAATTAACAATAGCAAAATAAAAAGCAGGGAATCATGTGGCTTATACCTATATTTTTTGTTTTAGTTGGATTCATTATATTTTTTTCAGTAGACGGTTTTTATCGATTTTCTCATAAAGTTGAATTTTACACATAAGAGGACTTAAAGTCGCAACGACGATTTGTCGCTCAAAAAAAAATGTTTACGGGCCATATACGGGATTCCATCTGATGAATCATGTCGACCTGTATTTAAAAGGCTTGGTTTGCTACCATTACCTTCATTATATTTGTATGAAGCATGTATGTTTGTTAAGAAATATAAAGGATTATTTAAAACAGCAGATGAAATAAGTTCTCGAAGCCGCCGTGATCCGTACAGACTTGTATTAGATGAGCTCCCTAGGCTAGCAAAATATAACAAAAGCTGTCTTGCTATGTGTGTACGTGTTTATAATAAGTTACCTAATGAATTTAAAATATTAAATTGCAGATTATTTAAAATTAAATTGTACAGATGGCTGAATGAAAATAATTTCTATAGTATTAATGACTTTTTTGAATTTAAATTATAATGCTTGTAATTCTAAATATCGTTAATTCTCTAAGTTTGCATGCTTTAAATTTAAGCAAAACATGTATGATCTTATATTCTTTAATAACACCTATGTATATCATGTTTTATGCAAATAAATAAATTATCTTATCTTATCTTATCTTATCTTAAAAAAGATCTACTTATTAGTCGGGCATATCTTCGAGAGTTAATCTCCTCAGCTGCTTGAGAAATGCGTTCACGCAGGTCGGCTACGTCCTCAATGGGCTTTGAGTAAACTTTTTCTTTCAAAACTCCCCAATAGAAAAAATCCAGGGGATTTGAATCTGGTGAACGGGCGGGCCACGAGATAGTGCCTGAACGTCCAATCCACCTTCCCGGATATTCCTGGTCAAGGAAATCTCTTACTTGCACTGCGAAATGCGCTGGGCAGCCATCTTGTTGAAACCACATGTCGCGAAGATCTGCTAGTGGTACGTCCTCTAACAGGGTTGGTAAATCTTCTCTTAAAAAATTTAGGTAATTAGTTCCATTCAAGTTCTCGGGCAGTTCAATAGGCCCAATAATTTTACCGTTTAAAATTCCGGTCCACAGGTTTACTTTAAAACGATACTGGGATCTATCTTCTCGCATTAAATGTGGATTCTCCACATGCCACTCGTGATAATTGTGCAAGTTTATGTAACCATCTTTTTTAAATGTCGATTCATCTGACCAGATAATTTTTTGGATGAATTGGGGATTTTCATTATGCCTCTGTAGCATTGTTCTACAAAAAGAAATCCTTTCCTGATAATCTCGAGGTAGAAGACTTTGAACTCGTTGTACGTGAAACGGATGCATTTCGGCTCTTTGTAAAATACGATGAGCAGTGCTTTTGGGTATTCCCGTTCTTTGTTCAATTCCACGTACGGAAATACTTCGGTCACCTGCGACCTCTTGCAATACTTCTTCCTCGAAAGGAAACAGGTCTACCTCCAGCCTGTATTTGATTCGGGAAACGACCGCCCTCTGTGAGTGAACGGTGCACATTAACAAACACGCGGTGATCCGGGTAGCGCTCTAAATTTGGATATCTTTCACGATAAAGTCTAGCGGCGGCACTTGCATTGCATCTGCATTCCCCATAAATGAGGTGCATGTTTGCATATTCTTGTGAAGTGTAGCGCGTAGGCAGTGTGCGTTTCGACCGCGCGGCCACGACGTTTTTTTTTAAAAAAAACTGTACCAAGTTTATGTAAAAGTTGATTCCCAAAACCATAAATTTGTCAAAGTTATGGTTACAAAGTTATAAGGGTTTGAACGTGGCCGCGCCATCGAAACGCGGAGAACCGCGCGGCCACGGAGATCTTTAAAACTAAGCGTTGCAGAGACCTGCAATTTAGGCAAATAACAGATTCCAGATGTAAAAAATTTGTAAAAATATAGAAAAAAATCCTAGGTTTATATTTTAGGAGCTGTAACACTAAAACCCCATGGCCGCGCCATTGAAACGGTGAAAACCACGTTATCGCCGATATCTCGCTGAAAAAGCATCGTAGTGGTCTGGAGTTTCTTGTGATTCATAGATTTGAATTTGTCAAATCATGTAAAAATACAAAAAAAACCTTAGATTTATATTTTAGGTGCTATAAGACTAAAACGCCATGGCCGCGCCATTGAAACGGTGACAAATACGTTATCGCCGATATCTCGCTGAAAAAGCGTCGTAGAGGTCTGGATTTTCTTGTAAAACATAGATTTGAATTTGTCAAATCATTTAAAAATACAAAAAAAAACATAGGTTAATATTTTAGGTGCTATAAGACTAAAACGCGATTACGATTGGATTTCAAATTTATGCTTCATAACCAAGGTAAGTAATACATACTAGTTACTGTCGTAATACTTTTTAATTTTTTAGTAAACCTAGTTTTGGAATTTCTAGGGAAATGCAATAGGTGGAAAGTTTTCTGTAAACACAATGTCATGGTCACCCTATCGAAACAACAAAGGTTCTAAACGATATCGTACTACAGCTCCTGATATACAAAGCTAGGATTATTTTGTGTATTTTTAAAAAATTTGATAAATTCAAATCTTGGTTTTACAAGAAACTTCAGACCTCTACGATGCTTTTTCAGCGAGATATCGGCGATAACGTGATTTTCACCGTTTCGGCCATGGGGTTTTAGCCTTACTGCTCCTAAAATATAAACCTAGAAATTTATTGTGTATTTTTCCAATTTTTGACAAATTCTAATCATTGTTTTACAAACAACTTCAGCCCTCTGCGATGCTTTTTCAGCGAGATATCGGCGCTAACGTGGTTTTTTACCGTTTCAATGGCGCGGCCATGGGGTTTTAGTCTTACAGCTCCTAAAATATAAACCTAGGTCCTTTTTGGGTATTTCCAAAAGTTTTGACATATTTAAATCTAGGTTTTACAAGAAACTTCAGACCTCTACGATGCTTTTTCAGCGAGATATCGGCGATAACGTATTTTTCACCGTTTCAATGGCGCGGCCATGGCGTTTTAGTCTTATAGCACCTAAAATATTAACCTATGGTTTTTTTTGTATTTTTACATGATTTGACAAATTCAAATCTACAGGGTGTTTGGAAGGGAGCTGTACATACGCCTAGGGTAGAAACTAGGGATAGTCTGCTACCTACCCCCGCCCATTATATTGACCTTGGCCTCAAGGTTTTTTTTTAATTTATTATTATTTTTTATTTGACTTTTTGACTAAAACTACCTGTAGCTCAAAATCTATCCATGGGACCGGTCGGCTAATGGTCTTGTTTTAATCGTTAGAGTCTTAGGGTCCTGCAAAAAATTATTTTACACCAGAAAATTGTGGAGAAGAAAAGTTATGGGGCCTGAAGTACCGTAGTAAGGTAAAGAAATAATTTTAAATTAAAAAAAAACCTTGAGGCCAAGGTCAATATAATGGGCGGGGGTAGGTAGCAGACTATCCCTAGTTTCTACCCTAGGCGTATGTACAGCTCCCTTCCAAACACCCTGTATATTTTACAAGAAAATTCAGACCTCTACGACGCTTTTTCAGCGAGATATCGGCGATAACGTATTTTTCACCGTTTCAATGACGCGGCCATGGCGTTTTAGTCTTATAGCACCTAAAATATAAACCTAGGGTTTTTTTTTTGTATTTTTACATGATTTGACAAATTCAAATCTATGAATCACAAGAAACTCCAGACCACTACGATGCTTTTTCAGCGAGATATCGGCGATAACGTGGTTTTCACCGTTTCAATGGCGCGGCCATGGGGTTTTAGTGTTACAGCTCCTAAAATATAAACCTAGGATTTTTTTCTATATTTTTACAAATTTTTTACATCTGGAATCTGTTATTTACCTAAATTGCAGGTCTCTGCAACGCTTAGTTTTAAAGATCTCCGTGGCCGCGCGGTTCTCCGCGTTTCGATGGCGCGGCCACGTTCAAACCCTTATAACTTTGTAACCATAACTTTGACAAATTTATGGTTTTGGGAATCAACTTTTACAAACTTTTACATAAACTTGGTACAGTATTTTTAAAAAAAACGTCGTGGCCGCGCGGTCGAAACGCACACCGTAGGCATGGTAGATAAAAAGGATGCCAACACAAAAGTCTAAAGAGAAGCCAAAGTTGTCAGTACTAAATCAACACAAGCGAAGACGAATGTGCGCAGTAGACAAATCAGCGAAACGTACTAACTGGTTGGTGTCGGACTGGTAGCGTAGCCATTTGCTTGGTATGACATCTATCTGTTTCATTCGCACTCGTTTAAACGACGCATCTCCATCTCAATGCGTAGTGTCACTATCTGTCTCGCTCACTCATCTCAAACATACCCACTATCCCTCTCTCTCATCATTTTGCCTTAAAATTCAGAACCTACCTAGAGCTTGTGCGAATCAAAAATATTTTAACTGAGATAGCAAAAATCGGGTTACTTGAGGTTTTATTTTTTTTACTCTTTTTTATTGTATGGAACTAACAAGTATTGTACCATTTTAGAATTCTGATTAAATGCGCCAACTTTTAATGCCACTTGCCAAGGCACTCTAGTAAATTTTTTTTAAAGGAGGGCCTGTCAAAGTCGACGAATCTTCAAAATTTTAAATTCGTAGTTTAACAAATAGTCTCAATTCTCGGAAACTTGAGGCAACTGTGTCATTATTTTTTATTGGGATTCTAGAAATGTTATTTAGGATTACGTTTCCAAAGTACAAATGAACAAAAATAAAAAAGAATAACCACAATAACCGAAAAATGGTACAGTTTGATCAAATTTCTAGGTTTTTCTTAAAATGCCCATAATTTTCAAACTGCATGGGATAGATTTTTTTTCAGATTTTTCTCGTGATGGTTATGATCAATCCTGTCACCCCGTTTCGGCTTGACGTTGAGTTCTGGGACACCCTGTATAAGCCGCGCTATCATAATTTTTGCAGACAAATTCGCGGTCTAAACTCTAGTGGATAATAATAACATGGGAGTAGCCAATAAGAATCGGAAAATCAAATAATGCTAAGCGAAGCAGAACGGAGAAATGATGGCCACAGAAACGTAATGAAGAAATCTGACGAACAATTTTCTATTTTTAGGACAATGCTGCGAATCAAACGACGGTGATTACGAATTAGAAAAGTTACCCAAGCCGAAGTATATTAGAAGTGCTAGAGCGGAAGCCAGGATAATCACCAAGAGTAATGCATCAGCGATCTTAGAATGCTGGTCTCTCCTGCCTTTTAGATGGAAGAAGAACAGATTCAAATGCGCCTACTGCGAAGAGAACTTTACTGAATGCACCGAACTTAGAGACCATGTTCGCATCTGCTCCACAAGTCACAGTATCAAAGATATTTATAGCAAATTCAAAGAAATGCCTCTAATCAACGTTGATATTACTAACGCAGTCTGTTCCCTATGTTCTTTACCTCTTACAAATGCCACTCAAATTAGAGAACATGTAATTCAACACGGTCTTGATTTCAACCCGTATCACCCTGACGGAATACTACCATTTTGTCTTGACAAACAATCTTGGCAATGTGTGATATGCCCGGAAAAATTCAACAACTTCCTAAAGCTTTACGAGCATATGAATGTTCACTATCAGCACTATATTTGCGCGACTTGCGGTAAAGGATTCATGACTGCTCTGAGATTGAGAAAACATTTAGAAGTTCATGTATCCGGATCATTCCCGTGTAATAAATGCGGCAGGATCTTTATAATGAGGGCAGCAAGGGATTCACACAAAGCTTCCGTTCATCCTAAAGCTCCTAGGTACGAATGCCCCCACTGCAATATAAGATTCAACAATTATTACGAAAGAATTGATCATATGAAGAACACACACAGCGAGAGAGAGGTGTTCTATAACTGTGCCCATTGCGAAATGTCTTTTAAAACCAGCGGAAAACGCGGTATTCACGTCCGAACTGTCCACTTTCCGCCACTATTGAAGTACTGCTGCAGTTATTGCGAGTGGCAATTTAGGACCAACTACGAATTAAAAAGACACATGGTTCGACATACAGATGAGAAGAAATTCCATTGCTCAGTATGTGGAAAGTCTTTTCCGAGGAATAGAGCGTTGACTTCGCATTTAAAAACTCACCAAGATGCGAATGGAAAATGGCGGGGGCCAGTGTTCAAGCAGAGGGTGCAAAAATTGCCTTCGATTAATGCGCATGATTTGACTGATTTAGTTCCTACTGATATAAAAGATACAACTAACTTACTAGATAGAACTTAAGTGGCAGTGGACAGGGCAGAACGGTTGGCCGATGTGGCTGGAAAGTTCTGGAGTGGCGGAAGACGTTATGTTGGACGGCCTCCACTAGGTACACCGATGACCTGATGAAGGTTGCGGGGATCCGCTGTATGCGCGACGCACGAGACTGATCAATGTGGCGACTCTTGGGGAAGGTCTATGTCCGGCAGTGGAGGTATTATGAAGATTAAGTATACAGTGCTACATGGATATTTTGGAGTTCGAATGTCGTCGATGGTACTGTTCATAAAAGTTTGCGAAATCTTAATAATGATTTGGACGTGCGCCAAAAGTTCCTTGTATACCTATGTACATGTAGTACCCTGCTACGTAACTATGACCAGTATTTTTTTAAATAAACTTTTTGAATCGAAACTAACATGTTTGTTTGTCTTTGTATCTATGATCCGAGTTAACAGTTTTGTTAACCTTTTCTAAATACCATATATTGAGCTTTTAACAACCATACCATACGTTACAAAGATGCCTTGACCGAAC
Source organism: Diarsia rubi (assembly GCA_932274075.1). Lineage (NCBI taxonomy): Eukaryota > Metazoa > Arthropoda > Insecta > Lepidoptera > Noctuidae > Diarsia > Diarsia rubi. The sequence continues at coordinate 3,764,567 of OW026441.1, forward strand.
TGCTGCACACCGGTGGCAGCCGCGCAGGCGCGACAAATTCTGTGAACACAGGCGTATAAATGAAGTGGGCCATAAACTGTCAATAAATTTACTAATATTATTTTGTCTAACATACGTTTAAACTACGACTTAAATATCGTTCATTACAAAGTCTGCAGTCTACAAGGACTCAGGCAGCATATAATTATGCAATTAGCACATACTATAATTATGCATGATTCGGGGAGCTGGTACTTCGAAAATCTAACGAAATAACGTAGTGTTTCTTGCTTTTAGGTTCCGCTAACGAAACGGTCTCCAATCTAGGAGTTAGACGAATTAGGAAGTTGAAAGAGAACGTAAGCGATCGACAAATGCGCAGACGACGACGCGCGAACAACCAGCTCCCCGAAGAATCAGAGAAACGAATCTCCAAAACCATGATGCGTCGAAACGCCATGATACTTCTAGAATGTTCCACAGCCTGGGCTTTTAGATGGTTCCATAGCGCTTTTTATTGTTCTTACTGCGACGCTAAATTCGTCGATGTACCCCTTCTCCGCTCTCATATTAAAGCTTATCACCTAAACGAGGTACCAACTGAAAGAATCTTCTCGAAGTTAAAAGAGAATAACATGGTGAAAGTAGATGTAGCTGAACTTAGTTGTAGGTTGTGTAGTAGGATTCTAAATAGCATTGACGCTTTAAAAGATCACCTACTGATACATGGCAAGACTTTAAACGTAGAGTACAGTGATGGTGTTCTCCCATTCAAGCTAGATGAAGAAGGGTTCACTTGCCAACTTTGCTTCGCCCAGTTCGTGACATTCGCCAAAATGAATGAGCATATGAACACACACTTTCAACATTACATCTGTGATTCTTGTGGGAAAGCTTTCTCTTCTAAATCAAGGTTTAGAAAACATATACAGTCTCATGAGAAGGGCAGTTTCCCTTGCGGAGAGTGTGGGGAAATTTTAGAAACACGAGCGTCTCGGATGTGTCATGTAATGCGGATTCATAGAAAAGGCGTCCGATATGCTTGCCCAAGATGTCCAGAAGTCTTCACGACATACCATACGAGGGCAAAGCATTTAGTAGAAACTCATGCTCAACAGAGGAAAGAATACTATTGTAACGCTTGCGACAAAGCCTTTGAAACAAGCTCCAAAAGAGCAGGACATATTCGTGTAACACATGCTAATGTTGAAAAGCGACACTTCTGTCAAAACTGTCCCTCGATATTTGTTAGCAAATCGAAGCTGCTGCGGCATCTAAGAACACATCGAACGAAATACGACTGATTTCCGAAGATAATATACCTATATTTCTATTTTTAGGAGCGATAGATGACAAAGATATGGCAGCTGAAACGTCAACTAAAATAACTTGGAAGAAAAAACGCCGAATTACAGAAGAAGCAAAAAATGCAGCAGTTATACTAAAACACTCGAACGCAGTAGTATTTAGACTGCATAGAGGCAGATTCTTATGCGCATACTGTCCAAAAACATGCCTTAGTGTCTCAGAAATAAGGGACCATTCAGTTGTTCATGAAAAGCTCGAAATATTTGAAAACCCTGCTGTGAGAAATTCGTTTCCTCTTCGAATCGATATAACAGATTTATCTTGTAGTATATGCGACGAAAATTTACAAAGCATAGAAGGATTAAAGACGCATTTAGCCGAACACCATTCGAAATTAATGGACCCTGAATTTTCTGATGGTGTCGTTCCTTTCGTCTTGACCGGCAAAGAATACAGATGTGTCCATTGCAGCTTAGTTTACGAAGGTTTTCTGGCTCTGTTCACACACATGAATCAACACTACCAAACCTATATCTGCCCAACATGTGGGAAAGGATACTCTGGACGAAATAAACTTCGAAGCCACTTAGTTACTCACGACTTTGGACAGTTCAATTGCACTAAATGCGACTCGGTGTTCCCGAATCGTGGTGCTAAGAACAGACATTTAGCTAAAGCGCATGGAAAGAAAGACAGATATAGGTGTCCAGTCTGTGATGAGTATTTTGGACATTATCGTTTACGACTGAAACATTTGGAAAACTTTCATGGCCTTAAAAGTGGATTGTAGGGTTATTTTTTTGTCCATAGCCTACGTGACGTCTTAAAGCAGAATTTTTTTCCAGTCTTCTTTAACGTGTGGTTAGACAGTTTTTGTACCGCCTATGGGCCTCTGACTTGGCTTTACAAGCAGTCGAGAAATATCTCTCAGGAGTCAGACGTCATGGTTACTGTACTGTGCTTCGGAGATAAGACATTCCTATATAATAAGTTAGGTTATTTTAAAAAAGAAGTATTAATATGTTTTTAACATGTAGGTACACCAATGACATTATAAAATAAAATATTCCTGAAATTAAAAATACTAATGATTTTTTTACCCCTATTTCCCTAAATGCTAACAAACTTTTAAAACGTCACGTAAGTATGTTCGGTCGTCAATTGTTTTATGACGTTCGTCACTACCCGTGAAACGCCCACTCCACGTTTTTACTGCCACGTAATTATATTTTACTTGTTATCCAAAGAGGATTATATAAATAGAATCGATCCCGGCTATCTCATAAATCTCATCACATATTTGTTCGGTTACAATACCTCATCCAATATGCCCTAATTCTGCGCTCCATAGTGATTATATTCTTTTTGTTTTTAGGGACCATAATTTGGACGAGGCTGAGCCGCAAGTATAATGATCACAGAGATAATGCCGCTATCATTCTCGAAAGTTCCAACGCATGCCCGTTTAGGTGGAGGCGAGGCGCCTTTACTTGCGCCTCTTGTCCGCTCTCCTTCGGAGATTTCCAAGAAGTTAAGGAGCATACTAAAGAACACAAGAATTGCAATGAAGCTCTTCGAAAGGCTCGACCGTTTTCTAACGTCAAAATAGAAGTCACTGAGCTAAGATGCGAATTATGTCTAACGCGGATGATCAGCTTAGATACTCTTTGCGACCATTTAATCGAAGACCATAATAAACCAATCATTACTAAAATCGGTTTAGGAGTCACACCTTACTACCTGTCAGGAAAAGACTACAAATGCACTCATTGTGAGGAAATTTTTAATCTTTTCTCTAAATTGAACTCGCATTTGAATAAACATTACCCTAATAGCATCTGCTTTCAATGCGGCAAAGCATTCTCTTCTGTACCCCGATTAAAGTCCCATTTACTCACACATGATTCAGCAGCCATAACGAAATATAACTGCACTAGGTGCGATCAATCTTTCCCCACTCGTGTCCTAAAAAATAATCATATCAGCCAAAAACATGGTCCAGAATTCAGGTACAGATGTCCATACTGCAAAGAAACCTTCAAAAGCTACGCAGATAGAGGAAAACATCTAAAATCCGCGCATGACAAGAAGATAGAGTACCCATGCAACTTGTGTCCAGCAGTTTTTGCCATGTGTAACCAGAGAACCAAGCATATAAAACAAGTTCATATGGGTATAAAGTCTTTTGCGTGCGAATTTTGCGCGTACAAATTCGTGACGGCTGCTCAGTTGAGGAATCATATGATTAAACATGGCGGAGAGAGAAAATATCAGTGTGAGGTGTGTAAAAAGGCGTATGCTAGGACCAAAACTCTCCGGGAGCATATGAGGATACACAACAATGATAAAAGATTTGTCTGTCAATTCTGCAATACTGCTTATGTGCAAAAATGTAGCTTGCAAAGTCATTTGAGGACGCATCATCCTACACAGCGGAGCCCCTAAAAAAGGTTAAACTGCCTCATCCATGTCAATCGTCATCTGCCTAGCCTTTTCCCAATTATGTTGGGGTCGCAGCAACTGGCTATCTGACCTCTACAACCCAGTTAGTGCTGGATATCAGTAACGACTGGCAAAGATCTTCAAATGACAGCCGTGATCAACGGGTTTACTTGCTTTCCGAGGCACGGGGGAAACTTGGTATGTTATGGGTGGGCGTCCATCCATTTAGTGTCGAGCTCCTCATCCATGTTAAAACTTGCCAATTTTACGATAATTGCGGCCTAGTCTTTAACCAATAGGGTAGTTAACAAAAAAATCTAACTAGTCCGTCAAATAAATATCCAAAAAATATTTAACACATATTTTTTCTTTTTTCACGTAAACAAACCATAGAAGACGTTAAAGTGCTTTAAAAACTCGTGTGACATCATATTCTAAGACATTAGTATGACATTTCTAACCGGTGAGTGACGTCACACACAACCCGCTACTCAAATCTTTGACGCGTTTTAGCTTCGTAACTTTTTATTGATTTGATTAGACAAAAAATACGTATCCAATATTTTGCGATAATCTAACAGACGGACTAATTAGAATCATATATTTTTAAGTCAGTAAACAAAACATCCCTATTACGTTGGGGTCGGCTTCTAATATAACGATGCAGCTGAAAACAGCATTTCTCGTGGCGACCTGACCTCCACAACAATTACTGGATAATTTTACGATTTGCCTCTTCAAGGGTTTAATATGTCCCCGTCGGGGCCGCGGGTTGTACACTAGTTATCGCGGCCTCGACATAGAGGGCTAAGAAGGAACATGGGTGGTTTTTAGTCAGTAGAAGTCTGACACTCCCTTTCGCTCTGCCCAAGAGCGGGGGGGTTATTCGATGATTTTCCACCCGCCAAAAAAAAAGGGTTTAATATGTGAATAGAATAGTAAATAGATAAAATATTTTATTCTGGATTGCCATCATTTGTTCTTCATCATAATAAATTAACATATACTCGTAAATTTGTAGAGATAGTACATGGTACACAAATAGCCGGTTTTATCGTTTAAAGCGATCTTTTAAACCGGTTTTTTCCAATTTATCGTCAGCTGTAGGTTTATTTTTATGTCCTATTTTTGTATATAAATAGTAGGTACTTATTATTTGTATATCGTTAATAATATTATAAGCAAATATAATAACAACATAATAGATGTACATATAATTGAAATAAATCATTATGAACTGACTAATTATGAATTTAATAAAGATACATATATGAATGTGTTTTTGTTGTAATACCCACATTTTTCTCAAAGTTTTAAATCAAAATCCACGCCTTGAGGGTTAGCTAAAACAACTTAATGCCACCTCCTGAGTACGATCCTTACTTAATCCTATTAATTTGTTCACCAACCATTTCTAATCTTACTCCATACTACTATTATTAACAGTTTCGGTGCCAAGCACCCAACATATGGGTCGAACTAAAATTCTTTTGTGTAACCCGCCTCCGAGTGGTCGATATACGTAGCTAAGGATGACTTCTTGAACATGGCAGTGAAAGTGTTAAAGTAAAAGTTTGAATGGATGGATGGTTGTTACTAATTCACGCCAAAACGCTTGAATGGATCTGGAAAATTTGTCACAGGGATAGATAATAGTGTGGAAAAGTACATAGGCATACTTACTACCTACTGCGCACGAGAGACCGCGGACGCGCGAAACTTTTTAACGCAACGTGACCGTGCTAAAATAGCTAGATTACTTTAACCACAGACTGACGTCTGGGAGAAACTTTTGTCAGACTGGCAATAAAAATGGGGCAATGTATTTAGGCTGGATCCAAGACAGTTAAATCATTTCTTTGGTACTTCGTCGAGCTTCATTGTCTCGGCGCTTTTCTTGTGGTCGCCACTGTTGATTCTGGCTTACAGGAGTTACAGTGGTTTGGGAATAGTGAGGCGGGCTTGTCCCATTTAAAAAGGCAAGAGACCCACGTGAACGAAGTCGCGAAACGGCTGCTCGCGACTATTTCTTCACTTGTTTAGTAAAGGCGTAAGGATACTCGTCCCAATCACCGAAATGAATAAAGGAATAGCATAAAGTTGCAATAAATATTAAGTATTTATACTGACATAGTCACTAACATTATCATTAACACTGAAAACGGGATATTTACTATGTGACTTCAACAGCGTGAAAATCACATTGTATGGCACTCGGCAATACTGCAGTTTTTCACCAATCAAAGAATTATCGAAGTCGGATGAGCATTATCGTAAACAATTATATCCCACTCACAAAAAAAACTTTACCGCTTTATAATATTAGAAAGTATCGATAGCGAAAACTGGTATGAAATTATCAAAATTATTTAAAGTAGCACGAAATATGGATAACGAAATGGAATGACATGAACACGAAGGCCCTATATCGGATTTTTTCTATTTTTAGGAAGAAAATCTGAAGAGACTGTGATAAAGCTGGAAGTTGAATCAGACACTGAGAATAATAGAACCCCCCCTATGATCTCAACTGCACGAGAGGGCTACCAAAGACGAGCTATCTTCAGAAATAACATAGCCATCATCATGGAAACTTGCACCGCTTACCCATTCAAGTACAGAAAAGGAACATACCTATGTTTCTTCTGCAAAAATACTTTCTTAGAACCTGAAAAGTTGAGAGAACACAACCAACTTCATCACTCTGAAGTAAAACAGTTACTAAAACCTCGAAAATATGAACCTCTAAAAATGGACTTCGCTACAACAATTTGCAAAATGTGCGGAACGGTAATTGGTGATTATGCCGAACTGAAGATCCATCTGACTGTTGAACATGGGAAGATAATAGATTGTACTTATGGGGATAGCGTTCTTCCATATAAACTGAGTAAAGAGGAACACAGCTGTCAAATATGCGGCAAAACATACGAAATGTTTCTTAGTTTACATAAACATATGAATGATCATTACGAACATTTTATTTGTGAAACGTGTGGGAAAAGATTCGCGACTTCCCAAAGAATGGTAAATCATGCTAGGACTCATGAAAGAGGAGATTTTCCTTGCAAACGGTGCACAGAAACGTTCCCATCTTACGCTTCTTTGTATGCCCACAATGCCAAAATCCATAGGTTGAATAAGCGGTACAAGTGCCCTATTTGTGACGAAAAATTCGCTTCTTACAAGCATCGACTGAAACATTTAAACACTATCCACGGAGAAAAGACTGCTGTATTTCCCTGTCCGTCGTGCCCAAAAGTTTTTGACTTATGCAGCCGTAGGACTTCACACATACGCTTCCAGCATCTACAAGAACGAAATCATGTGTGTGCTATATGCGGAATGAAGTTTTTTACGAATTATGAGTTGCAAGAGCATTCTATCAAGCATGGAGGTGAAAGGATCTATCAATGTGATGTTTGCAAGAAATCTTACGCGAGGTTAAAGACTTTGAGAGAGCATATGCGTATACATAACAATGATAGAAGATTTATATGCCCAGTTTGCGGACAGTCTTTTATACAAAACTGTAGCTTGAAACAACATATGCGAGTACACCATCCTGCGCATTTGAAAGACGTGTTTTAGATTTAATAAAATGTGTATTTATATTTCTGGTGTTTTGTTTTTACTCTTCTTCTTTCTTTCAAATTTTAAACTTAGCATATGATTAACACTATCATAGTTCTTGTTTACTGAATTGCCTCGTTTACGAAAAAACTATGGCCATGGAATTAAATCAATATTTTCAAGTCGCTTTGAATATGAAAACGGATCGCTATACTTAGCAATGGTAGCATTATTTTAATCAAACATCTTTAAAGTAAAATAATAATTATCAGCCTAGAATGTGTTGAATGAAAGGGAATTACCTGTAACTTACTGCGATGGCCCAGAGCGGGTTAGAAGGATACGTAACATGACTTAAAAAAATTGATTCTAGGACAGATAATATAATTAGCACTAAAAAATATACAATCTTAAAGCATGCCCTGGGTATAAAAGGTGAAGCATTATTGGAAGTATACAGCATGAAAAAATTTTTAAAGAAGATAACAATCCTCATTTCTCATTTTTAGGTGACGAACTATATAATGAAGATTGCCCTATAGAAAGAGCTGAATTCAAGGCACGCATCGCAGAGCAAAAGAAAACATTTACAGACGACGTTAAAGCTAGGACAAGACACGCTATAATACTGCTGGAATCCACGAAAATATGCCCCTTTAAATGGATGAAAAACCTTTACATTTGCTTCTATTGTCATCAACAGTTTTCTGACCCTGCGTCATTGAGGCTACATAACGCACAACATGGTTGTCTAACGACATCGCAAGTCAAATACGCTTTGTCTAAGCTTAAGAAGTATGAATTAGTCAAAGTCGATATCACTAATGTAGGATGCAAACTCTGCGATGATTTGATCCCTGATTTTCCGTCCTTAAAGTGGCACCTGCTAGAGAAGCATAACAAAAATTTGGACTTAAAATCCGGGGATGGTGTCTTACCGTTCAAAGTTACGCTCAACGAATTTCCTTGCGCTCTCTGTACGGAAAAATACACGGAATTTAAGTCCCTAAACCAGCACATGAACGTACATTTCCAAAACTTCATATGCGAGCAATGTGGCACTGGTTTTATAACTCCAGAACGTTTAAGAACCCACGCTTTCTCGCACGAAACAGGATCGTTTCCGTGTGATAGCTGCGACAAAGTATTTAGGTCTACTAACGCGAAAAACGAGCATTACGCAACAGTTCATATGAAAGTAAAACGCCATAGATGTCCACATTGCCCAGAAGTTTTCAGAAACTACTTTCAAAGAAACAAACATATTTCTGCGGTCCATGGTTTAAAGCTGAAAGAGTTCAAGTGCACCATGTGTCCTAAAGTGTTCACAATTAGTGGTAAACTAGGTGTACATGTCAGAGCTGTGCATTTAAAATTGAAAAGGTATTCATGTGATGTATGCGAATGGAAGTTTTATTCCAAATCTGAGTTGAAGGATCACATGGTTAAACACGGAGGGGAAAGGAAGTACCAATGTAGCATCTGCAAAAAAGCATATGCGAGAAAATACACGCTTCAAGAGCATATGCGGATCCATGCAAATGATCGTCGTTTCGTGTGTACGATATGTGGAAGATCTTTCGTACAAAACTGTAGTTTAAAGCATCATACCAAGATTCATCATCCTAATGTTGGGCAGATTGATAAAGTTGCGTTTGCCTCATGATTTATGTATTCTTTTCGTTTTAGCTTTAGTATGAAGACTGATTTCGTCGATACTTAATTTTGTATCATTATTATCTGTGACTGAAAGCAAATAGAGTTCTACATATAAAATAAGCTGTTGGTAAACATTTGTATATTGATTCATTCCATGTTATAGAACAAGATAGCAGCGTTAGTTTTAAATTAGGCCACACGCCGAAAGATCCTTGTACGGCAAATCTTTTGTCACTTATCCCATGATTGTGTCAATCTGATAACCGCGATGGCGTGGTAAAGGTTGCGGGAATCCGTTGGATGCGAGACGCACGGGACTGGTCAACGTGACACTTGGGAAGGCCTATTTCCAGCAGTGGACGTCTTTCGGCTGACATAATGACGATGATGATAACCGAACATTAATTTGTTTACTAATTTATCGAATTGCGAGGTCTTCGATATTAAATCATTCATTTTTAGTACCTATTTAAAACTCAACAACTAAGTGAAGCAATCGAAATGAACTGAATAAAATGTGATTTTTCCTAACTTACAACTTTTATTTCCACTCAACAATAACACAATGGGAGATGGTTCACTAACCTAAATAAAAATAAAATAAAATAAAATGTGTTTGTTTTAGACTCATAATCCATATTTTTGTTAGTAACAAAATTATCTTAAGACTTAGTGCGATTTCTGTGTTAATGTAAATAGTCCCGATGAATACTCATTAAAAATAAAAAAAATATATTAACCAAGTCAGCAAGATGGCAACTACAATTTTAATTTCTGTTTTTCTAGGATTGGACTCCGAAATACCAGATACGAAGCGAAGAATCCTCCCATTATTCCAAGTAGCTTACGACAGGACTTTGTGTAGACCTCTTGGGTCATTGATACCCTTTAGCAAACCCTGCCAAAAGAGTATTAGAACCTTCTCACCACCTCCGGCAAGAGATTTCTCTCCATCTCGCAGTCCTTCCCCTCTTTACCAAGCTGCATTGGCTGTACTGTCTGCACCAACGCCTTTCATAGATACGCCGACTTTATCGGTCCAGACCGTCAAGACAAAAGAGCCTAAAGCGAAAAAAACTCCAGATATCAGGCAGAATGCTTTAGCTGTGTTTGAGTTTTCAACGGTATATCCATTCGTATATGGGAGTAACAAATTTAAATGTTTCGTTTGCTCACAACCGTTTTTGGACTTAAATGAATTGAAGCTGCATATGCCCTTATCTCATTCCTTCACTCCTTTGAAAAGACTAGTCAATAACCGGAGTGAAAATGTCATAAAAGTTGATGTAAGTGAAATTAGATGCAAGATATGTTCAGAAAAGCCTCCTAGCCTGGTAGAACTCAAGCGTCATCTCAAAGAAGTACACGATAAGCCAATGGATTTAGAAATCCAAGACAATATGATCCCGTTCAATCTCGAATTAATAGACGATGCATACAAGTGCGTCATATGCGACCAGAACTTCATAAAAGTGCGAATTTTAGTCATCCACATGAGTGAACACTTCAATAACTATAGCTGCGAGATTTGTGGATCAGTGTTCATGACTTTACGGCTTTTGAAGAAGCATTTAGAAGTCCACGACTCTGGTAACTTTCCTTGCGACCGCTGCAATAAAGTCTTCAGTACTCCTTATAAACGTACTTTGCATATACGGGGGGTTCACTTAAAGCAGTGTGCGAGAAGATGTCCAATGTGTCCTGAGAAGTTTAACTCGAACTACAAAAGGACTATTCATTTGCAAGATGTCCACAATCAAGAGACTCGAGTACATAAATGCAAGACTTGCGGACGAGGATTCAATCTGAAGTATCACCTTGTTTGCCACGTTCGTTCAGTTCATCTGCAGGAGAGGAATCAGCAGTGCGCTGTATGCCAGCAAAGGTTTTGTAATAAGGAGTCTTTGAAGCGGCACATGGTGATACATACAGGGGAGAAGAATCATAAATGTGATGTGTGTGGAATGGCGTTCTTGAGGAGAAAGAATTTGAAGGATCATTTGCGTTTGCATGATATTAGTTAGTTGTTATTCAAGAGAGGACAAGATTATATTTTTTAACCTGGTAGACGAGTAATTGGCGGTCTCTGAATAGGTAGGGTATTTCACCAAAAAAATCTAATTAGTCCGTCAGATAGATTTCCAAAAAATAATGGACACGTATTTTTCCTTTTTTCACGATACAGTGCTTCGAAAAGTCGTGTGACGTCACAAGATTGGTACTTTTTTACCCACAAAGTGACAGCAAAGCCCCCACTCATCATCTTTGACACGTTTTATTTTCGTTAATTATTATTAATTTGATAAAACAAAAAACACGTAACCAATATTTTTCGATAATCTAACTGACGGACTAATTAGATATTTTCGTTTTCCAAACAGATCAAGCTTTTCGAAATATGAGAGCAGCGGTTGCCCATACTTACACGCAGTAAGTCATGAGTTGAAACCCAGACAAGCCCATTACATTGTGTAATTTATTTCAAAACCACTGTTCTCAAAACGGTGAATGAAGGAAAACATCACAAGGAAACCGGCATATCATGGAACCAAAAATTTTTAAACATGTGACATAAACCAACCCGCAATGGGCCCGCAGTCGATTATAGCTCGATACATGTTTTTTTAACACACTTGCTCTTAAAATAGCTATAACTTCACCGCAATTAGGCACATAGTGACACCTGTAATCAAACTGTGACTTTTTCATTGCTATTATTCACTAGTGTGTTATAGGGTTTTTTTTTAATTTTATTGGTTGAGAGGGTTCATGATTTCTCGAGCTTTTCAATTTCTCGGGTTTCGAGGATTCTCGAGGCTAATTTATCGATACTTCTCGGGTCGCCGAGAAATTAACATTTACGTACGTTTTCTCATATTATTTGGTTCCAATAAGTCAACAAATTCACTGGTTTTCCTCTCAAATAAAAGTATCAAATTAATTATAAAACTTTAATTGATAATAATCAAAAACATGAATCTTACGAATATGCTAACTTTTTTTTTTAATTCAGAAATAATATTATTCAGACTCATAATTATAATGACAGCACCATTTTGGCTGGTTATTTAGAACTTAAAGCAATGCTTACAGAAAAGAACAGATCGGTACTCGTACCTAGTAAAATTAAAGATCATATTTAGAATATTATTGAAATAAAGATAATATGAATAATAAAGCCATGATGTGTCAATAAAAGTGAAAAGACTTACCTGTTTGATTTCAATTTATCGCGTAATCTGTGAAACACTCACTACGTAAACTATACTTGGCTAGAGTCGAAACACGAATAACTGGTAGAGAATGCCTTGTGGCGTTAAGTCCGCCTATTTATCACTATTGTGCATAAAGTTTAAATAAATAAATAAACGTGTAAAAACGACGCCGCAGAACGCTTGCCGCGGCGCTTTGGCCCGCGCCGCCACGCAACACAACAAAGGCTATTAGGCACATGATTTCTCTAGTTCTCGACTTTTCTCGAGCTTGATTTCCCGGGAACAAAGCCCAACGATTTCCCGGGAATTCTCAAGCCGAGAATTCCCGGGAATGAACCCTTTGTTCTTAAATAAGTTTCGATACAAAAAAGGTCGTGTACGAATAAATTAATGTACCTAGTGCTTGCTCATTTCATGTAACTTTGAAATTTCAACTTGTACCTACGTTTTTATAAATAAAATTTTCACTCAAATAATGTACCTTTTGTTTTCTCTGTAATAAAGAGAACTTTGACCAACCATGACCATTTTGTACGTAGATAAAACGCTACCCGCGAAAAGCCAAAATTAAATAAACCTCATTCTTCAAATCTATGGCCCATCGCTATTGTTAGATGCGCGCATAGGAAAACTAATAATTTTTTCCTGCCATCGCAAAAAAAATCCGTAACTCGTTTTAACTGTTGAAAATTATTATTTTCTTCACTAGTGTGTTGAAAAACGTCGTATGATACACGTGTGTATTGATGATTACAGTCCTGGGCTCTCTTAAGACCCTCACCTGACGGCTCGTATCTCAATGGCACCTCACCGGTAATCACCAGCATTACACACTTGTACCATAATGTACGATTACGGACTAAATCTTTTAAGTATAGGTACCTAAATACGAATTCATACATATAATTTTAAGGGTATATGACTGATCGCAGCTATTCTTAGCCTTAGTATGTTTAGGTCGGCCATGGAGTAACTACGTATCTGACCTCCACTATATTTATTTATTTAGAAACAACTGTGTAATAATCCCTTGACTACACACATAAAATCATTGATTTATTTTATTATACTAGTTTTTTTTAAACCCATTTGAAAAACTATGCCTGTAAGTGCTTCGTTTATAGAATGTCTCAGTAGTAGCCTTAGAATCTGAATTTGTGGCCGGTTGATGCCAATAGGGTCGCCCTCTATGACATGGGAATGAAACTTAATACGGTTTTTCTTATACTTATACAAAACTGCAGGGCTATTGCGTATCTTTTATATGACAGTGGCTATCATATTGTCCATGGATTAACTGTCAAATTGGTTATGGTTTAGTACAAAATGGAACCATTTGACAGTTAATTGATGGAACTATATGATAACCACTGTCATTTAAAAGATACGCAATAGCCCTGCTGGTTTGTATTAATACTAGCTATCGATAAATGTGGGTTTTATGAGTAGCCGTCATTTTAAAAATAAAATGGCGTAAGTTAGGCCGGCCAGGCTTCAAAGGGGTTAGAAGATTTTAGTATATTCTAACCTCTTTCAGAATTTTCTATAACACCTTATTCATTTATTTATAATAAGTATTATTCTATACTTTACTTCTGTGCTTACACTAACGAAATATCTTCTGCTTGGATTCTGTTCTTAACTAAGACAAACTATCTTCCTACTTATAAAGTAAGTAATAAGACATTCTTAAGCTTCTTTCAAAAGCTCTTGTAAAATAATTTATAATAATAATTACTCATCATTAAAAAAGTGACACGCAATAATTTGTTTTATTTTAGGGATCATCCAGAAATCAAACTCAACGATCACTATGAAAGACGAAAATGGACATGATATTAAACTTACAATTCTAAAGCATCCAATTTCATTAAAAACTCTAGAATATGAAGTGGAAGATAAGACTTCAACCCACACCTCATCGAATAAACAAAGAAAGAAAGTTTCTATAACGAAAAAGATCAAGAAAAGCAACGCTATGATAGAAAACATATCTAAACGGGACAAGAAAAGCAAACCTAAGATAGAAACCGTATCTTTCTATCAGAAGTTGAAAGAACCAGTACCTATTAATCACGTCGATTGGCCCAGCCAAAATGAGCAAGGAAAATCAGTAACATTCAATGTTAAAACTGTTCAAGGAATCATGCCAGCAATAAAACCACGAAATGAAAACGATACCTATGAGAAATGCAAACAGAATGCTTTAATCCTCTTCGAAAACTCCTACGTCTATCCGTTTATACATGCAGTTAACAAATACAAATGCGTTATCTGTTCGAAGTCTTACCTAGACGCTAATTTATTGAAAGATCATAATTTAAACGAACATACAAGTAAAGAAATGAAACTAGCATTAGATAACAGAATCAGAGACAAACATCTAAAAGTTGACGTCACATATCTGCAGTGTAACATCTGTTTACAATCACTACCTGATCTACAGAACTTGAAAACACATTTAAAGGATCATGGGAAGGATATACAGCCAGATTTGCAGGATAATATAATACCTTATAAGTTAGGAGGCGAAGATTTTGAATGCCAGATATGCGGGGAGAAGTATCTCAAATTACGTCTCCTAGTAATTCATATGAACAAACATTTCAACAATTTCAGCTGCGAAAAATGTGGTTCTCTCTTTATATCAATGCCTTTATTAAGAAGACATTTAAAAATTCACGAATCGGGGAGCTTTCCTTGTAGTAAATGCGATAAAGTGTTCCCGAACTCGTCGAAACGGTCTCTTCATTTTAAAGGAGTACATCTCAAAGAGTTACCACGGAAATGTCCAAATTGTCCTCAAAGATTCAACTCAAATTACCAACGAACGAAACACTTGCGTATAGCACATAACCAATCAACGGGTTTATATAGATGTGACACTTGTGGACGGGAATATGACATTAAATATCATCTTCTGGTACACATTAGATCTGTTCACCTTCAAGAGAGGAACCACGAATGTTCAATTTGTAATTCCAGGTTCTTCTCCAAATACTGTCTTTCGAGGCATATGGTGATTCATACTGGTGAGAAGAATTTTAAATGTCAGGTTTGTGGGAAGACGTATGCAAGGCGCAAGAATCTTCGAGACCATTGCAGGGCTCATGATGTTGGATTGTGCAGCATTTGTGGTCTAAACTGTGGAGATTATAACAGCCTTGTTGTTCATTTAAATAACTTACATTAATTTATTGTAAACGATTTGAATATTGTGTTAGTAAAAGGTTATGAGAGTGGATGAAGACTGGACTGTGTAAAGGATGATATAGCAAGAAAAGAAAAAATAATAGGCAGTATGTGATTATTGACTAAAAAAAAGTCGTTTCCCAGCAAAAATGTTTGCGTAGGGCTGGGTACGGTACTTACTTAGTTTGATGTACAGAATGCTTGGATAACAGCTGTGTGAAGGGTTAATTCGCACCCTGTATAAATAATAATAAACTACAACAGTAACTATACTGGTAGAAAAAATCCGACTTTGTACAGTTATTTTTGCATTATGTACATAAAGTTACAACGTATATTTATAAATTTAAGAAATATGTAATATATCTAAACTAATATTATAAATAAATTATTTATGCTTCTACGACATGTTTTTTTTTTAATTATTACTATACCTATACTTTAATAATCCAAAACTCGAGTTTGAGTTTGAGTAGAATGATCATGAAACCCATTGGAAAAGGAAGAGAATTTAACAAAAGTTAAAGGAATAACAAATTACGGTTCATCTGAGGTGAAGTGTAAATCCAAAGTTGTACCTAGATCTTTTTATTAACTACAACTTTGCTATTTAACTTTTTTCCATAGGACTCGTAGTTTTGCCGAAAATCGAGATAAACCGTTATTCACCCTTCAACCCCTCCCCACCCCCACTTTCTCCACCTCAGATCGACCGTAATTTATTTTTCCATTATTTTTTTATATATTCTCTACCTTTTCCATTCAATTATAATTTTGTTCACTTTTTTACCTTTCTTGAAGGCTTCGGCACTGGTCTATATAGCAAAACAAGCCATCAATCTATTAGGTTCGTATCTATTGTAGCTAGTAAACAGACGCCATTTTAAAACGGCCATTGTTTCTGTTTTCCTCAGGACTCACGGCAAGATCACGTACCGGACCGAGAACAAGTATATGGCAAATGACAATATCCGAGAGACAAAACGCAGCTACATTCCTAGAGTATACCACTATCAAGCCTTTCTTTTACCAGCAAGCGAATTTCAAATGCTTTTACTGCAACGAAGTCTATCCCGAAGTACACTCTGTCTTGCAACACACCGCATTCCACGTTACCCCCGAAAGATGCTGCTTATTAAAACAATATTTAAGAAAAGGAAAACGAGTCATAAAAGTTGATATATCAGGTCTTAAATGCAGACTTTGCGAACAAAAGTATTCCGATCTTGATGATATTAGAAAGCATTTGACGCTAATACATAAGAAAGAGTTCAATTCAGCAGGGAATGGATTGATGGCGTATGATTTAAATACGAGTAACGGTCAGTTAGCATGCCATAAGTGTTCGAAGACATTCAACTCTTTCTTCCTTCTTAACAGACATATGAACGTGCATTTTAGTGTGGTGTGTGAGACTTGTGGCTTAGGATTCATGTCGCACCAACGTCTAATAAACCACAGAATTGTACATCAGACAGGCGTACACAAATGCGACAAATGCCAAGAAGTGTTCCCTACAAAATTAAAGCTACGGTACCATTTATTCAAGAAACATGAAGTTACGAATGCTAAGAAGATAAAACCGTTAAAATGTCCACACTGCTTGGAAAGATTTGCAGAACATTATAGAAAGATGACACATTTGAAGGAAGTCCATGGAATATCATTCACTTTCGAATGCAGCGCTTGTAAAGCAGTGTTGCCAACACGCAGAGCTTTGACAGAACACACAACGAAGTTGCATACGCAAAAAATCCAGTGCAGAGTCTGTGGCAAATGTTTCGGAACCAAATCCTTGTTGAAAATGCATATGCGGGGACATACAGGCGAGAGAAATTTCTTCTGCGCGATATGCCAGAAAGCCTACATGCATGAAAGGACTTTACGCCAACATATGAGAGTACATGGTCCAGTTTGGAAGTTCACGTGTTCGGAATGCGGGAACGGGTTCCATAATAGGAATGATTATAACAAACATATGAAACAATGGCATCCTCAGTGGCAGTTTAAAACTATTGTAAAGAATTTTGGAAATGAACTTATAAATTGATTAGGTTTGTTATATTTATATATATCGTAAAGCTAACTGTGCTAAATGCCTTCTGTTTTGCATCAGGCACTATTTATAAAGTACAAAAATACGAATGCTAGTCGCATCTTTAGCTAGGGCACAAAAACTATGTCTAAAATATTATCCTACTGTATGGATAGCATGGATGGATGTTTGTTACTCTCACGCAAAAACTAATGAAAGGATTTGGATAAAATTTAGTACACAGATAGTTTATAACCAGGATTAACACATAGGATAATTTTTATTCCGATTTTATCTTCCCGCAGGATAATTTTCGAGTTGAAGCGGGCGAAGCCGCTGGCAACAGCTCATCATCATCATCAGCCTATAAATGCTTCCACTGCAGGGACTCAGGCCTCCTCTCTATGAGAAGGATGGGCTGTAATGAAGATAACAGCAATAGCTAGTATCGAATTATATGAAGGGAATAATATTTAAAACTACTGATACGATTCCGAAAATTATTTTACTTTTGGAGAGCTTCAATGGAATCAATTACGAAATAACCGCGAGCGAAGCAGCAGGAAAAAGCTAGAACTCGATAAACTTAGTTATTAGTAACTTTATATGAATTAACTAATCCATACCAAAGTTAGTAATAAATAGTTTCAGATTCCTTCAGATTTCATATTGATGTTCAAGAATGAAAAAATAAATTATGTTCTTTTCTTAATCTAACTTAGCGCTGTGTATAAACGTACCTAACAAGTTATAAAACAGTGGTTCCCAATCTTAGGACCTAATGCCTTTTTTGAACGTAACCCCACACTTAAAGTAAGATTACTTGATTAGGATTTGCAAAGCTACTGCTTAAATGACTTGTTTATTATCTCACTATACAATATGTCAAACGATACAACGTTTGACATCAGTCGCTAAATGTCAAACGTTTTATAAAACAAAACTGCAATCCATATTAACAGTGTACTAGAATTATAAATAAAAAATCTGCCTGTATACTTATTATTGGCTTGTTCGACTGTACCTTACAAAAAGTAAAAATCTTTATCTTTCTTTTAGAGGTTATCGTTTTTAATTTAGTAACATTAACATTTCTAGTCATTATATTATATTCATATACCATTTTATGTCATTCAAAATTTTGCTAAACTTATAATAGTAGGGCTTGTGTTATACAGACCGGGGCCGTGATAAGCCTGACGTACGTAGAATCTATTCATAAATACATAAATTTATGTAGGTACTCAAAGGAATTCAAAGTATACCAACACGTCTTCAATAGGTAAAAAGTAATGTGTGTGAAAATGTCAATAAACAGTATTTTATATTGAAATACCGTAATTTTATTGATCATACCTTGGCGTCTCGACTTCGTAGGTAAGTCTGACCCTGAATGACGACATAAAAGAAGTATTTAGTTTCAAAAGACTACACAATTATTAACCACATTTTGTTTCTATTTATTTAACTGCGCAATAACTCCATATATCTAACGCATACTGAACAAACGAAGAATTGAACACGAAGAAAAATAAACACGAACATTTTATATCCCCAGGAACTGAAGCCAAGCCACGTCAAGGAGCTCTGACGAGTATCTGGGAACTCACACTTTCTGAACGTCAAAACGCCTCGATCCTTCTAGAAAATACCACAGCAACACCTTTCGTATACTGCCGATACTATTTCAAATGCTTCTTCTGCAGAGAACAATATTCAGATATAAAACCTCTTCTACAACACACGCTGACGCATGACACTCCAGAAAATACTACCATACTTAAAGAGCACCTCCCAAAAGGTAAACGGACAGTCAAAGTAGACATATCAGAGTTGAAATGCAGAATTTGTGCTGAACTTTTTAAGGACCTCGATGAAATACGAAAGCATTTAACTGCAGAACACAAGAAGTGTTTCACTGAATCAGGAAACGGACTAGTAGCTTACGATCTGTCTACCAAAAACAGCCAATTCACCTGCCATTTATGCAACAAAATCTTTCAGACTTTCATACTTCTAAACAGGCACATGAATGTGCATTTTAGTAATGCGGTCTGTGAGACTTGTGGCGCTGGATTCATGACCCATCAGCGCTTGATACAGCACAAAGAAATCCACTTACCAGGAGGGTATCCTTGCAATAAGTGTAACAAAGTATACACAACTAATTCTAACCTTAAATATCACATAGAAAAAGCTCATGAAGGGACTACCAAGATGAGAATGTTGAGATGTCCACATTGTCCCGAAAGATTTACTGAACACTTCAGAAAGTTGAAGCATTTGAAAGAAGCACACGGGATAACGTTTACGTTTGAATGTGAAATATGTCATTCGGTGTTTTCAAGCCGCAGAGCATTGACAATGCACACAAATAAATTACACACCGAGAAAACTCAATGTGAAGTTTGCAAAAAGAGTTTTAGCTGTATCACTTCTTTAAAAAAACACATGGTTTCTCATACTGGCGAGAGAAACTTCATTTGTTCTCTCTGTCAGAAAGCGTACAGACACCAGAAGAGTTTAAAACTGCATATGAGAACGCATGTTCAAGGAGAGCAATATATAAAGTTTAATTGCTCGGTTTGTGGTAACGGGTTTCCTAATAGAAATGATTTTAACAGACATGTGAAAGAATGGCATCCAAGGACCTTTTTTGATTATTGTGGTCATTAATTAATTAATATACAGGAGGAAGGGGTCACCGAAGCACAAACGGTTAATAAACGCCATTTTCCTCCTGAGTGCAATACCAAAAATGTTTAAAAAGGCTGACTTTTTTAAATTACCAATGAAACATTTATATGTAAAGTCCAGAATGATAAATACGTGGTAAACGTTTGTGCGTTGGTGTCCCTTCCACCCTATATACAGGGTGGTGCCGACGATACGACAATAAATTAAACTTCGTATACCTTAGGATGTTCCTAGTGTATAAATAAAAAACATTTGAATAACATCCAGGTTTAGTCACAGGAAATTATATTTAATTTGTAACATTTACTACATGATGTATCTGTTAGTACGGTAGCACTGTCAGGTTAATGACCCCGCATCGGTACGGTTGCCAACTCGCTACTTAAAAACTTGCGCCAAATTAGTTTTTACACTTAATTTATTGCAAATTATACCTTAAACCTGTACAGTAAGAGCCATAACGCATGCGGAAGTTGCTATACACTCTTACTAATAGAAAATTTAGTGTGTGCGAAAGAGATAAATCTAGTTTCGTTTGTTTATTCCTTCACTTTCTTGTCGAAACTTGCAAAGAACTACGAAGTTAGGTCACGGTCACCGTTCAGTCTGTAGCAACAGTCCTGTGACGTTGCACGCGTCTCATTGCTTTGTAAGCGCACGAGTGCAAGCGGGGCCCGCGCGCCGCCTTGATGTTTGTAACGTAAGTGAAAAACGTCGCCGGAGGGACCGGGACGTTCAAGTAATTAAAACGGTTATTACAATAAGTGTGAAATTAGACGCATTATTTTAGTAATAGAACACGAAAAATGTATAGTAATAGGTATCTAGCTAAATTAAATAGTTCAGTGAACTGTGCGAATTTAGGCGCTTAGTTTTTATTGTGTTCGTGTATTTTACTTAGCTGAGTAGGTACTAAGTAAGTGATTGAACAGTGATCCTGAATGTGATTAATAAATAACACGTGGGCGAGAGATGCCTGATTATTCGGTTAATAATCAATGATTCAGTGTTGCACCGACCCTAAATAAAATGGGTTACGGGCAAAAAGATAATGAATATGTGATTCAGTGTTAATGTTTTTACTGGGCATTATTACCCCTGACGACCTACTGACCTTAATAAAAATGGCGCCAAAAGATCATGTCGCTACAGGACCGCACTGTTGCCGCTCCTACAACAGAGATTAGTGTACTCATGTTTATAAGTCGCGTTCTATTTTGTTACCTTTTTATGCCATTTAGTTTGTTTGATTTTTTTTTTAGGATTTTTTGATGGTTTTAGAATAATTCCTATGAACAAGTATGGTTCGTGTTTTCATTTATTATCGTATTATCGTCTCCACTCTGTATAAGATTAAGATTTTTTTGCCCTTAAAATTCTTATTCTAGTAGCGATGTTCCAGTGGTGACGGCTTACGAGTTGTAGGTTTTAAGTATGAACTAAAGCTAGTGAGTTACTTTGTGCTTATAATTTCATCACCACTACTCCCACAGCTGAAAAGGATTTTTTGTGAGTAAACCGCGGCCCGGAGTAATTATATTATGGGCTAATTATACTTATTCAAATTGTAATAATACTTTGCCGCCCAACTGGGCTATCTAGGCTCAGTTGGGCGCCAATAGTGGCCATGTGGACTCAGTTGGGCGCCAATAATGAACATGGAGACTTAGTTGGGCGCCAATAATGACCATAATTTTAAAATTGTTCACGGTTGTTCAAATAAATAAAAACAGTATTATCCCAAGACAGTTAAAAAGACTGATTTAATGGATCTCTTTGTAAAACTAAGCTTAGCAATATTTTTTATTAAAAATAAAATGAGTACTAGAATATTTTTGTTTTATTTATTAAAAAGTACCTAAATCACTCAAATAATTTAAAATTTGGTTTAAATTTTTATAAGCATTTTTACAATTTTTTTTATAAACATGTTAAACTACCTTGCTTAGGCCAAAAAAAATTTAGAAATATTTCCATTACTTCACATGTACTGTCAAATCATATTTTACCTGCTAACAACACAAATGGCAATAAAATAATTACCAAAAAACTAGTTAATGGTAAAAAATCAATCTTATATCTTGGCAATAAATACGTATATATGTTTCAAATGTTATCATAAAACATAACTGAATGTGTTCAATTAATTCTGATTTGTACCTATTAGAAATCTGTTAATAATATACATTCTGTCATTAGTAAGTATTTCAATAACAAACAATGACTGAATATTACATCACGTGTGTCAAATACATATTTTTTAAATTCCCAATTTCATTTCACAGGCGACAACCCGCCGCTAGAAACAAGCATATGGCAGTTGACAGTTCCAGAAAGAAGAAATGCGACTACTTTCATTCAACATACAACTGTCAGACCTTTCATATTCAAAGGCAGTAGCTTCAGATGTTTCTTCTGCACAGAGTACCATTCAGATCCAGCAACCTTACTAGAACATACTACAACCCACAAAATCGAAAATAGAGCAGAAATCTTCGATAAGTATGTAGCTAAAGGCAAAAGATGCTTGCAAGTAGACATTTCATACCTGAAATGTCGGTTGTGTGGCGAAAGTCATTCGAATCTCGACAGTATTAGAGAACATCTAAAAAACAAGCATGGAACACATTTCTTCTTAGCTAACAACGGTATGACAGAATACAACTTAGAGCTTGTCAATAATATGTACGTTTGCCATATTTGTGCTGAATGTTTTCATAATTTTGGCTTACTAAACGGACATATGAACAGTCATGTAGGTAAAGTAGTTTGTGAAACATGTGGAGAAGGATTCCTATATCAACATCTGCTACTAAAACATAAAGAGTCTCATTTAGCAAAGCCATTTACTTGCAAAGAGTGTGACAGAAGTTTTGTTAAGAAAAGCCAGTTAACATACCACACGAATATAGTGCACAAGGGCAAGCAACGGTTTAAGCTGAAGAAGTGCCCCAAATGTCCTCAAACTTTTAAAGAACACTACGCTAAATTGCTACATTTGAAGAAAATCCACGGAATTGCAAAGACATTACTATGCCATCTCTGTAAAACTATTTTTACAACCCGAAGGGCGTTGACCGAGCATCTAACAAGACTTCATACAGAGAGATTGAAATGTGAAGTGTGCGGTAAATGCTTTGGCATACAGTCAAGACTGACAGAACACATGCGAGGGCATACTGGGGAGAGAAATTTCATTTGTCCAGTATGTAAGAATACTTACATGCATCCAAAGACTCTTGCTAAACACATGAGAACTCATGATATGGGTTTTAAGTATAACTGTTCGGATTGCGGTGCAGGGTTCAAAAGAAAAAATGATTTTGATAAACATATGAAGCATGCGTGAGACAAAAGGAGATGAGTTACAAGTAACTCAAACACCAAGGTCCAAGACCAAGGGGACCAAGGTCTAGGACTAAGAAATATAGAATAAACTTTTGAGGAGTTTCTATTGTCTGAAAGAATCAAAATGACTTGTCGTCAATCTCCTACCTTCGATTTTTTCATTTTCTAAATTGGATCTCAAATTAAAAGGCTGATACTAAAATTATTTGTACTTAATTGTGCCCAGAGCATTATTTAACGAGTCATGTCGCTGTCGTTATAGGTTTTTATCATCTACCTAGCCTTTTGTCTACTATATTGGGGTCGACTTTCTGCATGGCTATTGCGTATCTTTTTAAATGTCAGCGGCTATCATAGTGTACACCGATTAACTGTCAAATTGGTTATGGTTTACAAAATGGAACCATTTGACAGTTAATTGATGGACACTATGTATGATAGCCACTGTCATTTAAAAAGATACGCAATAGCCCTGCAGAAATCCATAACAATTAGTGAGTTTCATTGTCACTTCCTTCGGGGAAGAAATCCATCGTGGGGAATAAAACCAAAAATTTGTATTTATACTAATTTATTTACTTTAATAATAAACTTACATGAGCATCACAGTTATTGGCAGGTTAAAAAATAAATTAGCCCCAGTATTATTAATTCTTGAGCCAGATATTTAAATAATAACTCAGGTACTTACTTAAACATTTAATAAAGGTTATGTACAATTGTACATCCTGTCGTGGCTGCGGGATGTATGAAAGAGAGACTGCGGCCCCGGACACAAAGGCCTAAGAAGGAACATTTTAGTCAGCAGAAGTCTGACAGTCCCTTCCGCTCCCCCCAGCAGGGCTATGGCGTATCTTTTTAAATGTCAGTGGCTATCATAGTGTCCATTGATTAACTGTCAAATTGGTTATGGTTTAGTGTAAAATGGAACATTTGACAGTTAATTGATGGACACTATATATTAGCCACTGTCATTTAAAAGATACGGTAAATGTACAAGATTTAAACACACATGATCTAAATAAAACATTTGCCAGTAAATAGGATTGTTTTTTTTTATTTGTCATTTCTAGATGAGTTTTCAGTGGTTTTGAGTTACTGCCACGATGGTCTAGTGGTCGCAAACTCGACTGTTGAGCATGAGGACCTTGGGTCCCCTGGTTGGGTTCCCTGGTCGAGCAAAATGTTATTAAGTTTTTCCATCAGGTATTTCAGTACCAGCCACGAAGTGTGGATTTGTGCCCGGTTGATGGCAATAGGCTCGCCCCAATAGGGTAGTTTACCGACTTAAACAAAATTGATTCTAATTAGTCCGTCTGTTAGATTACCGAAAAATATTGGATACGTATTTTTTGTTTTATCAAATCAATAAAAATTGACGAAGATAAAACGCGTCAAAGATTTGAGTGGGGGGTTGTGACGTCACTAACCGCTAAGAAATGTCATACTAATGTTTAGAATATGACGTCACACGAGTTTGCAAACCACTGTATCGTCTTCATTGTTTGTTTACGTGAAGAAAGAAAAAATATGTGTCCTAATTTTTTTGGAAATCTATCTCACGGACTAATTCGATTTTTTTTGTTAACTACCCTATTACACGGGACTTGCGGATGTTCTATTAGGCATTATATTATTTATGGCATGAAGAACCCTTCACGAAGGCGTCAAACAATCATTCTGTACAAATGCGCAAAGATTGTTGCTGGTAAACGACTTATTTTTGAGGGTGAACAAAATATTTCCCTATTTAATCTTTGGTCCTCATTCAAGGCCACACCACACTCTCAATCCAAGGCACGTAGAACTTCACCCGGGTGTAGATACCAGGCTGGCCGGAGTACCCACAGTTGCGGCCGTACGAAGTGACTCCTATAACCGTGTGGAGGCACTTGGAGAGGTAGGGCTTCGCTTGGAGGGGGCCGCCGCTGTCGCCCTGTGGGAGTAATAGGATTTTTTCCAGACTTAAAATAATATAATATGATTCTGTTTAGTCCGTCAGTTAGATTATCGAGAAAGATTGAGTACATGTTTTAATTTTTATCAAATTAATAAAAATTGACGAAGATAAAACGCATCAAAGATCATGAGTTAGAGCTTGTGACGTCACTTTCCGGTAAAAACGTACTGCAATGTGACGTCACACGTAACGACTTTAAAAAAATTGATTCTAATTAGTCCGTCTGTTAGATTACGACGTCAAAAGCCCCCCACTTTGACACGTTTTATTTTCTTAATTTTTTATAAATTTGATAAAACAAAAAACACTAATATTTTTCGACAATCTAACAGACGGACTAATTAATTTTTTTTGGTGAAATACTCTATTGTGTCTACAAACTTGACTTGCGATGGGTAAATACCAAGGTTCTTCACAGAGATCTCTCATAAAAGAACCTACCTCACAAGTATCCTTGCCACCAATCTCATCACCGTAGCACATCTGTATGGTCCCGTTGAAGCCAGTGAGCAGGTGTCGATGTGGTGGGTAATGCACTGCGCACGACTCTTCGTAGAATGATTGGAGAG
Organism: Diarsia rubi; assembly: GCA_932274075.1. NCBI lineage: Eukaryota > Metazoa > Arthropoda > Insecta > Lepidoptera > Noctuidae > Diarsia > Diarsia rubi. The sequence continues at coordinate 3,790,544 of OW026441.1, forward strand.
ATACCTGGAATGCGTTATTATATTATGTTCGTATGTTAAAAAAAAGACAAATGATGTCATTATGTGTGTGATGCTCTGTGATTACATATGTGTTGAGTTTTTGGCTAAATAAGTATAGCCGCTACGGTCAATTATTTAATTATTCATTCACATGAAAATTCTCATTGTGTTTGAAATATGTAGTACAGTTACTAATTTATTAAAGTTAAAACAATAAAATATAAAAATAAAACAGTAAACAAACCTAACCTAATAATAAAAATCAGGAGTTTATGTCAATACAAAGTTAATAAAATAGCAATAGAATGTCAATAGAATTTAAACAGTTATAAAATGTAAATATCATGTCAAAATTATGTAATAAATAAATCTATTCTCTAAAATTCAATAATAAAAAATAATAATCTTAAATAAAAACGTCGTAAATAACGGTAAGTAGGTATAAAAAGGTAAATTACTAAAAAAATTAAAACTACTTATCATCATTTGTAATCAATTCGGATATGGAGTATTAACATTTATTTAACAGGAAAGCTTTTAAGTTTGGCTTTCATGATCTTAATTCAGGATAAGATAAGGCGTGCGCGAGCGTTTTTTTTTTTTTTTTGGTGGGTGTAAAATCATCGAATAACCCCTCCCGCTCTTGGGCAGAGCGAAAGGGAGTGTCAGACTTCTACTGACTAAAAACCACCCATGTTCCTTCTTCGCCCTCTATGTCGAGGCCGCGATAACTAGTGTACAACCCGCGGCCCCGACGGGAATGTCAGAAGCCCTTTCGGGCCCCTCCCATGTTGCTGACATCTCTTTGAGGCGCGCGTGGAACACGAACGCGCCGTCGACACGGCCTGTTTTCGTCGTGAGACGGACGGACGGCGAGTTAGCCCATCACTCACCGTCCACAGGCCCGCGTCTACGGTGGCCGGAGGTCATCGCGGGACCCCCGACGCCCGGAGCGCCTCCCGCGGCGGCTGGGACGAGAGGTTCTCTCCCTCTCGCGTTCCGCCACCTCCTTCGCCAGCATCACTGCTTCGCAGAAGGAGGCGACGGCGTCCCATTCCTCCTCGCCCCGGACCATGGCTTGCACCAGGGCCGGGCGCGACAGGTCGCCGCCGCTGATCGCCGCTACGAGAACACGGCGGGGCTCTGCCCAAGCGGGGCACACCTCCACTGTGTGCTCCACCGTGTCCTCCGGCCGATCCTCACAATGGTGGCATCCGGGCGTTTCCTCCCGCCTGATTCGGTGCAGGTACCTCCCGAAACAACCGTGTCCGGTAAGGACCTGCGTCAGACGGAAGGTGAGGGCGCCGTGGCGCCTCTCAAGCCACTCCTCAAAGAGGGGACTTACCGCCACTATCGTGGCGTACCCTGCACGGGGTTGCGACAGTCGCTGTCTCCATGTCGCCATGAGATCGCACCGGAGGTCTGTCCGCCGCGCAGCAATTTGCCGCGGCAGCGGAGTGACCCCCCGGCGCAGCGCCTCCGCGCGCCATTGATGCAGGCGCGCGAGGACTATCGCCTCCAGATCCCACGGCGGCAATCCGGCAAGGAGGTTCGCCGCTTCGCGGGAGATCGTGCGGTACCCCCATACCATCCTTACGGCCATGACCTTTTTGGGCACGTTCAAGTAGTGGGCGGCCCGCTTCCTCAAAGCAGGCGCCCACACCGGTGCCCCGTAAAGGGCCATGGACCGCACGATCCCCGCGTAGAGCCTCCGGCAGGAGGCGTTTGCCCCCCCCAGATTGGGCAAGAGCCACCTAAAGGCAGCCCCGGCCCGCTCCAGTCTGGGAGCCAAACGTCGGAAGTGCTCCACGAAGTTCCACCGGCTGTCGAGGACGAGTCCTAGGTACTTCAAAGTACACTCGACGCCGATGGGAACCCCTCCCACCATTAACTGGGATCCCGACGGCAGCGCATTCCCATGTCCATGGAAGCCCATGGCCTCCGACTTGTGAAGCGCCACCTCGAGACCCAGCTGCCGGATCCTCTCTATGATGAGATACCTATTAGTGTAATTTTCCAGAGCAACTTCATATAAAGGGTGTAAAAGTACCCATAACGCAAACGAAGGGCACTTGTTGTCCCCACACTGCGATATTTTTTTGGTTCTAGACCATACCTGGAAACTCCCTAGTTACGGAGATATTGGGGGTCAAATTTCCAAATATTGCACAGCTGTTTTTATAAAGGCTAGTTTTTCAGGTTATAACTTTACTTAAATTACTATTCAAAGCATCCACTAGCACAATGTTTAAGGAGTGCTACATTGAGTTTTACCGTAAAATGTGATTTTTGACCCCAAAAAAAAAGTCGTTTCCCAGCAAAAATGTTTGCGTAGGGTTACTTAGTTTGAAGTACAGAATTCTTGCTTGACGTATGTGTGAAGGGTTAATTTACACCTCGTATAGGCTTGATATACTAAAAACGAGACTGATGAATTCTACATCCTCATCATCCGCCAAGCCTTTACCACACTCAGCTCCAGTCTAACCGAATGCAGCTGAATACTAGTATTTTACAAATACCGCACTCTGGCTATAAACTACACACTGGGTAACACACACACCTCCCTTGGCCGTTACAGAATCAAGTTACTATAGCTGACTGCCCTGTGGTTCTTGTGGATGCAAGATTGGAAACAGGTGTTCGTTTTCTCCATTGGGAAACACTCAGTTTTTTTTTAAATGCCTCAGAAAACACGTTAAGTCGTTAGTCCTGCCTCAGGGCCTCTCAGACCGTTTCGTATTACCGTCCCATCTCATCATCCCATCCCATACCGACTATGCAGTCGAGAAATACACCTGTGTGTAGTATCTCCCGCGTCGATTTCTTATCTCTGCTAAGATTGACCGCCGTGACCGAACATTGTCAGGAGGATTATAATGATATACTTACAGCTTGAAGTGTATCAGCTAACTGCATATTATGTCCTAGAGCTCCCCATCCCGTGGCAGTCACCACTCCCAGGAACTGGTCATCGATGTTCAGACAAGCTGGGTATACTTGCAGGTTGAATGCCACTCTGGAAATATAAATGGAGGAATTTTGTAAGTATCATTTATTTAGAATAATACACACATCTGTACAAATACACGCACGAATAAAAACATTATCAGCCTAATTTTTTCCCAAATATGTTGGGGTCAGTATCCAGTGTAACCAGATGCAGCTAAATACCAGTAATTTACATGGAGCGATTATTACCACCCCTTGGTAAGACCGGTTAATGTCAGACTTTCGGCCACTGATTACCTGTAACGACTTTCAAACATTCAAATAACAGCCGGGAACAACAGCCTAGCGTGCTTCCCGCATGTAAGCCAGCAAGCAAGTCCAAGTTATACTGACAATACGCACATGAATTTAAAAAATCGGAGGTCTCTTAGGTTCCAACTTGAGATCATTCGAAAGCGACGAGCACACTACTAGGCTAGCATGTGATGAGGAAAATAAAACTAAAGGGTGTAAAATACCCTAACGCAAACGAAGGGCACTTGTTCTTTACGGCGATCGGCGGCGGCGACCTCTCGCGTCCGGCCCTGGTGCAAGTCATGGTCCGGGGCGAAGAGGAATGGGACGCCGTCACCTCCTTCTGCGAAGCAATGATGCTAGCGAAGAAGGTGGCGGAACGTGAGAGGGAGAGAACCTTACGTCTCAGCCGCCGCGGGAGACGCTCTGGGCGTCGGGGCCACGTGACGGCTTGCGGCCACAGTAGACGCGGGCCTGTGGGCGGTAAGTGAAAAAAAAATGGTTCCCAGGTATGGTCTAGAACAAAAAAATGATCGCAGTGGTGGGGAGAACAAGTGCCCTTTATTTTCAAAATCCAAAAATGTGGGAAATCATCAAATCGGGGAGGATGTGATGATTTCCCACATTTTTCACGCTCTTGGGCAGAGCGAAAGGGAGTGTCAGACTTCTACTGACTAAAAACCACCCATGTTCCTTCTTAGCCCTATAGATATGTCAAGGCCGCGGTATCTCTTACAACATCCCGCAGCCCCGACGGGCGTCGGCCCTTGCGGGCCCCTTCCAAGTTGCTGACATCTCTTTGAGGCACGCGTGGAACACGAACGCGCCGCACTTGACCCCCGACTCCCGAAGTGTCTCACGCGGCGGCTGAGACGTTCTCTCCCGTACCTGGGAACCCTACGGAGATACCGATTTGAGGGCCAAAAATACCGCCCCGGGACCCGATGGCTTGCCTGGCAAAGCCTGGGTCCTGGCCTCAGAGGCTCTTGGGCCCCGACTGGAGGGGCTCTTAAGCGCATGTATGGAAAGAGGCCAGTTCCCGCTTCGTTGGAAGACGGGGAAGCTGGTCCTCATCCAGAAGCCGGGGCGCCCTGCGGACTCGCCGTCCGCATACCGGCCTATTGTGCTGCTCGACGAGGTGGGCAAGCTCTTTGAAAGAGTAATTGCAAACCGCCTCGCCGAGCACCTTGAGGGAATGGGTCCGGATCTTGCGGAACACCAGTTCGGTTTCCGCAAGAGGCGCTCGACGGTGGATGCCATCATGCGCGTGAGAGCCCTCACGACGGGGGTTGCGGTCTCTCGGGGCGGTGTAGTCTTGGCGGTGTCTCTCGACATCGCCAACGCCTTTAACACCATGCCCTGGAGCTGCATTAGGGAGGCACTCCGGTATCACCGGGTGCCGGCCTACCTTCGTCGTGTAGTCGGGGACTATTTGACAGATAGGGCTGTCATCTACCCTGGTCAAGACGGAGAATGGAACCGGCGAGAGATGTCGTGCGGTGTTCCACAGGGGTCGGTTCTGGGGCCGCCCCTGTGGAACATCGGTTACGACTGGGTGCTGCGGTCCGACCTCCCTAGCGGCGTCAGCGTCGTCTGTTACGCGGACGATACGCTGGTGCTAGCTCAGGGTGGGTCGTACGAGGTGGCGGCCGACAATTTGACACGCGGGGTTGCGATAGTCGTGGAGAGGATCCGGCAGCTGGGTCTCGAGGTGGCGCTTCACAAGTCGGAGGCTATAGGCTTCCATGGACGTGGGAATGCGCTGCCGGCGGGATCCCAGTTAATGGTGGGAGGGGTTCCCATCGGCGTCGAGTGTACTTTGAAGTACCTAGGACTCGTCCTCGACAGCCGGTGGAACTTCGTCGAGCATTTCCGACGTTTGGCTCCCAGACTGGAGCGGGCCGCGGCTGCCTTCAGGTGGCTTCTGCCCAATCTGGGGGGGCCAAACGCCTCTCGCCGGAGGCTCTATGCGGGGATCGTGCGGTCCATGGCCCTTTACGGGGCCCCGGTGTGGGCGCCTGCTTTGAGGAAGCGGGCCGCCCACTACCTGAACGTGCCCCAGAAGGCCATGGCCGTAAGGCTGGTACGGGGGTACCGCACGATCTCCCGCGATGCGGCGAACCTCCTTGCCGGATTGCCGCCATGGGATCTGGAGGCGATAGTCCTCGCGCGCCTGCATCAATGGCGCGCGGAGGCGCTACACCGGGGGGTCACTCCGTTGCCACGGCAAATTGCTGCGCAGCGGACAGACCTCCGGTGCGATCTCATGGCGACATGGAGACAGCGACTGTCGCAACCTCGTGCAGGGCACGCCACGATAGTGGCGATAAGTCCCCTCTTTGAGGAGTGGTTAGAGAGACGCCACGGCGCCCTCATCTTCCGTCTGACGCAGGTCCTCACCGGACATGGCTGTTTCGGGAGGTACCTGCACCGAATCAGGCGGGAGGAAACGCCCGGATGCCACCATTGTGAAGATCGGCCGGAGGACACGGTGGAGCACACCGTTGAGGTGTGCCCCGCTTGGGCAGAGCCCCGCCGTGTTCTCGTAGCGGCAATTGGCGGCGGCGACCTCTCGCGCCCGGCCCTGGTGCAAGCCATGGTCCGGTGCGAGGAGGAATGGGACGCCGTCGCCTCCTTCTGCGAAGCAGTGATGCTAGCGAAGGAGGCGGCGGAACGCGAGAGAGAGAGAACCTCTCGTCCCAGCCGCCGCGGGAGGCGCTCCGGGCGTCGGGGGCCACGTGATGACTTCCGGCCACCGTAGACGCGGGCCTGTGGACGGTGAGTGATGGGCTAGCTGCCTAGCTCGCTGTCCGGCCGTCTTATGACGACAACAGGCCGTGTCGACGGCGCGTTCATGTTCCACGCGCGCCTCAAAGAGATGTCAGCAACATGGAAGGGGCCCGCAAGGGCCGACGCCCGTCGGGAATGCGGAATGTTGTAAGAGATCCCGCACCCTCGACATATAGGGCTAAGAAGGAACATGGGTGGTTTTTAGTCAGTAGAAGTCTGACACTCCCTTTCGCTCTGCCCAAGAGCGGGAGGGGTTATTAGATGATTTCCCACCCCCCGAAAAAAAAAGGGTCAAAGTTCTGCCCTTCAGGGCTGCGGAATGTTGTAAGAGATCCCGCACCCTTGACATATAGGGCTAAGAAGGAACATGGGTGGTTTTTAGTCAGTAAAAGTCTGACACTCCCTTTCGCTCTGCCCAAGAGCGGGAGGAGTTATTCGATGATTTACCACCCGCCAGAAAAAAAAAAAAAAAGGGTCAAAGTTCCACATTTTTCACAGCTATTTTTGTAAATGCTTGTTTTTCAGGTTATAACTTTAAATAAATTACCTCCGTGACCCGTTTACTATTCAAAGCATCCACTAGCACAGTGTTTTGCGAGTGCTACTTACATTGAGTTTTACCGTACCGTGATTTTTGACCCCAAAAAAAAAGGCGCTCCCAGCAAAAATTTTAGCGTAGGTGTACTTAGTTTGATGTACAGAATGCTTGGTCGACGGCTGTGTGATGGATTTACACTCTGTATTAGGTAACTAAAAGTCTCTTACCTAGTGTTAGTCTCAAGCAGAGCTATGTCGTGGTACTTCGACGGCGCGTGGTATTCCGGATGTGGTACTATTCGAGACACGTGGTACCGATGCCATTGCTCGGGCGGATCTGTCCGCTTCAGGATGCCCATTGCCACGAAACGGACTTTTCCTCTAGAAATTAGACTTGATGTTTGTTTATGACGATGGGTGGAACTTTGAGTTGTTATGGGTTGTAATTATCTCTTCGGGATAAACAGGCAATGTTACATAATATAACAACAGACCAAGGTAACATCAGGTTAAGGCAGACGTGAACGTAGTACCTACCGGCGAAATAGGGGATTTCGCCAGTAATCTGAAATGCCCCCGAGCAAATTTCCAACAAGCGAGCTTTGATCCAGACTCCGAGTCTGCATCTGTGTGAAGTTCCTGATGGAAATATCCAAAACCGCGCCTGACCCAGGAATCGAACTCAGCAAGGCTATTGCGTATCTTTTAAATGACAGTGGCTATCATATTGTCCATGGATTAACTGTCAAATTGGTTATGGTTTAGTACAAAATGGAACCATTTGACAGTTAATCAAAGCACACAGAGCCAAAGTGTTTATATTACAAATATTATGTATTTATTTTCCTTTTTATATATTTTTTATTAATACTTATCGACAAGTTACACTTTACGTGCAGTTTGTTTTATTTATTTTTCATAATCTAAATTATTTTCTTTTTTAATGCTGTCCACACACGTTTCTCCATTCCACATTTGACATTGGCAGAATTGTCGACATCGGCACAATTAATGCCATTCATAAAAATAGAATAGATAATCAATAAATCTGTCAACAGAGATACGCAATAGCCCTGCTGGTCCTTGTTCAGCAGTCTTAACCTCTCTGTCAATGTGTGGGTTGGCTCTCTTCACTACCAAAGCGATTGGTAGTGAAGAGAGTCAACCCACACATAACAAGTTCCGAAATAAAGAGCTAATTGTTCTTTATTTAGGAATTTATTATGTGTGGGTTGACTCTGTTCACTACCAAAGCGACGATATTTAATAAGATGGAAAAAAAAAACTAATAAACTTACAGTACAGCACTAGAGATGCAGTGTCCAGCTGTCAAGATGAACTGGTCGCTGATGAGGGAGCCTCCACACAGCCAGTGAGCCTTGTCTATGCCTCCGCCATAGCCGAGGAGTGCCTTGAATGTAAAAATATAATAAATGCTATGAAAAGTAAAACAAGTGCTGATGGATGAATTGAAAAGAGAGACTTTATAAAAAAAGGTTTTAATACATTTTATAAAAAAAGGTTTAATATATTCCGTTGTACAAAAAACACTTATCTATACACTGTGCAGCTTTACAACTAGGGTAACAGAGTGTTTTTTGATGAGCTCTGATACCCAATGTTTTAGGGTGCCAGCGTCCTCGCCTAAGAATTGTACATGCAGTTGTAAGATGAGCACAGTACGTCATCATTAAATTACAATAAAATTAAAATTACTTGTTAATGCAACTATGTTGTATCCTATTTATGTAGCTATGTATGTGTTTGTTTGTGTTTGCTGTTGATTAATGAACTTGAAACTTACCATATGCGGAAACTGCCCCCTCCTAGCATCATAGCCAATGTGCGCGGCATACACCCCGTATGGCACGCGAGCGCCACCTTGCGAGTACTTGTAGCACTGCTCCTCGTCATGCCAGTGCTTCATAAGGCCGGAGGTGCCGCAGTCCTCGTACGGCAGGTTTGCTAGGTGCTCAAGACATACTGGAGAGAAAGACTAGTATTTGATGGAAGGAAAAAAATAGGAACGGTTTTCATTACCAATAATGTATAGCATTCAACAATACATTCATAACATTCATTCATTTCGAGCAAAACATTTGTGACATTTATCATCATACCAGCGCACTGGTATGATCCCGATACGGTCACGACCATTCCTTTTTACGGCAAACTGTGTTTAATCATCATCATCAGCCTATTAATGTTCCCACAGCTGGGACACAGCACAGGCCTCCTCTCTTTGAGATGGAATGGGCTAAAATCTACCACGCGAGATCAGTGCGGGTTGGTAGATGTCACATGTCCTCGAATTTTTGGTTCTAGGACATGCCGTTTTCCTCACGATGTTTTCCTTCACCGTTTTGAAAGCAGCGGTGATAAAATAAATTACACAAAGTAATAGTCTTGTCTGGGTTTGACCTCACGACTTAGGTACTATTCGTAAGTCGGGGCCACCACCACTTGGTCAACGCTGCTCTAAAAACACTTAAAATACATACCATCATAAGCTTTTCTGCCGGTCCTAAAATGTATTCCTCCAGCTTTGTCAACGATGGCCTCACTGGAACGAAAGTAGTGAACTTATTAGATAAATCAGCTCGCACACAACACTACGCCCACAATACCCGAAGGGTTAGGTATACATTAGTACATCCACATTTCGTGTCCCAGTAATAACAGTTCGCCCACTATGGACCAGCAAGGTCAGATAGGCAGCCGTTCCATGTAAAATACTGGTATTCAGCTGCATTTGGTTAGACTGGAAGCCTACCCCGACATAGTTGGAGAACGGCTAGGCAGTTGATGATGATGAAATGTATAGAAATAGGTGCAGTTGTAGTAGAATACTTACTTACTCTATATGTTTAACTTTTTCGCAGTCGGTACAGCATACAATGGGCGTGCGACCTTGGAATGAGCAGATCTGTAACGTGTGGGAAAAATCATTTAAATTGGTGTGAAATCTGCAGTAACAGTAAGTCATCACTACATATTTATTATAAAAATAAAGTCCTCCGCCGCGTCTGTCTGTCTGTTTGTTAACCGACTTCAAAAAACGAGAAGGTTTCTGAATTCGGCCGTATTATTTTTTATGTTTGTTTTTTTTTTATCTTCGTTAATTGTCGACCGATTTTCAAAATTCTTTTTGTGTTTGAAAGGGTGGGTGGGTGGTCTAGGTGGTCCCATTGTCACCAAGTCAGGATCTGATGATGGGATCCCTGTGAAATCGAGGGCAATGCTCAAATTTGATAGGCACTTATAACATTTTTCATACATTTTCTGAAGCTACTAAAGTAGTAGCGTCTGATAATCTTAATCACATGTGGCTGCGCTGATGATGGAGGGTACAACTCCTCAACGGTTTGGAGTTGGAGGATAATTCTTTAATCAAGTACCTATTATGGGGAACGTATATACGGTTGTATTCTTTCAGGTAATCTAGGTGAGCTGATTAACGAAGGTACTACTCCTCAACGATTAGGAGTTGAAAGCAATAATAAGGGAATCTTTAAGGTTAAGGGTTAGGTTTCTTGGATCAATATTAAATATTTACACAGGATATTTCAACCACAAATGAAAAATAAAAAATTAATATTTTGCAAAAAACAAATCGACTTCAAAAAAGTGAAAAATAAACTTCAGAAGCAAAACCAGCTTCTGAAATTGGCGATATTTGTTTGTTTGATTTAGTTTTTTTCGCCACCGACTTCGGAGCTGATTTTTCTTATTCACTTTTTTGTATTTTAGTATTTTCACATTTTGTGTTTTTGAAGTCGGTTTTTTTTGCAAAAAAAAAATCCGCGATAAACTCAAAAAATCCTACACCGATTTTCGTGCTGTTTTCACCAATGTATGGAGTGGTTCTCGAAGAAGGTATACCTACTATTACACACGCGGGCGATGCCCGCAGGCAAAAGCTAGCGTAGGTAACTATAAAACAGTAGGCAAACCGGAAAAACAACAGCCAAACATTGAAGATTTAAATAATCTACACGTGTACACATTTTAGATAAGTGTAAGAACAAGAACAGTTTAAGGTTTTAGGATTAGCAGATATTTTTTTATTACAAGACTGCCCAAAAAAAAAAGGAGTTTTTTTTTTATAAATGGGCCTGCTCGTGACTAGATGAGGTCTATGGTGGAACGAGCATGCCCAGAATATGCCCAGGCAAACGATTCCCTCGACCGTCGAAGGCATTATAATGTTTCGAACCCATGCAGGAGTGGGAGCCGTTACCACTGCTCAGGAAAGTCAGGAATAGCTCTAGAATACTTTCAGACTAATATTTTGTTTTTTTTGGGAAGCTCGCCACCCTATTTCCAAACCACTGCAACTCCTGAAAACGAGAATCAGCAGTGGCGATGGCGACCCACAGAAAAACGCCGAGACAATGAAGCTCGACGAAGTTAAGATTTAAAACATTTCAACTTGTTCGGAATCGGAATACAAGAGATCCCGTAAGAAAATTAATCAGAAAAAAATAGCGGAGGGGTACGAAACATAGTTCTTTTTTTTCCACTCCCACGGGTAATCTGCTATTATTAAAATCTGTCGACTTAGGTAATTTGGCCAGCTGTGGCCAGTGCCCCCCTATTGCGTATCTCTGTTGACAGATTTATTGATTATCACTTTGGCTCTGTGTGCTTTGATTAACTGTCAAATGGTTCCATTTTGTACCAAAAAATAACCAATTTGACAGTTTATCCATGGACAATATGAAAGCCACTGTCATTTAAAAGATACGCAATAGCCCTGCAGATTACCTTTTTTTTTATTGATGGGTGGTAAATCCGGTAAATCATCCAAAGATTTGACTCGGTATGGAGTGTTAAGGGGCTACTAAGGATAGATACCCACACCTAACAGCCCCGTTTTTTAAATCAGTCTATTTTGTTGACAAGTAATATAAACTAAACTGAGAAGTACTAACCTGAGGATACTCCCTTTTCTTGACATCTCCTATCATTGACAAACACTGACACGCATTGATGCAGGTTCCGTTCTTGCCATGCCCGTCGTAACATTGTGAGCCTGTAGCAAAATTATCATCAACATTATCGATTCATGTTCTCACACGGCACCGCTAATCCGCGGATCTCACGTCTCATTGGCTGTATAAAATCCGTTGAGGCCTATGCAATAGAAGACAAAACTCGACCGCGCGGCCGAGTTGCGCTAACCGCCTCTCCGGGCGGAAGACCGCCTATTTGGGGTCGACTTCCATTCCAACCGATGCAGCTGAATACCAGTATCCAGTATTTTACATGAAGCGACTGCCTATCTGTTCTCCTCAACCCTGTTAGTACCGGGTAATTTAATACGATACCCCTTGGTAAAATTGGTTGTCAGGTTTTAAAGCCACTACTGACAACTCAAAGGACTGCCAAAAATCTGCAATAGGGATGTTTGCCGACTTAAAAAATATGATTCTAATTAGTCCGTCTGTTAGATTATCGATAAATATTGGATAAGATTTTTTGTTCTATCAAATCAATAAAAAATTACGAAGATAAAACGCGTCAAAGATTTGAGTGGGGGGTTGTGACGTCACTCACCGGAAAAGAATGTCATAATGACGTCACACGAGTTTTCAAAGCACTGTCTTCATTGTTTGTTTACGTGAAAAAAGAAAAAAAATACGTGTCCAATATTTTTTTGGAAATCTATCTGACAGACTAATTAGATTTTTTTTATAGCAACCCTATTTACTGCCGGGACCAACGACTTTTTATTTAACGTGCTGTCTGAGGCACGGAGCTTACTCGGTATGAATCATATCTCATTACTAGCTAGGCTGCGGAGGTCATAATTATAGGAAATCGTTGCATGTAGAATACTGATATATTAAGTTGATATCCGGTTCGGTTCCGGCCAGTATCCGGCTTAATAGAAACAGTTGCAAAAAGGCTAGGCAGATGCCGATAATGATGATATTTAACACTACAAACCTTCCTCGACATCAAAGTCACACTTTAAAGAATAAAAATTGAAAACAAACACATTTAAAACAATAATAAAGTATTTGTGTTTCATTATTAATATAAATATTATCTGCACGAATCACGAACGGGCATCACCACTAATGCTCAAACCAAAACTAACTTTTTCTTGCTATAATTATGGATTCAGAAATGATTATTTTTTATTTTGATCAAGAATCGACGATAAAAAATTCGTATAAAAACTCGGCAAGTTCATAGAGCTGTTTTTTTGAGCTTTGTGTAATTGTTGACTGTGCTAGGTCATCAGAAACTTTTTGCAAACAATTGGAATTACCCAAGTAGCTAAAATTACCCACCTGAGTACCATATTTTATTAATAGAACTAAAATCCCCGAATGTTTGTTATTTTACAACTAATTTTATCACACTTCTGATTTTCGTAAATAGTAAAATATAATTTAATAAATACTGGTTGTAAAAATTAAGATCTATCACAGATTCATTTATTATTAATGATGATTAAATTACCGGTTTACTGACCCATAATTCAGTTGATGAATCCTGACTCGATTTATACAATAAAAAATATATTGAAGTGGATGAGTGATAGTTGTGGAATATTATTATTATTATTATTATTATGTGTGTATTTTGGCTGCCTATGCGGTACAGCTATCTAGCACGCTCTATACTATTTTTCTTATTTTTATTTTTAACCAAAAAAAAAAAATCTAACGAAGATCCGGTCAGGCTGGTCATTTAATCAATATTCACGTTTGGTAAAAACCTTGAACTTGCTGCTAATTTGTGTAAGTAATTAATATGTTGATTATATTACCCACAAGTCCTACAACCGTTTTTGAACGGGGCATTCCTTGTAGGCATGCTTGTAGGTACAGGTACACAAAGAATTTACGTAGGTAGGTCTACGTAGATTCTCTACCTACTGTTCTATAGTGAACTTCTCACTTCACTTTTTATGTGGCTTCCAACACTCTTAGAGTTCTTAATACTCGTGTTTTTCAATCATTTTGGATCCGGCTTCTATTCTAAGTAATTAATAATTAACGTATCTTTAGACCGTTAAGAAAAAAAATACATCACGACTAGTTCTGCTCACCCTTTCAATAAAATATTAGTTTTGACATCTCTTGTCACCTAAACTCGCACACTAGATGGCACTGTTGGCCTAATATTTCAATATTTGGCTGTCTCACGTTTCGATTAGTTTCGAATAAATGAAAAACATCCGGACGTTACCGTAGACTGGATGATTCAGGTACTTTTGGTGTTGTTAACATCCCGTCAAAAGACTAATTGCGATAAACCCAGGCATGTAGCTGATGTTAAACAATAACAAAACGTAACTTTGTATAAACTGTGACAAATTGTTGTCAAACAAAAAACTGAAACTCTTAAGCTGTCAGTGTCAAAAGTCAAATCGATGGAGTCGGAAGTGGGTGGTTTTGAAGTGAAATAACCGTAATAGTTATAGTATTCCCTGGTATAATTCTTTTAAAATGAGCACCAACAACCGCAAGGGTCCTATAGTGGACCCTGGCATATGTAGATGCTGTGGTGTTGTCAAAAAGTGCCGATTATTGAACGTGGAATACGAATGGTCTGGTCAACGAGAAGTTTATGCTGATATGTTTGTTGACTGTTTTGGGCTTGTGGTTAGTGTAAATATCTTTATTTATCACAGATTTTGTTGCTGAAACCACCGTGAAACGGCTTACCAAAGGAAGTAGTCATGTGCTTGTTAAAGGCTTAGTATTTGAATAGATATGTGACCTTATAGTTTGAACTTATCTAATTGGCCAAAACCAGCAATGTTTTTGTACTCAAATGCTTATAAGAATCCAATATGAACCACTTCAAAGAGCTAAACTTCCAATTGGGTCATTTTACTGTATTAGTCCATGTTTTTATTTTTATTATAACTAGGTAGGTAAGTTTACATACTTTGTAGATCAAAGTCGTTAAAAAACGTCCATCCTCAATTCTAGAGAGCTATAAGCTGACTCTAATAAAACAAAACATCACGCCTGTAATCCCCAAAAGGATAGGCAGACGTGTACTCATTATGTTATTAAGTACACCCACATTACACTAATTATGAGACATAATGGCTTTTTAATGTCTCCATATACTCGGCATACATAAATTGACCATTATTTCTTTAACTCAGAATGGGACATGGATTTATATGTATAATATGACAGCAAAAACCAAGCTCACGTTGAATGCCCATGTAACACCCTCACCTCTCAAGATCGGGGACTCTACACTCAAAGTTGTAGTCTAGATTATGTCCTCCTGAGACAAACGGTCCAGTTAAGTAGGGCTTTTTTTTGGAATGTGAGAAATCATAAAATGACTCCTCCCGCCCTGGGCGGAGCGGTAGGGAGTCTCAGACTTCTACTGACAAAAAAATTCACCATGTTCCTTCTTAGCCGTTTTTGTCCGCGACCGCGGTATCTCTCTAGAACAATCTGCAGACGTCGGGGCTGTGGGACTAACAAGTTCTATGCTAGGTAGTTTTTAAAACTTCATGCAGTTTCGGAAAACGGGACTATTTTGTGTCCCATAGCTTTGTTTGGGGACAGGTGACCGAGATAAGGGACAGTCACGTTCAAAATGGAACATATTTATGGTTACTTTAGGCATACAATGAGTCCGTCGGGGCCGCGGGTTGACACTAGTTATCACGGCCTCGACATAGAGGGCTAAGAAGGAACATGGGTGGTTTTTAGTCAGTAGAAGTCTGACACTCCCTTTCGCTCTGCCCGAGCGGGAGGGGTTATTCGATGATTGTCCACCCGCCAAAAAAAGGAAAAAAAGGGCATGCAATGAGTTAAAACCCATGACAAACATGAGGCTAGGCTATTGCATGATATGAACTCTATTGTGAAAGAGACTCGGCAATCTCACAGTTAAACTGCATAAGCAGTTTTGAGGGGCTATGTATTTAGTTTTAAGATTTCTTGAAAGTAAATAAAAATCATTCATTCATCAACTGGGCACAGCATCAAACTGACTCTGAGGCCAACAAATATAGTCACTTCGCATTTTTGACCTGCAGTTTTCCCGGTTTATTCCAGCTATCTCATATGGAGGGCGAGGAGTCGGAGCGCGTGATCTGCGCTACGTGTGTGGTACGTCTAAGAGACGCGTGCGCCTTCAGGCAACAGGTGCTGGTCTGTGAGGAGAAACTGTTGAATGCTACAGTGCATATACATGATGGTAAGTGAAGTGGGATGAAAAATGGTTTTAGTAAGAGTAAGAGAGCTGTTGGCAGATAGCCGTACACACTGCCCTATTACATATAATAAGTCCTATAGGGTAGAAATCCAGACTCCGTGACTGCTAACTTTATGTGAAGCTTTAGAAGACCGTTTGAGTTCATTTCAATTCCTTTGAAGCAATTTAGTTTAGTTTAATCTAACTGCAGGGCTATTGCGTATCTTTTAAATGTCAGTGGCTATCATATTGTCCATGGATTAACTGTCAAATTGGTTATGGTTTAGTACAAAATAGAACCATTTGACAGTAATTGATGGACACTATCTGATAGCCACTGTCATTTAAAACAAAAAATACGCAATAGCCCTGCAGTTAAACTAAACTAAATTGCTTCCCTGCTGGACTTTTATCCGCATTTAGCCTCTTGATTGGGCCATTGTGCGTCATGTTTTAGAAATACCTACCAACAGCAGCGGTTGCCCAGTGGTGTCGGCCCCGACTTACGAACAGTAGGTCGTGAGTTTGAATCCAGGCAGGCGCATTACTTTGTGTAATTTATTTCATCAGCGCTGCTCTCAAAACGGCGAAGGAACACATCGTGAGGAAACCGGCATTTCATTGAATCTAAAAATTCGAAGACGTGACAACTACCAACCCGCACTGGGCCCGCGTGGTAGATTATAGCCCATCCCTCTCCTAGAGAGGAGGCCTGTCTCCCTGCAGTGGGCTGATGATGATGACTCCAAGAAACATAGGTCGTCCCAGAATTGTAGCAGCCTTCCCAGACAGCTGCAGGCTTCCGGGAGAGTTAATGGTGATCGTGGTGTTTGTGCCCGTTGATCTGCCACGCTCCTGCGCTCTAGGAGTATGTGCTGTTTTCTTCAAAGCAATATCAAGTATTTCTCTGGCACATACTTGTATAAGCTCACTAACAGTTAGGCCCGTAGCATACGGCGCATTTTAAACGCGCAGACGACGCGTTTTAATCTATAATTCAAACGCGTGTAAAACGCTATAGGACGCCCGTGTAAAGCGCGTACAAAGGGTCGGCTTGGAATCGCTGTATCTGCACATATACGCGTAGAGGACGCGCGTTTCACGATCGCCGCGTGTGCTTACAGGGTTGCGTTCAAATCTCATTTGAAGCGCGTAAACGCAACTTATCAGCGTGTCGTCTGCGCGTTTAGCCGCGGGCCTTACGCAGAAAGATGATACAAATTATGCAGTTCTTACAAACTTGAATAATCTTTTTTTTCTTTGCTCCAGATAATGAGAATGACTTCAAAATGGAAGTAGAAATCAAAGAAGAATCCGACGGTGACATTCCTTTAAAAGTAGCTATTGATTCTGACAATGATGATGATTATGACCGCAGTGCTGACCCTATGGAGGATACTACGGAACAGGATGAAGAAGCTACTACAACTACAAGTATGGCCTTGTCACATTTTTTATTTTATTATATTACTGACGCACAGACGCCGTACTGCCCATACAGCAGCGCCACTTAACCGGGTCCAAGATAGCAAAATCCCCATTAACAAAATGATCTGCCATTTATTGAATTTATTTGTTACAAAAAACGTGATAAATGAATGAATGATTTTGTGCAAACTTCACATAAACCATCTACGAAATAGTCCGAACAAAGCCTAAACATTTGGTTTTGATAGATGAGCCCATTCTTGAGTTATAAAATTACAACGATAAGTGGCATTGATTTTTATATATTAAGTATTAATACTAGCTGAACCCCGGCATGCCTTGCAATGCCCTTTTTCCTACCAACTACCTGCCTACTACGTACCTACTACCTACCTACTATGTACCTACTACCTACCTACTACGTACCTACTACCTACCTACCTACTACCTACCTACCTACCTACCTACTACCTACCTACCTACTACCTAGCTACCTACTACCTACCTACCTACTACCTACCTACCTACTACCTACCTACCTACTACCTACCTACCTACTACCTACCTACCTACTACCTACCTACCTACTACCTACCTACCTACTACCTACCTACCTCTACCTACCTACCTACTACCTACCTACCTACCTACTACCTACCTAAATACTACCTACCTACTACCTATCTACCTACCTACAACCTAACTATCTACTTACCCAAAAAAAAAAGAACAAAAACTATCCTATGTCCGTCTCCTGGTTTTAAGCTACCTCCCCACCAATTTCCAGCCAAATCGGTTCAGCCGTTCTTGACTTATAAATAGTGTAACTAACACGGCTTTCTTTTATATATATAGATATTGATTAGGTTTTTGAATATATTTCGGCTCGAGTGGAGCATAGCTGAATGATTGGTGAAGGAGACCGGCTTCTAACGGGGTCCATATTGCGTTGAGGGTCATTCGCCATTGTTTAAAAATAAAACTGATTTTAGATACAAACTATTTTAATAAGAATTAAAAACTGAATATAAAGTAATAATAAAAAAACAACAATAATAAACTATAGTAAAGTTAATTTGATTCAGGCGTGATCCGTGTCACAATTAGAGTTGTGGACGGGGCGCTCGCTAGAGTCGGAAATCGGAATGACCGTAGTGCTCGGCGCTCCGTCTTATGAATGCCGACCCCTTCCACAACTCGCCTGATTCACTGAGTGGTACGATGATGTCACAGAGCGTTCCGTTTCGTTTTACGTCGTAATAATTTGCTCACGCCGACATATACAACAGCCAATTTTGAATTCAGTTAATTAGAACAGAATAGAAACATATTTAATCACTATCACTTCGCCCTATAAATCGTTCACTAAAATTAAATATAATAGGGATTTGTCCTGAGTAAAAAAAATATGATTTTAGTTTAGTCCGTCAGTTAGATTATCGAAAACAATTTGACACGTGTTTTTTGTTTTATTAATTTAATACAAATTGACAAAGATAAAACGCATCAAAGATCATGAGTGGGGACTTTTGACGTCACTATGTGGTAAAAAACGTAGTGCGATGTGACGTCACATTACTTTTCGAAGCACTGTATCGTCTTCGTTCTTGGTTTACGCGCAAAAAGAAAAAATATGTGTCCAATGTTTTTTGGAAATCTATCTGACGGACTAATTAGATTTTTTGGACAACTACCCTATTTATAGCCTATAGCACCAATGAATAATGTGTCCTTGGCAGCGTTCAAGTATTACGTAGGAATTAGGACGGGGGGTCTTGTAAACCGTAACGATGCGTTACAAGGGTGCGATTTAAACTACGCGTTACATTACATTGCTTTAATATCACTCTTCAGAACGGTAGCGCAGATAGATCTTCTTCAAGAATTTTTTTAAAACTACTAGCTGAACCCGTAATGCCTTGCAATGCCCTTTTTCCTACCTACTACCTGCCTAGTTACCTACCTATCTACCTACCTACCTACCTACTACCTGCCTAGTTACCTACCTATCTACCTACCTACCTACCTACTACCTACCAACCTACTACCTACCTAACTACTACGTACCTACCTACCTACTACCTGCCTACCTAGCTACTACCTACCTACCTACAACCTAACTATCTACCCAAACAAAAATAGAAAAAATCTATCCTATGTCCGTCTCCTGGATCTAAGCTACCCACCAATTTTCAGCCAAATCGGTTCAGCCGTTCTCGAGTTATAAATAGTGTAACTAACACGACTTTCTTTTATTTAAATAGATAATTATCTCATAATTTCATAAATCTTAATCCATCGCTATCACATCAAGCTACTTACAAACTGTCAGTTTTCTTAAGTAGATTTCAACTTTATCGCTAATTAGTTCAAGGTTGATTGTTAAAATTAGACAGCTTCTTGTAACTTGATGATGCTGATGTGCTGGCGTCCGTCTGTACATTTTTCCCTAGCAAGGGCTACCAATGTGTGATAGTAATTTTTCACAAGATTACTTGAAATAAATATGCATCCCAAAATCCGATCCCTAATTATAATTTTAACCATATTCTAGTGTCAATACAAGTTAAAGTTGAAGAGGTAGTAGAAGGCTCAGTCGATCAGTCGTCGCCACGACGTCGAGGGGGCGCCACCATCGACCCGGCCAAAACAGACATGTTGGACAAACTCAATAACATGAAGAAAAAACTTAATAAAATGAAACATAATGACGGTAATATTTTATTAATTAATGAACATAACAATTATGTATGTAATTAATGATAAAGGTATACATTAGTAAACCCTCATTTCGCTAAGTCTGTTTTATTTTAAGTCACGTGTATTAAGGGGCAACCCAGTTGCCAGCAACTGGGTTCAAATCCAGACTTGACAGAAGATTGGCTTACTAAGAAATTCCTGATGGAAAACCCAATAACACTTTGCCTATTCTGGGAATCGAAACCCAGGATCTCATTCTCAGCATTCGCGCTTGCGATCACTAAAACCAACGAGGCAGTCTATTAAATATTAATGAAATAACCTCAATTAAGTCAAACTTGATCATTCTTTGCTAGTTTCCAAATAAAAAAAAACAGACATGGTCCGGTCAATTTAGACATACGAGGTTACATTAATTCCCACCCAGCTGAAAATTGGTAGGATTGTTCAAAACACCATTATAATTGATATGTAAAAAGTCCCCATCGATCCGACACCTGGAAAAATAGTTACTCGAGGTCTAAGGTCACAAAAGCGGGTTTGTCGCGATTTTCAGCAAAACGGTAAGTTTCATCATAAAATTAGCAAAGACAAAATTGTAGATCAGATAATAGTCTATAAAAATGTCCAATCACTTTTATTTGTAAGATTCATGGTTTTTGAGATATAACAATTCAAAAAGTTGAAAGAGTCGTAATCTAAGCACGTATATATAGTTTATATAATATGTGTACTGAAACATATGACGGTAACATCTCTTTCAACTTTTTGAATCGATATATCTCTAAAACGGTGGCTCTTAGATGTAAAACTGTATACTTTTTGGTCTAATTTGACCGGACTATTAATGAAGGACAATTTTGAAAAACGTCATGGTGTTAACTTAAAATGTTTTTAACTCATCATCATCTGTCTAGCCTTTTCTCAACTATGTTGGGGTCGACTACCAATCTAACCGGATGCAGGATGCAGCTGAAAAACAGTATTTTACACAGAACGACTGCCTATCTGACCTTCACAACCGAGATAGTATTGGCAACCTCTAGACTTTTGGGCCTCTGTTAAGTTTGACTAATAACAGCCAAGATCAATGGCATAACGTGAGGAAACTCGATAGTAATGAAAAGTCACCCATCAACGGACCAATCGAGGCATGTGCACTGTTAAAATATTTTTAACCACACACAATGTTTTATTTTTCAGAACCACGCCGCACGGAATCTCCTCTATACCAACGCCCAGTATCAGTGGATAAAGACCTCCATATACTAAGAAACGTGGCCAAAATCGTAGAAAACTCATATGTCTGTCCGTTTATCACTGTTTTCAGTGACTACCATTGCATATACTGCCGCGAAATGTTCTTAGACCCCGACCAATTACGTGCCCACACGATAACCCACGACCCCAAGACTTACATAGACATTCTAGACCCCAAAAAGCAAATACAAGTCGATATAGAAAGAATCGATTGCAGATTATGCGATGAAAAAATCGATAACATCGACACTTTTAAAGAGCACATCACTTCGATCCATGGACAAAAACTCTACAAAGATGTACAGAACGAATTTATGCCTTTCAAACTCAAAATTGGAACTTTAACTTGTGTGGAATGTGGAAAAAATGTTGCTTTTTTTCATGCGTTAAAAAAACATATGGCCGAACACTATGGTACTTTTATTTGCGATGTCTGTGGTGCACATTATTTCGAAGAAAGACATTTGACGTTTCATAAAAACACGCACAATAAGAAAAAAGACGTACAAATGTTTCCTTGTAACGAATGTGACAAAACTTTTCGTTCTAAAAACAGTAGAAGTTTCCATATTTCAAGAATCCATAAAAATGAACCTGCGTATCCTTGTAATAAATGTGATGAGATTTTTATTTCTTACCATATGAGATATAGGCATAAAATGACAGCACACGGCGAAAAACGTATGTTCCCATGCGAAGGCTGTGACAAAGTCTTTGACAGTCGAAAAACTTTACGAGAACATAATCAAAGAACGCATCTACAATTATTCCGCCATGAATGCACTCTTTGTGACAAAAAATTCTATCTACCCTCCGCTCTGAGAGATCATATGACTTCCCACACTGGGGAACGAAATTTTAGGTGCGAGTTCTGTGGTAAAAACTACCCTAGGGCTAAAGCTTTAAAAGTGCATTTGCAGTCCCATAGTGCGGAGAAAAAGTATAAATGTACGCTCTGTCCTTCGGCGTATACACAGGTTACGAATTTTAAAAATCATATGAAGACTAAACACTCTTTGGCCGGAGGCGTGGAAGGATATCGTTGAGTTTTATATACCTATATTTATTTGTAAGGCGTATTCCATATTGCGGGTTATTCAAATGAGATACCGCGGCCTCGACACAAAGAGCTAAAAAGGAACATGGGTGGTTTTTAGTCAGTAGAAGTCTAACACTCCCTACCGCTCTGCTCAGAGCGGGAGTAGTGAGGATAATCATAATCATAATTTAAATGCAGCCCCTCCCCCCCTATTGCCCAGGCACAAATACAGAGTCGGGGTTGTTACTGCTAATTTCTTCTTCTGGATCTGAATCTCTTCAAAATTCGAGTG
Source organism: Diarsia rubi (assembly GCA_932274075.1). Lineage (NCBI taxonomy): Eukaryota > Metazoa > Arthropoda > Insecta > Lepidoptera > Noctuidae > Diarsia > Diarsia rubi. Next base: position 3,813,025 of record OW026441.1, read on the forward strand.
AATCGGTTTCTTCATAGAGAGCGCCAAAAAAAAAAAACGTGTGCGCCTCGTGACGCCGACAGAAGTGACCAATTTTTTTTTTTTTTTTTTATTCAAGTGGAACAACAAACAGCTACAATATCTATAAATAGGTACAGAATTCCTCTGTACGTGTGTATGTCACTGAACTCCTCCGAAACGGCTGGACCAATTTGGATGAAACTTTCTGGAGATATTTCAATGGGTTCTTGGATGGTTTGAAAACAAAAACTAATCTATTATGACATACAGTGACGACTACCATTTTAGTCTGAAATCTGGCTAGGGTTAGAGTGAGAGAGGTATGCATGAGAGAAAGGGAAGCCAGACTAGCGCCGTAACGCGTTACGTTACGAAGCGGTTTACCCTCTTAGAAGAAATTATCACTTCAAAAGGTCGCTTCACATCAGGACGTGTTGCGGCTAAACGCAAGCTTATGTATTTATTTATTTTTTGTGTTAATAAACCAGTCAAGTGCGAGTTGACTCGCGCACCGAGGGTACTGTGTAGGAATTTTGTTATTAAACAACATAATTACGGTTTTCCGATTATTTGATCCTCTATTGATTCCGTTTTTTCCAGCTAAGGTACGGAAGCCCAAAATCACATTTAAACGCCAAACGAACCATGCAGAACGCTACGATTGTTTCGTGACATATTATTTTGTAAGAACAGCTTACTGTAAATATAATTATTGGTAAAAAGATCTTCTATGTTTATGAACATAAGGTTATAAATACAGTGATAAAATTACAAGTCTTGTGCCTTTTATTTATTTTATGTACCTACCTTTTACGGACATACATACTTACGGCCTTTCCCTTAGCATTAGCAGCTTAGGCATTCTGCCTACCACAGAACGCGCGCTACAATCCTTACATACTCCTTTTGCGTCGTCCACATTCATACATCCAGTCGTACATAAAACATAGCAACCATGGAGTTTCTGGCCGGTTCTTCTCCATCTTTCATCTAGATTTAGGGCCCGTCTATTTATCTTAAAAATTAGGAAAGTATCATCAGCAAAAAACACCTTATCCTGAGGTTGGTTTTTAACAAATAGAGTAAATCATTTATATTGTATACTATAAAGAGGAAAGAGGAGCTCGTGGCTTAATAAGAACTGCCACTCGGGTCGATCTTAAGGTTAAGCTGCGCTTGCCTAGGTCGATCTGTGGATGGGTGACCGCCCATTACATACCGAGTTTCCTCCGTGCCTCGGAAAGCACGTTAAGCTGTTGGTCCCGGGTGCCATATTTAGATCTTTGGCAGTCGTTACGGGTAGTCAGTGACCTGAAAGTCTGACATCCAGTCATACCAAAGGGTATTAACTGGGTTGTGGAGGTCAGATAGGCAGTCGCTCCATGTAAAATACTGGTATTCAGCTGCATCCGGTTAGACTGGAAGCCGACCCCAATATAGTTGGGAAAAGGCTAGGCAGATGATGACTATAAAGAGGAAAGGACCCAATATTGAGCCTTGTGGAACCTCCATTTTTACTTTTAAACTCTCTGAATTAACACCATTTATTTGAACATGTTAACTTATTTTGAATAAACTTAATTGGTCTTGTTTACAGTATGAGTCGACTAACACGCGAATTGCATTTTTTTTACGAAACCTTGAAGTTCTGAAGTTGTACTCCACTAAAGATAGTTCTGACGATGCTTGTTCACTAAAGGCCAAGTTACTTGAGCTTGTAAAGGAGTGACATACATTCAAGTGATGCGCACAGACTAATTGTGACTCTCTTGCTCTCTCAATTTGTGTATGTTAGAACGAATAAAAAAAAACGAAGTCTTGATCAGTAGTTTATTTTAAAAAAGCACGTAAATTATTTCTCAACTTAACAGAACACAAATCAAGTGGCGTCTTCTTAACTTTATTTGCTAATTCCAAATTAGCTCCAGCTTTCACCAACATACAAGCTACTGCTTCCCTGTCTTCTTCACAAGCAATGTGGCTATAAAAAAAGATGAAAATTGTGAAATTACTAGGTACACAGACAGAGACTTGAACTATTCAGAACTTTTCTGAATAGTTCAAGAAGAATGACTGTATAGGCGGTGCTGCTGGCATTATGGAGCCACGGTCAATACGAGTGCCACCAACGCCTGAACCAGGTGGGTAACCTCAATAATATCCACCACAACCATTCAATGGATTAAAGGACATAGCGACTCCCGAGGCAACGATGCAGCAGACGAGCTCGCTCGAAGGGGCTCAAGCATGGCGGCGGTGGGACCAGAACCCATCGTGCCACTCCCTTTCGGTCATCTTCGCACGTTGGTAAAGAAACGTACCAGAGAACTTTTTGCCATGCTGTGGCAAGACCACGGCGAGTGCAGGCAGGCCAAGGAGGCGCTTCCCGCCATCGACGTCTGGCCCAAACAAGCGCTCCGGCTGACTAAGCTGCAGCTACGCACAGTGACGGCCGCCATCACTGGACCCGGAGCTTTTAATAAGCACCTCTTTGTTATAGGTGTCACAGATGTCCTCTGTGTTGAGCCTGCATGCAGGAAGAAGAAACAGCAGCCCACGTGCTCCTGCACTGTTCGGGGGTCCCCATACAGGGCCAAGTTCTTCGGTAACGCAGGTACTCTCCACGAGATTGCCGGTAACACCAAGGGGTTGCTGGCCTTTCTTGGGTAGCTTGGATGGATCGAATAAGATTCCCACCCGTACGCAAATTACGCGCTTTAGGCGTGGAGTTGCGGACACTAGCCCATACATCTATCTATCTATCTATAGACATGTAAACAGGCTTCTTTTTTTTGGGAGGGTGGGACATCATTAAATAACCCCTCCTGCTCTTGGGCAGAGCGAAAGGGAGTATCAGACTTCTGCTGACTAAAAACCACCCATGTTCCACTCTTAAAACATTGTGCTAGTAGACGCTTTGAATAGTAAAATGTTTATGGAGGTAATTTAAGTAAAGTTATAACCTGAAAAACTAGTATTTACAAAAACAGCTGTGCAAAATTTGGAACTTTGACCCCCAATATCTCCGTAACTAGGGGGTTCCCAGGTATGGTCTAGAACAAAAAAATTATCGCAGTGGTGGGGAGAACAAGTGCCTTTTGTTTGCGTTAAGGCTACTTTCACTCCCTTTATACTTACAGAGGTGTTGAGCCAGTGGAATCCAAAACATCTACTTTAATTTGTGATGCAGTTAGCAGAAGATCTACTATATTATTCCTGCCTTGAGCAGCAGCACGATGTAAAGGTGTTGCACTCAATACATCTGCTTCATTAACATTTGCGTCAAAGCTTACTAATAACTTTGCTACCTGTAAATAAATATAAAATCAAAATCAATCAAAAAAATAATGAGTAACATTATTACAATTTTAAACTTATTGTAGTTCTTAGGCCTCATTTACGGAGACGCGGGGCGACGCGCGCCTTTTTGTGCGTTTTTAATTCAAGCACATGGCGATGTATGAAAACGATTACGATTTTATGAGAATCAATTTTTTTACTTGTTACTTTAAAATGTTGTCTGTTGCGGTAGACCCACCTCTCAGTAAATGAATAAAATAGCACGCGACTAGCCTTATGCACGCACCTCGCGACGCCCCGCGCCTCCGTAAACGAGCCCCTAGTTTGCATCCTTTTTATCCTAAGATTAAGATTACCTCCAAGTGGCCTTTTGAGCAAGCATAATGTAAAGATGACTGTCCTCGAATCGTCTTTTTATTGACATCAGCTCCTTTGCTTAACAGCAGTTTTACTACTTCTACTCTTCCAGCTGAAGAGGATAATATTAAAGGAGTCGAATTTGTGTCATCCAGTGGATCAATGGGGCTTCCCAAATCTATCAAAAAGTCCACTAAATTTTCATTTCCGCCAAGTGCTGCCCAATGAATTAGGAGACGTTGATTCTGAAATATTAATTAATAAGATGAATGATGCGTGGAATTTGTAATGCACGCAAAACAAGTAGTACTTAGCGGCTCGAGTTATGAAAGTACTAGCATTCCTTTCTCAATTTTTCGTAGGACACCAGGTTGCCGTTTCCTATAATTATGAGCCGTGTGAATGTCGGCTGAATGGTTTTTGAATAAAATGAGCTCAAAATAAGAAGTAACTTACTGAATCCGGTGTATTTACTAAAGCAATATCTTCATCAACCTTTACTTTAACTTGATTAAAGTCTCCTCTGTAAGCGGTTTCATAGACTGATCCTATAGACATTTTGAAATTGATAATAGGTGATTGATTTGGTAAATAAAAGTACTTCAAGTGGAATTACAACACGGACACCAAAAAACTTTTTTCAACTTTCGATGTCAACAATGAAATGCTAAAAGTTTGATGGTTTGAAGTGTCTCACTGTCTGGTGTCAATGTCAAAAATTTCATGGCAGTATTTCTTACTGCAAAGATTATGGAATTATAATGTACTAAAGATATTTTTTTATATAAATAATGTCTCGCACACAGCACAGTAAGTCTTAGACAAACCCTAAACTGAGGTAATGGCTCATTATTCATAATCCTTTATGCATGTACAGTTCACTGTACGATTACAGGACTTTGCTCACGTACGAACATTTACAATAAAATTCTGCATTTCACTTCGGCTCTCAAGCAGCCACGCAGCCCCTGCCTGTTCCACAGTCGATCTCACAGGACTGGGACAGGATATTTTGTTCGAGGTGGTGGCAGTGGTTCGGTTCAACGGGTCATGACATCTTCTGTAACAGCAATGTCGGTTTTACGCCCGCCCTTTAATATAATTTCTAAAATAAACACGGGTCACTTGTTTATTTTAGAACACCAACAATTGATTTACGTAAAATAGTTTTGTTTCTAAACGAGTGTTTTGAAAGTTTATTTTTTTTCTTTTCTTCATGCTTCAATTCAAAACCAAGATTTTGCCGTATCGTGCGCTGGAGCGCAAACGTCAAACCGATAATTGTTTCGATTTTACGTTTTTGTAATCGTTCACAGAAAATATTATTTTTAAATGGAAAAGTAACTGAATTGTTGTGATATGGAGACTTCGGTAACTCCTGTGAAAGGCCAAGGGCCGATCATAGACTTTGCATTGTGTCGCTGTTGCAGAAACATAAAGAAATGCCGTCTTTTAACAACGGAGTATGAATGGATGGGAAAGAAAGAAGTTTATTCTGAAATGTTTATGGATTGTTACGGTCTCCTTGTAAGTATTTTGTTTAATGTAGTCTGTTAATCTTAGCTTTCATAAAGAAGGGTTAATGCTGTCGGTAATTTATCAAATTTTGTGGCGCTACTTGGGAGAACTATAAACTATATTTTTTAAAATTAGATTTATTTACTTAATTGAAAAGATCTCGTATTTCTTAGAAAATAACCTATGCTGAATATGTATGCTGTAAGGCTATAAGAGACTATCTATAAAAATTGAGAGGAATAATTTTGTGGTACTTATTAGTTTTATTTTCTCCTTTAAAATTTACTGGATTCATTTCCTTTTTTGTTAATAAACAAATAAAATAAAAACCCATTTATTTGAGGTTCCCCATATTAAAACTGACAAATGACAAGTTACAAGACATGATACATACAAATTCATTAAACAACCATTTGAGATACAATTTAAAAACAAAAGTAAAAATAAAATAATGATAAAAAAGAGTAAAAAAATATGAAACTAGTGCATCACTTTGCAAACAATTTATTTATACACATTTGCACACTAATGTACATAGTTTCAATTAACACCTCTGGCATTTTTAATGAGTCCTCCTAAATTAATCAATTAATTTAATTTAAAAAAAAAGAAAGAAACAAGAAATAAATTGATTATAATTACTACTACAACTACTTCTTATTGATAGAAAACCCTCATTTAAAAATCCTTCCTTAAATAAAGTTTGCTCAGTAAATCTTTGTAGGTATCATAGTATGGTAGGGAACCAGGGATCATTCATGTTAACCTTTTGAAGCCCAGAGCGTAAAGCATCACAAAAATCAATGCAAAAAAAAAACCAAGAGCTTTTTAGCTAATTGATCATTGCAACCCTCATCCTACTTGATTTCAGTTACCGCACTTAGATGGAGATACCAAGGAAAGCTGTGTTTGTGCAACGTGTGTGGTACGACTGCGTGATGCCTGTGCGTTCAAACAACAGGTGCTACAGTCCCAAGAAGTCTTCCTCAGCAGCAAGATGCATATTAAAGAAGGTACGCTTGTAGTCAAAAGGAGCAGTTTAGGCAGTCCATTACAGGTAGCCAAAAATTTGACAACTATACTTACACAGTATTAACTTGGTTGTGGAGGTCAGATAGGCAGTTGCTCCATGTAAAATACTGCTATTCAGTTGCATCCGGTAAGACTGGAAGCCGACCCCAATATGGTTGGGAAAATGCTATGCAGATGATATTGGCCTGAAACACAGGTTCAACCTAGTTCAGGCAAAAAAGAAACTGTGCTCTATTATAACTAGTTATTATTTTATTGTAAATGTGCCACTTCTTATAAATAAACGATTATTATTATTATTATTATTATTGGTGTAAAAAGACCTTTCATAAAGGCACTGGGTTGCAAGTTCTAACTAATATTGTATGTGCTAAATTAAGTTTGTGTGGTGTAATAAGGTCTATTACACCTAAACCACTGAACCGATCATCCTGAAAGGGGATAGAACTGATGTGGCATATCAACCTGCCCGCCATTTTGTTTTTTTTTTCGAAATTGCGTCCCACGATTAATGTGGAATGTAAGGTTAGAAGACATTTAGACAAACAAATAATGTCCAGTAACACGTTCCCCCAATGTGTCACGTTATCGAGATATTTGAAGGTAAAGATCGACAAATAAGTACAACGAAAATCTTTAAAAATAGACCTATTACGTGCATAGGTGCTAAATTGTATCCAAATAATTTTTCCCAGGTTGATTATTATTACGTGCACGAGAAAATCACTTCGCTTCGCAATTAAATACTATTTTATGTCAAAGAATAGTTTTCTCGTGCTCCTAGTACAGTACGATCAAATTATCTTGGCAGGTCTGAACATAGGCTCTGCGAACTTTTGCGCATGTACTTATACTCGCGAAGAAAACTGTTATTGCCAGATAAACACATATACGATCAGAAAATACCTAATACAGTGAGAAAATACAAATGAAATAAATATCAAAACACTTTTAGATACCTAGTCTACATTTTTAACTCCATTTTCTTTTTCCCCTTTCATGTATTGAGTTAAATCGTAAATATTTTTTCTCGCCTGGCGATTTAAAACACTACTATACTTTGGTGGCATATTTGACGAAATAAGTGCCCACTAACTTTTCTAACAAATAATAAAAAATAACAGTAATATTAAAAACAACAAACAAAAACACAACGAAAACTTTTCTAATCGAATGTGCTCAAGACAGAGATAGCAACACAAACACTAAACAAATGCTGTCGTGTGACTGAGATATAATACCTCGTACCGAATATTGCCGAACTTGCACGAAGGTCACGAAGTTAACAAAAAGAGATGTGCATGTGCATGTGCAATGGGTGTCGTTTAATCGATTATTCTTAGAATCGATTGAAATTAAGTAATAAAAAGATGTTTCTATTCAATTTTATATTGAGGTTTTAAATATTCGTAAACATTCGTTATTCAAGATGTCTGTAATAGATTTCTAAAATATAAGTAAATCATGTCTTTTAACAGAGAAAACATAATGTTACTATACATTTTTTATGTAATAAAGACGAAAACTCAATTATTAATGATTAAATTCACTTTATTAGTTAATGTATTCACTTAAATATCTTCTAAACACTAATAATAACGTATTCCAAATAAAACTAATCGATTACGATATTTGATCGTATAAAGGATTGATTGTGTTTATGTAAGGTGCATCTCTAGCCTAAACTACCGCCCCCCGAACTTCACCTTTTTTTTTTTTTTTTTTTTTTTGGTGGGTGTAAAATCATCGAATAACCCCTCCCGCTCTTGGGCAGAGCGAAAGGGAGTGTCAGACTTCTACTGACTAAAAACCACCCATGTTCCTTCTTCGCCCTCTATGTCGAGGCCGCGATAACCAGAGGACTACCCGCGGCCCCGACAGGCGTCGGCCCTTTCGGGCCCCTCCCATGTTGCTGACATCTCTTTGAGGCGCGCGTGGAACACGAACGCGCCGTCGACACGGCCTGTTTTCGTCGTGTGACGGACGGACGGCGAGTTAGCCCATCACTCACCGTCCACAGGCCCGCGTCTACGGTGGCCGGAGGTCATCGCGGGACCCCCGACGCCCGGAACGCCTCCCGCGGCGGCTGGGACGAGAGGTTCTCTCCCTCTCGCGTTCCGCCACCTCCTTCGCCAGCATCACTGCTTCGCAGAAGGAGGCGACGGCGTCCCATTCCTCCTCGCCCCGGACCATGGCTTGCACCAGGGCCGGGCGCGAGAGGTCGCCGCCGCCGATCGCCGCTACGAGAACACGGCGGGGCTCCGCCCAAGCGGGGCACACCTCCACTGTGTGCTCCACCGTGTCCTCCGGCCGATCCTCGCAATGGTGGCATCCGGGCGTTTCCTCCCGCCTGATTCGGTGCAGGTACCTCCCGAAACATCCGTGTCCGGTGAGGACCTGCGTCAGACGGAAGGTGAGGGCGCCGTGGCGCCTCTCAAGCCACTCCTCAAAGAGGGGACTTACCGCCACTATCGTGGCGTGCCCTCCCCGAACTTCACCTCATGTCACCATTTGGTTCCTAATAAATGTTACTGCGCAGCGTTCTGCACGAAGTTCGGACCTGCCAAGATAATTTGTTCGAACTGTAATGTACCTACTCTCTTTCAATAAACAATAATAATAATAATCAACGCCTATAGACACGTAAAAGGGATATTTTTATGTGGTCATATTACTCTTAGGTCGATCTTTACCTACAAATAACTCGATAACGAGACACTTTGGACATTTTTTGTTTGTCTAGGTGTCTTCATACATACCAATTTCATTGTGGGCCATGATTTCTAAAAAAAAACAAAATGGCGGTGGGTCGATATGCCAGCTTCCATACAAAAAAGTTCAAACCCCTTTCATAAACACTGTCAGGTGTACAGAAACAGACATAGAGTACCTTTCATGGACTGTGGGTTGTTCGAAAGAGATACCGCAGCAACCTTTCATCCCGAAATAAGTAGTGCTCCTGAAAAATAAAACGGTAAAGTTCTTATAATAATAAATGGCGCCACGTGACTTTTGAATCATGTTTTCTTTTTCACATAGACCTTCATGTGCTCTTGTAAAACGTCGACAAAAAGATCGATTCCTATGGAGAAGAATCATGCAACCCAGTGCGGGTTGGTAGATGTCACATGTCTTCGAATTTTTGGTCCTAGGACATGCCAGTTTCCTCACGATGTTTTCCTTCACCGTTTATTACAGCCAAGCTATCACAACTTTTGCGGGAAGTGCTAGTTATTTGTCTTCATCACTGTGTAATATATTTTACTTAAATAATTTTCAGATGGCAAGGTAGAAGTAAAAATGGAACCACTCTCTGATGATGATGATTCAGATGCCATGGACGACGCGGATGATCTTGCAGATGATCTAGCTGATGATGACATGACAGGTATACATAAATTACAGTCTGCATGGTGTACTTAGGAACGCAAAATTGATCGTGTGGTGTCTCGGACCATGACGGCACAGTTGGTGCAGTGGCTAAGCGATTAAACTGCAGTGCTGTGTGTCGCGGGTTACATCTCCGCACGGAACAAATATTTGTATGGCCAACAGATAGTTGTTTCGGGTCTGGGTGTGTTTGTGTATGTGAGTTTAAATATTCGTAAACCCACCCACAATATAGGAGAAATTACTAGTGTGTTCAACTATAGCAGTAGTAGTTCATATTAATCGATATCATGTTACTCATAATGAAATGCAATGTATTTGGTTCAGTTACCGTTACTTTAAGGGTTTATAAATATTGATCCTGGTTTTAATCGGCTAATATAATATTTCACACACTGTTTGCCAGGTTATGTGGTTAAATTAACGTCCCACGTCTCGCCCATTGCCATCAACCGGGCGCAAAATGCTAATCTTTAAATCTAAGTGACCTAGAGATGTGCAAATGATCTTATTGCAACGGCCATCGCGAAGGCAAAATTATTATAAAAATTTAGATTTTATTGTATTTGTCTTCTTCCAGACCACTTAGACACATCTCTAGACGACGTAAAGGACATAAAACTGTCAGCTGAAGCCCCAGTGTCGGGAAGAACTCGCGCTAAGAGCGAGCGAAGCGAGCGCAGGATCAAACGAGAGATCACTATCAAGATGACGAAGTTACGCGCCAAACTAGATGATATGTTGGATAAGCCTATAGGTAGGTTAAACTGCTCCTCGAAGGGTTAGGCAGAGGTGTAACAAGGGAAGGGGGGGGGGTGACAAGTACACCCACATTTCGCTCTTTATGTTTCATCATCAGCCTATTACCACTGCATGGACACAGGCCTCCTCTTTGAGAGGGAATGGGATGTAGTCTACCACCCGGGCCCAGTGCGGATTGGTAGATGTCACAAGTCTTCGAATTTTTGGTTCTAGGACATGACGGTTTCCTCACGATGTTTTCCTTCACCATTTTTTGAGAGCAGTGGTGATGAAATAAATTATACAAAGTAATGCGCCTGCTTGGGTTCGAGCCCACGACATACTGTTCGTAAGTCGTGGCTGCCACTACTGGGCCACTGCTGCTCGTACGATGTAATAGGGGGCGACCGTCACAAATCCAGGCTCCGTGGCTTTGTAACACTTTGTTCGACGTGGGGATCGAACCCTCATGCTCAGCAGCCGCGCCATTTTTGTGACAAGCCCGCCACACTATCATAATCACAAACTCATGAAAGCCATAATCAACAGTGGCGACCACCAGAAAAGCCACGAGAGAACGAAACTCGACAACATCCCAAAGAAACAATTTAACAGCGCTTGCGACCACTTCAGCAACTAGGCAACTTATCATCATAATTTCAGCCGAAAAATGTCCACTGCTGGACATAGACCTCCCCTAAGTGTCGCCACATTGACCGGTCCCGTGCGTCTCGCATCCAACGGATCCTCGCCACCATCACCAGATCATCGGTCCACCTAGTGGAAGGCCTTCCAACGCAACGTCTTCCGGCTCGCGGTCGCCACCTCAGAACTTTTCGGCCCCATCAACCATCTGCGAGCAATATGCCCTGCCCATTGCCACTGAAATTGGCAATTCTTCGAGGCAACTATGTTTTATTTAATTAAAATGATTTATCTCTTCATAATTCCAGTTGCAGAACTTCCAGACGAAGTCCCAGTTAAAGAAGAATCAAAGCAGAAACTCAAGATCAAAAAACCGGAACTAGACCACGACTTTATGGTCTACACGAACGCTCTAACAATAGTTAAAAACTCCTATGTCTGCCCCTTTCAAAACCGAATCAGTATATACTACTGTTTCTACTGCCGCGACCAATTCACAAACCCTAACGAACTAAGAGAACATACCCTCTCCCACGACCCCATAGAACTCTTTCAAAACACAATGGAAAACCGTAAAATACCGAAAATAGACATCACTAGAATCGATTGTAGACTCTGTAACGAAAAAATCGATGACTTAGAAATATTTAAGAAGCACATCTCTAGTGTCCATGGTAAAAGTTTATACCCCGTCACTAACGAATTTTTGAAATTTAAACTGACAATGGATAATTTAATTTGTACTGAATGTAATTTGGCCTTTCCTTATTTTGATGTACTTAAGAAGCATATGATAGATCATTTCGGTACTTATATATGCGATCAGTGTGGCGCTTGCTTTCTCGAACGGAACTCGCTTCGAACTCACATAAAATCTCACAGCAAAGTCGAAGAGAGTTTTCCTTGTGAAATTTGCGGGAAAAACTTAAAATCTAAATACAGTAGGTATCTCCATGTAGCTACAGTCCACGAAAAGAAACCTACAGTGAATTGCTATAAGTGTGAAGCTAGTTTTCTTTCCTACGCTTTAAGAAACCGTCATTTAATAGAAGCACACGGGGACAAACGGACTTTTGCGTGTAAACTCTGCGATAAAGTGTACAACAGGCGGAAAACTCTAATGGAACATAATCGCAGGAATCACCTAAAAGTCTATAGACATCAGTGTGATTTATGCGACCAGAGGTTCTATCTACCATCGAGATTAAAGGAACATATGGCAACACACACCGGCGAAAGAAATTTTCGATGCGAATTCTGTGATAAAAGTTATCCTCGATTACAATCTTTACAAGAACATTTACGATCTCACAGTAATGAAAGGAGATTTAAATGTGATATTTGTAATTCTACGTTTACTCAAAATGGTAGTTTAAAGAATCATATGAAGTCTCACCATCATGGATTTGAGTTGGAACCTAGTTATAGTTGAATGTTGTGTTTGTGTTAATTTATTGATATTATTATTGTATTTTTTGTCAGTATTAAATGTGTATGGAATTAGTTTTATGAAATGTGTTTTTATTTTATTCTGTTGTATTTATGAGGAGCACGTGGCTATAAAATTACAGCCGCTTATCCCTTTTCACGTTTAGAACAGAGTTTTGAATCATTGTAATATGTTGAGATTTAGTCGATTTCATTTTATGCAAAAATTAATCTTTGATTTTCTTTATACTGGCAACACAGTCACTAAACGCGACGCTAAAAGCGACGGTTGCCTTTCTTTAGTCGCATGCTCTATCACTTGGATCCAGCCTGTCCCCTGGCTGCCCTCCCCCAGTGACGTCCTAAGCCGAGGTCCGCACCCCACAGGGGGTGCCCTTAGCTATTTGTCACTTAGTTTATAAGTTATTTGCCCCTGGCTGGAGGCCTTAAACTCAAGGCATCCACAGGGATTTGCCCGGTTAAGCAAAAGACAGTCTGTTTAGTCAGTTCTCCGTAACAAGGGGGTTCGCAGGTATGATCTAGAACTAAAAAAATGTTGCAGTGGTATATCAAGAGTGCCTTTCGGCTTCGTTAAGGGTACTTTTACATCTATACCTGGGAACGGTATAGTCTAGAACATAAAAGGCTAGGCTGTGTGAAGGGTTAATTTACACCCTGTATACCTTCCATACCTTAGACATATAACATAACTGGGCATATGCCAGTTGTATATGTCCCTGTGCATGTGCCTATTGGCCTTGTTCAGTTCTGTCTCCTGCTGAAATGGAGGGAAGTGGAAATTTTTGTTTTTCCTCTCCTCTGCTATTCTTTTCTGATTAATTTCGTTGCGGGATCCAAGACAGTTAAATCGTTTCTCTGGAACTTCGTCGAGCTTCATTGTCTCGGCGCTTTTCTTGTGGTCGCCACTGTTAATTCTGGCTAACAGGAGTTACAGTGGTTTGGGAATAGTGAGGCGGGCTTGTCCTTCTATTATGCGCACAACCAAGGAGTGGAATTCCTTGCCTGCATCGGTGTTCCAAGTTCATACTACCCCATTCTATTTAGCTGGTGAGATATAGCAGGCTTCTTTTGGGTAAGCTCGTTTCAATGTCGACCTCATCTCTGCCTATTTGGGGGGGGGGGGGGGGGGGTCATCAAATTACTTCTACGGTACTTATACCTTTGCTGAACCCTTCGGGGGTTACAGGCGTGATGTTGTGTAAAATCAAGGTATTTAGGATAATAAAAATCAAACCATACATTTCATTGTCATCATTTATATATTTTATAAAAATCTAGTAGATAATACTTAATTACTGTGATAGTTAATAAGTCTATACTTAAATCTAAACTTATATATAATTTACTTACAATAATTATAATTTATATTAAGTAATTATATACTTAACTTTAATATTAAACTATTTGTGATAATTATTACAGTCAATCCTTGCATGTTATTATATTAAAGCCGATTTGTGGAAAAACTAAAAATATAGCAATAAAAGTTAGTTAAGGAAATTAATAGTTACTAATTAAGGAATATTAACTTTGGGACGCCGTCGACTCCTTCTGCGAAGCAGTGATGCTAGCGAAGGAGGTGGCGGAACGCGAGAGGTTCTCTCCGGGCGTCGGGGGCCACGTGACGGCTTCCGGCCACCGTAGACGCGGACCTGTGGACGGTGAGTGATGGGCTAGCTCGCAATCCGTCCGTCTTACGACGACAACAGGCCGTGTCGACTGCGCGTTCGTGTTCCACGCGCGCCTCAAAGAGATGTCAGCAACATGGCGCCCGTCGGGGCTGCGGGTTGTACACTAGTCACCGCGGCCTCGACATATAGGGCTAAGAAGGAACATGGGTGGTTTTTTGTCAGTAGAAGTCTGACACTCCCTTTCGCTCTGCCCAAGAGCGGGAGGGGTTATTTCATGATTTCCCACCGCCCAAAAAAAAAAAGGACTATTAACTATAATAATACCTACCTAAAATAAATAAAATCGCATGGGCAGTATTTCTTATATGGGTCATTTTCACGAAGTGTACATTCGACGTATGTGTTTCGCGACGTTAGTAATTTTTATAGGATAATATTTGCTTTTACTTGTCGGGTCAAGTAATTGGCTATTTGATAACTGTTAAAAAATCACGAAAATGTAATATTATTTCAAAAAGCTAACTGAAATAACACGATGTGTAAAAAAAGAAAATAAATAAAAAAATGCCTTAGTTTAACTGATTTTAAATGACGTGCTAGACAAGCCCAGCGCCATAGAAATGTGACGTCACATTTCATACCGCCATTGTAATGTAATTATAAATGGCCGTTTCGAGCGACAAGAATAGAAAGTGCACCAAAAACTTCTAAAGCATGTAACTACTCCATTTATTTATCGATTTAATTACTTTTTTCACACATCGTGTTATTTTTGTCAGTTCTTTGAAATAACTAACATTTTCGTGAATTTTTTATAGTAGTTAAATAGCCTATTCGGCTATTTTGACGACAAACATCACGCATTTCAGTAAAGGTCCAGTTTTCATCTTCCATTACCGCAACGAATTTCAAAGTAAGTTTGCAAGTTTCGCTCTTGCTTTCAATGAACTTAATTTGCTTGTTGATCTGATGTGTTAACTTAAAATAATTACTTTCATTCCGTAACCATGTCATTTGGAAAAGTTTCGGAATGAAATTCAGAATTATGCTTATTTTTCAAAGTGTGTACACATTTTCTGAAATTGACCCATAAACCAATGTACAAATTTAGAATTGATAAAAAAAAATACTGAAAACGAGATTCAATCTTAAAAAGGCAGTGTCAAAAATTATAAATTTGAGATCGTATTTTACTTATAATTTGTGTTATTATTTAAAATCGTTAGACTTCTTTCATGATGATATTATTATCATCTCCCTAGCCTATTCTCAAACATGTAGGAGATCCACCTCTAAAGATGTTTTAGTAAGTGCAAGCGCGCGCACCCACTAAAAACTATTTAAATTGGAAGCTGACCCTCGACAGTGTGGTTTGCGGAAAGCATTTTCTCCGCCGAAAACACAGGAATCACGGAGGCACAAACAAAGAGAGTCTTATACTTGTGAAATCGAGCTAGGGTGATGACGTACGATAAGAGCGCATCTAACGATTTCATTCTTCTATTTAAATATTTATACATTTAAATTCTTATTTATTTATAGGTACATTTTTATTAATTATACATTTATATATATTTGCATTTATATTATATCACTGTTCTGATTATTGCTTGTTTTTTTTCTAATGATTAAACACCAGCGCATCAAGCTAATACAATCTATCAAATTTCTTTAATCGATTTTCAACTTTATAGCTAAAGCTTTGTAGGTTCAAGGTTGATTGGGAAAAGGGGTTTGAACTTTTTTGTATGGAAGCTGGCATATCGACCCACCCCCATTTGTTTATAAAATGGGGGTGGGTCTTTTGTATGGAAAAAACAAAATGGCGGACAGGTTGAAACGCCACATCGGTTCTATCCCTTTGACAGTTTTGGGTAGCTTAATATGCTGGGGTCTGTACATACGATTTAACTTCTGTGGGGACACTTTAAACTTCGGTTTAGCATAGCACATAATTTCTACAGTATGTACGGTCGAACAAGTTATTAAGTATACAGTCAGTTAACTTGCATTTACGAGTACTTTAAAGATTATACTGATACATTTAGAGATTGATGTCAAACGATACAGCGCAACACGCGCGTGATGCCGAAAAATCAGAAGTGCATTCGAACTTAAGATGAAACCATCCGGGTAGACTACGACATTCAAATTTTGTACGTTTTTTGCAGTTTGTAGGTCAGTGTCAGGTTGTACCTTGATGGAAATATGATTCCTGGCCGTAACATTTGAATTACGCGGGCTACCTTGACACTTTCACTTTAAGATCACTTGGGAGACCGACAGTCATACAACTAAGCTGTGAACACTCCATTTGCTATGTACTCCATAAACGAGTCTATTTTAAATGTACACTCAACAAAATAGATATTTATGCAGTTTAACAAAAAAAAAAAACCTTATTTTCCTGCCATTGCCTTCGTCCCACGACTTCAAATATTTTGTATTAAACTAAGTAAATATATTGCCTGAAGTGTAGTTCACAAAAAAGGCAGGTACTTCGCGTTTTTTGTGAACCATACTACAAATGAATGTCTTCTGTATGTATAAAATAAATATGAAAAACCTTGTAAAATAATAAAGTGTGATTTTCTGTTGCTTAATTATAATTATTAATGTACAATACTCATTTAATAAAAAATACTTCAGACTATTTTCCTATCCTATTAATCTCAGAAAAGTGTTTAATAACTTGGCGGTATAAACTTTTTTTGAAGTTGTTATAAGAATATTCTTGTGAAAAATTGAATCTTAGTCATCCAATATCCTCGTAAATAAGGTTCCCTAATATCGCAATGACGGGGAGAACAAGTGCCTTTTTGCTTTCTTATGGGTCGGGTCACAAGTGCCTTTTGGCTTACTTACGGGTCACAAGTGCCTTTGGCTTTCTTACAGGTCACAAGTGCCTTTTGGCTTACTTACGGGTCACAAGTGCCTTTTTGCTTTCTTACGAGTCACAAGTGCCTTTTGGCTTTCTTACGGGTCACAAGTGCGTTTTGGCTTTCTTACGGGTCAAAAGTGGCTTGTGGCTTTCTTACGAGTATTCTTACACACTTTGTGTTATTATTTGTGCATTCATCGTCATTTCAGCCAAAATACGTCCACAGCTGGACATAGGCCTCCCCAAGTGTCATATTGGCCGGTCCAGTGCGTCTAAAATGGCCACTTTAGCAGATCCATTTTACGCTTTTTATCGCAATTCATATTATGATCTGCCAAGGGAGGCCTTGCGGTGGTGGAGGCATTTGTGCTTTAAATAATAACAATCATCTTTCTAAGACCAGCGGTGGCCCAGTGGTGGCGGCCCCGACTTGTGAACAAAAACATCGTGTGGAAACCGGCATGTCTTATGCGGCTGCCACGCTATGCTCCTCGCGCTGCTCATCGCTATGCTTCCCACGCTGCCGCTATTTGCCGCGATGTTGCCCGCTCTGCCCACACTGCTCTACTCGCGCAATTAATCGCGACGCTCCTACAAAAACAAAAACCGACAACATAGGGAGCGATGGGCAGGACGAGGAGCATGACGTGCGGCATGACGAGTGAAGTTGCCACACTGTCTCTGCCTCCTTTCCTCGCTACTTGCCATGCCACTCGTCGAGTCTGTGGCGGCCGCATTAGAAGCAAAAAATTCGAAGACATGTGACATCTACCAGCACGCACTGGGCCCGCGTGTTCCATTATACCCCATCCTTCTCGTAGAGAGGAAGCCTGAGTCCCCACAGTGGGAACATTATAGGCTGATGATAATAATCTTTTTATAAAACTTTTTTTTATACCACCAAGTTACTAATAACCACAGAGGCCTTAACAAAACTAAAAGTAGCATCCTTCAATATCACATTCTGGATGATGACTTTTTATATGAGATTTCATGCTCGCATTCTGAATAAAAGCCTGCCCACAAATATGACACCGATACCTTCTATCATTCGTATGAGTCCGAATATGGTACTGCAAAGATTTCAATCTCGGATAACTTTTTTCACAATACTCACATCTGAAGTTCCTCTCACCGGTGTGTGTTGCCATATGTTCCTTTAATCTAGAAGGGAGGTAGAATCTTTGATCACAATATTCACACTGATGTTTAAGAACTTTTTGGTGATTCCTCCGTTGATGTTCGGTTAAAGTTTTTTGTCGGTTGTACACTTTATCGCACAAATTACACGGGTATGTTCTTTTTTGTCCGTGAGCCTCTGTTAAATGCTTGTTTTTTAATGCGTAAGACATGAAACATTCGTCGCATCTAGGGCATCTAATAATAGCTTTCTTTTTATGCACTATGTCCACGTGCATGTCTTTGTAGTGATTTGATTTGAAGACTTTACCGCACACTTCACACGTATGTCTTTCATCGTCCTTGTGTCTTTTCAAATGAGCATCTAATCTAGGTTTTTCTAAGAAACAAACACCGCAAATATCACATGTGTAATTACTGAAATGTTCAACCATATGTGTGTTTAAAGTGTTGAAATCCTCGAAGACATCGTTGCACATAACACATACTAAATCGTTCCAAGTTAGTTTGTATAACAACATTTTGTCTGGCGCTTCAAAATAAATCTTTTTACCATGTACTTGATCTATATGCTGTTTAAAAATGTTTAAATCGTCTATTTTTATTGGACATAGCCTGCAGTCTATTCTTGTTATATCAATTTTGATCATTTTTTTATAGCCCATGAGTAGCTGGAACGGTTTGGTATCATGAGACACCGTATGCTCTCTTAAATCTTCCGGTTTGGGGTAGTAATCTTTACAGTAGAAACAGTAATAGTTGTTTCTTCTGTTTTTAAACGGACAAACGTAGGAATACTGGATAATAGTCAGGAGATTTTCTTCTGACATGCAGTCTAAATCCCTGTCGTAATTATTTTTCTTCTCAACAGGCGGTTTTTTTGCAGTTTTAGGTGATTTTTTTGATGATGTTCCTGGAAAGAAATAAAATAATCTAATAATCTAATAATCCAGTCCTATTTTTTATATAAATGCCGCCTAAATAGTTTTAGGCGGCATTTATATAAAAAATAGGACTGATATGATTTAAAAAAAAACGCCAATAAATAAGTACTATTGAGGTGGCATTTATATGAAGAGAGGACAGTTTCTTCGTTTAGCCGTATCGGAGATTACCCGAACAAACAGATGAGCAGACAAAAACTTAAAAAGAAGTGAGTTTTGTTAAAACTTATAAGTCGTAAGTCCCTACTTACTTCCATATGAATTCAGTGAAAAGCAGCTGTTTAGAAATTACATAGACACTTTTTTTTTTGGGGTTTGTGTAGTCATCAAATGAGCCCTTCCGCTCTGGGCAGTGCGGTAGGAAGTGTCAGACTTCTACTGCCCAAAAACCATCCGCAGCCCCGGCGGGACACACAGACACTTTAATCCTACTAATAATAGAAACGCAAAAGTTTGTAAGTATGTATGTATGTTTGTTACTCTTTCACGCAAAAACTACTGAACGGATTTGGATAAAATTTGGTACACAGATAGTTTATAATCTGGATTAACACATAGGATAGTTTTTATCCCGATTTTATCTTCCAGTGGGATAATTTTGGAGTTGTAGAGGGCGAAGCCGATGGCAATACCTATTTCTATATATTTGGATAGGCAAAAAGCTACATAAAAAAAACAAAAAAACAAACCTACCCGCTTTCTGTTTCTTAGCTGTCACCTTCTTCTTTTTAGCCGCACCATTAGTCTTCCCTTTCTTCTTGGCCTTCTTCTTGATAGGCTTATCAGAATCTGACGATGAAGCCGACCAGTCGCTTGCATCATCATCATCTTCAAAATCAATGTCAATATCATCCTCTACTTTGGAGTCTTCGTCTAGAGGTAATTCTGGCTTTTCAAGAGGCTCTTCTTCTTTCGGAGGTTTGGCTTCTGGTGGATCTAGAAGGGTATGACCTGGATGATGAGGCATACCTGAAGTTGGATAAGGAGTCCTAGGTTAATTTTGGGGAGAGAAGGTCATGGTCGGGTCATCTCACAGAAGGAGGCTTCGGAAAGGTTGAGGGATTTTACATGACCTATACAACCCAGTGAGTACTGGGTAATATTTCCATGGTAAAACTGGTTGTCAAACTTCCAGGCTACTGCTCTACCTCTACCGGTTATCTAAGATCTACAATGACCGATTTAACGAGCTTTCCGAAGCTCCTTGCTTCATCAGGATATTTTATTTCACATAGGCCTACATGGGCACTAAGGCCTCGTTTACGGAGACGCGGGGAGTCGCGCGGCGCGTTGTGTCGTTTTTAATTCAAGCACATGGCGATGTATGAAAACGGTAACGATTTTAAACGACGATTTTACGAGAAGCGATTTTTTGCTCGTTGGTTTAAAATGCAGTGGACCCGCCTCTCAGTAAATTAATAAAATAGCACGCGACGAGCCTTCTGCACGCGCTTCGCGACGCCCCGCGTCTCCGTAAACGGCCCCTTATACTATAAAACGTCGACAAAAAGGTGTACGATTCGGTTTGGTCGTTTCCTATGCAGAGGAACCGGCAAGAAACGAAATGGTTACTCTTCTTAAATGGTTTGGTTTTATATTATTTCCATGTTACAGCATTAGTACTTAGATAAGGGGGGCTACGTAAGCCGGACAATAAGTCGTCCTCCTTGTCATCCACGGACCAACCCAGGTATGCGCGCGTGGTTTAACCTAAAGCTCGACCCGAGCGACTGATATTATTAATTTGGTGAAAACAAGCGTAAACTTATATTACCTTCTACAGCTTCAGAGAGAGGGTAATCCATAGACATATTATCGTCATCATGGTCGGCACCACCAGACATATCGCTGCAGTCATCTTTAGGCTCTATCTTTAATTCTATGTCCATCTGTGGCTTGTGTATCTTCGGTTCTGTAAAAATATAAACAGGTTTATAAAATAAAGACTATAAAACAGGGTAGATGACTACTGTTAATAAATTACGAAAATGTTATGTTATTCAAAGAAATTATACCTTGTGTAAAAAAATGGAGAAATTCCTAGTCTGAAGCAAAGTTTAAAAAAGAAAGTAATAAAATCAGTCAAGCTTTAGAAGCTTCTGTTTGGGGCACTTTCTATCCTTGTCTCGCGAAACGGCCATTTGTACTACGTAACTATAGAGCGGTATGCAAGTATGACGTTACTTCTTTATAGCGCTGTTTTTGTTTAGCAAGTCATTTTAAATCGGTTAAAACTAAGCCGCTTTTTATTAAGATATTACACTACTTTTGCTTATCTTTTTATTTACTGTACCCTTTTATGTAGGGTTTGTGTTGATGACATGCATTTTATTTTTTATGATAATTTTCTTATTTTTGTCGGTATTGCCGAAGCAAGTAAACGATGGATGGATTGTCTGAGGAATTATATGAAAGCAAAGGTTAAAGTAAATGATAGTGGTGTTCCGGATATCCGTATCCGCGGATATCCGCGGGAGAAATAAGGTTCGTGTCCGTATCCGTATCCGTCACATTTCTTGCGGACCTTTTACGGATCTTTTATTAATTTTCAAATTAAATTGACAGGATAAATTACTGCATAATAACCTTAGATTATGTGAAAAAAAAACCATTCAGACTATTTTTTATTTCTTAAAATTAAATATTTGCCACCTTTAATTGCAAACATATTGCAATTAAAGGTGGCAAATATTTAATTTTTATTCTAGTAAGTTATAAAGATACTAAATCAACTATCTTACTTAGGAGATCACTATTCGTCAACAATCGTTTCAAGGTCACGCTACGACAACCATTGAATGACAAAATAAAGATCCGTATCGGCGGATCTTGACCCTTAATATCTCTATACGGATCCGTGTCCGCGGATATTCAATTTTGACGATCACATCACCAGTAAATGATAGCAGGACGGTTGACAGAGAAGAATGGAAGAAAAAAACTTGATGACGATGTGCTGACTCTAAATAACATGAGATGAGGGTAGGAACAATATGGTTGCTGAAGCAGAGACAGGGTCCTTAACCGCTGGCCTCCTAGAGAAGCTTTGAGTCACGCAAAGAGCCGATATAGCACTTGGTTCGTTGACACAGAACGTTGACATATTTTTTGCTCCTCAATTTTTTAATATAACAAGCTATATTAGTGAAGTTTATAACATTAAATTACTATTAACTTAAAGCCAGTGAACTGCCGCATCGATCTGTGCAAGTTCTGTTGTGATACGTTTGAGTGAAGCAAAGTTACAGTGATTATAAACAGTGAGAAAAAACTAAACTTTCGTAAAAAATCTAACGGCCGTCGTCGGGGTCACTGACCTACGACAGCGCGGAGCGCGCTCGACTCCCTACTCCTCGCCATCACCTGAGTGAGTATGACTCAGTGGAATTAGCGACCATCAATTTCGGCTAGCTGTGTAGTGCTCGCTTTGGCGTGGAGGAATAACGCTACGACTGCTAAACAGTGTTCGTACGTTCAAATCTCATTGCACCATTTACACTTTTTGTGATACAAGAAATTGTCTGTCGTAATTTATTCTAATTGTACTCAACCAAAGTGTGTGAGAAACGACATCACGACAAAATGAATTTCTTCGAGAACATTACTATGCGCCGTACGCGTACGAAATCGGATTCTAACACCGTCACTAACGATACAATAAATAATAGTACATTCGAAGATACTGTTTCCAGCCTACCCGACTTAACCAATGATGACATGGATGATGCAAAACAACAACAAATTACAAAGTTAAAAGAACAAATTGACAAGCTTGTGTTAGATTTGAATAGCGCACATCAGGAAATCGAGTCTCTTTCTTTAGAGAATAGCAACCTTAAGCATACAAACTTAGACTTGCAAAGGAAAAATGATCTCTTCACAAAACTAAGCAGCCCAGTTAAAAAACACAAAAAATCTACTCCCATCAAGAAATCTTCAAATAAGAACAAAAGCACACAAACAGAACCTTTCTTTGTATCCAATATAGAAAAAGAAAAGTCAGCACCCTCACACTGTATTCAACATAAAATCAGCAGTGTTGAGACAAAACGTCAACAGAAAAATGACAGTAAGATCTGTATCCTGAGTACGAATAACAGGAATGACATTGTAAATATTGCCGAACAAACCCTTCTCAAACATTCGGTAAACATATGTCATTACATAAAGACACACTGCAATACAAAGCAACTGGTACATGACATCGAAACTAAATTGGAAACGTTTACAATGAAAGACTTCTGCATAATTCTAATAGGAGAGGAAGATTTTAAGACTACATGTGACTACCTTCAACTGACTATTCACTTACGAGCTACTTTACAAAAAGTGAACTTCACAAACATCATTGTTTGCACACCGACATTTAGCTGTAGTTACCAAAGAAATATGTATAATTGGAGAGTAGAGCATTTAAATAACTTACTGTATCTTGACATATTAACATATGAGCATGCATATCTTTTGGACTCGAACAAAAATCTAGCATTTGATTCAACAATGTTTACCAAACTAGGACTAGTAAATAATCATGGAATGCAGACAATTTTCAAAGATATTGATAAGTTGATCGACGGTATTAACAAATATGACTTATTGATGATAGACGATGACATAATACCCGATAGTCAACAATTAGACACGCAGTTTTTTCTATGATACCTGTATAAACATCTTACATCAAAACATTGCAGGACTTTTAAGTAAAGCTGACGCATTCTCTGTGTGTTTAGAGGAACTCTTGGCCAAAAATATTGATGTTGATGTTATCTGCATAACGGAACATTTTATGATGTCTGGTTATGAGCAGTATCTCTCAATCCCGAATTTTAATTTAGCTACTTGCTTTAGCAGGAAAGATACTAAAAGAGGAGGTTCATGTATATTGATAAAAAAGGGACACCTCTGGAAAGAAATTCCTGAAGTTCGGAACATAGCAATAAGTAGCACATTCGAATGTTGTGCTATAGAATTGACTCAGGCTGGTACCGTTGTAATCTGTATCTACAGAGTTCCAAATTCAACCAATTTGACCTGTTTTTTTGAGCAACTGTACAAATTATGTCAACTTATAACAAAGAAAAATAAGCGAAATGTTGTAATATGTGGTGATTTGAACATTAATATTTTGAAGCGTAGTAAGGTCACCTTAGAACTAGAATGTATTTTACTCAATTTTAATTTCAAATTAGCTATTAATCAGCCGACTAGACTTTCCAGTGCCACATGCATAGACCTTTTTGCACATAATCTGACTAAGAAATGTGATTGTGACGTAATTGATCTTGCTCTTTCTGACCACACCTGTCAAATACTCAAGGTTCCCACCAAAAGAATATGTGTAATGAAGCATTGGTATATCGAACGCCGTGACTATAATCTAGTTAACATGAATAAATTTAGGGAGTGTTTGCAAAGTGTTGCCTTTTCAGAAATATATCAGGTTGATGACCCGAACATAGCCTATGATAACTTTTTAGAGACATTTAGTGTTCTATATAACCTATGTTTTCCCTTTAAGCGTGTTACGATAAGATTACACAAAAGACCACAATGGGTCTCCCGAGGTATCAAAACATGCAGCAAGAAAAAAAGAACTCTTCTGTGGCGTTACAGATTGTCTCACAATGAAAAAGACAAAACAACGTTTAAACAGTACTCAGCAGTTCATAATAAAATAATTAAATTAACGCAACGTGCTCAAAATAACTTCAAGATCAAATCATCATCTAACAAATCTAAAACTACGTGGGAAATAATTAATCAAAGTAAATTAAATAAACCCAATAATAACTTAATTCGTAGCATTAAAATAGGAAATAAAATAGTGACACATCCAACTGATATAGCAACCGCATTTAATGACTTCTTTGTTGACAAAATAAAACCTATTGCTAACTGCGGCATACAAGTGACTTCGAATATAGAAAAGACTAGCAGCTCGATGTTTATGGCACCAAGCAATCAAACTGACATTAATGCAATAATAAAAAGTTTGAAAAACTCTGGCAGTACAGGTAATGATGGCATCTGTACTAAAGTAATTAAACATGTTGCAAATTGCATTAGTGGACATTTAAGCCTTATTCTTAATCTCTGCATATTACATGGTACTTACCCAACCAACCTAAAAACAGCCGTAATTAAACCGTTATTTAAAAAAAACGACAAGCAATGTATCGAGTCTTATAGACCAATAGCGCTGGTGCCAGTGATATCAAAGATATTTGAAAAATATATATATAGTCAAATTTTTAAATATCTAGATAAAAATAATATATTAACCGATGAACAGAAAGGCTTCCGCAAAAATAAAACCATTAATATGGCAATATATGACTTTTTGAACAATGTCGTTACGAATGTTGACAAAAGAATACCTGTTTGTTCCGTTTATTGTGACATGACTCAAGCGTTCGACTATGTCGATCACAATATCTTGCTCAATAAACTGGATGCGTATGGTATTAGAGGGAATATACTCAGTTTGATAAATTCATTTTTGCAAAACAGGAAACAGTACGTAGAATTAACTGACATAGATCCTAAGACTAAATGCGAACGAAGTTATAAGTCTAGTCATCGCACAGTTGCTTATGGTGTACCCCAGGGCAGCGTCTTGGGGCCTCCATTATTTATACTATACATAAATGATCTTCCAAAAGTAACAAGTCACCCTATGTCACTGTTTGCTGATGACAGCACTGTGACCATTTCAAGTACTGATGATCGCAACCACGACGACGTTGTTACTCAGACAATAACCTCCATAGTGACATGGTTAGATAATAATAATCTCAAAATAAATATTGATAAGACGAATTTAATGATTTTTAGCCAACGTGCGAATCCCAATATGACAGTATATCATAACAATAAAATTATAACACAAGTAGACTCGTCAAAATTCTTAGGTTTAACGATTGACAAAAAATTAGACTGGAAAGCACACACGGAGGAGCTAACTAAACGTATTAGCAAATCAGCCTATGCCCTATTTAAACTGACCCCAGTGATTAACGTCGATGCTTTAGTTACTGCATATCATGGTTTGGTGAGTTCAGCATTAAGGTACGGTATCATTTTCTGGGGTAACTCAACCAACAGAGAAATAGTTTTTAAAGCGCAAAAAAGGTGCATTAGGTCAATGTTTAGACTCCACTATTTAGATTCGTGTAAGCCATTTTTCACCGAATACAAAATATTGACATTTCCGTGCCTATATATTTTCGAGGTAGCTGTATTTGTTAAGACCAATCCAGATCTGTTTACCAAATTAACATTTTACAACACACGAACTCGACCACAAAATAATAACTTGTGCGTAAGAAGGTCCAACACAGCATTAATGAAAAAAAGTGTTTTTTGTATGGCGCCATTAATTTACAACCAGATACCAAAATCAATTAAAGATTTAAATGTATCCTTATTTAAGAAAAGGCTTAAATCTTTGCTGTTGACTAAAGCGTATTACAACATTTCGGAATTTTTCTCAGACAAATTGTAATGAAATGAATGAATGTGTTTTTTGACTTTGGTATTCATTTTGACCTAGTACTTATGTTATAAAATTCTATTCCGTTTGACATTCCACGTGACATTTTTGTATTATTTTAATTATTATTTTACTATTTTGTCGTTTATTCTATTTTTATTTTTTGATTTATTTTGGACATTATTTTATATTTTTTCTTTTGACATTTTTCATAGATTTTCTTTCTGACATTTTTATATTATTTCTATTTTTAATTCCATTAATTTAATTATTATGAATTTTGATGTCAATGACCTCTACAAATATTTGTACACCTCCGGGTATAACATGGCGAGCTTGTAATTTTTTATAACAACTATTTATTGTACCTGTGTTAACAAATGATTAAATGATTTATGATTTATGATTTATGAGCCACGGATAGAGCTGAACTGGGAGTTTCTTAGCGCGATAAAATCTGGAATGAGGAAATTCACCGAAGAACCAGGGACACCGACATAGTTTTCAGAATATGCAAGTTAAAGTGTAAATGGGCAGGCCACATCGCTCGAAGTACCGACAACCGGAAGGCTCTCGAGTGGCGACCACGAATTGGAAGAAGCAGCGTTGGTAGGTCTCCCACCAGGTAGACCGACGATATCGTTTAGAGTCACGGGCAACCGGCAGGTTACCGCTCGTTATGGCGTTCTATGAGGGATGCCTTTGTTCAACAGTGTACGTCTTCTGGCTGATGATGATTGCTGATTCGCTTTTATACACAAGTCATATCTTTTATTACAAGTAACACACCTTACCAGCCATAGAATCCTGATCTTCAACTTCAAGGTTAGCGCTAAGGAAAAGCTGTTCCCTCTAAAATTTGCTGGCTAAACGCACATGCATCTCGTAGACGTACCACACACGTGCCGTAGACGCATGACACGCATCTCGCGCGTCCCCTAGACGTGCGAGACACATCCCGGAGACAAGTCTTGTAGGCGCACTTCATACGTCCCATAGAAGCACGACACACGTCCAGGAGGTGTACTACATCCGTCCTAGATGCGTGTGATACACGTCCTGTTGACTTACGAGATACGTCCCATAGACGTACAAGACACGACTCATAGACGTGCGACACGCGTCCCATAGACGTACAACAAAATCAGCAAATAAATAAACATATCTTACCAGCTAAAGCATCCTTGTCTTCAACTTCAAGCTTAGCGCTAAGGAACAGCTCTTCACACTGTAACACTTGATGTCTGAACGCGCACGCGTCTCGTAGACGTACGACACACGTCGCGCAGACGCCGGAGTCTTTTTCATTGTCATCGACGTGAGATAACTGGAAGCAGAAGGATTTTTTTAAAGGCTATTTCTTTTACCACTTTTGCTGTTGAATTATATTGATTGTTGGTAGGGAACCCTTTGTGTGCGAGACAGATTTTTATTTACCAAGTTCGGAATTTGATAGGTTATACTCTGTAGAGATTTGCTAGCTTTTTATTTCTTTATTTAATTAAGTGGGCCTACTCAAATACAGCTCAGATGATTCAGCTGCATCTGGTTAGACCGGATGATGATAAAAAGCAGCCTACTCTGCACCTTAAGCTTGACCTGAAGACAGAGAGGAGGCAGCTGATGGAACAAGCAAAAAGAAATATATTTACTTTTATATTAGGCACATAAACAGACGCAGGGCAATTGAGCGCTGCAGCAGTAAATCAGCATCAGGTGGTACACCCTTCTTTTTTTTTGTGTGTTCGGAAATCATCAAATAACCCCACCCGCTCTTGGACAGAGCAAAAGGGAGTGTCAGGCTTCTACTGACAAAAACCACCCATGGTCCTTCTTAGCCCTTTATGTTGAGGCCGCGGTATCTCTTCCAACATCCGCAGCTCTTGTTAAAACCTGCTTTGATATTTTGAGTAGTGTTAATCTAGTTCTGATGCTGACTGTACACCCTGTGTTGCAATCTAGCAATATGCTGAGCTCAGCCCTTTTGCCATTATTAGTTTTGTTTATTTATTTTTTATAATTTTTTTACGGTCTTTTTATTATTATTATACACCATTTTCTATCATTCTGGGAATTCCATTCCTTGGCTAATTTTAACCTTTACAGTGTGAACACTTTTGATAAAGATTTTATGTGCGTTAAGTCCGTCTAGCTCGATCAAAGATAGACTAGTACTAATTCATTGGTAATTAACGTAAAATTTTCTAGATGTTTTGATACTAAACAACTTCTTCTTGTTAGAAAAACGGTGATCAATAGTAGGTTTAGATTTTAATCAGATTCGAACACGAAAACAATGATTTAATAACAAACAATGCCTTATCGAGACATTGATTGATATCGATGGATACTCGGTTTCAAAGATTGTGTTATTTTTAAGTAAAGGCTAGATTTCTTTTACTGACCAGTATTCCGAAGCAGTCCATGACCATCTCAGCATACACCTCCTTTTGCTCCATCCAAGTATATTCCGCTGTGAGAACCCTACATTTTTTTATAGCCCTACAGCATCGACATAACGCTGGGTCTATAATCGGTCCGTTATTCTTAACTGTCGC
This sequence comes from Diarsia rubi, assembly GCA_932274075.1. NCBI lineage: Eukaryota > Metazoa > Arthropoda > Insecta > Lepidoptera > Noctuidae > Diarsia > Diarsia rubi. The sequence goes on from OW026441.1 coordinate 3,842,106, forward strand.
CATATTGCAGTATTATTGTCAAATAAAATGAAAGCTAACACAAGTTCTTCATGATATACATTCAGCATTTATCATAATTTCGACTTTTTAAGTGATTTTTTCGCAAAAGAAAGCTGCGTAAAAATCATTCACTTCACGCCAAGTCGTCGACGTAAGTGTCAATAACACAGATGAACCACAGAGTAAAACTGTCATTAATCGTTTGCGTATGTTTGTGTTTGATACAAAGTACAGACCCAGTCAGAGAGAGAGAACTCACTCAGTTACGGTTACGGTCAAGTTACGGTACGTCATTACGCGACATAGATAACAAAACCGATTTCGCAATCGCGCGGTTGGTTACGCGTGTTTTCCTAAATCGGCATATTTTTAGTCTATGCTATTCTATAAAATGGCGATGTTCTTTGTTGAGGAAATCTTGTGATGTCTTGTGATGAAATTAAAATCATGTCGGTGGAAAAAACTGAGATAGAGACGTTTTTCGGTACATGTAGGTGTTGTCTTTCATATGGCTACCTAAAAAACATGTGGACAGAACATCGATTTGAAGGAGATGCCGAAGTCTACGGGGAGATGCTTGTCCAATGTTTTGCTCTGACCGTAAGTATTTTCTTTCTTAGTTTTAATCATGAGCCTATTTGCCCAATATTCTTGGTTCATGACTTTGTTCCAAACTTCAGATTTAGGAAAATTGTTTTGGCGCCTAAACAGGATTTATGAATTCTATTAAATTGGATTTATAATTATTGAACTAAAACAAAACTGCGGAGTCCGAACGCTTGCCACGCAATGTCATGCTACGTCATGATTTTATTGTAACGCAACCTAAAGCTATTTTTACCCGACTACGACGAAGCCAAAATTAATTAAAATAATAATTTTCAGAACCTTGAATGTTGCTTGCAAGGAAGTCACAATAGAAATTCAGAGGACCCTTGCCTAATACTTATTTTTTCTTAGGCACTTTTCTTAGTTACTAGAATTATCATAAATACATTAAATACATTTTGTCACAAGAAATAAACCTACAACCCCTCTGTTTTGATAACATTATAGAAATATATGAGGATGAATATGCTATGTTAAATTTAAATAATACCTTCCTGTACCTGAACAGTGGGAGCACACAGAAGACTCAATAGAACAAGATCAGATTTGCGAGCAGTGCATCTGCCGGTTAAGAGATGCACACGACTTTAAGAGGGTGGTCTTGAACTCACAGGAGGATTTAATGCAACAGATTGATGCTGGTAACCTTTTGTTTATTGCACATACATCGCACCTGTTATCCCTTTTTTGTTTTTTTGGGGGAGGGGAATCATCAAATTACTCCTCCCACTCTGGGCAGAGAAGTAGTAAGTGTCAGACTTCTACTGACTAAAAACCACCCATATTCCTTCTCAGCCCTTGTAGTTACTGAGGCTGCAGTATTTCCATCGAACAAACCGCAGCCCTGGATGGGAGCCACCTGTTATCCCTGGAAGACAGAACGGAAATGGAAAGGAAGGCGGAAATGAATATATAGGAAGCAAGCCTATTAATATCAACCAGGCACAAATCCAGACTTTGTAAAAACCCAATAACACTGCCTGATTTCCAGAATCCATCCATTTTCTGTCTCTCTGCAAGCACGTTAAGCTGTTGGTCCCGGCTGCACGCATGCATGTATGGCATGTTGTTACACGTATTCAGTGACCTGAAAGACTGACAACCAGTCTTACGAAAGGGTATTATATTACCCAGTATTAACTGAGGAATGCAGGTTAGATAGGCAGTTACTCCATGTGAAATACTGGTATTCAGCTGCATCTGGTAAAGGCTTGTTTACGGACACGCGGGGCGTCGCGCGGAGCGTTGTGCGTTTTTAATTCAAGCACATGGCGATGTATGAAAACGGTAACGATTTTACGAGAAACGTTTTTTTGCCAGTTAGTTTGAAATGCAGCGTTTGTTGCGGTGGACCCGCCTCTCAGTAAATGAATAAAATAGCACTCGACTAGCCTTCTGCACGCGTCGCGCGTTGCCACGCACCTCTGGAAACAAGCCTTTAGACCTGCAGCCGACCCCAACATAGTTGGGAAATGGCTAGGTAGATGATATCATAATGACAGCTTTGTCACGAATCTGTCAATTTGTCCCCTGTTCCCGAACACCCCTTAATATCTTATAATAAACTCAATTCAGAAAACGAACACAAACTGACCGTTAAAGAAGAACAATCATATGAGAATTTCCACGATGACTACGTACAAGATGAAGACACTGCGGCCACTATATACGATGACACTGAAAACACAATGGACACTATGCCGAGTGTCAAAGATGAGACGCAGTATGAGGAGATTGAGTATTTGGAAGATGAGATTGAGTATTTGGAAGTAGGGGGAACTCATGATACTGCCATTTATACGGGTGAGTTTAAATTATTTTTCTTTTCAGATACTCCTGCCACAGTGTTCCCAAACCACTAAGCCATAATGAACAGTGGCAACCACTATTACTGAGACAATGTAGCTTGAGGATGTTTCATAGAAACATTATTGAACTGAGTTAGATCTTACAATGAAATAAATCAGAAGACAGTAGCGGAAGAGTAGGAAATATTTATTTTCACTTCCCTCGCTCCATATCAGTATCATATTGAGGTCGGAAGTTATCCCTATGAGGATAGAAAGTAGTCCCTAATCCTGATCAACTTAACTAATCACATTTAGTGGTTAGATAGCATTAACTCACGCCTGTAATCCCGAAGGGTTACAAAGAGTTATCACTATCACTACATAGTATAAAACAAAGTCGCTTTCCCTGTCCCTATATCCCTATGTATGCTTAAATCCTTAAAACTACGCAACTGATTTTGATGCGGTTTTTTTAATAGATAAAGTGATTGAAAAGGAAGGTTTTTATGTGTAATGCACCCGTGCGAAGCCGGTTTGGGTCGCTAGTAATTAATAAAACACCCATACATTTTACCAGTTATGATAAAATCCCAGACACACCATATTGTCATTAACCGGGCACAAATCCAAACTGTGGACGCTACTGAAAATTATTGATGGAAAATTTTATTGTAGAATTTTAACAGATTATCATACAAAATATGCCAAAAACAGGCAGTTAATGGACCAATGAACTGTTTGTAAATAGTGAACTTGAGATCAATGGTCGATCCTATAATTCATGCAATATGTATACGCTGAGTACATTAACTGAGTATACTGTGTCCCATTACAAACCGAGTCTCCTCCGTGCCTTAGCTGTCATTTGTAGCTGACAGTCATTACAGGTAGTCAGTGGAAGTCTGATAAGCAATCTTGCCGAGGTACTCACTGGGTTGTGGAGGTCAGATAGGCCGTCGCTCCATCTACACTTCTACACTAATATTATAAATATATCTTTCCTCCATAACGCATAGGCTCCGAAACTACTGGACCGATTTGAAAAATTCTTTCGCCGTTGGGAAGCTACACTATCCCCAGGTGGCATAGGATAGTTTTTATCCCTGTATTCCCACGGGAACGGGAACTACGTAGGTAAAACTGCGCGACGTCCGCTTGTTTAAAATATATGTATTCAACTATTCAGCTGCATCGGATTAGACAGAGATGCACCCACCATGGTTGAGAAAAGGCTTGGCAGATAATGATGACTGTAGATAGTCCAGAATATTGTCTTTTATTTCTCTATCTATCTTTCCAGACTCCTCCCAGATCACAGATCAGTTAAAATCAGAAAAAATACCAATAAAACGACGGAAGCATACCAGCGAACCAACCCCAGATGATGACATAATCCCAATCAAGCGCAAATGGCCGAAGAAGCTACCCAAATCAGAACGCCATAAGACATATAAGCAGTACTCGGAGGTTGATCTAAGGAAGTGCATTGAGGAAGTCAGGAATAATGTCCTGTCGGCTGGAGAGGCCGCGTTGAAGTATGATATACCGAAGAAGACTATTTGTGCCAAGATTAAAGTGGATCCTAATGGTGAGTGTTGGCTACTTCTGTTTATTTTTGGTGTGCAATCAATATGGGTTAGCTTTTTGGTGTCTTTGTAGCAGATCTACTGCACCGTACCATCCATTCACACTTGATTGATATCCTGAAGAGTGGTATTCAGGGTTTCTCCTTTATTATGCGCACAGCCAAAGGGTAGGACTCTCGTTTCCTCCTACATTTAACTTGTCTGCCCTCAAATCAGGAGTGAACAGGCATCTTCTGGGCACGCTCGTTCCATCATTGACTTCATCCATCGCTATCCATAAGGCATGATCAACGTCGAGAGCAGACCTATTTTGGCAGTAAAAATAAAATATCCTTGCAAAAAGTACATTATGTTGTTGAACGACAACAGGCTGTTCTGTATTGATTGCACACAAAGTATTTTAAAAGAACTGATCAGGATTTCAGAATACAAAAATAATTAAACTTCGATTTGTTCTGATTGGTTCTTTATATTCTCATTTTCTCGATATTAATAATAATATAGATTGTTTCTATTTTCCTCACTAAAAATCGTCTAGAACACGAGAAATAGGCTAATGAATGTCTTTTAATATTAAGTGTACTGTGATGACAAACAACTGGGTTATGTAGGCAATCGCTTCATATAAAATACTAACTTCAGCTGCTCCTGGTTAGACCAGAACCCGTAGTCGTGAATGACAGTCAAAACTGCAACCTTAACTGTTTCGGCAAAAGCTGATTTCCTATAACACTCCGGTCTTCTTCTTAACGTGTGGGTAGTAAGGTCTAACGACCCCACACAGCCTAGTGTCTGAGTTTCTAAACCGCCTCCATTTGGCCGGGACCACCGGCTTACACGTGCCTTCCGAAGAACGGAATCATCTTTTTATCACACAATCGGGTGATTCACCTGCAATGTTCTAGCCAAATTGGAAATAACTTTACAAGGTATCTTTCCCGTGGGAATCAAACCCACGACCAGCGGCCGACCAACGTCTCAGTGTACAATCCACGACTCTTACGAGACTATTACGAGTCCACGACGCTACTCAAAAGTAACGTTTTACAAACTCAATTCTCCAATGAGTAGTCAGAATTTACAACTACAGCACTCTAGTATTTCAAACTTAACCACACGTTATTAATAAGTTTGTGTTTGGTTGCGTTGTTGTAGCCTGTAAGGGCCTAGCATATTGCCTTGAGGTAAGGTGCACCGTAATGAATACCTTCGGCGAAACTTTCTGCTTTCGTCAAAAAGGGCCGATTTGTTCAAATAAATAAGCATTTATCTATATAATATTCGACTGTTGCGCTGCGTGTCGCGGGTTCAATCTCCGCACGGAACAAATATTTGTATGACCTACAGATAGTTATTCCGGGTCTGGGTATTTGTGTATGTGAGTTTATTAAATGTTTGTGAACGCACCCACGATACAGGAGAAATTCCTTGTGTGTGGCATCGTTTTAAAAACAAACAAAAACATTCCCTGTAAAACAGATGGATAAGAGTGTCGAAAGCTTGCGTTGGATCGAAACATATATGCTGGAAGTTCTAGTGTGAGAATAAATTCTCTAAGCAATGATAAACACCACATTAAAATGAAATTATATAGAGAACAACGTAACGGGCACACACGGATAGGAAAATCGTTTTAAAAGACACGTGACATCTACCACCAACCCTCTTTGATCGCTTTCGCGTGGTAGATAATAGCCCATTTCCTCTCACGAAGAGGAGGCTCGTGTTAAAGCAGTGGGAACATTATAGGCTGAAAATGCTTATTATAATATCTTTGTTGGCAAGTAAACATGGTTGTGAAACACCTGTATTACAGGTCACCAATTAATAGATATAGTACCTATAGATGGTTTTGGTTATCATGAAAAATATAGTGAAAATGTGTTGTTTGTAGATGTCGGGACAGACTCTACAAACAAATCTACACGCAAAAATGAGAAAAAGACGGAGCCCACACTATCTCACAAAGAAGCAAAAGATACAGATTCCGAAACAGAGAACCCGGAAAAAGCAAACAAATTCTTAATGCTCAAGCATAAGCATAATCTCAAAATGATACTGAAATACTCTAACGCTACACTGATCAAGAGTAATTCAGCTGCTGGATATTCCTGCTGGTTTTGCAATAAACAGTTTGATCTAGAAAAACTTAAACAACACAACTTTGAACACGTAGATGAGTACGATGATGCTATTAAAGTACAATATGTCTCAGACTTAATAATCAAACTCGATATAACTGGACTCCAATGCAAATTATGTGAAGAAATAATAGACAGTCTTGAAAAATTCATGAGCCATCTCCAAGAAGATCATAATAAGACATTCTTCACGAATATAGACAACCATTTCATACCGTTTAAATTTGATACGGATGAGTTACAATGCGCGATTTGTGCCGCAGAATTCAAATATTTCAAGTTACTAACAGAACATATGTCGGAACATTACAGCAACTATAAATGTCCGGATTGCGACCGCGTCTTTATAAACAAACAATCAATGCAGACTCATACATACAGACATAAAAAAGGAAAAAACATATGTTCGTTATGTCCCAAAATCTTTGACAGTCTTGTAAAAATGCGAGAACATGAACGCGTAACTCACAGGCTAGCTAGTAGGAAGAGAAAATGTGGTTTTTGCGAAAAGAAATTCATTACATTGGAGACAGTAAAAACTCATGAAGCAAAAGTACACGGTGCTCTCAAACCTCTGCTATTTTGCGCAGATTGTGATAACCCTTATAGAAGCCAGCAAAGTCTTAAAGTTCATATAAGGAGGGACCATATGTTGTTGCGTCCTTTTGTGTGCGAGCCTTGTGGTAGAGCGTTCTATACCCGTCAGGAACTGAACTGGCATTCTGCTACCCACTCTATAGCCAGAGAGTTTCATTGTGATCAGTGTGATAACTCTTTTCGCACGAAACCTGCGCTGACTCAGCATTTAAGGGCTCATAAAGGTTACAGAAAATATAAGTGTGAATTTTGTAGTCAGGCGTTTGTCCATATGAGCACATGGAAACGGCATGTCTTGATGATGCATGGACAACATGTTGGGAGTATCAGAAAAAGATTAAGTAATGCTACGTAAATCAACCAAAGGATCTTTTTTCATTCTTGCGATCAAACTTGATCTGTGCACTGAGAACAGGTGTGAGGTTGTGTTATGCTAGTCGGTTGTAATATGTGCTTTATTAGAATTTTTTGTCCTTAATAATTGAGCATATGTAATGAGAGTCTATTTCTAATCAATTTCTAACTTGATGGCAATTTCACTTATAGGAACATCAAGTTTATGTTAATTTAAAGTAATTAAGATTTCAGAATGATGAATATGACTAATACCAAAGTCTAGTAAGTAAGTAAAGTGTAGTGTGAGTTCACTCAGATTTCAGCCTAAGGTTTTTATCTGATCTATAATTCATGTTCTGGGCAAGCGACAATTTGTAATTTCTGTATGTTGGGGAAAATCTTTACTTCGTTATTCTTGTTTGATACATGAAATTATGGATGTTTTGTTTATGTTAATTGTAAGTGTTTTGTGATAATAATAAATACCTACCATATTCATTAAATGCATCACTTGTTCAAATTTCAAAGAGACCTTCCCCATTGAGCGGTCGCGAATTATCCTGTAAATAATAACACATCATAATATTAACTAGGCTGGTACTTTTAGGGATTCAATGATTAGACTTTGATTTCACCTAGTAGGCATTTCATACGAATTTCAAAGTTATTCGGTTAAGAAAAACGTTTGTGTTAGCATGAAACTCCTAAACGCTTGAAAAAAGAATCATTTTAACGATTTTTTTAAAGCTTTTGATTACATTGAATTACAAAAAATTTTATTATTTGAATAGCCTTTACAATATTATATGCTGTTTCTTAGATGACCATGGGATCCTAAGAATACTCATTGTCGAAAAATAAATGACATAAAAACTGAAAACTCTTTATCTGTCAAGGGGTTTCTCAGGGCAAAAAAATCTGTCTGTAACTCTTTGAAGAAAGATCTTAGGAAGAGAAGAATTAAGCTTTAAGAGTCTGGAACTCTGAAATCAAAAGTACACTTATGTACGTAATTCAATTGAAACGAGATTAGTAATCTGATAGTTTATTTAAAAGGATCCTGTTCTCGGTTCTGAACAAAAGGATTTTTAAGTTATCAAATATTTGTAAATAAGAAATACACCGACACTTTAATGAAATATACCGACGCAGTTCTTTAATCATTAGTGTTTGAAAAAAAAACAGCACGAATCTTTCAAATAGTCATCTTAAATAAAACTCGAATTTATGAACGTATGGAAAAGAGATTAAAATAATACTGTAATTTTAATCATAAGTGTGATCAAGATGTGGAAATCAATGTATGAATTTCTTGTTGTAGATGTCCTGATTGACAATACAACGAAATCCAAATTGGAAAGATCTAAAAAGAAACCGAGGAAAAAACCTACCATCTTTAAAACGTATTTTTTGGATGGAAATACTATAAATCTTATCGAGCTGAATAAATTAAAAGCAAAAAGTTTGAAAAAGGAGGTCGTAGCCACAAAAGACGAGGCAATAAATACGGAAATAAACGTAATAGCCATAGAGATTAATATGGAACCTAAGATAGAAGAAATGGAAGAACCTGTGAACGCAGACCAAGTCAGGACCCGATATAAGGCTATAGTCAACGATAAATTCAAAAAAGAGTCCAGAGAACCTGAAAAATTTGAAGTCAACGAAATGAATAAACATAAAGACAATATAAGGACTATATTACAAAATTCTAACGCGACAGTCATCAAAGGCTTTTGGGGAACCGGTTATTCTTGTAATTTTTGCGATGAACAGAGAGAAATTCCTGCAGAATTGAAGCAGCATAACTTAGCAACCCATAGTAACGTAGGAGACGATGCTATCAAAGTAAAATACGTATCAGATTTAGTTATAAGACTAGATATTACAGATCTCAAATGCAAACTATGCAATGCCAGTATAAATACATTAGAAGACTTAACGACACATCTTACTAAAATACACACTATATTAATACACACAGATATCAAAAACCACATAATTCCCTTCAAATTCGACACAGAAAACTTGCAATGCGCTATGTGCAAAAAGGACTTCAAGTATTTTAAGTTGCTTTCTGAACACATGAGCGAGCATTACAGAAACTACGAATGCTTGGTTTGCGAGCGTGCGTTCATAAATAAACAATCTATGCAGACCCATAGTTACAGACATAATAAAGGTGTTTTCAAATGCTCCCATTGCCCAAAAGTTTTTGACTCCCGGCCGAAAAGAAGCGTGCATGAAAGAGTCGTTCATGCTCTGTCTAATAAGACGCGGAAATGTTCATTGTGTAGCGAAAGATTCGCAACTAAAGATTTAGTGCAGAGCCATGAGGTAAAGGCACACGGTGTTGAACCTACAGTGTTTTCTTGCCAAGCCTGCAACAAGTCCTACCACAGTCAGAGTTCCCTAACGACTCATAGAAAACGCTACCATCTCATGTTAAGACCTCACAAGTGTTCCTACTGTGACATGGCATTTTTCTCCAGAATCGAACTGCGTTCCCATACGGTAACTCATACAAAATCTAGGGATTTTAAGTGTGATATGTGTACCAAGTCTTTCGGAACCCGGTGTAGTCTTAATCAGCATGTTAGAGGGCATTTAGATGATAGGCGGTTCAAGTGTGATGATTGTGAAAGAACGTTTGTTCATCGGACAGCTTGGAAAGTGCATATGAGGAGCAAACATAGTAGAATAGTTTAGGGATTGTCGAAGGTATGACTGATGGTGGTTCCCTGGTCTTCTTGCGCCTCTGACTTGGCATTACATGCCGTCGAGAAATATATCTTTTCTTCACCGAAGCAAGTGATAATTATAATAGGTCTTTACCTATGAAATTGCCGTTTTGTATGAAAAAATTTAAACGAATTTTTTTCATGTATTTTTTATTTGTATTAATCGAAGTAATCACCCATGCAATCAATGCATCTTTGCCAACGCAGCGGCAGTTTTTTGATGCCCTTCTTAAAGAAATCAGCTAGTCGGGAGGCAACAAATTCTTCAAAGGCATTTTGTACTGCCTCTCGGGTATTGAATTTTTTTCCCGCCAAGAAGTCATCCAAATTCTGGAAAAAGTAGTAGTCTGTAGGCGCAAAGTCTGGTGTAGGGCGGATGACGGAGAGCTTCCAACCCCAGTTCTTGCAACTTGGAGACCGTCTGCTGTGCAGTATGAGGTCGCGCGTTGTCGTGCAGGAGCAGCGGAGACGAGCGATTGACCAATGCTGGTTAAAGATGTGCCAGCTTCTCCATCATTGTGTTCAGTTCTTCACAGTACACATCTGCAGTAATGCTCACCCCGTTTGGTAAGAAGCTGTGATGAATCACACCGGCGCTAGACCACCAAACAGTGACCATCACTTTTCTAGGGGTAAGTTTTCGTTTAGGGCATTGTTTAGGTGCTGAACCAGGATCCAACCAACTTGCTGAGCGCTTGCGGTTATCAAACAGAATCCATTTTTCATCGCAGGTAAAATGCGGTTCAAAATTCCTTCATTTGTGTGTCTGTTGAGCAGTGCAAGGCACGTCTCGACGCGTACTTCGCGCTGGCGATCATTGAGTTCGTGGGGCACCCATTTGTCAAGCTTTTTTACCTTGCCAATTTGACGCAAATGGACCAATATTGTTTTGACGCTAACGTCGAAAGCTGCTGCTAATTCAGCCGTAGATTGTGTATCATCAGCTTCCACAATCGCCTTAATATCGTAATTGTCGACCAAAGTATTCGGACGACCGCGAGGTTCATTTTTCAGGTCGAAATTTCCAGAACGGAAGCGAGCAAACCAATAACAGGTGGTGCGTTGGTTTGTAGTGTTAGCTCCGTAAACGTCGTTGATGTTGCGTGCCGCTTGTGCCGCGTTGCTGCCACGACGGTACTCATATTCCATAATTACTCGAATTTTTAACGTATCCATGATGACGAAAAAGATTGAAATGCGATGAAAATGTAACACTAATCAATAAACAAATGACTACTTTTGGAAAAAGAAAACCATGTTTTTAAAATAAAATTTATTTGAAATTAGAATTCTTAGCCAAACAAAAATTATTTTGATTTGAAATGGCCAGTACTGCAGAACGGCAATTTCATAGGTAAAGACCTAATACTATACACGCATACATCCGAACACATTCGAACTCGACACAAAGTCAAGCAAAAGTGTAATTAAACATTTTTCTGTCGAGAATTTCTTAGAAGCAGTCACGGAATGTGGATTTGAACCTGGTTGTTAACATTAGGCTCGCCACCAATTACATGGGACTTTAAATATAACTGGCGAAAGGGGATAAAACCGATGTGACATATCAAACTGACCGCCATTTTGTTTTTTTTTATCTTTCGAAATCGCGGCCTACTGTGGAAGTGGTATGTATGGATAGAGGATATATAGACGAACAAAAAATGTCCTGTAACACGGTACCCCAAGTGTCACGTTACAAAAATACAATGCAATACTCAATGAGGGAATGGTCGTACTTTGTAAGTAAAAGTTAAGGTACAATTCCGAAGGTGCAACGGTAAACAGCACCGAAGACGGGAACAGGCAGCAATATTGAAATCTACTAAAGAGTTTTTAAAGATTTCGACCAGGATTCGTGGGGTTGCAAGAGATGGTGCTAGACGCCCTGTGTAATTATTTCGCTTTCACACACTGGAATAAGATCAGAATCAATCCTACTTTAAGACGGCATAGTAGGCCGCTGTAGTGTCGTTGTTGTGGTCGGTCATAGCCTTTGCCACTGCGATTTTGCTGTTGTCGTCTTCGGAACTGCACCTTTAAGCTAAATGTTACGGGCAAAGTATTATACAAATATCCGCCTAAGATTGCAAGGAATATGAATTATTTTTATTTTTACTGCTTCTTTCAAATGCCATTTCTGTGCTGAATTTGCCCGTACCATTTTATATAATAGATATATTTTTACATGTTCTCTATAAAATCAATAAATACATCATTTGAATCACAAACAAGCTTTTTAATGTGCCCCTTTCTTCTAATACGTATCCTAGAACACAATTTATTACTGTTATAAGCCTATATTGCCCCACTCAAGGGCAAAAGCCTCCCTCCTTCCAGTTTTCGCGATCTAGTGAGGCCAATCCTTTGAGAAAAAGAACATAAATATAGATTATTTTGTGAAGACAAGATTAGACTCGAGAACATCCAAGGAATCATGAGGAAACAGACAAGTCATAAACCAAAAATTCTTTTTTTATGACATACACGAATGCGCCATGACAGAGTTCCTCTTTCAGAGAGTAGAGCTCTGAACCGATGCCTATACGTTAAGAAAGCCTAAAGTCAGTCGAAGAAAAATATAAGTCTTGACGAAGCTTGCTTATGTAATGAAGATACCAATGTGTCTTAGAATAATATGAACATCGAAACGTAATTGAAATAACTAAAGAAGCAACTCCTTGTTGTAGATGCCCAACGGAATATTAAGGCTACAGAGAATGAGGCGAATGCCAAAGAAAAAAGCAACGTATCGACACCCAAAGACCCGAAGACTAAATGCACGATAGAGACCGAAGATGACCAACATATAAGCCGCTTACAGAAAGGAAAAGATCTTGTGGCACATTTCAAAGCTACCGTTCGTTCTATTCTAAAATTTACGAACGCCACACCAATCCGAGGTTACTGGGGAATCGGATATGCATGCACGTACTGCGCTTACCAAACCGGCCAAACTTCTGAGCTTAAACGTCACACATTAGAGACACATTCCGAAAATGACAACGAACTTGAGAATTTGAAATATGTCGCAGATATGATCATTAGACTCGATATAACAGCCCTCAAATGCCAGATATGCGACAGTAAACTAAATTCTCTTTACGGAATTATGAATCATATTAAACTAATTCACAAAGCACCTATGTATTTAGACATCTCGAATCATATCGTTCCTTTCAAGTTCGGGAAGGACGATTTAACTTGCGCACTTTGCCCCTCACAATTTAATCATTACAAGCATTTATCCGAACACATGTCTGAGCACTTTCCCAACTATGCGTGCAAACAATGCAATAGATGCTTTATCAACCAACGTGCTTTAAGAATGCACACATTAAGACATTTAACGGGGACTTTCGTCTGCTCATTTTGCCCCAAAATCTTTGACACCCAAATCAAAATGAGAGAACACGAAAGAGTTTTACATCTTAAAAGTTCCAAGGTCCGTAAATGTGGGTACTGTGACGAAAGATTCGTGGATCCTGTATTAAAATCTAAACATGAAGTCAAAAAACACGGTGCTCCCGTAAGCAAATACGTTTGTAAGGAATGCGGGAAGTGTTTCAAAAGCCAACGAGCTGTCAAAGGCCATTTGAATCAATTTCACTTGAAGCTAAGACCGCATACATGCTCAGAATGCGGGAAAGGGTTTTATAATAAACAGCAGTTGAAACGGCACAGTGTAAAGCATACGAAAGCCAAGGAGTTTCAATGTGCTATCTGTTCGAAATTCTACACCTCTAAGTCTTCGCTAAAGTGTCATCTGAAAATACATGAGAATGAGAAGAGTTACTCTTGCGAGAACTGTGGAGAGACTTTTGTACAGAGAATCGTTTGGGTACATCATGTGACGCACCAGGAATGTAAATTTAAATCGAATAGTCCAAAGACCTTTGTACTGCTTAATGGCTATAACACCTCGAAACTGCAGGGGGCAATCTGAAAATCTTTTCACCGATTGCGAACCGCATAAATAATCTGGCCAAAGACGAAACTATTTGTTCCAATCAGGTCCTTAACAGGGACTTATGAACGTTACACTTTGTAGGGGTACTATTCTATAGAGAAAAATGCGCAAGAAGCTCCATCGTTACTCTTTTAAAATGATCAAGAGGGAACACGGAGGTACGATTCTTCATACAAATGTAGGTCTTCTTTTTTTCTTCCTGATAATGCTTCTGGAGTAATTTTCATAAAATCAAAGTCTACTGCAGACAAGTGCCTTCCTTTGATTCAGCAACTAGTAAATAAAGAACATAATTTGACCCTCCAAAAATGTACCCATTTTTACGAGGACACCTGTTAAACTCAAAAAGTTTTTACCATGGAGGAAATTAAATATCTCTGTCGAAAATAATTGAATCTGCTCAGTATTCGAGGAAAAAAAAGAAAGGGAACACGAAACGTTGATCTAGTCAAATTTTTGTGATATAATCGGTTTACTGAGTTCCCTACTAAACGGTTCTGCGAGCGACAGAGGGCGTAAGCACGCTCATACGAATTTAGTTCTCAATTGTTACACCCGAGCACCGACTTATTTGGCGCTGTCTGTTGCTTTATTTGTAGACATGAAAAATGTTGGCATGTAATATTTTGAAGTGTTTGATGTGTTAAATATTTTTACTAAAGTAGACAATACGTAGAGTGAAATTTCCCGAAGGGAATCCGGTGGGAATCGAGTCACACTGGTCGGATATATGAATTAAGTTAAATCGACAAGATAAATGATTTTATTTTTAAACCTAAGAAAATGTAAATATGGTAAAATGTATATCTGTGTTTCAGTTTAAAACTAAGCGTTGAAAATGCTTAATTAGCATTTAAATAGCTGGATTTTGTATGTGTTTTATGAAATAAATGTCTGGATTCGAGAAATTCATAAATGTGTTTATTTTTCAATATTTTTTTTAAGACAAAGCAAATAGCAGAGGTCAGTTTTGAAAGCTACTGCTCGCACAAGCGCTGGAAGCATTTAGTTTAAAATATAAATGATAAAGGTCATATACTTACGGAGCGCAGTATTCCTGGCATTAAGGCGCTAACAGGATAAATTAAGAGAATTACTTATTACCGCCAAAAGTGGCTACTTTTATCTTTAATCAGTAATTCACTTAATTTATCAAGTCTAGACCATGAAAAGTGATTTTAAAAATACTACAGGTTACAAGCTATTTCCTAGCGTGTGCTCTTATATGGCTGGCCAGACCAAATTTGTTTTTAAATACCCGGTCACAGTTAAAGCAGTAGAGTTGACCAGCTTACATGGAACTGGGCTGGCCACATTTGTCGCATGCCGGAAAACCTGTGAGCTTAATTTTTTTTTGTTGGTTGTTCGGAAATCATCAAATGACTCTTCTCTGGGCGGAGTGGAAGGGAGTGTCAGACTGCTACTGACTAAAAACCACCCATGTTCCTTCTTAGCCCTTTGTATCCAAGGCCGCGGTATTTGTTCTGAACAACCTGCAGCATAAAGTTGAGGGCTAAAGTAACCAAACAACGAATCTTAAACAGCAGCAAACGGTAACGCGGCAAGCCCAGGAGATGGAGATGACCCAGAGAACTGTCTATTTATTCCGGCTTATCTCCAAAAAAGCTAGGCCGATTTTAACGGGACTTCTAGTAGATAGCAGATGTTATGTTTGAGCATGAATGTGGACGGGTGAAAGAGTAGACGACGACTAAAGAATCGATGAATGGACTGTGTCTCATGCATACGTTGTAGCGGTGTGCGTAGCTGCGTGCTTTCGTGCTCGCGGTGCTCGTTGTTGTGACGTGTCGTGAATGACGTATTGCACTCGTAGTTTTGTTTTTATGAATTGTTCTTCTGACATTCAAAAGTGCCTTTAAAGGTTTAATTGAAATAAATGCTTTGAGTTTGAGTTAAGAATGATATGGTAAGAAAGGAGGTGTCTTATGAGATCACGAGAAACAGAGAGGTATGGAAGAGGAAGACATGCCACAAATTAATTGGGATACGGGCAAGAGATTGATGATATCAAGTGTTATAAGGAGTAACTTGGGCTAAGCTTGAAATTTAATTTTATGAAAAGGAATAAGGGATCCGTGGCAAAAATAATACCCCTTGAAATTGTTAACGCAATCCGATTAAAAAGGGAAGTAATATTTTTTATAATAAGACAAGGTTTCGCCCGCAACAACTCGGTTTTTCTTTTCTTTTTTAAAAAACGTTGTCACTAGGAATTTCTCCTGTATCGAGGGAGCGTGCACAAACATTTAAACTCACATACACAAATATTTGTTCCGTGCGGGGATCGAACACGCGACACGCAGCGCAACAGTCCATTGCTTGAGCCATTGCGCCAACCGTGCCGTCAAAATATCCAACGGGCAGATACAATCGGGATAAAAACTATCCTATGTGTTAATCCAAGTTATAAACTATCTGTGTACCAAATTTTAACCAAATTCGATTAGTAGTTTTTGCGTGAAAGAGTAACAATGATTACTTACAAACTTTCGTGTTTTAATATTTCCTACTTAAATCATAAACGCGAAAGTTCCGTGCTAAAAAAATACCCCTTGAAATTGTTAAACTGTCTGAAGATAGCGGGCGACATACTTAAACAGCCAGCATAAGACGTAAGTTATCATCAACTAACGACGTTATCGTAAGTCTGACACTATAGAGTGTGTGGGGCCATCGTAAGACCTTACTTCCCACACGATAAAAGAAAGATCACCCTAGCCTTTCCTCAATAGAGTAGTAAAAAAAAAATTGAATTAGTCCGTCAGATATTTTTCCAAAAAATATTGGACACGATTTTTTTCTTTTTCACGTAAACAAACAATTAAGACGATACAGTGCTTTGAAAACTCGTGTGACGTCATATTCCAAGACATTAGTATGTCATTCTTTACCGGTCAATGACGTCACAAACCCCCACACAAATGTTTGACGCATTTTATCTGCGTCAATTTTTATTGATTTGATAAAACAAAAAATACGTATCCAATATTTTTCGAAAATCTAACAGACGGACTAATTAGAATCATATTTTTTTTTGTCACTAAACATCCATATTATGTTGGAGTTTATTTCAACCGCATGCAGATGAATACTAGTGTTTTACATGGAGCGACTGCCTATCTGACCTCCACAACATGTTACCTGTTAAGAAATATTTTGTAGAATGGTAAATGCGAAGTTGGTAATCAAACTTTCGGCCTCCCGACTAGTCCTGATTTATGCGAATTTAAACTACATAGAATATTAAACAAATGAAACGGTTGCTCACATTTGCCAACCTACAAAAAATGTACATTTTCAGCAAAATAATAAGGTTCATATTTGTATGAATTTCTTATATCTTGCTAATCATTATCTGCCTAGCTTTTTTCTTAAATATGTTAGGGTAGACCTCCAGTCTAACCGGATACAGCTAAATACCAGTATTTTAAACGGAGCGACAGCCTACCTGACGTCCACAACGAATTAATTATGAGTAATACGATCGATACCCTTTGGTAAACCTGGTTGTCAGACTCTTGGGCCACTGACTATCAGTAACGACTGCCAAACATCCACACATGGCAGCTGGATCAACGATTCATCGCGCTTTCTTATCATCATCAGCCTATATTGTTCCTACTCCTCCCTAGGAGTGGGATGGGCTGTAATCCACCACGCGGGCCCAGTGCGGATTGGTAGATGTTTCTTATATCTTGTTAATATTAATCTAAAACCAAATTATTTGCAGAAGAACAAGACACCAACCGTGAGAAGATGTACCAACTCCTTAAAGAAATCAAAGCCATCCTAACATTCACAAATGCTACCCCATACAAGTCCAAAAACGTTCGTTACTACTGCGCTTACTGTTCCACCGATGGACCTCACTTCGAAGACCCAGACGATCTCCGGACACATACGCGGACAGAACACGTATCACACCGGACAGAAAACATAGAATACGCCATGCGTCCATATTGGATGAACGAGGTAATCAAACTTGATATAAAAAATCTTCTCTGTACTGTATGCTGCGTTGTCATCAACAATTGGAACGAGATGTTTAAACATCTAAAAGAAAAACATAGTGTAGTGTTAGATCAAGCTTACACAAGAGTTATTCCTTATATTTTAAAGACGGATTTGCAATGCGCGTTATGCAAAGAATCTTTTTCGAACTACCTACATTTAGATGGGCATATGAATGCTCACTACAACAATTATGTATGCTATGACTGTGGGGACACCTTTCTGGCGAACAATCGACTAAAACAACACGTTAAAATACACAATGTAGGCAAATTCCGCTGCAGTTTTTGCGAGAAAATTTTCTCCCTACACAAATACAGGAGAAAACACGAAGAATTGGTCCATGAACAAATTTCCAAGTTCAAATGCCTCTACTGCGAAGAGAAATTTACTGCGGAGTACTTAAGGCACCTACATTGCGTAAAGAACCATGCCGAGAAAGTCAAAACTATAACTTGTGAACTCTGCGGAGAAACCTTTACTTGGAAGCAGTACTATACAAATCATATGCGCAAGAAGCATCAGAATAAAAAACCTCACGAGTGTACGCAATGCGACAAGAAATTTCACGCCAATTATGAGCTTAAAGAGCATATGCTCAGACATGTGGGGACTAAGGATTTTGAATGTCTTCTTTGTCATAAAAAATATGTTTCTATGAATTCATTGAAGCAGCATATGAAACAGCATATAAAGAAGAAAGAGGCTTCTAACTAGTGATCCGCTCTATCCTCGCATGGTCTTTACGACTTGTATCGTAGCATCGAGATTTGTTTATTTTCTAACGGGTGTTAAAAGTACCCTATACAAAACCGACGGGCTCTTTTTTCTAGACGAAGATCCAACTTTTTAACAAGATTTTTCTAATAAATATCTCCAGCAGGGCTATTGCGTATCTTATAAATGACAGTGGCTATCATATTGTCTATGGATTAACTGTCAAATTGGTTATGGTTTAGTACAAAATGGAACCATTTGACAGTAATTGATAGGCACTATGGGTTAGCCACTGTCATTTAAAATATACGCAGTAGCCCTGCAGGACACCAGTCAATGCATTCATCAAAACCATGTTTTCAATGCATTAGGTACCTTACATTGAGTCCTACCTAAACTGTTATTTATCACCACAAAAAAAGTTGTTTCACATCAATTATTTTTGTGTCGAGTTACTTAGTTTCATGAACAGAATGTTCGATTGACGGCTTCGTAAAGGGCCATTTTATATCTTTTTTACAACATTTATCGTATCAAAAGGGTTTATTTATTTAACTATTTATGTACACACAGTAGACAACACAGGAAAATTATAAAATATAACATTAGAGTACAAAGGTACTGCTTATTTCTCAAGAAATTTCTGCCAGCAGACCTGCAAAAGGAGAAATGAAAAAAGAAATGTAGACTATAGTGTGTGAGAAGCGGAAAAGAATTCTGTGATTATGTGTCGTACGTAACTAACTTAACCTATATAACAATATATACACATATAAGAAAATAATAATATAAACGGGTTATATAAGGGTTATTACACTTTCTTTTAACATGTCCCAAAACAAGGAGATTAAAGGTCACAGTACTAAAAAACAAGACAACTAGAATTTAGTCTGATCGAACTGGTTTCTGAACTGGCAACGAAGCGTTTCTCAGGCTCAGACTAAACTAGGCTATGAGAGTATTGCAATAATATGCTCTATTTTATTGTTTTAAAGTACAAACTAGCCTAAATAACTACATAGGTAATCGTCGGTAATATCTGTGTCGATGATTCTACAACACATTTTGTACTCATTTCACAATTAAGTAAGTTTAATTTAATTTTGTAAATAATTATTTGGTCTGTAGGTACTTGTCTTTGGTTTCCACGGAGTCACAACTATAACATGTTGGTATTCATAAAATAAAAGACTGCTCAAAATGATAAAATGAGGCCAATTCCACGCAAGATGAGTATAAAATTTACGCCAGTTTGAACATTTCCATACAAGGTAGTTGACACGACCAGTGCGAAAGAAATGCGTTTGATCTGCAGGGCTATTGCGTAACTTTTAAATGACAGTGGCTATCATATAGTGTCCATCAATTATCTGTCAAATGGTTCCATTTTGTACTAAACCATAACCAATTTGACAAGTAATCCATGGACAATATGATAGCCACTGACATTTAAAGATACGCAATAGCCCTGCTGAAAGGTGGCTTTGACAGACCATTTTACCCTATCAATCAATCTATTTCGCTCTATAAATAGAGTATTGTATTCTACCAATAGACAACTTTACTCTATCAATATACCATGTAACCCTATTAATAGACTATTTTACCCTATCAATTGAACATTTTACTTTAGCTTTTTTACTGTTAATAATTTTAGTAATCTTTATAATATTGTCTTTAGTTTAATATGTTAAGATCGTGTCACCTGTATGTTTAAATTATATACCTCACAGCTAGTTTTATTTTATTTATAGATCTAGATAGTGAAGTTTGTCAATATTGTAAAAAAAAAAAAAAAATTAATAGTTAAATATTTTACGCAATATAAGAAAATAACTGCCACACTCAGAGACGTTTAATGATTACTTAAGCCATCACTTAGTAAAGTTGTTGACAGTTTAGTGATGGTTTTGTATGTCAATCATTAAATATCTCTGAGTACCGCAGTAACACTAAAATCATTAGAAAATCATAATTTTATGTTGTCTGTTTAATATGTAGTAATGTTTTATTTAATTTTAGTAATTGTTAAAGTAGATAGGTTAGCTCTTAATTAAATGCCATTGTTCATCATCTAACCAATTGGGTAGACATCATGATCTGCTTAGCCTTTTCCAAATTATTTTGGAGTCTGCATCCAGTCTGAACGAATGCAGCTGAATACCAGTTTTTTTTTTACGTAAATCGACTGCATAACTTAGTTAGTACAACGTAATACGATACCACTTGTTAACACTGTTTATCGCAATTTCGAGTCACCTGTAAGGTCCGGTCGGTTATCCCGTCGGGAACGCGGGTTGTCCACAGGTTATCGCGGCCTCGTCATAGAGGGCGAAGAAGGAACATGGGTGGTTTTTAGTCAGTAGAAGTCTGACACTCCCTTTCGCTCTGCCCAAGAGTGGAAGGGGTTATTCGATGATTTTACACCCGCCAAAAAAAAAAAAAGGTCCGGTATCCACCAAAGCGGAGAGCAGCGGAGACGAAAGATGTGCGGAAATCGGCCGATCACATTAGTTAAAATTAACATCTGGTCTTTCGCCTTTCCTGTGATAGGTCGAATTTGGCACATCTCTCTGCTCTGCTCGTCTCTGCTCTGGTGGATACCGGGCCTAACGACTGTTAAAGATCTGCAATTGACATAACAACGATTTATCGTGCTTTCAAATGCATGGCAATAGGGTATTTGACCAAAAACAATCGAATTAGTCCGTCTGTTTGATTATCGAAAAATATTGGATACGTGTTTTTTGTTTTATCAAATTAATAAAAATAGACGAAAATAAAACGTGTCAAAGATCATGAGTGGGGGGTTTTGATGTCACTTTGTGGGTAAAAAAGTACTTACCTTGTGACGTCTCACGACTTGACGCGACTTTTCGAAGCACTGTATCCGTCTTCATCTTTTGTTAAAGTGAAAAAAGAAAAAATACGTGTCCATTAGTTTTTGAAAATCTATCTGACGGACTAATTAGCTTTTTTTGGTGACACAAATTTTTAATTGTTATAAAATCAATAAATAGTTGAATCAGCGTGTTATTGCCATGCAATATCTATGGGGAATAGCGTGTCGTCAACTCATAAAAACTATTTCAACTGATAAGTGGTGTCTGGTGATAAGTCTTTTAGCTTCTATGTTTAAGTTTTTTTATAGACCATTGTACCAAAGTAGTTTATTTTATACTTGGTAGACAATCAAACTGTCAAAATGTTGGATTTGTAAAAATACCAATAAATACACAAGTGCTTGCTTATATTGTTGTTTTATTTATATTCCATCATTATCCACAGCCTGACTACACACACCAGGCTAGATTTAAGTCATAAATATACAGTTAAAAAGATATATATTTTCACAAAATAAATAAATAATATGCCCTAGTAGTATTTTGGCGCCGAATGTCGATTTTTTTATTTAAATCAACTGTTTGTGCCAATCTTCGCCAGCTTCATCCGTTAAATAATTAAATAAAGTTTTTACCCAAAAATGCATGTAATGTTGTCATTATTTTGACAAACTTGTTTGAGCAAAGTCGACCTTGCCGGTCTGTTTCAAGGAGCGGCCGGCAAAGTTTTGCTGGCCGCTCTAACAGGCCGGCAATGTTTTGCCGGCCGCTATTTTGACGTTTCAACGTTTTAAAAAATCAATTCCAAAAAGATTTTATTTAAAACACAGCTGTTTGTACGTCTAAAGGTAAAAAAAAAAAAAGATTTAAATGAAGTAATAAATGAAGAAATAATCCAGCAGTCAAACACCGCATTAGAATTATCGCAAACTATCAGTAATATCAAACCGGGAAAGTCGGTGTTGAATTTTAGTAACTGTACTTTTCATAATTGTCATTTTAATTAAAAGTCTAGTTAATTAATATATTTTTTATTTAAATTACTTGCTGGTCTTATTTAGATTAGGTACTTGCATTTTTGAGTAAAGCACTATACAAACCTTGGCCCACAATGACTGCTTCGCTGGTCACGCTATGATTGCCTCGAGCTAGCCTAGCTACGCTCTAGGCCTTTCAGCTTGGCCATCATTGCAGCCCTTGCTGTCCTCGCTGTAAAGGCCTCGGCCTACGGTCTCGGCCTTTATCTCAGCTCGTCCATCAAGTGCTGCACGCTGACCGCGCTGTGTCGGCCTGGAGCTGCGCTACGCTGCGCTGTCGGCCATCATCAGCGCGACCAGCAAAGTAGTCATTATAGACCGCGGCAGTAATGTACTATTACCCAAAAATGCATGTAATGTTGTCATTATTTTGACAAACTTGTTTGAGCAAAGTCGACCTTGCCGGTCTGTTTCAAGGAGCGGCCGGCAAAGTTTTGCTGGCCGCTCTAACAGGCCGGCAATGTTTTGCCGGCCGCTATTTTGACGTTTCAACGTTTTAAAAAATCAATTCCAAAAAGATTTTATTTAAAACACAGCTGTTTGTACGTCTAAAGGTAAAAAAAAAAAAGATTTAAATGAAGTAATAAATGAAGAAATAATCCAGCAGTCAAACACCGCATTAGAATTATCGCAAACTATCAGTAATATCAAACCGGGAAAGTCGGTGTTGAATTTTAGTAACTGTACTTTTCATAATTGTCATTTTAATTAAAAGTCTAGTTATAGTACATTACTGCCGCGGTCTATAATGACTACTTTGCTGGTCGCGCTGATGATGGCCGACAGCGCAGCGTAGCGCAGCTCCAGGCCGACACAGCGCGGTCAGCGTGCAGCACTTGATGGACGAGCTGAGATAAAGGCCGAGACCGTAGGCCGAGGCCTTTACAGCGAGGACAGCAAGGGCTGCAATGATGGCCAAGCTGAAAGGCCTAGAGCGTAGCTAGGCTAGCTCGAGGCAATCATAGCGTGACCAGCGAAGCAGTCATTGTGGGCCAAGGTTTGTATAGTGCTTTACTCAAAAATGCAAGTACCTAATCTAAATAAAACCAGCAAGTAATTTAAATAAAAAATATATTAATTAACTAGACTTTTAATTAAAATGACAATTATGAAAAGTACAGTTACTAAAATTCAACACCGACTTTCCCGGTTTGATATTACTGATAGTTTGCGATAATTCTAATGCGGTGTTTGACTGCTGGATTATTTCTATCTACACCACACTATACCTTTAGACGTACAAACAGCTGTGTTTTAAATAAAATCTTTTTGGAATTGATTTTTTAAAACGTTGAAACGTCAAAATAGCGGCCGGCAAAACATTGCCGGCCTGTTAGAGCGGCCAGCAAAACTTTGCCGGCCGCTCCTTGAAACAGACCGGCAAGGTCGACTTTGCTCAAACAAGTTTGTCAAAATAATGACAACATTACATGCATTTTTGAGTAAATTAATATATTTTTTATTTAAATTACTTGCTGGTTTTATTTAGATTAGGTACTTGCATTTTTGAGTAAAACACTATACAAACCTTGGCCCACAATGACTGCTTCGCTGGTCACGCTATGATTGCCTCGAGCTAGCCTAGCTACGCTCTAGGCCTTTCAGCTTGGCCATCATTGCAGCCCTTGCTGTCCTTGCTGTAAAGGCCTCGGCCTACGGTCTCGGCCTTTATCTCAGCTCGTCCATCAAGTGCTGCACGCTGACCGCGCTGTGTCGGCCTGGAGCTGCGCTACGCTGCGCTGTCGGCCATCATCAGCGCGACCAGCAAAGTAGTCATTATAGACCGCGGCAGTAATGTACTATTATTGTTTCTCACATTTGTTCTATATTGCTTATTTGCTGCAGCCCCGGTAAGTTATAAGAATACTGGGTTACCTCGCATCTTTCCATCTATACAAGAAAAGAATAAGTTTAGGTACTAGAATGTTTCAAATTCATTACATACATTGCATAGTTTTTCTCACGATAATAATACATAGACACTGATTTCCGTTTTTTTTTCTTCTAATTTTTGATCAATTTGAATATACTCTAGAGGCTTGCAAGAGGACGCTGAAGCCGGCTTTTGACTACATCCCGCGATTGCTGTTCACGCTGTAAGATATAATAATATATTATAGCACAGTGTGAACGGTCACGTACAAAATGTATGACTAGCGATAAAATAGGATACCTCAAGATGTAATATACAAGAGATGATTTTTTAGTCACCGTCCAAATTCTCGTAGATTAATAGTACATAGTCAAAAGCCGGCTTGACTTTTTAACACATGTCAGTCATCTTGAATGAGAAGCGACCACAAATTAGATATACCTAGATAGCGCAAGTAAGTATCACGATTCGTATGAAAACCGTGTGCCATTTTTGACTACCTACTGTGACGTCATAAGCACACACTTGAGTTACAATACTTACAACATAGACTACTGCCGCACTCAGAGAGCTTTTAATGATTACTTAGGCCATCACTTAGTAAAAAGGTTTTGAAAGTTTTACCATAAAAAAGTATGTCAAATCTTTACTAAGTGACGGCTTAGGTAATAATTAAATATCTCTGAGTACCGCAGTTAGTATTTGTTCTTTAAATGTCTAGAATTAAGTTGTTGAGCTTTAACAGTGTAACGTTCTTTAAAAAAAACCACGTAAATCGGATGATAAATCTCGGCGTAATCGGAGCACATACTTAAAAAAAAACGATCGAAGTGAGAACCTCCTTTTGGAAAGTCGGTTAGTTAGCTTGCTGCGACATAACCTCGTTAAGTATAAATACTAATGCCGGGCACGAGAAGTAGGTGCCCTTGAGTTATCTATATCTGTGCACGCGACCGACAAGATATTATTATCTCACTGGCAGTTTCTAGCAAGGAACTCGATAGCTTCTGAACGAAAATAACAAACAGCGCCATAGTGCGCATCTACGCGGAAATAATTTGACAGTTTAATTTTAAATTACAATTGATACATCAATTTTCATTCCAGAAATCAGGTTACACTTAAATTACGCTATTACACTTATTTCTATTAAATCGGGGTAGCCCTTATAACATTTAGGATTCAATTTAAATATTTATGACTCACCAAAATGAAAAAGACAAAATACCAAGGGTTATCTCCGTCAGTTTCTTTCATAATACTTTTTATGTACAAAAATGAACTTAGTGCATGAACCGGTTAATAATATACACTGATTAACCATAAACAGGGTTAACATCTTTAAGGTTTTTCACCTAACCCGAGTAAAAGCCTTTTCGCTTTATTGCAATTTGCAAATCCAACAGCATGCTCATGTCTTATTTATTTTTTATCTTATATCAATATATAGATACATAATTTCTTTTTTTTGGACATATACAAGTCATAGTTCTGTTCGTCATACTCCCATTCTTATCAAAATTTTGTTTGCTTTTTCTTCCTATGTTGGTCGACATCTCATGAGCTCGAGTCACGCACTTTTCAGCCATATCATCCAGTGGTCCAAAAGGTTTCACATTTTTCGCTTATATAAGTAGGTACTTTATTCAGCATGTAGACTTAAAATTAAATTAGAATACTAAGTACAATGTACCTACTTGTAATTTAGATAACTAGTTACAACTTTTACAAACATTTGAAAAGTACATATTAATTTTAATGTTTAATGCTACATTAAATTCTAATTAACAAAGCATGATTTAAAACGATAATATTCTGAAAATTTAAAAAGCCAGTTGATAGGATAAAGTAATATAATTAAAAAGATTTCAAAATAAATAACATCAAAAAAAATAAAAAACAACAGTCCATGTCTTTGGTCTACTCTTAGAGCAATTCCACATTCATACTCGAAAACTTTCCTCATGCCTTCGAATCACGTGTCCATACTATTACAGCTGATTATCACACTTTTCAGTCTCTGGTGCCGCTTTCAGACTTTCTCTTGTATATCTTCGTAATAATATTACGGTTTGACTAAGTCTAAGATTGAAATAATATTCATAAATAAGCTAAGAGATGGCTTTGCATCCAGCATGCATTGATCCCGCGTAGGTCTTGCGCTAACGTCACGTATACTTTGTCTGGAAGAGACGAATCCGCCGCGGATCGTTTTGTACAAACGCATACATGCGTGTTGGGCGCCAATATAACAATATTGGCGCCCAACACGTGTGTTAATTTTCTAATTTCGTGATATTGAATATTCTCGAGCTCTTCGCCCAGATTCTCGCTCGATTCAAAATACTACAACTACAACTCGTGACTGAGTGGTTTCCCGGAGAAGGCATTAGATGAATGCCGACACTTAAATGAAGTGCTTTAAAAGTATTTCGCTTTCGACTAGAATACACATTGATTAAAAGTGCCAGTGGTTTATCTACTAATGAATAAATAAATACCTGTTTACGACATACTACAAAGTCACTACGTTTGACATAACGTGACGCCTGTATTTCCCTTATATTTCAATTTTAATATTTTTTTTTATTTTTTTTATTTCTGCCTACGTTAGGCAGAAATTGTATAATACACCCAAATTAAATTATATTCAAGTCCCATTTAACTAATAGGGGGCAAACCTATTGCCATCAACCGGGTACAAATTCAAATTCTGGGCAGCTAGAATAATATTCTTGATAGTGTTACCGACAAGCTGTAACGACTCTAACAGATCTATAGATGAAAACCCACGGGAATCTTACCCAGGACCAATAATTCACAGTGGAATAAATATTATTTAGGTAAGTACCTAATAAGTTTTTCAATAGACTCGTCCCCTATTCGGTAAAGCTTCAACATAACTGGCGTAATATAGATATTTGGTGTTTAATTAGTGTTTTAATTTATTGCATACCCAGCTCGTAACAATATTTATGGATTTTCTTATGTATCATCAATGTCCTTTTTCTACTATAAATCTTTTTACAAATATCACATTCAAAAGCCTGAGGGGTTGTGTCATGTCTGACATAGTGATCTCTCAACTCTGTTTTAGTAACATATTTGAAAGAGCATTGATCACATTGTAATTTATTTTCCGGCATATGACAGCGTTTCACGTGCCTTTTCAGACCTTGTTTTCGAGGAAATTTTTTCTCACATTCATTGCATTGGTAGACCTGTATTTTTGCACCATGTGCGTCTGCTAAGTGTTGCATCATCGCCAAAGTATCTTTGTAGGCCTCAGGGCATTTCTTACATTGGATTGTCTTGATTTATGAGCCCTTTGGTAATGGGTGTGCATTTTCCTCAGTGTGCCAAATGAATTCTTACAGTATTTGCAAGCGATTTTATCATTTTTATGTGATGAGTAAACGTGGACTTCTAATCTATGTTTCGTTAAAAACGTAGTCCCACACGTTTTGCACTCAAATGACCCGAAATGCGTACTCATGTGCCTTTCAACCAAACTAAAGGTTTCAAATATCCTCCCACAGACTTGACATTCAAAATTTGTCTCCTTTAACTTGAATGGTATTACTCTTTCTGGAATTTTATACATTTTTTTTCCATGTATTATAGACAAATGCTCCCTTAACACATAAAGATCTTTAATGTCCCTTTTACAAATATTGCATTTTAAGTCTGTGATATCAGCATAAACGACAAAGTTAGGGACTGAGAATTTGGATAGTAATGTATAGATGCTTCCTTTTTTATGCTTCTCTTCTTGGTGTTCCTTCAATCTGTCATATTTGTAGACTTCTAGGCAATAGAAGCAGGGATATCCGATTCTGTTTTTATTCTTGAACGCAGTTGCGTTACTGAATTCGAAGAGAGTGGACGCGTCCATCACCAGAGCGTCCTTTTCAGAAGATGACGTGTTAGTCCTTGTTTCTTTTGTTTTAGGTGCCTCTGTCACAGATACCTGTTCTACTGATGTTGGTTCGACTAGTTTTTCTGGAATAGATTGCTTGTCTGATAATATTGTTTTTGGTTCAACTAGATTTTCTGGAGTAGATGCCAGTAGAGTTTTCTCGTATGACAATAACAATTTTGTTTTTGGTTTTACTAGCTTTCCTAAACTAGAACCCGTCAGTGCTCGGTTGTCTGGCAATGTTAGATTTAGTTCAACTAGTTTTTCTGGAGCTGGCTTGAGAGCTCGCTGGTCTGACAATTCTGTCTTTTGTTCTTGTTGTTGTGATTGATTGTGTGCATATGTCGTCTTGAATACATGTTCTATTGATTTTGATCCGATTAGTTTATCTGGAATGTAAGCTGCCAGACCGTGCTTGTGTTGCAATATTGTTTTTGGTTCAACAAGTTTTTCTGAAATACATGTCTTTGCTTGCTTGTCAGTTTGCTTGCTTGCTGTTTTGTGTGTCTTTGTCTTGGATACCCGTCCTATTGATTTTATTTTGATTAGTTTATTAAGGATAGAATATCGTAGAGGTTTTATGTTTGTGAACTTTGTCTTTGTTTCCCTCTCTCTCTTATCTTTTTCTTTTGGTGTCTTTGTCTTGAAAAATCTTTCGATTGATTTTGGTTTGACTGTTTTATCTGGAACAGAGGGTACATTATGTTTTTATGCCTTACTTTATTTGTACTCTATTTATATCCGACCGACTAGTAGTACTTATTATATTATGGGTTTTAAATATTAGTTTCGTAGGGTAGCATGAAAATTAAAACAATATAGCAGACGAAAACGGCTTCTGAACGTTGCTAAGTGTAATCATATTGATGCTGCTGACTGAACAAGCTCTATACTATTATACTTACATTGAAGTTTCTTTAAATGTTTATGAAACTTGGGGCATATCTTCACCAGCTGTCCCCGTTTAGGCAGAGGCCGTACCGGTGTGAATTTTGACAACAGCTTCTTCTCTCCTCTCACCATAGCTGAGGGTTCATCATCTACTGAACTAGTCTCGCTTCTTGTTATTGTCGAGTCGAAGATACTTCCTGCAATGAATTTAGTTAGTATCAGCAAACATTCGTTAGACTCAACAAATAAGTATTAGATTACTGTTTCGTTGATTTAATTAATATTGCTTCGCTCACTTATGCTTAAAATCACAGAAACCGGTACTCGTTTTAAAATAAAAACATATAACAAAAAAAAAACACCAAACTTACCACACTCATCAGGGTCTTCATCTGTCAGAATATTATCATCAGTGCCTGAAGATATATTTCCTGTATCCTCATCGATCACAAGCTCATCTGTATCTGAATCAGTCGACCAATCATCATCATCATTCATTGGGTCCACAAAAACATCGCTCCATCCGTCATCATCGTTCACTCGTTCCTTATTTTTCAGAGGAACATCATTACTCGTTCGTTCGTTGTTATTTACTCGTACATCATCTGGCATTGTGTCATCAAAAACATCGCTCCATGCATATTCATCATCCATTGGGTTATCAGAACCATCGCCCTGTCCATCATCACCATTCATTGAGACATCAAAACTATCACTCCATTCATCATCATCATTTATTCGCTCTTCATCATTCACTCGTACATCTTCATTCATTAGTTCTTTACCCTTCAGTGGAACATCATCATTCGTTCGTTCATTATTATTCACCCATCCCTCATCATTCACTTGTTCGTTCTCTAAAGAGCTTTTTAGCTCATCTTGATATACATCTGACGATGAGCTAATCTTGCCTTCGGTGGTGAAAGCTTGTGGAACTGGAATAAATTTTAAACGTTATAATGCCAATTTAATTCTAACAAAACTGTGAGGAAAACATCGTGGGAAACCAAAAAGTTCGAAGACGTGTAAGATTTATTTCTTACGTTTTTGAAATTTGCAGGACAGTGTCAGGCTGTTTGTTGAATAAAATATGATTCACGACCTTAACAAATGTGTCTACCAAGAATTGCCACAGATTGCCTCGTTGGTTTATTGTTCGCAAGCGCGACTACTGATCATGAGGTATTATTTCGACCGCGAGGCCGGCAAAGGATTATTGGATTTTCCATTTCAGTAGCAACCACGAAGACTAGATTTGTGCCCAGTTGATGCCAAAAGCCTTCCCCCTAGTATATGGGACTTATGGCGAAATATTGGTGTACTATTAGGTAGGTACACCTGGGGTTGGGCAGAGTTGATTACAGGATAGATCTCTGGGATTACAGGAGTGATGTTATGACAACAATAAAAGCCATAACAAACTTCTTCATCGACAGCCTATAATGTTCCCACTACCACGCAGGCCTAGTGCCGGTTGGTAGATGTCACATGTCTTTGATATTTTGGTTCTAGGACATCCGGTTTCCTCACGATTTTTTCCTTCACCGTTTTTGAGAGCAAGGGTGATAAAATAAATTACACAAAGTAATGCGCCTGCCTTGGTTCGAACCCACGACGCTCATACATAAGTCGGGGCTGCCACCGCTGTTCTCAACAAACTTACCACCAACGAGTTCAATATCATTTTCGGGATTGGATTGGGATTTTTCGGGAACTGTATTTAGGAGCAGTTCCTCTGAAGCCACCACCATCGTACGAAAACTGAAAGCATCTCGGAGACGATTCACGCAGTTTTCACATATCAGGGGGCTTATTAGATAGTGTGGTGACAGCTGGAAGAAGAGAGCTATTATAACTATGTCCTGAAGAATAAATGATAGTAAAATTGGTATCATCATCTGCATAGCCTTTTCCCAAAATGGAATGTACTTCCGGTTTAACCAAATACAGTTGAATACCAGTATTGTACCTGTAACAACTGACAAAGATCTAGCAAAAGAAATGATAGCTGGGACCAATAGCTTAACATAATGCTTTGCAAGGTATGGCTCCCCCACAACCCCGGGTTAAAGCCTGTCATTTTTATTTAATTACACAATTAACTTTGATGTTTAAAAGAGAAATAATGTTATATCATGAAACAATTTTTTCGGTTTATTTCGGTCAAAAAACCATAGTTTTAGTAACAAAAACAACTTTAGATCTCTGTTATTTAAAGTGGGTACTTACCCACCTACCTACCTAATTACTTACCTACCTTTGTGAAATTTTTAGACATTTTAATAGTTATTCCACTATTCGGCTCCGGTAGGTGCCGAATAGTGGAATAACTATTATTTAAGAGACAGTAGTTGAGTAGGTAGGTAGGGTAGTAAGAAAATATGCATTGCAACGCATGTCAGGCACAGCTAGTATTAAATAATGTAGGTAACAAATGTTATACAAACAAGAAAAACGTAGTTACATTTTTGATTACATCTTGTAGCTAAGCAACCAATTGCAACCTTCGTGATCATCAAATATTCACCACTAATTGCCCAGTAGAAGGCAAAATGCTTGCCCCATTTCTGAGAAATGTGGATACAACTACAATGTTTTGTTTTAATATCGACTCCCTTGCTCTTACCATGTCCTTTGGTAATACATACATCAAAAGTGTCTAGGGATCAAGCATTTTTATGCGGATTTCTTGAGATTGAGATGTGGCTTTGTAATAAATTTATGATTTTATAAATTTATATGGATCGTTTTTGGTGCATTTCATAATTTGAATCAGGAACTGTGAATCAAATTCGAGTAAAAGATGAAAATCAGCTGTCAATATTTTCCCTATAAAAACATACAACGCATTGAAGACATTATTAGTGCTACTGTTTCCCTACTACTGATTAAAACCAACGTTATTATGGAGCGGCGACGTCATTTAAGCAGGGAAGAAATGCTCAGAGCCGTGGGAATGATAGAAGCTGGTTCCCGGCAACGTACTGTGGCTTTAGCTCTGAATACAAGTCAGAGTGTTATCAGTCGACTTTGGACACGTTACCGAAGCACTGGTACCGTGGCTGAGCGCCATGGAGGACGGTATCGCTGCACCACACGGAGACAAGACCGATACATTCAAATCTTAACTCGAAGAGCTCCAACAATAACCGCCATGATGTTAGCCGTGAGGCTTCATCACTCTTCAGGGAACTTAATTAGCGACCAAACAGTCAGAAACCGCTTGCATGAAGTGAACCTTCATTCCCGAAGACCGCTACGGGTACCACCTATAGCAATGCACAATCGTAGGATTCGATATCAATGGGCTCTTGAACACAGAAATTGGGCAGAAGAACAATGGCGTTTCGTGTGCTTTTCTGATGAGTCTCGTTTTGGTATGAGACCGGATACAAGACGTATACGACACTGGAGAACCCCTGGACGCCAACAGCGATTAAAATCCTGCCAGGAAGTCCATCCTTATTGTTGTATTATCTATGCCATCAATATTGTCGATAACACTAGAGTTTATGGTCTATGGTTTTTAAGTATCTGTCTGTGGCGGCCGGGCATCTTGACAGACGGGCTCGCAACAAGAAGAATGTTTGTAACGTGGTACTTATAAATTATACAAATTCAGATAACTAAGAGTTTTATTACACTTATAGTGGTGGAACCATCATGGTATGGGCGGGTATTTGGATCGGCGGAAGAACTGAGTTGATTTGGATCAGAGGCAACCTCAACGCTCAAATTTATGCTGAGACGATTGTATCAGACGTCATCGTTCCTCTACAAGTGCAAATCGGTCCCTTATTTCAGTTAATGCATGATAATGCACGACCGCACACCGCAAGAGTTGTAAGACAGACTCTCGCCGCAGCTAACATCAATGTCCTGCCCTGGCCTGCTCAGTCGCCAGACTTGAACCCGATTGAGCATGCATGGGATATGCTACAGAGAAGAGCTCTGCCGAATATGGAGGGTATCCAGTCGCAAGAAGACCTTTTTTTGTTGTTGCAACGAACATGGGCGGCCATTCCACAGCGTGATTTGGATGAAATTTTGAGTATGCCAAACCGATGTTCTTGTGTTGTTAGTGTTCGCGGTAGAAACACGGATTATTAATTGTTTAAGTTACCCAATAAAATTTTAAAGAAAACTGTTATTTCAGTCTTTTTTTCGAACTTTAATGTTAGTGGTTCAAATGTCAAAAATCCCTTTATTAGGAAAATGGCAAATTTCTTTATTAATGCAAAGGTGACTTGGTTTATCGTTACTGTGACAAACGAAAACACTTTATTTGATGAATCCTTAAAGAAAATTTTAATTAATATCAATCAGGAGAAAAGTTATTGCAAAAATATGTTGATCCCTAGACACTTTTGATGTGTGTATTTGTCTTTCAACCGTTAAAATGTATGTTGAGCTTTTTGCACCCTACGAGTAACTAAGAGACACATGGGCTTTAATCATTGGTATATTATGGGTATATATTATATTCTTAGCCTCCGATATCTATCATTTTATACCTACATTATTTCTAAGATTTATAATATTACCAATTTTAACTTTTGTTTTTTTTTTTTATTCTCATCATTCTCTTGGTCTTATCCCAACTCATTCGGGGTCTGCGCAGCATGTCTTCTTCTTCCATACTTCTCTATTATTTGTCATCACATTAGACACCTCCTTTCAAGGCATATCATGCTTTACGCAGTCCAACCATTTTTTCTTTGGGCTTCCTCTTAAGCCTAGCCTAGTTAGTAGATAACAGTAATATTATATTATTTCAAAATATCATTGCACCACATTTGGAGGAGCATCGTGAAGCTTATGGCTAGATAATAGGACGCGCAGATCAGATAAAACCGCGCTTGGCTAGTTTGGTCTGTGGATGTGTGACCACTGGTTGGAGTAATCAGCAACCATGGCTCACGCACAATGGTCCACTTCAAGGACTAAGTGCGGAAACCTGAACCCCATAAAGATAAGTGGGTGTCTTGAAGTCATGTGTGACCACTCGTTACATACAGAGTTTCCTCTTGGCCTTGGAGAGGACATTAATCCGTTTGTCCCCGCTGTCATTTTTAGATCATTCATAACAGGTGGTCAGTGGCCCGAAAGTCTGAACACCAATCTTACTAAAGGTTATCATATTACGGAACATAGTTGAAAATGATAGCCAGATGATAATAATCACTGCACCACTGATTATTATTTCATTTTTTTTTTTTTTTAATTAATAAATATTATTGTGCAAGCAGCGATAACATATTACCATCTAACTCAAAGAATGTATTTTACTGAATACTTATCAATTAAAAGCCTGACATTTCATGCAAGGTAAAGAATTTACAAAAAATATATATTGTGTAGTGAATAAAAACTTTTATTTAATCTACAAGAACCCAATTAAATGTAGGTAGATAAAAGCTTTTTCCAAAAATACCCATTTTTGTCTATCTTGGGTTCTACAGTTTCTTCTTGTGTATTTTATCAAAAACTTACCTTCAAATTATAACATTTCAAGAAAATATCTCTGTAATCCTCTTTTATGTTATTAAAAAAGTATTCCCTGCCTAAATGTCTGTGCAGACCTCTCGCCGTACAACATCGACACTGTCCATATTTCAAATAAGTGAAGTTTACGCCAATCTCCGAATTATTGTTTGAAGAATACATTTTGAATAAAAAAATAAACACTGTGAAATGGCGAAAATTGATATTTGTTTTTGACGCAAGAAAATTGACAGAGCCCTTTTCGATTATGACAGCGATTAGCACTAGTGGTGTGCTTTCTCCTTTCAGTCGATCGATAGAAGGTTGTGTCCATAGAGAAATAATGTTCTTTCAGGTTCTGTGGTTGCAATGAAAAACCCGTAAGGAAATTAGTACTTCTACCCGTCGCGAGATGGCAGTGATTTCAAAGTTGTTACGCGAGGTTACGTTCAAGTCTGATCAACAAAAAGGTTTAGGCAGCAGTATTTTTCCTGTGTGTTGGTAACATGTAAACTTAGTATCTACAGAGACATTTCCGATTTATGTTGAGGTCAACTTCCAAATGCAACCGAATATCAGAACTTCCCACCGGCTGTCTCGTTGGTCTAGGGGTCACAAACGCGACCGTTTTGCTTGAGGTCCTAGGCTCCCGTCCAAGTTCGG
This sequence comes from Diarsia rubi, assembly GCA_932274075.1. Classification (NCBI taxonomy): domain Eukaryota; kingdom Metazoa; phylum Arthropoda; class Insecta; order Lepidoptera; family Noctuidae; genus Diarsia; species Diarsia rubi. The sequence goes on from OW026441.1 coordinate 3,877,335, forward strand.
ACAAAGTGCTTAATGTCGCTTTTCCAGACATACAGACATTCCTCAGCAGCAGCCTGGATATAAAAATAACCCCTCAGTGTCAGACTGCTATAGACTAAAAACCACCCGTACCTTCTTAGCCCTTTGTGTCGAGGTCGCGGTATCTCTTTCAAACAACCCGCAGCCTCGATGGGGCCCGCATGGGACTTAAATGATGAAAAATGGGTATACTGTAAAAGCACACCTTTTCTCAACCGTTCGGGATTCCAGATGTAAAGATGTAAGTTTTATTTAAAGGACTATATAAACGAATAAAACACGAAATTAATACCACAAAATTTATAAAATAAATAACCTATTGTAAACTAAATTCTAAATGATGAGTCTTTAAATGCCCTTTCAGACTACATTTTTGTACAAACGCCTGCCCACAAACCGCACACGCAAATCTCCGATCATTGTTGTGTATTCTCATATGCTCTTTCAAGGTCTTCTTCCTCGCATACGACTTTTTACAAACCGAACACTCAAATATCCTCTCCCCGTTATGCTTTATCATATGGACCCTCAATTCATTTTTAGTAAAACACTTATATGAACAAGTTTCGCATTGAAAATCGCGTTCTTCTAAATGGTCACGTTTCATATGTCTGGATAGAGTATAGCGTCTATCAAATGATTTGTCGCATACGTTACATTTATACCTCAAAGGAGCTACGCCGTGAACTTGTACTAAGTGTTTCTGTCTCCTGAAATACTCAGCAAAACGCTCAGGGCATTTAGTGCATTTGAAACGTTTTAGGAGCTTATGAACGGCGTTCACATGGTTCGTGATTTTCTGCTGTGTTGTAAAAACCTTCCCACATTGCTCGCAAGGAAAGTTACCCATGTTGTGCATGCTCTTTGAGTGTACTTTTAGCCGGTATTTCGTAGCGAAACCTGTACCACATTCTTTGCACACGTAATTTCTGAAATGGACGTTCATATGGCGTTCTATTGAGCCAAAAGTCTCGAAGTTGAAGCCGCAGATTTGACACTCGTAGATCCCACTTTGAGCCAGTTTGAATGGAATCACTCTGTCTGTGTATTCTAGATGTAAAGTCTTTTTATGTACGTTTACTAAATGACTTTTCAACTCATTAATGTTAGGTATATTTTTCTCACATAGCGAACATTTCATATCTGTAACATCGACGTAGACAACTAAGCATTCTGCTCCATAAGTCTTTAAAATCTTCCTGAGTTCTGTTTTTTTATGCTGGTTCGTATGCTCGCGGAGTTTGTCGAGGTTTTCGAAAATATTTCGGCAGTAGAAGCAAGGGAAGCCGGTTCGACTCTTGCCTCTGAAAGGGATGACGTTGGAGCATTCTAGAAGGGTGCCAGCGTTTACAATGTGTGCTAGTTTTTCGGAAACGATCATTCTTCGAGGAGTGGTCGTTGGTCGTGGACGTTCTTGATCTTCTAGTAGTTTTAGGATTGTTCTTGGTAATACTTTTGTGTCTGTAACAATATGATAACGACATTATATTTTTTTTATTACACGTGTCTCACGTGTGTCTTAGACAAAATCAAATCAAAAATCAAAATCATTTATTTCAAGTAGGCCAGTTATAGGCTCTTTTGAATAGTCGAACAATTACTAAATTTTAATAAGCTACAGTCCCACTCACAAGGCATAATAACTGTCAGTGTACTGTAGTTGCCGATTCCAAAGCGTTGATCTCATGAGAAGAATGGCAAGAAACGTCATGGATACTCTTTTAAATCATAATATTGTTACAAAACTTTGGTTACATCATTCATATTGAGATGGTATATTATCATGTGAGAACGATGTAGCAAGATGTGCACGATAAGTGTCGACAGTAAAGCCAAAACGACGATTCAAAAATAATATAATAATTCAAACAAGCCGTGGCAGCTAAGAGGTGACCAGTCACAACTGACAGCACCCGTTCACGAGCATGACGCATGGATCAGCACCATTCCACTCAACCATTTTAAACCATTTTTAACCGACAATTGTAACAAGTAGTTGTTAGTGTCCCAAAAGTCAGGCAACCAGTCTTACTAAGGGGTATCGTATTTCCCAGTACTAACTGGGTTGTGGAGGTCAGATAGGCAGTCGTTACATGTAAAGTATCGGTATTCAATCACCCCCGGTTTGCCCAACATAGTTGGGAAAAGGCTAGGCAGTTATGTATGTGCATCTTTTTTTTTTTTTTTTTTGGTGGGTGTAAAATCATCGAATAACCCCTCCCGCTCTTGGGCAGAGCGAAAGGGAGTGTCAGACTTCTACTGACTAAAAACCACCCATGTTCCTTCTTCGCCCTCTATGTCGAGGCCGCGATAACCGTTGGACTACCCGCGGCCCCGACAGGCGTCGGCCCTTTCGGGCCCCTCCCATGTTGCTGACATCTCTTTGAGGCGCGCGTGGAACACGAACGCGCCGTCGACACGACCTGTTTTCGTCGTGAGACGGACGGACGGCGAGTTAGCCCATCACTCACCGTCCACAGGCCCGCGTCTACGGTGGCCGGAGGTCATCGCGGGACCCCCGACGCCCGGAGCGCCTCCCGCGGCGGCTGGGACGAGAGGTTCTCTCCCTCTCGCGTTCCGCCACCTCCTTCGCCAGCATCACTGCTTCGCAGGAGGCGACGGCGTCCCATTCCTCCTCGCCCCGGACCATGGCTTGCACCAGGGCCGGGCGCGAGAGGTCGCCGCCGCCGATCGCCGCTACGAGAACACGGCGGGGCTCCGCCCAAGCGGGGCACACCTCCACTGTGTGCTCCACCGTGTCCTCCGGCCGATCCTCACAATGGTGGCATCCGGGCGTTTCCTCCCGCCTGATTCGGTGCAAGTACCTCCCGAAACAACCGTGTCCGGTGAGGACCTGCGTCAGACGGAAGGTGAGGGCGCCGTGGCGCCTCTCAAGCCACTCCTCAAAGAGGGGACTTACCGCCACTATCGTGGCGTGCCCTGCACGGGGTTGCGACAGTCGCTGTCTCCATGTCGCCATGAGATCGCACCGGAGGTCTGTCCGCCGCGCAGCAATTTGCCGCGGCAGCGGAGTGACCCCCCGGCGCAGCGCCTCCGCGCGCCATTGATGCAGGCGCGCGAGGACTATCGCCTCCAGATCCCACGGCGGCAATCCGGCAAGGAGGTTCGCCGCTTCGCGGGAGATCGTGCGGTACCCCCGTACCGTCCTTACGGCCATGACCCTTTGGGGCACGTTCAGGTAGTGGGCGGCCCGCTTCCTCAAAGCAGGCGCCCACACCGGTGCCCCGTAAAGGGCCATGGACCGCACGATCCCCGCGTAGAGCCTCCGGCAGGAGGCGTTTGGCCCCCCCAGATTGGGCAAGAGCCACCTAAAGGCAGCCCCGGCCCGCTCCAGTCTGGGCGCCAAACGTCGGAAGTGCTCCACGAAGTTCCACCGGCTGTCGAGGACGAGTCCTAGGTACTTCAAAGTACACTCGACGCCGATGGGAACCCCCCCCACCATTAACTGGGATCCCGACGGCAGCGCATTCCCACGTCCATGGAAGCCCATGGCCTCCGACTTGTGAAGCGCCACCTCGAGACCCAGCTGCCGGATCCTCTCTACGACTATCGCAACCCCGCGTGTCAAATTGTCGGCCGCCGCCTCGTACGACCCACCCTGAGCTAGCACCAGCGTATCGTCCGCGTAGCAGACCACGCTGACGCCGCTAGGGAGGTCGGCGCGCAGCACCCAGTCGTAACCGATGTTCCACAAGGGCGGCCCCCAGAACCGATCCCTGTGGAACACCGCACGACATCTCTCGCCGGTTCCACTGTCCGTCTTGACCAGGGTAGATGACAGCCCTGTCTGTCAAATAGGCCCCGACCACACGACGAAGGTAGGTCGGCACCCGGTGATTTTTTTTTTTTTTTTTTTTTTTTTAATGGGACAAGCCCGCCGCACTATTCCCAAACCACTGTAACTCCTGTAAGCCAGAATCAACAGTGGCGACCACAAGAAAAGCGCCGAGACAATGAAGCCCGACGAAGTCCCAGAGAAATGATTTAACTGTCTTGGATCCCGCAACGAAATTAATCAGAAAAGAATAGCGGAGGAGTAGGAAAAACATAATTTTCACTTCCCTCCATATCAGCAGGAGACAGAACTGAACAAGGCCAATAGGCACACAGGGACGTATACAACTGGGATAAGCCCAGTTGCCTACCACCACGGATATTATTGTCATTAATATTACTGGGTCCTAAGTTGTGAGCTGTTATATTTGATTCCAATAATAGGTATGACAAAAATGCTTGAACGCACGGAAATTTGTTCTAGTTTCTACAAGGTCCGTGTAATAAATAACTCCGGAAGTAACCTGTACACTATTTAACATAATATTACGTTCATTCTCCCAAAGACTACACTCCCATAAGATGTGATGTGCAGATTGTTCATATTCGCAGTCAGATGTAGAACATTGACAGAAAGGCGAGGCAACAAGCTTGAAGGAAAATAATTTACTCTTAAAGTTACCATGACCTGTGAGAAATTGGGCAACACAGTGATCCACCTCCAGCCATGTCCTGGCCAGCCGCTCACGAACGGATGGAAAGAACTGGTGGAGGTGTCGGCCTTTGATGGAATTATCCCACCTACATTGCCATTCAGACAAAAGTTCCTCCCAGACGTCAGTCTGTGGTTTAAGTAATCTAGCTACTTTAGCACGGTCACGATGCAATAAAAAGTCTGCGTCCGCGGTCTCTCGTGCGCAGTAGTACATTGAAGCACGGCGCTGCACTTCAAGATCGACTGGAAGTACCCCTGCCAGTACCGGTAAGGCTTCAGTACTAACCGTCCTATACGCTTTACACAAGAAAATCAAAGCCAACCGCTGGCTTTGAAGTAATTTACGTCGTGCCGCTCCTATGGTGGCCCTATCGGCCCAAACTGGTGCCCCATAGCACATACACCCCAAGTAAGTAGCCCCATAGATCGTCTTTAGAGTTAAAAATGATAAACCCCACGTAGATTTAGATATTCTCGTTAAGGCATAAAAGTTCTTTTTAGCTTTTTCACCGACGGTTTTTATGTGTTCAATGAATGAAAAATTCCTCTCTAAGACAAACCCAAGGTAACACACGGACTGCTTCCTTTTCACGGGAACGTTATTAAATTTAATACTAGGACATGATTTAAGATTACCTTTTAAAAGAAGTTGAAACGTTTTGTGTGGTGCAAAGGTCAAACGGTTACGAGCGCCCCACTGGGATATTAATTTTAGGCAAGTGTCAGCCAAATTTTCGAGTCCAGCCCGAGTACTTGACTGAACGAGCAGCAGGCCGTCATCCGCGTAACCGGTTAATGAACAGCCACATGGAAGCGGAATCGCGAGGAAGTCATCGAAGCCTACGTTCCATACATACGGACCCATAACCGAACCCTGAGGGCATCCCATGGTGAGGGACTTTGACATAGAATGATGTCCGAGCTTGAGTTTCGCGGAACCATTCAAGAAGTACGAATAAACAAGATTGTATATGTTTTTAGGGCAACCACGAGTTTTCAGTTTTAGGAGTAGCATCGGCCACCATGCGTTATCAAAAGCCCCAGAAATATCAAGAAAGATCCCAACTACGTACTTGTGTTGAGATGTATTGACAATTTTCCTGACAGACAGAGCCGCGTCTACGGTAGATTTTCCAACGGTAAAACCGAATTGGTTGTTGTGAAATTTTGGACCGTCTGGTAGTAAACGTGGAACGATAAGGCGCTCCAGGAGTTTCCCCAAGGATGGTAGTAGTGTTATAGGGCGATAAGACTTAGGGTCGTCCGGTGGCTTGTCGCCGCTTTTCGGAATTATTCGTATGAAGCCGCGACGCCATACACGAGGAAAAACGCCTTCTGCAATACAACTGTTGTAAACCCTTAAAATTGCGTCGGCCGCTGTTTTACATGCTTCTATTATCATCCGATTCGATATTTTATCATCACCTGACGATTTGTTAAGTGGAAGCTTCCTGACAACGTTAATAAATTCGTCAATGGATGGAAGGTCTGACGCTGGTGATTCAGGTGGCACAGCCGCCCACGCCCTGATCTGCTGGTGGTAGGCATTGTCATTATCAGGTGAATCATCAGGTATCAAAGTATTTAATAGAACTTCGGTTGTCTCCTCAATACCGGTAGTGTGTTTGTTGTTTACTTTAATGTTTTCTACGAACGCAAGATCCACTGATCGATTTGCTTTGAACTCGTGATACAAAGGAGACCACGGACCTTCTTTATCCAATTTTTCTACTATTTTCCGCAGTAAATTACCTTTAGATTTTTCTACCGATGCTCTGTAGCGGGACTTGGCAACTCTAAACGCATTTAAAGCAGAGGTAAGTGGGTCTCCGGTGACCGTCTGTTTTTTAAGCTTATTCAAATGTCTACGCGCTCGGCGATAACTTTTACGTTGTTCAATTAAGTAGTCACACCACCAATCACATCTCCGTATGTTGGTCATAGATCCGCGACCAATGGCAATGTCAGCACAGTAAGTGAAGGTGTCTGACATAATTTCAGCACTTTCTTCAGCTGACAGCCCGTCTCGAGTGAAGTCTTTGGTGTGAGATGCAAAAAGCAAACTAAAGAACTCCCAATTCGCGCCCTTACATTTATACCTAAAGTTACCAATGACATGTGACGGACCTTGAGTAAACATCGGAACAAATTCGTACACGATAAGCCGATGATCGCTACATGACGCGTCTGGTAGGACACGCCACCTATCCAAACGAACGTCTGCACTAGAAAGTGTGACGTCAATACAAGATTCGCCCATTTGGCTGCAAAAAGTAGGTGGTGCATCAGGGGTATTGTGAATCGATAAGTTCATTTCAGCAATGAAATCTTCGACAGCGGAACGTCGGTCGGAATCCGTAGACCGAACCTTGCCATACCACAGAGACGATGACGCGTTAACATCCGCGCCAACGATAACTTTGCAGCCCGCGAGTGACCGCAAGACATGACGGAGGTTGTGTATGTGAGGACCAACTGGGTCTGAATATTGAAAGTAACAGCTCACAATGTAAACTTTATAGGAAGCCGACGAGACTTCCGCAACGGCACAGTGCGGCGTCATGAGGTTACGCAAAGACGTTACTGTAAAGTTAGGAGAACGAGCCACGTAAATTCCGGCTCGTGACTTTGAATCCAGCTGAACTACTTTGTGACGTAAGTGTGCGCTTTGATATTGTTCTTGAACGAGTACTACATCTAAGCTGTAATCGATTATTAATTTATCTAATTCAGAAGTCGCTACCCTGTCGTTGTGGAGATTTAATTGTCCTATGTTTAAACTATCCATTATTTTAGTAATTTGTGTTGAGGATTAACTGTTCGAGCTTCAGTTTGTAGGTTTGACACTCGGGTGACCCGCAACGATGGTCAAATGGTTTTTTAAAACGCTTACACGCCACGCAAGTTGGTATAAAATTTAATTTGTCTTTATGCGGGCAGTCATTTGTTCCATGTGCTTCGGAACAATTAGCACAGGTAGGTGACTTGTTATCGCAGTACTTCTTAACGTGACCGAACTGTTGACAATTTAAACAACGAACTATATCAATATCATCAATAAACCGACAAGTCGCCCAATCAATAAATAACTTTTCCTTAGTGGACACTAAATGTTTACGTACGGTGGGCTCGATTTCAACGCCTATCCACTTGCGACCGTTGTCCAAAGAACGCTTACGATAAATTTTGGTTGTTTTAATAAAATCATCCTCATTTACTGGCAGCTCGTCTTTAATGTTTTGACAGTATAACGCGTGCAAAAAAGCATTGTCTTCCATTGAGGGTGGCACGTCTTTAACTAATATACGTGGCCGTCGGCCTTTCGGTTTTTCAAGTCGCAAGCCCGCGGACTTAATGGCATCGACCGATTGTAATTTTTTAATTTGGTTATCATTAGCGACACGTAGTACAACACCAGATTTCGCGGTTTTTTTAACGCCTACAATTTGAAACCCGTCATCACTGGGCTTGATCGCCTTCATGAGTGCTTGTTTAGTAGCGGATGACGATGAGTACTCCGCCTCCCGCTCCGGGATAGGATACGCGACAACACACGGTAACGGAGCACGTGATTCTACAGCAGGCACAACCTTTGGTAGGCGAAGTTTTAATGAATCCGAATACGAACGTTTTTTACACTCACTTGTATTGATATTTGGATTTGGATTTAATTTAAATTTATCCAATTCGCGTTCCGTTTTGGCTAGTTTTGTTTCGTTGGAGGATGACTTTATGGCCAACAGCGAAATTATGGTCGTTACGCGCTGAGTCATGTCCATGATAGCGGATTTATTTGCTACATTAATGCGGGAACCTAGATCACTGACAAGTTCGTTAATGTTGCTTAAGTATGCAGACGCCTGTGAGACTAAATCACAATAATTAAAGTCGTTATTGCTCGCGGTCGGACTGACATTTAATATCGGCGACGATTTTTCAATCGAATCAGATGTTTGAAGCCGTTTCGATCTATCCTCGGGCGAAATATAAGAAGGAGACATTTCGCTAAACAACCGTTTCGAACTAGCGGAGGTAGTTGGTGACCTGGTTGTACTATTATTACGGCGCGGTGGGTCTTTTCCCCTATCTGGAGGGTCTTCATTAATTGACAACATGTTGTAGATTATGGGACTTAAAACACAAACGTATTAAATAATAAAACAAAAAAACAAAATTAAACTATGATGAAACTTATTCGAGGTACCTACCCACACACCCAAAAAAAAAAAAAAATAATAATAAAATAAAAAAATAATAAATAAATAAATAATAATAAAAAATAAATAATAAAAAATAATAATCCGGCACCCGGTGATACCGGATTGCCTCCCCAATGCAGCTCCAGGGCATAGTGTTAAAGGCGTTGGCGATGTCGAGAGACACCGCCAAGACCACACCGCCCCGAGAGACCGCAGCCCCCGTCGTGAGGGCTCTCACGCGCATGATGGCGTCCACCGTCGAGCGCCTCTTGCGGAAACCAAACTAGTGTTCCGCAAGATCCGGACCCATTCCCTCCAGGTGCTCGGCGAGGCGGTTTGCAATTACTCTTTCAAAGAGCTTGCCCACCTCGTCGAGCAGCACAATGGGCCGGTATGCGGACGGCGAGTCCGCCGGGCGCCCCGGCTTCTGGATGAGGACCAGCTTCCCCGTCTTCCAACGAAGCGGGAACTGGCCTCTCTCCATGCATGCGCTAAAGAACCCCTCCAGTCGGGGCCCAAGAGCCTCTGAGGCCAGGACCCAGGCTTTGCCAGGCAAGCCATCGGGTCCCGGGGCGGTATTTTTGGCACTCAGCCTACGTACCGCCGCTCTCAGGTCTACCCCAGGCACCTCCGGAATGTCGTCATTTCCCAGTACTAACTGGGTTGTGGAGGTCAGATAGGCAGTCACTCCAAGTAAAGTATCGGTATTCAATCACCCCCGGTTTGCCCAACATAGTTGGGAAAAGGCTAGGCAGTTACAGACAGACATAACAATTAATTGTAGACATAACAATTATTCTGACTTAAATTTTTTTTAAATTTTTTTATTTCTTGACATTTATGACTAAATAATTCATCTTTTAAATCTGACATCACACTATATTTTTTTTTTATATAATAATATGTACTTAATTGTTTTATTTTATTTCGAAAGTCTAATTATCCACGAAATCAACATCTTTTTTTATTTTAATTCTTATTATTTGAGCTAGATGCACACCATATTTGTACGCCTACTGGCATAACATAGCGCTCTGTACACCAAACTCAAGATCTGTATTTCTTTACCTATGTTAACAAATAAAAGTGATTTGATTTGATTTGATTTGATTTATGTATGTGCATCTCGAAAGGGGTTGGAAGATATTTGTATAAAGTGTGGTCTTATAAACCACGCCTTTTTTTAATTTTTTCAATAGTGCTAGCGTATGAAACCTCAGAGAAACCGTGAAATGAAACCTATATAACCTATGCAAGACGCATGTGGCGAGACTTAGGGGAGGCCTGTGTCCAGCAATGGACGTTTTTCGGCTGAAATGATGATGATGATGGCGTCTTGCAGTTCAACCTTTGAGCCTGGCTTCAGCTTAACCGGAATATCCTGTAGATAGTTTGAGTGTTAGGCCTTCAGCCAGGGCGTAATACTTATGGACTACAAACAGAGCGCTAAGGGCACCTGGTGGCCGTTTTTACACCGCCCATAGGACTCTGACTTGGCTTAACATGTCGTCGAGAGATATCTCTCAGACATGCTGGCATGCTGGTTTCTTCACGATGTCTTCCTTGACCGAAGCAAATGATAATTTTACAGTACGCACATAAATCTGAAATATCAGAGGTGCATGTCTTAGGTTTAAACTCGAGATATTTAGCAGTCCGAGGGTCATATCGTTTGACTTCCTACTAAAAGGGAACTTAATTATAGGAAAAACTAAACTTGGGAACAACACAGAGTAATTGACATGTAATTTATAATTCGATCGAACAACGAAACAAAGCCATAGAGTAAGAAAATTATTTTAAAAACGCATGTGTCTCCAATGAGGTTCGAGCACGGAGATCGTAGGTCGCAGGGCACGCGCTGCGCTTGCCGGAATCCTAACTTCCTTACACTACCTTCCAGCCTTCTCTGTCCCACTCCTGGGCAAAGGCCTCCCTCCAATCTTTTCACATCCTTGACTATCACTATACTTCAGATTAGGAAGTGAATGTGGCGCCGGTGACTGAGAAGTTGTGTAGTAATTGGCTACTTAACTACTGTTAAAAATTCACGAAATTGTTAGGTTATATCAAAGAATTAACAGAAGTACCACGATGTGTGAAAAAAGTAATAATATCGATAAAAAAATGGAGTAGTTTTTTTTTTTTTTTTTTTTTTTTTTTTTTTTTTTTTTTTGTTTTTGGCGTTGCACTATTCGTGCTTATTGCCACTGACAATATTTAGTGGTTATAACAAAAACGTAAGAATCAATTACTCGCGAAATAATAATATTTTACAACGGGAAATTTGGAAATGAAAATGGAAAGGAGGTTAGTTGTGTTGATAAAAATAATAAATGATAACAAGTTAACAGTAAAGATATATAATACAACAAAAATCTGAAAACATTTGACGCCACGATTGGTCCAACAAAAAGGCCAACTCGGTGCGAAAACTAAAAAACTAAATGTTAAATTAATTACTTAAAATATAATTTATAAATTAATGTTTAAATAGTTATATCATTATTTAAAAGGAAAAGAGCTATAGTTTTATAAATATCTACATTAAAATTAAATAAAATACATGATATAGAAGTAGGAAACGGGACTCGGAGGGAAACAAGGCTTTGGAAAAGTGTAGAGTGGTCATAAAGGGGGCAGGAAAAAATAAGATGGTTCAGATCTCCCACTTCAGCGCCACAGACACACGCAGGGTTCTGCACAATGCCAAGCCTGGCAAGATGAGCAGGAGTACACACGTGACCCAATCGCATACGTATGAATATTGTTGTTATCTTTTTGCTTAACTTGTACTTGCTAAACCAAGGCTTAACAAAAATGGATGGCTGAATATTACGATAAAATTTCCCTTTCACTGATTGCCCGGACCAAAGCTGACCCCAGGATTCCTGTAGATAAACTCTGGACAGAGCAGCCAGATCTTGGGAGTTATTTTTGTACGGAAAAACGTCTCCACACAACACGGCATCATTAGCTAGCTGGTCAGCTCTCTCATTACCTAAAATGCCACAATGCGACGGTATCCACGCAAAATGCACTGAGTACCCCTTCATAAAACACCTATTAAGGAGTTCACGTGTTTCAAATATTATATTAGAATTATGAGAATAAAAAGGGAATCTGGCCAAAGATTGTAAGGCACTCCTTGCATCAGTCAAAATGAGTGAATTTTGTAAGTCCATCATAAGTATATATTCGACCGCTTTGAATAAGCCGTAACATTCTCCCGTAAACACCGATGATTCGGGCGGGAGCTTTATTTTTTGCACGATATTAAATTGGGAGTGGTATACACCTACTCCCACACATGAGTCTCTTCCATGCTTCGAAGCATCTGTAAACAAGAGCTGAAAGCCCTTCCAGTCTCTATCCATAATAAAGTTGAAGTTATGGTTGTGACATACGTCATCTCGGTAAATATTGAGGTTATAGTGTATAGTTGGAGATCTAGTTAGCGAGTTGTACTTACAGTGAAATATAGGAAGAAATTGAGAGTGATGACAGGGAGCTTCGATTAAATTGTATTTTCTAAAACTTTTAATTAAACATGGAGTGGCTTTGTGCCTCCAGTAAGTAGATGAAATTACTTCTTTAGAGAGAATGGCAAGTTTATTTCGCAAAGGATGATAAGTAAATTGCAAACACCGAGCCATAAATCTATCAGCTAAAAATTGACGTCGTAAATGAAGTGGGGGTTCTCCACATTCCACCTGAAGACAATTAATAGGACTGCTTTTCATTGCACCTGAAACCACTCTAAGTGCCTTGGACTGAACACTGTCCAGTTTCTTAAAACCCGCAACATTACCAGGTTCCAGCAAAAAAGTTCCATAGTCCAATACGCTTCTAATCAATGTGTTGTACAGTAGTTTTAATGAAAAAGGATGTGCTCCCCACCAAACACCAGCAAGGCATCTAATTATGTTGATATTTCGTTCACATTTAGCAGCTATATAATCACAATGCGGTAAACCAGTAAGATGTGTATCCAAAATAAGGCCTAAAAATTTAACTTGGTCTTTAACAGGCATAGGGATATTATTATAAGTTACTGTAACAATAGGAGGCTTACGCATTCTAGTAAACAAGACAATGTTGCTTTTATCAATTGACAGGTGCAAACCATTAGTTTCAAGCCAAGTCTTTAGCAAACATAAAGAAGAGGTTAAGGAAGTACAAATATTTGCAACAGAATGACCAGAAAAATAAAGAAGTAAATCATCTGCATATTGAAGGACTTGTACTGACTCATTTAGAGAGGATTCCAAATCATAAGTGTAAATATTGTAGAGAATTGGACTAAGTACAGAACCTTGAGGGAGCCCTTTCCATACTAAACGGGTAAATGTATACCCGTCAACATGAAGATTTAAAGATCTCTCTGAAAGCATGTTAATTATGAACTTAGACAGCAATGTTGGAACTTTTAATGCATTAAGCTTTTGTTCTAGGATTGATACCAGGACATTATCGTAAGCTGAGCTAATATCCAGGAAAGCAGCAATTACAGAGTTATTAGAAGAGAAGGCTAACCGAATATCAGTTGTGAACACTCCAAGGCTGTCCATTGTACTTTTACCCTTCCTAAAACCAAACTGTGACGTAGCTAGCAAATTTTTGCCTTCCAAATACCACTCCAAACGATTCTTAATGAGATGTTCAACAATTTTAGCAAGAACTGTAGAAAGTGCAATTGGCCGATAAGAAGAAACATTACAAGAAGGTTTGCTTGGTTTCAGAATAGGAATAATTGTTTGAGATTTCCAACTTGCTGGAATGTTGCCAGATATCAAAGCTGTATTGATGAGATTTAAATATATTATAAGTACAGAGTCAGACAGATTAGCTATAAATGAATATGGTATACCATCTTCACCTGGAGCTGAATCCTTAACATGTGAAAGGACTCCCTTAAGCTCACTTAGTGTGAACAGGGAATTCAACTCAGAATTAGGAATAGGAACATAGGGAGAGTAAATTAAAGATCTCTGTTCTGGGACTGAAGGAGGGGCTAAATGATCCATAAACTCATTGGCTAATTCTAATGGCAGTTTTGAGGCTGTTGTGTCACTGAATGCTGACCTGAATCGCCTAATATTTTGCCATACTAGAGATACGTTAACTTCTGGCGAGATCGATGTACAGAATCTTTGCCAACCTTCAAATTTCTTTTTCCTAAGGAGCTTACGAGTTGTACGAGCAGCTTCTAGGTATATTTCAAAATTGTGATGAGTCATAGTAAGAGTATATTTTTTTTCTGCTTGTTTTCTTTTTTTTATGGCCTGTGTGCACTCAGTATCCCACCAAGGTGGTTAAGGAATTTTGCCTATAGCACCATTCTTAAAAGGGAAAGTATTATCTGCCACCTCTATTAAAATTTTTGTTATTTTATTGGATAATAACTGAGGATCATGTAATAAATTAGATATAGCAAGAATTCTTTCTTCTACACATTTTTTATATGTATCCCAATCTGCATTTTCAAGTCTATACTTTAATCGTGGTGTTTGATTGTAAGAAGCTGGTTTTTTAAGTGGAAAATAAATTAATAATGGGTAATGATCACTACCATAAGAAGAAGGTAAAGGAGACCAGGATATTTTCGATGCTAACTCAGGTGTGCAAATTGAGAGGTCAGGGGCACTTAATCCCTCATCTGGATTTGTTTGGCGTGTTGGAAGACATGTATTTAAAATACACAAATTATTCGAGTCTAGAATTTCTAATAACTTTTCCCCATAGTAATTGGAACTAGAACTACCCCAGGACTGATGTTGTGAGTTAAAGTCACCCATTACCAAAAACGGTTTAGGTAAAACTGAAAAAAGATTACTTATTTCAGAAAGAATATTTACAGTGGGACGAGAATAATATATACATACTAAACAGATTTTATTTACAATTACAGCGACAGCAGATATCTCGTCACTGAGATTTGGAAGAGGAATAGATTGAAAAGACAAGTTATTTTTAATAAGTATGGCAACACCGCCATACCCATCGGTTCTATCTGTTCTTAGACATGCATAGCCAGGAATTCTAAAAGAGAACCCTGGTTTAAGCCATGTCTCACAGAGAGCGACTGCAAAGGGATCATATTTGTTCAATATGTAGGACAGATCAGATTTTTTATTCACAATGCTGCGACTGTTCCACTGGATAATCTTGAGAAGATTTGGATCCATTATGATTAAGGTTAAATAAGTTAGACAGCGTATCAATTACAGTGGCAACGTTGGACGGTTCAATATTATTATTTTTAGATAAAGTATTAATTAGCATAATTATTAAATTTAAAATTTGATTCTCATTATTATTTGTTTTATTTTGGAAGGCAACACCATTCCCTGACACAGAATTTTCATTATTAATTAATGTTTGATGAGCTGCCCGGTTATACCCCTTAGCTGTTATTGGGGGATCCCGAGGCTTAAGGAATACCGTTTTTCTTTGTGAAGAGACAATTGGTGAGTTACGTGATTGGGGAGAAGGTTGTGAGGAAAACGAATTTTTAGTGGTTTGTGATGGGGCAGATGTTACCACATCTGCATACAATTTAGAGATTGGTGGATGTAGTTGTGATGCTTCAGCATACGACACGCAGCTATGGGCCATATAATGTTTGATAGATTTTTGCCTTTCAAGTTCTGGGCATTTTTTATTGATGGCATAATGAATGCCACCGCAATGACAACATTTACCGTTACTCTCGTCTTCAATACTGCAAGTGTCAGCAGAATGCTTCTCCCCACACTTGAAGCACTGAGAGTTCGACCTACATTGTACCTTTGTATGGCCAAAACGACAACAATTAAAACATTGAATTGTTGGGAATGTATACAATTCCACTGGCATGGAATTGTAGCAACAAAACACACGTTTTGGTAGGATTTGTCCGTCAAAGGTCAGCACGACTGTTTGTGATGGCTTCCACACAGGGGTCGGTTCGTGTACTTTATAATTTAGACGCCTCGCTTTTATTACTTTCCCACATCCAGCAGGGACAGATATATTTTCAATTATTTCTTCCGGAGACCATTCGGTAGGTACGCCTTTAATAATTCCAATACGACACACATTAATTGATGGAACAAATGCCTTCAATTTCTCCTTGGCCAAACTTGGGTCATTAATAAAAGAGTTTGCATCTAGGTAACGAGAGAAGCTGAGCGACATTCTGTTTCGACCTATGCGCTTTAAGGAACCGTTAATGATATTATTGTATCTGCGGTTTTTGAGGAAGTGCCCTAAAGTTATTGGGTGTAATGATTGAGCCGCGTTTGGTGTATCGAAAACTTTTGTGATGTGTACGACATATGGCGACAGGTCTGTGGCTTCGTACAAAGCCCTAGCAACCTGTGGCGCCTTCTGCGGAAGATCTGACTTGAGGTGGTTTTCCGTCTGGGGACCATCCACAGAACGTGGAGTGGCCTCTTGGTTAATTAAAATCGTGACCGAGTCATTTTCACAATGGCAATGTTTATGCGTGTTTAGATCTGTTGAATGACCATTTCGCCTTCTTTTGTTGCAATTTTTGCAGATTTTCCTTGGAGCTCTAGCCCGTTTCCGTTCCGACCTTGTGAGGGACGAGTCGGTATCCATACTGGATTCGCATATTGTTTCGTTATGCCCGACCGAAGGGACTGTGCCCCCCGGATCAGGCGGTTCATTGTCCATTGTGACAATGAATGAAAAAAAACAAAATACAAAAAACTTACCCTAAATGAAGCACAATATATACCTATAAATAATGAATTTAACTAATCTAATGAATATCTACATATATCTATATATTTACACCACTTATCTCCAATCTCAAGAGTTTTAAAATATTTTTAAGAAAACGAAAGAAAAATCACGCCCGCCAAATTCGATGATTCCCGCGCTTTTTTTTCTTAATAATGTTGTACATAGTATTCATGGAGTAGTTACATGCTTTAGAAGTTTTTGGTGGGGGCACTTTCTATACTTTGTGACGTTAATATGGCGGTATGAAATATGACGTCACGTTTATATAGCGCTGTCTAGGTTTTAAGTATGAATGTGCGAGTGCGGCGCTCCGGATCAAACAATTTAACAAAAAAAAATCTAAGAAAAAAAGATTTCCAAAACATAATGGACACGTATTTTTTTGCTTTTGCTTCGAAAAGTCGTGTCAAATCGTGTGTACAAGGTTAGTACTTTTTTACCCACAAAGTGACGTCATAAGCGGACTCATGATCTTTGACACGTTTTATTTTCGTAATTTTTTATTAATTTGATAAAACAAAAAAAACACATATCCAATATTTTTCGATAATCTAACAGACGGACTAATTAGATTTTTATGGTGAAATACCCTATTAAGAGAACGATGATGATGTATGATTTTTAATTATCGCCCATCAGTGGAATACAGGTAGGATTATCTTACCTTGTAATAGATCAAGTTGTCTACAATACTCTGGGCATATCTCGGGCAGTTGCTGTCGTGTTGGTAGAGGAGGTAGTTGAATGCGCGCGAAACGTCCTAACAACGCAGCCTCCCGGTCTACCAACTCTGATGGACCATCTGATACGTAATCTGGAAACAGAACAAGCTTCTAAGAACAATCACAAACGCCCCATGGTTTGTACCAAATGAAGCTCTACACCATGATTTGAAAATACAGACAGTCAAGGAAGAAATAAAAAACTACATCAAGTCATATAAGGAAAGAATTTCTCGCCACCCAAACATCCTGGCAAACCACCTCATGAATGAAAAAGGAACCCACAGACTAAAACACAAAGTTCCACAAGATCAGCAGGGCTATTGCGTATCTTTTAAATGACAGTGGCTATCATATTGTCCATGGATTAACTGTCAAATTGGTTATGGTTTAGTACAAAATGGAACCATTTGACAGTTAATGAAAGCACACAGAGCCAAAGTGATAATCAATAAATCTGTCAACAGAGCTACGCAATAGCTCTGCTGATCAAATAAACTTAGCTCTAAGCTTTAAAAATAATAGGATGTGTCATAGAACGCATACCAAACAAGACATCTAATAAGTCATAAAAATTACTGTCCTAACCCTGTCGGACCCTGTCCTGTGTTACTGTCCTGTTATTAATTACTGTCCAAGTGCATAGTGACAGATAGTAAGGAAAAAGAAACAATAAAAAAAAAACGTAATCTGGAAGGAACATAATATTTTTGCTTGTTGTAAATTTTACGTCTAGAAAATTGGTACCTACTTATTTTTGTGTAGTATCTTATGACTGACCACGAAGGAGATGGTGGGACGAACTGGATGTCTTCCTTGAGAATTGGAGAGACGTTGCACTGAATCGCGACCCGGTGTTTTGGAGTCAATCAAAATGTCTGTTTTGAATCAGTAAGGAACGAGTCTAAATCGTCATGCCAGCGTTTCTTGGGCCTGTTTGGTGACGACGACCGAAAATATGCACCTTAAATTTTGGATGTTATCATCCCATAACTCCTGTATTCGCCGTTGGCTAAGCGGATGTATACCTACCTGACGGACTTCGGGTTGTACGCCGCCCCCATATAACTGGAATAACTGGACCTGAGGTGGTGGCGCGTAGTGCTCCGCTTGCATCTAGCGAGCGAGTGTGTCAAGATTAGGTATCAGAATCTTACTTACCACTGGGAACATAGTCAGACTCATAATCCACCACATCTATGTCGTCTTCAAATTCCACCTTGACTTCAGTCTGTCTTTCTAACTTCACGTCAATTTGGCTATCCAGCGAGTTCTCGTCTACGTTCACTGAAATAATTAAAAAAAAAAAAAAAAAAAAAATTAATTCTAGATACCTTACTACCGTATTAGTTAGTTACATTAACTAACTAATACGGTAGTTAACAAAAAAATCGCATTAGTCCGTCAGATAAATTTCAAAAAAATAATGGACCTGTATGTTTTCTTTTTTCACGTAAAATAAACAATGAAGACGATACAGTGCTTTGAAAACTCGTGTGACGTCATTTTCTAAAACATTAGTATGACATTCTTAAGCGGTCAGTGACGTCACAGCCCCCCACTCAAATCTTTGACGCGTTTTATATTCGTAATTTTTTATTGATTTGATAAAACTAGATAGAAATAGATTTCATGACGTTCACCTATTTAAATAACAAATGATGGACATATTATGATGAACATGTTAAAATTGTTATTTTCGTAAATTTTTGGTTATTATGTGACACTCCTTAAATTAAACTAGTATATTGCTGTGCCCTAGCAGGGTTCATGTATGAATCCTAATAAGTACCCTGTAACAACCTGTAACTACATGAATGCAATAAATGATGATTATGATTATGATTATGAACAAAAAATACGTATCCAATATTTTTCGATAATCTAACAGGCGGACTAATTAGAATCATTTTTATTTTTAAGTCAGTAAACATACCTATTAAAAAAAAAAGTTTTGGATAACACAACATTTCGCCGCCCTGAAGGGTTATGCAGAGATGTAGCAATTAGTACACCAGCATTTGACCAGATGTATGAACATGGGCGAGGCGAAAGGAGTATGTTAGGATCGCAGCAG
The DNA here is from genome assembly GCA_932274075.1 of Diarsia rubi. Taxonomy (NCBI): domain Eukaryota; kingdom Metazoa; phylum Arthropoda; class Insecta; order Lepidoptera; family Noctuidae; genus Diarsia; species Diarsia rubi. The sequence continues at coordinate 3,896,613 of OW026441.1, forward strand.
GTGGCGTTCATTAGTTTCTACCTACCCCCATGGTTTTTCTCCAATTTAGCTGACTGATGATTGCGTCTTTATTTTAATGTTTTATTTTTTTTTATTATTATATACTTTTTAATTATTGATTAAAATTGATGTCTGTAGTCATTAACTTGCACCTTACTATTGTATCGATTCTGGTTCTTCTAACCAACCTAATAGACAGATGTGTTGTTGGGGTGTTTGTTCCGCCACTTCTTCTTTCCAGATAAAACACTAGGAAGTGTCGAAGGGTGGGCGTTTTGGGGGACTGTCTCGTGTAAATAAGTAAAGCATAGTAAATTTTGACGTTCGAAAAGTGCTGATTATCAGCCTGGTTTGAATAAATGAGTTTTGATTTTGAAGATTAGATTCCACATAACATAATATGTAATACTTTTATATGTGTTTTCAATGTGTTAACCCAAAACACTTACAAAAGTGTAACCGTAACATACCTGTAACAGATATAAAAGTGTTAACAGTTTAATACGTGTAACAGGTCTTAAACTGTTACGGTTACGGCCACGCGTTGTTGCCGTACTGTGCAATTACTAAATACCTAAAGCTATATTAAAACTGATTATTTCAGTTACACATTTATAAAAGGTTACAGTTTGATTCCGTAACATTATTGTATCTGTTACATTTAAAAGTGTTTTAATGCGGCCGCCACACACTCGACGAGTGGCATGGGAAGTAGCGAGGAAATGAGGCAGAGACAGTGTGGCCACTTTACTCGTCATGCCGCACGTCTTGCTCCTCTTCCTGCCCATCGCTGCCTATTTTGTCGGTTTTTGTTTTTGTAGGAGCGTCGCGATTAATTGCGCGAGTAGAGCAGTGTGGGCAGAGCGGGCAACATCGCGGCAAATAGCGGCAGAGCGAGGAGCAGCGCAAGGAGCATAGTGTGGCGGCCGCATAAAAAACAGTGTGTAAAACCCTTATTACGGTTACAGTTTGAGTTCCTGGGTGTCCTTAGTACACAAACATTTCACCATTTATTTATAGTCACATGTAATAAATAAGACGTAAGCCTATTGCCATCAACGGGGCACAAATTCAGATGCCGTGACTACTACTGAGCAGTTCCTGATAAAAACACCCACTAGATTAACAAGGCAGTCGAGTTTATGTAAGTACTAGCTATTGCCAGCGGCTTGTCCCGCTACAACTCAAAAATTATCCTACGGGAAGATAAAATCGGGATAAAAACTATCCTATGTGTTAATCCAAGTTATAAACTCAGAACAAATAAAAAGTAAAGACAGAACACTGCGAACAGCAAAGTGAGGCCGGTCAAACTACGCCTCGCCGTGTACATACACAATACACGCACACACGTACAACATAAACTACGCCTTGGTCTTAAATTTTTTATAAGTCTGAGACGTGTGTGCGTGTATGCGAGGCGTAGTTTGACCGGCCTGACTTTGCTGTTCGCTGAGTTCCGTCTTTACTTTTTATTTGGTCTGAGGTTATAAACTATCTGTGTACCAAATTTTATCCAAATCCGTTCAGTAGTTTTTGCGCGAAGACGTAACAAACATACACACAAAGTTTCGCCTTTAACATTTTTGTCCATACCATTAACAAACACAGTATCCTTATCATCCGCAGCCATGGCCCTCAGGAGATCCCTCTCCGTGCTGACTGCCATCATGCGGAAGCTGGTCGCGTCCCGCAGCCGTTGGACACAGGTTGTACATATTAGTGTGGTTAGCAATGCGTTTGTTGATAACTGAAATTGTTTTAAATGCAAGTTTAATATATTTATTTAATTAAATTTGCTGCTAGTGAGAATCTACACTAATATTATAAAGAGGAAAGATTTGTTTGTTTGTTTGTAACAAATAGGCTCCGAAAGTACTGACCGATTTCAACAATTCTTTCACCGTTGGGAAGCTACACTATCCCCGGGTGTCATAGGCTATTTTTTATCCCTGTATTCCCACGGGAAAGGGAACTACATGCGTGACATCCGCTAGTATCTGATAAAAAACAATAACATTTTGTTTGGGCACCAAACCCAGGAAAAAGTCATGTTCAGCAGTAGCCAACTAGCAATAGTGGAAAATGAATATATCACCATTTTGTATAGCAAGAAAGAAATATTGCTTAATAATATACTAGAGGACTTGCAGCGCCACCTACCGGGTCGAATTGTAAATCTAAACCATTCTCGAATCCACTTGAATACACACGATAATTTTCATGAATATCGGTCCAGCCATTTAGGAGGAGTCCAGAGAAGAACACACATACGGAAGAAATATATATATATTATAGATTATATACACACACACAGACACAACTTTTTTTTGTTTTTGTGTGGTGGGCACTTGTGGGAAATCATTAAATGACAGAAATAATTTGATGATTCGCTCTGGGCAGAGCGGTAGGGAGTATCAACTTCTACAATTAAAAACCACCCATGTTTGTTCTTAGCGCTTTGTATTAAGGTCGCGGTATCTCTTTTGTACAACCCACAGCACACACACACCTTACATTATTTTATTTACAAGACTATCAGCTTTTGTAGAACATTGCAAATTGTAGTCAGACACTGCAAATCACAATTTCATATTTTGTCACCCACAATTTATGTAGCTACCGGTCAGTGAAACAAGTTTTAGAATTGGATCATTAGTTCTGTAGGTTACTCCTTCCCTTACGTATTAACAAAACCTGCCTAAAGTGTTGATAAACAAGTGAAATTGTGGATAATAGCGTACTTTTAAGATATACAAGTAGAATTTCTAGAGAAATGTAGAGATAGAATTTCTTACAATATTACACAATAAATAAATGATTAAAACTTACAAACAAATTAAAGGTTTCCATAAAAATATCGTAATAAACTTCGCGAATTCCATTAAAGTAGTGTTCTTTCAATATGTCTCTGTGGTTGCCCTTTGACAAGCAACAGCGGCACTCCCCATAGATCGTTTTACTTTTCTTTTTCTCCATTGCTACTTATTTTCATTCAATTATTTACAATATAAACAAACATTTCGAGAAATGAGAACGCGAGCAACGCAAACAACATTGACTGACATCAGCGTTTGACGTTTCGTTTAGTTGCGTTAGTGATGTACCTAGCCGTATTTGAATTCCAATATTTTCCATGTACGGTTTTTAAAACAATTTGAACACTAAAAAAAATAAACTGTTTACAGGTAAATAAAATTGAAGTGGTATTTCAAAATAACCGCTTTTGTTGATGCCAAACTTGTACACGACTTACAGACACACTATTTTAAAATTTTGTCTGATTATGTTTCGTTCGGATAATCTCCGAAACGACTGAACCATTTTTGAAAGGAATTTAACTGGTAGATACTTATGCAAGGAGCGTAATGTTAAGTCATATCCATCGGCAGGCAGAGGTGTGTTTCTGATACTACAAACTGCTCGCACATTTCACCAGTGCTATGTAATAGGGGTCAAGTCTATAGCCATTAACCAGAATATTATTATATTGACATGGTAAACCGACTCAGCAGTGGCTGCTACAGAGAAATTCCTTTCATAAATACTTTTTAATTTTGCTTGATCCGGGAATCGAAAGTCCGAGAAGGTCAAGGGCCAGGAGCTCGCGCTTGCTACACCAGGCAGTCTAGGCAGAAGCTATGAAAGGTAACTTAAGTCCTTATTTACTTTGATTTCGCAACAATTAGATAATAAAAAGGATTAGGTTTTGCAAACTTATTTCTTAGCCATCCCGGAATATGAAGGGGAAGCCTTTTTCCAGCAATAGAATAGAATAGAATAGAAGTCATTTATTTGTCAGAATATTGTACAACATTGTTATGTGTGTTAAGTATAATTATTACGATCATAATATTCTGCCGTTTCCGGCGTACAAATATGGTTTATAAGATTATGGGTCATCAATTCATCATACATTAAAATTAGATTAACAATCATAAGAATTACAAATAATTGAAGTCAAAGAGATACATACAATTTATAGGCAATGATGTCAAATATTTAGGTAAATTTTTCATTCATATTATCTTCAGTCGAGTAGAAACATTTGCATAAGAGAAAGTTAAATAATTTAATTTTAAATAATCTGAGGTTGAGAGTTTTGAAGCTCTCAGGTAATTTGTTATAAACAGTAATGGACATGCAGTACACATTATTGGAAAACAATTTTATTCTACGCCTGGGAACATTAAGCATATACACTTTGCGGCTGGGAATACTAGATTTAAAAAGTTTTTTAGCACCATTTAATTAAAAACAAAACTTTATGGAATGCTTCTCTCTAAATTATTTTAAATTGATCATAATTACAACAGAATGATCCTACTATAGTACATGCAACAAAAACCAATTAATTGTTAATTGTGAAAAATTTGGATACTATCAAATATTAAATAAAATCTTACTAAAAAAATATAACTAAACAGTACAAAAGAAACCAATTCTTTTGAAACATTTAAAGAAAACAGTTGAAAATTTTTGATTAATTATTATTTTACATTGTACCTGATTTTGTAGTACAGTTGAACAAGCTAACAAGTATATAACCAGCTAACTTGCATTTACTTTTAAGATTATACAGATACATTTAGAGACTGACACCAGTTTGAAATCAGATGCTTATTGCGAAACACTATAAAAACAAAATTGCAATCAATATTTTCAGTATACTTAATAGACTTATAAAATACTCTCACCTGTTTATTTATTAGCTTGTTCGACTGTACAATGTCCACTAACTTTGACAAGGTTAATGATACAGGTACATTATCATTTTTAAGTACAATAACTGAAAAGACTGAAAAATACGGGAAAACATTTTAATTAAAAAAAAAGAAAAATTAAAAAGTCTTACTTAATTATTTTTTTTATCTAGTAGGTCAACATAGGCACATTCAATTAGGTCTTCATCCTTCACTCCTAGCTTAGTTTGCAAGTCCCGGGCAATGGCCTGACCTTCTTCCAAAGTTTCTTCAGGCCGCAGTACCACTTCTAGCTCCATGTAGTGTCCGAGATCTTGTACAGTGTCTATGTGGATACGAGTCTGGTCTACCATGAAAAGTTTACTAAAAAAAAAGAAGTTTTGTATATTTCAGATGGTAAATTATAATAAAGGTTATCATAATCTTGTAAATAATTGTACTTACCGTTCCTTAACAACTCTGCCACGAATTCCCAAACATTTCTTCAGCATTTCATCTAATAATTTAGCTTTTACACTTTCGGCAACAGAGAAATCCAGTAATTCGTAGTTACTCAGTTTTGGACCTCCTTCGTCCGCCCGATCATACCTAACTAACGTGGCAGAAAAATCCGCGTAAATCCTCATCTTCAACCGACCTTCATTGACTTTGTAAAACGTATCGTCTTGATTTATTATTGTTGGCGCACCACCGCTCAACTCTTCTGCCACTTTGCAAATGTTTTCATAATCGGTGATTTTAGCTTTGATTTCTACGTTACGCATGGTTATTTGGAGAAATTATGCTTCCACAGTTTAATATTGGTTGTCGTTTTATAAGAAGTATTGTCACAATAACAAGCGAGTAATTAAAAGATTATTTCACCAACAATCAATATACAGTTACCGCTTACCGGCTTTCCCGCCGTGCGCGTGCGATAAAAATGACAGATTGACAGTAAACAATTTTTTTTTTTTTTTTTTTCCTTTTGTTCCATAAGGAACAGGCTAGGGTCAGAGACCATGCTGCCTAGTCATCAGTTAGTTTATATTTTTTTTGTAAATTCAGTTATATTCATCAGTTTATTTTTTGATAATTAGTATGATCCAGTAGTAGTCATTAGTTTGATATTTGTCCATAAGTAAGTAAATCCAAGTTAAGTCATCAGTTTCTTATTTTTCCTTAGTAAAGTAAATCCGAGTTCAGTCATCAGTGTTATATATTTATTTCACTATAATCCATGTGTAAGACTTTTTTTCAACAAAATCTTAGGTAAAATCCAAAATAAGAGTCAATCATTTATTTTTAATAAAAAGTTATTTTTGTAAGAGCCATGTGTCAAGTCCTTTATATTTTTTTTTTAAACCCCATCTGATTGTACGGGGTTTGAGGTTATCTTAACCTCTTATCAACGTCCTATTTTATCAGTTCACCCTATCACTAACATTTTTTTTCAGCAGTACAAAACGAAATAAGTATTGCGAAATATTATATACACAAAACAGGTATCTACATATATACAAAAGAAATTAAAGAAGAATTAAATTTGCCCAACTGTATTATTAATGAAATTAAACAAATGCAAATACGTCGAACTATTTACAAGGAGAGCCTGGATGGAGCGCGGTACCAAATCTGGACTACCATATATTTCAATAAGCTCATCCATTAGCACAAGGCGCTGGATGCCAAAAGATGAGCAATCAAAGAAAATGTGAGCTAAAGATTGCTCAACTTGAGAATTACAATGATCACAAAGAGGACTATGCACAATTTTCAGACGAAACAGATGATAATTTAGACGACAATGACCAAAACGAAGCCTGAGTATGGTGGAGTAAAACTTCCTGTTCATGTAAGTATTGATTTTACAGAACCACGGCATGGTTCCTATGGGAACATTATAAACAGCATACCATAAACCTTTATTTTCAATTTGGACTGTGTGGTTCCAATGCCTTTTCCATATACCAGTGGACCTTTTTTTCAACAGAGGGACTATATCTGTGCATGGAACAGATATATTGAGGAAACTACTAGAATCATGGATATCATCAGTATTTGTTATAGTTCTGGCTAAAATGTCAGCCCTTTCATTTCCCAACACACCAACATGTGAAGGGACCCACATGAACAAAACTTTAATATTATGAGAAGACAAATGCAGCCAAGACTCTTTTATTAATGAAATTAGATAGTTTGTATTAGCATTCAACCTATTGTTTTTGAGATTTTCAAGAACACTCATGCTGTCACTAACTATTATCCATTCACAACATCCATCATTTTTATGTTTAATGTGTTTTAAGGCAGCAAGAATAGCCACAGCCTCGGCTGTGAATATACTTATGTTTGAGTTTATTTTATAACCAATACCAGTATTCAATAGCCCATCGTAAATAGCAAATGAGACTGCAGACTCAGTTTTGGACCCATCAGTATACACAAATCTATAATCAGTAAACTCAAGTAGTTTACTATGCACATCTTCCTTGGTAGATAAATTATGGTCAATGATGATGTCAATTGCAGGAAATTTGCTGTTAAAATCCCCCTGATAACATGGAAGAAGAGATGACTTATGAATTTGCAGAGTTTCAAGAAAATTTACATATTGAGGTAAACCCTGAAGTATATAAAGAGAGTTACAAATAGATGGTGTACTAGATTGTATCAAATTTGAAAACAGGTGATTATTATTTTTACTATACAGTTTTAATAAAAACCTTTCTTTCAAGTAAGAGAATCTTATACTTAATGGAGGAAGATTACATTTAACTTGCATTGCATTGATTGGAGTGCTTTTAAATGCTCCAGTAATAAGTCTCAAGCTTTTATTTTGTATTTTATCAAAGATATCTACTATCCTTTTATCACGAGCAAAACAGAGAAAACCATATTCAAAATGACTACGGATCAGAGATTTGTACAAAAGCAACAATATTTTTGGATCAGCACCCCAGGAGGTTCTACATAAAGATTTCAAGATATTGAAAGCTCTGTTAGCTCTTGAACTTACCAATTCAACATATTTTTTCCATGAAAAATTATGAGTAAAAGTGACACCTAAAAACTTAGCTTCATGAAAAATAGGAATAGAAACTTGATTGTAATACACAGAAGGACTATAGTTGCTAGCTTTGCCAAAGACTACTAGTTTAGACTTAAGTGCATTTATATCTAGATTTAAATAAGAAAAGTATTTAGATAATCCATCCAAAGCCTTATTTAGACTTTTTGTTATATTTGTTAGATTTTTCCCAGACAAATATACAACCAAATCATCAGCAAATTGAAGATTTTTGACCTCAGAACCCAGAATCAAATTCAAACGACGAATATACAAAATGAATATTAATGGAGAAAGTATTCCTCCTTGACAAACTCCAACAGAAGCAAATCTTGGCCCATATAATTTATCATTATACTTAACATAAACTTTCCTTTCAGTCAAGAATTCACGAACCCAGTGAACTATTTTGTTTGGAATTCCAATGAGAAGCAATTCAGAACAGAGTACATCAATGTTGACACTATTAAAAGCTCCAGCAACATCAAAAAATACTGACACTAAACAATTCTTATTAATATAACTATTTTGTATATCAAGCTGTAACTGACAAATACTTTCACGAGCCGATGTTCCCCTACGAAAACCAAATTGATTAGCAGGTAAAATATTGTTTTGTTCTATGTAAAATTCCAACCTTTGTTTTATTAATTGTTCAAAAATTTTACCAACACATGATGTAAGAGCAATAGGTCGATAGGAATCAGGGTTTGACTGAATTTTATCGGGCTTCAAAATAGGTACCAAACAGTCAGACTTCCAAGAGTGAGGTATATCGTTGTTCAACCACAGGTTATTTAATATTTTGAGAAAAATGTGCAAACCTCTATCACTGAGCTTTTTCAACATAATATATGGAATACCATCCAGTCCAAAAGCACTATCTTTTCTAGAATAGATAGCAGCCATGAGCTCCTGAATTAAAAATGGTTTTACTAAGAAGATATTTACAGAATTTGTCTCACTTCCAAGAGGAAAATTTACAGAATTTGTCTCACTTGCAAGAGGAAAATTTGATTTACTATTTACATAGTCTGGGGTATATTTTTGCAGAAAATCTTGAATCCAACTATCATCATTATTGTGGCAAGAATATGTTTTATTAAATTTGCGCATATATTTCCAGATTCTCGACAGAGGCGTACATCGATTAAAGGAGCTGCAAAGTTCAACCCAACTATTTGATCTTTCTGTTTTCAAAGTAAGTTTTTTGAGGGCTTGTAATCTTTTAAACTGTATAAATGTGTCATCTGAAGGATTGTTTTTAAAATTAATATAAGCCAACTTAGATTTTTCAACTGCTTCTGAGCATTTTTTATTCCACCAAGGAAGAGGAGGGTATTTAACCAAATTCCTATGAGATAAGTTATTCATGAAAGAATCAGTATGAAAAGAAACTGTCGTATTGTAAGGAAGACACTTATCAATTGCAGAATGCAAAATTTTACAAAACGCAGTATAATTTTCCAATGGAGCAAAGTTTTGGTCCTGAAAATTAGATAATTCTAAATCTACATTTTGTTCATACAACTTCCAATCAACCAATTTAAAGTTAGGATATAAGGGCAAATGTGTGTTGCTACTAGTGTTTGCTAAATTACTATTATTTACAAAAACTTTAATAATTACAGGAAGGTGGTAGCTGCCGAGTGGATCATTATGTACAGACCAATCACAAGAAAGAGCCAGTGATGGGGACACCAAGGACAAATCTAAAGCATTTGGACGCCATGTCAAAGAACCGACTGTTGTCACTTCACCAGTATTTAATAAAATTAAATTATTATCATCAATAATCTCTAAAATATCCCTACCTCTTGGATTTGTAGAATTACATCCCCATGATGTGTGATGGGCATTGAAATCACCAGCAAATATCATCGGTTCAGGCACTGATTTTATTAAAGATTCAAACTTATGTTTGTTAAAAGAAGGAGTGCAATTTGTTGGACAATAAAAACTTACAATACTTATTTCTGTATTATTTACATTAATTCTTACACAAATATTTTGTAAAGAATTGTCAGAATATGTATTTATGTTTCTGTAATCTATACTATTGTGAATTAAAATAGCTACACCATTATGTTTGTTACCAATATCATTTCTTTCTATTCTGTATCCTCTAATGTTAAAATGTTTAATAGGTGTCAACCAAGTTTCTGATATAATTGCTACATGTATATTATGATCATAAAGAAATCGGGTTAATAACAGCTTATTACTTAAAATACTTTGTGCGTTCCAATGTATGACATTAAGATCCATTGCTTTATGAGGAAGTACTATTTCTGAATGTGCGCTGAAGAATTTCTTTTATAGATGTAGAATTTATGGGGTTATTTTTTTGGCTTACTATAATTTTTGTTATTGCATTTGTTAGAGTATTCATGAAAAAATCTGACTTAGTTAGGTTAATAATCTGAGTTTCAATATTTTTGTGTGTAATTTGTGGAAATGAATTTTCATTGAATAAATCTGAATACTTGACGGCTCTGGATTTAATTTTACTTTCCTCAATTTTTTGTTTCTTTTGGGGACAAGTGTTTGAAATGGCGACATGGTTACCACCACAATTGGCGCATTTAGCGTTTTTAGGGTCTTCTTTGCATATCTTAAAACTATGGTTGTATGTACAAACAGAGCATACTAAATCATTTTTACAATATTTTGCAATATGACCAAACTTCATGCATTGAAGGCACTGTTTTACAGGAGGAACGTATACGCTTACCTCATGCCTCCAAGAGTCGAGATAAACATACTGAGGCAACTCTGTTGACGCAAAAGTCACCGCGACAGTTTGAGTGGGCTGATACGTGACCGCACCACCCTCACTCTGACTCTGCACTCTGCGCATGAAGCGCCTCACCTGTATTACATTCCTGGAACTTCCAATTAGCGCAAAAATTCTTTTATTAGATAAGTCCGTAGGGACTGAGGTAAGAACCCCTGTCACTTCGGTGTCGACAGCAGGTATCGTAGCTTTGAAGCCCATTTCTTCTAAAAGTTTTTTATTTTGCAAGAAAACATTTGCATTATTAGAGAGATCGAAAGTGATACCAATTTTATATTTATTTATTGACCTCAAATGAAGTATCCCAGTCACACAATATTTCCGTATGGCATGGGATATGGCCAGCCTATCCTTGTCTGTAAATGTTTTGCTCTCATTCTGATGAGATAAGAACACGATGTACTCGGATTTTTTACTGTTTTCAGGATACTTCCTTGAATACCCTGGGACTTTAAATATACTGTACTTCTTGCTGCAGTCTTCATCAGAGTCAGAAGAAGTATCCTTATCTGATGCTCGTCCGTCGGGGGGCTCCTCCTTTTTCCGTTTCTTGTTTCCCCCCATCTTCAAATAACTATTTACAACTATTGACACTAACTATAGATTTAATATTTCTAATTCTTCCCAAAATATACAAAGGAAATACAATATTAACAATTTAATTTGAATCGATATCAATTTTGGCGCCTTGTTTGTACCGTTTCCCGCGCTTTTTTCTGACAGTAAACAAACAAACAGCTATTGACTGACAAATGGTTGAATGTCAGCAGTTGTCAAACACTGACACTTTGCGTTCGAAACTTCGAAAATGTATTTTTGCTCAGTTGCCAAAAAAAAAAAAAAAAAAAAAAAAAAAAAAGATTTTTTTTAAAGTAAACTGTTTTAAACTAACTAAACAGGCAGTTAATCACCGAACGAACGAAAGCAAGTCACGTTAGAATTTTAGAAACATTAATTTAAGATTATCACAATAAAATGAGATTTACACGCGTAAACTTATTTCTAAACGGTAAAAATCAATGTCAAACATTTCCTTCACAGTACAGCAGGTTGTCAAAGTCAAAACGAGAAAACAAAAATGTGTGTAAAATTAGAACACAATTTTTAATATTTATAAATTAAAACAATGGATGTAGAAAACGTTGAGAGCTGGGCGTTGCAGCCGGATGTGTGCCGCTGTTGCCTGGCCGCAAGCGGGACGTGGGATGTCACCGCTTCTTACATTACGGAGGCCGGAAGCAAAGAGGTCTATTCTGAACTGTTGCAAGAATGTTATGGGATTTCGGTACGTTAAAAGAAGGTTAAAAGATTGAGAAAAAGCTTACTTCGGTCAGTGGGTCGTCTTAGGGGCTAAGTTATTTTCCTAACTTATGTAATCTTCGTTTCTTCTTTTATTTTCTTCGAGTTAATCAAGCAATTCGCTGCTGAGAACAGGTAGGTACAGTCAATCAAAAAAATAAATAATATGCCGAATTATTTTATCACCAAAAACGTGACTTTATTTCATATTTATACAAAACTAGCTTTTGCCCACATGGATGTCGAAAAATATTCCAAAAAAATTCGCCCCTAAGACGACCCACTGACCCAATAAACTTTATCTTTATTATTTTCAAGTTTATTGGGTCCCTTCTGGGGTTGAATTTCGAAAAATATTATCATATACTAAAACCATCCTCGGGAACCACTCTATCCATTGGTGAAAACAGCATGAAAATCGGTGTAGCAGTTTTTAAGTTTATTGAGGATATAGCGGACTTTGTTTTATAATGTGATGATAATACTTAGCAAGTGGTTTTCCCCAATGTACAGTCATCAGTCAAACTCAAACAATAATATTATTAAAAAAAATATTATAATGTTACAATTTGTATTTTTCAGTTGTCATATCTTATGGAGTGGGGCCCAAGTAGAATGGTGTGTGCTCTCTGTGTGAGCCATCTGAGGGATGCATGCAGCTTCCGGAAGCAAGTGGAACAGGCCGAGAGACACTTTGGAGCTTATTGTGGCATCAGTAAAGGTAAAATACCTATTGTACAGTTTGCAACTGTTTTTATCCCATAGACCGTCAACGGTCATTTTCGCGCATTCGCCAAATTGTCCACCAAAATTCCCGTTTTTTTACGAAATTCGGCGCGCCTGATTAAAACGACGATATCTCCGAAATTACGTTAGTTAGCTCGATACCAGTTATATCATTGGAATCGTTATTAAATTAGCTAACAGGTTATGTATGGTTTAGTATAGTTTTGCCTTGTAATGTATTAGTAATTGTAATGTGTGTTCAGTGTTAGGGATTTTTACCAGTTTCTTGTGTAAAGGTAATTTTAATAAAAAAAGTAAACCATTATTTCAAAAACTTATTGTTTTATTTCCACTAGTACACATTAGGTAACATAAATCAAACAAAAGAATACAGGTTGCCACATATTTTTATCGTCTCGCAAGCATAACAAAACATGACGTCATTTACGAGTGCCGGATTCTAAACAAAAGAATGGGTTTGTTTACACTTCTATTCTCAGAAAGCTCAGCGCTAAGTGGCTCGAGTTACATTTTTATAATAATGTTTGGTTCACATACTTGACACCAGAAGAGTGTCAGCTGTTACAAGTTATTAGTTATTTAGATAAAAAATACCAAGGGAGACACTTGAAATCAGGCGTAAAAAACACCTACTCATACTTTGCATCACTATTTCAATTCTCCTGCCTCAATTTTAAATCTTATTTATCTTTCTCCATGTTGAAGATATTTCCAAAACGTTAGGCACATAAAAATGCACACTGCCTAAGAAAAATATCACACAAACCAACAATCAAAACGAACAATTTGACTAAAAAAACACAGGTACATGAACATAGATCATAGAAAATATGGATACGGCAAATACTGTCACGTGTGAACAAGAAAAAATTATATTGAAATCAAAAACATTATTGATACTTCTACATAGTTTTATTATTTTAAGTCTTTTATCGTGTAGATATATTATGTATAACATACATAAAAAAAAAAATTATAAGCAGCATTGCAATAGATGACAATCTTTTCCTGCGCTCCTTCCTGACTTGCAGGGGCGTTTCCAAAGGCTCCCCCGGTTTCTGCCACGGCCAGTAGCACCACCCTGATCTGCCCCCACCACCGCCACCACCGCTGCCTCGGCAGCAGCAGCCGTGCCACCGCGCATACGCACACGCCCACCACGTCGCGGTCCGCGCGCGCGAGGTCGTCGTCTGCACTAAACAAAAAAAAAGAAAGAAAAACTTGTAAAACATTCTTAGAAAAGGAAGTAGTAAAAAGTACGTAAAAAAGAAACTTACACTGAGGCCGTCCGCTTCCACGTCCGCTTCCGCTTCCACGTCCGCGTCCGCTTCCACGTCCGCATCCGCCTCCGACTGCGTCTTGGTCTTGGAATACGAGAAAAAATTAAAAACATGCCTTTCCGAGAAAGTTGTGACAGACAGACAGACAACCAAACAAACGAACGAACAAATTTATATATATATATATACATGCACACGCACACCTACATAATTTTCAGTTCCAATGCGTTCAACATTCAGACGTGCATAATTTATAACCTCTTTTTTTAAGTCGGTTAAAATCACGATTAAAAAAAAACATATTTACATACATTCATATACACACACACACCTACTACATTTACAGTTAAAATACGTTCAACATTTAAAATCACTCATAAAAAAAAGGCGACACGAAATTTTCAAATTGTAACCATGCCGCTTCCATAATTTGAATGATCTATGGAATCACACGGAAAGGTGACCTTGACTTCAAATTCCGGCGCTCTGATTACTTTTGTTTTATGCCTACTTACAATATTCTATGGATTTCTGAGCTGAAATGGTTATATTATTATTATTTGGAACCTGGTTGATACTGAAAATCTAATTAAATAAACTATAAAAAATATGGCTATCCGTACTGCTTGGTTTTTCAAAGAGAAAAAAATCAACCTTGCAAGTAACAAGTTAAAAATTAATCCTTTTCCAGATATTTTCGAGCAAGGAACAATTAAGACTGAATTTGATCAAATACCACACAATATAGACAGTCCACAGTGTTTTGATAATATTGCAGAAGAAAATGAAGGTAGGTTTAAATATGTATGAAATATTTATCAACATTTAAAATAAAAGGGCTGCATTGTCTAGTGGTTGCCACTGCTGAGGTCCCCAGTTCGATTCACAGTTTGCAAAGTGCATTGGGTTTTTTCCATCAGGGATATCTCAGTAGCCGCCGAAAAGTCTGGATTTGTGCTTGATTGATGGCAAAAGGGCTTGCCCTATATTATACGGGACTTAAACATACATGGCGGGATGTGGGTGCACTGCTATGAACAGCTCCGCCTAGCACTCTTTGGAGATTAAGGGTGTGGTGTTTCGGGACTGCGGGATTTTGTAAGAAATACGGCGGCCTCGGCCTTAACATATAGGGCTAAGAAGGAACATGGGTGGTTTTTAGTCAGTAGAAGTCTGACGCTCCCTTTCGCTCTGCCCAAGAGCAGGAGCGGTTATTTGATGATTTTCCCAACCCCCAAAAAAAGCAAAAAAAAAGGGTGTGGTGTTATGTTTATGTTAAAATGAAATGGTTTTGCACCCTCCAAAAAATGAAAAAGGTCCTTACGAGTGTTACAGTCACGAACACCAATATGTATACACTTATTAACGTTTAAAAGCAATTTTCGTCTGCTATATTGATTTCATTTTTATGTCACGTAGCTGAACTAATATTTTGAAGCCCCTATTATTAAAGTAGGCCATATACCACTAAGTTGCAATCGTTATTTCACGAGAAATTTGCGTTTGAAGTTTGCCACGTGTGTTCATATTATTGCTCGTGACTACTCGCAACCGGCGTGCGTATATGACCAGATGTATGAATGTGTGCGAGCCAAAAGGAGTATGTAAGGATCGTAGCAGGTGGCGTTCTGTGGTTTTGCAGTTCGCACATGAGTTTATACATGTGTAAGAGGTTCTGCTATCTTGTGCCTCAATGCCTGGTGTAAAACCACACTTGATGAAAAACCTTACAAGTGTAACAAAACACATAATTATCAAATGTGATGTATAAAGTGGAAGAAGAAGAAGAAGAAAAGACAAGAAAAAAAAAAACAAAAAGACCCAGCTGCCGGATCCTCTCTACGACTATCGCAACCCCGCGTGTCAAATTGTCGGCCGCCGCCTCGTACGACCCACCCTGAGCTAGCACCAGCGTATCGTCCGCGTAGCAGACCACGCTGACGCCGCTAGGGAGGTCGGCGCGTAGCAAACAGTCGTAACCGATGTTCCACTAGGGCGGCCCCAGAACCGATCCCTGTGGAACACCGCACGACATCTCTCGCCGGTACCACTGTCCGTCCTGACCAGGGTAGATGACAGCCCTGTCTGTCAAATAGTCCCCGACCACACGACGAAGGTAGGTCGGCACCCGGTGATACCGGAGTGCCTCCCTAATGCAGCTCCAGGGCATAGTGTTAAAGGCGTTGGCGATGTCGAGAGACACCGCCAAGACCACACCGCCCCGAGAGACCGCAGCCCCCGTCGTGAGGGCTCTCACGCGCATGATGGCGTCCACCGTCGAGCGCCTCTTGCGGAAACCAAACTGGTGTTCCGCAAGATCCGGACCCATTCCCTCCAGGTGCTCGGCGAGGCGGTTTGCAATTACTCTTTCAAAGAGCTTGCCCACCTCGTCGAGCAGCACAATGGGCCGGTATGCGGACGGCGAGTCCGCCGGGCGCCCCGGCTTCTGGATGAGGACCAGCTTCCCCGTCTTCCAACGAAGCGGGAACTGGCCTCTTTCCATGCATGCGCTTAAGAACCCCTCTAGTCGGGGCCCAAGAGCCTCTGAGGCCAGGACCCAGGCTTTGCCAGGCAAGCCATCGGGTCCCGGGGCGGTATTTTTGGCACTCAGCCTACGTACCGCCGCTCTCAGGTCTACCCCAGTCACCTCCGGAATGTCGTCATCGGTTCCTGAATAGTCCGCTTCCGGCATCGCGGATGGCGGAGCCATTGGCGGGGGAGGATGCTCCCCTCGCGAAGGGAACAGAGCGCTCACCACGTCCTCCACGAGCTCAGGCCGGAGACTCTGCGTCAACGGGGGGGCCCGGGTGCGGAGTTGATTCCGCACCATCTTGTAAGGGCGCTCCCACGGATCTCTGTTCAGAGTCTCCAGCAACTCCTCGCGGGCCTCATTCTTGGCCCGTTTACAAGCCTCGCGGAGGGTGGCCTTCGCCGCCCTGTACCCCTCATATAGCTCCGCCTCAATGGCTTCCGCATTCGGAGGCCGAATGCGGCGCCTGCGATGCCTGGTGTACGTGCCGCGCCGTCATACACTGTTTATCATTCTGAAACCCTCTACATAGAAATGAACACCACATAGATATTGCAATTTCGTAGAAAACAGCTTTTTTATTCCCAATGCAAAAATGTTGAGTTCAGATGTTTGTACTGAATACAAAAATTAGAAATGTTGGTGTCCCTTCCACACAGTATATTTGAAATTTTTGCCATTGATGTGCAGTCCTTGGAAGCCACAACTTTACTCTACCTGCCATCACCGCACCTTGCAAGGTGTCCTACCCAATAATAGTGGTCTAACTGCCGTACTCAGAGATTTTTAATGATTACTTAAGCCTTCACTTAGTAAAGGTTAGACATATTTTTATATGAGAAAACTGTCAAAACCATTACTAAGCGATGGCCTAAGTAAACATTAAAGCTCTCTGAGTGCGGCAGTAAGAGCCGGTGAAGATCGACCTACACAGCTCTGATAACCAGATTAGACGTATTTCTTATCAAATATAATTTATAAACAAATATGCCCAAAAAGTGATAATAGCAATTTTTTTATCCATTTTTTGCAGGCAAGCATTTAATTATGATTGGTTTTATAATTAAAATATCTGTCTTTGATATAAATTTCGATTGGTTAGCAGATTGGTGTAGTTACCTATATTGACTTATCTGTTCACAGCTTGCCAGGTACATAGATATGTACCTGGCAAGCTGTGAACAGAGAAATACGTCTCATCTGGTTATCAGAGCGGTGAAGTTCGATCTTCACCGTCTTTTCTACAATAGGGATTTGTTTTGACAAATAAAAATCTGTTTAGTCCGTCAGTTAGATTATCGAAAAATATTGGATAGTTACGTGTTTTTTTTTGGCATTTTTTTTTTATTTCGTTTCCGGCTCACTAAGTACACACATCAAAAGTGTCTAGGGATCAACATATATTTTTGCAATAACTTTTCTCCTGATTGATATTAATTAAAATTTTCTTTAAGGATTCATCAAATAAAGTGTTTTCGTTTGTCACAGTAACGATAAACCAAGTCACCTTTGCATTAATAAAGAAATTTGCCATTTTCCTAATAAAGGGATTTTTGACATTTGAACCACTAACATTAAAGTTCGAAAAAAAGACTGAAATAACAGTTTTCTTTAAAATTTTATTGGGTAACTTAAACAATTAATAATCCGTGTTTCTACCGCGAACACTAACAACACAAGAACATCGGTTTGGCATACTCAAAATGAGTTCATCCAAATCACGCTGTGGAATGGCCGCCCATGTTCGTTGCAACAACAAAAAAAGGTCTTCTTGCGACTGGATACCCTCCATATTCGGCAGAGCTCTTCTCTGTAGCATATCCCATGCATGCTCAATCGGGTTCAAGTCTGGCGACTGAGCAGGCCAGGGCAGGACATTGATGTTAGCTGCGGCGAGAGTCTGTCTTACAACTCTTGCGGTGTGCGGTCGTGCATTATCATGCATTAACTGAAATAAGGGACCGATTTGCACTTGTAGAGGAACGATGACGTCTGATACAATCGTCTCAGCATAAATTTGAGCGTTGAGGTTGCCTCTGATCCAAATCAACTCAGTTCTTCCGCCGATCCAAATACCCGGCCCATACCATGATGGTTCCACCACTATAAGGATGGACTTCCTGGCAGGATTTTAATCGCTGTTGGCGTCCAGGGGTTCTCCAGTGTCGTATACGTCTTGTATCCGGTCTCATACCAAAACGAGACTCATCAGAAAAGGCACGAAACGCCATTGTTCTTCTGCCCAATTTCTGTGTTCAAGAGCCCATTGATATCGAATCCTACGATTGTGCATTGCTATAGGTGGTACCCGTAGCGGTCTTCGGGAATAAAGGTTCACTTCATGCAAGCGGTTTCTGACTGTTTGGTCGCTAATTAAGTTCCCTGAAGAGTGATGAAGCCGCCACGGCTAACATCATGGCGGTTATTGTTGGAGCTCTTCGAGTTAAGATTTGAATGTATCGGTCTTGTCTCCGTGTGGTGCAGCGATACCGTCCTCCATGGCGCTCAGCCACGGTACCAGTGCTTCGGTAACGTGTCCAAAGTCGACTGATAACACTCTGACTTGTATTCAGAGCTAAAGCCACAGTACGTTGCCGGGAACCAGCTTCTATCATTCCCACGGCTCTGAGCATTTCTTCCCTGCTTAAATGACGTCGCCGCTCCATAATAACGTTGGTTTTAATCAGTAGTAGGGAAACAGTAGCACTAATAATGTCTTCAATGCGTTGTATGTTTTTATAGGGAAAATATTGACAGCTGATTTTCATCTTTTACTCGAATTTGATTCACAGTTCCTGATTCAAATTATGAAATGCACCAAAAAGGATCCATATAAATTTATAAAATCATAAATTTATTACAAAGCCACATCTCAATCTCAAGAAATCCGCATAAAAATGCTTGATCCCTAGACACTTTTGATGTGTGTATTTCTTCTGTATCGTAGGTGCGTTTACAAACATTTAAACTTACAAACTACACAAACACCCAGACCAGGAACAACTATATGTAGGCCATACAATATTTGGTCCGCAAACCGTTCCAACCGCTCAGCCACTGCGCCAAACGTGTCGTCAAAAAAAATTACAACAAAGACAAAACGCGTCAAAATCATAAGTGGGCTTTTGACGTCGCTGGCCGGTAAAAATGTACCGTAATGTGACGACACACGAGTTTTCGAAATACTGTATCGTCTTGATTTTTTGTTTACGTGAAAAAAGGAAAATAAGTGTCAAAAAATTTTTGGAAATCTATCTTAGATTTTTTTGTCAACTACCCTATTCCATTTGATTTCCGTAACTTGATTTCCAATATCGAAGACCTTCATATTTCTCCATATTTCGACGTTTGGAAATATGATGAGATAAGATGTGTCATAATCTGCAGGCACGAAATTTGCGATGGCCGAAAGATGGCGGCAGCGGGGCCAACGGCGATGTATACAAAAGCAAAAGCATTGCACATAATAGTTACGGGCACGGGCGACGGCGGAGCGACGCGATCGAGCGATGCACGGGTGGTGGTTATCCAAAAAATAGTTTGGTTTTGTCGCTTGCTCGGGTACTACAATCTTTTATTTTACAGTTTGTTTCGTACAAGCGTGATATATCGCTGCCTCATCGCCCCGCGTCGCGTCGCTTCGCTGCCGCCATCGCTCAGCCGTCGCAAGTTTCGTGCCCGCAGACTTAGTGTTAGTAAAAATAGGTATAATTCCTTTTTAAATGTTTTCAGATGACATTAAAGATATGTTGAATGCTGATTCTATAATATTAGAAACAAACAAAGTATCAAATGGAAACCATACTACAAGCAAGAGTAGGAGCCAAAAAACAATATTAAAAGGGAAAAGAAAGAGAAAAAAGATTGATGACGTAGATGTGGATTCAGATACTCCTATAGCTGAGCTGTCAAAGAAAAATGTGCCAAAAGAACTAACCGGGAGGGATGATATTGACATAACAGATGGTTCGCTCAAAGACAGTGAAGTAAAGGATCTTGATGGCTCAGTTTTTGAAATAGGTATATTTTACTTTAAGTCTATAACTTCTGTGGCTTATCAAGGGGTATCATATTACCCAGTACCAACTGGGTTGTGGAGGTCAGATAGGCAGTCGCTCCAGGTAAAATAATGGTATTCAGCTGCATCCACTTAGACTGGAACCATACCCCAACATAGTTGGGAAAAGGCTAGTGTAGTGATTGCGACTGCTGAACAAGAGATCTCGAGTTCGATTCTCAGTACAGGCATTCTGTTATCGCGTTTTTCCATTACGAACGTTTCACTACCAGCCACGGAGTATAGATATGTGCCCGGCCATTGACAATAGGGATTAAATTGTTCCCATCACATTTTAACTCTCCCTTGGTTTATATATGTATGCTAAAATATATTCTACTTTTAGGTTACCAACCCTCAAGCGGTCAGAACGGGGTCAAACAAGTTTCTGAACGCAAGCGTGTCATGCTAACGTGTGACACCGTTTTAAGAGACACCACTGCCTGCCCCTTCAGGCATCACAAGAGTTGGTTCCAATGCTTCTTCTGCCAACAAGATTTCATGGAAATAAATCTCCTTCGAGATCACATGCTGAAAACACACGCAGACATAGACGTAGAAATGAAAAGAATAAAACGCTACCCGCGCTCTTTACAAATTGAAATTTCAAATCTCAAATGCCGCCAATGCAATTTGACATTGACAGATGTTATTTCTATGTGCCGCCATTTTGTAGAGGTGCACAAAAAAGTTATTTATAACGAGTGTATAGCTGATTATAAAGTTGATGCCAGTCCTTATTCTTGCCACTTGTGTGGTTTGCAGTTCCACGTTTTCAGAACCTTAACGACACATTTAAACGAGCATTACGCTAATTGTATTTGCGATGTATGTGGCAAATCTTTTATTAATTCAAAGCGCTTGAAAGTCCACAAACGGACTCACGAAAACGGGCAATTCCCTTGCGGTGAATGCGGCAAAATACTTAAAACTAAAACGTCAAAAGCGAATCACATCGAAAGTGCTCATTCTAAACGCGTAATCAAGTGTCAAATATGTTTGAAGCCTATGAAACATTATAATGATAGGATAAAACACATGTCTGAAGCCCATAATATCACACATAAGTTCAAGTGCCCTATTTGTGGACGAGAATATAACATTAAACATTATTTAGCTACACATATACGGCAAACACACGGACAAAAAAATAAGAATTGTTCGGAATGTGGTATGGCTTTTATAACGAATCATGGTTTGAAGAAACATATGTTAAAACATAGTGGTTTAAAGCCTTTTAGCTGTAATATATGTTGCAAGTCTTACGCAAGGAGTTATACACTGAGGGAGCATATGAGGGCACATGATAATGAGAAACGGTTTATAGAAACAGAGTAGGGGTGTAGTATCCTGCACTAGCAGAGCTAATAGGTTGACTGGTTGATAACACAATTAACTAACTATATCAGGCTCACCCAACACCATAGAGTATAGTAAGTATAAAGGCCCAACACCACCAAATCCCGGTCTGCAGAGCTATTGCGCAATTTTTCAATGTCAGTGGCTATCATATTATCCATGGATTAATTGTCAAATTGGTTATGGTCTAATACAAAATGGAACCATTTGACAGTTAATTGATGGACACTATATGTTGGCCACTGTCATGTAGAAGATACGCCATAGCCTTGCAGATACATTTCACCTCCAACTTCCCGCCATTCATGTGACTGACAGATGTCATTAGTGACAGCTACCTGACTAGTGGCTCTGAGACAGATCTGCTAAAGTGGCCATTTTAGACCCCCAATGCTAGTTATTGTAACTTATGTGACAACTTATAACTATTTAAATGATTTTAGATCAACATTATCATTAACACTGGAAACGGGTTATTTATCATTACTACTGTTTGTTTTAAGTTCCTGATATTTCGGCTGTTGCAAGGATAAACTGAAGATTATGTATTTATTTATTTATTAAGATATTGCGGATGTTTTTGAGCTGACTAATCAATCGGCCTACCCTCTTTGATCGCTCTGCATTCGGTACCGCTATCATTATCACGTTTTCAGAATTATAGACAATATTAGTGATCAGTTTAAAGACATTTATGAAAAGTCTTTTGAGTATCAGTTTGAAATACCGTATTTGACAGTGAGTTTACTGTCGGAATCATAAAATTGGCACAACAAATATAAATATTTCTCGCTGACGACCACAAAATGTTGCATGGTCTACTGGTGGACTAGCTGGTGGTGGACACTGGAAAGCATCAAGTAGTAATGAAAATTATTCTATGTCATCAATTCTATTTATTGTTCTGTAATGTAAAAATACGGACTTTATATTATGTAGATATGATGTGTATTAAACTTATTTTATATGACCATAATTTATTGTTTTCTTTGCAACCCGCCTAGCTACAGACCTTTAGCTTTTCGTATTTTCTCTGACATTTGCAGTCCAACAGCTAACTTCAAAAAAATCTTTCGAAAGAAATTCAGTTGTTGTGGGAGACCATTTAATTATTTTCGATATTTGTTTACATATAAAACGTAAAAAGGCGGTTTTTCACCCCAGGGCAGGGTTGCCAAACGTACGAGGTTCCTCGTACAAATACGAGATTCGTGGTCTTCCGTACGAGGCACGAGGATACTATCAACCTCGTACAATTATGTACGAGATTTTGATAATATAGAACTTCCATACGAATATTTCGCATCACTACATAATTATTATAGTAAAAACTAGTGCCATCCATCAGAACTTGTAGGAACTTCTTACACCAAAATTTCATTGCCGCATTTACGCGATGATTGTCTATCTCAGCGCAAATTTCTACTTTCTTTCTTTGCTGTTCCTTACGTGTTCCATTCGTTGTACTTTTTTTAATAAATATTTTTTGTTTCATTTCAACACAAAGAGATGTTTGTTTTTGTAAGAAACTTGCAATACTTTATTTCATTTCGTAAAAAGTTCTAAATTTAGTAGTGAATTATGCATTAATTTTGGTTTTAGGACGTTTTCGATGCATTATAAATGTACGAGGTTTGAAAAACAAAATACGAGGTTTTTAGCTGCTTAAGTAGGTACGAGGATTTTTTTTGTGCAGTTGGCAACCCTGCCCCAGGGGTGAAAAGCTGCCTTTTTATCCCACCAGGTGTCGCATGATTGACTTTTCCTAATGTTGTCCTGTCACCTGTCAAAATCCATAATAATTAATTTACGTTTTCCAAGTAAACAAATATCGAAAATAATTAAATACTCTCAAAATGACGCAGTGTTGTGCTCCGGACTGCAAAAATCAAGGGAGACATATATTTCCAAAGGATCCAAAACGTAAAAAAGCCTGGGAAAAAGCGTTGAGAATCAAAAACTTTAAAGCAACCAAGTACTCTGTATTGTGCTCTGCTCATTTTTTAGCAGATGATTATTTTGGCCAAAGTAAATACACCGGTAAGTGTGATTGATTAATAATAACTCGTGGTTAGTTTTCGATCACTTTGCTTGGAAGATAATGATATATTATGTTGTTAATTTCAGTGTATGAGCCTATGGCTAAATTCTTAAAGAAAACTGCAGTACCTTCAATATTTTCTTTTACGAAAACAAAATTTGAATCAACATCTGCAAAACAGCGTTTAGAACGTTCAGAAAAACGGTCTCGGAGGAAATTAATACTTGATGTACCTGCAACCCTCACTACAGACTCTCAACCTCAAGAAAGCAATAAAACATGTTTATCCAGTTTATCTATGGAAATAGAATCATACAATGAAGTGGAGATAAGTGCATGTGAAGTCCAAGAGAGTAAGGACATATCACTATCTTCAGCTAAATGTGTATTTGTTTCAAAACGTACACAAGTTGATATTGAACACATGCTCGGGACAATTCATCGATTTAAAAATGATGCTAGAGGTAAGTATTCAATTTTACACAGGATATAAGTATAAGTATAAATAACGGGCTGGTGCAACTCCACGCTCAATGCGCGTATTTTACGTGCGGGTGGGAATATCACTCGATCCACCCCAGCTCCCCGAGAAAAGCCAGCAACCCCTTGGTGTTACTGGCAATCTCGCGGAGAGTACCTGGGTCACCGAAGTATTTGGCCCTGTATGGGGCAACCCCCGGACAGTGCAGGAGCACGTGGGCTGCTGTTTCTTCTTCCTCCATGCAGGCTCGACACAGAGGACTATCTGTGACTCCTATAACAAAGAGGTGCTTGTTAAAAGTACCGTGTCCAGTGATGGCAGCCGTTACTGTGCGTAGCTGCAGTTTAGTTAGCCGGAGCGCTTGTTTGGTGAGGCGAGCGTCGATGGCGGGAAGCGCCTTCTTGGCCTGCCTACACTCGCCGTGGTCTAGCCACAGCTTGGCGTGAAGTTCTTTGGTACGTTTCCTTACCAGCGTGCGAAGATAGCCGAAAGGTAGCGGCACGATGGGTTCTGGGCCCACCGCCGCCATGCTCGAGCCCCTTCGAGCGAGTTCGTCCGCTGCATCGTTGCCTCGGGAGTCGCTATGTCCTTTGATCCATTGAATGGTTATATTATTGAGGTTACCAACCTGGTTCAGGCGTTGGTGGCACTCGTGTATTAGCCCGGAATTCACCGTGTGGCTCCTTAATGCCAGCAGCACTGGCATGCAGTCTGAGAGTATGCGGATGGAGTGATCCTTTACCTCCCGAGCCAAGACGGCAGATGCCGCCAGGGAGATGCCCATGCATTCTGCCTGAAAGACAGTGTTGTGGGCCCCCAAAGGTACGGCTATGTGGATGTTGAGGTCCTCCGAGAAGACCCCGGCTCCAGTACCAGTACCTGTTTTAGATCCGTCCGTGAAGATCCTTAATTCTGCAGGGTTAAGTCCCTCGCAGCGGTGGTCCTCATGGAGTTGGATTTTGTATTTCTTATCGAATACGTACTGTTTGGGTACTCGATCGTTAACAGCTTTCACCAGGGGGAACTCACTTTGGATTCCCTCTATTGCCGCAGTATGCTGCGTGCACTTCTTACCCCAGAGTTGTAGCGTATTGAGGCGCAACGCCGTCATCGTTGCTTCCTGCTGAATGAACAGGTGGAGCGGCGGAAGCCCCAGTATCGCTTCGAGAGCTGCGGTCGGAGTTGTCCTCATGCAGCCTGTGATCGCCATGCAGGCGAGCCTTTGCATACGTTGCAGCTTGCTTATCGCTGTGATTAATTTGGTTCGGGGCCACCAGACCACTGCCCCGTAGGTGATCATGGGTCGGATTACCGCGCAGTAAAGCCAAAGTATAATTTTAGGGGATAGGCCCCACTTCTTACCTATCATCCTCCTGCATTGCCAAAAGGTGATGCAGGCCCTGTTAAGCTTGTTGTCAAGATGACTGCTCCAATTTAACTTACTGTCCAGGATAACTCCCAGGTATTTGACCTCGTTGGTTACCTGGAGCTCAGTATCGAATAGCTTAGGTAGGCGATGAGGGCCTAGCGTTCGTTTTTGGGTAAACATGACAAGTTCAGTTTTTGTGGGGTTCACTGAGAGGTCGAACTCAGCACACCATCGCTCAACTATGCGTAACGCCTGCTGAGTGAGGTTGCAGATTGTCCCTGTCACCTTCCCCGAGATGAGGATGGCGAGATCGTCTGCGTACCCAATTCGATCAAGTCCTTCGCGATGAGGTCATTAATCACCAGATTCCAGAGGAGGGGCGACAGTACTCCTCCTTGGGGACAGCCCCTGGCTATCACTGCTGACTGCTGCTCTGCACCAAGGCGGACGACTCGTTTGCTACTTGTTTTACACAGGATTTGAATCCTGTAACAAATTCTACTTTGTGTATTCTACCTTGAGCCCAGTAGCTCATAAAATAAACTATTTGGAAGCAAAGTGTATTTCTTGCCTATTGAGAGCAGGAATCGGAGAATCAGCATTTATATCTTTGAAAGAAGAAGTTGGTGGGCACCGATATTGTGAGTCACTGAAAGATGTTCCAGCGCCTTGGTTGGCATTAAAATAAAAATTTCGGTCGTAAGCTTCTTATCTGAAAGTCAAAAACATGATCATATTATATTCGAAAAGAATATTGATTATTTATCAGCATAACCTTAAAATTATTTATTGTCTACCTCTCAATCTCTCTACTTAACTCCACTTTTAATTGAGAAACAGTCCAAAAAGAATACATAAAATTAGTCGAAAACAGCATTAACAAATTCACTTAAACGTCAACACAAATACTACAAGGCAAAGTCAATTGCAGCGACATCTATGTCAACCTTGAGTCCCCCCCCCCCCCCCCCCCCGTATGGAGCAAGTATTTGTATGGTTTACAGATAGTTGCCGAGTCTGGGTATTTGTGTTATTAGGTGAGTTTAAATGTTTGTAACGCACACCCACGATACAAGAGAAATTCGTAGCGCGGGCAACGTTTTTTTCTTTAAATACAATCTACACTGGAATAAAATTAATAGTACATTGTTATCCGAGGGGTAAAAGTTACTTATTCAGTCCCGAGACGGGGTTTGGCGCGTAACGTAGTGTAGCGCTAATATTTCGAGGTACCTAAATAATGTTAGGATAAGCCGTGATTAGCAAGTTTAATTTTGTTTGGTTTCACTTTGAATATTTTATCGAATTCACAGCAAAAATGTGGTTCGTACATCGGAAAAATACGAATTGTTTATCAAAAATACTAACTTGCACTCTAAATCGTTCAGGTTAGGTTACCCGAGGTAAACACTGTGTTTTTCATTACGAATACGAGGAAAGTAAAATATGAACATACATTATTATCTAAAGAAAAAATGAGTGTTGTTCGGATTGTCACTGTCCCGTTTTTTTTTGTTCTCTGTTCTTCCAGAGTATACAGCCAGTATTTTTATGTTCATCATTAAAAAACAATGGCCAAGATTTTGCCGAAATCTATGTTTTTTAGAGAAATAGTTAAAACTAAATTATGCTCAAGTCATAATATATATATTCTTAAGTTAACTTTATGTTACTTTAATTTTAAATCGCGCTGTTATTTAGTGGCTTTATAAATTTTGAACATGGTTCAATAAAAATGTGAAAATACAGTTTTTTTAAATAATTTGACAGCTGTCAGATGAAAGTAAATCTCACTAGGGCTGAAAAGTAGTACTTTCAACCCGCTCCGCAGGCATGTTATTACCTACTTTCAGAGCAATGAAAAAAAAAATTCTTTTCTTCATCAGTAAAAACCCCTCTGATGAAGTCACAACATTGTCTTATTAATCGTTCACTCTTGACAGATGTAAGCAAATACTGATAGAAATACACTTCTCATCAAAAAAATCGAAACACCTCGCAGTTTATGATTTGATAAGGATTATCAGAAAAATGTGTATATTTAGGAATAAATGTAAAATGTCATTTAATAGTGAGTAGTATGAGGTTTTTAAATCCTAATGTTAATGTTCTAAATTCAAATGAAGTCTTCATAGGTTTCGTATTTTGTATAATGAGTAATTTTTACCCTGTATGGAATATGAAGGAAATGGGTAAAACAACACGCGTAAATGAAAAAAAAAATGTAAGAAACGTTTATTTAATAACTTGTATTCCCTCCGCGAGCTCTTATTACTGCTTCCATACGGTTCTTCATCGATCGGATGAGAGTCACGATCACATGTTGTGGTATATTATCCCATTCCTCTTGGATTGCATTTTGCAGCTGGCTAAGTGTTTCTGGGGCTGGATCTCTTGCTCGAATTCGTCTCTTTAATTCATACCATAGATGTTCAATGGGATTCATGTCCGGGCTTCTTGCTGGCCATACCATAATGGAGATACCGACTTCGGTAAGATAATCTCGTACGACGCCCGCGGTGTGAGCTCTAGCATTGTCGTGCATGAATATGAAGTCGTTGCCAATAAAATGTGCATAGGGCATCACATGAGGTTCAAGACACTGTTCGATGTACCGATGAGAGTTTAGTGCAGGCAGCCGTGGCCCAGACACAAAGGCAAGTTCTGTCTTACCGTCGGCGCTGATTCCTCCCCAAACCGTCCACGAACCGCCACCATAGCTGACCTTTTCTTCAATGCAGCATTGTGCAAATCGTTCTCCATCTCTTCTGTAGACCTTGTTCCTTCCGTCGTTACCATACAGCATAATTTTACTCTCATCAGAAAACAGTACTTTGCTCCACTGAAGGTATGACCAAGTTAGGTGCTCGCGTGCAAAGTTAAGGCGCGCTCTTCGATGGTCTGTAGTTAATTTCGGCCCATTCGCTGGCTTATGCGGTGCCAATCCGCGTTCCTTCAACCTTCTTCTTATTGTAGAGTCACTTACAGCTACTCTTCGTACAACGCGAAGCTGCTGCTGCAGTTGAAAAGCGTTAAGGCGTCGATTTCGTAAAGAAGTTGTTACAATAAATCGATCATCTCGCTCAGAAGTGACCCGATTCCTGCCAGATCCTGAACGGCGCGTGAACGAACCAGTCTCCCGATAGCGTTTGTAGACTCTATGAACAGATGATAAGCTTAGATGCAATCTTGCAGCCACAACACGCTGACTAAGTCCAGAATCCAGCAATGCCACCACTTGGGCGGCTTCTGCGGGCGAAGTATCCATATGTTTTAGAAAAAAAAGTTTTTTCAGACGTCCCAAAGTCACAGTAAATGAAATAAGAAACAAAAAGTTTAAAGACAAGCGCTAATTTTTAGTTTTTAAACGAGAAACGTACTCCAACCCTAAATACACATTTGTCTCAAAACAGTGATTAATTTCATTTATAGGATAAACAAATGAAATTCTAATTTCGAATTTTGATTTTTTTCTTCTTACTGTAATGACCAAACTGCCAGCTACACAATAATGTTTTTTTTTCATGGAATTAATTCTCTTTTGTAAAAAATTAGGACAAAAACAATAAAAACGAAAGTGTTTCGATTTTTTTGATGAGAAGTGTAGTTACATACTGTCACTTTTGTCTCGGATTAGAAAAAATAAATCAAAACTATTCAAGCTTTCATCTCATTTTCATAGTTTACTAAGTCCGAGACTACACGGTGCGGTGAGACGCCGCATGGCGCCGCAATGCATTGTGTGACATGGCTGAGTTTGAGTTTGAATCATTATTTTGACCTTACAATCAACAGACTTTACATAAATCATGGATATCTTAGTAACAAACACCACTGCTGTTTTTAATTTTTTTTAGTGAAATTGACACTGGAAGTTCTGAAATAGGTTAGCAATTAATCAGAAACAATTACAATTTTTAGTTGTCTCAGGGGATATTCAGTAAAATGTACATCTCCAGGTACTTATATTATTAGTAAGAAGTGATATTGAGTACTTGCATAGGTCGATATTTTTTTAATTCTACATTATGATTTCCTGAAAAAAATCTAATATTTTGTCCATATCTTTTCAGTTTTATCCAGGGATGAAGACAGGATACAAGGTCTTAAAACAGTAAGTAGATAAATCTGTTCAAGTAGGTATTTATTACAAACTAGCTGTTGCCAATGGCTTCGCCCGCTACAACTCGAAAATTATCCTACGGGAAGATAAAATTGGGATAAAAACTATCCTATGTGTTAATCCAAGTTATAAACGATCTATGACCAAATTTTATCCAAATCCTTTCAGTAGTTTTTACGTGAAGAAGGAACAAACATACACACTCACACTCACAAACTTTCGGCTGTATAATATTAGTGTGATAAATACAGAAGCAAAGCTGCTCAGGGCAGTATTAAGTTAGCCAAGTTAGCCCGCGAAATTCGAATTTACTTACGTTCTTTGCAATTTGCTTTTTTTTTATTTTTTGTGTTTTAATGACCTGGTTACAGGGACCTATATGTCAAGTTTGCAATTTGCCAGTCAGTTCATACTACTTCCATTAGTGACTATTTGATGAAAAAGGTATTCAAAGAAGTTATATGAACTGTGAGGGTTGATTTGGTGAATTTAACCATTATTACTCAGTAAATACACATGTATTTGTTAATGTCGGGAATCCTATTTTATTTAACATACAACCTAACACTGACCGGCAAATTGCAAAAAAGTAATAAATATCGAATTTAGCGGGCCAGTCTTAGCCAAGATTACATAAGTCTGAATTTTATTGAATATTGTATTTTTTTTTGTCAAATACCGATTTTGGGTACAAATATACCGATTTTAGATGGCAATAAATCTACCGATCTCGCTTTGACGTTCGAGACTACTGTGTATACGTCAGTGACGGTCAGTGTGACACCGCGGTGTGTGACATCATATTTCAATAAACAAAGTAAAGTTATCAAAGATTAAAATAATTACGACGCTCCATCTCATACATATTTTGGGTGGATTGTTTTTACTAGAGCTTATCTATGTATATATAAGCTCATATTATTATATCCTTAGAGTAGGTACATATTTTATAAGAATGACAAGCTACAAATCGTGTGCCGTACCTTTGTGTAAAAATACTACAACTAAATATCCTGAGAAATTGTTTATACACGTTCCTAAATTCCCAAAACGTCGAAAGCAGTGGTTAAAATTAGCACGCCGACACCTGGAAACATCTGATAAATCTACGATATTCTTTTGTGAAGACCACTTTGATGTAAGTTATAAAGCTATATACCTACCTAAAAATTAAACCTAACCTAGCATTTTGTACATAAAACATGTCTTAGATTAATATATTTGTTCACTTTAAAGCTCCCTAATGACATGGAAAATTACATGAAATACACTGTGATGGGTTCTGTGGGTAAAATAAGAATGAAGCCGGACTGTTTACCATCAAAATTCCTATGTCAATCAGACAGAATAAAACATACCGTGCCACCACAGCCTCGATCAGCCATAGGTAAAAGACGATGTATGGATGTAAAACAAGAAATTTTAACTGAGGAAACTGAAATGCCAGCAACATCACCTACGACAAACAATAGTGGTGAGTAAAAGAGTTTTCAGTTTAATGGTTGAATAGAAAAAATTGTTTTTAAAACTAAAACCCGACTACGAATAAAATCGCAGACTAATAAAACGGCAGTATTCAAAACTAAACAACAAGGAAATTATTCTTGTCTGATATTCTTAACTATCGTTTAAGTAAAATTATTATAGAGGACAGCCATAGTCGCATGCCACACTGATACCTGATGCTCTTTCATGGCAATCTCATTGATACATTGTGGAACATACTAACATATATTATCATCATCATTCATCATCATTACCTTTCCTTTTGGTTTCACTGCAGTCAGGTAAAAATAGGTTCATTGTCAAAGCTTCATCTGTAGTAATATTTTAGTAGGTAGAAGAGGACCCACTTTGATTTGTTTTCAACAGGAGTTGAAATAAAATATTTAAGAAATGTACAAGCTAGTAAATAATAGGTACATTTGTGTTTTTTTTTTCAGATTTTCAGTCTGCTACTGAGAAGAATGACTGTTCTAATTTTCAAGATCAGGTGACACAAGTATGCCGATGCCAATATGAAGCAGCAAATAAATCAAGTCAAGTATGTTTGTCTCCTGTCTGGGCTGCGGGTTGTTCGATAGCGATAACCCAGGCTCGACACAAAGGGCTAAGAAGGAACATGGGTGGTTTTTAGTCAGGAAGTTTGACACTCCCTACCGCTCTGCCCAGAGCGGCAGGAGTCATTTGATGATTTCCCACCCCCCAAAAATAGTTTATTTGTCTGTGAAGATTAGAAGTAAATAATTATGTGCAAAGTCCCAGTCAAGCTAAAGGTAAAAATATACATTACGACTACTGCAACATCACCTTTTAAAATAAAGTCGGGTGTTGAATTAGCAGAGAATTTAAGTGAAAATCTAGAAATGTTATCTTCAAACATTTCATTACCATCAAAACATTTACAGTTAAATACTGACACTTCACCATCCGTCTACCTGTTAGTTTTAATTATAGCAGTAATCAATCTGAATAAAGAAAAATTAAAACAGAATGTCTATTCCGAATGTCAATTGATAATGCTGTATGATTAATGTGTGCGTAGTCGCAGCGGAAAAATTTAGTTTTTTTTATTTTCAGTTTAGCAGATGTTTAGTGTATGCCGTCGTGTAAATGTGTATGGTAAGTAGGTACACATTTGTGCATCCAACCATTGAGGAGTTACCTATTCAATAAAAAGTGTTTCCGCTGGAACTACGTCATCCTAGCGGCACTTTTTTTTTCCTAAGGACGTACAAAAAAAAAAATACATTCAATAGTTAGTGTGTAACCAGGGGTAAATGTGTATGTTTAAATGACATTTGTGTGCCGTAAAACAGCGAAGATAATCAAGTTTCCGCTGCGCTGATGTTTGGCTATTTCATGAAAATCATATAAAACGGTTTAGTGCAGAGTTGTAATGTTTTACGCACGTTGCTTTGAATTAGCGTTTGGGAAAAAAAAATTAAAAAAAACCGTTACCGTTCAGAAGATATATAGGTACGCAAAAGTAAAATAAGGTTATTATGGCAAAGTACTTAAAATAGGAACTCTAGACATTGAGTTATACTACTACGTATAGAGAAGACAACGCGTTGCATGATTGTGCGCCACGCTTTGCGGTACACCGTACCGCATTTATCTCAGTGATTCTCCAACGCTCGTAGAGACAAGTCTTGTTTTGCTCGCGTAAATAACCACATCAAAATGCCTGGTTGTGTACTTATAGAATGCAGTAAACACTCCAGAACATCAAAAAAAAGTGATGGTTTAACATTCCATCGGTAAGTAGACATAAACACTGATTGAATGTTTTTCACGGTTTAACAATGCTCACGAGAATCGGGCTGCCGGGCGCCGCCATTTTGCGACACTAATCATAGAGTAATGAAAACAAAAGATGCAGATACGCAACATACATTTGTACCTATTTTGTTGTTCAGTTTGTCAATAGTATATGTGTTATTTATTATTGTGTATAATAGATGTACAATAAATAAATTGTGACTTTTACCTAAATAACGTAAATAATTTTGAAGGTTTCTACGGCCGGGTCATGAGAAAAGAGAAACGTGGAAAAAATTTGTGCAAAATAATCGCAATGAAGAAACATGGCTTCCGACTCCTCATACATATATATGTTCATTGCACTTTAAGGATGAGGATAAGCATTATACAAAATCAGGACGAGTTTATCTTAAGAAAACTGCTGTACCATTCGATAAAAACACCATACTAGTATCGGTAAGTGTGTTTTCTATATACTTTCTATTAACTTTTGTGTTAAGTATTTTATATTTCTTACTTTGTTGTATGCTAATATCGTCTCCGTAGAGTGAAAAGTCATTAACTCGAATCGCTCGAACTCGCATAATAAAAGAAGTCTATAGAAGGAACTTCAAAAATATGTCGCATCTGCGCGCATTGATTGTGATCTATGAGAACATAACACCCCCCGCTTGCACCGCGCATGCCCCGCTGTCATCAAGTTACGCGCCATCTTTTGTTTAAAATAGCTTCTCTAGTACGTAGTACATTATAACTCAATGACTCTAGAGCCTAACTTAAAACGATTATATGTATCTTGTAAGGGTCTACAACGTCTTGCGAAGTTTCATATAAGTGCGTTTAGTAATTAATGAGCAATGGCATAATTTACTACGACTGGACCACTATTTGTATGACATAAGATTGTAGGACTTTTTAATGGAAAAGCTGAATAAAACATATTCTGATACTTAGTGTATTAATGCAACTATTCGCATGTAAAATTGCAGCTCATTACACTGAATAATTAAAGAGATATAATAAAAGTACCAGAACAACCGCCATACATGGATAAACCGACCAAGTTTAAATGGTTACAAATAAGCGGCCGTGCAGTATATACAGATAACGTTCTCAAATTTCCAGCATAGTATCATTATTGTGTTTAATAGTTTCGTACAGGTCCGAACACAATAGTTTACCATAAAAGAGAACAACTACATTAACTTGGTAGGTACTCAAAAGTATTTATTAGTTATTGACTATTTAAAGTTAAAAAAAAAAACTATTTTATTAAAGTAGTTAATATCAACAAAAAGATAGGTAAATATAGGTAGTGACGATGCGGTACAGATTAAATTGTATATTTATACAATTAAATCTAACTTAGAATACTAACTTAGAATGAAAAATAAAATGAAATGTAACTTTAAATTTTCATTAGTTACGACTAGTAAGTTGTATAAATAATTGCTTATGACATAAAGTTTCCTGGATCATTCTGAATTTTACTTTATAAATCAACTTATCATTGAAATTTCCTGTTAAAAGGTCTAAAACAATAAGCCTAGTAATGACCAATACCTTCCAATACTAAAGGCGGTACGGTACTTATTCAATAATGGACAATATTAAATAAAACTTATTATTTAATTGAAAATTATGAGGTACGTCATGTACGTCAAAACTAAATACTAAGGACCGACCGAAGGTTCGGTTTCGGCTAGTTTCGGCCAAAGTTTCGGTTTCGGCCAATAATTGGCTGAATCTTCGGCACCGCCGAAACTAGGTGTTCGTGAATTGTCGCGCACCATTGGCTAACTGCGTGTAAGTGAACGTGATCGCCAGTTGAGTTCGCTAGCCGGCGCGATCGTGATTTGAGGTTATGTGGTTTAAAGTACATAATTTGTTTTTAATTATGATTAATGGTGATGTATTTTATGGCATTCATGAGGGTCTTGTCCTACAGTGGAAAATAAATAGGTTGTAAGTTGTAATAGAACATAATTCATTACATATAATCTGAAAAATATTTTAGTACATCACTGATGTAGCAAACATATGAGAAAATGAAGTCTAAAGTAAAGACAATTGCAAAAGGCGAATGGGTGAGTGCTACCACCGATATTTGGACCAATGCATGTAAATTATGTTCACTTCTCAGCTTTACAGCTCATTTCATCATAAACCATCAACGCTTTAAAGTTATATTGGATGCCTGCGTGCTGGAACAAGTTTATACCAGTGAATATATTGAGCAGAAGTTTACAGAGATGGTGAATGAATGGAGTAGAAACGGCAAAAAATTTTTGGTCCTTCGTGACATTGCACCAAATATGGTTTGTGCTATACGTGGTCACTATGAGCCCATAGGTTGTGTAGCACACAAAATGCAGTTAAATGCAAAAAAATCGTAGGCTACTTCCACCATAGTGAGCCAGCAACCAGAAAATTAATTGAATGTCAAAAACAATGTGGTCTTCCACAACATACTCTGGTGCAAGACATCGAAATGAGGTGCAACAGCACATACTTGATGTTGCAAAGGCTTTTAGAGCAAAGAAATGCAGTCAACTTATACAGTGTTGAATATGGCAAGACTGATACTATTTTTTCTAATGAATGGGATATTATAAAGAATATCAGCTGAGTTGATTGACCTTTGATATTATTATTAAAGCGCAAATTGCAAGTTCGATATGAAAACGAAGATAAGATGATGACAAATATCAAAAGCTTTCTGTATGAATCTTTGGTGGACCCAAGATTTAAATCAAAGTATCTCAATTCTGATGAAGTGGATGTTGCAATTATAGAAATAATATCTTATTTGACGGGTTGTAACAACCCAGTATTGTCCAGTGAATGTTCCCTCAGTTTCTACAGAACCGATCTTGCTAGACTCCAAAATGCATCAAAAAGTTTGACAAATATGGTGAATGTGATGTTCTTTATATATATATATATATGTTTTTTTTAAACGTTGCCCCACACTAGGAATTTCTCCTGTATCGTGGGTGCGTTCACAAACATTTAAACTCACATACACAAATACCCAGACCCGGAACAACTATCTGTAGGTCATACAAATATTTGATCCGTGCGGGGATCGAATTCGCGACACGCAGCGCAGGAGTCCATTGCATGAGCCACTGCGCCAACCGTGCCGTCGAATTTTAATATTTAAATTGTTAACTTTACAAATAATGAACTATCTTATCTTTATGGGGTTCAGGTTTCCGCATTTAGTCCTTGAAGTGGACCATTGTGCGTGAGCCATGGTGGCCGATTACTCCAACCAGCCCACCTCCCTCCAGAAGCAGATCAGACTTCCCGGTCTCCTCAGGGCATCCGCAAGGGATCTTGGTGTACCAAGGGTCTCCTCACGAATCTTGGTAACGCCTGTACACTCAAGGAGCACATGCGCCACCGTTTCCTCTGCCTCCAATCCTCCATGCATGCTCTGCACAGGGGGCTGTCAGTAATACCTAGGTTGTGGAAGTGTTCATTTAGTGAACAGTGTCCAGTGATGGTCCCCGCCATCAGACGCAGGCTGTCTCTGTCCAGGCGCAGAAGGCGCCTGGTCAGCTTTGTATCCAGGGATGGCATAGCATCCTTGGATTGCCTACATCCTGGTGTCAAGGTCCACCGTTCCTCCGCTTGTATGCGAGTGTGGTCTTTTAACCAGCTTCTTAGCTGCTTGAAAGGGATGGGCACAATGGGTTCGGGTCCGTACGGTTTTGTGCTGGATCCTCTTCTGGCAAGTTCGTCAGCCGCATCGTTTCCAAGTGATCCACTGTGACCTCTTATCCATTGTAGTGTTACCGTGTTGTGATTTAGTACCGTGATACGTTACGGCCCTAGGCCTTGTGGCATTCTAGTATCAGTCTCGACGTGATCTGATTGCTCTTTAGGGATTGAAGGACTGAGGCACTGTCGGAGAGTATTCGAATATTAGTATCCGTAACCTCCCTGGCCTCTATAGCGTGTGCCGCTTGGATAATACCTACACACTGCTTGTTAAACTGAGTTGAGCGTTCCAAGTGGTTTGGATATCTTAATGTTTAGGTCGTCGGAGAACACCCCGACGCCTGTCCCATCTTCGGTTTTTGATCCATCAGTGTAAATCCTTAGCTCTCTTGTACCTGAGCAGTCACACCACTCCTCTATGATCTCTATGTTGTAGTGTTTTTGGAAGCAGTAGGTCTTCAGGGTGCTGTCGATGGGTGATGCCATCATTGGTTGTTCTTTGATTGCACCTTCTTTGATGCGTGTGTGTTTGATTCTAGAATCATTTCTTAGGGTGCCGGATACTTCAAGTCTGAAGGTCGCTATGGCCGCTTCCTCTCTTACGACGAGGTGTAGGTGAGGTAGGCCCAGCATCACCTGTAAGGCGGCAGTGGGGGAAGTTCTCATGCTGCCGGTTATTGCTACGCAGGCAAATCTTTGTAGTTTCTCGAGGTCCTTTTGGGTTGTACTTAGGTTGGTCCTGGGCCACCAAACCAAAGACCCGTATGTAATGATTGGTCGGATAACTGTGGTGTATAGCCAGTAGGTGATTTTGGGACTTATGCCCTAATTTCTCCCGAGGAGTCTGTTACATTGCCATAGGGCTATACTGGCTTTCGTGATGATGTAATCAGTGTGTTTTGCCCAGTTCAGCTGTTTGTCCAAAAATATACCCAGGTATTTGGTTTCAGTCGATAGGCTTAGGGTTGTCCCAAAGAAGCTTGGCAAATGTAACGTTGCTAGCTTCCTTTTCTTTGTAAAGAGAACGAGTTCCGTTTTGGTAGGGTTCACTGCTAGTTTGTACTCCTTGCACCAGTCTTCTACTATTCTTAGGGCTTGGTGCATAAGGTTGCATAGCGTGTTTTCGTGTGTGCCGTTTATTATTATGGTCAGATCATCAGCATAGCCTACCGTGTAGTAGCCTCTGCTATTGAGGCGTTTGATGAGGCTGTCTACTACGAGATTCCATAGTAGCGGCGAGAGGACACCGCCTTGGGGGCAGCCCTTCGCCACTATTGCTCTGGTGGTGCCGTTTACCGTAACTTGGACGGCTCTCAGTCTGAGCATGTTTGTGATCCATCCTCGCAGGGTCGAGTCCACACCGTGTTTCTCGAGGGCTGCGTTGATGCTGTGGAAGATGGTTTTGTCAAAAGCGCCTTCTATGTCAATGAAGACAGCTAGTGAAGAGCATTTGTGGTCCACTGCACATTCGATCTTGGAGATCTCACTATGCAGCGCAGATTCTGTTGATTTGCCTGTCGAATACGCGTGTTGTTGTTTGTGAAGTGGCCGCTCCCGGAGAGGTCCGTCCCGAATGTGTCGATCACAGAGTCTCTCGAGGGTTTTCAGTAGGAAAGATGTTAGGCTTATTGGCCTATACGCCTTGGGTTGTGTGTAGTCTGGTTTGCCTGGTTTGGGGATGAAAATGACTTTCACCTCTCGCCATGCAAGCGGTATATATTTCTGTGCTATACAGGCTTGGTAGATGACGGTCAGCCATAGCGTTAGAACGTCTACTCCCCATTGTAGCAGGGCGGGGAAAATTTTGTCTAAGCCTGCGGATTTATATGGTTTAAAATTCTTTATTGCCCATTCTATTCTCTCTACAGTTACTATGGTGCGGGCTCTGGCCCAGTCTTGGTCATTTGGTGTGTGCGTTGGTTCACTTGCCCAGTTTTTGTCCTCGGAGAGATTGCAGTCTGGGAAGTGCGTTTCCAAAAGGACTTTACTAGTTTCGTGGTCCGACTTGGTGTATGTGTTGTCTGGGGTTTTCAGCGACCCGAGGGTGCGATCTTGATCGGTAGATAGGATCTTTCTCACACGCGCGGCTTCGCTGTTCGATTCAATTTCTTCACAGAATTTCCGCCAGGCTGCTCTGCTGGCATTCCTGACTTGTTTTTTGAAGGAGTATTGTGTAATCTTGTATGCGTCCCAGTCTTCTGGTAGTCTGGAGTTTTTGGCTCTGTTAAATTGTTTGCGCATGGTTTGCCTAAGCTTACTGAGTTCCGCATTCCACCAGGAGTTACCTTTGCTCTTAGTGTTTGGGTCCTTTAGTTTGCCATAGGCGTGGTAGGCTTCAATTATAGATTCCGAGAGTTTTATTACTGTGTCTTCGAGTTGTTTGGTGTCTATTAGAATTTGGGGCGTTTGGTGCTCTGTTAATAGGGAGGCCAACTGCCGTTTGTAACCGGGTACATTGGTACGGCGTGGGTTGCGTCTTGGTTCGGGTTTTTTTATGTTAGCTATTAGTGAAAAGCGAATCCTTCTAATAAAGAACTATTTTTGTTATATACTTTCATTGTTGCATTTTATTTTTTACACGTGTTAACTGTCTATATATGCCTAAAAAATATTAA
Organism: Diarsia rubi; assembly: GCA_932274075.1. Classification (NCBI taxonomy): domain Eukaryota; kingdom Metazoa; phylum Arthropoda; class Insecta; order Lepidoptera; family Noctuidae; genus Diarsia; species Diarsia rubi. The sequence goes on from OW026441.1 coordinate 3,936,059, forward strand.
AAATACAATAGATTGAACATGCTACAAAAATTCTATCAAGTTTCAGTTTCGGTTTCGGCCGAAACTGGGACCGAGGCCGAAGGTTCGGTTTCGGTTTCGGCTGAAAATCCTGTTTCGGTCGGACACTACTAAATACAAATCATGTACTTAATTCAAAGACCTACAGATAGTTGTTCCGGGTCTGGGTATTTGTGTATGTGAGTTTAAATGTTTGTGAACGCACCCACGATACAGGAGTAATTCCTAGTGTGGGGCAAATTAAAAAAAAAAAAAGATTAAATCATTTATATCATAATTGAATGGGCATTGTTCATATTTTTTTAAATGTTGTAATTTAAAAACCATTTCGAGGAATAGCGTTACTGACTGATAATTACGGACTAATTAATCATGAAAAATATTCATATCTTACTGATATTTTTAATAAAATACGATTGACCTTGTTTGCCCTTCAAATTACGTCAGCTTTGGAAGTACAGTTTTGTATCATTGCCTCGGAAAATAAAAAGTAAGTGACAAGTATTGTCTACCATTTGTCAAGTGTCAAATATATAAAGTAAACTTATTTACATAAATACGAAGTTTTTACAATTATTATTCCTGTGACATATTACGACCTCTCTCGTATACCTACTTAAATCTCAATACATTGTCTCAACACTCGACAATATTTAATATATTGGAAGAGTTATGGAATACAGGAATTGCTTTGTTCCAATTTGCTGCAATAATAGTTATAATAGTCCAAACAAAATTTTTGTTCGTATTAGAGAAGATTTGCGAGAAAAGTGGTGTCATGATGTAGGCGTGGAATATTGCAAGGTTTATACAATGTATTGTTGTGAAGATCACTTTGATGTAAGTATTTCATAAGAATTAAATTTATTTGTATGATTTGTATCTTAATGCCTACTTACGACTACTTACGACGTTTTACTCTTAATTACAGCCTAAAAAGGATTTGAAGAATTATTATCAACATAAGTTAATGAATCAAGAGCCACGCCTTAAACCTACGGCTTCTCTCTGTTATATTACACCTTTGGTGGTTATGTGTAGTATGGGGAGCTCTTCACAATAAACACAGCTCTAACAGTTAAAAGTAAGTTTATTGTCCAACCAATATTCAATAAGTTTAATACAAGTTTTACACTCCTGCGCGGCGCGTTCTTAATGTCGGACCGATACGTGCGTTGCTTAGCGCGGACTGACTAGTGGCGACGGCGACCGAGGGGCGCATCGCCGCGCGGGGAGTAGGCGGCGCCTGCGTCGTGTCGAGCCGTTAGCCACACGGCTCGGCAAACTTCGTCAACGTTCGGGGCAGCCGAAATGCATGTAGTGTAGGTAGTAACTGCGACATAGCGACATGTACTGTGTCGCTACACACCTAATAAAAGTGAAGACTCAACAGAATTAACTAAGCTGTTATTGCAACATGCTACCAACCGTAAACCAGTAAAAAGGAAATATGAGGATACTATAATGCCCAGTACATCTTCATATTCCACAATACCAGTGAAGGTAGGTCTATAAATAACTTACCCATATCTTCTATCTATATTTAAATAAAACAAAGACGGGTTTGTTACAACACTTTTATCTCGAGATCTGCTGGATCAATTTTCATGGTTTTTGTTTCGTTAGATTTGTCTCCGCCCTGAATAGCAGAATAATTTAAAAACAATGAAAACTTGACGAATACATAATTATGAAAAATAAACATTTGCCATCCTTTGTTTCGTACCTGGGTCTGGGGTGCGTTTAAGTCAATTATCCAGTTTAAAATTTAAACTGACTAAATGTCAAACACGAATTAGATCGAATTCGTAACACCATAATACAAAAATAAACATTTGCCATCCTTTGTTTCGTACCTGGTCTGGGGTGCGTTTAAGTCAATTATCCAGTTTAAAATTTAAACTGACTAAATGTCAAACACGAATTAGATTGAATTCGTAACACCATAATACGCTCCAAGACAGACATTGCCGATGTTGGCGATAAGTCTGCGAGGTTAAAGTGGGACTGGGCGGGTCACATTTCCAGGAGAGGTCAGGACAGATGGGCCAAAACCGTCACACACTGGGTGCCTGAAGGCGGTCGTCGTCACCGAGGCAGACCCAAAAAACGATGGCGTGACGATTTGGACTCATTCCTGACTGATTGGCCAGAGAAGGCACAACACCGAGAGAGCTGGAAAGAAATGGGGGAGGCCTTTGCCCAGCAGTGGGACAAAATAGGCTAAATTAAAAAAAAAAATGTCAAACACACGGGGTGTTTGACAATTTTTTTTTTTAAATTTATTTTTTAATTCAAGCACACCGCGAGGTGAAAAATTAAACTGACTAAAATTTAATCAGCCCCGTTCACGGTAGTCCGCTGGTATAAGTTTTCGCCTGACTAGAATAAATTTTAGCGACCTTTTTACCTCGCTAAATTTTAGTTTGCTGTCAGATTGACATTGACATTGAGCTGAACAACATAGTTGTTACTTGTTTGTCAAACTGAGCTGTCAATTGAATTTGACAGTTAACATTGATACAAGATACAAGCCTCCGTTCAGCGAACCCTCGCCAGCATTGACTTTAGAATTCTAAGTCAATGCTCGCCAGTCTAATTTTTATCCGGCGAAAATCCGCCGGCTTACTTAAACGGACCCGGGCTGTCTTAACATTTGTTGTCCTCTTGTCATCCAGAGATGTGTCCCTCACTCATGAGGTGCCTCGTTTGAGGTACTCGTGATCGCAAATTGGGCATGCCTAATTTTTTTTTTCAAGCGCTGTCTTAAAACCATTTCGAGGGTTAGCTTAGGTGAATTCATGCCTGTTACCAGATTTGAAAAATACATACTATTTCAAAAGTTATAGGTGTTTTAACGAATGACTTTCATTTGACCTTTCAGACCCTCCAACAAAGCATAATAAAAACATTCCTTTGTCATTCTATCATTCTTGAATAAAAAAACATTCGGTTGCGAGGCTGTCAATGTCAACATTTTGTAAGTTATGTTTAGCCAGCTTTGTTGAAGTTTGTTTTTGTGAAATATTGTGAATTGTTGTAATGGCTTCTTTAAATTATACTAAGGCGGATTCCCGTAACATACCTACGGTCAATAATGCTATGATTGTTGAGTATATGATGTTGTCCACTCAACACAATATAGCGGAAATACGAGGAGCAAAGGCTCTAATGTAAGTATTCTATATCATTGTTTTGATTTATATAAGATTGGTTTATCTCTTGTCATCAATGAACTTATTATATACTAGCGACCCGCCCCGGCTTCGCACAAGTGTTTTTCTCTACTATATTATGCATGTTTTATACACACATCAAAAGTGTCTAGGGATCAAGCTTTTTTATGCGGATTTCTTGAGATTGAGATGTGGCTTTGTAATAAATTTATGATTTTATAAATTTATATGGATCCTTTTTGGTGCATTTCATAATTTGAATCAGGAACTGTGAATCAAATTCGAGTAAAAGATGAAAATCAGCTGTCAATATTTTCCCTATAAAAACATACAACGCATTGAAGACATTATTAGTGCTACTGTTTCCCTACTACTGATTAAAACCAACGTTATTATGGAGCGGCGACGTCATTTAAGCAGGGAAGAAATGCTCAGAGCCGTGGGAATGATAGAAGCTGGTTCCCGGCAACGTACTGTGGCTTTAGCTCTGAATACAAGTCAGAGTGTTATCAGTCGACTTTGGACACGTTACCGAAGCACTGGTACCGTGGCTGAGCGCCATGGAGGACGGTATCGCTGCACCACACGGAGACAAGACCGATACATTCAAATCTTAACTCGAAGAGCTCCAACAATAACCGCCATGATGTTAGCCGTGAGGCTTCATCACTCTTCAGGGAACTTAATTAGCGACCAAACAGTCAGAAACCGCTTGCATGAAGTGAACCTTCATTCCCGAAGACCGCTACGGGTACCACCTATAGCAATGCACAATCGTAGGATTCGATATCAATGGGCTCTTGAACACAGAAATTGGGCAGAAGAACAATGGCGTTTCGTGTGCTTTTCTGATGAGTCTCGTTTTGGTATGAGACCGGATACAAGACGTATACGACACTGGAGAACCCCTGGACGCCAACAGCGATTAAAATCCTGCCAGGAAGTCCATCCTTATAGTGGTGGAACCATCATGGTATGGGCGGGTATTTGGATCGGCGGAAGAACTGAGTTGATTTGGATCAGAGGCAACCTCAACGCTCAAATTTATGCTGAGACGATTGTATCAGACGTCATCGTTCCTCTACAAGTGCAAATCGGTCCCTTATTTCAGTTAATGCATGATAATGCACGACCGCACACCGCAAGAGTTGTAAGACAGACTCTCGCCGCAGCTAACATCAATGTCCTGCCCTGGCCTGCTCAGTCGCCAGACTTGAACCCGATTGAGCATGCATGGGATATGCTACAGAGAAGAGCTCTGCCGAATATGGAGGGTATCCAGTCGCAAGAAGACCTTTTTTTGTTGTTGCAACGAACATGGGCGGCCATTCCACAGCGTGATTTGGATGAACTCATTTTGAGTATGCCAAACCGATGTTCTTGTGTTGTTAGTGTTCGCGGTAGAACGAAAACACTTTATTTGATGAATCCTTAAAGAAAATTTTAATTAATATCAATCAGGAGAAAAGTTATTGCAAAAATATATGTTGATCCCTAGACACTTTTGATGTGTGTACTTAAAAACCTTTCTCTTGAATCACTGTATCAATCTCAACTGTCAAGGAAGAAAAAACAAATCAAGTCATGGTCAATTGAAAGAGTTACTCGAATTGGCCATGACTTTTATTTTTTTTTACAAAATATAGACCATTTTAAGGAACTAATTTGCTTATTTTATTTTTTTAGGGGTTGTACATTTTTTTAGGATTCTTTAAATTCGAGTTGCTCTCAATATCACTACGAGGCTGTATGTAGTGCGGTGTTGTGCCATAGACAAATTAAAAAACAATACAATGTCAATCTAAATCCAGTGACATATTATCCTTGACAGTTGAGTAACTGACATTGACAAGAAAAGAGAAAACTTTCGTCATTGTATTTTGGTTATTTTGTATTCGTCTAATTTTAGTAAATTACCATCAATTAAACAAATCGCGCAGTATCATATTTACCTCAACATTGAAAAATAATGAAGTGCTTTGTACCCTCTTGTCCTAACACTAAAGCCAATAGCCCGGACAAGCTATTCGTACCCATCACGCAACGCTTACAGGAGGAATGGTGTCGGCAAGTGTACGCGCAATATTACAAAGGATACCTAATTTATTGTTGCGAAGATCATCTTTATGTAAGTTATGCATTTATTTAGATTTACTTTTAAATCCGCCCCTAAGGTTTACTTACTTTTCTGACCTTACTTTTAAATAATTTTTTACTCAATTACCTATTATTTTATTTCTATACCACATATTAATGTTTTTTTTTACCATCAGCATAGTTTGAGTATAAGAAGAAAGTTAAAATTGGTCTCCTGTAAAATGCACTTTAGTTTTTTTGCACTGTGACAATATTATTATTTTATTTTGTAGCCAGAAGACATAAAAAATTTTAAAGGATGTAAATTGAAGAATTTAACACCAAGACTAGCACCGACTGCTAAACTACGAAATATTTTGAATGTGGATGATAAACAGGGATCAGAACTGTGCGAGTTGTTGCTAGAATCGACTTCTAACCAACCCAAAAGGAGGAAAATCGAAGAATACTCATTACCTAGTACTTCATCAGCATCAACATTGCCTGAAAAAGTAAGCAAATATATGTCTTTATTAATGTATATGACGGCGTCGCCGTTGTAAACAGCACGTGCAGCTGGCCAGGTGCGCGGCGCAAGGCGTCGCTAAGGCCGCAACACTCTCCCCACTGCTCGGAACGGTCTATTTAAACGAGCGCTCGGCATGGAGGAGATCATTCTTGTCGCAGGCTTGGCCCGGTGCACATGCTGTAGCGCTTAGAGTTTTTACATTATATCTGAATTATATAGTGGTTTATTTTAAATAACGTGCTATTAGAGTAAAAGTTTATTACAGCTATATTTCGTAGTTTCATTTAAGATGTTGGACCCTCTGCCTTCATCAGAAGTGGGATCGGATCCACCTTCCATTAATTATAGTAATGCAAAGCTATGCTCCTGGCTTTTGATTCTGATCTACCGGAATGCGATATTGTGAATTGGTGTACACTGTAATATTAAAAAATAAATATTTATGTATGTGTATGTGTTATTTGTGAATGTGTTGTGTACTCCAAATAAAAATATAAGTTGAGGTAAAAAATTCGGGCGCCTGGAGTGCACACAAAACTATGCCAAAGATACTTACCTGCGGGAGCTTGAGACTTTTAATCTTCAAGCGGGAAGGTATCAATAAAAATCGAGCATGAAAATTATAGAGCGATTTTATTACCCGAAGGCTGCTGGTAGAAATAAACAAGAGAATTCCTTTCTATTATATATAACTAAAACTAAAATGAAACAATCTTTTAAGACCTGTCATTATTGCACTTTGTCAAATAGATGATCTACGTTATATGTATCACAAACCATACCAAATTCCGTCGATTACGCTAACAACCAAAAGATTAACGCTCATCTTGGTGTGATGCATTTCCGCTGGGATGCCAAAGGCGGTCCATGATATATATTGGTAGGGGCGAGCTTCTAAAATTTTAAGTAGTAGAAAAAAAACGCCTTGTGGCTGAAAACAAACATGAATAATCGTTAGCTGATATTCAGCGTTGGTAAAAACAATTGTCGACCGAGTTGGTTGCGACCAAAAACAATTAAACTCACCGTTTCTTCCAAAATATCAAAATGCGGTCATCAGTAGATGAATGAATCCAGACAAATAAGTACTTAATCAAGTTAAAAGATCCTGAAACAATTAAATATCGGAACTATTAGCGTCTGCTATCAATATAGCCATGACAACGCGGAACGACCGAAATCACGAAAAAATTCACTTACCATAAAAAATATGAGCTATCCAATTAGGATGCTGACAAGGGCAATCGGCTACTACATAATTGGGATTAGATGCCGCCCATCTGAAGTAAAACTTCAAGATTTATATCGGCGCTGAAATTACGCCATTCTGTCCAAAAGCTATAGGTCGAAAAGTGACAAATGTCAAAGTCAACTTGACAGCCTCAAAAAGAAAAAGCCAGTGTGACCACTTCACGATTCTAAATCAACCAAAAAATGAATTCTTATATGGCAACACCACCGTGGTGCCTACAAATTAAATCAAACAATACGTATCATGTAACAGGCTTAAAAGACTCGTTACATTACATCCCTTCCCGAAAATAAAAGAAAGGAACTTTCTTTTATTAGAAAGAAATCTTCAACCAAATAAACCAGTCTTAACAACTTTCTAATTCCAAAAAAGAAAAGCATCATAAAAGATTCAAAGTGTAAATGAATTCTGAAAATGTCAAACGACAAAGTCTCAAGAATTTAAAAGAAAAAAATGCAAATGACAAAAAGTCAAAAACGAAATCTGTGAAAAACAAAAAAATATAAGTTATAAAAACTCGTTAAATGAAACAAAGAGAGAAATCTCTTGGCGCTCCCAAACTCCAAAACAGTACCGTTAGGCACTATAGCCACTGACTAAAAATTTCAAACAAATTCGAACAATTTACCAATACAAATCTCAATTTTTAGTGCAGTTAGGCACCATCGCCACTGACTAAAAATTTCAAACCACTTGGAACAGTACAACCTTGAGTGCAGTTAGGCACTATCGCCACTGACTACCACGTCAACCGCTTCCAACTCTACCATCTCTGTGAGTGCAGTTAGGCTCTATCGCCACTGACTGAGTTAGTCAGTGGCGATAGAGCGTATCCGACAATCAAAAAAATTTTAAACTCCAAACAAAAGTTTTTAAATAAAGCTGAAAGACCTTATTTAAAATATTGTTACAGGCACAACCTGCAACAAGACAAAGGAAAGCGTATTGTGATCGGCTCATCACCACCGAATTCCCGAGCACAATAGCTGTAAGAGAATGTGAATGCTGTGACTGGCTCAACACTACCAATCTCCCAAACACAGACAGACACAAAAAAAAGGTATTGAGATCTCCAATGAGAAATCTCAATAACAAAAAAAAGCGAAAGCCAAAGTTTCACAATGCGATCGGCACATCACCACCGAACTTCCGAACGCAAAGAAAAAAGAATGACGAAAGTCAACAAATCCCGCATTGTGATTGGAACAACAATGTCCAACACAATGGAAAAAAATATGGCCGGGGCCAAAGTCCCACATTGTGATCGGCACTACACCACCGACTTTCCGAGCACAATGGAAAAAGAGTCGAAATCAAGGTCAAAAGCTACACCAAGATCCAAAAAATAATAAGGCATTTTGTAACAAAGGTTACAGAATGACCCTAAAAACAAAAGTCCAGAATGAACTCGTTACTAACAAAGTCAAATCCGATCAATAAAACAGAATGAAACTCTAGTAAAAATGAGAAACAATTCTGTCAAAGAACAGCACAAAATAGATTAAAAAATCGATTACTACACACATCAAAAGTGTCTAGGGATCAACATATATTTTTGCAATAACTTTTCTCCTGATTGATATTAATTAAAATTTTCTTTAAGGATTCATCAAATAAAGTGTTTTCGTTTGTCACAGTAACGATAAACCAAGTCCTTGCATTAATAAAGAAATTTGCCATTTTCCTAATAAAGGGATTTTTGACATTTGAACCACTAACATTAAAATTCAAAAAAAAGACTGAAATAACAGTTTTCTTTAAATTTTTATTGGGTAACTTAAACAATTAATAATCCGTGTTTCTACCGCGAACACTAACAACACAAGAACATCGGTTTGGCATACTCAAAATGAGTTCATCCAAATCACGCTGTGGAATGGCCGCCCATGTTCGTTGCAACAACAAAAAAAGGTCTTCTTGCGACTGGATACCCTCCATATTCGGCAGAGCTCTTCTCTGTAGCATATCCCATGCATGCTCAATCGGGTTCAAGTCTGGCGACTGAGCAGGCCAGGGCAGGACATTGATGTTAGCTGCGGCGAGAGTCTGTCTTACAACTCTTGCGGTGTGCGGTCGTGCATTATCATGCATTAACTGAAATAAGGGACCGATTTGCACTTGTAGAGGAACGATGACGTCTGATACAATCGTCTCAGCATAAATTTGAGCGTTGAGGTTGCCTCTGATCCAAATCAACTCAGTTCTTCCGCCGATCCAAATACCCGCCCATACCATGATGGTTCCACCACTATAAGGATGGACTTCCTGGCAGGATTTTAATCGCTGTTGGCGTCCAGGGGTTCTCCAGTGTCGTATACGTCTTGTATCCGGTCTCATACCAAAACGAGACTCATCAGAAAAGCACACGAAACGCCATTGTTCTTCTGCCCAATTTCTGTGTTCAAGAGCCCATTGATATCGAATCCTACGATTGTGCATTGCTATAGGTGGTACCCGTAGCGGTCTTCGGGAATGAAGGTTCACTTCATGCAAGCGGTTTCTGACTGTTTGGTCGCTAATTAAGTTCCCTGAAGAGTGATGAAGCCTCACGGCTAACATCATGGCGGTTATTGTTGGAGCTCTTCGAGTTAAGATTTGAATGTATCGGTCTTGTCTCCGTGTGGTGCAGCGATACCGTCCTCCATGGCGCTCAGCCACGGTACCAGTGCTTCGGTAACGTGTCCAAAGTCGACTGATAACACTCTGACTTGTATTCAGAGCTAAAGCCACAGTACGTTGCCGGGAACCAGCTTCTATCATTCCCACGGCTCTGAGCATTTCTTCCCTGCTTAAATGACGTCGCCGCTCCATAATAACGTTGGTTTTAATCAGTAGTAGGGAAACAGTAGCACTAATAATGTCTTCAATGCGTTGTATGTTTTTATAGGGAAAATATTGACAGCTGATTTTCATCTTTTACTCGAATTTGATTCACAGTTCCTGATTCAAATTATGAAATGCACCAAAAAGGATCCATATAAATTTATAAAATCATAAATTTATTACAAAGCCACATCTCAATCTCAAGAAATCCGCATAAAAAAGCTTGATCCCTAAACACTTTTGATGTGTGTATTTATGACGAAGAGAAAATAGAATGATTTTAAACTATCCACATCGTATTTTTTTGTAAGTTTGTTATACGGGCGAGCTATTATTGCTAAGTTATGAATGGACTTTCTTTAATAACTAGATAGACCTAGATAGAATAAACTGACGCACTTCGTTTACATTACTCGGGATGAGAAATTAAGACTATCAACTTAAATTTACCTGGTTGAATGCCATCACAGTCATGATGTTTTATACCCTAATTAAGAAATATGTCAATAACAGTTCCTCATATTTAATTTTAAGTTCCTCGTTTTCAATTTGTCAAGAACTTTATCCAATAAGTCTAAAACTGTTTGAATATCGGCTGGCGGTAGCAAGAGATCGCCAAGGAATGCTATCTATATCTCTGATAATAGATTAATAAAATTATTGTAGCTATTTATAAGTATCTGATCTACATGATTTACTTTGGAATTGTTATTGTTGGATAATCTAATGCGCACTTGAACTAAATATGTACAACTTAAGTTCTTAACTCCTTAGTACACAACTAGTACCTACTCGTAAAACATTTTTTGTACCGAGGTAATATACTGATTAAGGTGAAAGCGTCAGGATAGCCGCGAGGAACGACTTTTTCGAGGTCAAAGTCATTCCTCGAATTATATGAACTTGGAGGGTTGTATTGATGATTTTGATGATTATAATTCTGTAACTACATACGTCTTACACTCGCGTCCAACATTTCAATCAACATACAACCTAGCACTGGCCTGCAAATTGCAAAAAACGTAAGAAAATTTGAATTTCGCGGCTATCCTGACGCTTTCACCTTAACTGACTATGATTAGATTTACGTAGCGGGCTTACCAAATTATTTTGTCTACGATTCGCATAATTATCAACTCATGGGGCACTCCATGGTAAAACACATTTGGCTTATATATTTGGCTAATGGCATTTGGCTAATTTGGCAAATATTGGCATGTTTACTGACCTTGTTATTTATTCATGGTTCCTGGCAGCTCTCAGCGTGAAGTAGGACGGTTCCTTCCTTCCATGTCCTTGGTTGCTGTTGACAACCTTTAGGTAGTCTTAATTTACCGTAGAACCGTTGCTGGCAGAGAGATGGATACTTCTTGTAACTCAAAGTGTCTCACAGGTGGTTACTGGCCGCAGTCTTCGTTTTCAAGGTCAAATTATGGAATGACCAATGCGATACTGAGGGTAGGCGCTTCGTGTTCCATCCAGATTGTGGCCTGCTTTTTCAATTTGTGCTCTGTGCTACTGGGATGGGAGACAGTATTTTCCTTGCAGGCGGTGTGCATCAACGTTCTTCGTTTGAATTTTCAGACCTCGTCCTCCACAGTAGGAGACCGTTGACTTTTAAGTAGCAGAGCGTCGTTTTATCGTAGGTTTTTTTTTTATTCGATCCCACTTCTGACTGTAACGACAGTGGTAAAAAATAGACAGGAACTGATTCATTATTTTATTCGGACAGAGTCTCGACTTACAGGTTTCACAATCGAGCGCGACAAGACCTCGAAACTGAGCTTACAGGGTATTATATAGACTGATATCCCCACCGGAGGCATCCGGTGGTTATGGCGGTGTCTTCGCTTGACTGTGATTGGCTCGCGAGTCGTTGCCCGTCATTGGCTGGCTAGAGTGGCATGGCTATGGTATGCTAGAGTGGCATGGCTATGGTTTGCTAGAGTGGCATGGTTATGGTTAGCTGTCATTGGCTGGCTAGGGTGGCACGCTGTGAGCAGGCTGTTGTAACAAAATGATGAGTAACCCATCACTACAGTGTCATCTTGTCAAATACTGTGATTGACATTTATGCATGCGTTCAGAAATGTATTTTGTGTAAACTATTTATAAAGGGTGAATAAACTTTTGTCTGTATTTTTTTTAATCAATTAAAAAGGTTGAAAAGTGTATTTAAATATGCTTTATAAAGCATATTTAAATAGAAGTTCGGCCCTTCGTACGCCTTCCAAAGGTTTGGGACCCTAGGGTCCCGAGAAATGCCAAGAGATAAAAAACTAATACCTCTAAAAATACACTATGTAACACAATATAAGCAAACTATGAAACTGGTTGATGAATAGGTGAAACATAGTTCAATCATACACTTTTTATTACTGTCCACTATTTTTATTTTACTCCCTCTTTCTGATTTGTAGTTGATTAACATAACTAGCATGGTCCTGCATTTATCCAAATCCTGAATATAAACTATCTAATAACAAGATAGTGTGTAGTGACGAAAATCTATCATTGTATTATACTACACATCCCCAATGACCAGTTACAAGGTTTGCTATTATGTTGTGTTGGATACTAGAAAAAAATATTACTTATACTTTTTGCTTTTAGATTGATTCTACAACCCAGTGTGAAGTAAAGATGGTAGACAAGACCACAAACTATAAAGTAAGAAAAGCTATTAGTGACGCAAAACCTACAAACAGGGGCAAAGTCGTTTTTCATGCCCGATTCTACTGACTCTTGTAATTTGACAATACCGGTTCTCTGTCTTTACGCCGAAAATTGTTTGCCAGATTTTCAGTTAATTTAGTGCTTCATTGTTTACCAAATCAAATGATTAAAACCTAACCCCTCCACGCCCAGTCGACGGAGACCCACTACGCGGGGCTCCTACTTTTGGGTGGTTTAAAAAAAAAACCACGATGTGATAATAATAAAAATCTTTAAGTATTTCCAACTTACAATTCACAACATTTCAAAACTGACACCACCTTAAAATAAAAATACAGTTTCTTTATTTTCGTATCCTGAGTTCATACATGTATTTTATTTATTTTTTTGATTTCTTTATTTCTTAGAAAAAAAAAAAACCAAAAAACATGTGATGACGTCATATATATGGCAGAATGATGTAGTTATCTTTGCCTAAGCATTCAATATTTTTTATGAAAACAATAATGTCAAACAAGACGTCAATTTGTCAAAGTTGAATGTCACTGAAGTTTACATTTTTCACACTGTTTTCATAAAATTTAACAATTTATTTTTCAAACTCGACACGCTTACTTACTATCAACTTGCTTATCAACTTTTGATTGATATTTCCCCAATAAAATGGATCCCAAAGAAACATATACGCCAATAAAGGAACCAAAATATTGTTTTGTACCAGCCTGCAAAAACAATTCTAGAGATACTCAAAAATCATTTTTTGTAGTGCCTAGCTCAGCAAAACTAGAGTGGTGCAATGCCGTGGGTATATCATGTCCTAAACGCGTTATATATGTATGCGAAGACCATCTCAATGTAAGTACTTATATGAAAATGATTATTTTTAAACCACATACCACAACACAATCCTTAGTGCATGTGGTGTTTATCTTGTTATAAATTTTGTTGTATTACCCGTTTGTATATTGTAGTATCTGTGACCAAACCTAACAAATAAGTTCATAAATAAACCCCCCAGTGCTATCCCTTTGCAGCAATATTTCTCTTATGGTACTTAAGTCTACGGGTACAAAACTTGCGACGGCCGAGCGATGGCGGGGCGGTGGCGCGACGGCGCGGTGATTTATACAAAAGCATTGCACACAATAGCGAAAAGGGCGACGGCGGAGCGGGGCAATCGGGCGATGCACAAGCGGCGGTAGAGCGACAGCGACGGGGAAGCGACGAGAACAAATCGGTTTGGTTTCATCGCTTGCGCGGGAACACAGTGTTGTATTGAAATATTATTTTACGGTTTGTTTGGTGCCCGCGCGAGATATCGCTGCCTGATCGCCCCGCTGCCGCCGTCGCTCGGCCATCGCAAGTTTCGTGCCTGCAGACTTAATATTTTGATCATAATGATTTTAAATTATGATGTAGGTTGTTTTTGAGACACTCACATAAAATAAAAATTTAAATTTTAATATATGTTTTAGTTGGAGGCAGATGTGGAGAACTATCGGTATTGGATAACAATGAAAGTGCGGCCAAAGTTGAAGTCTCGGCTACCACAATCTCTTGTCAGGATGCCACTTTCAATTGATCATCAAGTAATTATTGAACCTATACCCAGCACATCTTCAACATCTTCTTCATCAGCAATGCAAATTGATATGGAAATAGGCACACTTTGTAAAAATGCATTCACTACAAAAGGCCAGCAAAGGTGTACAAGTGAAGCCAACAACATCAAATCGAACTACTTATTGTGCCATTTACAAAAAGAAGACCCAGAAACCTTTGTTTGAAGAAGATGATGAGATGGAAGAAGTGTTTACCTTCAACACAAGGAAGTTCTACTTCTGCTGAAATATCGGAAGTCTCATCAGAAATCCAAATTCAAACTGTTATACAGGGCAGAAGCTTTATGCTTAACCTTGTTAAAAAAAAACCACAAAATTATATAGGCTTACCAAAGAATTATTATTGGTTGGTTGATTAACTATTAAGAAAGTAATCTGAATGTAAAATCCTTTAATATAATAGTAACTTTGTATAAAATTAAAAATAATACACCCTTCTACCAAATCTCAGATATGTTTGAGGTGTCATTAACAACATTATGGAGAATATTTTTTAAAACTTTGTGTGTTCTATCCAAGTTCTTCAAGCAATTAATTTTTTCTCCCTCTGTATCTGATGTCAAAAGAAACTTGCCAGCCTCCTTCAAAACCAATAAAGACTATTCAAATGTTTTTTGCATTATTGACTGTTTCGAGATAGAAATTGAAAAACCGTCAAATCCTATTAACCAGGCTCTATCATGGTCACAGTATAAAAATGCTAATACTATAAAATACTTAATAGCTACAACACCTGATGGGTTTGTCAACTTTGTTTCTGTTGGTTTTGGAGGTCGTACATCTGATGCCAATATAGTAGAAAACAGTGGTTTTAGAAAGAAAGAAAGAAAGAAAAGAAGAAAGAAGAAAGAATGATGCCACCAAAGTGTACTGTATTGGCAGACAGAGGATTTAAATATGTTGATACTGTGGCGACAGCGCCATCTATCGCAACAGATGCGAACTAACATTGGCAATTCTGCATCGCGCTATCAAAGTTATCCGCCACATTAGCGTATATAGAAAATCCCGACTTACAGATGTCGGGCAGTTAGCCCACCAGACACAACACCTGTCTGGTTGGAGGATCCTCCCTTTTCTATGGGGGATGAGGAACTTTACACCCTGTTCCTCATACCCCCAAAATACTTTACTAAGTAGAAATCAGAATAATCTGCTTCGGCCACCCAGTGTTTCAAAAGGCCAAAAACTGACAAAGCAGGATGCTATTTGCGCATTTACCCCTGGTTACACACTAACTATTGAATGTCTTTTTTTTCTTGTACGTCCATAGGAAAAAAAACCGGCCAAGTGCGAGTCAGACTCGCCCATGAAGGGTTCCGTAGCAGCAAGTAACATAATGTACGATTTATGACATATTAAAAAAAAATACTTACTAGATCTCGTTCAAACCAATGTCATTTTTGAAGACCTATCCATAGATACCCCTCATGTGTAGGTTTGATGAAAAAAAGTTTTTTTTGTTTCAATTCCATGTATGGAGAGCCCCCTCTTAATCTTATATTTTTTCATTTTTATATAAAAATCAAAAAGTGGTTTACAGAATACATCTACCTGCCAAATTTCACTGTGTAATCCTTATAGTCTCGGAATAAAATGGCTGTGACATACCGACGGACAGACAGACAGACATGACGAATCTATAAGGGTTCCGTTTTTTGCCATTTGGCTACGGAACCCTAAAAAGTGCCGCTAGGATGACGTAGTTCCAGCGGAAACACTTTTTATTGAGTCCCTATAATGCACGTCACTGTAATGCACATACCAGCAATGCGCGACACTGGATTGCACAACACGGGTGTGTACGCCCTTGTGAAAGGAACCATCACAATGTCTCCAAATACTCGGCTGTACCTTGCTTGTCCGACCCAAGAATGTACGGCACTTTAAATGGCGACATCGCGTGATTGGCCGATTGGTTGGCCAATCAGGTGACTCGGAATTTTGGGACTTTGATATGTTTTGAATTGCAATGACGTACATTCCAATGTCGCGCATTCTCGGCCTGGACCAAGATTGTCCGGCTTGTTAATGTACAGCATGACAAATGAAACCAAAACAAACATACTTAGAAGAATTTCGCGACCAATTTCGAGGTACCGCTCGCCGGCCGCTGCCGCGGCACCGCTCGCTTCGCTCGCTCGGCTCGCGCGTAGTTGCTCACAGTTCTAACCTAACCTAACCTATGGATCCCTTCGACATCGTTTTTACAATCGTCTTTCGGAACAGCACTACCTAGTATCCAAGTCCCAAAATTCCGAGTCACCTGATTGGCCAACCAATCGGCCAATCACGCGATGTCGCCATTTATCGTGCCGTACATTCTTGGATCGGGCAAGCAAGGTACAGCCGAGTATTTGGAGACATTGTGATGGTTCCTTTTCCAAGGGCGTACACACCCGTGTTGTGCAATCCAGTGTCGCGCATTGCTGGTATGTGCATTGTCGTGCTGTACAATATCAAGCCGGACAATCTTGGTTCAGGCCGAGAATGCGCGACATCGGAATGTACGTGTTTTGAATTCCAATGACGTACATTCCTATGTCGCGCATTCTCGTGCCGTGCATTGTTGATGTTGAGCATTGCTGGCTCCCTTTTTATTGAATAACTCCTCAATGGTTGGATGCACAAATGTGTACTTACCATACACATTTACACGACGTCATACACTAAACATCTGCTAAACTGAAAATAAAAAAAATCGTCATTTTTCCGCTGCGACTACGCACACATGATTAATTGAAAATAATCCAAGTAAGGCATTTCAACTTTTTTGTATGGAAGCTGGCATATCGACCCACCGCCATTTTGTTTTATTTCAGAAATCACGGCCCACAATGAAAGTGGTTGGCCCATGCATGATGATGAGATTGATTGTTTTTTTTTTCGGTTCCATGTGTGTTTGTACACCGTCTCAGTTCATAAAGTTCTCATCAAATAGTCACTCAAGAGACCTTTATGAACTGACACGGTTGTATTGGTGATTTTAATTAATATTACTCAGTAAATAAACATTTAATATTGCCGTGAAAACGATTTCATTTAACATATATTTATGACTTGATTTTGACTGGGAATTCGTAAAAAAACTTAAGAAAATTCGAATATAGCGGGCTACCTTGTCGCCTTCACCTTAATCACATCACACTAATATTATAAAGGCGAAAGTTTGTGAGTGTGTATGTTTGTTGCTTCTTCACGTCTAAACGGCTGGACCGATTTGGATAAAATTTGGTACACAGATAGTTTATAACTTGGATTAACAAATAGGATACTTTTTTTCCCGATTTTATTTTCCCCCGGGATAATTTTCGAGTTGTAGCGGGTGAAGCCGCTGGCAACAGTTATAAATACATGATGGTTTTATTGTAGGTATCGCGTAAAAAGATCCTCTTTGAATTTCCTCTTTTGTGACCATATTTTTGAAATTATTATAGGTTCAATTTGGTAGATTTAAACATGTTTTAGGATAGTGGCATCAATGTCAAGATCGGCATCCATTTAATTTACGTTTTAGCATTTCTTTTAAGTTTGTAATTATTAATATATTGTTATTTTTAGTTTGTGACATTTTAGCATTTGATATTATTGACATTATTAAAATATACTTCATAGGACTTGTTAAAATATGCATTTAGAATTGTACTAATTTTCTTTATTATTTGATAACTCACAATATTATTGATGAAATTTTGCATGCCAAAACTCAGGCAGAATGTACCCGGCTCACTATATTTTTATAACAACATTATTGTATTCGACCTACATTCTATGCAAATAAATGGTTTGATTTGATTTGATTTGATTTTACGGTTTATGTTCTATGTGCGCGAACAGAAGGTTGTCCATCAGCTTAGTGGTCCAAAAAAGATTCAATCTTTGTTACCCAACAACCGCAGGTAAGCTCTCATATTATTATTATTTCGCATGTAGAACCATTAGAGTTCTCAATTTTGATTTCCTACGTCAAATTATAAACGAGTAGTACTAGTTTTATGCTTATACTACTAAAAAAAACTTGATTTGTTACTCTTGGCTGGTCTCGTATAACTGAAAAAGAAGGTAACATAATAGGAAATTGTTAGGCAGAATATTGAATATGTTATTTTTATTAAAATGATAACGACGAATTATAATAAATATAATATTTTTTACCTATATTGATTAAAGGGGAACTGATGTGGCATATCAACCTGCCCGCCATTTTGTTCTTTTTTTCGAAATTGCGGCACACGATGAAAGTGGTATGTATGGATAGAGGACATAAAGACGAAACAAAAATTTCCAGCAACACGGTACCCCAAAGTGTCACGTTACCGAGATATTTGATGGTAAAAGTCGACAAATGAGTACAACGACAATCATTGAAAATAGACTTATTACGTGGCTTTAAATTGTATACAAATAATCGTTCCCGGGTTGATTTTTATTATGCGCACGAGAAAATCGCTTCGCATTGCTCCTAGTAGTATGTAATGTACCTACAATATCTTTCAATAAACAGTAATATTACTAATCAACGCCTATAGACACGTAAAATGTCTATTTTTTAATCGATTACGAAAATTCTTTCACTAATAGAAAGCTACATCCCTGTATAAAGACTGACACTGGGGCGGGTCGCTAGTATTTTAAATTGGTGGGTTGCTTTCATATTGACATTTAAAGCTGGTGCTTTAAATTACATTCATTAAAACAATGTTTGGCCTGTACCAATGTGGCTGCTTATTAATCATATTTTAAAAAATGCTTTTTATGTGTGTTCGCATGGTAAATGTATTTTAAGATACTGTAATAAATAATGTAAAAACGGTTATATTTTACAGCTACGATTTAAATATGCCTCTGACCCCGGCTGAAAGAATAAGGCGTTATCGGGAAAGATTAAAATAAAAGATGGAAGAACAAATGAAAAAGAACCTAAAAAGAATAAAATCGAAGTAGGTATGTATACAAAAATAAAAGATGGAAGAACAAATGAAAAAGAACCTAAAAAGAATAAAATCGAAGTAGGTATGTATACAAAAATGTCAAGGTTATGACTGAAAAAGAAAAAAAGATACAAAGAAAAAAGTGGCGGCATTCTAAAAGGCAGACAAAACAGACGACGAAGAAAGACATTTATATGGAAAATGAAAATTTAGAAATTAATTTGATTACAGACAAATCGGAAGTAATCAAACGTTTTATTAATTTATAATTAATTAATTTTTAAAACTCTTTATGTTCCAGTCGCCTAAGAGCGTTTACGCGGCACGGGGTTTCAAACAAACTTACAAGTCCCAATTTATAGAAACAAATAAGCCTATTTTAAGAAAACATGCTACCCTTACAGAATACATCAAGATCTTAATAGTTACTAGAAAATGTTTTTGAAATATAGGTAGGTACTTTAAGCGAGAAGTTAGACGTGGTTCACATTACAATTTTTCATCATCAAAATCGGTTTATTTATTCCCATAATTTGGGATTTGTAAGTTTGTATGAAAAACCGCGACGTATAAACGTTCTTAACGTTTCTAGATTTAGTAATAAGAATCGTAAAAAGTGTCGCCTGACAGTGGTTTTTATTACCATATAATTTAGTCAAAATAATTATTTGCACTACTGTGAAGTCTAGGCTTAAGAAATCCTATTAGTTTTGTTTCTGTCCCTTAAAAGCGGGCGCATATTTCTTTTTTTATAATATTGTATAAAATATTAAGTTATATATTATTGTTATACATTAATTTGTGTATTTATAAAAAATAAATCAAAAAATAAATAAACTCAATAATGTAAAGTTCATCAAGAGTTGTGGCCGAATAGTAACGTAACGGAAACATATTTTTTTGTTAATATAATATATAAAAATATATAATAGATTAAAAAAAAACAACTTAAATGTTTTATTATCCCATTTAATCAACTAAAACTTCATGTAATATAATTCAACATTAAAACGTAATTTATTGAAGGTAACAACATAATAAATCTGCACCTTGGGTTCGTTTCAATAGAATTTGCTATTTATTTACGTTTTATATCTGAAAACAAACCAGATATTTATTATCTTCAGATCTTTACCCATAGCGCCAGTTTCGGTGCTGTTAGCGCCTTAAAATAAAGAAAATCAGATATTTCAATATTTTCATTTTACCATATTTTTTAAGCAATGGTACCTACAGTACGATCAAATTATCTTGGCAGGTCTGAACATAGGCTCTGCGAACTTTTGCGCATGTATACTCGCGAAGAAAACTGTTATTGCCAGATAAACACATATACGATCAGAAAATACCTAATACAGTGAGAAAATACAAATGAAATAAATATCAAAACACTTTTAGATACCTAGTCTACATTTTTAACTCCATTTTCTTTTTCCCCTTTCATATATTGAGTTAAATCGTATATATTTTTTCTCGCCTGGCGATTTAAAACACTACTATACTTTGGTGGCATATTTGACGAAATAAGTGCCCACTAACTTTTCTAACAAATAATAAAAAATAACAGTAATATTAAAAACAACAAACAAAAACACAACGAAAACTTTTCTAATCGAATGTGCTCAAGACAGAGATAGCAACACAAACACTAAACAAATGCTGTCGTGTGACTGAGATATAATACCTCGTACCGAATATTGCCGAACTTGCACGAAGGTCACGAAGTTAACAAAAAGAGATGTGCATGTGCATGTGCAATGGGTGTCGTTTAATCGATTATTCTTAGAATCGATTGAAATTAAGTAATAAAAAGATGTTTCTATTCAATTTTATATTGAGGTTTTAAATATTCGTAAACATTCGTTATTCAAGAAGTCTGTAATAGATTTCTAAAATATAAGTAAATCATGTCTTTTAACAGAGAAAACATAATGTTACTATACATTTTTTTATGTAATAAAGACGAAAACTCAATTATTAATGATTAAATTCACTTTATTAGTTAATGTATTCACTTAAATATCTTCTAAACACTAATAATAACGTATTCCAAATAAAACTAATCGATTACGATATTTGATCGTATAAAGGATTGATTGTGTTTATGTAAGGTGCATCTCTAGCCTAGACTACCGCCCCCCGAACTTCACCTCATGTCACCATTTGGTTCCTAATAAATGTTACTGCGCAGCGTTCTGCACGAAGTTCGGACCTGCCAAGATAATTTGTTCGAACTGTACTTATTTTTTTTTTTGAGAAATTCCCCCCGAAAATAAACCTGTCGGTACCCATGTACGTATTGTAATAATACAACTATCGTTTTTCAAAAGTTGATTCTAAACGTGATTAAGTCATCGTTAGTCGCCAACCCGATGAACTAAGGCTAGCTATACCCACTTTGAGTTCTACACCACTCCCTAAAACTGTTGTGTACGTCCAAGTACCTGGATAGAGTTCTGTGTACCACCTGTGAGAACGTTACAGTCTGGTAATCTTCTTATAATTGTTTCAGGGGCTGGACGATGTGGAATCGAACGGCGGCGCCGTGGACGAGCCTGAAACATCATTTCAAAGTGAGGTAAGCAAACAGTTTTTAACTTCAATATACAAGTTGATTAGCGCCTTAAAATAAAGAAAATCAGATATTTCAATATTTTCATTTTACCATATTTTTTAAGCAATGGTACCTACTTATTTTTTTTTTTTGAGAAATTCCCCCCGAAAATAAACCTGTCGGTACCCATGTACGTATTGTAATAATACAACTATCGTTTTTCAAAAGTTGATTCTAAACGTGATTAAGTCATCCTTAGTCGCCAACCCGATGAACTAAGGCTAGCTATACCCACTTTGAGTTCTACACCACTCCCTAAAACTGCTGTGTACGTCCAAGTACCTGGATAGAGTTCTGTGTACCACCTGTGAGAACGTTACAGTCTGGTAATCTTCTTATAATTGTTTCAGGGGCTGGACGATGTGGAATCGAACGTCGGCGCCGTGGACGAGCCTGAAACATCATTTCAAAGTGAGGTAAGTAAACAGTTTTTAACTTCAATATACAAGTTGATTCTGGCGCACAAGAGTGACAGTGATTTGGGAATAGTGTGGCGGGCTTGTCATAAAAAAAATAGCTTCTATTGTCACTCAGATCAAGAATAAAAGATGACGGCGCGCCGCGAACACCAACAGTGAAGCTACAAAAACCACGCAACCACTACAAGTAAACATACACATTTTTACTTGTAGTAGCGTGGTTTTTGTGGCTATTGAGATAATCATAACAGGTTTGGTATCAAATGAAAGGACTTGGCGAGTACATCACAAATATGTATAATATACTAGCGGACCTGGCAGACGTCGTAACGTCGTACGCCGCAGGCAGCGACAGCAGCGCCACCTACCTGGTCCAAGATAGCAAAATCCCCATTAATAAAATGATCCGCCATTTATTGAATTCATTTCTTACAAAAAATGTGATAAATTAAGAACGGATCGACCGATTTTGTGAAAACTTCACATAAACCAACTACTAAATGGTCCGAATAAAGCCTAAACATTTGGTTTGGATAGGTGAGCCCGTTCTTGACTTATAAAATTACAACGAAAAGTGGCATTGATTTTTAAATACATATAAAAGGTGTTCGTCCGGTTAGCCGGGAATTTCTGATGGCACGGGCCTAAGCCAAGTGTTCATCAGTTTGGTTAAGTGTGGGTGTGGACAGATTAGATTCCACGTGATTGTGCACAGACTGAATGATATTATATATTATTAAAATTGAGACCTTGACCTCCAATATCTCCGTAACTAGAAGGTTAAAAAATATTGCAATGACGGGGAGAACAAGGGTGTTAAAGTAGGTTAAGGGTACCTCACTTTATTTTACCATTGTTTCAGGTATCACCCAAAAATGTCATGCGGAGACTACAAGCCTCTGCTGAGATAAGAAATATTATCAAGGTAGGAAATGATTTTCTTCAAACCCTGCTCAAAACTGGATTAGGTTTTGTTAAGCATCCGGGGCTGCGGGTTGTTGGAAAGAGATACCGCGGCCTCGACACAAAGGGCTAAGAAGGAACATTGGTGGTTTTTAGGCAGAAGAAGTCTCACACTCCTTTCTGCTTCCCAGAGTGGGAGGACTCATTTTACGATATCCCCAGCTTCCAAAAAAAAAAAATAGTTTTGCATGCTTAGCATCCTTAACCTTTAAGAAAGAACACGGTCTGCAAAGTCTCCATACAAATGTGTGCCGCTATTTTCTTCCTAAATAATGCCACTAGCTAGAGCTACCATTTTTATTTCAGTAAATTCAAAATCATACACGTCTCTATCGTTCCCTTTTTTTCTGCAACTAATACAGGGTTATTTCTAAAACACCGTTAACCTTGCAAGACTGTATTACTATTATCATAAACAACAACTTTTGTTCTATGACTTTTTACAAAACATAATACATTTACCAAAAACAAAAGTTCAAGATTTCGTTGTCCTATCTAACACATTTCAACTCTGTGTTTTGCTGTACCTACCTACGCCTGTCGCGCACTGTCGTAACTCGCTACGCTACGATTACCCCGCCGCCCTTACCCCGCTCCCCTCGCTATTGTACTATCGTTTTCTTTTGCTTCGCAGACTTGGGCAACATTTAGAGCGTACAATTTAAATATTTTTATTTTTGTAAGTAAATCTGATGAACTAAAATATGATGAATTTTTAAAAGTCATAGAACAAAAGTTGTTGATTATGATGTTAGCAACTTAGTCCTGAGAGGTTAACGGTGTTTTACAAATAACCCTGTATATTTAAGAGAATACGACCCTCGAAACAGTGACAAAAATGCGTCGTTTTACGGCTCCTGTTAGAGGACTACTAGAAGAATCCAAAAGGTCATCATCATCATCAACAGCCTATTAATGTTCCCACTGCTGGGACACAGGCCTTCTCTCTTTGAGAGGGAATGGGCTATAATCTACCACGCGGGCCTAGTGCAGTTTGGTAGAAGTCACATGTCTTCGATTTTTTTTGGTTCTAAGACATGCCGGTTTCCTCACGATGTTTTCTTTAACCGTTTTGAGAGCAGCGGTGATGAAATAAATTACGCAAAGTAATGTGCCTGCCTGGATTCGATCCCGCGACCGACTGTTCGTAAGTCGGGGCCAAATCCAAAATGTATTTAACACAAAAGTAATGGCTTACTTTATTCTTATTTGAATGTTAAAAATAATTGAATCGGCACAGTTGTCGAGGAGAAAAGAAAAATACGAACCTTCCATTCGTATGTACAGCTAGTAATAGGTACCTACATCATATTCCCCAAACAATAAGTTGACAAAAACAAATCTAATAAGTCCGTCGGATAGATTTCCAAAAAATATTATCATTATTATTGTATATAATTTTTTCTTTTTTCACAATGAAGATCTCGCACTGCATTATTTACCACGTAGTGACGTCAAAAGCCCCTCACTCATAATCTTTGACGCGTTTTATCTATTTTTAATAATTTGATAAAACAAAAAACACGCATCCAATCATTTTCGATAATCTAACTGATGGACTAAATAGAATATTTAATTACTCAGTCCGATCACCTATTGTCTCTGGGCAGAGCGGTAGGGATTCTCAGACTTCTAACGACTAAAAACCACATATATTCCTTCTTAGCCCTTTGTGTTCGAGTCGCGGTAATTCTTATCAACAACACGCAACGCCGGCAGAAAATAAAAATCAGATAAATAAATATTATTTATTTGTATATTGGTAAATGCGAAAAAAATATATTAGTGGTAATAAATCCTAACTAATCCGGACTAAACAGAATCATATTTTGTTTAGTCTAGAAACAGCCCTATAGTCCGGTTTAGCAGTCTTGCAACGTTCAACGGCAAGTGGCCACACCTAAAAAACAAAAACACTGCACCACTGACTTTTTAGTACCCTACGGCCGCGGCACCAGCGCCCATCATCGACGTAGGTTGCGTGCCAATTTTTTCTCGCGTCCCGATTTTTACGTGTATGTATCGTGAATTCATTGTTAGACGACTACAACTTCTTGTTTTTCATCGTATTTTGTTTTCATAAGGTAAGAATTTTGTTTGTTTATATTGTTTAATAGTTTGTAAAATAATAATAATAATAATAATAATATTTCACAACTATCACACAACGCCATCTAGTCCCAAGCTAAGCAGAGCTTGTGTTATGGGTACTAGACAACTGATAAACATACTTATATATTTCTAAATACATACATATTATAGATAAATTACACCCAGACACAGAACAAATGATCGTGCTCATCACACAAACATTTGTCCTGGGTGGGAATCGAACCCACGACCTCCGGCATAGCAGTTAGGGTCACTAACCACTAGACCAACAGGCCAGTCAAATATAATATAATATAATAATAATAATCATCAGCCTATATTGTTCCCACTGCAGGGACTCAGGCCTCCCCTCTAGGAGTGGGATGGGCTATAATCCACCACGCGGGCCCAGTACGGATTGGTAGATGTCACATATCTTCGAATTTTTGGTTCTAAGATATGCCTCCGAGTTTCCACACGATGTATTCCTTCACCGTTTTTAGAGCAGTGGTGATGAAATAAATGCGCCTGCCTGAACCCACGACCAACGGTTCGTAAGTCGGGGCCGCCACCACTGGGCCCACTGCTCACAAAACTATACAATAATACCTTGTAAATGTTATGGTGCAATAAATTTTGAATTTGAATTTCCCGGAGACCAGAATCTCTACGTATCTACATTGGGACGCGAGGGTCGGCGGACCGCGTAATTATTTTGTCGCGCGGACATTTTTACATTGCGATATCTTCTATGATATTTGTTTAAACTATATAGAGTAAAGAACAGAAAAAACAGGAGTAAAGGCACAAATATTGTATATTAAATTTCCGTTCTAACAAACACATTTATTTATTTATGCCATAATACCATATGGGTTTAATAAGCTTCGCAAAAAATAATTCTATTTAACATAACATATTGGTACGAGCTGGGTATGGGATAAATAAAAGCACTACCAATTGAACACACGAAATAACTTTATTACTCGCAAAACACTTATAAACAATCGCTAATCACTACTGAACACTTTATCGCACTAGATAAACCTTTCGTTGTCTCGCTTATAAGTAGACTGACTCGCTTCGTTTTTTTTTTTTGGTAGTGGCATCTCGCAGTTCAGTCTATAAGACTGGCTTCTGCTTAACCGGACAATCCCTGTGGATGCCTTGAGTTTAAGGCCTCCAGCCAGGGGAAATGACTCGCTTCGTCCTCTCTCGGTCCTTTTATACCCCATACACACAAAAGAAATTCGAGAAAATTCGCTATTATTCCATAAAGCATCCAGAAAAAACATTAACAAAAAATAAACTTAAAGATAAAATAACCAACAAAGAAGAAGTTACTTTACGCCGCCGTAGGCATACGGTCGAAATTAAAATGCAAGTACCTGCCGACGCCGGGCGCGGTAGTTATACCTACAGAATGGAAATAGGTAACTACACTCGCGAGCAAAAGTATGGAATCACTTACTTGGACTTGATATTTTAACACATCAAAAACTGTACATCACTCAAAATGCTTGGGTGTGTAAAGTTCATTTAAGCGTACAATTGGGATTTTCTTGCTGAATTTGAATTTGTTACTGGATTCAACCCAGGGCATATTACTAAAATGCTTGACTTGCTACGGAGGGATGTAAATAAATCCATAGACTTTGAAAATGTTGAACACATGAAAAATACTACTTGTCGATATTGGACAGGCTTGACTGTTTTGATCTTTCTGGCAATATTAACTTGCATACCGCAATTGTCCAATATATGCAAAAAACCTAAAACAGCACTTGGAATGTATTTAATAAAAATAAGAACTGGGAAACCTTTTCGACGCATTGCCTCTTTGTTTTGTTTATCCACTTATACAGTCTGCCAGTATGTAAAAAAGACTCGTGGCTGCTTATTGGATTCATATGTTCCGTTACAATTGGGCATTGATAATATCCCTAGGGCAAGCTTGTCTAGTAGAAATCTTTTGATTCCACAGGGTGTTTTTGGCACATAAGAACGTAATCCTATAGTAATTTTTGATGGCACACATATAGTTGAAAGTACCTACCTATTTTATACAGAAGTATTTGGGCGCAGCTATAATCATTTAAAAAAAACAGTTGTATATTATATTCGCAAAACTCGTCTAACTGCCTATTCAAAAAAAAAACCTACAGCTAACATAAATATGCCAATCTATTAAAACCTTTTATAATGGCAACCACAGAAGGATTTATTTTAGATGTTTATGGTCCGTATGCTGCTACAACATCTGATGTCCATTTAATGAACCTTTAATTTAATGAGCTTTTTGCACCCAGTGGTGCTTTAAGAAATTATTTTAGAGAAAATTATGTCTTTTTGCTAAATAGATGGTTTCGAGATGCTATATGACTACTTACCTCATTAGGATTCTCAGTAAACAAGCCAGAGACTCTAGATGTAGGTGAAACACTGTCCACAATAAAAGCAAATAAATCTCGACTTGTAACCTTGTGCAGATGGGTAATTGAAGAAGTAAATGGTCGGTTTAAACGTGATTTCAAAATGTTTAGAAATAAATATTTTAGTGTAGCATCAAGACACTTGATGAGCGATTTTAGAATTTGCGCTGCAATATTGAACAATTTTCATCCGCTTCTAACCGACCGTTCTGATGCTCAAGCAATCTTAGACAGAGCAATGCTAAGAGTGAACTTGCCGAATTATTTAGGTGATTATGTGCTTGAGCATCATTTAAATAGAGGCCGAGCCAGTTTCATAAGAATCGATGATGCCCAATTACCACAAATAAATATCTTCCCTGTAATGGAAATGTCAGACTTGATTTTGTTCAGTCTTGGAATTTACCAAATTAAGCAAGCTGGATCTTATTATAGGGAGCATATTCGTGCAAATAGGACAGTTTTGGTTGAAATAAGTGAAAGCTTAGAAATCACAAATGTCCCAGGCATAATGTCATCACATGAGACAGTATTGTTTAGAGGCAGGATCAGATCAAGACATCAAAGCAATAAAGTATACTACACTTATGTTTTGATAAAATTAATAGAGTAAACTAATTGGTACGAGAGCATTTCTGAATATTACTGCAGCTGTATAGTAGGGAAGCGAACAGTCGGAAGTTGTGCTCATGTGATGACGATCATATGGTATCTAGGGTGGGCTCGGCATTTGAACAACATATTACCGCCTTTCTTGATGATATTATTTATTTATTTATTTATTTATTGCACAATGTACACATCATAATTACACGCTAGGCTTAGAACTAGTGAGTACATGACCCTGTTAGGGCGCAGCAAGATAACTTAAAACTAACAATATTGCAGTATAAATATTATATGTATAACGTAATTAGAAACTTTTAAAATTATTCAATTTTAAAACATTATATTAATTCAAACTTAAACTTATATCTAGCTCTAGACAAACAAAAAACCTAAGAAATAAGAATATTTATTAAAATTTAACATACATTGTATAAATATACATATATATTTCAAACACTCTATTTTAACATTTTATCTTCCAGGAGTTCTTGAATACTATAATAACACTTATCTCAGAGCAATGATTTTAACTTGGCTTTAAATACACATAGTGTTTTTGTGGACCGTATAGTTTCAGGTAATTTATTATATACTTGTATACTTCGGTATTCTGGGCTATTTTTGTACATTGTTATCCTAGGTGCTGGTAAAGTTAATTTAGTTTTGCGGCGCTCGTTTTTGTAAAAATTAAATAGATTTATGTTTTTCTTCACAAAAGTTGCTATTTCTATTATATAAATACAGGGCAGGGTTAACATTTTTTCTTCTATAAAGTGGGGTCTGCAGCTATTTCTAGGTTTTATTTTGAATAATATGCGCATGCATTTCTTTTGAGCAATGAATAGATCGTTCGCATCAACACTGTGTCCCCACATGATGATTCCGTAACGTAGCCACGCGTAAGCATATGCGTGGTAAGCAGAGAGGGCACAGTGAGTTTTTGTGTTTGATTTTAGCACACTAAGTCCATTATGCGAATTGTGACAGTTTTATTTTAGTTTTTTCGACATGTTTTTTCCAATTTAAATGAGAGTCTAATGTAATACCTAATAGTTTGAATTCTTCTACTTCTTCAATTTGGATAGTATTTGTTATATTTTTAAGATATTTTTTTCTTTTTGGTAGGGTTTGAATTGTATGATTTTAGTTTTTTTGTTGTTTACTTCGAGATTGTGATTCTGAAGCCAACGTTTAATTAGGTTAAAAGTTTCAACAATCTGGGAGTCATATTGTAGGTTTTGAGAAGGGCTTTTAAAGAGTACGGATATGTCATCAGCGAACAACACACATAGATGGTCACATATTTTTGGTAGGTCATTGATGTAGATGAGGAAAAGTATACATCCTATTACAGTACCCTGTGGAATTGACCAGTTTGTGGTAAGTATGTTCGAGCGGACGTTTTGTAACTCGCAGGTGTCGTTGTCTAGGTGTTCTATCTGTACGTACTGTTTCCTGTCAGCAAGATACGATTTTAACCACTCAAGTGCGTCTCCTCTGATGCCAACTCCATTTAATTTCGTTAGTAAGATTGAGTGTGAAACTTTGTCGTAGGCTTTAGTCATGTCGAGCAGGAGACCTATAGCATAGTTTTTGTCTCGGATGTATGTTAGTATTTCTTGTGTGTATTTATAAACTGCTAGGGTCGTCGATCGGTTTGTCCGGAATCCAAATTGGTTGTTGTCTAGTATGTCGTATTTTTCTAAGAATCTACACATACGTATTGTAATTACTTTTTCAAATATCTTTGAAAATGCTGGAAGAAGTGCTATTGGTCTGTATTGACTAGGGTCATCAGAATTTCCATCTTTTTTCGGTATGGGTTTAATTATTGCTATTTTTAACCGGGATGGGAATGTTTTTTCTTCAAACGATTGATTTACTAGGTATGTTAATAGAGGGGTGAATTCTAAAATACATGTTTTTATTAATGTTGGGGGTATCTCATCGATGCCACCAGCTGTGTTTGTTTGGGAGGTGTTGGATGATGTCAAATATCTCTTTTTCCGTAACAGGTTCTAGAAACATGGAATTAATGGAGGGCGTAATAACTGAATGGTCTTTCGGTGTTTTCGGGCTATTGTTATGTGTGTTTGGGGAGCCGACGGAAGCAAAGTATTGGTTGAACTCGTTTGCAATAGCGGTGGGACAGTTTGTTATGTTATTGTTAATTTTTATTGTCATGTTTCCACTGTGAATATTTTTAGGTTTTTTTGTTATGCGTTTTATTATATGCCACATGGTCTTTGTTTTGTTTTTTGATTTTTCCATCTCTTGTGAATAATTCTGTTTTTTAGAAACTATTACACATTTTTTAAGAATTTTAGAGAACTGTTTGTAGTGATGTTTTAGTACTTTATTTTTTGATTGGTTAACTAATGTTTTTAAGAGTCTTTTATGTTTACACGACTTATTTATTCCTTTGGTTACGTAGTTCTTAGTTTTGGTATTCGTTATTTTTAAACGTTTTAATGGGATAGTGGTGTTTAGAATTTCTTTCAATCTGTCTTCAAAGAGGTTGTAGTTGTCGTTTATGTTATTATTAGGTATGAAAATGTTTTTTTTTTTTTTTTATTATAGCTAGCCAGTGTTGTCCCACTGCTGAGCAAAGGCCTCCCTCCATTCCTTCCAACGGTCACGATTCAGTGCAATGTCTCTCCAATTCTCAAGGAAGACATCCAGTTCGTCCCGCCATCTCCTTCGTGGTCTGCCACGACCTCGCGTCACTGTTTCAGGGCACCAATCCTGAGCTTTACGGGCCCACAGCTCGTTCGACATGCGACAGACATGTCCTGCCCAGTCCCATTTAAGTATGGCAGCCTTTTGAGCAACGTCAACAATTTGCGTTTTGGAGCGCAGTGTAGTGTTTCGAACCCGATCGATTAATTTTACACCTAAGATACTGCGCTCCATAGCATGTTGGCAAACCTTGAGTTTGGACCTTTGGATGTTAGTCAAAGACCAAGTTTGTGCACCGTAGGTCAAGATGGGGAGAATACACATGTCCATTAGCTTTCGCTTCAGAGACATGGGCAGAGTGCCCTTAAAATACTCTTTCATGGACCAGTAACTCTTCCAGGCATTTTCGGTTCGTCTTGCGATTTCCTTATCTTGCCGTGCCTGGAAAGAGATTACTTGGCCCAAGTAGATATATTCTTGGACATATTGTATATTCTCCCCGCCGACGAGGATGCTCCTCTTGGAGCTGTTGGTCATTACTTTGGTCTTTGACATGTTCATCTTTAGTCCAACCTCAAGGCTTGCATCGCTAAGATCTTGTAGCATTTGCTCTAGTTCTGTTGCTGTGGGGGAGAAAAGGACAATGTCATCGGCAAAACGCAGATTATTCAACCTTGTTTTGCCGACGACAATGCCCTTCGCTTCCCATTTGACTGCCAACGTCTGAAATACTTCTTCTAGGGTACTGGTGAACAGTTTTGGAGACAACGGGTCGCCCTGCTTGACTCCCTTGAGAATATCAAACTTTGGACCTAATCCCTCTAACTTAATAGCAGCAGTACTTTGGGTGTATATATTACGTAAAATATCTATGTAAGTAGGTTCTATCTTTTGTTTAGTAAGGGCACTAAATATTGCAGAATGTGTGATGCTGTCAAAGGCTTTAGAATAGTCGAGTCAAATGCAAGATACAAAGGACTTTTATATTCCTGGTATTTCTCGACTATTTGATTGACGGTGTGTAAGTGGTCGGTGGTGGAAAGTCCTCTACGGAAGCCTGCTTGTTCTGGAGGTTGTTTGAGATCTAACTGGTCAGCTATGCGTTTTTCAATGACTTTAATAAACGTTTTGTAGATATGAGAAATGAGACTAATTGGCCTATAATTATTGATGTCGGACTTATCGCCTTTCTTATGGAGGAGTATTATATTAGAATGGCAGAAATTGGATGGAAGATTACCGGTACGAAGAATGTCGTTGAAAAGTTTTGTGAGGTAAAAGAGGAGCGATGGTTCACCCATTCTTAGGGCTTCGGTGCTAACACCATCTTCGCCGCAGGATTGGTTATATTTTAAAGTACTTAATGCATCGCGGACCTCTACTTCTGATATGGGTGGAATATTTTCGGAGCAAGAATAGCTGGATATAGGTTGTGTTTTTGATGTATCGGAATAAAGATTTTTATAGAATGCTGTGCAAATCTCTAGAACCTTTTCTCTTTTAAATTGTTTAACGCCATTGTTGTCCGTTAGACATGTGATCCACGATTTATGGTTGGTGACTCCTTGCTTAGCTATTTTCAGTGATCGGTTCTTTTCCAAAATGTTTTGAAAATGTTTTGCCAGTCTATATCTCTTAATTTAAGTTTGAATGGTACGTAGTATTTTGGGTGATTTGTTGGTCGAATTTGTTTATAGATAGGTTTACTTCGTGTCCTAGAAAACAGTTCAAAGCTATATGTCACGCATTTATGATCGGAGATCCCTTTATCCTCAACAGATACAGAAACATTTTTATTATTCGTAAAGATTAGGTCAATGCAGGTTGATGTCGTGGGTGTTTCCCTAGTTGGTTTATTAACAATTTGATGCAAATTATATTCAAGCATAGTTGTCATGAGTTTTTTATAGTGTTTGGAACTTAGGACTGCGTTAATATTAAAGTCACCTCCTATTATTATATGTTTCTTGTAGTGGTGTGATTTTAGTTTTGTGAGTAACTGTTTGAGAAATATAAAGAATTGGTCTATTTTACGGTCCGTTCTATACAAAGTACTTAATGAGAAGTATATTTGGTTTTATTTCTACCGCACAACATTCGATAACATGTTCTATACTTAAGTTGCTAAGGTCTGATCTCTCAGTATAAGCGGTACCAGTTGGCAGGAGTATGGCGACGCCACCACCTCGCGGCGTTGGCGGCGACAGTATGCCGAAGCGATCTCGTAGCCTTCGATGCGTAAGAAGGGGTATTGCTTATCGGTGATCCAAGTTTCCGATAGGCATACTGCTTGGTATTGTTGCTCTTGAAGTAGGTTTTCTAGTAAATGGGTCTTGTTTTTTATGCTTTGTACATTTTGAAGTATGATGCTGTATTTAGTTTCGAAAGGAATGATCGACTGAGTTGTGAGTCAAGTTGTTCCTGAAGGAATTGTTGAGGTCACAGTTGTTGATTTGTTTGCTATTTTCCTTTTCTATTCTGGTAGCCGGACTGTTTTCGGGAGAGACCATAATTTGTGTATTTGGTGATTCTTTTTCGGGTGCTATCATATTATTTTGTACGTGACCATTAATTATGAGTTGATTGCTTCTGATCACCGCACGGTGACCCTCTTTTCTTGCTTCGTATAACATAACTTCGTATTGTTAGGGAAGATGTTGAAAATGAAGAAGTAGAATAAATATAAGTAAATACTTACATTATTCTTTTATTTCTCTACCTAATACACATGTTCACCTATTCGGACCTGCTGGAGTGACTTTTACAAAAGATTAACATATCCAATGTAGTCTGTCTGGTTTACCGACCCACCGTGAAGGAGATGCTTAACCTACAGTAGTCATTCTGTAGTTTACCAACTTCATGGTCTTAATGTCCCAAATTGTAGGAGAAAATAAAGATCATTCCTATGGCCAATTCTAGCTAATCACTTGTAAACAAACGACTGTGAGTGAACTGTCAAGTGTTAAACTTAACTATTGACGCAGGTAATGATTTCAAAGGTGGCAAAGGACTCAATGTCATACATCCAAATCATGGAGATAATTAGTTAGTTTTATTCTAAAGCCATTTAATATTAATTTATATAACATAAAAGCGTATAATATGCTTTAAAAATAATATTTAACAGCTTTTTCTTAGATTAAATGTGCTAAAATAATTTAATATGGTTAAAAAAATATCTAGATTTTAAATGTTTATTTATTAAATAATGGTGCTTTTAATATTTTTTTGGTTTTGTAAGGCTATCCTAGATAATTTTCCCTACCAGAAAAACCGCACATGATAGTGGTTCAAGCAAAAAATTATTTTAAGCCCATTTCATAACATGTCCTTTTAAATTAGTGGAAACTGGCCCACTAAAATCGGTTTTTTATTGGTCAAAGTGAAATTATTCATTCGTCGACTCCTTTAGCATACAACGCCCGGCTCCTATTTTTTCACCTGAGATAACTTTAAAATGACGAAAGGGAGTGTCAAACTTGTGCAGATTTAAACCCACACCCATTCCTTCTTAGCCCTTTGTATTCCGGGGCCGCGGTATCTCCTTCGAACAGCCCCGGTTAATGCTCGACTCCTTTAGTTTCATTATTAAATGTTTACACAATTTTTGTTGACAGACTGAGGACTCTTGCCATGCCTCTGATGAAATCAAGATATTCTGTCCAAGATGCAGCACTGAAGTTCCACACACCGCCGAAGGGATACAAGAGGTAACTATAAATACAATATCCATACTAAACATACTTATCATCTAAGTAGGCACTCTCACTCAACTACAAATAAGTAGTCCATGATATGCTTACCTGTAAGATTAATGGTTGACATTTGTCTGACTCTTATAAAATAATAATAAAAACGTTTATTCATCTCTCCACAAGTTACATCGTGAATCGTGATGATAGATTTATAGGTTCACATGTAGTTTGGCAGAAAGGTGTAATTTGTGGGAGATCTGCAGGGCTAATTGCGTATCTTTTAAATGACAGTGGCTAACCTATAGTGCCTTTCAATTACTGTCAAATGGTTCCATTTTGTACTAAACCATAACCAATTTGACAGTTAATCCATAGACAATATGATAGCCACTGTGATTTAAAAGATACGCAATAGCCCTGCTGGAGTCTAAACTAACGTGCCTGTATTTTAGAACTTCAGGCATCACTTAATAAATAGTGCGAAATTGGTGACGGTGTGTGTATGTATGTGTCTTTAGTAGTCTTTACTTTCATGCAGTCTATCCATTAAGGATCATTACTGACTTAATTAAAATATGATCCTAATTAGTCCGTCTATTAGATTATCGAAAAATATTGGATAAGTATTTTTTGTTTTATCAAATCAATAAAAATTGTAGAAGATAAAACGCGTCAAAGATTTGAGTGGGGGGTTGTGACGCTACTCACCGGTAAGAAATGTCATAATAATACCTTTTTTTTGGCGGGTGGAAAATCACCCCTCCCGCTCTTGCGCAGAGCGAAAGGGAGTGTCAGATCAGACTTCTACTGACTAAAAACCACCCATATTCCTTCTTAGCCCTATATGTCGAGGCCGCGGTATGTCTTACAACATCCCGCAGCCCCAACGGTCATGTCATCATGTGATGTCATACTAATGCCTTAGAATATGACGTCATACGAGTTTTCAAAGTACTGTATCGTTTTCATTGTTTGTTTACGTGATAAAAGAAAAAAAAAATTGTCCAATTTTTTTTGGAAATCTATCTGTTGTACTACTTAGTTTTTTTTGTTTACTATCTTATTGTTGGTGAGCGCAATAAATAAAATATAAAACCTGTCTGGCCTTTTCACACTAAAGGTCGTGGTCGGCATCCAGTCTAACCGGATGCACCTGAATACAAGTTGGGAAGTTAGGGTCCGCTACCCAGAGGGTTTTGACTTATCATAGTGTTTACTTATCTAAATATCGGCCTAGGCTTTACCCATCCATGTTGGGGTCGGCTTCCAGTCTTACCGGATGCTGCTGAATATTTTACATGGAGCGACGTCTTATCCAACCTCCACAATCCCGTTAGGACGGGGTACTGGATATCCATTGATAAGACTGGTTGTCAGACTGTGGCCACTGTTTTAATGCTTAATATATTTTCTGAAACACCCTTTTTTTTTTAGGCGAATGGAAAATCATCAAATAATCCCTCCCGCTCTTGGGCAGAGCGAAAGGGAGTGTCAGACTTCTACTGACTAAAAACCACCCATGTTCCTTCTTAGCCGTCTATGTCGAGGCCGCGATAACTAGTGTACAACCCGCGGCCCATTCTGAAACACCCTCAGAACGAGGAGCCCAGAGGGTCTCTTTACACTCTTTACAGCTTTTTACATTGTAGCTTTAAGCCTTTTTGAGCTCCACAATAGGCACAAACATAACAGATCGGTAGTCCCCTACATCTTCAGTTACCCCCCCTTTTTTTAGAGGGTGGAAAGTCATCAAATGACTCCTCCCGCTCTGGGCGGAGTGGACGGGAGTGTCAGACTTCAACTGACTAAAAACCCATTTTCCTTCTCAGCCTTCGGTATCTCTTTCAAACAACCTGGAGCCCCGACAGTTACCCCCTAACACTATAACATTATCTGTTTTAATTACAAGCAAACAAATAAATTATCAATTATTCACAGGATAAAATAAAAAACCTTGTCTCAAGAGTCTTCCATTACTTTGAGCAAGAGTACGAAGAGTTAAAGACTATTTACGAAGACCTAGACCTGACTCCTTTCTCCATGTTCCACCAACGTACTGCGTTGGCTACAGGAGTGAGCAAGGCAACGCTAATGCAGATACTGAAGGAGGAAGAGAGAAGGAATGAGGAGAGGCAATTGGAACTGCCTCAGCAAGGAGCAGCTCGCAAGAGACGCAGACAGAACGATAGGTATGTGTTTGTCTACAGTCACTACATCACTACATATTACTAAACAAAGTCCTCCGCCGCATCTGTCAATAAACTCATATACAGGGTGTAAATCAACCCTTCACACATACGTCAACCAAGCATTCTGTACATCAAACTAAGTACCCCTACGCGAAGATTTTTGCTGGGAAAAGACTTTTTTTTTGGGGTCAAAAATTTCTTTTTACGATAAAACGCACGTAGCACTCAAAAACATTGTGCTAGTGGATGCTTTGAATAGTAAAAGGGTCATGGAGGTAATTTAAGTAAAGTTACAACCTGAAAAACTAGTATTTTAGTGTGTAAGCAGTACCTTTGTGCTCTTCTATTTTTTTATATATTTTCCTTTTTTTTGTATTTTGTGAGTACATAAATAAATAAATAAATAATAAATATTTACAAAAACAGCTGTGCAAAATTTGGAACTTTGACCCCTAATATCTCTGTAACTAGGGGGTTCCCAGATATGGTCTAGAACAAAAAAAATATCGCAGTGGTGGGGAGAACAAGTGCCCTTCGTTTGCGTTAAGGGTACTCCCTTACACCCTTTATTACTACTTCGATTTGCATACTGTTTTCCAATGGATAAAGTGGTTTTCGGGGATGGTTAATTTGTCAGGAATTTGTATACATTGGCTAAAATATTATGATATTTGTTGGAGTTTTCTTAAAAAACAAATTCACGATTTCTTTTGGTCGCGATAACCGACATCCACGCGGGCGAAGCTGCGGGCATCAGATAGCTCACAGCTAGGATACAGATAGTTGACAGTTAGTGAAAGAACACCGAAAGTAGGACAGCACAAGAATCATTAGACAGGCATGTGAAAGTTAAAATAAGTGAGCATCATCATCATCATTATCAACAGCCTATTAATGTTCCCACTGCTGGGACACAGGCCTCCTCTCTCTTTGAGAGGGAATGGGCTATAATATACCACGCGGGCCCAGTGCGGATTGGTAGATGTCACATGTCTTCGAATGTTTGGTTCTAAGCCATGCCGGTTTTCTCACGATGTTTTCCTTCACCGTTTTGAGTGCAGCGGTGATGAAATAAATTACACAAAAAATGCGCCTGCCCGGGTTCGAAACCACGACCTACTGTTCGTAAGTCGGGGCCGCCACCACTGGGCCACCGCTGCTCTCGTAAGCACTCGGAGATAATTTAAAAAAATGCCTATAAATGCCAAGTATAGCTTGATTTGTCGTCGCATCTACCAGGGTACTTAACAAAACGTGAAACCGGATCAAAATGAATTGAAAAAATTAACAAAAATTGTATTCTGTTTTAGTACAAGCAATGAACACGGTTCGGATCATAATGTCGACGATATGAAGCAACCAACCTATGATGATGAGTGAGTATAGGTACTTATAATTAAGTAAGGGTACAGTACATGGCGCTTATGGCTTAACTAGCTGTTGCCAGCGGCTTCACCCGCTACAACTCGAAACTTATCCCACGGGAAGATAAACACGGGATAAAAACTATGTGTTAATTCCAGATAATAAACTATCTGTCTGCCAAATTTTATCCAAATCCGTTCAGTAGTTTTTACGTGAAGAAGAAACAAACACACACACTCACTCACAAACTTCTTTCGCCTTTATAATATTAGTGTGATAATAACAGGCTTCGCTTGCCTAAGTACGTCCGAATATGGCTGTCTGGCTGACCACTCATTACATATTTTAGGGGATCAGACTGAGTAAAAAAATATGATCCTAATTAGTCCCGTCAGGTAGATTATCGAAAAATATTGGATACGTTTTTTTTTTGTTTTATGAAATTAATAAAAATGACGAATATAAGACGCGTCAAAGATCATGAGTGGGGGGGGGGGTTGTGATGTCATTTGCAGGTAAAAAAAATTACTAACTTAGAAGTTTTCGAGGAGTTTACGAGTTTTCGAAGCACTGTATCGTCTTAATTTTTTATTTATGTGAAAAAATAAAAAATACGTGTCCAATATTTTTTGGAAATCTATCTGACGGACTAATTAGTTTTTTTTTGTCTGATCCCTTTCAAGTTATCAAGTTTCCTCCGTGCCTCGGAAAGCACGCTAAGCCGTTGTTCCCGGCAGTGATTTGTAGATGTAAGTCAGTGACATGAAAGTCTGACAACCAGTCTTACCAAAAGGTATCGTATTACGTGGTTTGTCAGTTTTCTTCTCCATTATCAGTCTCTCTCTTCAAGTGCCTCTCCAACTAGTGAAGGTTGGCAGTGAGCTCCGCGCATCTCAATCTGAATCGGTCTTTTGCCAGTCTAAACCCCTCCTGCCCCTGCTCCCTGGTGCCCCTTTTTACCGATGTTTTATAAGTGCCCATGTAGGCCTATGGAAATAAAAATATTTTGATTTTTAAAAAGCTCCGCAGCGCTCTTAACTCCCGTCCATTCCCGGATATTGCGCAGCTACGATTTCTTCCTACGACCCACTACTCTTGCCTGTGTCAGTAACCAGTTCATAAAAAATTGTGATTGTAACAATGTATATTTTTTAATCTTCCAGAGAACAGACGTTGGTCGTGAAGATGGAACCTCCCGAATTCAGCTAGTAAGTAATTAATTACTATCACCAGGCTTTATTGAGTTCCGTAGTCAACATGCAACCCTAGTTTTGCCATGTCCGTCCGCACTATATCTCAAAGACTCTTAGTACTATAATGCTCTAATTTGGCATGATACAAATGAGATAAAGTGGTAAAATAAAATTTAGAATTTTTTTTTTAGTGGGATGTTTTTTTTTTCTCGTGAAGTCCATTGATTGACATGTCATTGGATAGGTCTTAATTGCGAGTATGCTTAAAAAAACATTTTTTCGATTAAGGGATTCGTTTGTAAAATATTAAGCTTTGATGTGCAATTTTTTGTTTGACTCAAGTGTGGCTAACCTAACGTAAATCACCAATAAGGGTTGTGTTTGGGTCCCGTCGGGGCTGCGGGTTGTACACAAGTTACCGCGGCCTCGACATATATTGCTAAGAAGGAACATGGGTGGTTTCTAGTCAGTAGAAGCCTGACACTCCCCTTCGCCCTGCCCAAGAGCGGGAGGAAATATTTGATAATTTTCCTCCCGCCAAAAAAAAAAACGGGTTGTGTTTGGGTGTGTGAAAAAAATCGTAGCATAAATGTATAACGGGTCAGTTTCTGAAGTCGGTGGCAAAAACTTCCGACGAATTGAGAACCTCCTCCTTTTGAAAACTTTACAAAAAATAAAACCGACTCCAACAAAAAAAAAGCACAAAAAAGTAAAAATAAACTTTAGAACAAAAATCTGTTTCTGAAGTCGGTGGCAAAAACTTTCGACGAATTGAGAACCTCCTCCTTTTGGAAAATTTTAACAAAAAATAAAACTGACTTCAGCAAAAAAAAAAGCACAAAAAAGTAAAAAATAAAC
Organism: Diarsia rubi; assembly: GCA_932274075.1. NCBI lineage: Eukaryota > Metazoa > Arthropoda > Insecta > Lepidoptera > Noctuidae > Diarsia > Diarsia rubi. Next base: position 3,976,272 of record OW026441.1, read on the forward strand.
TTTAGTACAAAAATCAATTTCTGAAGTCGGTGGCAAAAAACTTCCGACGAATTGAGAACCTCCTCCTTTTGGAAAATTTAAAATTTTAACAAAAAATAAAACTGACTTCAGCAAAAAAAAAAGCACAAAAAAGTAAAAAATAAACTTTAGAACAAAAATCTATTTCTGAAGTCGGTGGCAAAAAAATGTCCAAAAGTTTTGTAACACACCAATTTACCACACAGAATTCTTATCCTTAGTATTAAATAGAAGTAACCTTAGTTACTTCTTATAACATCAGTTAACTGCCAGTAAAAGTCCCGTCAAAATAGGTTCAGTCGTTTTGGAGATAAGCTGGAACAAACAGACAAAAATTGAATAAAACTTTTTCGTTATGTACGTTAAAAAATTTCATATGCATTTAGTATAAAAGTGTTATTTTGTTATTACAAAAATAATGTTTTTTTAAAGTATATGTGTTCTATTAATATTTATTTGAATTTCAGTGAGGAACCTGAAGTCATGTTACCGGTAGAACCCGGTGTTGGTGCAATTGACACGTAAGACTAAACTTAGTTCCTTATTCGAGTCATTGGAAGTTGTTTACTGATTCCTTTTAATCCACCCGTCCCCTTTAAACAATGTAAAATAGGGGATCGGACAAAAAAAAACTAATTAGTCCGTCAGATAGATTTCCAAAAAATATTGGAGTCGTATTTTTTCTTTTTTCACATAAACAAATAATGAAGTTAATACAGTGCTTCGAAAACTCGTGAACTCAACATGTAAAATAATTATTTTATTTTCAGGGCGCAACTTCAAATGGACCCACTTGATGTAGAGGTGAAGAATGAACTACGAGATGATGATATGGCTACGTAAGTCATCACTTTTCACTATTGTAGAAGTCTTCCATTGTCTTATGATATGATGGTAATGGAGACCCGAAATTCTTAAGGTGAATGCGAAAAGGTAACCCGTGAAATTCGTATTTCTTACGTTTTTTCCAATTTACCGGTCAGTGTCAAGTCGTGTGTTAAATAAAATAAGATTCGCGGCAGTAACAAATGTCTATTTACTGCGGTAGGCAGTCGCTCCATGTAAAATACTGGTATTTGGATGAGATGAATCGTCGTTTTGGCTTTACTGTCGACACTTATCGTGCACATCTTGCTACATCATGCAAAATGTTATAGTAATTATTTTCATATTTTTTTACGACATTATGCGTCAGGGATTTGATTTTGCGTATGGGAATTTAATTAAAAGTATAAAAGTATGAATATTGTTTTACTTTATGACATTTACACGACCAGTCATAGAGATGTAGAATGCACTTGATACTATTTTGATGAATATACTTCTACTATTAATAATATCATAAAACCCGGCTTAGGTTACAAAAATTAACTTTAGTAGTAGTTAATATGATAATTGTAGACAAAAAAATCAAAGTTAGATTTAGAAAGGTTTTGGCACGGGATTCTATACATTAAAAAACTTTGTTTTAAACACTAAACTAATTAAAGCTGTTTATGATCTGAAATATCTCTATGCGAGGTTAACCTGATTGGTAGCGTTGGCGGTACAGGCCGTGGCGACGCATCGCCACGCTTAACTATGTATTCCAATATTATAAAGCTGAAGAATTTGTTAGTTTGTTTGTTTGAACTCGGTAATTTCAGGGACTGCTGGTTGGAATTTAAAAAATATTTTTGTTTTGGATAGTCCATTTATCGAGGAAGGTTATAAGCTATATAACATCATGCTACAACCAATAGGAGCGGATTATAAATGAAAAAGGTTCATCATGCAGTCTTCAATGACACTCCATCACAGCAGGTTTTCCTTGCTGCGACCAACCAGCGCCACCTACCGGGCTCCATTAATTGAATTCATTTGTTACAAAAACTGAAAAACCGCTCGACCGATTATGTGCAAACTTCACATAAACCATCTACTAAATAGTCCGAACAAAGCCTAATCATTTGGTTTGGATAGGTGAGCCCGTTCTTGAGTTAGAAAATTACAACGAAAAGTGGCATTGATTTTTATATTTATTGATATGTCAGCCAGCCAGGACCAACAGCCTAACTTGCTTTCCGAGGCACGGAGGAAACTTGGTATGTAATATAATATTTGTTTGCAGCACTAACGATACTCCCGCCCGTAATAAACATGCTACCCCTGAACTAACTAAAAAAAGAAAAATATCAAGAAAAAGTGAAGACACACCAATACAGTAAGTAATCATAACATAATATCACGGTTGTAATTTCCCCGAGGAGTTTGTTATTTGACTACTTACTGTTAAAAATTCACGAAAATAATATGTTATTTCAAAGAAATAATAGAAATAACACGATGTGTGAAAAAAGTAATAAAATCGATCGATAAATGGAGTAGCAGCAACATGCTTTAGAAGTTTTTGGTGGAGGCACTTTCTATGAAATATGACGTCACATTTTTATAGCGCTGTCTTTGTCTGGCACGTCGTGTTTAAATCAGTTAAAACTAAGCCATTTTTTGATCGATTTCATTACTTTTTTCACATATCGTGTTATTTCTATTAGTTATTTGTAATAACATATTATTTTCGTGAATTTTTAACAGTAGTCAAATAGCCAATTTGGCAGAGTTCAAAATCAAAATTCATTTATTCAAATTAGGCTGATAATCAGCACTTTTCGAACGTCCTAAATCTACAAGAAACAGTCTCCCAAAACGCCCACCCTTTGACACTTTCTAAAGATGTTCTTAAAGGTACATATTTCGTTAGTTATTCTCCTGTATGTTCATGTTAATAGTCGAGCGAGTCTATTGCCGTAAACTGTTTACTATTTTGTCTGACCTGCAGGGCTATTGCGTATCTTTTAAATGTCAGTGGCTATCATATTGTCTATGGATTAACTGTCAAATTGGTTATGGTTTAGTACAAAATGGAAAGTTATTTGACAGTTAATTGAAGGACACTATGATAGCTAGTGTCATTTAAAGTATACGCAATAGCCCTGCAGCAGGGCTATTGCGTATCTTTATCGTATAGTGTTTTAAATTACTGTCAAATGGTTCCATTTTGTACTAAACCATAACCAATTTGACAGTTAATCCATGGACAATATGATAGCCACTGACATTTAAAAGATACGCAATAGCCCTGCTGGGAATCTAACATAATATAAATGTTTCCTGACTAAATAAAATGTGATTCTGTTTAGTCCGTCAGTTAGATTATTGAAAAATATTGGATACGTGTTTTTTATTGTATCAAATTGATACAACGTGTCAAACGTGACGTCACTTTCTGGTATAAAATAAACCAAACTTTTTCGAAGCACTGTCGTCTTCAGTTTTTGTTTACGTGAAAAAAGAAAAAATGTGCGTCCAATATTTTTTGGAAATCTATCTCACAGATTAATTAGATTGTTTTTGTCAACTACCAATAGCGCTTGCGTCTACAAAAAACAACGAGGAGTATCGAATCTGTAGATTTTTTTTTTCTCAGCAGGACACAACACCAGGACCACAAATCAAGCGAGTTGTCGGCTCCGGCCGCTTCGAGTAGCGGTCTACTCACGGAAACATTGCATGGGTGAGTCCAACCCTTAGTAGGATATTTAACAACAAAAAAATCTAATTAGTCCGTCAGCTAAATTTCCAAAAAATATTGGACACGTATTTTTTCTGTTTTCACGTAAGCAAACAATGAAGAAAATACAGTGCTTTGAAAACTCGTGTGATACAATATTCCAAGACATTAGTATGACATTTTTAGCGGTCAGTGACGTCACAAGCGCCCACTCAAATCTTTGACGCGTTTTCTCTCCGTCAATTTTTATTAATTTGATAAAACACGTATCCAATATTTTTCGATAACCTAACAGACGGACTAATTAGAATCACATTTTTTTAGTCAGAAAACATCAATATTGGAGAATCACTTTAATTTAACATAATATACCATCACACTCAAAACGGAGAAGGAAAACATCGCGCGGAAACCGGCATGTCATAGAATCAAAAAATTCGAAGACATTTGATATCTACAAACCCGCACTGGGCCCGCGTGGTGGGTAGCCCAGCCTCTCTTATGCGGCCGCCACAAACTCGACGAGTGGCATGGGACGTAGCGAGGAAAGGAGGCAGAGACATAAAATCAAAATCAAAATCAAAAGTCATTTATTCAAATTAGGCTGATAATCAGCACTTTTCGAACGTCAAAATTTACTTTACTCTACTTATTTACAAGAGACAGTCCCCCAAAACGCCATGTACGTTTGCCCAGCACGGCCCCTCAGAATTTGCATTTATGGTGTACACCATTGCAATGTACTCGCCTCTAGCAGTATATGTACCGATTTCTTTTTCAATGTACCTCTATACTTTTGAAGAAATATGCAAAAAAAGGTGGCCGTGCCAGCCAAACGCTTTCAGCACGGCCCCCCATGTAACTTGAATAATACATACCGTATTAACAAATGTCTATAACTCAAGAAATGTACTCTATTAATACGTTATATGTGCCGCAACAGTTATTGTGAATTCATAATAACAAATAATATATAGATGTGGTTATGGGGCCGTGCTGGAAAAAATCATTTTAAGAAATATCTAAAAAAGACAAAACATACTTAGCCAAAAACTATTAAAAAATAATTGAAGTTTAGCAAGTAACATATGTACCGCATTGATTTCTCATACAACTTGTTATATTGTGAAAAATAAATCTATTTTAGTTCATTCAGCACGGCCCTCTATAGTTGCCTATATCTTTTTAAATAAGCCGTGTATGTTTACAAAATTCGACTTCCTGAATAATATATAGGAGTACATTCCTTTCAACTAAATTGCAATTCTGCTGTATCAATACTTTAGAAGATAAATTCAATCTAAAATATACATACATTAAAACTGATGGGGTGACCATGATTTCATATATTTGGTAGGTAGGTACATAAATGTTCTATATTTATGTACTTATATTAATTAAATTATGTGACTACATTGAAATAAACATTCTTTTTACCCGACTGTACCAGAAGGACGGTAAGGTTTTTCGAGTGAATGAATGTAGATATGTAGCAACCTTCATTTCTTTGGCACGCTTTGTAGTCTAAACGGCTTTATTAATTTCAACTTGAGAGATGTCGTTATATTCGTCTTAATTGTGAGAATGACACAGGGTAGGTATAGGTACCCATCAAAAATATTAAAAATAAAAATAACTGATTCTTGGCGTCAAGTAATTAATCGTTTTCTTTTCCTCAAAGCCTATCTAGTGGGATAATATATTAAATAAACGAATTTATTTATTTATTAAACTTTATGCACAAGCAAAAAACTGTACAAAGGCGGACCTAATGCCTTGGGCATTTTCTACCGGTCTACCTTAGGCCTTTAATTTCTAAGTGGACTAGCTTTAACTTACGGTTCGGCTCGCGTGGTAGAAATAAAAAATATATAAAGCGTGCTTATAACCTTCCCCTAGAAAAAACACAACTTATAATATGTTTAAATAAATGTTATTCAGAATGAGAAATGCTAAAAAAAACAAAATATTCAATGTTTCTCAAAGTTTAAAATTTGTCCGCTATTGGGTAATTTATTTAAATAATTATGTGTTTATTCATTACATCTTAAAAAATAATCATTAAGTATAATAATATATTATCAGTTAATTTTGTCGTGTGCGATCGCTATTAGTTCACTGACGCTACCGTAATTTTTAATGTGGCGCTGGTGTCGCGGTTACTTCATGTTGCGCTTGAGTGTTTATTGACAGTCACATCTCTACGCGCATAACAGACAGTAGTAAATATAAATACTGCTCAAATAATATGAATAATGGGTCGTGTGTTTGTGCAGTGAATTCTATTTCAAGGACGAAAATGGATTGTTAAAATAAACGGGTAAGTAAGTTTTAAGTTATAATATAATTTATTTGTATTTAAAAAATAGATTTGATGTAAGTATATCTAGGTAAGTGCATGTAGGAATTGAACTTGACCCTAAAGAAGATTGCGTAAATATTAAAGTTACACGTTGTATGCACATAAGATAATGCAAAGCACATTAAATCAGTATGCTAGATTTATTTAATGTTATTTAAAAATACCAAAATGTATGAAGCACCTGCTTACGACACAAATCTTTGCAAATTTTCTTTTTTTACAAATCTTTGCATGAGTAGTAGACATGCGCATAACAGTGCATCGAAAGTCAATGCCATATGATATGCACCGGTTCCAAAGTACATCAACTTTTGATATGCACTTTAGTACATATCAACCGGCCATGAGGGCGGTCGATAAATACGATTTATACACTATGCACTGCGGTTGATAATAGCAACCGCAGTATATAATATATACTGCGATTAATAGTACATAGGGCATACCCATGTCACTTACAGACATGTGTATACACTATGCAGAACATCACTTCTTGAGATATAAACTGTAACGCAATGGAATAGGGTTCATTTTAAGGTGGAAGCTCACATCCGGCCCGCGAAATTCTAATTTTCTTACGTTTTTGGCAATTTGCAGGCCAGTGCTTGGTTGTATGTTTATGAAAATTTGATTTGCGACTGTAAGACGTATGAAGTTACCGAATTATAACCATCAAAATTATCAATACAACCCTCCAAGTTCATTTTCATGTCAAGATTGATTTTTGCATGTAAAAGTCATTCTTTAGTAATTTAGTCGTCGTTCTTTAGTAGTTAGTAATTTTGATGGTTATAATTCGGTAACTTCATACGTCTTACAGTCGCAAATCAAATTTTCATAAACACACAACCAAGCACTGGCCTGCAAATTGCCAAAAACGTAAGAAAATTAGAATTTCGCGGGCCAGATGTGAGCTTCCACCTTAACTTGTTGTGGCTAAGCTATGCTTCGGTCTCATTCACTCTCATTATAATTTGTATTAGCTGTCGCGGGTAATGCGTTTCACGTCAGAGTTGGCGAGCCATACATATTACATGCACTCTTTCTCTCACTCATTGCCCGTGTGATACGAATGAATGCGATGCCATAGTCAATGCGGTGTATAGTACATATCTCAATATCTCGGGCAATGCGAGTGAATGTATACACTGCTCAGTGAATATGTACTTTGTGATATCAACCGCAGTGCATATCCATGTCTAATGAGTAGTTCTATTATTAATTATTTCTTACATTAAATTTATTTTGCTAACCATAATATATGATAGCAAACTGTGTAATGAGCCTACGATTATTATGTTACCTTACATAATTAATCATAGTTTTTGTTTAATTGTGTTCTGTTCATTTACAAGCAAAACCCAAGAGTGCTTCGTAGTTATATAAAAGAAAATACTTGTGTATCTAGTAGTATTAAGCCTTTACAATTATTAGGAGTTACAATTCTGTTGATTTTACGCCCAGAGTCCATAGAAATTTACCTACCATCTTTTAAAATTTTAAGGAACTCTTCAATATAGTGGAAATATACCTACTTTACCCACTATACATATATAGAGTAGGTAAATGTGACACGCAAAAGTTGAGATATACAATTTTCGGACGCTATTTTAAACTTAAAGCGGCCCGTTGGCAGCATCGTTCATTCATTCAGCATTTTTCACTTAAGAATTGGTGTAATCATACTGAGCAGTAATTATAAAAAATGTTGAATAATTAGGGTATCAAAAATAATTATCACTTTATATTAACCGTTATTTATTAATATATTTAGTAAATAAATAGGTAGCAAAATTATATATAAATCTAAAAAGAAGTTACGTAATTCACTATAAATATTTGTACAGATTTTTTTTTCTTCAGATTGATACAATTAATGGTGAGGATGGGCAAGAAAAGTGATGTAGCATTAGATGTACAGAAACAACTATTTATGAAAAATCGACATCAGCTCAAAGGACCGAAATATGATAGAAATGTGTACCAGAAACTAGCTGAAGAGCTTAATTATGCTATGTCTCCGAAAGCATTGTACCTAAGTTATAAAAGAAATTTTCTGGACACTAATGACCTCACACCGGAGCCAACAAAAATTGATGACAAACTAGGAAACATTAGTGTTGGAACGACACCTTTGAATTCGTCTAAGAAATCGACACCTTTGCCTGAATCATCCGAACATAGTAAAAACGAAGATAGAAATAGAGTTATTTTTAAATTTCCTGTGGATATTCACGAGTGGAAAAAAATACAGCCAATACGCAGCACTTTTCGACGAAACGATAAAAAGAAGCCATACCTGAGATATGAAACATACAAAACCATTCCTAAGTATAAATGGTCCTGCCTTTTGAGGCAAAAGCTTTGGAAACATTTTAAATTGCCATGTACAATATCTTTTAAAAATTATAACATTAATAGCAATGGAATTACCTTCCACGGAAAATGTACTCAGTGCAACGCAAAAGTGCGTATTCATGACACCGAGAAGACAGACAAGGTCGTCGAATTTCTTTGTGAAATTATCAACTTAGATAATAACTTTAAGCATGACCCACGAAAGAAAGTTCGTTGTACTCCGTACTTGAGACGAAAATTATCAGATAATTTAAAAGAAAAGCCAGCAGCCGTTGTTCATAAAGATCTGGCACGTCGCACAATGACATTCGGAGATACAGAACCACCTACATTGCCATCTCTTGGAGCACTCAGGATAATCCGTTATGAATCTAATAGTCAACATTGGTATCACAAAAATGAATTAATATCTTTGATAATTTTAGCTGACAGCGTCGAGTTCTCTAATATAATTCAAGAAATACTTATAAAACCAACATTTCATGTACACTATTGGTTAGAAGAACAACTCAATTATTATAGACACTATTCTAAAGTAGTTGACAGAATAACTATTTCCCTAGATGCTACTGGTTCTATTTATAAAACTAACAACCTAACCAAGAAATTATTTTTATACGTAGTAATGTTAACTGCTAATAATAGCTTAAAATCTGTACCCGTCGCCCAAATGGTTAGCAATTCCCATACCAAAGAAACTATTGCGGATTGGTTATCTAAATGGGCAAAGAATATCACTTCGCCCGCAGAAGTTATAACTGACGACTCATCGGCTTTGATTGCGGCTGTAATTAATTGTTTTACAAAATTTAACTCAACCAAGGATTATTTAGAGGCTTCTTTTAAAGCATTAGAAGGCAACTTCATTGTACCTAATTTATATATGAGAATTGATACGAGCCATTTTATTAAATCTATTCGTAAAATTTCTTTAGAAAACGCACCAAAAAAAGTGAATTACTTATTTGTTCAGTGTATTCTTTACATTAAAAAAGCAGAAAATATTAATGTCATCAAAAACATCATCGATAAACTGCTAGCTATAATCCTGTCTAAATATCATTCCAAGCATTGTACTGAAGCCCAATATTACCTGAGAAGTGTACTTCAAAATGTAAATATTAAGGAAATACATGATAATATAACTGAAGATGACTCTTTATCAAGTGATGACCGTTACTGTTTACATGATGACGTTCATGTTGATACAACGTTTAATGAGCTGAATTTCGCGAAGTGGTTTGAGGAAACTGTTACACATCATAAAGAAGAAGTTTGTGTAACTGGCCCTCTAAATGATTTTTATTATCCGCCCTTATTAACGACAATAAAACGACTACTGCGAAAATTGCCCCTGTGGTCGAATGTCATGATGCCATTATATAAATCAGATAATAAAAATCCTTCGTCGAGTGCATCAGAGGATCATTTTAAAACTTTAAAACACTTGCTGCTGAAATCTAAAATAACAAAACATAGAATTGACGTTTTCCTGCAAAGACATATTAATTATTTAAAAGGAGAGTTAAATATTGCAGCGAGTAAATTTCATATAGAACCTAACACTGTAAAAAAAACAAATCGCAGGACGACAAAACCCATAAGTAAAAAACAACAAAAACCGAAACGACAATTTGTTCAAGACTCAATATTTAGCGATCAACCAACATTTGTAGAAAATTGGGGAGGTCAAGCAGACAAGGCCGTTAATGTAAAGCCACATACCGGTATAAAATTTATAAAAAATGGTAACATGATTAAAAATTCAACAGTCGTTAACACATGCGGTTTTGATGCAATAATGTTTTTGATTGCATTTGGCTTTCAGTCGTTTTCTAATTTCAAAATGGAAATTGAGTCAAAAGATAATAAACTTCGAGACTATATAAATCTCATCTTAAATGAAAATGTTGACAAAGGTACTGTGTATGAAATGAGAAATTACGTTTGTCATGAATATTTTGACCGGCCAGCGCATGTAAAGATAATAACAGATTGTGAATGCAATGTCGCTAATTTGTATGAGCAAATGTTTACCAATTTATTTTACAGTGCTCAGTTTATAAAAGTTTGCACAAAAGAAGAATGTCAATATTATGTAGAAATCATAAGACCTTTTATAGCTTTGAATATTAACATAATTAACACGTTTGGTATTTTGGCATTAGAAGAATCACTTGCTATCGAAACTACTTCTCAAATTTGTAAAAATAATTGCGGTGGAACTGTCATTTCAAGTTATAAATTACAAAGGATTATAACCTTTGATTTAAATGGAACAGATGCAATAGTTTTGTGTAATATCCCGGTCACTATTAATATTCAAAATCAAATTTATGGTGTCGTTGGTGCCATTGAATATGTAGGGAATTCAGAGGGAACTCTGGGCCATTATAAGTGCCATACGCTTAGCCATGATCTGTGGCTATGTTATGATGATTTGGCCTTGAAAATTAACAACAGTACAGTGGAGTCGATATTTTTACACACTCTTACTTACGTTTTAGTGAGTGATATGTGATATTTAATACAACTAAAAATAATAACTTTTACGAATATTCCGCTTTCACGTCGGAGCGGAGCTCAGGGTTTGCTGAATATGATCCTATGAGTGACGGCTCTGGTAATTACAGTGAAACCAGAATATGTTTTTGAGCCATGGTTTTTAAATACATGTATTTTGTAATAATTTAAAGTTAATTTTACACTATTTAAGAATCTGGTAAAGACTAGTTGCTAAAAATATGCATATGAAACTGTGAACTGTTTAATAAGAAGTCAATACTGTTGTAATGTCATCTGTGATTACTTTTAATAAGTTAATTTATGTACTAGTTTTTCTATGATTATTCCATAGGTAACATAATATTAGTAACATAAACGAACAATATTCTAATTGTTATAGTCGTTGAAAAACATCTGTGATTACGTGGATTTAATTAATTGCCTGTGATTATACCAAATAATTAAAGCGATTCATGCAAATTAATATTAGTGTAATGTAAGGTTCAATCAATATGATTTATTGAACGCGTATCTGTGATTTTTTAAGATTTTTAAGCTCTGTAGTGTTATTGAGACATAGGTTGTTATTCCATGTAAACGAACTAATTTGTGAAATGTAATGAATCTGTGATTTTATTGTAATGTATGATTTTTAAGACTTTGAGCTATGTAGTCTTAGCGACACTAACTTGACACTTGTACGATTATCGACCTATTATGTATAAGTACCTAGTTATCGTTTATATAGTTTACCATATTGTTGATTTGTTTATTTTAATAAAGATTTACTCAATTTAAGCAGTATTTTTTATCCTATTTTCATGTAGAATCATGGTCACCCCATCAGTTTTAATGTATGTATATTTTAGATTGAATTTATCTTCTAAAGTATTGATACAGCAGAATTGCAATTTAGTTGAAAGGAATGTACTCCTATATATTATTCAGGAAGTCGAATTTTGTAAACATACACGGCTTATTTAAAAAGATATAGGCAACTATAGAGGGCCGTGCTGAATGAACTAAAATAGATTTATTTTTCACAATATAACAAGTTGTATGAGAAATCAATGCGGTACATATGTTACTTGCTAAACTTCAATTATTTTTTAATAGTTTTTGGCTAAGTATGTTTTGTCTTTTTTAGATATTTCTTAAAATGATTTTTTCCAGCACGGCCCCTTATCCACATCTATATATTATTTGTTATTATGAATTCACAATAACTGTTGCGGCACATATAACGTATTAATAGAGTACATTTCTTGAGTTATAGACATTTGTTAATACGGTATGTATTATTCAAGTTACATGGGGGGCCGTGCTGAAAGCGTTTGGCTGGCACGGCCACCTTTTTTTGCATATTTCTTCAAAAGTATAGAGGTACATTGAAAAAGAAATCGGTACATATACTGCTAGAGGCGAGTACATTGCAATGGTGTACACCATAAATGCAAATTCTGAGGGGCCGTGCTGGGCAAACGTACATAAAACGCCCACCCTTCGGCACTTCCTATTGTTTAGCTGGAAAGAAGAAGTGACGGAACAAACTCCCCAGCAACACATTCTGTCTGTTATGTTGGTTAGAAGAACCAGACTCGATACAATAGTAAGGTGTAAGTTCATTTTAGAGTTACTACAGACACAAATCAATAATAAAAAAATATATAATTATAAACAATGTAAAAATAAAAAAGTACATAACATATCAATTAACAAATTTTTGTAATGGAGGTAAGGCACAAATGTTGATATCAGTGCTGTAACTATTCGTACCAAAGGGCGTCTGGATGATTAAAAACCACTGTAAAAGAGAGTAATTCTTTCTTTCTTTTCTTTTTTTTAAAAAACGTTGTCCCCACACTAGGAATTTCTCCTGTATCGTAGGGGCGTAGTGTGGCAACTTTACTGGTCATGCCGCACGTCATGCTCCTCGTCCTGCCCATCGCTCCCTATGTTGTCGGTTTTTGTTTTTGTAGGAGCGACGCGATTAATTGCGCGAGTAGAGCAGTGTGGGCAGAGCGGGCAACATCGCGGCGAATAGCGGCAGCGCGGGGAGCATAGTGTGGCGGCCGCATTAAGCGAGACAACGAAAGGTTCAAAGAGATATCTAGTGCGACAAAGTGTTCAGTAGCGTTGAAGAGATTGTGAATAAGAAGTGTTTTGAGTGATAAAGTTTTTCGTGTGTTTAATAGGGGATCGGACTGAGTCAAAAAACAATGATTCTAATTAGTCCGACAGTTAGATTATCGAAAAATATTGCATACGTGTTTTTTGTTTTACCAAATTAATCAAAATTGACGAAGATAAGATGTGGTTGTGACGTCATTTGTAGTTAAAAATGTACTATCATATAACGTTTTTGAAGAGTTAACGAGTTTTCGAAGCACTGTATTGACTTCAATTTTTGTTTATGTGAAAAAAGAAAAAATACGTCTCCAATGTTTTTTGGAAATCTATCTGACGGACTAATTAGTTTTTCTTTGTCCGATCCCCTATGCGTTTTCATTTATCCCAAACCCAGTTCGTAACAATATGTTATGTTTAGAAGACGCTCTGTAATAAGTTTTTCGACAACTCATAACGTTTGTACTGTTACGAGCTGGGTATGGAATAAATAAAAACACTACCAAATAAGCACACGAAATAAGTTTATTACTCACAAAACACTTACATACTCGATATCTCTTTGAACCTTTCGTTGTCTCGCTTTAAAAATAGACTGACTCGCACCGTTTTTTTTTTTTTGAAATGGCTTCTCGCAGTTCAGTCTAGGAGACTGTCTTCTGCTTAACCGGGCAAATCCCTGTGGGTGCCTTGAGTTTAAGGCCTCCAGCCAGGGCAAAGACTTACAAACTAAGTGACAAATAGCTAAGGGCACCCCCTGTGGGGTACGGACCTCGGCTTAGGACGTCACTGGGGGAGGGCAGCAAGGGGACAGGCTGGATCTGAGTGATGTTATTTAAGGGCTGGTTTAAAACTACTGGCTCAGCATCGCGGGCTGGCTCTGGCGAGGGTCGGGGGGGCGTGACTCGCCCCGACCTCTGTTAGTCCTTTTATAACCAAACACACAAAAATCCCTATTATTAACTAAAAATTAATAAAGCATTCACAAAGAAAAATAACAAAAAAATAAACTTAAAGATAAAAGACCAACAAGGAAGAAATTACTTTACTCCCTCGGCATACGGTCGTAATTACAATATCAATTGCCGCCGACGCCGGCCGAAAGCTGACTTTGGCAATACAATGGAACTAGACCTACCTACGGAATGCACTGGACTCTTGTGGGTACTTCAGTTATTAGCGAGGTTTCTCGAAGATTCTAGATGACCGTCGTAACAGTACTTTGCCAATTTGTGTTCTTATTCATTAATGTTTTTTTTATATATTGTTAATATGTACTAACCCCTAACACTATCTTTTTGTTTTTGTTTTATTCAAATATTGTGTACTACTTGTGAAAACCTGTGATTTGCTATAATTTTTTTTATAAACGCTACTATTGTACCAATCAACCTTTGAGTCAAGGTTGACTGGGAGATAATGTCTTGAAGCACTCTTGAACATGAAGTTTATTTAATTTTATTTTATTAATTTTGGAAAACTCAAACAATGGATAGATATGACGTGATGGAGTACAAAAATTATATATTACATTTCATTATTGAATGAATCCCTCTTTGCGTTTTCCAGGATCTGTCCGCCGGATGAAAGAGAAATAAAAATGTCTGGAAAAAGAAGAAATACATGAAGAAGGATTTCGTTAATTATAAGATTGTTTACAGATACCGGCACGGTTCTTGAGCGCTCGGCGGAAGAGTGGAGATCGCTGTGCGCATCGTACACTTATGACAAATAAAACGCACACCCGTTTTTTATTTATTCGTCGTGAGGTACGACAAATCCCGAGTGACGGCTATGACGCGCTACGGGCCAATCACTGCACTTTCCCCCGCCCCCGCGCCTCACTTCATAACCACCAAAGGGACCCAATAACTCACTTTTGCGCAGGTGAAGGTCAGCGCTCAAGATTCGTGCCGATGATTGTAATAGTGTAGAATATTATGTGATCAAAATTCTATTAGTGTAATTTATTTCATCACCACTGCTCTAAAAAACGATGAAGGAAAACATCGTGAGGAAACCAACATGTCTTAGAACCAAAAAATTCGAAGACGTGACATCTACCAATCCGCACTGGGCCCGCGTGGTGGATTATAGCCCATCCCTCTCCTAGAGCGGAGGCCTGAGTCCCTGCAGTGGGAACATTATAGGCTGATGATGATGATAAGTATAAACAATATTCCATTGCTTTGTAAACAAAGAATTTATTTCAGAAGTTACATAATAATGTACACATGCTATAAGTTATATTGTTTAACTCCTATGTTGTACCTGTAAATACCTCTGAATTTTTGGGAGTTATGTGCGTATTGTATAAAGGGGTACTTGATAATAAAGAATAAGAATAATTTATTTCTATAAAAAGTAGGTATTACAAAAATGTACATTTAGGTGCAGTAGTATTATTTCTAAACAATTGTATAATTAGTGCTTATAAGTAATCTATAAGTAAAGTATATATAACTGTTGCAAGTTACGATAGTGGCGAAATCAAATGTTAGGTAGCGACCTGCCTGATCTAGGTTTATTTAAACCTGTGTTTCAGACCATCACTTTACATTGTATAATTTAATTAGGACAGGAAAAGTTTTAAAATAAAGTAAATCTAGGAACAAAAACATTAAACATTAAAACTAACTTAATTACAATATGTACAGCTAAATACGAGGGGATGACATATCAAATCAAACCAGGACTTCTAGAAGTTTTTCTGTGTCCGTGTAATTAAGCGTCGCTAAATAATCAGATATTACAAAATTACATTTCCTATAACTTAGACTATGGAAGTTTAGTTTCTTGTTGAGTCTATTATACAGAAAAGGTCCTAAAAACACATAAAATCGACTAGCAAAAGCATGTCTAGTTTGAGGCTTTGTGCAAACCAGGTCTTTTCTTCTAATAAATAATTGCCGTACTGTGAGCACATTACATGCTTTGTAGAGCAGGTGTGTAGGAAATCTAAACGGACGAAAGGTAGCAACCCAAAGGGTGTAAAAGTACCCTTAACGCAAACGAAGAGCACTTGTTCTCCCCACCACTGCGATATTTTTTTTGTTTTAGACCATACCTGGGAACCCCCTAGTTACGGAGATATTGGGGGTCAAATTTGCAAATTTTGCTCAGCTGTTTTTGTAAATACTTGTTTTTCAGGTTGTAACTTTACTTAAATTACCTCCATGACCCTTTTACCATTCAAAGCATCCTCTAGCACAATGTTTTAAGAATGCTACATTGAGTTTTACCGTAAAATGTCGTTTCCCAGCAAACATTTTTGCGTAGTAGTTACTTAGTTTGATGTACAGAACGCTTGGTTCACGGATGTGTGAAGGGTTAATTTACACCATGTATAAATGTTAATTTGTCCGTCAGATAGATTTCCAAACAATATTGTACACATAAATATGTTTTCCTTTTTTCACGTAAACAAAAAATTACGACGATACAGTGCTTTGAAAACTCGTATGACGTCACATTGCAGAAAAGTGACGTCACAAGCCTTTTTTTTTTGGCGGGTGGAAAATCATCAAATTATACTTTACTATGTGTAGAGTCACAATTTGTAAAATAAAACATGATTTGTTCTACGAATTGTGACTCTACACATAGTAAGTTATCAATAGTAGTATCAATAGTATCAATGGTTGGAACGGAACCGCGAACCGGAAGACGTTGCGTTGGAAGGCCTCCCACTAGGTGGGCCGATGACCTGGTGAAGGTTGCGGGGACCCGCTGGATGCGAGACGCACGGGACCGGTCAATGTGGCGACACTTAGAGGAGGCCTATGTCCAGCAGTGGACGTCTTTCGGCTGAAATGATGATGATGATGATGAATCAATGGTTAGCTTTAATTTTAACCTAAAATGTTATGTGTGTGTGTGTGTGTGTTATAATTATACCATATTATGTTATGTTGTTTGTGTAATACATGCCAATAATGCTCTGAACGACTTAATTTTATTTTCTACCTGTTATGTATGGGTACTTTCCGCTGGTTAATACTCCGTGGTTAACACTGCTAGATACACAGTTCGGCGCGTCCTATCTAAAACCCCCTCCCAGTTACTCCGCATCGCTACTAGTGATGGGAACACGCTCGATAAAGAGATATATACAGGGTGGAATTTTGTAATGCCACCTGGAGGGAAAGTACTCTTAATACTGCAGATAGAAAATTTTACTCAAAAGAAACATTCCTTTATTTTTGAATAGAAAGCAAACTGCATTCAAAGATTTTCGAAAATTCTCTTCTCCCACACCCGGGAATCGAACTGGCTAAAATCTGAAAAAATTATACCCTGTACTTTTATTGCATCGATCGTTAGGGTCAATTATAAGGATGAAATCTCTCTAACAAACATGATAAATTAAATGAAAGGAAAACCAGGAAATCTGAAGTTACAAATTCAATTAGTCAAGTTAAAGCTCTTTAACTAACATCCATCTTTTGTAATGCAGACTCCTTTGCGACATACTCGTAGCTGCGTGTATGAGGTAATTTAAATATGGAATGTTAGATTAAACATTTTTATTTAAAAAAAAATTATTAAGAGTACTTTCCCTCCAGCTAGGTGGCATTACAAAATTCCACCCTGTATATATGGATCGTTTTCTGACGCGCTCCAATTCTGTTGGGAAACGCCCTCTCGAAGGCCCCATTAACCCCAATGAGTGGAAAATTCCGAAAAGAGCTGCGCGTCTAGCTGAACAACGTCCACCTGAGCCAATCAACACCTCAAACAGATTCGGCCCGCTACCAGGCAACCAACCATCTATCGCTGATTCTAACACCAGATTTCGTAATGCTATCACCAAAAAGGCCAGCCGCATTCCTTCCATCGTCTTAGAGATACCACCCACCTGGACACATGAGTACATCAAGACCACAATGGCGTCGTACAACGTAAAATGAAAGTTCCAGGTGAAAATACTTTCTATTGTCCTCCTTTTTTGGGCCAGTTGTCACCCGGGTGCTGATTTCGTTAAATTTCGACAGATCAGGATCAGGCAGCCTCTACGGCCGCGGCTGCAGAAGATTGTAAAAATATTAACATATCTTTGCATTGTGTAGATTCAATATCTTAATATTATAAAATTGCATGTCACATGTGTGAGTACTATGTACTTTATAGCCACTTTTACATTTAGTTATAATTTAGTGACGTTGCCCAGGTGGCTGAGAGAATGTCATGCTCACCCAAATGTCACGCTGATGGTGGCGCGTGTGTCGGATCATTTAGTTCCCTTCAAAATGGTTGAGTTGAACGGGTGCCCCGGTATCAAGATGTGCGAATAGACTTTTAAGGAACATTCCACGTGTAGAAAAGGTCCTATTTTTAAGTTAATTGAGTATTAGTGTAAACACATCACAGCTTCTTTTTATTATTAGAGTATAAGTGTAATAAGGGGAGGAAATGTTAAGTATGTGTACGCATACGTGTGTGTGTGTGTGTGCGCGCGCACGCCCGGCCGACTGTCTTACAATATACAGTGTGCTTTCAGCAGCCCGTAGTTTCACTCGCCTCCCACAACGTACCTAACACTACTTCAGTTCTTTCTTTATTTTGTATTAGCGGACGTCACGCGGTTTCACCCGCGTAGTTCCCGTTCCCGTGGGAATACAGGGATAAAAAGTAGCCTATGTCACCCGGGGATATGTGTAGCTTCCCAACGATGAAAGAATTTTTCAAATCGGTTCAGTAGTTTCGGAGCCTATTAGTTACAAACAAACAAACAAATCTTTCCTCTTTATAATATTAGTGTAGACAAATAGTTCACCTGTATGAAAATGTATAGCTTCATTCATTACCATTAATAATATTAAATTGTAATATTTAAGTATTTTCACTATTTTAAGTAATATAATAAGTAGTAGGTAATCTTACTGATCCTTATCACAAAATTTCCGTTTGTAATAATAAATATGTTTGATAAATCCCAGTTTCTCTACCTTCGTCTCCTGCACTAAAAAAATATAACTTGACATTGGCTAAATGCACAAACGAAGCCAGAAAAAAAAAACTGTTTTTTTTTTATTCCGTCAGGCAGTGCTGCCAGATGTACGAGAACGAACTCTCGTAACTTTAACGGGATTTTGCGGTCTCTGTACGAGATATGAGAAAAAATAAAAAATCTCGTATATTTTTTTTTCGAGATTTTAATCAAGCTTCTATTTTTCAAAATTTCAACTAACGGCGATGCCTGGTAGACATAAACATATCCCTTAACTTTCCTCTGACTGCAACATGTATTCAAATCGAAATATTATTATATAAAAAGTTTACAATAAACATTGAAATAAACGATCAACTCACTCAGCATCACTAGATTCATTAACTCGCTCTGTAGTCGTTGGTCGGGTTATTTATAACTATTTTGTTTTTAAACCGATTGGCATGAAACAAACACTAAATGTAGAAGTGAAATATGTTATTGGATTTTACGATATTTTTTATTTTTTTTACTTGTTCGAGATTATGTTCTGAATTACGAGATATTTGAAAACCCTAGTACGAGGAAATAAAACTTCTAACGTCTGGCAACCCTGCCGTCAGGTTGCGTTTTAACGTGAGCTGTCAAACCCAATACAAAAAACGTAAACAAAGATTGTTTTTTGCTTGAAATGACTCAATGTTCAGGATTCGCTCCACGGGTGTCTTGGATAGCACGTGTGTCTCGAGTAAATTTTAGTTTTTTGTGTGATTGTTGATACTTTTGTGACTTGTTTTGTTGTTGTTTATGTGTGTTGTACTGTGTGTGTAAACAGGTTTGTACTGTGATTGTCTTGCTTTTTAGCCCTCCTATTCATCATGGATAGGAAAAAACCACCCGATCCTGTCCCTCCTGACATCCCAGTTTCCTTAAGCCCTGTTTCTTTAAATCCACTATCACAATTTGCAAATGTTGTCTGCAGCTTACCAGAAATGCAAATTTCCTCATCCCAACAAACTTCACGAAAACGTCCTGGGGACGAAGAAATAACAAATCCAACTCCTCCAAATAAACAACCAAAAACTCAAATTGGTCGTACTACCTATTCGGTAATTGATAAGGCCCCTTACATTGTTCACGTGTCGCGTATAGAAACTCAACCAAACGCAGGCACCACTCTTCATCCCGTAAATTTCGGCAAATTTTTGATCAATAACAACATTGCGAACATTGTTCGTGGTGGTGTCAATAGAGTAGGCAGAAACCGGGTATCAGTAGAGTTCGCTTCCCCTCAGGATGCCAACTCTTTTTTAGTTAATAACCTGTTGGCCAAGAATAGTTATACTGCAACAATACCTTCATTTAATGTCACTAGGATGGGTGTCGTAACCGGTGTTCCTAGTGATATTACTGAAGAAGAAGCTATGACATATTTGTCTGTACCAACTGGGTGTAGACAAATACTTAAAGTTCGCCGGATTAACAGAAAAGTACAGAGAGACGGTATAACAGAGTGGAAACCCACTGAAACCTGCATCATTACGTTTGATGGTCAAGTCCTTCCCAAGAGGATATTCTGTTGTTACACAGCCCTTCCCGTTGAGCAATACATATACCCAACAATCCAATGCCGCAAATGCTGTAGATTTGGGCATGTAGCAAACCTGTGTAGATCAAAACCACGCTGCAGTAAATGTGGCCACGATCACCCCGGTGATGGTTGCAACATTACTGAAGGCGAGGCCTTTTGTATACTATGCTCGGGGGATCACTTTGCCAATAGCAGGTCATGCCCTGAGCATGGCAGACAAAAAGCCATTAAAACTATCATGGCTGAGAAATCCATTTCATATGCTGAGGCTAGCAAATCCATTCCAGTAGTTACTCGCAATTATGCTAATGCCACTAAAACTCAATTATCTCAGTCATATAGGAAAACAGTACATTTAAAGCCCAGGACCCATGCCCCACTTTCCCCATCCTATGATAAGACTGCTCATCACCAAATAGTTAGTTCTCCCCAATCTTCTCAGCCTAATGGCTGGGCTCTAAATTATAACAATGTTCCCTCCAATAATACTTCGTCTCTTATTGATCTTATTATACAACTTTTACCAACTATTATATCCTCATCTTCTAGTTCCTCCCAATCACCGTCCAACGTTGCCGAACAATTGATTAATCTTCTTTTACAAATTAAAAATGGCGGCCCGCCAAGTTTTCCTACAATGGAATGTGAGGAGCGTGTGGCATAAAAAGCACGACCTCATATTCCTTCTAAACAAGTACAAGCCATTGGCTTGTTCTATAGCTGAGACTTGGCTCACCCCAAGTCTCAGCTTTCGTATGCCACATTTTAACATTCTCAGATGTGATAGATCCGATGGGTACGGAGGGTCGGCTCTCTTCGTCAACTATCGGGTCCCACTTTCCCCCCTATCCTTGCCTTCACTTGAAGGCGATATGAGTATTGTAGCAGGAAGGATTGAAGGCATCACAGTGTTTTCTATCTATATTGCTCACCCCAACCATAGTTTTTTAGTCATTTTAAAAAACATTTTTTCTAGTGTACATGGTCCAATGCTGGTCATGGGTGATTTTAATTGCCATCATTATAGATGGGGATCTGAACGCTGTGATGCCTTTGGTGTAGCTCTAGTTGAGATCTTGGATGACTTAGACCTTTGTATTTTGAACAATGGCTGCCCAACTCGTAGATCTCTTCCCGGACAGCAAAAGAGTTGTGTTGACCTGACATTTTGTTCAGTCGAATTAGCAGCTTCGACTCACTGGGAATGCACAACCTTGTCGCATGGTAGTGACCATTACCCTATAGTCATATCTTTAATCAACAAGTCCTATTTAGAAAAAGTTTCTCCTCCACTTTTGAAATATAATCTATCCAAACCAGATTGGAGTAGATTTGTTTCACTATTGGAGGAGAAAATTGATCATCTTCCAAATTTAAATTCATATTTACCAGATCCTTCTGGTCACTGCCATGCTAAGAGTTGTTATGAGGGTTTTATTGCCGCCATCACATCAAGTGCTGACTCTTCCTTTCCGTTGAAAAACAGTGCCCAAAATAAAATCCCTTCACCCCCATGGTGGGACCCTGAATGCACTTCGGCAATTAGAGAAAGGAATGAGGCCGAGGAATGCTACAATGCAGATATGAGCACCGAAAACTTGATGGCATACTCTCAGTGTAATGCCAGATCCAAGCGTCTTCTTCGTAAGAAAAAACGTGCGGGTTGGGTCAAATACTGCTCCTCCTTATCTCCCTCTACTCCAGTCTCAGTAGTCTGGAAAAATATAAATAGATTTAGACGTGGGTGCTTCCCCTCATTTACTCCACCAATTACCAGGGAAACAGCTGAACATTTCTTTGACAAAATAGCTCCACCCTATGTCCCTCACTCATCTGAATTGCAAAATGTACCTTTGCAAAATGATTCAGAGGATCCATCCGATGCACCATTTACTATGGAGGAACTGAATGTGGTACTCAGATATGTCCGTGACTCTGCTCCTGGCATTGATGGTGTGCCATATTCTTTTATCTCTCGCTCTGGCAACAAGACTAAAAGCTACTTTTTAAAAATTATTAATTTTTGTTATAGTCATGGTTGGGTTCCAGATCAGTGGAAACTACAAATAATCATTCCCCTATTAAAGCCTGGCAAACACGTAGATGATCCGAATGGCCTGAGGCCAATTGCTTTATCTTCAGTCCTAACCAAACTTCTAGAACACCTTATTAAAAATCGTCTCGAGTGGATAGTCGAATCAAGAGACTTACTGCCGAACTACCAATTTGGTTTTAGAAAGGGACTTAGCACTATGGACAGTGTTGGTATTTTAGTGGCGGATATTCGCATAGCTTTCTCTAACAACGAGTCCGTTGTGGCTACTTTCCTCGACATATCTTCTGCTTACGACAGCGTACTTCTTCCCGTACTCAGGCAGAAATTGCAACAGCTGAGTCTCCCGGCTAAGATGATACAATGTATTTGTGGATTACTTATGTCTCGGTCGTTGGTGCTGAGAGTTCCGGGAGAGGTATTCGCTGAAAGACAGACATGGAGGGGACTCCCGCAGGGCTTTGTCTTAAGCCCATTACTGTATAATTTATACACGGCTGATATTAAATCCTGCTTAGATAGCAATTGTCAGATATTACAATACGCCGATGACATTGCCTTATATGTGTCAGATTCCTCCATTGCTGACGCTGCGTCATCTCTATGCCTCTCTCTGGATTCTTTGAACCAGTGGCTTTTAAGCCACGGTCTGTCGCTGTCTGCGCCAAAAAGTTCGGCAGTAATTTTTTCTCGCAAAAGGTCGATTCCTCAAATTTCAATTAGCATTTTAGGCCATAATATTCCTATAGTAGGTAAAGCAAAATTTTTAGGCGTTTTTTTGGATGCAAAGTTGACCGGAAAACCTCACATAAATTTTCTTGTTCAAAAGTGCGAAAGAATTATTTCAATTTTAAAAGTTCTTGCCGGTGTTTGGTGGGGTGCCCATCCCTACACCATGAAATTAGTGTACAACGCCCTAATTCGTAGTGTTTTAGACTATGGAACATACCACTTGATTCCTTGTAACAAAGGTGCTTTGGCTGGGCTGGATAGGATTCAGTCCAAATGCCTTCGAATCATCTCTGGCTGCATGAAGTCCTCCCCCGTTAACGCATTGCAGGTTGAGTGTGCTGAACCTCCTTTGGCCCTGAGACGGCAGTACCTGGCTTCTCGCTTTTTATCCAGAGTAATTCCTAGTACATCCCATCCCCTTATAGTAAAACTAAATGAGCTGGATGCCTTATGCAGAAACTCAAATTATTGGAAAAATAAAGAAATCCCCTTAATCCTTAAATCTTTTCGGTTAACACAAAATTTAGATTGTCCCATTTCTCAGTATCCTAGACTTCCGCTTTTTAACTTTGCTTACGAAGTCTTATGTTTTACCCCAAAAATTTTCTATGATATTGGTATAACAAAAAGATCTCCTTCAGCGAACTCCGCCTTCAATGCGTTGGTGGGCGAGCGATGGAATGGCTTTAATCTATTCTTTACTGATGCTTCAAAACTAGATGGACATAATAATACTGGAGCCGCGGTATATTACCAAAACTCCAGAATAGTTCTACAGTTTAAATGCCCTAAGGAGGCATCTGTATTCACTGGTGAATGTGTGGCTATATTGGAAGCTTGTCTTTTTATAGAATCACACACTAACATTGAGAAAGCCGTTATTTTTACAGACTCCCTTAGTTGTTTGCAAGCTTTAGCTCAAAGTCCTTTTAAAAATAAATTACACAGCCCCATTATTCTAAAAATCAAAAGTTCTCTATTGTCTTGTGCTCGTAGTCAAAGGGATGTACAGTTAGTTTGGATACCTAGTCATTGTGGCATTAAGGGTAACGAATGTGTTGATGGTCTGGCTAAAGATGCTTGTTCATCTGTATCGGCCAACCTCACACATAATACCCATCAGAGTTATGACCTGTTGTCTCTACCAAAGTTGAATCTCCAATGTTCATGGCAGGAGCAGTGGGATATGTCAAGCAAAAAAAAAGGTAGGTTTTTTTATGCTGTACAACCAACTATAAAACCAAAACCATGGTTTTATAGCTACAAAAAAGTTTCCAAACCTGTTATATCTGTCCTTTGTAGAATTCGTTTAGGATTTTGCTGCACCCCTGTTTTCCTACAAAAAATCCATATCCTTGATTCCTCTCTCTGCGAGTGCGGATTGGAAGAGGGCACTTTGGATCACATTTTTTTTTGAATGTTGTAATAACGCCCCACCACTCGACTTATATAGTCGTCTTCCTAAATTTAAGATCCCTCTTCCGATTAATTTCCCCTCCTTATTAACATATTCCTCTCCAGAACTGCTTGTGGCGCTGATGACTTTCATCCGTCACAACAATATAAAACTATGAGTTGTACCCAACTCCTATCCACCGTTTATATGTGGCATACCTACAATGTATTATTCGTTTTAATGTCCTAACATTTATAATATTTATGTAATTTTATTTTTTGTTTGTTTCAGTCCCGTACTAACCCAACAAGTGTCGCAACTGTATTCATCGAGGAATCTTGTTTGTGTCTAGTGTCTACAGTAGTTTTTTTATTTTTTTATTAAACCTGTCAATCACACTTGCTTTTCCAATTCACTTTCGACATTGGCAGAATAGTCGACATCGGCTCTAATTGCCATATAACAAAAATAGAATAGAATAGACTCAATGTTCAGCATTTGGTTGCAAAAACATTGGTAATCATGTATTTCCTAAGGATCCTAAGCGTCGAAAATTGTGGGTACGAGCCCTTAGAAGAAAAAATTGGTTAGCCACTAATACATGAAAGTGTACCAAGTCGATTTTCTTTTTCGAAAATTCAAACTACTAGCCAAAGAACGACAAGCTCACATTGAAAATAGAAATCGGAAAAACTCTTCACGTCCACCGAAACGCCAAGTACGTCCACCGAAACGAAAAGTACGTCCAGTCATATAGAAAATGTCGAAGATGCTATTATAGTGAGCATCATTGAAGGAATTCATCAGTTTTCTCAAAATATAAAGCCGATGTCGTCGACCATTCTGCCAATGTCCATTATGATTTTTGAATACTTTAGCCAAAACTGGACATTGGATTGGATCTAGCAACACTGATTAAACGTCACTAACGTCAGATTACTTTGGTTTGTTACTTTCATACAAGAAAGATAATAAGCACTGAAGACGAGGCGGTATGGTCCAAGACCTTAGCCTGCCCATGAAGGGCGAAGGAAATAAAAAAAAAAAAAAAAATGTTACTTTCATTGACTTTGCGCTGAATCGTGACCGTTGGAAGGAATGGAGGGAGGCCTTTGCTCAGCAGTGGGACAACACAGGCGAGCTATAATAATTCAAATTAATTTTGACCCATTCTTTTCCATAGCCATTCTAGTATTCCCAATTATTGACTTGTTATTTGCATTCACTGCTTTTCTAAATTATTGTTCTTCGAAGCTTTCGTTTGCCTCTATCAATGCCATCTCATTTAGCAGCAATGCCGTGAACTTGATGACATTGAGCTTGAAGTTTGTCTAATAGAACACAATAGGTACCTACCTCTTAGTTAACGGTTTCAGTAATACCAACTTCATCACAAAAACGTTGCTCACACAATAGGTTCTACAAAAGAAATGAGAACGAGTAACCGCAAATATTACGTGATCTTTAAAACCAATCCTTGCGCCACTCACGGATGGGTGG
Organism: Diarsia rubi; assembly: GCA_932274075.1. Classification (NCBI taxonomy): domain Eukaryota; kingdom Metazoa; phylum Arthropoda; class Insecta; order Lepidoptera; family Noctuidae; genus Diarsia; species Diarsia rubi. Next base: position 4,002,393 of record OW026441.1, read on the forward strand.
GCGATTATCAGCAACAAGTGATGTCATCGGCTTAAACACTACCTCTTTGTGGGATGCAGACATTGAATCAGTTCGGCCTAGGCTTAAGGTCTTAGGCCTTTTACGAGTGAGACCTACGCTTAGTTTCATATTTGGCTCCAAAATATTCTAGGAGAGCTGCTTGAACCTTGGACGACAAAGCTACGAATGAGTACTTACATCTTGCTGATGCACATGAGCTTAAAGATCTTTCGGGCTTTCTAAACAGAAGGTAAGAATAACGGTCATCATCATATCGCCACGTTATGAAACTGAACCATTTGCGGGGGTTTGCGTGTTTCTTGACTAACCCTTAGGTAAATGTGATCACACAGTTAGATACCAAAGTTGCTCAGATAACTAAAAACTAATAAGGCTCCCCAGGATTGATGGGATCATAACGATCATTATTGATGCAGCATTCAAAATAAATAATATGAAAATGTTAATATTGTCTCCAGAGGCATACGAAATAACTGCGACTGGCAAAGCCTGGGCCCTTTTAGGGTGACCTGCAATAGGTCACGGCTCCATTGATATATTAACTTGCTTTTAACTCATACTCAGTTAAGAGACTAATAAACATTTTTTCCTCCAGGTCAGTATGGAAATCCAAGTCCATAAACAATGTTACAAGGCGAACAAATTCCTTAAATTCAATCGGTCCAGTATGGAAGTTGTCAAGTATCTAGTGCCCGTAATGTTGGTATTTTTATGGACCTTATCGAGGCCGTGCGACTCTCAGCTCTCATTATGTAATATCTACTTTGTAACACCCTGGAACCTGCTCCTATGGCAACAAGGCATGAATATGTTAGACAGTTCCTCGCAGATGCTCTGAATTCGTTTGATAAAATTTCAACATTTGCATTGATTCAAGTTCCCTAAGGATATGTGGTGTAGTATATTGTAATTTAAGAAATTATTAAGTTACTGGTAACACTATTTTATAAAGGGAGAATTTAATAATGTAGGGCTAGCAACCCGACACACTCCATTTCCGTCCGCTAAAAAGCTAAGCTAAAAGTTTAATTAAAACCTATTTTAAATCATTCAAGTGTTTTATTCAGTGTTGCCAATTTAGCATATTATATGCTAAATTTGGAATATTTTCTTCTTGTTTAGCATATTGTTTAAGCTTTTAGCATTTAGCATATTTTTTTAACATATTTTTATAAAACATGAAAAGAATGTAAATCAATATCTTTTTTGAAATAGAAATTGATATCGATACCTAACTCCATCAATTTTCCCACCTCACTACTAGTGAATCACTAGCATGGCAACTCCATGAAAATCCATGTGGGTAGGTACTACCAAGCTTGTTCCATTTCGGAACTATTTTCGTATTTTTAGCATGAAGAAATGCATTGTGCTTCTAGTAGAAAAGTGAAAAAGGAATCTCTCTGTCTCATCTGTCTGTCAACTCAAAACCCGTTTATTACTGTGGACTCACTCACACATATCGTCGTCTCGTCTTAACAGTGTTTCCGTGTTCCATCTTTGATTATTAATGAAGATTTCTTAATAAATACTGATGATGTTGGCATTTTTTTTTGGCATTTTTTAGAGAAAATTAGCATATTTTTGGAATATTTTTTACACCAATCTAGCATATTTTTAAGTAGTTGAGTTGGCAACACTGGTTTTATTGGCAATATTGTGATACAAGGCGTATTATACACAACAAATGGCGACGAGTATAAACAAGAATTTCAAAGCATAAAGGTAAACATTTTTACGGCTGAAACATGGCCAACGATTTTCGTATAGACGCTTTCAAACAAGATGGCGATATCTTATGTTTTTTGGAAAGGATAGAGCAGTATTTTGAAGCAAATGAGACTAAAACGGAAAAAAGATGCTCAATATTATTAATAAGTCTTCACGAGGATGTATACAAAATTCTCAAGAATATGTGTCATCCGAAGATGCCCAAGGAGTTGTCATATGAGGAGCTGCAGAATTTGTTAAAACTAAGGTACGAAAAAAGAATTTCGCATTTTCGAAAAAGGATTTAATTCGAAAAATTACAACAATTGGAAGGGGAGAGTATAGCCAAATGGTATGCTCGTGTTAGAGAATTTGCTGCGGGATGCAATTTTACAAATACTTTAGAAGAACGTGTTAAGGATAAATTCGTTACGAGTCTGCGTCCAGGACCAATCCAGGAAAAATTATGCGAGCAAGATGTTTCCAAGTCGGTGACATTTTTAGTAGATACGGCACTGAATAAGGAAATGGCTTTGAAGGAGGTGCAGGGAGTACATCAAGTAGCTCAGTATGGACATGCCAAGACGAATAGAAGTTCCCACAACACATTTAAAAAGACTGAGAAGAGACAGGACGGTGAGTCATTGTTATTAAAGTGCATTCATTGCGGTAAACCAAACCATAATTTTTCAAAATGTAAATTTAAGTCATTTAAATGTAAAATATGTAACAAAATTGGACACCTATCTATTGTATGTAAGAGTAAGGGTCAAACTCATAATGTAGAGGTAAATGAAGATACTTTAAATAATTCTATTGATATCTTTGCAATAGAGAAAAATGTTAACTATGTTTTACCAATATCAATTAAATGTTGTATTGATAACATATCGGTCCAAATGGAACTGGACACCGGTGCTGCAATTTCATGTTTACCTGAAAACATTTATTTGTCTAAATTTTCTCACATTAAGTTAGAAAATTCAGATATTGAGTTAAAAACTTACAATGGTCATATTTTGAAACCAGTTGGAGAAATAAACTGTAGAATTAAGTTAAAAGATAAAGAGGTGAATTGTAATATGGTTATTGTTAAAAATGGTTGTAAAATTTTATTTGGTAGAGATTTAATTCAGAAATTTAATTTAGATATTTCAAAACTTTTACAAATTAACTATGTGCAAAGTACAGATGAAAAATTGCAATTATTGTTACAGGAATTTGAAATATTATTTAAAAGTGAGTTAGGTATTATTAAAGGTGAGGAAATTACATTAGAGTTAATTGATAAAGATGTAAAACCTATTTTTCACAAACCGAGGCAAGTACCTCATGCTTTTAAAGAACAGGTTGAATCTGAATTAATTAGATTAGAGAAAGAAGGTGTTATTACAAAAGCAGAAACATCCCAATGGGGGACACCTTTAGTTCCAGTTTTGAAGGAAAATAATAAAATAAGATTATGTGCAAATTACAAAATTACTGTGAATAAACATATTAAAGATGTTAACCATCCTTTACCTAGAATTGAGGACATTTTTACTGCATTACAAGGTGGTACATCATTTTCAAAATTAGATTTAAGAAATGCATTTAATCATTTGTGTTTAAGTAAGGAGAGTAGTGAACTCTTAGCTTGGTCAACACCAAAAGGGATATACCGAGTAAATAGATTGCCATACGGTACAAAGCCCGCTAGTGCTATTTTTCAAAACAAACTTGAGAAAGTCTTGTTGGGGGCTCGGGGTGTTGTAAATTTCATTGATGACGTCCTAGTCACAGGTACTAATGATGTTGAACATTTAGAAAACTTAAAGGAAGTTTTAAGAAGATTCAAGGAGGCAGGTATTCGTTTAAATAAGAGTAAATGTGAATTTATGCAACCTAGAATAAAATATTTAGGTCATTTTATTTCAAAGAGTGGATTATCCAAAGATATGTCAAAGGTTGACTCTGTTGTCAATGCACCTGCACCTAAGAATGTTTCAGAAGTTCGTTCATGGCTAGGAATGGTAAATTACTATGGTAAATTCATTTGCAATTTATCTATAAAACTAAAGCCTTTATATGATTTATTACAAAAAAATTGCAAATTTTATTGGAATAGAGAATGTCAAAAGAGTTTCAATACAATTAAGAAAGATATTATTTCTGATAATGTTTTAATTCATTACAGTAGAGATATGCCTTTACGTTTAGCTTGTGATGCTTCACAAAATGGAATAGGGGCAGTTTTAAGCCACATTTTGCCAGATGGGTCAGACAGACCAATTAGTTTCATTTCTAGAGTTTTCTCAAAGGCTGAGAAGGGTTATTCTATGATCCATAAAGAGGCGCTTGCAATTTATTGGGCAGTGCAAAAATTCTATCAATATTTAATTGGTAGAAAGTTTGAGTTATTATCTGATCACAAACCGTTATTAGCATTATTTGGTGAGCACAAGAGTTTACCACAAATGGCAGCGGGGCGTCTGCAAAGATGGTCATTATATTTGTCAAGTTTTGATTATACATTTAAACATGTAAAAGGCATCGAAAATGTTAAAGCAGATTGTATGTCAAGATTGCCATTACCAACAACGATTTTAGATAATAACAAGAAGGAATGTGATTACATTAATTTTATTGAAGATCAGAATATTATAGATTTAAATTTAGTACGTTCAGAAACTAGAAAGGATCCAGTTTTGAGTAGTGTTTATAACATGGTCAGGTATGGATTTCCAAAACATGTGAATAGTGAAGTCTTGAAACCATTCTTAAACAGAAAAAGTGAACTATACAGGGTGTTTGGTGCATCGTTTGCCAAATTGAATTGGCCGAAAGAAGAGGTCATTTGCTATCGCTTCAGGCTCAAGTACTCATTTTTGGCCACACCGGTTTTTTTATTACAACTTTCTAATTTTTATTTTGAAAAAATCCAAAACTCAGCATTAAAGCTTAAATTAAAAAAAAAGTTTTAAGTGTAGTCGTCAAATTTCATTTTTATTTACATATGTACTGTTGTATGGCTCTATCAAATTTAAAATTACTTGCCAGTTACATCTAGTTTTTTTTTAATAAATCACAAAGTTTTTGGAAAAATAAAAAATGAACTTAAAACTCAACTTTAAATAGCTATAAAAAAAAAACTAAAAGCGATCGGGATCTTCGAATTATTTTAAAAAGTTCTCTAGTCTATCCCCTTTCCAACGGTATGCAATGTGTTTAAAAAATGTTTCAGTAAGTTCACTAATACGCTAAGTTTGTGTATCGGGACGCACCATCAAACTATTGCATATTCGGGATAAATAAGTGTTTTCGCGTAAACAATACATACGAAGCAGGTAAAGCCTGCTATCTCCCTCCTACACAGTAGAATTCATTATCTGTCTCTTTTTGTTATTGGGTTGGCCGCAAATTGGTTAAGTTTGTTAGTCGTTATTTGACTGTCTCTGAAAACTAACCCCTTGTTGTTGTTGTGTTATTTTCTGTTACTGTTATTTTCTGTTACTGTTAATTTCTGTTACTGTTATCTTTTCATTGAGTTTTGTGGGTGTTTGTGTTAACTTTCGTGATTTTTTTTGTGTTACAATATGGCTACATTCTCTAATGAAGAATACGCTGATATTTTGATGGCTTATGGAAGAGCCGATGGTGTTGCTCGCGAAGCACAAAGAATTTATCAGGAACGCTTTCCCAATAGACGATTGCCTTCCCGCCATACTTTCCAGAACACTTATCGACGCTTACGTGAGACTGGTAATTTGACTGCTAGTGAACCAAGAGGGATTGTAGTGCGTCATAATGTTGACGTAGATGAACAGATTCTGGCACTGTTTGAAGAAGATCCCACTAGAAGCATAAGAAATGTAGCTGCATTACTGGGAATTTCGATCTGGAAAGTATGGCGAGTACTTCGCCAAAATAACAAACATGCTTTCCATTACACTCCGGTGCAAGGTACGTAATTTTTAAATTAATAGACTCACAACCGTAGGCGCTAACGTAGATTGCGAACCCTTTCTAGCTTTACCGCGTACCCGACGCAGCAGCAGGTAGCGGCTTTGACGTCACTCTGCCAGATGTCATAAACCTTCAGCGGTCAGGCCATTGTCTTTTACATTGTACTGCCCGTACTTTTTACAAACAATAAAAAAAAATCTTGCGAGAAAGTAATGCATTCTTACGCGTATTTTATTTGTTGTAGGTCTCGAGAATCAAGACTTTGATAACCGTGTCCAGTTTTGTCGTTTTTTACTGCATTCAGACGTGGATAATCCGGTCTTTTTAAAAAGAATTCTGTGGACGGATGAGTCCAAATTTACTAAAGAGGGAATCCTCAATTTACATAACTTACACCACTGGACAGCAAAAGATCAAAACCCACGCGTAAAACGACAAAGGTCATTCCAGAGACGATTTAGTGTGAACGTTTGGGCAGGAGTCATTGCAAATCATGTAATTGGACCACACTACTTACCTGACAACCTGAACGGGGATAATTACTTAGAATTTCTGCAAACAGAGTTGCCCTTATTATTAGCTGATTTGCCAATTTTCAGTGAAGACAGGTCTTTTGTTTTCCAACATGACGGTTGTCCCGCTCATTGGAGAATAACCGTCAGGGAGTACTTGAATGATGCATTCCCGGACTCATGGATTGGGAGGGATGGCCCTATTCCTTGGCCTCCACGTTCTCCAGACTTAACTCCGTTGGATTTTTACGTCTGGGGACGGGCCAAAGAACTCGTCTACGCCACGGAAGTTGAGACAAGAGATGATTTAGTCCAACGCATTGAGGCGGCTTTCATGACGATCAAAGCAGAAATGCGTTTACGCACCACTACAGTTGAGATAAGACGAAGATGTCGCGCGTGCATACGCAATAGTGGTAGACAGTTTGAACAAGACTTGTAAGATTAGTATGTAATTAAATTACTTATTAATAAATGATTATTTTTGTAATAATGTATTTTTTTTTCAATTTCGAGGAAAGTTCCCTATGTAAGAACGAGATAAGAGACTACGTAAGACGTGAGATAACAGTATCTATCTACTAATAGCATGTAATTTATGCGAAAACTAGTGTTTTAAACGTAATATCCAATATCAGCCTGATGTGTCTCGACTACACATTTAGCTAATTATTAAAGATATTAAAAGAGTTTTTTAACACATTACATACCGTTGGAAAGGGGACAGACTAGAGAACTTTTTAAAATAATTCGAAGATCCTGATCGCTTTTATTTTTTTTTTTATAGCTATTTAAAGTTGAGTTTTAAGTTCATTTTTTATTTTTCCAAAAACTTTGTGATTTATTAAAAAAAAACTAGATGTTACTTGCAAGTAATTTTAAATTTGATAGAGCCATACAACAGTACATATGTAAATAAAAATGAAATTTGAAGACTACACTTAAAACTTTTTTTTAAATTTAAGCTTTAATGCTGAGTTTTGGATTTTTTCAAAATAAAAATTAGAAAGTTGTAATAAAAAAACCGGTGTGGCCAAAAATGAGTACTTGAGCCTGAAGCGATAGCAAATGACCTCTTCTTTCGGCCAATTCAATTTGGCAAACGATGCACCAAACACCCTGTATATTGAAAACGGGGTTATCATGTGGGGTTATAGAGTAGTAATACCCAATAAATTACAAAAAAGTATGTTACAGGAACTTCATGTTTCACATGAAGGCATTGTTAAAATGAAAAATAATGCTAGATCTTATTTTTGGTTTCCTAATTTAGACAGTACTATTGAAAATTTTGTTAAATCCTGTCAAGTCTGTATGTCCGCTAGACCAGAACCACAGAAATCTAAAATTATAACATGGCCAAAAGCCAATTTTCCATATGAAAGAGTACATGCTGATTTTTTAGGACCTATAAGTGGTAAAATGATATTAATAATAATAGATTGTTACACTAAGTGGCCAGAAGCATTTATAGTAAAGAATTTAGAATCTAATACAACTGTAGAAAAATTCAGAGAATGCTTTAGTAGATTTGGTTTGCCTAAAGTAGTGGTTACAGATAATGCTGCTACATTTTGTTCTAAGGAATTTTCTGAATTTCTATCTAAAAATGGTATTCAACATGAAACTTCTCCACCGTTCCATCCTGCAACAAATGGGTTTGCAGAGAATGCTGTTAAAAGTTTTAAAAATGCTATGTATAAGTCTTTAAATGATGTTAGAAATAGAAATGTGTCATTTGTAACTTTAATGAACAGATATTTATTCCATTACAGAAATTCAATTCATTGCATTACAAATATTTCACCATCGGAAGCTATGTTTAATAGAAAACTTAGATCTAGATTAGATTTGTTGTCTACTAAAAAAGATAAAAAAATGTGTAATGTAGGAAAAAGAGAAGAAACATTTAGAGAGGGAGAGTATGCTTACTGTAGGGACTATAGGAATCCTAATAAAAAGAAATTTGTAAAATGTGTAATTGATGAGGTATTGGGACAAAGAACTTATTTATGTAGAGTTTTAGAAGAGAACTTAATTTGGAAACGTCATTTAGACCAGATTATAAGTTCTTGGCCTCAAGATCAAAAGGAAGATTTAAATGAAACCAGTTTTGTAGTAGATGATAGTTTATTGCTAAATTCTAAGGATTTAAGAGATAACTTTGATAAGCAAATAGTTCTTAATGATGAATCTGATGTTATTGTAAATGAGCCAATTTCAGAGATATTGCAAGAAGAAAATGATAATGTTAATACTATACCAGAAAGTTTTAATAAAGTCTCTGAAGTTAGCCCACAGATTTCAAATACTTACCAGGATGCAAAAACTTGTAACAGTACACACAGTAACTTACTTGTTAATCAACCCGTTGTTTCTTGTAGTAATGAGAATCAAACTTTGAGGCGTTCTGATAGACAGAGGAAAGCACCTCAACGTTTGAATTTGTAAAGGGGGAGTATTGTAGTATATTGTAATTTATGAAATTATTAAGTTACTGGTAACACTATTTTATAAAGGGAGAATTTAATAATGTAGGGCTAGCAACCCGACACACTCCATTTCCGTCCGCTAAAGTCTGCTGCACTAAAAGTTTAATTAAAACCTATTTTAAATCATTCAAGGCGTATACACAACATGTGGCAGTGATGCAATCACCTTTTATTCCAAGAAGGGACTTCATAAAGCAAGGAAAAGAGAACACAAAAACGAAACAAGATCCACAGTAAAAGTCCCGTTACTTCGCAAAGGTTGACCTCGAGCCATCAATAACTGATAATCATCTGCGACAGTTTGCTCTTCTTGCGTCCTCGTCCGCTGGTAGGTACTACATTCTGAAGCCTCCGTTATTATTCGCGAGAAATCAGAAAACAAATGCTGTAGACCCAATTTCTTCGCAAGGTTCATTTGTTTAGCCGGATCAGCGGTTTGTTCCGGTTTTTCAACAATGGTGCTCGCCTGTCATTGTCCAGTATCGGTTCCATCGCTACCACCGACCATTGTGCAAGCGAAACCACTTTACGATACATTATTGTCTTAAATATTATCTGGTGGAGCATTTATCTTTTTAAGATACAAATACAAAATACAAAAATATTTATTTCCGTAAAACAATAGTTCTTACATTAGTTGTTGATTGGAGTCTCCTTTTAAGCAAAAAATGCCTGTAGTAGGAGACTCCGCTCTTCCTTATAATTATTAAGATAATACAATTTTATTTTCTTACCAATACAATCCTAATATTCTCCTAATAAGTTATGAATGTATATATGAGCGATTAAAGGTAAAAGTTGAGTGGCGTATAATGGATGAGGATTTGTGTGTGTGTGTGTGTGTGTGTGTGTGTGTATGTGTGTGTTTGATTGCACGCGTTTGATGTGTGTACGTTATCATGTTACAAGAGTGCTTCGGTGTCTTCATACGAAAGTGGTTTTATCCATTCTAGTATATTTTTTTTACAATCATGTAGTTGTTTATTGTATATGTATATCTTTCTGTTAACTCTGTTGTAAAGCTGAGCTGAGCGTATGTTATACTGCATGGCTGCAAATTTTGTTCTTGTTTGCGGGATTTGTGCAATTATATCTTTTCGTCTTTTTACTATAATATCTTTATCAAAAGTAAGTGTCCTGTGTTTCTTTAGGAGTGTGGCAGTGATATATAACTTTCTAACACTAAGCAGGCCACTGATCTCGTAAAGAGATTTAGTTGAAAATCTGCGTCTTTTAAAATACATTATTTTAATGAGAGCCCTTTGGCCGCGTTCCACATCTATAAATTTTGATTTTGCCGCCCCGCCCCAAACAGGTATACAGTAAACTATAACCGATTGTGCAATGGCAGTATAAACTTCATTTAACAGATTCCTGTTTGGGCCTCCTGGTTTAGCAACATATGTTGTCGGGACCACGTGTCTCAAAGTTTTAAACATCCAGCCTAATTTTCGTACTCTATCGGTTACGTGCTCGAGGTGAGAGTACCAAGTCAACCTTTGGTCAATAATTATGCCTAAATATTTTGTTTGGGGTACTTTGTTGATTAGGGGACATGTACAAACCAAATCGGTTCCTTTACAAGAATGTATTTTAATATAAAAATTATCATCTGGTTGTGACTGGTTTGAAATTGTAAAACATATATAGTTTGTTTTCTTTGTGTTTAGTGTTAGTACATTATCATTAAGCCAGTCGGCAATTTGGGCCATACCCAACTCGGCTTTAAGTTTCACGTCAGACCAATCAATTCCAGAGAAAACCACAGCTGTATCATCGGCGTAAGAAAAGATGTTTGCGTTATCGACTTTAAGGTTACACAGATCATTTATGTATGTCAGAAATAATGTAGGGCCTAAAATGCTTCCCTGCGGAACGCCAAAAGATACATCTGCCTCCTCACTGGTATAAGCACCTATTTTAACTCTCTGTTTTCTATTTGCCAGGTAATCTTTAAAGAGGTTCAGAGCTATTCCTCTTACTCCAACTCTTTCTAACTTCGACACAAGGGTTGGAACAGATACGGTGTCAAACGCTTTTTTTAGATCTAGGAACACTGTTAGACATTTTTTCCCCTTGTCGAGATGGTCAGTTACAAGCGAGCTTAGTGCAGCGACTGCGTCCTCAGTGGAAACACCCTGTCTAAATCCAAATTGATGAGGCGATATTATTTTATATTTATTAAGATAGTTAAGTAGTCTAATGTTTAATATTTTTTCTACAATTTTAGATAGAGCTGGCAATACAGAGATAGGTCTGTAGTTGTTGACATCGTCACTGTTCCCTCCCTTGTGTACAGGAGTAATAACAGACTGTTTGAGTGGTGTCGGAAAGATACCATTTTTAAAACAGAGATTTACCAAGTGCGCTATGATAGGAACGACTTCCGTGCTAATGTATTTTAAGAACCGAGTTGAGATATTATCCCATCCTGCTGCACTGTTTGACTTCAAACTCATCAGGATACTTTCCACTTCCTTGGGGTCAGTGTCCAGGAGCACAAAGGAATTAGTTTGCGTAGGTAAGGTTTTAGGTCGACAAGAATTTTTACTAGGTAGGATTTGCTGAGCTAACTGTTTTCCGATATTGGCAAAATAGGTGTTAACAAAATTCACCGATGCAGTTGGAGACGGCAAGATGTTTAAGAGGTCAGAGCTTTGGTTTTTAGGTTTAGTTGAGTAAGTTATTGATTTTATATTTTTCCAAAGTAACTTCGTATTTGTGACAGATTTAGCTAGTAACTCTCTTTCATGTTTTCTTTTCAGTTTCTTTATGAGATTGATGAAGATAATTGTCTTGTAAATCATTCCTTTCATCAGCAGTACCTTCGTGTAAAGTTAATTCATGTTGTATCCCAATAGCAGTCTAACGTGTTTAGATCAAGTTCGAGGCAGCATTTTCTGTGATCAAAACTATAGTGACAAATTGTAAAACGATAGATAGACACAAAAATGTCGGTCGTTACTTGTAGCCATAAACGCTGGCTGTCGAAGAACAGGCTTTTATCGCATCAAAATAAATAACACACTAATTCTAAATTCTATAGACTGCTGGTTATCTTCCCTTGCATTCACACTAGAAAAAGAAGAATATATTAACGTCACTAGCATACAAAAGAGACAGAGTAAAAATATTTCTGTCCTTTATCGCGTGCCGGCCAAGACCGTCGACGTGCGCAATAAGTTTGACGTTTTTGGCGATTGCAGATTGAAATCCAATTATTTATTAATAATTACATCGAGATTTTACACAAAATACGTGCCGTTTCGTGCTCAATTCTTTAATACCATCTGTGCAACTGTGCAAAATGGTTAGGTGCAGTGTATTACATTGTAAAAGTGATAGTTTGATGAAGATTGCCGGATTGTCCTTTCACACGTAAGTATTCCACCTTTTTATGTATTTTATCGCTGTGTGTGCTGCTATTTCTAATCAAATAGTCGCAGTAATGTACAAACTAATTTGTATTTGTGTTAAATCTCAAAAAATAGTGATTTGCGCAATATTTTTATTTTCTTACCTGAACATTCAGTGTTGCCACTTTTTGACGGGGAATTTACCCTTTAATAAGGGTAAAACTGATTTTTTAAAGCAATGTCTATAAAAAAATATTTTATTTCAGACCTTGATCCATTAATATTCGTAATACACACTTCTCATAAGATATTTTAGTAACAAACGTAATAAAAGAGTTTAATTCATATATCTGCACTCACCTGATGCCCCGCATTGGGTACATGTTGTACTCACGGCTACAGATCAAGCTATACATTTCCAGTTTAAGCTGATCTCGCAATGTATAGGATTTCCTTACAGTGTAAACTGGAAATGTATAGCTTGATGTGTAGCCGTGTGTACATGTACATAATGCGTCATAATGGTGCAGCACGGCTGTTTACTGATGACCTTAATGTCGTTGACGCTTCCACGTACTCTGCGCATCATGGAAGCATTCTTTTTACTCAAGATGGTTTTAAAACCATCAGTATGTACTTGGGCAAACATTCCTGATGCACTGCAGTAACGTGGAAGCCTCAACCACATCCTGAAAGTATTGATATACTGAACTCTGAAGACGTCGTATGCCGTCTGCGTCTATCGATCCCACAGAGTGCACATGTACAAAGATTGGCAAAACGCATTATCGAGTTATTTTTACTTCTGGTGTACAACGTGCAAACCTGTGGGCTAACATATTGCATGCTATATAGCTACTACTATACTATAAATATCTATGTAAAAAAATCATGGAAAGCAAGATCACTGGTTAAAATGAAAGGTAATGAAAAAATCTACCCGATTTATTATTATTCTAGATTTCCAAATAAACCCGAAATAAGAAACATGTGGATTGCTGCTACTAATAGGCCTAATTGGGCTCCAAAAACCAATTCCAGGATTTGCAGTCAACACTTTGATAGTAATCGTTTAATAGAGAAAGCATGCAAAACTTACTTATACCCCGATGCTGTTCCAAATACGGTAACAAATATGGATGTACCTAACATGTGATTGAATTTTATTACAATGGTTATAAAATTTTAACATTTAATTCCATTAGGTTGCAGGAAATAGAGGAAGCGCTATGATAATTAAGAGCAGCGAAGCCACATCCACTGAAACATTAGAAGGGAGCTCAAAAACAGTTAAATCTGTAAGTCTATAGGATTCATATTTTAACAGCTTAATAACGAGCCGAGAGTTGTATGTACTGACGCCAGCAGGTCAAACTACCCGAAACTGTCAGATTTTCCCAATCAACCTTGAACCTAATACTCTAGCGATAAAGATGAAAATCTATTAAAGAAATTTGACAGATTGTAGTAGCTTGATGTGCTGGCGTCTGTACATAATGTTGTTTCAATAATAAGTGCGTAATATAAAACATTTTCCTTATTTATTTTAGTATTCGTCACCTGAGTTTTCGCCCAGAACATTGAAACGAAAATGGCAGAACGACCAAGAAATATCAAAACAGCGTTTGAAAAAGCTAAAAGCACTTCGAGAAAAATCTAGGAGGTTGACCAAAAAGGTGGCAGATTTAGAACATGTTCGTACAGAATTAAAATCAAAACTATTTGTTGGTGAAGAAGATTGTGAGCTATTATCATCGATTGATAATGTGAACAAAGATTTTCTGAAAAAAGTTGTAAATCCGTCTACTAACCGAAAATATTCTCCATCCCTTCGAAAGTTTGCGTTATGCTTACATTTCATAAGTCCGAGTGCATACAATTTTGTAAGAAAAACATTTAACTCTTGTTTGCCACATCCATCCACCTTACGTTCTTAGTATAAATGCGTTGACGGCAGTCCTGGATTCACTAAAGAATCTTTAGAATGTATAAAGCTCTTAGTGAATCGTGCTCAAGCGCAGAGTAAGACTTTGTTTTGCGCACTTAGTATAGACGAGATGGCGATACGTAGGCATGTACAATGGGATGGAAAGAAGTGCGTAGGGTTTGTTAATTTCGGGGAATCATTAGAAGGTGACAGTGTAGCTGTTGCTAGAGAAGCGCTAGTGTTTATGCTTACGGCAATCAATGATTCCTGGAAAATTCCCGTGGGTTATTTTTTAGTAGATGGTTGTAATGGCGGACAGAAGGCAAATTTAGTAACACAGTGTTTGGAGTTGCTAAACTCTTGTGGCGTTAAGACTATTTCATTAACTTTTGATGGGTGTCCCGCAAATTTCGCTATGGCCAGGAGTTTAGGGTGTATTTTAGAGGCCTCAAATGTCACCAATCTTAAAACTTCATTCAATGTAGGCGATCAAGAAATAATGATTATGCCGGATCCTGTTCACATGCTCAAGTTAGTTAGAAACACACTCGGAGAAAAAGAAGAACTCTTTGATTCAAGTGGCCAAAAAATTGCTTGGAATTACTTAATCAGACTCCATGAATTACAGCAAAACGAAGGACTTCATTTAGCCAATAAGCTGCGCAACCAGCATATCAATTTTGCAAAACAAATTATGAAGGTAAAGCTTGCAGCGCAAACTTTCAGCAATTCTGTGGCTGAGGCCATTGAATTTTGCAATAAAGAGCTTAGTTTGTCAGAATTTGCTGGATCGGAGGCTACCGTAGATTTTATCAAAAAAAAAAATATCCTGTTTGATGTGTTAAATAGCCGGAATTTTAACACTTATCCACTGTCACGTCCGCGTTACTATCGCGACGTTTTTCTCTAAATAGTCTAACGTCCACGTCGCGATCGCGACGTTTCTGTCAACTACACTTCAATCGCGTTTTTATCTAAAAAATAGTTCAAAAGTCTCTACACGGTTTTAGTATCGATTAAAGTCGACTAAATTACGCGTCCATTGGTACTAGCAACACTATTGAACGAACCAGAAAGGAATTGAAAAAAAAATAAACAAAAGTCGTGTCAAACAGTCGATGGCGTCACCGAAATTGTAAGGGGATCCAAATTTATAATGTAAGTATTTTATGGTATTTATTGCCCAAATGTAATAGTGTAATATCTTAATATAATGCCGAAGAATCATTGTTTCCAAATATCTACAAATTCTTTGCATCCGAAGTATCTCAAGTTGATTTTACATGTGTTGAAAGTAGAAAAGCAAAAATTTCGCCATTTTTTTGCCGCTTTTCCATTAAATTTTTACATGATTTATGTAATATTTTAGTGAAATACGTTCTGTAATTGAAAGAACAGTTAATTAACAATATTTAGGTAGACTGAATCCAAAACAACATGATGAAAATCGCTATGATTATACGTTTTTGTTTTTTCTTCCGCGTGTTTTAGAAAAGTCACCCCGTACCCTCATGAAAAGTATCGAAATAAGGATTCATTTAAACGAAGAATCATGCTTTATTACCCAACATATGTCAATCTTTTCTTTTGTCTTATGTCTTTGACCTGTGTTTATTTATTATTTTCTCATAACCCATAAACGTATGAACGGATTTGGATTAAATAAACGTTGTTAGATTTGCCTTGGTAACGCGAGTGTCACTGGCTATATTTAAATTAAAATACAATGAAAATTGCGTATTTTGGGGGCCATATTGTTGTCAAGTTCGAAAAACTGTTTTGTTCCATTACCAATGGTCCAATTTGTGTTTCTAAACCATCCAAGAACACATTGAAATATCCCCAGAAAGTTTCATCCAAATCGGTCCAGCCGTTAACAGTGGAATTAAATATTTAAAGAAAGACTAGCGGACCTGGCAGATGTTGTCCTTTTCGTACAGCAGCGCCACCTACCGGGTCCAATTGTGTTTCTAAACCATCCAAGAACACATTGAAATATCCCCAGAAAGTTTCATCCAAATCGGTCCAGCCGTTAACAGTGGAATTAAATATTTAAAGAAAGACTAGCGGACCTGGCAGATGTTGTCCTTCCCATACAGCAGCACCACCTACCGATTCCAATTGTGTTTCCAAACCATCCAGGAACCCATTGAAATATCCCCAGAAAGTTTCATCCTTATTGGTCATGCCGTTTAGGATCAATAATGATGATGCTTGTTTTTTGTTTTTACTGAAAAACAAAAAACAAGCATCATCATTATTGATCCTAAACGGCCTGACCAATAAGGATGAAACTTTCTGGGGATATTTCAATGGGTTCCTGGATGGTGGCCAGAAAGTTTCATCCAAATCGGTCCAGCCGTTAACAGTGGAATTAAATATTTAAAGAAAGACTAGCGGACCTGGCAGATGTTGTCCTTTTCGTACAGCAGCGCCACCTACCGGGTCCAATTGTGTTTCTAAACCATCCAAGAACACATTGAAATATCCCCAGAAAGTTTCATCCAAATCGGTCCAGCCGTTAACAGTGGAATTAAATATTTAAAGAAAGACTAGCGGACCTGGCAGATGTTGTCCTTCCCATACAGCAGCACCACCTACCGATTCCAATTGTGTTTCCAAACCATCCAGGAACCCATTGAAATATCCCCAGAAAGTTTCATCCTTATTGGTCATGCCGTTTAGGATCAATAATGATGATGCTTGTTTTTTGTTTTTACTGAAAAACCAATTTATAAAAATAATTTCAAAGAAATAGAAACTTTTCTTAATGAGATGGAAACCTATTTATTCGGCCTTAAATTGGACAAGCAAAACATTTTATTGTCAAATAGAAAAGTCGGTTTTTTCGGGTTTCTTATTTGCATAAAAAGTGTCAAAAAATTATACCATCATTATATACTTCCTGAGGCACTGAAATTCCTGCCCATATACAAATTGAGTCAGGATCATTTAGAATGTTTTTTTAGTTCTGTTCGCGCTAGAGGTGGGTTTAATAATAATCCAACCGCAATCCAATTTGAAAGCGCTTACAAGCGCCTGGTTGTTCACGGTGAAATTAAGCACATAACATCTGGAAATTGTATTCCACTCGAAGATATTAAAATTTTAACATTTAGTGAAATCCGTTATGAAAAAAAAATCAATATATTTACTAAACTGTCTTCTGAACCTATTACTGACACTGGTGAATCTTTAGGATGTGATCCTGTAATCAACATAGATCATGATTATTTAGCTGATCCTTCTAGGCTTACTTCTTATTCTAAAGAAATAATAACCTATATTGCTGGTTTTATTGCGAGAAAATTGGGGAAAGTTATTAAATGTGAGGATTGTCTTTTAGCTTTGATCACAGGTAAGTATCACGGAATCATTGCCAGGAGAGACAAAGGAGGCCTTATTTATCCTTCTGCTGACTTAAATAAAGTCTGTGAATTGGCAGAAAGGATATTTCGAGCGCGTTCACACAAGGGTTCATTTTATAATGAGAAAAATTTGTTGCCAAAACTAATATTATCATGTTTCAAGGAATGCACACGAACCAATATTAATATCTTCATAAATGACCATTTCGACAGTCAGCCTTTTATAGGAAATCATAGAACTCTCATAAAATCAATTGCAATGCATTACTTTGAAACACGTATTCACCATGGTACCAAACAATGTTTTGAACCAAAATCAAAAATAAGAAATTTACATAATAAGTTAGTGCTTTTTCAAGGACAATAAAATATTTAAAAAAATTATATATTATATTTTTTTAATATTACTAAAGTATTTTTTTTTATATTTATTTTTTTTCACTCGAAATGTCTCGCTGGTGGTGGCGTGTGTGTTGGATCATAACCTTCAAAATAGTTGAGCTAATTAGTGCTGATCCATGCGTCACCACGTTCGTGAACGGGCGCCGTCAGTTGAGACTGGTCGTCTCTTAGCTGTCACGGTTTATTTTTAATTTAGTTGTTTTTAGGTTTTATATTTTTATTGCGGACGCTTTTAACGTGCACGCTACGCGTGCACGTCTTCCTACATTGTTCTCATGTGTAGGTATATTTTCAACATGAACGATGTAACCAATATTTTGTATTTTTTATTTATTTAAAAGAGTGTCCGTGGAGTTTCTTGCCCATTCTTCTCCATAGGGGACAACGGTTTGGAATGGGCAACTAGCTTCATCTTTCTGACTGACCGATCCCTTGACAATTCAAACGTACGTATGATTAGTTTATTTTGAAATAAACATTTTTTTTTTATTTTGCTTTGAGTTTGAGTTTGAATAAAACATTGCAGTCGCATCATTACTCATATTTTTTTTATTTTTCCTGAAATGCAAACCTCATTAAAAAAATCTTATTTTTTGAAGAATATTGGGTAAAATGTACATCACCTGGTAACCCTAAACAAAAGATGTACTTTTTTTCTGTCCCTTTCGACGGCACGGATTCCATTCCATGTATGTTCTGTGATTCCACGAGTCTAGTTACTTTGTTAAAGTTGTACTTGGTTTGGTTTTGGTCGCAATTTGCTTACAATAAAAACAAAAACACGCAAGAATACTGTGCAAACCTCTTTAATCATAAAATGTGTAGCAAATTAAAATCAATTATTCAGACATTATTGTTGATGGAAGACGACGAAGACGATGATTTGTTGATTTTGCTGACTTTGCTCTTGCACAAAAAATCGAAAGAAAGTTCGGTAGGTTTTTGTAATGTAACCTGGCCCTTGCCGACGGCTACACTCGCGTTGTGAACAGAAATTATATGTGACGATTAAAATATATCGGGGATAATTAAACCCATGTTAGGAATGAGCCATTATCTTAAGGTGGAAGCTCACATCTGGCCCGCGAAATTCTAATTTTCTTACGTTTTTGGCGACTGTAAGACGTATGAAGTTACCGAATTATAACCATCAAAATTACTAATTACTAAAGAATGACTTTTACATGCAAAAATCAATCTTGACATGAAAATGAACTTGGAGGGTTGTATTGATAATTTTGATGGTTATAATTCGGTAACTTCATACGTCTTACAGTCGCAAATCAAATTTTCATAAACATACAACCAAGCACTGGCCTGCAAATTGCCAAAAACGTAAGAAAATTAGAATTTCGCGGGCCAGATGTGAGCTTCCACCTTAACGGAATATTTACCATGTTTTCATCGTTTCGCTCCCAATATTTCGGCGCTGTTACAAGCACCATGATCGGGAGCGACCATGTCAGTTTAAAAACTTATATCTTGAGCCATTAGTGAAAGATTTTGCGGAATCGGTTCTATAATTCCCATGTTTTGCCCACTACATCCAAACTTGCAGACTTTATATCCAACTTTACTTTTATTATTCGTCTTCCATATCATGTGGTTGGTGCCCAAACTGGTGTCAGAGCTTTTACGTCTCTGACTTGGCTTAACATGTCACTAAGAAATCTCTCTCAGGCATGCTGGTTTGGCGATGAATTCATTGAACCAAGTTATAATTTTATACAAAACTTACTTTAATCTATTTTAAAACTAGATTATTTCATGTGAATTCTAGATATTTTTCTGTATGCACTCAACTTATAACAAACTCTATTATTTAAAGTTAAAGTTTGCAGAGAAATAAGTTACCTATTATTTAAATAAAACCCCTTTTTTGTTCAGGTTTCATAAGAATATTACTGTTTGCAGAGGGAAGTATTCACCAATGGGAATGAAATCAAAGTATTTTGTCCGAAATGCAACACAGAAGTCTCACACACTGCAGAAGGGATACAACAGGTACCTACAACTACCAAGAGACAATAAATAATTACTTTTTTCCTTCAGTGTTGTTACACTATATCTTAAGATTTTTAATATAGTTCTTCAGCTACGTCGTAACTACTGATATGCCGATCTTGCTCCACTTTTTCAAAAAGAGCATCCATTTTATCCGTAATAGGGCGACCAGAGCGACGTGCATCTTTGACATCAAAATTTCCGGATTGAAAACGCTTAAACCAAATTTGTGCTACCCTCACAGACACTGCAATATGTCCATAAACATCGCAAATTTTTTCGCGGCTTGCGTTGCGTTTTTACCTTTTTTGTAGTAAAATTTTAAAATGTATCGATTTTCTTCATTAGATTCACTCATCGGAATGAAGTGAACAAATGAAAATCACACATTTTCCTAATTTGAATTTGGAATTATGTTCTTTAAAATTTAAACTTTCAATGATACCAAAACCAGCCAGATACAAATAGTATAGCCAAAGAGATTTTATTAAAAGTTCATACATACTTTATTGCGAAAAGACTATTTCCCCAACCTAATATATAACACTAACACTAAACATAGTCTGTTTCATTCTCAATGTGTTGTTAATATTTTTTTGTAATATTAAAACTAGAAACAAGTTGAACCAACTCGATCATCATCTGCCTTTACATAATTTTTTTTTTTTTTTGCTTAACCTCTATGTATAAGCATGGGATACTTTGTTCATTTAGCTTTAATTTAATTTTTATAGACCCTTGATACATCCACTTCTCCCCGAGATAACGGTCTTCAAATGGAAAAGGTTCCTTTTGTTGTTGATGGGGATCCTTTAATTTTTTCAAAAATTCGATCGTGTTATACCTACAAAATAACGGCTGGCTGGATTAATTTAGCTCTTTGTAGGGTTTTGTGGACATATTGAACTGTAAAAGGCACACTTAACATTATTGGTTTCCTCAATATTTTCGATCCAGCACTATGTTTTCCTAAAACCCTTTTTTTGTTACATGTTCACATTCACATGACAAAAAAAAATCTGAGACAGCAATGACTAGTAAAATCCATTCAAAGTCTTGAAACCCACCTTTGACTCTCTGTGCGATCATTGGTTGCTGAGATATCAATATCAAAGACAAAAGGATCCTATCTCGGCGAGAAGTGAATGTATCAAGGTCTATAAAAAAAGAAATTCAATCTAAATGAACAGAGTATCCAATTATTATAGTGGTAAAGCAAAAAAAAAAAATTGCACGCCTGTAGACCAAAAATAAATTGTTGCTGGTTTTAGATCCCTTCATTTTTCCAGTAGTGTAGATCATATACATGTATGGAACTAGGCAGGTCCATTACTTTGTATAATTATTTAACCATGGCTGCTCTCTAAATGGTGAAGGAAACTATCATGTCCTAGAAGCAAGCATTAGAAAAAGTGCAACACCTTCCAACTTCTTTGTTTCTGACCACCAACCATTAGTAATTCAGTCGAATTCAGTTAGAAAATTCACATTTTTTTTTTTTAATAATGTACATATTAATGTCTTTCTCAGGATCAAACAAAAATACTGATCTCAAAAGTGTACCGTTACTTTGAGCAAGAGTACGAAGAATTAAAAATGATTTACGGACACCTAGACCTGACTCCTCTCTCCAAGTTCTGTCAACGGACTGCGCTGGCTACCGGAGTGAGTGAGGCGATGCTTATGCGGGTACTTAAGGAGGAAGAGAGAAGGAATGAGGAGAGGCAACAGGAACCTCAGAAAGAACGGGCAGCTCGCAAGAGACGCAGACAGCCAACACATAAGTATGGTTTTTTTTTATAAGTAATATCCACTTAATATGTAGATGTACACATTTTAACACAGCATTTAGTATGTCTGACCAAAGATATCCAAGCAAAAAAACACTGATTTAAGTGATTTTTATTTTGACCTTCTAGATTTTAATGGAGGACTGTGATTATATGTGCAGTGGAACATTATTATTACATATTTGATGATTTCCCATCCTTGAAAAAAAAAGGTGCTAGGGTACTTAACAAGAACTTAGGACGAGATAGAAAGTTTTTTTTTTATTCCTTATTGGCCAAACAACAATAGGGGATTGGACAAGAAAAAACTAATAAGTCCGTCAGATAGATTTCCAAAAAATTATGAACACATATTTTTTCTTTTTGCTCATAAACAAAAAATGAAGATGATACAGTGCTTCGAAAACTCGTGAACTCCTCGAAAACGTTACATGTCTCAGGTACATTTTTTACCCACAAATGACGTCACAACCCCCCCACTCATGATCTTTGAGGCGTTTTTATCTCCGTCAATTTTTATTAATTTGATAAAACAAACAACACGTATCCAATATTTTTGGATAATATGAGGAACTAATTAGAATC
This sequence comes from Diarsia rubi, assembly GCA_932274075.1. Classification (NCBI taxonomy): domain Eukaryota; kingdom Metazoa; phylum Arthropoda; class Insecta; order Lepidoptera; family Noctuidae; genus Diarsia; species Diarsia rubi. Next base: position 4,024,505 of record OW026441.1, read on the forward strand.
ATATTTTTTTTTACCCAGTCTGGGTGTCTAAAATGGCCGCTTTAGCAGAATCATAAAATGAATCATGTTCAAAATTTAAAAGTCTTAAAATGGACTTCATAGTTGTAGACATAAGGTCCATTTTAAGAATTTAAAATTTTTAACGTGATTCATAGTAAGATTCTGCGTGGATTCTATAAAGCGGCCATTTTAGACCCGCTGATCCCCTATTGGTGATGCCAAAAATTTATTGCGTTTTTTGTTTTAGTTCAAGTGAAGAAGACAGTTCAGATGATAATGTTGAGGATATTGAGCAACCCAGCCCTCCTGAAGAGTAAGTATACATATAGTAGTATACTAGCTTATGCCTGCGGCTTCGCCCGCGTTGATGTTAGTAATTGTCCCACCAGGACCACCCCTACCAGGATAAAAAGTATCCTTTGTTAATCCAGGTGATGAAACTACCTGTGTGCTAAATATCATCAATATCTGCTCAGTCGTTTTTGAGTGAAATAGTAACAAACATCCATTCTCATAAGCTTTCATCGTCATCGTCGCCTATAATGTTCCCACTGCAGGGACTCGGGCCTCCTCTCCAGGAGAGGAATGGGCTATAATCCACCACGCGGGCCCAGTGCGGGTTGATGGATGTCACATGTCGTAGTTTGGTTTTAAGTCATGCCGATTTCCTCACGATGTTTTCCTTCTCCGTTTTGAGAGCAGTGGTGATAATTACGCCATTCTGTCCAAAAGCTATAGGTCGAATCGAAAAGTGACAAATGTCAAAGTCTACTTGCCAGCCTCAAAAAGATAAAGCCAGTGTGACCACTACACGATTCCAAGTCAACCAAAAAATGAATTCTTATAAGGCAACACCACCATGGTGCCTACAAATTAAAGGCTTAAAAGACTTGTTACACTGGGCCACCACAATATTGAAATTCTAGATGGAAAAACCATAAATCCAACGTAATGGAACCCCTCGTGTTAAGCAGTAGTCTAATAATATTATGCTGAATGCTATATTTTTTATGTTTTCAGGACATTGGTAGTGAAGCTAGAACCTCCTGAATACAACATGTAAGTTATTACCATCAATATGTTTTTTTGTTATACCAATACCTATACGCACATAAAACATAACGGCTGTAATCCCCAAATGAATTGGCAGAGATGTACCTAAAAGGAGACCCGCATTTACCAATATACAAATAAATATCATTTATTTATTTGAATTTTCCAGCCGGGGCTGCTGGTTCAAAATCAAAACTCATTTATTCAAACTAGGCTGATAATCAGCACTTTTCGAACGTCATTTACTATACTTTACTTATTTACACGAGACAGTCCCCCAAAACTGCCCCCTTCAACACTTCCTAGTGTTTTTACTGGAAAGAAGAAGTGGCGGAACAAACTCCCCAGCAACACATCTGTCTGTTAGGTTGGTTAGAAGAACCAGAATCGATACAATAGTAAGGCAAGTTAATGACTAAGTTGTAAGGTTGTTCATAAGTTACCGCGGCCTAACTAAAATGCGTCGCTTAGACAAAATTATATTGAATCATTGCCCTGCGTTAACTTACTGACGCTGTAGAAAATAAAAAGAGGGTAATGCAAAGCACTGACTGTGTCTAACACTATAGTTTAGATGGATGGATGTTTGTTTAAATCAACCACGTCAGAACGGATCATGATGAAATTTGAAACAGAGGTAGATTATAGTCACGTCGGGGCTGTGAGTTGTTCGCAAGAAATACCGCGGCCTCGACATAAAGGGCTAAAAAGGAACATGGGATACCGCTCCGCCTAGAGCAGGAGGAGTCATTTGATCATTTCCCACCATCATCATCATCTCCAAAGAAGAAAATGTATTGATTCTAATAATTTTGTCTTCAGCGTGGAACCTGAAATATTCGTACCGGCAGCAATGAAGTTAGAACCTAGTGACAGCGACGCTTGCATGTAAGTTAATACTTTGTTCTTTATTCATGTATTTTGTGGTTCAACACACATTCATAACATCACGCCTGTAATCTCCGAAGGGTGACGTAGAGGTATACTCATTATTACACCTACGTTTTGCCAGTTATTTATTATTTTCATTTGGGAAAACAAACAGTAATACTTATATTAAGTATACACAATCTTTTTTTGGGGAGGTGGGAAATCATCAAATAACCCCTCCCGCTCTTGGGCAGAGCGAAAGGGAGTGTTAGACTTCTATAAACTAAAAACCGCCCATATTCCTTCTTAATTAAACCTATATGTTTAGGCTGCGGTATCTCTTACAACATCCCGCAGCCCCGACGGGCGTCGGCCCTTGCGGGCCCCCTTCATGTTGTTGGCACCTTTTTGGCCTGTCGTCGTCATAAGACGCACGGACGGTGAGCTAGCCCATTACTCACCGTCCAAAGGCCCGCGTCTACGGTGGTCGGAAGCCCTCTCGTGGCCCCCGATGCCCGGAGCATGTCCTGCGGCGGCTGGGACGAGAGGTGGTCCTCTCGCATGTTCCGCCACCTCCTTCGCTAGCATCACTGCTTTGCAGAAGGCGACGGCGTCCCATTCCATCTCGCAGAGGGAAGGCGGGGGCACAGAAAAACGTTACGGCGCGTTACATTGGGGGAGGGGGGGGGGGTAATATCTCTAAAAGTTGCGTTACGTAATACTTGAACGCTCTTATTCCTCCTTGTTTATGAGAATGGCATACGATGTTTTAAAAATATATGTTTGTTCAACAGACTGTCTTGTTGGTTTAGTGTTTAGTAGCAACCATCGGGGGATTTGTGACCGGTTGATGGCAATAGGTTAGTCCCCTATTATATGGAATTCTAACAATGTTCATTTCTATTGCAGTGAGGAACCTGAAATTTTCGTACCGGCAGTGAAGGTGGAACCTAGCGATGATGACACGAACAAGTAAGTCAAGTTCTTTACACGAGTCATTTGTGGTTGAAAGGCATCCTTTCAGCTCTAGCGGAACCTGTATTGTAAACATCTTATACTAATAACCATTCACCCTATATTATTATTAAACAAATGCTGATATTGGGATTTGCTAACAGCTAACATATATGTGGAAGCTTATAATTAGCAATTGTCCACAAGCATAAAAAAATATACAACTTTGTAATTAGTCTGTTAGCTTTCTGTAAAATAAAGTAAATAAATAAATAAATAATAAAATATAGTTTCGTTTGCCTTGACTGACCTAGAAGTCTTTGAATAGATTCCAGACGCAAGTGGTCCGAAGAAGCAAGGAAAACCTGTTCAGGTGGAGATTCATACATGATTGCCCCTTTTTTTTTTTTGGGGAGTGGAAAATCATCTAATAACCCCTCCCGCTCTTGGGCAAAGCGAAAGGGAATGTCAGACTTCTACTGACTAAACACCACCCATGTTCCTTCTTAGCCCTTTATGTCGAGGCCGCGGTATCTCTTACAACATCCCGCAGCCCCGACGGGCGTCTACCCTTGCGGGCCATTTCCATGTTCCTGACATCTCTGAGGCGCACGTGGAACACGAACGCGCCGTCGTCACGGCCTGACGTCGTCATAAGACGGACGGACGGTGAGCTAGCCCATTACTCACCGTCCAAAGGCCCGCGTCTACGGTGGCCGGAAGCCGTCACGTTCCGCCCCCTCCTTCGCGTCACGGCTCCTAGCCCCGGACCATGGCTTGCACCAGGGCCGGATGCGAGAGGTCGCCGCATACATGACTGCCCTTCAGTGTAAATGTGGTGTTACCTCACAAACGATGGCACACTTGATATCGTGTCCTGCCTGTCCTGTTGCTTGCACATCACACGACCTGATGGAAGCTACTGAAAATGACAAATTTCAGGCTGATTTAATTTCTCGATCGTTACACTAAAAAGAAGCATGTATACTAAAGATTTTATTTGTTTTTAGGGAGCAGACTGACCCAATTGCTTTAGAGATGAAGCCTGAAACACATGATGATAAAGACGATACGTAAGTCATCACTTTTAACTTCATATTTTAGTAATCATGATCTTACGAACAAGTTGTATCGAGGGTCATCATCGACAACTTTCTGTCTCTTTTCGTAACCATCTCAACATTAATGATGTAACCTAGGTTTTGTAACAATATTCTGAATTAAAAGAGTGTCCATGGAGGTTCTTGCCCGTTCTTCTCCATAGAGATCTACGCTAGGAAATGGGCACCACAGTACACTCACAATTATTACACCTTGTGACTGGAACTGTAGCTTCTTTTATTTTGTATTTGTTCGACTATTCAAAAGTGCCTGTAACTGGCCCACTTGCAATTAGTGTTTTTTTTAAACGTTGCTCCACACTAAAAATTTCTCCTGTATCGTGGGTGCGTTCACAGGCATTTATTTAAAATCACATACACAAATACCCAGACCCGAAACAACTATCTGTAGGCCATACAAATATTTGTTTCAGTGGGATTTTGAATGTTGGGGTCGGTTTTAAGTTTAACAGGATACAGCTAAATACCAGTATTTTACATGGAGCGACTGCCTATCTGACCACAACCCAGTTAATACTAGGTATTAGGATATCCTTTGTTTCGACTGGTTGTCAGCCTGTTGGCTCACTGAAATGACCCATCTAATATTTAACTTGTAGGGGAAGTCATCTGGACCGCGGGTTGTACATTAGTTATCGCGGCCTCGACATAGAGGGCTAAGTAGGAACATGGGTGGTTTTTAGTCAGTAGAAGTCTGACACTCCCTTTCGCTCTGCCCAAGAGCGGAAGGGGTTATTTGATGATTTTCAACCCGCCACAAAAATGGGAAGTTATCTCATGTTCCATTGTTTTGTTACAGTACTGACGCGACTCCCGCCTCCGAAATATCGGCTGATACTAAACGAAAAGCAAAGAAAACTCCAAGACTAAGTGACGAGACATCAGTACTGTGAGTATTATTTATTACTAGCCTCATTTTCATGTGGTTAGTGCCTAAGGAACGCTTCCTTAAGTATTAAAAACGAAGACTTCAGAAACGAATTTGTCTTCTAAAGTTACCAAGAGCGGGAGGTTATTTGATGATTTCCCACCCCATAAAAAAGAGGGGGGGGACACATTTTACCACTTTGGAATTGTCTATCTTCCAAACGATGATTGCCTTTGAGAAAAAATGGTTTTAATGACCTCAATGTCATTTTTAAAGACCTGTCTATAGACACCCCACACGTTTAGGTTCGATGAAAAAAATCAACTTCGTTCTACTCTATAGACCTTGGAAATACCCCCTTTTTACGGAGAGTGGGAAATCAAATGACTCCTCCCGCTCTGGGCGGAGCGGGAGGGAGTGTAAGACTTTTACTGACTAAAAACCACCCATGTTTATTTGAGGCACGCGTGGAACACGAACGCACCGCCTGAACCGCCGAACAGCCTGGCGTCGCCATAAGGCGGACGGACGGCGAGCTAACCCATTAGGCTGCGGCGTCACATGGCATGAAATCCACATCTCTTAGCAGCTTTAAAAGGATTCAAAGAGATTTCAAGCCATGTGATTGGTGAATCGCGACACAGCTCGTCTCCGCTCCGCTTCAGTGGAACGCACGGAGCGTCTCCTGCGGTATCAATCAATCAATCAAAATCATTTATTTCAAGTAGGCCAGTTACAGGCTCTTTTGAATAGTCGAACAAATACTAAATTTTAATAAGAAAGAAAGAAAGAAAGAAAGAAAATTTATTTATTTGTCGCAGAAACATACCGAGTATACAGGAAAAAAACATTACACAAACAACGCTTAACAGATATAAAAAAATACAACAAGCAGGGATTACAAAAAAGAAAATGTTGCACGTTGTGACTGCGACAAGTAGGTTGCCACTCAGCATGGTGCTGTGTCATGGTCGCCCACAGCACAGCGCTGGTTTTCAGTGGTCACCCGTGAAAAACGTACGAATGCCAAGAGCTTCAAAATTAAGTATATAAAATAAATTAAGCAGTGCTTGAAATATTACTTGACATGACTCAAAAGTAAGACACAATTATTATATAAATTAAAACCATTGTTACAAAAGATAAATTACAAAACTAGAACCAAAAGTATGATTTGAATGTTAAACAGTACAAACATTTCAAATACAATTTGATTATTTGAGTGAAGGCGTGTTTGTAATAAGCTAATAAACTAAGCTACAGTCCCACTCACAAGGCATAATAACTGTCAGTGTACTGTAGTTGCCGATTCCAAAGCGTTGGTCTCATGAGAAGAATGGCAAGAAACTTCATGGAGACTCTTTTAAATCATAATATTGTTACAAAACTTGTAGGTAGTTGGGACGAGAGGTTCTCTCCTTCTCGCGTTCCGCCACCTCCTTTAGCTAGCATCACTGCTTCGCAGAAGGAGGCGACGGCGTCCCGTTCCCTCTCACCCCCGGACCATGGCTTGAACTAGCGTGAAAATAACCCCACAGTTGTCATTTTTGATGTCTTACCGTTATCTAATAATGTTTATTTTTGATTGTGATGACAATTGGCAACTATTTCAAAGCTTGCTATTAAAAAAAAAAAAATGTCGTTCCACCCTAGTGATTATACTGATTAAGTTATGACAAGATAACCTCTAAAATTAATATTTATCTTTGTTTTCAGAAGCTGTCTGCCTGGCGAAGTAGAAATAAAAATAGAAGAAGAATTTAGCTAATAAAATAAGATTTACTTAGCATACTATGGAGTATTATGTGATTTAAATTAAAATTTTGTACATACTTAAGTTTGACGATTTGACATGTTTAGAATAGGATAGACAACAAAAAAATCTAATTAGTCCGTCATATAGATTACCAAAAAATATTGGACACATTATTTTTCTTTTTTCACGTAAACAAACAATGAAGACGATACCATGCTTTGAAGTCGTGTGATGTCATTATCTAAGCCACTAGGATGACATTTTTTAACGGTCAGTGACGTCACCAACCCAAATCTTTGACGCGTTTTATCTTTGTAAATTTTTATTGATTTGATAAAACAAAGAATACGCATCCAATATTTTTCGATAATCTAACACGGAATAATTATAATCACATTTATGTAAGTCAGTAAACATCCTTATTATTATTAACTTTAAGATTTTTATTAAACTGCATTTAAACTCAAACTCAAAGCATTTATTTCAATTAAACCATTACTGGCACTTTTGAACGTCAAAAGAACAATTCGTAAAACAAAACTACGAAAAACTACGAGTGCAACACGTCATATACATTACATCATTCATATTCCTCATAAGCGGCCGCCACACTATGCTCCTCGCGATGCCGCTATTCGCCGCGATGATGTTGCCCGCTCTGCCCACACTGCTCTACTCGCGCAATTAATCGCGACGCTCCTCACTTGTCATTTGCCTTTGGTGGACAATGGACGATGAAACTGTGGCAGCGTGCGCGCTAGGCATTTTTAGTATAGCTAATTATATCAATGTCATGAAAATATACATCGTCGTTGTCAATAAATAATAAGACTTTCATTCGACTATTCTACGGCGCTTGGCGAGGACATAATTTTCAGTTTTGTCGTAGAAAATGCCAAAATCGTGTAAGCGTGCGTCTTGCATGGGCGATTGATGCGGACTGCGACCGCGCGATTATGTGGCCAGCCAGCCACTCGCGCTCGTATTGCCGGTCCTTTGACTCGCGCACAAAAACCGACAAAATAGGTGGGCAGGACGAGGAGCATGACGTGCGGCATGACGAGTAAAGTTGCCACACTAAGTCGTCTCTGCCTCCTTTCCTCGCTACTTGCCATGCCACTCGTTGAGTGTGTGGCGGCCGCATAAAATAACAAAGAATATTGAGTGTTGTCGTCATTAATAATAGTAAGCGGAGTTCGTCACGTCTGTTTTGTGACGTGACATCTTAGGGGAACAATATTTGTGACGATAAGGTAAAGTTTACGTGGTGCTTGTTTTACCGAGAACAACTTAGATGTATGGAGTTTTGTTTCTGTTAAATTATTCATAATAGACGGTGTATCGTCGTTTCACTGCCCTAAGGAACGTTTACCTACTATCGTTTCGAAAGATTGTAAATTAAAAATGTTTGATTTTAGTACAAATTTGCTATTTGGAACAAAGAAGAAAAAATGTAAGTATACTATTCAGTTATTTACATAAATGCACCCCTAAGACGACCCAGTCCGACCCACTGACCATATAATTATTCTTAAACTTTGATAAACGCCGCATCGATTCATATTTATAGTTATAAAAGAAAATTTTAAAATTGACTATTTTGTCCCCTAAATAACGGTACACAATTTTTCAGGGAATGGCTCACCTAAAAATATAGTAAGTAACGTGTATTGGCGAGTGTTTGGTGACAGTTTCCGGCAGTGCTGCCAACCTAAATTAATACATGACAACGATATCTTTCTGGGGCGTCCCCTTCTGGCATTGCCACTTACATCGGTCTTGTAAATAATCCTTTCGTAAATCCACTTTCACTCTTATCAATTTCTGTCACCACATCTTCTTTAAAACCGCAACGTTCTCGTATAAATAAATAAATAAAAGAAAATCATCATCATCAAGAAAATTCGTGTTTAACTGACTCATAATAGAAATAATACTTTGATGCAGTCACATTACAAACACAACACTAAATTAAATTCAATAACATTTTCATTTAGGTAGGTACTTAACTTAATCAAATTATAATAAATCACTCTTAATAAAAACACAAAACATAAATGTATTACCTCATTCCTCAAATTCCGCGAATTGATATTTTTTTAATAAAAATATCAATTCGGGGAATTTGTGGGGAATTAATAAAAAACAAGCGGGGAATGTCGGGCGGCGGGCGGGCAGCGTCATCAGTGCTGCCAATAAAAAATCTCGATTCCCCGCGTCAGTGTTGTCAATTACAACACTGACGCGGGGAATCGAGATTTTTTATTGGCAGCACTGATGACGCTGCCCGCCCGCCGCCGCCGCGCCGCCCCCCCCCCGCCTGCGTAGTACTTACTTGATACGGCAATTGCCGTAATATAATGGCATTCAAGCATCCTAAGTATCATAAATACGGTATACGGCAATCCAAGTAAACAACAAAAACAAAAAATCTTCTAATGGAACGCAAAATGAGACTTTACCGTCTATGATCTATCTGGTAGGTTTTAGGAAGTGTGGGAATCAGATTCCCGGAATAATTGTTACAGTTCGCATCAAATAACTGTACCGCTCTGAAATAGGCAACAAATCACGGCAAATAGTATTAAAAGTAAATAATATTAAAACGAGACTTCGAAATAAATGAATAACTCCAACTATTAATAGAACTCTTTTAGCCAGACCAGCAATCTGTAATCACGGTAATTGTCCATAATTTCATGTATCAAATGAAATTATTCGTAAAATGAAAGATTAAAACAGAATGAACATAAACTATTCAAAACCCGTATGATGAAAAATAAAATAATTAAGTTTAAAAGTAGTACACGTTTTTTTTATTGTTTAAAAACAAATCCGGCAATTTTAGAATTAGAATACGGCAACCCTAAATTTGTCGGGAACAATCAACAACACAAGTTCAAAAACGTGACATTGGCTAATGCACAAATCGTGCGAAGCCACAAAAAAAAAAAAAAAAAAAACAACACAAGTCACACACTAAGTGTCAGTCAAGTGAAAGTGACACTAACAAAACAAACAACTGCGCCCCGCCCGCGCGCCAGTCAGTACACTTCGGGACTTCGGGTTCGGGCACCTAAGAGTGCTGTATCTTTTTGTATCGCAGACGCTCCCGTGTTTTACGTAAAAATATTTCCGAGATTGTCTTCATCGAAATCATTATCATCATCCTTTCCCTAAAGGGGGGTTGCCATAATCCCCACGTTTGGCAGGCGGCGTTTGGATCGTAGTGAGGTCACCGAAAGTTTAATGGACGGACGCTGCTGCCAGGCCCTCGATGGCTGGTCGCACTATAAGGACGTACTCGGGTCCTCCCAACGTACTTACGCCGATTACAACAGTAAATTTTGAATCCAGTAAGTAATCATCTTGTTTTTTTTTTTTTTACCTTCCGCCCACCACGACGACCCACCGGCCTCCCTTGTTTTATTAGGATTGTTAAAATTTCTTTCGTCTTCAATACTAATGTGGAGGTACAATTGTATTTATGATTTATGAATGTAACCATTGGTCTATCCATTTTTGCAATTTTAACTAACATCTTGCGGCGCGTAGTGTTTCTTTTGTACTTACATAATTGTTGTTGTGAGGTTATTTTGCTTTTTGATCAATAATGCATTGGGGTTGGGTTAAGATACGTGCTGCCTTGCTGGACGAAAAGTAAGGATATTAGGAGGTTCTAGGGAGTTTTCTGATACTTAGGCAACATTTTTTCTTGTCAGATACGACGTTTTATAAAAAAAAAACTATTATAAATATCCTAATTTTTAGGTTAGGTTAGGGTAGGAATGCAAAGAACTACTTTTTTTTAATAAGAAATAACACATCCATAAATAAGACGACCCACTGACGGCTGACCCATAAGTGTTTACAAATAATGTGCGTTTTCAGCATAAAAGTTAGTATTCTTGTTAATAGTAATATTGTAAATAGTATATAATTCTAAAAGAAAAATGCAATATCGCCATGTATCATGTTGACATTGACAGGATCAACCGTTCCCATCCTTGGTCTCGTGAATGTTTTCCGTGCTGTTTTGTTTCCCCCGACATACCTACATTGCGAACCCACTATTAGGAAAACTTCGCGAAGCGGTTGTTCCAATAATCTGTTTTTTCAAGAATGGTGCGTCGCCTATAGGTACATGAGAGTGGTGCTACGGCAAAGTGGGCAAATTTTAACCCGTTTTGCGATTAATTGCTATTGCTTCTAAAGACTACTGCATAGCAAAAAAAAAAAAAAACTATGTGTTTCTGGCGGGGGGAATGATGGGGGATGGCATACATCCTATCCCCCAATCCCCACCCCGAGGCAGCATGTTTCTAAACTTTAACTGCTTCGGTTTCGTTTCCAGAACATGTAAAGTTTTACTTTCGACGTTCGTTACAATTGTAGAATTAGTATTTACGTGTTCATAGGGTAAACCGAGGTGTAATTGGCCACTATCCACTTCAACTGCATAAATTAAGAGATTTTCACACAGTACCTACGCCATTTATGATTTATTATTCATACTGCAGTAAAACCTCGTAAATGAGACGTCAAGAGACCTTCCATAATGTCCTAACTCATAGAAGTATTCCACTTACCTAGTGTGTCAGATATCCAAGTATAAATAAATATCTGTCTCATTAATAGATTAAGTTTATTAGGTTCTATTATCCCAGATAAACCTGTTTTTTTTTTTCTAAAAATAATTGATAAATTCTTCAGCTTCCGGAAAAGCTGGAAAATAACGTGCCATGTATGGGTCGGTCGGCACAATCTTATCTTTTTACTAATATGCTTTTAATAATAAATTAAACCCTAAATATTTTTTTTTTTATGAAATCTAGGAAAGTCATTTAGCATGTATCTATTTCTCCAACTGACTGACTGATTGACTGATCATCAAAAGTCTAAGGCTCTAGCAGACATAGAAGCTTTAAATTTAGAATACAATTAGTGTTTAGTTAGTGTAAAAACTATGGATAAACTAAAAAAATATGCAATTTCAGTCTAGTTTTCTAGACACTAACTGCTTATATAACTTTGTAATCCCATATAATTGTATAGGATTACAAAGTTAAAGTTACATTTTCAGTGAATGAATTTTTGCGAGTTATTAAATTGAACCCACTTCCTAATTTCTGATTGATCTGAAATTTTACACGTCTATGTATATCGCCTAACAATGCAATATTATGATTATATGGAACTGATCTGATGATGGAGCTGGAAGTTGGCCATAGGAACTCCATTTTAGAATATCATAACTCCATCGAGTTTGGACTCGTTTGATTCGTCTTGACGAGTAGTTTGTCTTAAGATGGTGTCCAAGGTCTGTTGATGGAGCTGGAAGGTGGTCATAGGAATTCCGCTATAAAACGACTTAACCCTATCGAGTTTGGACTCGTTTGATTTCTCTTGTCGAGTAGTTTGTCTTTAGATGATGTCCAGGGTTCTGAATAGTTCTGATGATGGAGCTGGAAGGTGGCCATAGAAATTCCGTTATAAAACCACATTATAACCCCATCGAGTTTGAGCTCATTTGATTTGTCTTGATGAGTACTCTGTCTTTAGTTGGTAACCACGATCTGATGATGGAGCTGGAAGGTGGTCATAGGAACTCCGTAACGACGACATAACCCATCGAGTTAAGACACGTTGGATTTGTCTTGACGAGTACCTACTTTGTCTTTAGATGGTTTCCACGGTCTGTTGATGGAGCTTGAAGGTAGCCATAGGAATTCTGTTATTAAACGACTTGACCTTGTCGAGTTTTTACTCGTTTGATTCAGCTTGTCGAGTAGGTACTTTAGCAGTACCTACCTACTTCAAATCCTACCCTTCTAACCTATGTATTGTTGATTCATTAAACAAAATAGATACTCAATACTCAATTCTTTATTGCATTCCACAATTTAGGCTTAGGTAGTAAACATTTTTTTAAAGTAACAATCATGGACCCTGTCGGGCACAGCAAAAGAAATAAATGTGAAGATTAGTACTTACATTTACGTATCTTATAATCTAATTTATTACACAAAAAAAAAAGCTAACAGCTCTACTAGTCAAATTATGTAATATTTGAAGAATAATAATATAATATTTTAATAATAATATTTCACAACTATTACACAACGCCATCTAGTCCCAAGCTAAGCAGAGCTTGTGTTATGGGTACTAGACAACTGATAAACATACTTATATATTTCTAAATACATAAATATTATAGATAAATTACACCCAGACACAGAACAAATCATCGTGCTCATCACACAAACATTTGTCCTGGGTGGGAATCGAACCCACGACCTATGGCATAGCAATTAGGGTCACTAACCACTAGACCAACAGGCCAGAATAATATTTAACTAAGTAGATAGAATGAGAGACGCTACAAAAAAAAAATGAGATCCCACCAAAAACAAAACTTGTCAAAAAAGCCAAGCCGCGCAACCAAAAACAAAACTTGTCAAAAAACGATTTACGATTTATGACGTATTCAAAAAAAAATACTTATTAGATCTCCTTCAAACCAGTTTTTGTTGAGATCTACATTATATATTTTTTTTAGAATTGTCACTCTCTTACTTTAAAAGTTAGAGGGGGGGGGGGACACATTTTACCACTTTGGATGTGTCTATCTTTGAAACGATTGACTTTGAGAAAAATGATTTTAAGAACCTCAATGTCAGAGAGTTTTAATGATTACTTAGGCCATCACTTAGTAAAGGTTTTGACAGTTTTGTCATACAAAAGTACGTCAAATCTTTACTAAGTGACGGCTTAAGTAATCATTAAATGTCTCTGAGTACGGCAGATAATTCCTTCTGCTCCAGCCATCCAATACGATCCTCAAGGGACTTATTATATTTTTCTAGATACATGCTCCGTTGAATCAGGTCTTTCATCCTATTTTCATTTTTATGGTTCGATTCGTTAAGTTTTAAGTGTGCCTGATCTAATTCCTCCAATTTCTTAATAACGATATCCGTGTCACAGTTTTTTGTTATTATTTCCACTACCTCCGTTTTAATCTCCGTAATGTCGGACTGAATAGCAGTGTATTTCTCGTCCTCTTGCTGCTTCATGGTGGTTGCATGCAGGCAGCAGGGTGTGCATGAGCTTCATTTCTTCGCGGAATGCATTAAGTGTTTCATTCAGTGCACCCGTTGAGCAGCAAGGCTTGAATCTCCTACTATCCTGCGACATTAGTGTGGAGTCGATATCCGATTCATATTCCCTTTTTTTATTGCCTTGTCTCGCAGTAACCCATTCCTTATCTTTCGTTGTCACTAAGTTCGGATCCGAACCGTATTTAGTTGGTGTTTTCGACATATTTTCACACTCACGACGGCGCGCGGCGCGTAATAACGATGTTAATAGTTAGGTCTCGCTCACACGTCCACTCACGAGCGCGATCTACGAGAACTGCATATGCACGAGGATTTTTTTTTACAGTTGGCAACCCTGGTGCGCGGTGAATGTCAGTAGTGCGCGCCGCACCGAGAAACGTGGTCACTTAAATATCTACAAGTTTAAATCTCTCCAATTCTAAAAATGCCACGAATTTATTGCGTTGTATACGGCTGTTTAAACTCCAAACGAACATCAAAACCGGAGCTATCGTATTTTAAACTTCCTTCTGATTTTAAAAGGTAAGAATTATTTATTGTTCTAGACGTTATTGTCAAATTGTAAGTAGGTAGGTACCTACTTGTGATCGATCATAATTATAAGTTAATAAGTTCCAATTGTTACTAACCATAATGGATCATTGATGTCTGAAATTAAATAAATAATTATTATTATTATAATGTATCAATTCGTGAACTTATTTGTAAATCCAGTATGGCGGCGGTTTTGAGGTTATCTAAATCTGATAGTGGTAACAATAAAAAATACGTTTAAAACTAAAACCCGACTAGCCTATGTTACCCGGGCTATTCTTACGAATATATTGACACCTCATTTATTAAAATGCGTTCAGTAGTCTAGGCGCTACGGTGGAACATACATACATACATACATAGACTGCCAAAATCATTACCCTTTTTTTTTTTTTTTTTTTTTTTTGGTGGGTGTAAAATCATCGAATAACCCCTCCCGCTCTTGGGCAGAGCGAAAGGGAGTGTCAGACTTCTACTGACTAAAAACCACCCATGTTCCTTCTTCGCCCTCTATGTCGAGGCCGCGATAACCGTTGGACTACCCGCGGCCCCGACAGAAAATCATTACCCTTCATTTTGGCTTCGCCGTAGTCGAGTAAAAAGTTAATCTAAGATGGTGGTTGCAATAATTGGTTTAATTAATAATGTTAAATTAGCTATTTTGATACGGGTGTCGTTTTCGTGGTTTTCCGGGTGCTGTCAAAATGTAAATTCAAGATGGCGACTGCAATAAATTGTATTTTTTTTTGTCATGGGTGTCGTTTTCATGGTTTTCGAGTGTGTTAAAGCCAAACGTGCTGTAAAAATGTAAATAAAATGTTTTTTTTTAAATAGTTGTTGTTTACCTTCCTCTTGCTTTGTAAAAGTGACCACCAGCTTGAACTGTTTATTTATTACCTACCTCCACTGATGAAAATCACAAAGAGATATTTCGTTTTATTTTTCAGACGTTCCAAATGGCTTCGCTTGATATCTCGAAAAGATTTGATGGACAAACGGCCACAAAACTATACTGTTTGTGAAGAACATTTTAATGCTATGGATATTATGAAGGGAACACATCGCAAAAAGCTTAAACCCAATTCATTACCATCTCTTCATCTACCAGATTTACGAGAAAAATATGTAGGTACAAATGTTAGCCGAAATTCCGAAGGTGGTTGAAAGCTGTCCACAGACAGAAGAAAATGTAATACTTTCAGTGAGTGACAGTAAACAGAAATAAAACTAAACTCCGATCTTTTAGAATGTAGAAACAAAATTAAATTATACGAAACTGCTAATAAAACGGGAAAATATCAAAGAGATAAATTCCATGAATTGTGCGAAAAATTTCTGTCGAAAGAGCTCGAGTGTCCGATTATCCGGACTCATTGTTTACGGCTCTAATTACCTCATTTTAATGTCCTATTCCCTAATGACGTATGTGAAAAGCTATCTTTAATAAAGTGTTATTATGATTGTTTACTTAGAAATCGATTATCTGGATTTTCTATTATACGGAAAACCCCTAGTTTTAATTCATCCGGGTAATCGGGATTCTACTGTATCTCTTTGTTTATTATATCTATGGTCCCAGCCGTTGGAACAGTTTTGACTGATTATGTTATTATTTTAGGATCAGAAGAAGTCCGAACTCGCAGAAAACTTTGGCGACGTGTTCGAACCTGGGACATCGTATTCAATTGTGGTAAGTCAATTGTTACAGTTTATAATGTACTAGCGGACGTCACACGGTTTCACCGGCGTAGTTTTCGTTCTTGTGGGAATACAGGGATAAAAAGTAGCCTATCAGCTATGTCACCCATGAATAGTGCAGCTACCCAACGGTGAAATAATTTTTAAATCGGTCCGGTCGTTTTTAAGTTTATTCGTTACATACAAAAAATCAAATCTCTTTAAAATATAAAGTATCTAGACTAGTTATTCCCGTGGTTTCACTCGCGTTTTGGTCGGCAACTATCCGACAGGAAAGTTTTAAATAAGAGTTACTATGTATGACTGTGATACTCGGGGGATAACAAAGTTTCTCATTAGTAAAAGGATTGTCAAAATCGATTAAGTAGAGCCAGAGATTACCTTCTAGAATCTCACAAACTTTACCTCTATATAATCTCTAATCTTCTATTATAAAATTCGCGTGTCACTGTGTTAGTTGCCATAATACGGAAACGGCTTGACCGATTATGTGTGTGTAATAAGTAGGTTTGAGAATAGATCGTAAAGTAATTTTCACCCTCCTAACCCCACCCAAAGGTAGGTAGTTTAGGTAGAAAAGGGTGCTATGCAATGCATGCAGGGCAGTATTAGCTCTTTATAATGTTAGTACCTACCGAGAAATTTTAATGATTGTTTTCCCGCGACTGAACAACTTCCCCTACAGAATACTTTCGATACATATCGTTAAAGTAAAAAATAAAGATGTTTATGTTGTCTTGAGAAACAATAGTAACACTTCAAGACGACAAAATGAAACAGGGTAGGAACCGTTCTACCTTGGTCTGAAAATGATCAAAGCTAAATAAGCTCTCGCGTGTAGTAATACGACATAAACTAGCCTGCGCGCTACATTTACAAAATAAATCGCGAATCCCCGCCATCTGCTTCATATTGTATCTGATCTTAACGGGCGGCGACCGGTGGTGTGAACTGGTGTGACCAGTTTTCCCGCGAATTTCGTACTCGCACCACGTGTTATTTATCGTTACTTCGTTAACAGTGCAATGGATCGTCATTACAATTATTGTAATTTGGAGTACGTCGCTATGGTGCAGCTGTATGCGAGGGCTGATTACGACTCCCACGCTGCCCGACGACTTTACATAGACCCACAACGCAGTCGCTCCGTCGTCGCGGAGTTCTTAACCCCCCAAGTTCCATAGGCCCGGACGATCGTAGCGGTGACACAGGGGCTTCATGATCATGGGCAGTTCCTGACACCAGCACATGCTCAAGGCAGAGGTCGATCGGCCGTTATTTCGCCAGAGATCATCAGGGATCCTCGTCAAAGGACGCGTAAGGCCCTTTCCTGACTGGGCGGTGCGGTAAATGACATGAAGTAAAAATATTACGGCTTCGTTACCGAGGGCCTTTATTTGCTTTTGGCGCGGGCTGTACGAGAGCGGGACGGTATACTTGCGGCATACTGCGTTGCGGTACGCGACCATCATCCCAGTAGAAACCGAAATACCGAACGCGCAACACGTCGTTGAAAATGGCAAATAAAAAACCTTGTGTATTATTTCGGTAGCTGAGGTGGAAAAATATGAACAATAGGTTTAAATTATACAATGTGGATCTGGAACTACGACATTAAATTAAAACTAGCACTGTACTAGTCCATCGAAACATTTTAAAACACGAAGATTAGTAGTTAGTGGAAAATTTAAAAATTGCAATTTTCAAACAAAATAAATAGCAGAATCAACTGCATAAAAAGTAAACACGCTTTAACTACGAAAAGTCACTGACCTAGTGCGCGGGGTGCAGCGAGCGGCGGCGATGTTGGGCGTAGGTACTTTTTATCGGAGAACAACAAATCAGCGGCATAAACTCACTAAGTTGCGAGTTGTTAATTAATAAAAGATCACTGATTGAATAATTAATCACTTAAAATCACATTACAATCTACTAAAAAACTTACTAACTTAACCTAAATCACAAAACTAGCTACCTAATAAATGCCTAAATAACTAATATTACACTAACACCAATAAGTCACAGTAACCTATGCACTAATCCAAATATCATAAATCGTCTTTAATCACAATAACAACAAACTTTTCATAAAATCACGACAATGCGCGCGCGGCTCGTCTTGTGATAAAAAAAGTAGGCGTGTGCTCTCCTCAAAGGGCGCCGCTATGCACTGACTGACATAGTTACCGAGTCAAGGACTTTTTGCCGAAAAAAATTCCGCTCACACACACACTCGCAATTTTCTATGCACCACTAATGCATTATTTGCGTAAGTAATATTACTTTTTCTTTATAATTGTAGTATTTTGTGGGAGTGTGCGGGGCGCGTCAGAGTGGGATCGTATGACACCTTTCTCTGTCTTTCAAGCGTATTGAGACGTTGAGAATAGAATCGTAGGTTTTTGCACAGGTTCCTGACCTTACAATGTTTACCTATTATTACGGACTCCGATCTACATCATGTTGAAAAATAAGAAAATGAAAAATAATTTCCTGTGGCTAAAGTAGTCATTGGATTTGATTGATTTTTTGTATACGGGTCAAGAGCATGCCTTTCTTTACGTGGTTTAGAGGAATGTCAATCGTCCTGCTCCACATTGTATACAATCAATTAATTCAAGGGGACAAGACGGCAAAAATCGTAACCAACCAACCAACTTCGTCAACCAGTCTTGTGCTATACGTCAGCTTACCTAACATGTCCAAAACATTTTGTTTACATTAAAAAAGACTGCAAATTAATTTTCAATAGTATTTATTATAGATAATATCTTGTTCAAATCAAATCAAATCATTTATTTTTTGCTGAATACACTGTTACAATGGTGTTATAAGAATTACATGTTTCAAGTGATTCTACCGTAAGGCATGCAAAATTTATACAGTCATAGTTATTAATAAATTAATCAAGTGTGAGAGTTAAATGAAATAAGCACGATACTATTCTATTAAGTTGAAGTCATAGTGGAGAATAAATACAAATTTTGCACAGCTGTTGTGTAAATACTAGTTATTCAGGTTATAACTTTACTTAAATTACCTGCATGACCCGTTTACTATTCAAAGCATCCACTAACACAATGTTTTAAGAGTGCGACATAGAGTTTTACCGATAAAGAGATTTTTAACACCAAAAAAAAAAGTCAACAATTTTTGCGTAGGGGTACTTTGATGTACAGAATGCTTTGTTGACGTATGTGTGAAGGGTTAATTTACACCCTGTATAATGTTGGTTCGTGTATGATGTGTCAATATCTCAAACTATTTTGGCTGATTATGTTATTGTTTCAGGAGCCGCTCGGTTCCGGCCACGTGGACGATCCTGGGACATTGTCTCGAAGTGCGGTAAGTCAACATTTTATAATGTAGCTGCTACAACAGTATCCGTATCGTAGGTAAGAACGAAAACAAATGGATCATGTTCATAGACATATGGAATCCCGTACCAAACTGCATCAACATCAAACTTTGTTTTTTATTGTCTCCATTTATCATATTATAAATAAATAAAAATAAAAAAGCCTTTTAATTCCAATAGCTTCAACAATTAAATTACATAACCATAAAAAAATTTGTTACGTCATATGAAAACAAAATGTATGCTAACATTTCTTGACCTCTCATTTAAGAATAAGTTCATGAAAATTAAACAATAATTAATCGGTAGATCTAAATAAAAATTAACAATTTATAACTATAAATATAAATATTTCGACTGGCCTGTTGGTCTAGTGGTTAGTGACCCTAACTGTTATGCCGGAGGTCGTGGGTTCGATTCCCACCCAGGACAAATGTTTGTGTGATAAGCACGATCATTTGTTCTGTGTCTGGGTGTAATTTATTTATCTATAATATGTATGTATTTAGAAATATATAAGTATGTTTATCAGTTGTCTAGTACCCATAACACAAGCTCTGCTTAGCTTGGGACTAGATGGCGTTGTGTGATAGTTGTGGAATATTATTAAAAAAAAAAAAAAAAAAAAATGGCGGTTAAAAGTAAAGTAATTGTACAAAATAATTAAAGTTGGATAATCCGCATTGAATTGATTCAAGAACATGCAATATTATAATCCAATTGATTTCAATTAAAAGCAACAATCAAATAATTTACTTCAATTAGTCCAAATTGAATCGATCGTTCATGCAAAATTATACTTTTATTTGATTTAAATTAATAAAATAATAATAATAATAATTTAAATGGAAACGATTACAACATGCAATATTTTAATTTTAAATATAAATCATGACATTAATATGAAAAATATATAATAATTATGGTAACTTATAAAATAAATAAATTATAATGGTAGGGCTAATTGGACCCCTTTTCGGGTAAAGGCCTCCTCCAGAGAATACCAATTGTCTCTATCTTTGGCGACATCTGACCAGTTTATTCCAGCGATTGCCTCTACTTCGTCTTTCCATCTCGCTTTCGGTCTGCCTCTACGTCTTATCATATTAACTCCTACAAAAGTTCTTTTTGTAAACTAAATCCGAGTTACGGAGTAATTTTATAAAATCGAAAATAATCTCAAAACCAGGCAAGTAGATATTGTAGGGAAACCTCTACTATGTGAAGTCAGCCGAACTGTCAAAATCAACTGACAGATCTAACAGAGTAAAACAATATTCATACTTTTATACTTTAAATTGAATTCCCCATTCAAAAATCAAATAGGTACCAGCCGCATAATGTTGTAAAAAAATACGAAAATAATTTCTATAACATTTTAATCTTGAAACGTGAGAATTCTTGGAACGAGTATTGGTCTTTATTTGTTGAAGATTGGTTAGGCGATGATTTCCGTCGTCGAACCAAGTAATCATTTTATATAAACTTTTTGTTTGCTCGGCCCTTGGATTTCGTTGAAAAAATCATTTTAGATTAAGAATATTATTTTTGTTTTATGAATTTACATAATATTACTTTGTTTACAGAGTGAAGTATCCACCAATGAGAATGAAATCAAAGTATTTTGTCCGAAATGCAACACAGAAGTCTCACACACTGCAGAAGGGTTACAACAGGTACAACTAACAAGAGAGTATAAAAAACTTATTTTTTCATTCAGTGTTGATGACATTGTTACAGATATCTTAAGATACAACATAAAATATCATCGCTGTCAAATTCCAAAATATGTGCATTTTTAACACACTAACACTAAACAGTCTGTTTCATTCTCAATATTGTGTTGTTAATATTTTTTTGTAATATTAAAACTAGAAAAAAGTTTAACCAACTCGATCATCGTCTGCCTAGCCTTTTCCTATTTATTTTACACTAGCTGATGCCCGCGGCGTTGTCCGCGTGGATGTCGGTCAAATTATAACTTTAAATCCTCCTCGAGAACCTCTCTATCCATTGATGAAAACGGCATGAAAATCGGCACAGTAGTTTTTGAGTTTATCACGAACAGACAGACAGACGCGGCGGAGGACTTTGTTTAATAATATCTAAGTAGTGATAATACATCTGTATACCAGTAAGTTACATGAAGTGACTACGACTGTTAGGTTTTTTATGAACTACCGGGTAATTGTAGATATGCCACAAAGTAAATTCGTCACATTTTTAATAACTCCATAAATTGAAAGTATACAGGGTGTAAATTAACCCTTCACACATACGTCAACCAAGCATTCTGTACATCAAACTAAGTACCCTTACGCAAAAATTATTGCTGGGAAACGACATTTTTTTTGGGGGCACAAATCACATTTTACGGTAAAACTCAATGTAGCATTCTTAAAACATTGTGCTAGTGGATGCTTTGAATAGTAAACGGGGCATGAAGGTAATTTAAGTAAAGTTACAACCTGAAAAACTAGTATTTACAAAAACAGCTGTGCAAAATTTGGAACTTTGACCCTAAATATCTCCGTAACTAGGGGGTTCCCAGTTATGGTCTAGAAACAAGAAATGCAGCAGTGGTGGGGAGAACAAGTGCCCTTCGTTTGCGTTAAGGGTACTTTTACACCCTTTATTCGTCACAAGTCTTCATAGGTACATAATTTTTGCATGAAGTAGTGGTAGCAAACTAAGTTGTATAGTTAGGTATAATAGGAAAACCGGAGTCCGAAATGCAAAATATAATTAAAGAATGATTTCTGTTGTATGAAGTACTAGGGTATCGTAAGTTAATAGGAGATTAACCATTTATTTCGCCTACTAGTAATGGCCTGACTTATAATAGGTCATATGCATGTATGGAACTAGGCAAGTGCATTACTTGGTATATTTATTAAATCACGGCTGCTCTCAAAACGGTGGAGGAAAACATCGTGAGGAAACCGGCATGTCCTAGAACCAAGAATTAGAAGACATGCAACATCTCCCAACCTGTTTGTGACCACCAACCATCAGTAAATTAGTCAGACATCCCCAAAATCAATCCAGCTCGGCCAAACCTTGAAGATTTACAATAATGTACATGTTTATATCTTTCTCAGGATCAAGCAAAAATACTCATCGCAAAAGTGTACCGTTACTTTAAGCAAGAGTACGGAGAATTAAAATTTATTTACGGAGACCTGGACCAGACTCCTCTCTCCCAGTTCTGTCAACGAACTACGCTGGCCACCGGAGTGAGTGAGGCGATGCTGAAGCAGATACTTAAGGAGGAAGAGAGAAGGAATGAGGAGAGGCAACGTGAACCGCCCCAGGAAGAACGTGCAGCTCGCAATAGACGCAGAGAGACAACACACACGTATGTTTTTTTAAATAAATAATGTCCCTTTAATAGATGGAACAATTTTAACACAGCATTTAGTATGTCTGACTAAAGATATCCAAGCAAAAAAAAAAACACTGATTTAAGTGATTTGAATAGTGACCTACTATTTAACTGATTTTAACGGAGCACTGTGTCCCATCTGTGGGTCACATATTATATGTGCAGTGGGACATATAATATATTTGATGATTTCCCATCCTTGTAAAAAAGGTGCCAGTGTAACAAATAGAAAGATGTCAACAAATATTGCTTTTTTTGTTTTAGTTCAAGTGAAGAAGACAGTTCAGATGATAATGTTGAGGATATTGAGCAACCCAGCCCTCCTGAAGAGTAAGTATACATACAGTATAATACTAGCTTATGCCTGCCTGCCTAGTAACAAACATCCATTCTCATAAGCTTTCATCGTCATCATCAGCCTATAATGTTCCCACTGCAGGGACTTAGGCCTCCTCTCCAGGAGAGGGATGGTTTATCTACCACGCGGGTCCAGTTTGGGTTGGTGGATGTCACATACATGCCTGTTGGATGTTTTCTCACGATGTTTTCCTTCCCCATTTTGAGAGCAGTGGTGATGAAATAAATTACACAGAGTAATGCCTCTGCCTGGGTTTGAACCCGCGACCTAGCCCTCAAAAAAGGTTGTGGGCACAGTCACCCGAAAATCGACCAAGTGCGAGTTGAGGTATGAACTCGCTCATGATCGATACATAACACATAACGTGTATAATAATATCATCCAATGATGATGAGAAGTACATCACTGCGTTCAGAAACACGCAGACGATTGATATTATATCACCGACCTATCGACCTCAATCAGGCGCCGTCCTAGTCGACGATTTTGGAGGGGGGGGTCACGTAGGACCGTAGCCAGGAATGTGGAGTGTGTTGTGGGTTAGAAGGGATAGAGGGGATGAGTTAACAACTATTAGGAACTACGTCCTCGGAAAAATTTGATTCTTTTCATTCAAACAGGATAGAGAATAGAAAGCACTCTGACAATTTGTGTAAACGAGACAAAATGTATTTGCGAGCGCAGCGAGAGAGTTTTTTTTTTGCATTCTCGTTTTTATTTTTGTTTTCGGGGGAAGGTGAGGAGGTTCCCGAGATAAATTAAAATTTCAAATTTCAAGATTAAGACATCATATGAGCGAGTGTAGCAAGCCGGCCCTCGAATGGATTAAATTCTAAGGCGCTGAAGCCTTTTTTTTTGGAGGGTAGGAAATCATCAAATGGACTCTTCCCGCTCTGGGCAGAGCGGTAGGGAGTGTCAGACTACTAGCTAAAAACCACCAATGTTCCTTCTTCGCTCTTTGTCTCGAGGCCGCGGTCAACCCGCAGCCCCGACTGGAAGACGGAAGCCTCTAAAACCGCTTTTGATAATATGCAGGAGCGAGAAAAGAGAGCTTCAAAATTGAAGCATCCCGCCTTCCACATATATTGTTTTTTTTTGTTTATTCATAGAGAGATGACAACTAAAGTAAACGACAACTTATAATAAAAAAATCAAAATGTAATAGTGAGCGAAGCGAACTTACAATATTTGATTGCTTTTAATTGCATGTAGGTATTCTTGTTGATATTCTCAGTACTAACTGGTTTGTAGAGGTCAGATAGGCAGTCGCTCCATGTGAAATATTGATATTCAGCTGCATCCGTTTATGCAGGAGGCAGACCGATGATGTAGGTAGGTATTCTTAGGTATAAAACTTCACTTTCGGTCTGAAATTTTGAAATGCCAATTCGAAAAACCATAAATCCAACCTGGTAATGGAACCTCTCGTGTTTAGCAGTAGTCTGATAATAGTTTGCTTAATACTATATTTTGTATGTTTTCAGGACATATTACCACTAATATGTTTTTTCGTTATACCAATATACGTACATAACATAACGCCTGTGATCCCCGAAGGGTTAGGCAGAGATTCACCTAAAAGGAGACCTGCATTTACCAATATACAAATAAATATCATTTACTTGGTGTTGCCAGCGGCTTCGCCCGCTAATACTCGAGAGTTATCCCACTGGAAGGTTATAAACTATCTGTGTACCTTATCCAAATCCGTTCAGTATTTTTTGCGCAAAAGAGTAACAAACAGCCATCCATACATACATACTTACAAACTTTCGCGTTTATAATAAACTCTTTTGCAAAATAAAACCGTTTAAAAACGGGCACTTTAGATTTTTTTCTCTACTGCAATGAAGAAGAACAAGAAATAGGTTTTATTCATTTGACGATGTATTGGCATGTTATTTGAAGCATCCTGGCATGATTCTTTACGTTCCAAATTTAAAATTTGAAATTAATAAAAGAAAAATAATGATTATTGTGGATTATTCTAAAATTGCTTTAATAATGGCGCGAATTGCTGAAACATTTTTAACTGATTACGATATTTTAAAACTTTTTGGATATTTTCTGCAAATTAAACAATGTAATCTTTCTTTTTACATGAAATACCACTTTTTGATATGAGTGATAAAGCGATAAGGGCCGGTAAAATTATAGCCCTACTTGAAGAAGGTTGTTCGCAAACTTACGTGTCTCAGCGGCTAAATGTGAGTCGTTCAACTGTCCAGAGTACTTGGCAACGGTATCAAGAAACCGGTTCGGTCAAAAGATGACCCGGTTCGGGAAGAAAACGATGCACAGAACCAAGAGATGACCGCTTTTTGGTGAGTCTGGCGTTGCGGAATCGTAAGGCGTCAAGTGTGGACCTGAAGAAGAGCCTTGAAGAAGTAAGAGATGTAGAAGTTAGCTTGTGGACGGTCAGGAGGAGGCTTTTGGCTGCCAATATCAGGAGTTACCGCCCAGCTCGGGGCCCTAAATTACTCCGTGAGCACCGTGTTGCTCGACTTCAGTTTGCTCGGAACTGTGCTTCATGGACTTTGGAGGACTGGAATAAAGTATTGTTTTCTGATGAAGCTAGAATCTCTTTGTGTAGAGAGGACCGACGCCGGCGAGTGCTGCGAAGACCACGGGAACGTTTTGCGGAAGTGTGTTTCGAAGAAATCACTCCTTATGGCGGAGGCTCCGTTATGTTTTGGGCAGCAATTAATTCGACGGAGCGTACGGAGTTAGTTTTCATAAAAAATGCACACCGGTACATAATGGAAGTCCTAATTCCATATGCATAACCCACATTGACTGCACTTGGGGAAGATTCCATTTTTATGGACGACAATGCTCGCCCGCACCGTTCTGGCGACGTAGAAGCGTACGCAAGAAGTTGGGATCTGTCGTTTAGATTGGCCAGCTCGAAGTCCTGACCTCAATCCAATTGAGCATGTCTGGGATGTTCTAAAGAGACGGGTAAGATCAGTGCAACCTGCTCCACAAAACATCAGGGAGCTAAAAAGAGTCATTGCAGAACAGTGGAAACATATTCCTCAAAACGTTATTAAAAACATCGTGGAAAGCATGCCCAGAAGGATTCAAGCTGTGATTTTGGCAAGAGGAGGTCACACTCGTTATTAGGTTTTTACATTAATTGTAACTTTATTTAATTAAAAAAAGTAAAAAAAAAATCTTGTCTTTATTGCCGACCACTTCTTATTGTTTGGGCGTGTACATCGGTTTTAAAGAATCGTTTTTTTTTCTTTTAATTACCCGAATTCACTTCACGCGCATTAATTTACACAATTATAAGTATACAGACTACGTCAAAGAAATAAATTTCATTTAATTAACTCAAATCGACCTTAGAACGTAAATTTCCTTAGGTGCCCGTTTTGTTTAGCAAAAGTGTGTATAATATTAGAAGGATTTATCTGAATTTATCTTTTCCTGCCGGGGCTGCGGGTTGTTCATAAGAGAGTTCACAAAAGGCTAAGAAGGAATATGGGTGGTTTTTAGTCATTAAAAGTCTGAGACTCCCTACTGCTCCGCCCAGCAGGGCTATTGCGTATCTTTTAAATGACAGTGGCTATCATATTGTCTATGGATTAATTGTCAAATTGGTTATGGTTTATTACAAAACGGAACCATTTGACAGTAATTGATAGGCACTAAAGGTTAGCCACTGTCATGTAAAAGATACGCAATAGCCCTGCAGAGCCAATTGATCAATTTCCACTCTCCAAAAAAGAAAACGTATTGATTCTAATAATTTTGTCTTCAGCGTGGAACCTGAAATATTCGTACCGGCAGCAATGAAGTTAGAACCTAGTGACACCGACATTAGCATGTAAGTTAACACTTTGTTCTTTATTCAACTCTTTTGGGGTTCAACACACACTCATAACACAATTCATAACACATTCATAACACAATGCACACGTCCACACACACACATACATACATGTACACACCGTAAACAATTTCGCATTATTTTCATGTTGACAATAACTATTTATGATGTGATGGGGGGCCTGGAGTTCTATAATACAGGCCTAGGCTTAGTTTAGACTCCAGCAGAGCTATCGCGTATCTTTTAAATGGCAGTGGCTATCATATTGTCTATGGATTAACTGTCAAATTGGTTATGGTTTAGTAAAAAATGGAACCACTTGACAGTAATTGATAGGCACTATAGGTTAGCCACTGTCATTTAAAAGATACGCAATAGCCCTGCAGATCTCCCACAAATTACAACTTTCTGCCAGACTACTTGTCAACTTATAAATCCATCATAACTGTAATTTGTGGAGATGAATAAACGTTTTTTTATTTTTTATTATTATAACATCAAGCCTATATTCCAATGTTTAACTTGTTTCTTGGAACCCCGGTCATAACATTGGCTGAAATTAAGTCGCAGTTATCTTATGGCCCCCATCCTATTTGCCATCACCGTCGTCAGTATACTTACCACCTTTTATTTGGGAAAAGCATACGATGTTTTAGATATATATGTTTGTCCAATAGACTGCTTCGATTGTTAAGTGATCACAAGCGCGTCTGCTGTGCATAAGGTCCTGGGGTCGAATCCTAGATCTGGCAAAGTGTTTGTAATTCAATCAAGAATTATACAGTAGCAACCATCGGGGGATTTGTGAACGGCTAATGACAACAGGTTCGTGCCCTAATATATGGGATTCTAACAATATATTCATTTTTTAATTTTCAGTGAGGAACCTGAAATTTTCGTACCGGCAGTGAAGGTGGAACCTAGCGATGATGACACGAACAAGTAGGTCAAGTTCTTTATACTAGTAATTTGGGGTTGAACGGCCTCTTTTCAGCTCTAGCGGAACCTTTATTGTGAAAACCGTATACTAATTACCAATTCATAAATGACTGCCCTTAAGTGTAAATGTAGTGTTACTTCACAAACGATGACACTTGATATCGTGTCGTGCCTGTCCTGTTGCTTGCACATCACACGACCTGATGGAAGCTACTGAAAGTGACAAATATCAGGCTGATTTAATTTCTCGATTGATTACTCAGGTCTAAGAAGAAAGGTTTAAGAACAAGATTTTATTTGTTTTCAGGGAGCAAACTGACCCAAATGCTTTAGAGATGAAGCCTGAAACACATGATGATGAAGACGATACGTAAGTCATCACTTTTAAGTTCATATTTAAGTAATAACCTTAGAGCGCACGACAGCCAGACCTTCGTTATTTTATAAAAGCTGAAAGTTGATCTGTGCATGACAGGTAAGAAGGTACGACCAGCGAATATACAGGGTTATTTCTAAAACACCGTTAACCTTGCAAGACTGTATTACTATCATCATAAACAACAACTTTTGTTCTATGACTTTTTACAAAACATAATACATTTACCAAAAACAAAAGTTCAAGATTTCGTTGTCCTATCTAACACATTTCAACTCTGTGTTTTGCTGTACCTACCTACGCCTGTCGCGCACTGTCGTAACTCGCTACGCTACGATTACCCCGCCGCCCTTACCCCGCTCCCCTCGCTATTGTACTATCGTTTTCTTTTGCTTCGCAGACTTGGTAACATTTAGAGAGTACAATTTAAATATTTTTGTTTTTGTAAGTAAATCTGATGAACTAAAATATGATGAATTTTTAAAAGTCATAGAACAAAAGTTGTTGATTATGATGTTAGCAACTTAGTCCTGAGAGGTTAACGGTGTTTTACTAATAACCCTGTATATATATATTTATATATATATTTTTTTAACTAATATGTGAGCGCAAGTGTTTAATAAGCGCTTTGCTAAATGTTTTATTATGCGAACAGCCAAAGAGTGGAACTCCCTGCCTGCGTCGGTTGTGCCGAGTTCATATATTAAAACCCCAATCTATTTAAGTCGCAAGTAAATAGACTTCCTCTTTGTAAGCTCGTTGTATCGTCGACCTCATCCCTGCCCCTAGGGCAAGATTAAGGTCAAGAGTTCGCCCATCGCATACAAAAAAAATCGGGTGCGATCTTTTTGCGATCAACGTCGTCGGTATCCTTACCACCTTTTATTTGGGAAAAGCATACGATGTTTTAAATATACAAGATGTTTTTTAGTCACCGTCGTACACTAGTTACCGCGGCCTCGACATATAGGGCTAAGAAGGAACATGGGTGGTTTTTAGTCAGTAGAAGTCTGACACTCCCTTTCGCTCTGCCCATAAGAGCGGGAGGGGTTATTTGATGATTTTCCACCCGCCAAAAAAAAAGTGATCACAGGTGCATTAAAGTGTTTGATTATTTCATCAGGAAGTTGTCAGTAGCTAGCATCGGGGGAATGGTGACACGTTGATGGCAATAGGTTCGTGCCCTATTACATGGGATTCTAACAATAATAATAATAATAATAATAATAATAATATAATAATAATAATAATAAGCCCCCTAAACAACCACACGTCCTGATTGACCATCTAATCACGTGGGGGGCGGACACACGAAACAAAAATTACTGGCGTGGCTAACGTAACGTGGCTCTGGAAACCCACTAAAAATGGAGACTCGTTCAAAGAGAATACGTATAGGACCGCTACCCGGGGGCGATCGCCGGGGCGCACCTGGAGCTGACGCTGGGTGCCACAGCATGCGAACCGTCGGCGGTGAGGAGTTGAACAGGCGGGCTCCCACCGACAAAGATACTACAGCCGAAATCATTGACGATGGGGACAGACTGACGGACAGGACAGACACCCCTGTAGAACCGTATAGTCCAAGCACAGTCTCATACGCACCTTCTGGGCGATCATCACCATCCGTACCATCGTCACCAACACTTTCATCACCCCCCATCATTAGTTTAAATACATTTTCACCCACTCCGACCTTGAATGCTGCGCGGGGGGTATCTACCTTTTTACCCGCGTCCACCTAGGCTGGAAAAGCAAGAGTTCGCATGAAATGGAGCAAAGAAATAAACACATTTATCATGCGAACTTACCTACACATCACGAAATTAGAGACAGATATGACCACATATAGACAACAACTGCATGAACTTTTCACACGCCATTATCCAGAGGTTTCTGTTTCAGAGCAAAGGATTTCAGATCAAAGGAGAGCCATAGTTAGGAATAAACTCTTGTCAATACAAGAAGTAGATCAGTTAAAAGTAGAAGTACGTTTACAGTTAGAATCAGAAAGCTTTGAAGTCACGAACAATACCACAATAACTCAAAACACACTTGAAAATACTCAACAAGAACGGCTTCAATCAGAACCTAACACGCAATTTCAACCACGCTATCAGTCACAAGTATTTTCTCAAACCACACATACTTCCACAGCCACACAAACTGAAAATGTAACAATAATGTTAGAAAATGATATTCAGATTCTAGCAGATACTCATCAAACCCTGTCTACAGAAACGCGCACTCAAGAAATTCACGATAAATTTAAAACAGCACTTACCCAATACTCTGGCATGGACCCGGCAGCTCGACCAAAACTGCCGAAACTTAGGTACTCACCAAAACTTAGTCAGCTTGTTAATTTATTTAATAAAAATATCCTAAACCAATATATATGTGAAGAAACACAACTTATAGACGTGCATACTCTCATATACTGCACAGCACTAGTAATTTCAGAAGAGCTTAATTATAAAATCACAGAATACACGGGCAATACAAGGCACAAAAATATTAACAAACCAGCATGGCAGCAGAGGCTTGAACAAGACATCGAAAAACTTAGAGCAGACTGCGGTAGACTTACCCAATATATAAATAATAATAGGTCCAACAAAGTAGTTAAAAGAGTAGAAGTAATATTTAAAAATATGACTATTCACACCAGACACGAAAGAGAAAATAGGAAACCGGAAGACTTTCTAGATACGCTAAAACAGAAATTAGCTGTAAAAGTACACAGGTTAAGAAGGTACAAAAAAGCGCAGGAACGTAAAGATGATAACTCCTTATTTGCTATGAACGAAAAGAATTTCTATAAAAAGTTACAGACTAAACCACACTCTGACACAATACCCGCTAATAGTATAGAACTACCAACAGCAGAACAACTTGAATCATTTTGGTCTGGAATATGGGAAGAGCAAGTACAACATAACGATAAATCTGAATGGATAACCGAAGAAAAAACAAGATGGATTTTGTTAGAGGAAATGGACTTCGTTGAGTTAACAGAATCTGACATTACTAGTATCACCGCGAGACTTCACAACTGGAAATCCCCCGGCATTGATAAAATCCATAATTACTGGTATAAAAAATTAGAATCACTGCACAAAGTTTTAGCCAAAAATTTTACAGATGTTATATTAGGGAAACAATATGTACCCGATTTTTTTGCTACGGGCATAACCTACATGTTGCCAAAAAGTCAATATTCTCCGCAACCTTCTCAATACAGACCAATTACTTGCCTACCTACTATTTACAAGATACTGACATCAGCTATCACTACAAGAATCAATAAACACATAGAACAACACAACATAATAGCAGAGGAACAAAAGGGCTGCAGAAGAGGCCACATGGGATGTAAGGAGCAGCTAGTAATAGACTCGATAATACACAAACATGCTGCCACAAAAAGTAGAAATTTACACTGCACCTACATTGACTATAAAAAAGCTTTTGATAGCATTCCACATTCCTGGCTTATCCAAATTTTACAGATATATAAAATTAACCCAAAAATAATTATTTTTTTACAAAACGTCATGTCCCATTGGAAAACTACACTTCAGTTAAACTATCACGATAACACTGTCACAACTAGACAGATAGCCATAAAAAAGGGTATTTATCAAGGAGATTCCTTGAGCCCTTTATGGTTCTGTCTCGCTCTAAATCCTCTATCTCACTTATTGCAGCGTTGCCAGGCCGGATATTGTCTTAAACATACAACAGAGGAAACAAGTATTTCACATCTTATCTATATGGACGATATTAAATTATACTCAAAAACGGAAAAAGACATGAAAAAATTAATAGAAACCACCACAAAATTTAGTAAGGACATAAACATGCAGTTTGGATTAGACAAATGTAAAACGGTACATATAATAAAAGGCAAAATTAAACCTGGTGACTATGCAATTGACACTTATGACAGAATTACTGCCATGGAACCCACTGAGTTATATAAATATTTAGGATACAAACAGATCAAAGGATTAGATCACTCAAAAATTAAACAAACACTTACCACAGAATACAAGAGAAGAGTGGTTGCAGTATGTAAAACCCAGCTCTCCGGAAAACATTTAATAAAGGCTTTAAACACCTACGCTATTCCAGTTTTAACATATTCATTTGGAGTGATTAAATGGTCAAAAACGGACATCCAGCAAATAGAGAGAACAACACGCACGACACTAACTAAACATAATAACCTTCACCCTAAATCTGCAGTAGAAAGGCTAACTATAAAACGGCAACACGGAGGGAGAGGCTTAATAGATGTCCAGCACCTTTGGCAAAAACAAATAAGTAGATTAAAATCATTCTTTCACAATAAATCTAACACAAGCAACATACATAAAGCTATAGTGATGAATGACCTCAACTACACACCACTCCACTTAAACGAACGAATAGACACACAACACGCGAACAATGATAACCCACAGAAGAAAAAGATAGAAGATTGGAAAAATAAAGTGTTGCACGGTAGACATCCCCAAGATTTAGAACAGTCTCACATAGATACAGTCGCATCAAATAAATGGCTAATGATAGGTAGTTTATTTCCGGAAACCGAAGGATTTATCATTGCCATACAAGATCAAATTATAAACACTAGAAACTACAAGAAATATATTATTAAGGACTCCACAATAATCAACGATAAGTGCCGCAAATGCCACAGGCAACCGGAGACCATCCAGCACATCACAGGGGCATGCACAACACTCACACAAACAGACTACACTCATAGACACAATCAGGTAGCAAATGTCATTCACCAAAATCTAGCTCTCAAACATAAACTGATACAAAATACTACTCCTTACTACAAATACACACCAGCAATATCTCTTGAGAACACTACACACAAACTCTTCTACGACCGCGGTATTATGACCGACAGGACCATTCATAACAATAGACCGGATATTATACTTCAGGATAAAATTAATAAAGTCACTTACCTCATAGACATAGCAGTTCCTAATACACATAACTTGCAAAAAACAATAGGTGAAAAAATCAGTAAATATGTGGAACTGAAAGAAGAGGTAACCAGAATATGGGAACAGGAAAAGGTGTACGTAGTTCCCATAGTAGTCTCCACTACGGGTGTTATACCCAATCACCTCCACCACAGCCTCAAATTAATAGACCTCAAGGATTCAATCTACATTACACTCCAAAAAGCTGCAATTCTAAACACCTGCAGAATAG
This sequence comes from Diarsia rubi, assembly GCA_932274075.1. Taxonomy (NCBI): domain Eukaryota; kingdom Metazoa; phylum Arthropoda; class Insecta; order Lepidoptera; family Noctuidae; genus Diarsia; species Diarsia rubi. Next base: position 4,057,978 of record OW026441.1, read on the forward strand.
TAAGGAAGTTCATGCAAATCGAGGAAAATGAAATTTCCCCCCACGACTCACACACACTCACACGCTACGTTAACTTGGTCTAGGCCCGTTAACGTAGCTAAAACTAGCTAAGCTAAGCTAAGAAACAATATAAGTTTGTCAAAATAATAATAATAATATTCCACAACTATCACACAACGCCATCTAGTCCCAAGCTAAGCAGAGCTTGTGTTATGGGTACTAGACAACTGATAAACATACTTATATATTTCTAAATACATACATATTATAGATAAATTACACCCAGACACAGAACAAATGATCGTGCTCATCACACAAACATTTGTCCTGGGTGGGAATCGAACCCACGACCTACAATATATATATATATTTTAATTCCAGTGACGAACCTGAAATTTTCATGCCGGGAATGAAGGTGGAACCTAGCGATGGTGACACGAACAAGTAAGTCAAGTTCTTCATACGAGTTATTTGGGGTTGAACTCCCCGACACGACCCTTGCTAGAACCCGCAAACTGAGCCTATAGTATGAAACCAGCCACTGAATAAATCTCTCTTATAACCAGCCTGTCCCGCTGCCCCCTCCCCTAGTGACGTCCTAAGCCGAGGTAGTAAACATTTTGTATGTCAAATCTTGTAAGAGCTTAAGTAATCATTAGACATCTCTGAGTGTGGCAGTTAGTCTATAAGTTACATGCCGCTGGCTGGAGACCTTAAACTCAAGTTGAGAACTTGTATGGTTAAGTAGAAGACAAGTATCCTAGACTGAACTTCAATAAAAATGGTGTCTGCCAAGTAAGGGTGTTATGTTTCCCCTGTCAGGGCTGCGAATTGTTGGAAAGAGATACCGCGCCCCCAGGCACAAAGGCTAAGAAGGAACATGGATGGTCTTTAGTCAAAGGGGATCGGACAGAGTCAAAAAAATATGATTCTAATTAGTCCGTCAGTTAGATTATCGAAAAATATTGGATACGTGTTTTTGTTTTATCAAATTAATCAGAATTGACGAAGATAAGATGTGGTTGTGACGTCATTTGTAGGTAAAAATCATCATATGACGTTTTCGAAGAGTTCACGAGTTTTCGAAACACTGTATTGTCTTCATTTTTTGTTTATGTTAAAAAATACGTGTCCAATATGTTTTGGAAATCTATCTGACGGACTAATTAGTTTTTTTTTGTCCGATCCCTATTCTGACACTCCGTAACGCTCTGCCCAGAGCGTGATTAGTCATTTGATGATTTCTTACCCTCCATAAAAAAGGGTTATGTTTCCACGCGTATCTTGCGTATAAATATTCTTTATTACTTCACATTCTCAAACCGCAGCGTAGATTTAATTAAATAACATTAATTGCTTCTGCTGGAACCTGCGTGTTTCGTCTCGCCATCTCCTTCGCGAGCCCGCCTCGCTGTGTCAGCTCAGCAGTGTGAACTAAGCTGATTATGATGATACTAGCGGACATACCAAATATTATGTTAGAACTGTATAATTATGCAGAGAGATGTCAGCGAGACATTGCATGTCTCGCTGACATGACATTCTCTCAGCCACCAGGGCAGCGTCATTAAAATCTAACTAAACGTTAAAAGTGGCTTTATAGTACATATTACATGTACCATGCAATAGGCGTGACGACATAGTCAAAGAATCAATGATTTAATGATATTAGGGGAAATTACATACGAGAAGGATTTAAAACACTGATTTAGTTTTATTTAAAAAATTAAGATTAGTCAGAATTTTTAATAAAATAAAAGATTAAAATACTGATATCGGCCATTTTGATTGAAACGCCAATCATAGCGCACTACGTCACGCCAATGTAAACATCACTAGCTGTCACTAGCTCACTGTGTTGTTTTGTTGCCGATTACGCATTTGGATATTTTTGTTGTTACTACAATACTTTGTGAACATCTTTAGCAATGGAATCAGGCTTTGTAAAAGCAAACAGTTCAAATTTGCCCAGGATAGATTTACTGATGTTGGGCGATTTCCTTGGGTCAAATAAAGAATTTTGCTCGTCCGAGTTCCGAAATATGAAAACCTCCCTGTAAGTAAAATTTGTAAGTATCTAACACTATAAAAATACAACAAACTCGTTTTGAGCTTGTAGAAGTTTAGTTTATTTTCACTTTCATATGTTATTTTTACAATAAACTTGTCAGTTTATTTTTGAGGTTAGCTCCATCGCAACTTGTAATAAAAGTTTGCTACTGAGTTAATAACCAACAAAAGGAGTAAACTTCTGTAACTACAAAGCATGTACTAGTACCTTTTCTCATAGTAACAACCTACTATCATAATCACCGGGTCAGCTATGCAGGTCCAGAGGACAACATTTTTGGCATTCAATGTAATGCTAAAACTATTGCTATTGATGTGTTTTTACACTGAGGCACCGCACACCACTTATAAACTTTGTTATTCATTTTTAACACACGAATTATGGTAATGTTTGTTTTAGTTTCCTCTAGCTGCGCTTTGACATTTCCATGTTTACATAGGCGTGACGTCAGACCCGACGCCATGACACTGCGAGCTGTTTTCGCGCTCTATTTAATTTTTTTTTCAAAAATGGCTTATATCTTCGTTAAACTTTACTTTATTACTGAAATAAAGGTTTTTTCGTAAATAAAAAAGATGTACCCACATTACGGAAGAGGATTTCAAAATCTTTCGTCATGCCTATTATATAATATTGAGATATTGAATCTATACAATGCAAAGATATTTTTACAATCTTCTGCAGCTTCTATAGTAACTTCACATGATAATTAAAATTGTGGAGCAGGACCAGCATTGAGTCAAGCATTTTCATCATCTATGTAATCCCCCAACGTATAGTATGCTTGCCGTACATAGTGTGCGTTTTATACAAGATTTAAATTTCCTCTCATTCAGTTGAAGAATGTGAGGGAGTATTTTATTGTGACATTTTAAACAGTACTTCATGAAATATGAGTCTACTTTAGCTGGCCTGAAACCTGGCTGAACTAGTTGGATCCCTATTTCTCGTATTATAGTGTCTATCACCTCTTTTGCTAAATAAATACCGATTTTTCCATCGTACATGATGTTTTCATAGATGTTTTGACAAGGTACTGTCATTTTGTTAATTTCCTTAAACAGCTCTCTCAGAGAATCGCAACTTCGTAGGCCATATATGGCTCTAATAGCTCTTTTCTGCAGAATAAAATATATAGACTCGATGTCTGCAGCCCGTCCCCATAGTAAAATACCGTATGACATAACACTATGAAAATAGTTTAAATTGACTAGTCTCGCGGTATCTACGTCAGTAAATTGACGGATTTTCCTAACAACATATGCTGCTGAACTCAACCGGCCTGCAAGAGATGTTAAATGCGGACCCCACTGTAGCCTTGAGTCAATTGTTATCCCCAAGAAAACAGTTTCATCGACAAATTCTAGTTTCTCTTGATTCAATACTATGTCGCAATCAGTACTTTTGACATTTCGTAGAGCAAATTCAAATTCAAATTCTTTTTTGCTTTATTTTTTTTTTCTTTATTTGATTCGTGGCACGTCTGTTTACCTTAAATATTAAAGAGATATCGTCGGCAAACAATACCATTTCAGGTTGGTTTTTAAATAAATGGGGTAGATCATTAATATAGACTAGAAAGAGAAAGGGACCTAATATCGAACCTTGTGGCACACCCATACTTACTTTTGAAGAATTGACACCATTTATTTGTACTAGCTGATGTTATATTTGAGTGTAAGTATTATTTATTAAAAACGTACTAGTTGAAATTTGAAATGACCAAGCAATAGGTACATTAATTTATTTCGACTATTGAACACGATCTTTTTTGTATCGAAACATTTTTTAAGAACAAAGCAACTCAACCAATAAAAAAAAAACGTATAACTCACTTGTGAATAATAGCAATGCAAAAGTCACAGTTTGATTACAGGTGTCATTATGTGCCTAATTGCAGTGAAATTAGAGCCATTTTATGAGCAAGTGTTGAAAAAAGTATTTATTAATTGATCTCACACAGGCTAAAATAAACCGATAAATAATTAGACATAAAACATAACAACGGGCTGAACTCCGGGATTGCTGGTAGAAGTGAAAACTTGCACATTGACGTTGTGCATGTTTGAATATTTTCGAATTGTTAGAGAATGTTTTTTTTTTAAATCATTATTGTATTCACAGCAAAAAAAAATCTAACCTATGCTAAAATTTTCTAGCTCGCTTCGCTCACTTGTACCGCGGAATTTTCTTTGTGCAATCCTCCATTGCATTAACATCTCGCGTGTCAAAAGTACATGAAACAATGGCTTTTTAATTGTGTCTATAAACTAGACAAGCGATGGGTTAATAGAAAGATTCATATAATTTTTTGAATGATAAAAAGAAAATTAGTTACTTTTCCGAGACATACGATAACTAAAAATGACTACAACACGTACTTCTCTTCACTCGGCTCCAGATTTATATGTGGTGGAGACTGGAATGCAAAACTCACTTACTGGGGCTCACGATTAATCACACATCGTGGAAGGCAACTACATGGTACAGTACAAAATCTAAGCCTTGAATGCATGAGTTCTCGACAACCAACATATTGGCCAACAGATAGAAGTAAAATTCCCGACTTGCTAGACTTCTACATAACTAAAAACATAGGTCGTAACTACATGACCACTGAAGCGTGTACGGATCTATCTTCCGACCATACGCCAGTAATTTTAAACCTGAGCTCATCAGTGGTAATGGTGAACCCCAAAGAAAGACTTTACAACAAAAATACCAACTGGGAGTTGTATAAGGACAAAATCACGAATGGAATTAACCTCACAAATCCATTAAAAACAGTGGAAGATATAGAAGAGGCTATTGAAAACCTCAATAAAATCATTCACGAAGCAGCTACTATCTCCACAAAATTGCGAAAAAAGTTACCCAAAACACTTAACCAATATCCGAAGACGATCAAAGACAAAATATCAGATCGTCGTATACTAAGAAAAATATGGCATGATTCAAGATATCCGGCTGACAAAACAGCATTCAACAGATCGTCGAATGAACTAAAAGACCTCATTAAAAGCTTTACCAACAATAACCTACAAACATTCCTTTCAAATTTGACCCCAAGTTTAGACACAAATTACTCACTGTGGAAGGCAACAAAGAAACTAAAACGACCCAATTGTCAAATTCCTCCTATCAGACTAAGAAACGGGCATTGGGCCAGGTCAGACACGGAGAAGGCGACAATCTTTGCTGAACACCTTAGCAATGTGTTTCAACCTTTTCCTGAATCGAGACCAGATCATGACGCTGAAGTAAAAAAATATCTCAAAAGTGCACAGCAAATGTGTCTCCCATTAAAATACACGAGCCCTACCGAAGTAGCTGGTGAAATAAAACACCTCACAGATGGCAAAGCACCAGGCTATGACCAAATTGACAGCGTTCTTTTAAAAAAATTGCCTAAAAAGGGTATAGTAGCAATTGTCAACATATTTAATGCCTGCTTAAGACTTAGCCACTTCCCGGGACAATGGAAGATAGCCCAAGTAATAATGTTACCAAAACCCGGTAAACCACCTAATGACGTAGCGTCGTACCGACCTATAAGCCTATTGCCAATAATAGGGAAACTCCTCGAGAAGATGTTACTGAAAAGAATGAAAGCAAGACTAAGTGATATCATCCCGAATCATCAATTTGGATTCCGTGAGGACCACGGAACGATCGAGCAAATTCACCGTATTGTAGAAGTTATAGGCAGATCTTTGGAAGAAAAAAAATATTGCTCAGCTGTCTTTCTGGATATAAGCCAGGCATTCGACAAAGTATGGCACGAGGGTCTTTTATACAAAGTCAAAAAGATGCTACCACACTCGTTTTACAACATAATAGAGTCATATCTCAGCAAGCGATGTTTCGAAGTAAAGTTCAATGATGAATTTTCCGACTTACATGAGATCAAATCAGGGGTACCTCAGGGAAGTATTCTGGGACCGATTCTCTACACCATATATACTGCCGACTTACCAACATCAGACAAAACTACGGTTGCAACATATGCAGACGATACAGCATTACTATCTACACACACGAACCCAGCAACAGCCTCAGAACAACTACAACAACACATTGACAAAATCGAAGAATGGCTCAAAATATGGCGAATACACGCAAATCGCAGTAAATCAACACATGTGACCTTTACCCTCAGAAGGGACACGTGTCCACCGGTTATACTTGACAACGAAGAAATTCCGCAAGAAGATAATGCAAAATACTTGGGCATGCACTTGGACCGAAGGCTGACATGGAAAAAACACATATGGACAAAGCGGAAGCAGCTAGATTTAAAACTACGCAGTATGTACTGGTTAATAGGACGACACTCACAAATGAGTACAGACAGCAAGTTGACAGTGTATAAAGCCATCTTGAAACCAATATGGACCTATGGCATACAGCTCTGGGGCACGGCTAGCAATAGTAATATAGAGATATTGGAAAGATTCCAAACCAAAACACTGAGGACCATTTTTAACATCCCTCAATACATCAGTAACAAAATCATATACCTTGACCTAAACGTGCCAACTGTCAAACAGGAAATAGCAAAGTATAGTACCAACTACCAGAAAAGACTCTCAAACCATAAAAATGAGCTTGCCCTCAAACTCAGTGGAGATCAAGCCCTTCAACATAAAAGGTTGAAGAGACACAGTGTCCCAACCTTAAGGAACAGATTCACCAGGATGGATTGAGACGCCCACCAGAGAAGTGTCTCACCAAGCTAAAAAGCCTTGACAGATGCACTAGTATCGGACATAGCAGTGGCTTATTGTTGTGACCAACAGATTGCCATGATACAGGAAAGAGAAAAAAAAAAAAAAAAAAAAAAAAAAAACTTTTCCGAGACAGGGGGTTAACATTTTTGAGTTCGCTTCGCTCGCTCTTGCAGTTCTAATGCTCCCGTATCTGAAGCATCATGCCTTAAAACACTTCTCTATCTATTCCACAAGAATTGTTAAAACATAATGTAATTTATCCGAAATGCCAAAATTGTTAGAGCTCGCTCGTTTATTTTGTCAATTTTCAGAACGACAATCCTTTTTAACCGACTTTGCAAGAAAGAGGAGGTTCTCAATTCGATTTTTTTATGTATGTAGGTACACCGTTTTCGCTGAGATTTATGATCCGATTTACGTGATTCTTTTATGGGAATCTTGAAGGTTCAAGATTAGGTTTCTTGGTTGATTGTTAAGTGCATAGTAAATATTTGTATAGGATATTACAACTTCAGAACCGACTTTAGGAAGTTTATTTTCAATTTTTTGTTTTAGTTTTTAGACTTTTAGTAATTTCGAAGTCGGTTTCTTTTAACAATATTAGCTAGACATGACAGACATGACGTTCATAGCAACAAACACAGGCCCTGTAGTCGTTTACAAGCTCTCTACGACTCATTGATCTCGTTTGGAGCAGACGAAAAAAGTAGGTAGTTAAAAAACTAAAAAACCCGACTGCAAAAACTGAATACCAAAAACCAAGCACATTTGAAATTAAACAAAACTTGGAAGCAGGCGGGGTTTATTTAAATCTAAAATTACGAAAATACAATGGACCCCGCTTAGTTTTTAATTACTTTTTTATTTCCGTCCTTTTAGTTAGGTAGTCATGTAAGATGAAGTTCGCACATGATTTGACTTTTTTATACGATTGGTCACTATGAATTTCTTTTTAACATATTATATCATCATCTGCCTAGCCTTTCCCAACTATATTGGGGTCGGCTTCCAGTCTAACCGGATGCAGCTGAATACACATAACATATTATATGTTGTATATTATTACTGTTATCTCCTTTTAAAATCCTTCATTTTGATACCATACTCGTTGGTAATGCAAAAAAAATGATCTCCACGATATGGCCACCAAAAAATTTTACTTTGTATAATAATTGTTTGCAGTGCCGCTTTGGAAGACTTTTCCTGCCAGATCAGGGCAAAAAGGAAGATACCATATGGTCTGCAGGCTGCACTACCCACAGCAGTTCGTCGAAAACTTAGTGTCCTAAACCTTCACTCTTTGGGAGATCCTGACCGAACGCTTTTGCCAGACGCATCACCGAGCAAACAGATAACAAAGTAAATATTTCCAGCAAATTTTTGTTTGTTTGGAAGCAGTGGTGGCCTAATGGTTGCGGCCCCAACTTACTAACAGTAAGTCGTGGGCATCACTTTGTGTAATTTATTTCATCATCGCTGCTCTCAAAACGGTGAAGGAAAACATCGTGAGGAAACCATGTCTTAGAACCAAACAATTCGAAAACATGATATCTACCAACCAGCTCTGGGCACGCGTGGTGGATTATAGCCCATTCCTCTCATTGAGAGGAGGCTTGAGTCCCTGCAGTGGGAACATTAGAGACCGATGATGATGATGGTGAATCTTGGTTTTTTTCTATCACGGACATCTGCTTAACAATTTACTTTGTCGGGGTTATAGGGGATCGGACTGAGTCAAAAAAAATATGATTCCGTTTGTGGCGACAGCGACATCTATCGCAACACATGCGAACTAATAGCAAATCTTGCATCGCGCTATCAAAGTTATCCGCGACATTAGTCCATATAGAAAATCCCGACCAACAGATGTCGGGCAGTTAGCCCACCAGACACAACACTCTTCAGCAGGGCTATTGCGTATCTTTTAAATGACAGTGGCTATCATATTGTCTATGGATTAACTGTCAAATTGGTTATGGTTTAGTACAAAATGGAACCATTTGACAGTAATTGAAAGGCACTATAGGTTAGCCACTGTCATTTAAAAGTTACGCAATAGCCCTGCTGGTCGGAGGATCCTTCCATTTCTATGAGGACCTTTATACCCTGTTCCTCATACCCCCTCAAATGTTTATTACGTCAGTTAGATTACCGAAAAATATTGGATACGTGTTTTTGTTTTAATCAAATTAATAAAAATTGGCGAAGATAAAACGCGTCAAAGATCATGAGTTGGGGCTTGTAGTTGTGACGTCACTTGTAGGTAAAAAATGTACTGACATGTGACGTTTTCGAGGAGTTCACGAGTTTCGAAGCACTGTATCGTCTTGATTTTTTGTTTATGTGAAAAAAGAAAAAATATGTATTCAATATTTTTCGGAAATCTATCTGACGGACCAATTAGTTGTTTTTGTCCGATCCCCTATTCTTTGAAGTCTACTTAACGTTCAAACTGCAAAGTACTAGTCTGGCAATATGTCTCTACATTTAAGCATTATTTGTACTATTCTATTTGTAAGGACGATGATTAATAGCTAATTTGTTTTTCAGTACATTGTCGCCAGAACGTCAGCCATGTGTCATGGCTGCTCCACCAGTCGAAGGTTGTGTCGGTAAGATGGTTATTTTATACAATGGATTAGAACTTTCCTGTTCAAGGTGAATGCGACAAGATAGCCCGCGAAATTCATATTTTCATTAATATTACTTCCTTGAATGCCTTTTTCATCAAATAGTCACTCGAGTAAGTAATATGAACTGAGAGGGTTGTATTGGTGAATTTAATCGTTATTACTCTGTAAAGTAACATTCGTATCGGTGTTTAATCCTATTTTATTGAACATACAAGTCATACAACCTGACACTCATCGGCAAATTGCAAAAAAAACGTAAAAATAATCGCATTTCGCGGGCTACCTTGAAGGTTTCACCTTAATCTTTGCTATATGATAACTTGTTTGTTGCAGAACCAACTGCTGTTGCGGTCCCGGTCTCCGAAGCGCTCCTTTCTTCCCGTAAGATGGTTATTTCATACTAGCTGTACCGCGCATGCGTTGTTATGCCCTTTTTCGTGTGTAGTATCTACCTAACTAAATAAATCTTTTATTTTACACAAACCTTGTCCTAAAAATAACAAACACAAAACAGAAAGAATCATCCAATTAGTGCATTCGTTCGGAAGTTATGCGCGTACATACATTTCGGAGATTTCAAAAATTCGATCACGTGATACAAATAACGGCTGGCTGGATTAATTTAGTTAAAAAAAAACTAAATCTATCTGACTGACTAATTACATTTTTTGTTCGAAAATTATTCTTATTAGTCTGTCTGTCTTAACACAGTCCATATCGACACTAAATAACTTGCCAAACATTATGCTCAGCTCAATTAGAACAAGATATGTTAACAGCTCTTCTAAATCCAACTGATAGTGATTTTCGTATCTTCTGCCCCATGTTATTTGGTGTTGATTCAACACGTTTTTTTCTTACATTCTACCGTTAGTCGTCACGCTATCATTTATTCCTTTTTAACCGACTGCCAAAAAGAAGGAGGTTCTTCCTTAATATCATTCCTCACACACTACATACATCAATTTCCTTGGTCTTCCTCTACCTCTCCATCTATCTACATTTATATTCATCACTATTTCAGTTACATGTGATTCATCCCTCCTCATCACAATATGTCCATACCACGTCAGTCGATTCCTTTTTAAACGATTTTATTTTCAACTACAAAGTTCGGTACGGGCCCCTTTCGGGGTTTAACACATAAACCTACGCTGGCTCGGTTTCGGCCCCTCAAGGGGCTTGCAATCAAGTCAAACGACATCCTCATTATTTATGTACATATTTTTATTTTGTTTGTCAAATACTATGTGTATGTGTTAATTAAGAGAGTTTAATAAAAAGCTCTTAAGTGACCGCCATTAAATATTCTATATTCATTTCGCTATTTCTTAATTTAACCTTATAAAATAAAAAAAAGTACATAAACACGGTCATCGCCATTTTGACCGCAGTACTGGCTGAGGCTAAAAAGCATAAAAAATATGGTTGGCAGACATTCAAGCTCCAATATATTGAGATAGATAGAAAAACTCTTCATTTAATTTTGTGACGAATTCATCCTTAAATCATAAGAAGTGGTACTGTGGTAGTGTTGAATTTTAACATATTGAATAGAAGTTTTACGCCAATCGTGTTTGTTTACATTTTTATTTTTCAAATTATATCACATAGACGCGTATAGATTCAATTACAAATATGATAAATATCATTACAAATACACACATCAAAAGTGTCTAGGGATCAAGCATTTTTATGCGGATTTCTTGAGATTGAGATGTGGCTTTGTAATAAAGGAGAAAGAGCAAAATGGTCTATGAGCGGCCAACAACGAAATAGGTATTAAATGAAAGTACTATTACTAAGGACTAACTTTTACTATGAACGTAACATTGCAGCTCATTTAGAAAAAAAAATACATATAGGTAAAATACTTAGATAATAAGTGCAAGAAAATGTGCAAACCCATTTTATAAAATACTTATTAACATTAGTTTATGTCTTCAAAAGTATTTCAAAACGTTGTCAGCATACCGTTTACAAGACTCAGCTCAACAATGGGTTTACTACATGGACTACCTGAGTTCGAACGGCCCAATCAGCTTCGAGTGCAAACAAAAGAGCCGAGGTGTGGGGTGCGTGTGCGTCACTCGGCGCAGTCCTTCGCTTACCCTTGTGACGTTGTGTACTGTGCGCTCATCTACGGATTCTTTTTCAAACGTTTTGACCCTGGCTACCCTCTGGACTGTGTTTCTTCCTAACCTGATAACCTGGCTATTAACTCTGAACTTCTGTACGTTTGTGCTTGTGTACTTGGACTCTGGACTTGTGTACGCCAACGGAACATTATTGAAAAATGGCAGAAAATCGACCTATATGTGTTTTGTGCAATCGATCAGTGGTTAATAGAAGAAGGTTAGAAATAACCCATGCTCTTTTTGAGGAAAATGCTGCCAATGCTCAATATATTATTGAAGCTATAGCTCCACAGCAAGTAAGTATTTTTAGACTATTTTTTGGTTGTTTTTACCCGTATGTACGCACCCTATAGCGGTGATGGCCTCATAATATTGTGTCACGATGTGCATATGCGACACATCGTTGGGTGAAGTGTGGGCTCTTTATTGAAAGTCCACGTTACAGTTTTGATTGTATTTTTATGTACGTCCTTTTAGTGAATTATGTTATTTCCTTAAGCGTATGGTTCTTTTCTAACAATACTTAAGTTATAGTCAAAACAGATCTTCTCTCTCTTTTACACACATGGTGCATATGGAAACAGAGCCAACGTTATCTAGCTTCGAAATATAATAGAGGCCAACCACTCATTAACAATGCGTATGAGCATGACTCATTCGTCACGTTGAAAAAGAGCTCGGCATGTTCTACTATACAACACATGATTTAACTGAAACTGCTGTGAGTTTTAAATACTATGTTATAAACTATTTTCCTTTTCAGGTTGAATACAACGGCCGAGAATACGTTTGTCGACCCTGTTGGCAACGAGCTCAACGGGCTGTGCAGCCAAACAATAACCCTGCCCCGCACGAATGTGTTCTTCAAGTGGAAGAATATTCACGAGTGCCTAGCACCTCGGCAAAATGTATGTTTGACAGATGCCGTAGTGTTTCACGTCGTCGAATGCCTGAGAATGTAAGGATTACTCTTATGTTACATTCTAACTTATTCATACCAGACAGTGCCAGAATATGTGATGCACATTTAACATCAAATGATTGGGAAGAGCTCATTGATAGTCTAAATCTCAGACATGATTTTAACAGCTCTCATTTTGTGCAAATACTAGAGCTTTTTAAAAAAGCTGTTTTAAATAAAAATATTCTGGACTTTGAAGATATTGCAAATATGGATCCTAATGAGATTCATATTCGATTGGGCGTTAGCAGAGATCAATTCAATACAATCTTGGAACAAACGCCTTCTTTGTCTGAGTCAAACGCCAAAACAAAACTAGCCATTTATTTAATGAAGTTGCGAACTGGTGATAGCAACGAGAGATTAGCCACGCTCTTTAACATAAGTAGAAGGACTCTAGAAAGGCATTTAAAAACCGCGCGTGATGCTATATCTCTGGATTTTAAGCCACGACACCTGGGACTCGACCATTTAAATAGAAGAATGGTCGCTGACCGTAATCTTATTGTACCAAACGCGTTATTTGGAAATCCCGAGTCTTCTCCAGAAGAAAGGAAGGCAGTAACAATCATGGATGGAACATATATTTATATACAGAAGAGCTCCAACTTTTCGTTCCAGCGACAGACCTACAGTCTACACAAATACGAAAATCTATTAAAACCGTTCTTAATGGTGTGTTCCGATGGGCATATAATTGATGTTTGCGGGCCCTATGCTGCTACCGACTCAGATGCCAGTATTTTGGAAAGAATTATAAATGACGAAGAAGGCACATTTCACTGGTTTTACCGGGCTGGCGACATATTCATTTTAGATCGTGGGTTTAGAGACGTCTGTGGCGATTTGGAGCGATGCAACTACAGTGCCTATATGCCAGAAACCAAAGACCGCGGTGCAGACCAGCTTACTACTGAACAGGCCAATAGAACTAGGCTGGTAACTCTATGCTGCTGGGTAGTGGAAGTTATAAATGGCAGGTTCAAGCGAGATTTCAAATTGTTTAGGCAAGAATATTTTAATCGCGCCTTAAGTCACATGTTTGAGGACTTTCAAAACGCAGCGGCACTCATCAATGCGTTCCAAACACCAATACAAGATAGTATTCATGCATCATCGTTCGTAAATATAATTAATGAACGTTTTGAAATACCGAACCTCTTAGCGGACTATGTTATCCGTCATAACATAAATAGACAGAGGGCATCATTTGAAAGACTCAGCAGCGACCAACCTATTTTTGAAGACTTTCCGGTTTTTTCTGAAGAAGACCTAATTCTGTTTGCACTTGGCACATACCAAATCAAGTTGGCTCGCAGCTACTACGCTGAACACTTAATTGAAGGCTTATACAATATCGAAGTATACCGGGAGCGACAAATAAGTCAGCTCAGAGATTTTATTGAAGAAGAAGATATTTGGTTATTACGTGTGCGAATACAATCTAGACATGTAAGGTCCAGAATATATTATTCTTATATTGTAATTAACCGACAAAGACAAAATAGAGAAGCAATTGCTCATTATTATTGCAGTTGTTTGAGTGGAAGGCGCACAATCGGTTGTTGCGCACACGTTATGTGTGTAGTGTGGTATCTGGCATGGGCTAGACATCAAGACGAGGATATTTTATTACCGGCATCAGAACTCAGTGCTATTATTGTACATTAAATGTATGAATGTGGACGAGGCAAAAGGAGTATGTAAGGATCGTAGCAAGTGGCGTTCTGTGGTTTCTGCCTACCCCCATGGGAAAAGGGCGTGAGTTTATGTATGTAAATGTATGTAAAATAAATGTATTGAAGTAAACAAGTCATTTTATTTTATTTCCTTATTTTTAAGACTAAATCTTAGTAATTAATACGCTAAATCACAGGCTTACATATCTAAAATAAAAATGTATTTAGTTCCATTAATAATGACACTACAGATATAAAACTTCTTGAACCCGTTATTGTAGGGTGATATTAAACCAAAAAAAAAAAAAATGTTCCTGGCCGCTGATAGACCAAGTGCGGTACGATTTTGCCCATTCTCCTTTATGATTTTATAAATTTATATGGATCCTTTTTGGTGCATTTCATAATTTGAATCAGGAACTGTGAATCAAATTCGAGTAAAAGATGAAAATCAGCTGTCAATATTTTCCCTATAAAAACATACAACGCATTGAAGACATTATTAGTGCTACTGTTTCCCTACTACTGATTAAAACCAACGTTATTATGGAGCGGCGACGTCATTTAAGCAGGGAAGAAATGCTCAGAGCCGTGGGAATGATAGAAGCTGGTTCCCGGCAACGTACTGTGGCTTTAGCTCTGAATACAAGTCAGAGTGTTATCAGTCGACTTTGGACACGTTACCGAAGCGCTGGTACCGTGGCTGAGCGCCATGGAGGACGGTATCGCTGCACCACACGGAGACAAGACCGATACATTCAAATCTTAACTCGAAGAGCTCCAACAATAACCGCCATGATGTTAGCCGTGAGGCTTCATCACTCTTCAGGGAACTTAATTAGCGACCAAACAGTCAGAAACCGCTTGCATGAAGTGAACCTTCATTCCCGAAGACCGCTACGGGTACCACCTATAGCAATGCACAATCGTAGGATTCGATATCAATGGGCTCTTGAACACAGAAATTGGGCAGAAGAACAATGGCGTTTCGTGTGCTTTTCTGATGAGTCTCGTTTTGGTATGAGACCGGATACAAGACGTATACGACACTGGAGAACCCCTGGACGCCAACAGCGATTAAAATCCTGCCAGGAAGTCCATCCTTATAGTGGTGGAACCATCATGGTATGGGCGGGTATTTGGATCGGCGGAAGAACTGAGTTGATTTGGATCAGAGGCAACCTCAACGCTCAAATTTATGCTGAGACGATTGTATCAGACGTCATCGTTCCTCTACAAGTGCAAATCGGTCCCTTATTTCAGTTAATGCATGATAATGCACGACCGCACACCGCAAGAGTTGTAAGACAGACTCTCGCCGCAGCTAACATCAATGTCCTGCCCTGGCCTGCTCAGTCGCCAGACTTGAACCCGATTGAGCATGCATGGGATATGCTACAGAGAAGAGCTCTGCCGAATATGGAGGGTATCCAGTCGCAAGAAGACCTTTTTTTGTTGTTGCAACGAACATGGGCGGCCATTCCACAGCGTGATTTGGATGAACTCATTTTGAGTATGCCAAACCGATGTTCTTGTGTTGTTAGTGTTCGCGGTAGAAACACGGATTATTAATTGTTTAAGTTACCCAATAAAATTTTAAAGAAAAGTTATTTCAGTCTTTTTTTCGAACTTTAATGTTAGTGGTTCAAATGTCAAAAATCCCTTTATTAGGAAAATGGCAAATTTCTTTATTAATGCAAAGGTGACTTGGTTTATCGTTACTGTGACAAACGAAAACACTTTATTTGATGAATCCTTAAAGAAAATTTTAATTAATATCAATCAGGAGAAAAGTTATTGCAAAAATATATGTTGATCCCTAGACACTTTTGATGTGTGTATTATACACAACATTGGAATTGCCAAGATCTTAGCATAATTTAGTAATACAGGACCAATAACTCGAAATAATCATTACCACTGCTCAATTTGCATTCAAAATTGACGTCCATGTTCTTTTCGTTTTTTTTAAATAGTTATGATGTGTGAAAGCGATTATTCGAATCGATTCTTTTTTGTAAAGAACGCAGGTAGAATGATACTCGTCTTTATTTTGGCCTTTCGAGTGTTATAAGCAAGCGATAAACTTGTCTATGTACATTATTCCAGCACATCCATAATACCTATTTTTGGAAGTGTGTAGTATTATATATTTAATACATCTTAGGCAATAGACTGACGTCGTTTTACCGACCCCAATCTGATATTGGAGACATAAACAACAAACTTGTTGTATTAAACATCTGCCGTGACTTATTTTTCATTACTAAATTGAATACTGAAAGTTCACAAAATTTCTTGAATTTCATGACTCGGCATCATCACCCCGCCAAATCAGCTGATGTGTTTGTTATGTATCAAAATGTTGTCGTGCCTAATGGGCAACTTGTCTGTAATTGGCGCAACTTTTAAACTTCCTCTCTAATATACTAATTTCTTACCATTCTTGACACACCACACATTCATCTCAACATTCTTATCTCCACAACATGCACTCTGTCTTCATCCATGTTCTTCACAACCCAACACGACTTGTATATTTACCCCTTGTGTGATTTTTTTTTATCTATATTGAAATAAATAATGTGAACTGCTTTTTTATTCAGACGCTGGTGCAGAAATTGTCGCCGCATCACCCTCGTCACATACTTCAGGGGCATTACAAATTGGTAAATATTATAAATGACTGATATACAGAAAACTTGATACAGTAATGAATGATATGAGAATGTGTGTCGCATTTTTGCAGGTGAACATTTGGGTGACGTTACGGTTACGGATTCGTGGTTGCAACTGACTGTCTTTAGTAACAGTGATGACGACTCGGACGTTGACGATAACCATGGTCTCCTACCGACTGTTCAGGAACGTGACGCTGCGGCTGAACCCGCATGTGACAGTGACTTGAATTCATTTCAAGCGCGAGTGTTGCGGTGGGAGGATGTCGCTAATGACCGAGCTATTCGCGACATCGTGCCCGAAGACTGCCACACTTTCACTTGGACTAAGGACAGAAAAACTTTTATTGGAAGACGTGAGACATTTACGGGGACTTCGGGACCGACATTTGACGTGACAGACGACACTCGAGCCATCGACATCTTTGACAAGATATTAGACATCGACTTTATCGACCTACTTTGTATAGAGACCAACAGGAATGCTGAGCAAAAGATTGCTTTGCTACGAAAGCAAAACAAGCTAACTCCGCAATCCCGATTTAACCGTTGGTTTCCCACAGGTAGGGACGAAATGGTTAGTTTTTTAACAACAATTATTTTACAAGGCCTTTACTACTTACCGGAGGAAGAGGCATATTTTACTTTTAATGGTTTTGGTACTATGCCATATTTTTCCAGAATTATGTCGTACAACCGGTTCTTGATGCTAAAAACCTTTCTCAATTTCGTCGACGACCAGACTGTGAAGGACACGACCGGACTTTGTAAAATACGACCCGTGATTGACCACTTTAACGCAAAATTTTCTAGCCTTTACATGCCTTCACAAGAGATAGTCATTGATGAATCTCTCACAATTAAGCATGGGCCATTAAATTTCGCTCAAAAGGTTTCGTCAAAGGCCGCACAAGTCGAAGTCAAAACTTACGAGCTTTGCGAATCATCCAGTGGCTATCTCTGGAAGTTTTTTGTATACGCTGGAAAAGACAAACCAAACTCGACTACTGACAGCGTAGATGGACGAAACCACAGACCAAGACGAGGTCGAGTCCGAGACGAGGCCATTGACAGATTTGCTGAAGATGAGACACCCGGTAATGACGGAACCGTTGTTGGTTCGAATGGCAGACTTACAACTGGTGAACACGGAGACCGACCCACGCGTGCTACTGCCAACATAGTTTACGACTTGGTCGAGCCGCTACTTCACCGTGGGCATACAGTAGTAATGGATAATTTGCATAATAGTCCGTTATTGTTGCGTAGCCTTAAGAGACAAAAGACTGACTGTTACGGAACGCTACGACTGAACCGAGAACATGTTCCTGACTTCGTCAAGACTTTGACAAAGACTGACCTCCAACAAGGTGAAGTAATGGCCGCGTACTGTTCCGATTTGTCAATTATGGTATGGCGAAACACTAACATAGTTAGTATGATCTCTACATACCATAATCTTGAAATTGAAACTAAAGGTAAATACAACAGACTGATTTACAAACCAAACATAGTACTCGACTACAACAAGAGCATGGGAGGAGTTGATAGGAAAGACCAATTCTTGTCAACTCAACACATGGAACGCCTGAGGAACAGTGTTTGGTATACAAAACTCTTCCGTCAACTATACAATGCCGCTATATTCAACTGTTTTGTAATATTTTCCAGTTTTCACCGGAAAATATCACATCGTCAGTTCCGTATTGTACTAGCGGAAGATTTACTTAAGAGACACAGACAAATAGATTTAACGAATGAAAGCCGACGTTTGACTATTAGAACTGACTTGTTTGGACATGTGAACACACGAAGACGTAACACACGGCTCAAGGACGAGGACAGACCGACGGTTGACGCTAACCACTTCCCAGTTCGTACCAGCACGAGAACCACCGTTTGCAAGTTGTGCCCTAAGAAGAAAAGGACTATTTGGAAATGTGAGGAGTGTGACGTAAGTCTTTGCATTGAGGGCTGCTTCAAGGCATATCACAAGCCTTAATAAACATATTTACACTTTATTATGTTGTTTTTTTAAACAATTTCCATTAATCATTAGGTAAATTAAAAATATCTATGTGCTGTATATTTTAGGTATTTTTATTTGTATATATTAAGGAATTAAGCAAATAATAAATAATATATACTTACAATAATTGGCTATCATTTAAATATCTTTCTATTCGATCTACCTTCAAAATTATCTCTATAACGTGACACTTTGGGGTGCCATATTTTATGGTGTGTTGCGACGCAGCCCGGCCACAGTCGATTTCGACATTCTTTGTTCGCCTATACAGGCTGTAAATTTACCCTTCACGCAGCCGTCAAGCAAGCATTCTGTACATCAAAAGTACCCCATACGCAATTTTTTTTTCTCATTACTCATACTCTGAGAGTAGGTCATAACATGAATGCGGAGCGGGTTGAAAGTACTACTTTTCAGCCCTAGGGAGAATCACTTTAAACTGACAGCTGTCAAATTATTAAAAAAAAACTTGGTCTTGTTTCACATTTTTATTTTAACATGTTCCAACTTTATGCAGCCACTCAATTACAGCGCGATTTAAAATCAAAATAACATAAAGTT
The DNA here is from genome assembly GCA_932274075.1 of Diarsia rubi. Taxonomy (NCBI): domain Eukaryota; kingdom Metazoa; phylum Arthropoda; class Insecta; order Lepidoptera; family Noctuidae; genus Diarsia; species Diarsia rubi. Next base: position 4,077,458 of record OW026441.1, read on the forward strand.
AACTTTAGAATATAATTATACTAGCGACCCGCCCCGGCTTCGCACAGGTGAATTATACATATAAATCTTCCTCTTCAATCACTGTATCTATTAAAAAAAACCGCATCAAAATCCGTTGCGTAGTTTTAAAGATTTTACATAGGGATATAGAGCATATAAAGCGACTTAGTTTTATACTATGTAGTGATTATGACTTGAATATAATTTAGTATTAACTGTTTCTCTAAAATCACACAGATTTCGACAAAATCTTTGCTATTTTTTTTTTAATGATGAACATGAAAAATACTGGCTGTATAGCTAGACGACCAGAGGTAAAAAAAAAACTAAATAAGCGGGAAAGCGTCATCACTAATTTTCCTCGTATTCGTAATGAAAAGCACAGTGTTTACCTCGGGTAAATTACTTATTTAGTCCCTGGAACTATTAGCCTCCTTACTATGTTACGGGCGCCAAACCCCGTCTCGGGACTAAATAAGTAATTTTCACCCCTTGGATAACAATGTACCATTGCTGGGAAACGACTTTTTTTTTGGGTCAAACATTTTACGGGAACACTCAATGCAGCACTCTTAAAATATTGAGCTAGTGAATGCTTTGAATAGTAAACTTGGTCATGGAGCTTATTTAGTAAAGTATAACCTGAAAAACTAGTATTTACAAAAAACAGCTGTGTAAAATTTGGAACTTTGACCCCCAATATCTCCGTAACTAGGGGTCCTAGATATGGTCTAGATCTAAAAAATGATAACAGTGGTGGGGAGAACAAGTGCCCTTCGTTTGCGTTAAGGGTACTTTTACACCCTTTATGTCCTCTATCGATACATACCACTTTCACCGTGGGCTGCGATTTCGAAAAAAAAAAAAACAAAGTAGCGTTTGGTCGATATGCCAGCATACAAAAAAGATGAAATCTCTTTGAAAAATGATTACCAATGGTATTTTTTTATTTCTAAAATACATTTTAAAACGGCTTCGGCCGTCTACGAAACCGCAGTTTCGTAACTGGTTTAGATGAAGGAATGATTTGTCCTTGTACATAACTAGTTCCGATGAAGGAATTATTTGTCTTTGTACGAAACCACGGTTAGGTACCATGGTTACGTACAAAGAATTTACTTCTTCTTCTTTACTTTCGATGAAGGAATGATATGTCCTTGTACGTAACTAGTTTTGATGAAGGAATTATTTTGGTGATTGAGGTAGGTCCGTAGACGAGTTGGCTGTCTACTGAACTGACCTTCATCTTGTAATAATTGAAACTAGGTAAGTCTGTACAAACAAATAAAAATAAAGTTTTTTTTAAATAAGTAAATATGTTATGTATTCAACCATAAAGTTTGGTACGAGCCTCTTGAGGGGCTCAACACATAAACCTACGCTGGCTCGGAATCGGCCCATAAAGGGCTAGCCCCTTTATGGGCCTATGGGCAATGAAGTCATACGACATCCTCATTAATTATGTAAATATTTATTATTTTGTTTGTCACATACTATGTGTATGTGTTAATTAATAGAGTTGAATAAAAAGCTCGTAAACGCCGTTAGATAATTTACCTTATAAAATGAAAGTACATTATACGGTCTTCGCTATTTTGACAGCAGTACTGGCCGTGGCTGAAAAGCATAAAAAATGTGGTTTCGGACATGCAAGCTCGACTAAAATAAGATCGACTAAATCGTCATTTAATTTTGTGACGAATTCATCCATAAATAATTTTTAATAGCAGTGGTATTGATGAATTTTGATATCTTGAATAGAAGTTTTCAAGCTAATCGTGTTTGTTTACATTTTTAGGGTTCCGTAGCCAAATGGCATAAAACGGAACCCTTATAGATTCGTCATGTCTGTCTGTCTGTCCGTCTGTCCGTCTGTCCATCTGTCCGTCCGTATGTCACAGCTGTCGTGACGAGTGAGTCACGAAGTAGAAGGTAAAATGATCATACTAAATATTTTTAGAGCGAAACGTGTAACAAACTAGTCATACATAACAATTTAATGGCAACACCAAACCCATAGAGTAATCACCAAAGTTACAGAACATTTATAGTCTGTGGGACTTGCTTTGCCGCTTCATTTTAGTAATTTAGGCGCGCAAGACGCAAGCTATGAAAGTAGTTATTTCAATGAGTGTAAAGTAAAGTGATTAGTGTCCTGATGGAGGCGTCCAACCTGGTGGCGACTCATCTAGGAGAAATATAAGCTAAGTGGTATCACTAAAGTAGTGGTTTAGAGGTTCCCCACCTAAATGCCTAGACTCTAGATTCCCTAACTTCGTAGGAGATTTTTTGTGTCGTTAACTTATGCGATCTTCGATGAAGTCGAGGAGCTTGGCATCTGTTAAATTAAGAGGTTTTCGTGGAAGGCGAGAACCTCATGAAAATGAGACTGGGCGAAAGGCCGTGATCAGTCTGGTAGGAGAACTTCGGTGCTGCAATACGAAGTCTCTACCAATGGCGCTAGTTGGGTGTACACGAAGGTACATTGCAATAGTGATATGCCATGAGTTCTGATGTGCACACAGATACAATGAGATGTTATCTGCAAAGAGGCTGCGGAAATTAACTCTCTAATAACCAATCTTCTACGATGATGAATTCGTAGTTGTATTTAACTAATTAAGCAAATGTGAAGTATAGGTATGACGTTGCTGTTGTACTATGACTTCACACACAAGACACCGGAAATGTTTAGGTATTTATGCATGTTGAAACACAGTGTATAAAATGGTGGGAATCAATTTATTTTTAACTACAGATGGTGAGCTGAATCATGGTACGAGCTAGTAAGAACTGTAAGCCGATTTAAGCGAAGCAAACAATCCCAGACAACTGAAGATTCCTCTCGGAGTAAACCCCAGGTACATCTCACTCTCCTAACAATTACCTATTCTAAATAATCCCGTCGCCGCGCCGCTGCGGATGCCGTGGCGGTAGATATCGTGGTGGCGCGGCGACGGCGACATGGTGGAGATGCTGGGATCCGAGAGAAAAAATCAATAACAAATTAAGTAAATAAGACTGGATAATTTAAAATCCAGAGTTCTTACTAGTGCTGCCATCTGTGACAGCCCAGTGTAAAACCTATCGTGTTAAAGGTTGATAGAAATATGCTAAAATGTTGAATAGGTTTGATACACGTTTCGCTGATATTGAATCTGATATTATGGAATGTTTCTCAATGTAATTATCTCAAGAATAACCATCAAAAGTAATTGTGTAATGTATTGTAGACATTTGGGTCGATGGAATGATGCGACAAATGAAACTAGATGGCGCTACCTTTGGCACTTATGGTTCTCAAGTTTGTTTCTTTGTTTGTGAAATAAACTAAGAGATGTTGTATAAATAAATATGTAATGGTTTGTGAATTGTCTAAAGGATTCAATCATTAATAAGATTCAATAATTTGCAAAGATACGACCCCGCAAGTCATGTCAGAGACAAAGAATTCTCTTTCACATTAATTTGTGCTCTGTTTATAAACATGCGTAACAGTTTGTCCGTGTTTTCAAAAACTTTACCACTATCTGTAAGAGCTTAAAGTTATACGGCTTATTGAACTAGCTAGCCCATGTCGGGGCCAAAATAACTGTGCTTGGATAAATAAAAGGTCAGTACGGTTGAGATAATATTGTGTTGAATTGTGTTCACAGTTCTGATACTTTAAATGAAACTAGTAAATACTCTGTTAAATCTACATAATCTCTCAGCGAAATGTTGCGTGAGATAATACAAAAATTTGCAATCAAACGGCTCGTCCATTTGAATTTAGAATATTAAGGTCAGCCAAGATATCAAATTAAGTCTGTAGGTATAGTGTCCTACGAAAAACAAATTTAACTTATATAACCGAGACAAGACCTAGATCCAGTGTAATAAAATAAAAAGGAAATCATACGTATGGATCGTACTAATACCTACGTAATAAAACCTGTGCACTAATCTGTCCAACAGGTTCAAAATTATTGTTAGTTATCAGAGGTAATTACCGGAATGGTAGAGTAAATTAATCTGCCTACAGCTAAGGAAATAGCTATTGTAATTGAGTTATAACTGAAAACGACATCTCAAGTGAGTAATAGCTTGTAAAATTTATATCTTGACATTTGATGAGTATCCATACTGCCTTCTAATTAAATACTTAAGTAAACTACTCTCGCATAGCCATGTGGTCCCAGACTGACCGACTAAATCGGTACTAGTGACCTCAGTAGACAATATTATACTTTGAATGAGTAGGTTCTTCAGATACACATGGCAAACACAAAGATTTGTCAAGGATGGGGTTTGATCCCATGAAACTGAAGTCTGCTAAACTAGAAAACAGTATCATTAATACTTAGGAATAAATAATCTTTAAGTGATTATTAAGTTTGGTACTCTGTAAGTACCTAGTATTGTCTATTACCTGAAGACACACTGTTTAAGAAGAATGATAATTCTAACTGGGTATAGTTACAAATACACATTATCTATTCTATAATTGATTATGTGTGTGAGAACACTCCTCAAATATTAAGTGGCATTTACTTCTCTGTACAGAGTGGCTCAAACAACAAAACAAATCTGAGAGATGTTTATCTCCATGATTGTGATTAAGTTCCTGAAGAGGAATTAGAATCTGTGAAAGTATTTAAGGAAAGTTTATTTCCATGATTGTGATTAAGTCCCTGAAGAGGAATTAGAATCTGTGAAAGTATTTAAGGAAAGTTTATTTCCATGATTGTGATTAAGTTCCTGAAGAGGAATTTGAATCTCTGAAAGTACTGTTTAAGGAAAGGACTTAACGATGGGTGATCAACTGCAATTAAATTATGGTAATTTTTTGCAATCAAATAAGCCATCAGAATTATTTAGTGAATGATGTAATATCAATTTGTTATTCTTTAATTTAAATTACCCTCATTTTGGGCTTCGTCGCATTCAGGTAAAAATCGATGGTCATGAAACATGGTCAAAACGCACTACATTATAATTAAAACTTTATAACAAAATTAGAGCTGTGCCTGTGATAGTGCAACGTTATATTACAGAACGTCAATATGGAAGAAGCTATACTCCTTATCCTTCGCAGTCTGCATGATAAAATAAAAACTCTGTCCGAATCTGCTCAAAATACAATTAACGAACTCACTACTAAAGTAAATGAATTAACCTTGCATGAAGCAAGAGTTGTCCTCTAAACTTCGTACCTGTCTCCAACGATTAGACAGGGCACTAAACAATTATTTTCCACTTGTTAACGAACCGCAAGTGGACGAGATCTCTGCTATCTCTGTTATCCAGCTGAAAGCTGAAGAAAACTGAATGTGAAATTCAACAATAACGATAACGTCCCTCATCAGGAAAACTCCCAAAACTGGAGTTACCACAGTTTGAAGGTAGCATGCAGCATTCGTGATTGATACCAATTTTGGGACCAACCCATCAACCAAAATTTAGTTTCAATATTCACCATCGGAATTTGTCAGATGTTGACAAGTTATTATATCCAAAGACTTCTTTAAAAGAGGACCAAAGGAGGCAACATAAAAGTAACAATGAAAACATTAAGGAAAGGACTCAATATTACCCAATAGGGAACAAAGAAAATACTATCCGGAGGAACTCTGAGATCAAACAAAAATATGCAAGGTAATCCTGGAAAAAACCAGGGAAAGGAGAGGTCACCTAAGAAGTCTAAACTTCATTGTATCTTATGCAACGAGTCGCGATACAATGAAGAATATGTACTAAATTCAAGGAATTAAAAGAAAGAGGATCCCTATTAAAAAATAGATACTAAGGTTGTTTTCGAATAGGACATTCTTATGTAGAATGTACAATTAGAAAATAATGCTTTCATTGTAATTAAATAAGGTCAAAATCGTGCTTTATGTCCTGTTAAATCCTCATGTAAACACAAGGATAAGTTAACAGTGGTCTCCGACAGATAGCTAGCAAATAAAGGTCATTATGACTGCCTCATTGGCCTAAGGGTCGCAAGCGCGACGGCTGAGCATGAGCTCCTGGGTTGGATTCCCGGGTCGGGCAAAGTGTTATTGGGTTTTCCATCAGGAATTTATCAATAACAGCCACAAAGTCAAGATTTGTGCCCGGTTGATGGTAATAGGCTAGCCCCCTATTACATGGGGCTTAAATATAATAACTGGCAAAGTCTGGGTGTGCTATTGGTACACCTCTGCCTAACCCTTCGGGAATTACAGGCGTGATGTTATGCTAAATGATGTAAAGGTCATTGATCCTACTTGTACCAAAAATTGCAAAACAATTATTTTTGCGATCGCTTGTCATACAAAACTGTCGCTAATACTGCTTCAGTCGAGTTTTATAATACCAAAGACTTATCCACAACAGAATAAGTATGAAATACGTAAATTTGAGAAATGATTATGGTATAATATTTTTAGTTTCAAAAGTACTTAGGAGAACAATCTGAATATGGTTTGGCCAAAGGGTTTGTAAAACATGTCCGGTGTAGGTACACTGTCAAAGACGCTACTTAGCCGCGATACAGTGGTTCGCTCGAGTTAGCGACACTTCCTTTACAGTTTCTCGTATCGTTTTGAAATACTGTAATACATTGGTAAACGGGTGTTGACTACCCTTGGTCTCTGGATGTCTAGCGCAGACTATACAACCCTACACAACACCGTGTGTTTTCGCTGTAAGTCGTGACTTTAAATGAAAATCCATGTTATAGAAAATGAGAAATTAATGAGAGTGAAAAAGTGTGAGTTGACCACTCAAGTATCTTCATAATAATGTGTTTATGCAGTAATTTAAATAAGTTTAGTTTTGAAAATGAATAATATAAAAATGGGGAGCTTTAATTCTTTGATAATGCTAAAGTAAGTAATATAAGCTAAATAATGTAAGCTTTAAAAGATTTTTAAGGACTGTAATAGTGTTAATATGTTATATTATTCGCTGTCGAAACTGCTTAGACATGGTTTGATGATTCTCTATGATCCCCATTATTATAGGTCGAAATAAGTACCTACTGCACCACTAAATGCAGTTCTATTTCTTAAATTAATATTTTAAGTTTCTCCATAGATTGATTAGTGATAAATCAATAAATTCATGACATTAAATGCTCTAAATGAATTTGAAGCCGGCCATGACATATAGAAACAACAAGATTCTATAACCATCAAGTAGGTATTTACCCTAGATGTTTTGATGAAATTCGTGGCGTTTACGCCCTAGTGATTAGTCAAGTTTTTGATATTTCAATGTCACTCGTGACATTTATTGCTCTTGTATCACGTGTATCACGTGATCCAGTCAGAAGTTAATGGTAACTTCCACACCATGGGATAAAAGTACCTGACAAACCTATGAGAGTCGTCTAGGACTCCTCATCTAAAACAAAAGACAGTTAAAAGTTTAAATCAATGTTTGTATTGTGGACCCAATAATGTTAGAAGATCTGACTGGATTACTCATAAAGTTCAGATGTCAACCAATAGGTATATGTGCCGATGTTGAAAAGGCATTCTTACAGATTGCACTTAATAAACCGGATTGCGATGTAACTCGATTCTTATGGTTAAAGGATACAAGTAAACCTGCTATAGAAGATAATCTACTTCACTTAAAGTTTAGAAGAGTTCCATTTGGTGTTATATCGATCCCGTTTCTGCTTAATGCAATAATCAAATTACACTTACTAAGTTCAGGTAATGAACATAATTAAGAATTTAGCTAAAGACATTATACGTGGATAATGTCGTCACTGGAACAAAAACAGTGAACGAAGACACGCTTCAATTAAAAGATAAGGTTATTAATGAACCAAGTTTCACAAAAAGAGATGTCTTGAGGATTATAGCGTCAATCTACGATCCGTGTGGATTTGCAGTACCGTCACTGTTGTCTAGCAAACTGTTCATACAAAATCTATGGAAAGACAAGTTTAAATGGGATACACCATTTTCTGAAACATTAAAAACCAAGTGGTCAGAGATATGTAACGAGCTAGATAAGGTTCGAGAGATATCTTTACCCAGATGTTACTTCAGTGACGTTACTACGAGTACATGTCAAATGCACTGCTTCACAGACTCTTCTTCGAAGGCTTACGCAGCTTTGATTTACATAACTTAAGTCCAAATAATGTACAAAAGATGGTAAAATAATAAATATGTAGTGCAATGACACATTGCGCCATTCAGTTGGCTTGCAAACAATTAAGATTATGATGCTTAGTTCAAAACACAGTAACTGTGAAACAAGCATTAGATTAGATATAACTAAGTACATTTCTAAGTTTAAGTTTAACTCCCATAAAAAGAGGTAAAGTTTAAAGGATCAAGACAATCTAAAAATACCACGGTTGAAATTGCCAGGCGTATTAATCGGAACTAGGCTGATTAAATACGTATCGCAATTTTACAATTCAACATTACAAGCCAAAACTTCTCACACCGTTCGTAGTCAGAAGATTAGTAGAAATTAAAAGTTACAAAAACCTAATAAAACGACATGTTCTGTATGAATCAAATCCAGCGGATGTTGCCACAAGACCATTCAGCTCTAAAGAAGGTAGAGTAAGATGGATGTCTGGGCCTCAGTTTATAAAACAACATCCAGATTCCTGACCGTCAGGAAACAAAGAAATTTCTGCTTTTCGCGGGGGAGGGTCTCCCGAAAGATTCACAAGAATATACAATGGATACAGAAAATAAACTCGATGTGGATTCCACGCGGAAAACGCCAAGTCCAGAAGGTTATAAGGAAATGTCCTAGATGACAGAAACAGAGGAGGACCGTTCAAACTACCACCAACACCTACGTTACCCACTGAAAGAGTTTAATACACCTCACCATAATTTACATTTACAGGCCTGGACCAATGGGCCCCGTACTAGTTAAACATGGACATGAAGCAAGTAAACGTTGAATAGCACTTTCACTTGCCTAGCAGTCAGGGCGGTACATTTAGAGGTTGTTCAAGACCTCACAGCAGAAGAAGGACTTCACGCTCTGAGAAGAATGATATCGACAAGAGGTGTTCCACAAATAATCACATCAGATAATGCTACAAATTTTAAACTTATGTCAGAAATACTATCAAACTCTTATTGTACCAAACAAGAAATTCGTTGGAGGTTCATACCCCAACTAGCACCCTGGTTCGGGGAATTTTATGAAAGATTAATTGGAATAGTGAAGAATTGCATGAGAAGAACGTTGAGAAGCACATGCTGTCGGAAAGTCAACTTGTTACATTAGTAAAAGATTGCTAATACAAGACCGTTATCTTGTGTCGATTCAGTATTGATACATATTTTAAAACCATCTGATTTCTTAACTATGGGAAAATGTATAACGATGGAAGGTTCTACCGAAGACTTTTTAGTACAAGGCACTACGACAAAATCCGACCTCATCAAGGCTTGGAAAAGAGGTTTGGTTATCCTCAATGAATTTAAGGACATGTTCACAAATCGGTACTTACAAAGTCTGCGTGAACGATATGGACATTCTGTCAAAGAACCTAGAATCACAGCAAAATTAATTCCGAAAGTAGGACAAAAGGTGCAGATAAAAGGAGATAATAAAAATCGAGAAGAATGGAAAGTTGGAAAAATTTCCTCATTGATCAAAGGTTCTGACGGACTTTGCAGAGTTGCAAGGGTCAAAGTGGGAAATAAGGAATTTGTAAGATCTCTATCTCATTTATATCCATTGGAAATGGAGGTCAATGAAGAAATAGAATACGATGCGAACACATTAGAAAGAGAAATATAGATGCCATAGAATACAACGGTACATGAATTGGTACCATTGGAAGTCACAAATTCAAAGGATATATCAGATAACTCAAAAAATGACATACAAAATAAAGTGTCGATAATACCGACGGAAAAGAGTATGTTAGAGGACGTTAATGTATCTGAGAGCACGGACAGAGAAAAGATATTGAGTCAAAGGGAGAACGAACCTGATAAGGTAGTCCAAGTAAACAACGATGTTAAACAAAAAAGAGGCGCGGCCACCAGAGCACTGAAAAAGATTGCAGAGTGGACGCGTAACCTACTAGGTAACCCTGCTATAAGACAATTCGGGCGGGAGTGTCGTGACGAGTGAGTCACGAAGTAGAAGGTAAAATGATCATACTAAATATTTTTAGAGCGAAACGTGTAACAAACTAGTCATACATAACAATTTAATGGCAACACCAAACCCATAGAGTAATCACCAAAGTTACAGAACATTTATAGTCTGTGGGACTTGCTTTGCCGCTTCATTTTAGTAATTTAGGCGCGCAAGACGCAAGCTATGAAAGTAGTTATTTCAATGAGTGTAAAGTAAAGTGATTAGTGTCCTGATGGAGGCGTCCAACCTGGTGGCGACTCATCTAGGAGAAATATAAGCTAAGTGGTATCACTAAAGTAGTGGTTTAGAGGTTCCCCACCTAAATGCCTAGACTCTAGATTCCCTAACTTCGTAGGAGATTTTTTGTGTCGTTAACTTATGCGATCTTCGATGAAGTCGAGGAGCTTGGCATCTGTTAAATTAAGAGGTTTTCGTGGAAGGCGAGAACCTCATGAAAATGAGACTGGGCGAAAGGCCGTGATCAGTCTGGTAGGAGAACTTCGGTGCTGCAATACGAAGTCTCTACCAATGGCGCTAGTTGGGTGTACACGAAGGTACATTGCAATAGTGATATGCCATGAGTTCTGATGTGCACACAGATACAATGAGATGTTATCTGCAAAGAGGCTGCGGAAATTAACTCTCTAATAACCAATCTTCTACGATGATGAATTCGTAGTTGTATTTAACTAATTAAGCAAATGTGAAGTATAGGTATGACGTTGCTGTTGTACTATGACTTCACACACAAGACACCGGAAATGTTTAGGTATTTATGCATGTTGAAACACAGTGTATAAAATGGTGGGAATCAATTTATTTTTAACTACAGATGGTGAGCTGAATCATGGTACGAGCTAGTAAGAACTGTAAGCCGATTTAAGCGAAGCAAACAATCCCAGACAACTGAAGATTCCTCTCGGAGTAAACCCCAGGTACATCTCACTCTCCTAACAATTACCTATTCTAAATAATCCCGTCGCCGCGCCGCTGCGGATGCCGTGGCGGTAGATATCGTGGTGGCGCGGCGACGGCGACAACAGCCATTTTATTCCGAGACTATAAAGATTACCTACACAGTTGAAATTTGGCAGATAGATGTATTCTGTAAACGGCTTTTTGATTTTTATATAAAAATAAAAAAAATATAAGATTAAGAGGGGGCTCTCCATACATGGAATTGAAACTAAAAAAACTTTTTGGGTATATATGGATAGGTCTTCAAAAATGACATTGAGGTTCTTAAAATCATTTTTTCTCAAAGTCAATCGTTTCAAAGATAGACACATCCAAAGTGTTAAAATGTGTGTCCCCCCCCCCCCCTCTAACTTTTAAAGTAAGAGAGTGACAATTCTAAAAAAAAAATATAATGTAGATCTCAACAAAAACTACCAAGCAAAATTGGTTTGAACGAGATCTAGTAAGTATTTTTTTTTAATACGTCATAAATCGTAAATCGCAATAAATTAATTTAACACTTTCCGGGACAGACCGCCTCTCGCCGTTATCTTGATATATCTTTACGTGACAGTACGGCTAAGGGCGGTGAACTTTATTGCATGTAATTTGGCGAACCGCCGGTAGCCGTTGTTTGCCCTTAGCATTACTGGGAAGCACATGATCTATACTCCCTAAAAGATAGCTTGATATCTGCGACATATGTCAATTTGACATTCCTAGGGCTTCCAGGATATCAAAAATTATCGACGTTTCGTATTATTATTGATGCTCATGTAACATATAATTGGGTTTAATTAAGAAATTGGATTTTATTTATTCACTATTATTACCCAAGATGATTGAGATTTAGACCAAGTATGTACAAATGTAAATAATGTTATGATATTAAAATATACAATAAAATTAAAAGAAAAATTCATTTTAATTTTAGTTTTATTTAAAAAATCTCGATAGGTCTGTGGTTGCGATGAATCATCGCCAAAAACCGGCCAAGTGCGAGTCACACTCGCCCATGAAGGGTCATGGGCGAGTGTGACTCGCACTTGGCCGGTTTTTTTATTTTTCAAATTATATCACATAGACGCGAAACAAAACCCACACACATATACGCACATGAAAATGCCCAGATCTTAGCATAATTTCTTCCTACCTAATATAACAGGAGCACCGATATACAACTTCAAAGTTGACATGTTTATCAACCCAATTTACCTAGACATAAAACATTATGAATATGCATACATCTTCGACAGCAATCGTTACTTATCACATGAGATGTTCTCCTATTCAACAGGCGAAATCAATTAATACGGAATGAGAAACATGTGACAATATTACGAGTAACATACTACATCGATTTACATCCATTTGGTCGGAACCGGTAACAGCGGAATAGGGCCACATAAAAAACCTTATATCTTTTGAACCAGTGATCGACAAATTCTGATATTTGTTGAAAAATTAACGACAAAACTTTTGTGTTATTAAAATTAAAATCCCTGATGGTGGCCCTGCCAGAGTGAGTGATACTAGCTAGAAGTTTCTCAAGAAAATGTAAAAGAGGTGGTGTAGGTACCTATGTGTGTTGATAAAAATTGGACATCTCTATAGGTACCTAATGTGGTATCTATGACAAATTGGTAAATATTTTTCATTTACCTACTATGATGTGATATATGATATAATTCATTAAAACGAAATAAACAGACCTTAGATTTTGAAAATAAGGTACCTACTCTTTATACTACAATTTAACATTGGAATTCTCTCAACCCACTAGAATGAGTAGTGAGACATCTTTGTATAATTTCGTGCACATTAACAGAGGCTGCAAGCAGCCCCGGATCTTCAATTTTTTTAGGCGGGGCAAATACTGAAAAATGCCGCCCACTTACATTTATTTTTACCAATATCATCCATATAATTTCAGCTATCAGATGTCCACTAATTGATTGAAATTTGGACATAGCCTACATAGGCCTTCCGGAAATAATGCACCCATTGCTGTTTTTCTGTGTTAAGCCTATTTATTTAGACATAAAGACATAAACGTGTAGGAAATTTATTTTATACCCAGTACTCGTGCATTTGTTGTTGCGGTATGCGTCGCTACGTGCTCTCAGTATTCGTTGTTGCGGGCATTCGGCGGCGTGTGGTTCGGCGTGGTGGCTTTCGACACGGCGGTTCTTCTGACATTCAAAAGTGCCTGTAAGGCTTAATTGAAATAAATGCTTTGAGTTTGCACAAGATTGGTTAGGTTAGGTTCGATAGTATGAAATGAAATGTTCAAATCTTTATCTCATCAGGAATTGGAATAACAATATACAAGGTGTTGATTTGCATCCTCGTCAAATTTCAGGAGGTTGTCATAAAAGACATAAATAATCAATTGAAGTACGGTAGCGGGTAATAACTAATAAGCGCTGCTTTTTTTTTGTTGTTGAAATTTAACAGTATTTCAGAATTAAACCCTTAATTCAATACAAATAAAACAGAATCACCCGACTACGCACACAGCTACAATGCAGCTGAGCTGTGTGCGTGAGTGTCGACGTTTTACCTACGAAATGCAAGCCCGCGTGCGCTCGAGCGCGACCGAGCCATGACCGGTAGCAATAATTTTACCTAATTTTATTTCGAAAACCACCTACATTATTGTCATAAATTTCGCTTAATAACTAACTCATTTTTGAGCATCATTGGAATACGGATTAATCTTACTAATGACAGTAATACTAGTCGCCAAAGAAAAGTTCACTGACCTGATATCAGATGATTAATAAAATGTTAGTTTTGCTTTATCCTTCAACCTAAAGTTTTCGTAGTGATTTTGTTTTTATTTGTGGATTAACTCATTTTTGAGCATCATTGGAATACGGAAATCTTACTAATGACAGTAATACTAGTGCGCCAAAGAAAAGTTCACTGACCTGATAACAGATGATTAATAAAACGTTAGTTTTGCTTTATCCTTCAACCTAAAGTTTTCGTAGTGATTTTGTTTTTATTTGTGGATTAAATTGCACAATCGAGCACGACGTAGCTGGTTTTCCTTCACCTCTCGTAACACTAACACATTCGTTTTTAAAGTGTCGAAAGCACTAATGATCCTTGCACGTAATTCTGTTACACTTGTCACTTCCTCCGTGTAAACCGAACATATCCTCGACAACGTGACGCAACAGCTCCAGGTATTTGGCACTGTTGAGGTACCCATCAATGAAGTAGGGTCCAAGCACATGTTCCCCTATTATGCCAGCCCACACATTCAGTCCAAACCGCACTTGGAACGCATGCCGTTTGGTTACGTGCGGGTTATGGTAGCGGTGAGCCCACCAATGTTCGTTATGAACATTGTAGACGCCAACTCGAGTAAATAAACACTCGTCCGTCCACAGGATTTTGGCGTCTTGGTGTTCCAGCAACCAGCGACAAAATTATCACCTGGGTGAATGTCTTGTGCCTTGCGGTAGTGGAACGGGTGTTGCAGTTCACGCTTCAGTAGGCGCCACACTGTGGTGTGGTGCACTCCAAAGTGTTGACCAGCCTCCCGCGTGCTTGCCCGTGGGTCTCGCTGGAAGTACTCCCGGATATCTTTTTGCAAGGCGACAGGCAGGCCTACGCTGCCGCGAGCTTGAGCATGCCGGGGAACGTCAAACTGCCGATGATCCCGCAGTCTTTGCGTAGCAGCCAGCATGACGCTCTGTGATGGGGGTTCCCGATCGGGAAACATTTCGGTGAACATCTGGATGGCTCGTCGTAGGCTGTCTCCACTGATGGCATACAGACGGACCATCTCCACCAACTCGACATTTGAATAGTTGTCCGTCATCTTGCACTTTGTACCTACGTCTCAACGATGTACCGAGAAGCGAAATTCGCAAAGCACCCGCACGCTTCGGCGACATCAAACACACTGTTAGTTCCAGAGCCGCGGGGGCGCGGCTAGGAGCGTGCGCGCACCGTGATTGGGGTAGGATTGATTACCTACGAATTTATTGAATGAACGTTGCGTATGCGTTGTGTATGTATTGTTTGCTTTTGTTTGTGTGTAAAAGCGCGGTTATAGGGCTAGTAACAGACAGGCCGCGTTTAAATACGGCTGGTTTACACTTACGGATTTCCGCAAATAAGAAAAATAAATAAAAAAAAACCTACCCATTTTATTGTTGATTTGGGTCGAGAATCATTAGCATAATTACGTCCTTGAATTTGACTAGGATGCAAATCAACACCTTGTATAGACCTTCTAAAAGACATTTACCATAACAGCGCAGCAAACATCAATCAAATTGAATACTGCTGGACCTTCGTTCACAAGGGTGTTAAACAGGGTGACCCGCTCTCCGAAATTATTTACTTGCACCCTTGACGAGATATATTTAGAACGCTAGCACCCTCATGGACAACCAAAGGCATTGAAGTCGGCAGTAAGAGGTTGACGAACCTCAGATTTGCTGACGACATAGTCTACCCCCACAGCCCTGGAACTACAGAATATGCTCCAAGAACTAAGTACGGCCAGCTCTAGAGGGTGGGTCTAACTATGAATCAGTCAAAAACCAAGCTTATGACCAACAGCACTAAGCGTAGGGTTGAGGTAGATGGGCAGGAAATGCATTATGTCGATGAGTATAGCTACTTGGGCCAGTAGTATCTTTCGAAAACAGGCTAGAAAGAGAAATCGATCGCAGAGTCGAAAACGCCTGGATAAGCTACTGGTCCATAAAAACGCTAATGAGGGGCGATCTTCCGGTCTCCTTGAAGCGCAAACTCATCGACATGTGCATCCTGCAACCTACGGTGCTCAGACATAGTCTCTCACCGAGACTCAGAAGTTCCGCCTTGGAGTATGCCAAAGGGCAATGGGACCTAGTATTTTGGGTGTCAAAAGACAAGATAGAATTGGAAATTGGAAACACCACGCTGCTCCAAAACGGGCACGTTAGCAAGAAGGCTGCTAGGCTAAAATGGGATTGGGCGGGTCACGACAGCCGCATGCACGATGACCGCTGCCGCTGGGCAGACGGCTCCATGTTGCAGTACTGGCCGCCAATAGAAAACGTTTAAAAAAGAATCGTTCGCCCGCTTTTGTTTTTTCTCGCTCGGATTTTGTTTTTTTTTAGGCGTGACTAGAACAGGACTTAACCACGCTCAACCAACGTTTTTATTGGCGGCGGCCAGTACGGCGACATGGAGCACAGAGGTTTACCATTCCTCAAAATAAAGCGAGAGGTGCAGTCAGCCTGCTAGCTGAACGGCAAGCTACACGTGCCATTTGCAGCACGGTGTCTTTCTCCGCGCTCTGGGTATCGGTCGAGTTGAATGAGTTGGCCATGAAATTTCTGTGCTTGTAATATTATTTATTCCGAGTTAAGTAAATGATGAGTTGTCCATTCGTCTTAAGTGTGAATTTGTCCGCCCTCTAAACTTTCCGCCCGACAGGGTCCATAATTGTGCCTAGAATTATTTACCTATCACCTGTAAAATGTAGGTACAATAGGGATTGCAATAAACGACTTGAATTTGAATAAAAAAGGCGTTCAAGAAGTTGTGGATCATCGCGATGCCGGTCGAAGTTCTTTCTGAACAATGTTTCACACAAACAAGAGCGACGGCTCCAAGGCCCATATCCAACCTTTAGCACCCGAACCGTCACATAGTTACTTTCCGAAACTAGTTCACCTGGTCTCTCACTTTTAAATACCCCATTTTGTACAATAGGACGGCTGGATGGTGAAGCTGGACCTTTCTTTAGCATTTTTGCACGTCTTGAGAAAACACCGACGCGCGACGGTTCCTCAAACTAATGGTCAAAATTTTTTTATTGTCTCAGCGTAGACCGTCTGGGTGGTCCACCAACAACCAATACATGTTATTTTCTTTGTAGAAGCTATTTTTGTTTACAACTTTTAAGTTGATTTTTAGGGTTCCGTAGCCGAATGGCAAAAAACGGAACCCTTATAGATTCGTCATGTCTGTCTGCCCGTCCGTCCGTATAATGTCACAGCCACTTTATTCGGAAACTATTAAAGCTACACAGTTGAAACATGGTGCGTAGATGTATTCTGTGAACCGCTTTACGATTTTCATACAAAAAAAATAAAGGTCAAGGGGGGTCACCCCATACATGGAACTGAAACTGAAAATAACTTTTTTCATCGTACCTATATGTGGGGTGTCTCTAGACAGGTCTTAAAAAAAGACATTGAGTTCCTTATAGGTACCATTTTTTTAGCTCAAAGTCTATAGTTTGAAAGATACACACTTCCTAAGTGGTAAAATGAGTCCCCCCCCTCTAACATTTAAACTAAGAGTTAAAAATAAAAATATGCCGTAGATCGCAATAGAAACTTTCAACAAAATTAGTTTGAACAATATAGTAAATAGTTTGGCCCTACTTCTACGATCCAAAAGCATGCGAGTCATAGTCTACTTTAATAATTATCTGATAGCATGCCAATCGAGAAGTCTTCTGCTGTCTCAGGTAGCATTTTAGAGACGGTAGGGTTGCTAGTAAATTACTAGAAGTCTGTCACCGAACCCTCTCACTTCTGGTTCATTTGTAACACCAAAGAGAGTTTCAAGTATTTACACAGGCAATTATAGGTATCTCTTACGAAGGGAGTTACACGATGAGAAAAATTTCACTGATGGAAGCGCAGATTATTTTAGGCACTCTCAACTTCGCCAACTTTGTAATCAAGAGGCAGTATTTACTGCCGCCAACTTCAAATTCTTTCCCGGACCTTGAAGTGTCTTCCTCCGTGCAAATCTGCAGATTACGGGCGGAGAACACAATTAGACGATCTTTCGGTTTTAAGGAAAGGGGAAACCAGACCAGTGGTGCTGACACTGCAATCTCGCGGAGAACAGGCAGCGAAATGGCTTCTACTAAGACCAGCTCTCGAAGATATGTGTTTCGCAAAGTTGGGGTTCCCCAAGTAGACCTCTGCCACCAGAGAAACCAGAGTTGTGAAGGAGTACGTTACCAAAGAATGTTCTGTCTCATGTCTTAATTTTGCAACGCCTTCAGTCGTCAGGTCTCCTGGTGAGACTTCTCTAAGGTCTGCCATTAGCGAACACGCCACCTGGGACCACCTGACTATAAGTTCAAGCTGTGATTGGTTGAAAATTAACGGGAAGTATACAACACCCTCTCCACACAGGTTGCTGTGCATTGTCTATGCTCAAAGTTTTATTTTTACGTAAATCTTGCACTATGTATGGTTGAGTTTAGTTTTGCCTTGTAATGTAATTGTTATGTGTGTTCAGTGTTAGAGATTTTTACTAGTTTCTTTTGCAAAGGTAATTTTAATAAAAAAAGTAAACCATTGTTTCGGAAGTTATTGTTTTATTTCCACTATTACACATTGTGCCACATAAATCAAACAAGAGAATACAGATCGCAATATATTTTTATCATCTCACAAGCTTAACAAAACATGACTACCGGATTCTAACTAAAAGAATGGGTTTGTTTACCCTTCTATTCTTAAAAAGCTCAACGCTAACTGGCTTGAGTTACCTACTTGACACCAAAAGAGTGTTAGCTGTTACAAGATATTAGTTAATTAGTATAAAATTACCAAGGCAGACACTTAAAATCAGGCGTAAAAAACACCTACTCAAACTTTGCCCACTATTTAAATTCTCCTGCCTCAATTTGAAATCTAATTTAACTTTGTACATGTTGAACATATTTAGAAAACGTTAGGCACTTAAAAATGCATACTGCCTAAGAAAAATATTATACAAATCAACAATCAAAACGAACAATTTCACTAAAAAATCACCAAAAAAACACAAGTACATGAACAAAACAGAAAATATGGATACGGCAAATACTGTCACATGTAAACAAGAAAAAATTATGTTGAAATCAAAAACATTTTCCATACTTCTACATAGTTTTATTATTTTAAATCTTCGTCTTTCATTTGTAATTAGGTAAATAAAAAAATGAAGCAGCATTGCAAGACGAGAATCTTTTGGAAAATAAAACGAAACAAAAAGCTGCAAATAAAGGCATCAACATCACCACCGCGTCAGAAGAAGAACCACTAGATATCACGCTACACCGTCACAAATAAAAATAAAAAAAAAATAAAAAAATGTTGAAACATAAACCTTTCTTTGCAGTCGGGTAAATAATAAAAATAATTGTTAAGTAGTCTTTAGTAAAGTAATCCTTTTTACAAAAATAAAAAACAAATAAGCACTGTAAAATAATGTCTTTACATGTACAATAATAAAATAAAATAAAAAGAGACCCAAGGCCGGTAACAAAGGATGCAACGGCGGATGAACAATAACACTATTCGCATAGTCAATGAAACGTACAGGGTGTGTTACAAAAAATTGTTAAATAAATACAATATATAGATACATACAAAGAAATATATATTTATAAAATACATTTTACGTAAACTATAAATTAAATGGTGTGGTGTGCCTGGAAACAGTATTTCATGCAAAGGGCTTTATTGCAACCGACACAGAACGACTGGACCATTTTTTTGCAAATAATGCACAGCCGTCGGGGACGGCGTGCATTATTTGGGTCAACATCATATTCATCGATTCGATGTTCTGTCGCAGAGAAAGGTTCTCTATTCCGTTGCATCGGGTCATCTAATCGAGGGTTCCGTGTGGTTGCAATAGTTGGAAAGGGAATGCGGAGGGGACGATGCCTAGAAAGAAGGGATTTGATGAGGGACATACGGAAATTTCTATGAGTTAAAGAATGGTGGTGGTGATGAATTATGAAGGAATTTAAAACTGAGACATTGAGTAATCTCAAGAACAATTTTTTGTACCACACCATTGTACGTTTCCGCTCGACCGGATACATGGCCAGGAGCTGGTCTTTTTTGTCCACCCCACCCATCATGATATTGTAGTCGCATATCACGGTGGGTCTGATGGTACCCTCGACTTTTTGGACAAAGTTACCATGATATGTAGAGATAGTAGCCACACGGTTATTATCTCTCCATACCATGATATCAACATCCCCCGAGGTAACACCAGTTGCTTGCCTTGGCAGCATGTCCCACTTGGTAAGAACGTACAGGGCCTGCGGAACAAACAGACGATCGGTCCGCAGGGTACCTGCACAATCAAAGCCCAAGGACTTAAGTCGTCGAGCGAGACAGGGCGAATTGTAGAAATTGTCCATCCACAATGTGTATCCCTTGTGCTCCAGACCTTGGGTCAGACGCAGCACTATTGACGGCGTAGGTTCCTCCATTGGATCTTCAAACTGCTCCAATTCACTTCTTTTATCAGCGTGAATCTCAAACCGCCATAGATAACCGGTTTGAGATTCACAGATCTCATATGACTTGATGCCTCTTTTTGCAGCTTCATTTGGAATGAACTGGCCGATATCCAGCCAGCCCTTCCACATCAAAAGACTCTCGTCTAAAGCAATGTTCTGACTTGGTGTATAAAGCTCTTGAAATTTCTTGTTTAAATGTGACAGTATTGGCTGGATCTTAAAAAGTCTAGCCTCGGAGTTATCCCGCTCTAGCGCACACATGCCAATGGAGCTGTTGAAATGGAGGCATTTACTCAATAATATAAACCTATTTATTGACATGTATGCGCTAAAACCGGGAGTAACGAATATGTCAGGGGTAGCCGACCAGTACTCCTCAAGCCGAGACTTGACGACAACCCCCATCGCCAACAGAAGCCCGAAGAACGTGTACAGCTCTTCGGGATCTGTTGGACGCCAGCGCCTCATGCGGCTACTGGGATGGAGATTGTCTGCCTCGCCGGCTACCAGCTGAGCATATTTATTGGTCTCCGAGGCTATGTGCTCCATAATTGGACGATCCCAAATGTCGATGAAAACGTCAAATGGGTCGTCCCGTGGAGTTGTCGGACCTACATTTCTCTGGGAAAACGTTTCCCTCCTCGTTTCAGGTTGAACCGGAGGATTCGGAAACTGTTTCCACTCAAAATCAAACCACCTCCTTGGCTGGTCCGTCGCTGTTGGAGGGACATCTTCTGCAGCGGCAGCAGCAGGCTCTTCGGGCTCTGTAGCAGTCAGATCACCACTACCATCATCATAGTCCTCGTCCAAGGGTGTTTCCATGACGCTTTGCAGCGTCCTGGTCAACATCCTTGGAAACACAACGTCCTCCTCGTCGTCGTCGTCGCCCTCGTCGGAACTTAGGTCGCTTCCTGTAAAAAATATAGATTAGTTTAAAATCGGGTGGAAATCAGAAGCCACAGCACCAAACCAAACTAAAATCAGCAGGTACTTACCATGATGGCGAATTTTCAACACGTCAGCATCCCCCAAGTTCCGACGATACTGAGAAGGTGATGCTGGACGTGGCGGAAGAAGTGGTGTCTCACGCACCACAAACCTGGAATAAATGCAGTGTTGTAATACACACATTTTATTTAGAGACCAGCGGACGCCACGCGGTTTCACCCGCGTAGTTCCCGTTCCCGTGGGAATACAGGGATAAAAAGTAGCCTATGTCACCCGGGGATAGTGTGGCTTCCCAACGGCGAAAGAATTTTTCAAATCGGGCCAGGAGTTTCGGAGCCTATTCGTTACAAACAAACAAACAAATCTTTCTTCTTTATAATATTAGTGTAGATTAATAGAAAAATAAACATATTTAGTGATGAAACAAGTGTGTACTACGCTTTAATTATCTGTTAGCATAGAGCATACTCACTCTATACAAAGACAATATGATTAAACTTCCTCTTGTCAAAAAGTCATTGAGGTGTGAACACGCTTTTCTCTAATGTTCTAACCTAAACTTAAGTGCCTATTAAGTTGTAAGGGGATGAACGACATTGGACAAGTGGGATATTCGCCAAATTATGAAATTTGCCAAATACGCTATTGGTCAAGTAATTTAAGTACAATCAACTGTAGAAATGAAAGTACTTACTACGTAATTATTTTGGAACAAAAACTTTGATCAGCCATAACTCGAATATAGTGCATCGTAGGATCATGCTTCTTTGAGTCGAAATGGTGTCTATGCAAAAGGTTAACCCGCAATAAAATTGGGAATGAAAGAAAAAAAAGTCCTCGCTCCATATCACCCCTTTGGGGGGGGGACGACGAGTTTCTTTCCCTCTCACGTTCTGCCACCTCCTGCGCCAGCATCACTGCTTCGTAGGAGGAGGCGACACGGCATCCCATTCCTCCTCGTCCCGGACCATGGCTTGCACCAGGGCCGGACGCGACAGGTAGCCGCCGCCGATCACCGCTATGAGAACACGGCGGGGCTCCGCCCAATCAGGCAGACCTCCACGGTGTGCTCCACCGTATTCTCCGGCCGATCCTCACAATGGTGGCATCCGGCGGGTACCTCCCGAAACAACCGCGTCTGGTGAGGACCTGCGTCAGACGGAAGGTGACGGGCCACTCCGCAAAGAGGGGACTTACCGCCACTATCGTGGAGTGCCCTTTGGAATGATATGGACCCATCGGGGCTGCGGGTCCCGTCACTACTACCTACGCCACTATCTACCGCTCTGCTCAGAGCGGGAGGAATCATTTGATAATTTCCAAAACTCCAAAAAAAAAAATGTCCTACAAGTAGTTAAGTGAACGCATGTTTTCGTCGACTGTACATGGTCTTGACCAATAGCGTATTTGGCAAATTTCATAATTAGACAAAAAAAAAAAAAAAAAAAATCCGACTTGCCCAATGTCGTTCAACCCGTTGTAAGACCATAATTATGTTATTGATGACTCGCTATTCGTGAACTGCTTGATAACCCAGAAATACAGGAATAGTTACCAGAACATTCTCTTATTTTAATCTCACCGCATGCCACCTAGTTTGCCCGTAGGAAAGTGTACGGCCAGTGGCCACCTCTCTTCCTTAAAACTTACTTCACAGTGCAGACAACCAGTCTGTTCAGATACTCAGTAATAATATTTACATACATGCAAATACACACACACCTACCCCTTGAACTGTGCCTTTGAATAATACGCACGCGTGTGCGCCCGTGGGGCCATTCTTGTGTAAAGGTGATTAGAATTAAAAAAATAAACCATTATTTCTTAGTTTGTTTTATTTCCACAAATACACATTATTTCTTAATATTATTACTGGCCCGCATCTGATAATCTAAAAAAAGGTTAGCGGCATCCGGCATGCAGCTTGGTCATTCCTTTAAGGAAGATCTCAACATTGCAATTCAGAAAATCTATCGAGCACAACGATAAACTGCTAAAATATAATGCATGGAAAGCGATAGAACACACTTTAATACTATGTAGATTTTGGCACGCTACGTCACTGGAAGCTAGTAATAAATAATACTCACTGTACTGAGGTCGCGTCACCGAGTCTGGGTATTTTCTTAGCTTTACGTATAGTAGCAGCCGATGTTTCGGAGGCGGGAGTCGCGTCAGTACTGCAACCAAACAATGGAACATGAGATCACTTATTTTTTAGCGTGGCAATGGCAAGCCATCACACAAATATAATAAAGGCGAAAGTTTTGTGAGTGTGTATGTTTGTTACTTCTTCACGCAAAAACTACAGCGTTTTCCATCATGTATTGTATGAGGTCGTTAACAAACGCGATAAAAAATATCGGACCCAGTATAGAGCCTTGTGGCACGCCAGTGTGGACAATTGGGACCAGTGTGTTTCTTCTGTTGGACAATTTTCGCCTGAGGTATTTGTCCGTGAGAAGAATATTATAATATTAATAATATTATAATATTATTAATTTATATTTATCACTGCTTTTATTTCCACGAACATATTTCTATTTTTTTAAGTATGCCGTGAACTTTACCGGATACCGTAGTGCTCAAGGTTTTCTAGCAAAACTTCTTTAGCGCATTGTGCACTTTTTTTGAAATGGGTAAAAAAAATTGAACCGCGTCAGATGGTCACATGTCCTGACCGTAACACTGCGCAGGGCGCTTGTGCGAATGTGCGTGTGTGTCAAAAAAATGAAATGTCCTTAATGAAATGAAAAACCTAACCTAACATTTTTTTTTGTTCTCGATGTGGAAATACTCATGGATGTCCTCCGCCCTGGGGAGAGCGAAGGGGTCTGTTAGACTCCAACTGACTAAAACCGCACCGGTGTTCCCTCGCACACTTGCGTCTGGGGGGCGGGAACGAATGTGACTTCCGCTACGCCAGACTCGCTTGACCTGCGGGCCTCGTGCCGAGGGGGAGTGAGGTGTATAACTCCCCCGTTACGTCTTAAGAGGCGCGCGTGGAACACTAGCAGCCACTGTCTCCGGTCCACTCTGTTGGGGGGTGACGGTTGTCCCCGGATCTGTCACCCCTGGACCTGTTTATGGGGGCTGGAAGAGGGTCTGCTGCGGCATGGTCTCCCGGTCGTCAGCTCCCTTTCCCTCTCCACAGCTTCCTTCTGCGACATGACTGATTCATAGGACACCACTGCATCCCAGGACTCTGCGCTGCCGACCATCGAGCGAACAACGACCTGCAGCGACAGGTCTCCAACCTAACCTAACCTGTGAATGTAGTCTACATTCACCCTGAGTAACATAGGCTACTTTTTATCCTTGTGTTCCCACGGGAACGGGAACTACGCGGGTGAAACCGCATGACGTGCGCTATGTTATATAAATTGTGTTGTTTGTGTACGATAGCGCAATAAATGAATATTTTACTGATAAATAAAGCAAATTATTATATAGAGAAATTATTCTCTAACCATTCCAAAATATTCAAAAATGCACAACGATAATGATCAAGTTTTCACTTCTGCCGGCACTCCTGGAGTTCAACCCGTTATTGATTTCTTTTTTTTATGTCTAATTATTTATCGTTTTTTTTTTTGTCCTGTGTAAGATCAATAAATAATTACTTTTTCTTACTAAAATGTGTAGTAAAAAGTGAGGACTTACTTTTCCAGTTCATCATCATCATCTTGTTGTTCAAGCTTTATATCTAAAGCAATTGGGTCTCTTTGTTTCCTAAAAACAAATAAAATTATAAGTATACATTAATTTCTACTAAAATTATAAAGAGGAAAGATTTGTATTTTTGTATGTAACAAATAAACTTAAAAACTACTGGGCCGATTTGAAAAAATCTTTCACCGTTGGGAAGCTACACTATCCCCGGGTGACATAGGCTACTTTTAATCCCTGTATTCCCACGGGAACGAGCGCGGATGAAACCGCGTGACGTCCGCTAGTATCATCATAATCAGCTTAGTTCACACTGCTGAGCTGACACAGCGAGGCGGGCTCGCGAAGGAGATGGCGAGACGAAACACGCAGGTTCCAGCAGAAACAAATGTTATTAAAAAAAAAACTTTTTCTTTAAAGTTCAGTCTAGGAGACTGTCATCTGCATAAACGAACAAGTCCTCGCCTTGAGTTTAAGGTCTCCAGCCAGCGGCATGTAACTTATAGACTAACTGCCACACTCAGAGATGTCTAATGATTACTTAAGCCCTCACAAGATTTGACATACAAAATGTTTACTACCTCGGCTTAGGACGTCACTAGGGGAGGGGGCAGCGGGACAGGCTGGTTATAAGAGAGATTTATTCAGTGGCTGGTTTAATACTATAGGCTCGGCTTCGCGAGCTAGCTGGCAAGGGTCGTGTCGGGGAGGGAGTTCAACCACAAATGACTCGTATAAAGAACTTGACTTACTTGTTCGTGTCATCATCGCTAGGTTCCACCTTCACTGCCGGTACGAAAATTTCAGGTTCCTCACTGAAAAAGAAATAAATATTGTTAGAATTCCATAAAATAGGGGACGTACCTGTTGTCATCAACCGGTCACCATTCCCCCGATGGTTGCTACTGACAACTTCCTGATGAAATAATCAAACACCTTATGCACAGCAGACGCGCTTGTGATCACTAAACATACGAGACAGTCTGTTGAACAAACATATACAAGATGATTTTTAGTCACCGTCCAAATTCTGATATATTAATCTTTGGCGAAAATCATTGAATACGTGTTTTTTCTATTAGTATCACTCAATAAACAAAAAAATAAGTTTAAAAACTAAATCCGACTACAAATCACGGTCTTAAAAATAGAAAACAAGAAAATAATTCTTGTCTGATATTGATATATTAAATTTGTATGATTCAATTTAAATATAAGTAAAATTATTATAAAGGAACGCAGCGCCGTAGTCGCATGCCACTGATACCTGTTGCTCCTTCATGGCATTTTCATTGACACAGAAGTCAGCTGCTGTTGCCGTTAGCAAGGTGGCATGCGACTACGACTGACCTCTATAATAATTTTACTTATATTTAAATAGAAATATACAAATTCAATATATGAATATCAGACAAGAATTATTTACTTGTTTTCTACTTTTAAGACCGCGGTTTATAGTCGGGTTTTAGTTTTTAAACTTTTTTTTTTATGAGATGGGCGTACTCTTGCCCTAAGGGCAGCCGATGAGGATAATTAATGTTGAGATGGTTGCGAAAGCCAGAAAGTTGTCGATGATGATATGTGGACCCTCGATACAACTTGTTCGTAAGATCATGAACGATTACTAATTAATATGAAGATAAAAGTGATGACTTACGTATCGTTTTCATCATCATGTGTTTCAGACTTCACCTCTAAAGCAATTGGGTCAGTTTGCTTCCTAAAAACAAATAAAATCTTTAGTATACATGCTTCTTCTTAGTGTATCGATCGAGAAATTAAATCAGCCTGAAATTTGTCACTTTCAGTAGCTTCCATCAGGTCGTGTGATGTGCAAGCAACAGGACAGGCAGGACACGATATCAAGTGTGCCATCGTTTGTGAGGCAACACCACATTTACACTTAAGGGCAGGGCAGTCATGTATGAACAGGTTTTCTTTGCTTCGGATAAACTGTGATCTATTCAAAGACTTCCGGGTCAGTCATGGCAACCCATCGTGCCGCTCCCTTTTGGTCATGTTCGCACGTTGGTAAGGAAACGCACTAGAGAACTTCATGCCAAGCTGTGGCAAGACCACGGCGAGTGCAGGCAGGTCAAGGAGGCGCTTCCCACCATCGACGTCCGCCTCACCAAACAAGCGCTCCGGCTAACTAAACTGCAGCTACGCACAGTGACGGCTGCCATCACTGGACACGGTACTTTTAACAAGCACCTCTTTGTTATAGGAGTCACAGATAGTCCTCTGTGTCGAGCCTGCATGGAGGAAGAAGAAACAGCAGCCCACGTGCTCCTGCACTGTCCGGGGGTTGCCCCATACAGCGCCAAATACTTCGGTAACGCAGGTACTCTCCGCGAGATTGCCGGTAACACCAAAGGATTGCTGGCCTTTCTCGGGGAGCTGGGATGGATCGAATAAATTTCCCACCCGTACGCAAAATACTCGCTTTAGGCGTGGAGTTGCGGACACTAGCCCGTTGCATCTATCTATCTATCTATCAGTCATGGCAAGTCGTCTCCAGGTGGTTCAATGTCAGAACAGGGAACGAAACCTTTTTTTTACCCTAATATCAGCAGTTGTTTAATAATCATACAGGGTGTAAATTAACCCTTCACACAAACGTAAACCAAGCATTCTGTACATCAAACTAAGTACCCCTACGCAAAAATTTTTGCTGGGAAACGACTTTTTTTTGGGGTCAAAAATCACTACGGTACAACTCAATGTAGCACTCTTAAAACATTGTGCTAATGGATGCTTTGAATAGTAAACGGGTCATGAAGGTAATTTAAGTAAAGTTATAACCTGAAAAACTAGTATTTACAAAAACAGCTGTATAAAATTTGGAACCCCCAATTTCTCCGTAACTAGGGGGTTCCCAGGTATGGTCTAGCTAGAACAAAAAAATGTTCGCAGTGAAGGGCCCGACAAGTGCCCATCGTTTGCGTTAAGGGTACTTTTACACCATCAATAGGGTGAATAGTAACTTATATACGGTGTTTACACTAGAGGTTCTGCTAGAGCTGAAAGGAGGCCGTTTAACCCCCAAATGACTCTTATAAAGAACTTGACTTACTTGTTCGTGTCACCAACTCTAGGTTCCTTCACTGCCGGTACAAAAATTTCTGGTTCGTCACTGAAAATTAAAAAATATATTGTTAGAATCCCATGTAATAGGGCACGAACCTGTTGTCATCAACCGGTCACAAATCCCCCGATGGTTGCTACCGACAACTTTCTAATGAAATAATCAAACAGTAGAGTCTCAGACTTCTAATGACTAAAAACCACCCATATTCCTTCTTAGCCTTTTGTGTTCGGGTCGCGGTAACTCTTATGAATTTGTATATTGGTAAATGCGGGTCTCCTTTTAGATACATCTCTGCCTAACTCTTCGGGGATTACAGCCGTTATGTTATGTACGTATATTGGTATAACGAAAAAACATAATAGTGGTAATAACTTACATGTTGTATTCAGGAGGTTCTATCTTCACTACCAATGTCCTGAAAACATAAAAAAATATAGCATTCAGCATAATATTATTAGACTACTGCTTAACACGAGAGGTTCCATTACCAGGTTGGATTTATGGTTTTTCGAACTGGCATTTCAAAATTGCAGACCGAAAGTCAAGTTTTATACCTAAGAATACCTACATCATCGGTCTGCCTCCTGTATAAACGGATGCAGCTGAATATCAATATTTCACATGGAGCGACTGCCCATCTGACCTCCGCAAGCCAGTTAGTACTGAGAATATCAACAAGAATACCTACATGCAATAAAAAGTATTGAAACAACAGAATATGTGTCACTTAAGCAGAAAATAGCTATTTTTTGGAAATAAGATAAATTATTAACTTTCTGTACAACAGAAACCAACTATTCCAAGGCAGCAATCAAATATTGCAAGCTCGCTTCGCTCGCTATTGCATTTTGCTTTTTTTATTAAGGTTTTTATAAGTTGACGTTTACTTTTGTTGTCATCTCTGTGTGAATAAACAAAAAGAATCCAATATATGGGTAGGAATGTTTCAATTTTGAAGCTCTTTTTTTTTTCGCTCCTGCATATTATCAAAAGCGGTTTCAGAGGCTTCCGCCTTCCCGTCGGGGCTGCGGATTGTTTGAAAGGGCTAAGAAGGAACATGGGTGGTTTTTAGTTAGTAGAAGTCCGACACTCCCCACCGACTCCCACCTTCTCCCGAAATGAAAAACCAAAACGAGTACGCAAAAAAAATCTCGCTCGCTGCGCTCACGAAAACATCCTGTCTCGTTTGCAAAAAATGCGAGTGCTTTCTATTCTCAATCCCGTATGAATGAAAAGAATCAAATTTTTCCGAGGACGTGAATAATTTTCGATTTTCAAAAGTAGTTCCATAAAGTTGTTAACTCATCCCCTTCTAACCACATTCCTGGCTACAGGCCCTCCAAAATAGTCGGCTAGGACGGCGACTGATTGAGGTCGATAGGTCGGTGATATAATATCAATCGTCTGCGTGCTTCTGAACGCAGTGATAAATAAATTAAATAAATAAAAATAAATAAATATCCTTGGACATTTCACACAACGCCATCTAGTCCCAAGCTAAGCAACCTAATGCTTGTGTTATGGTAACGAGATGGCTGATAAACTTCTCATCATCATTGGATGATATTATTATACACGTTATGTGTTATGTATCGATCATGAGCGAGTTCATACCTCAACTCGCACTTAGCCGGTTTTCGGGTGGGTGTGACCTTTTTTGAGGGCTAGATCCGCGCCTGCAGACAGTAAGTCGCGGGTTCGAACCCAGGCAGAGGCATTACTCTGTGTAATTTATTTGATCACCACTGCTCTCAAAATGGGGAAGGAAAACATCGTGAGGAAACCGGCGTGTATGTGACATCTACCAACCCGCACTGGACCCGCGTGGTGGATTATAACCCATCCCTCTCCTAGAGAGGAGGCCTGAGTACCTGCAGTGGGAACATTATAGGCTGATGATGATGATGAAAGCTTGAGGATGGATGTTTGTTAATCTTTCACGCAAAAACGACTAAATATTGATGACATTTAGCACACAGGTAATTTATCACCTGGATTAACACATAGGATACTTTTTATTCTGGTAGTGGTGGTTCTGGTGGGTCAATTATTAACATCAACGCGGGCGAAGCCGCATGCATAAGCTAGTATTATACTGTATGTATACTCACTCTACAACATTATCATCATCTGAACTGTCTTCTTCACTTGAACTAAAACAAAAAAAGCAATATTTGTTGACATCTTTCTATTTGTTACACTGGCACCTTTTTTACAAGGATGGGAAATCATCAAATATATTATATGTCCCACTGCACATATAATATGTGTCCCACAGATGGGTCACAGTGCTCCGTTAAAATCAGTTAAATAATAGGTCACTATACAAATCACTTAAATCAGTGTTTCTTTTTTGCTTGGATATCTTTAGTCAGACATACTAAATGCTGTGTTAAACTTTTTCCAACTATTAAAGGGACCATAATTATTAAAAAAAAACATACCTATGTGTTGTCTCTCTGCGTCTCTTGCGAGCTGCACGTTCTTTCTGAGGCGCTTCCCGTTGCCTCCCCTCATTCCTTCTCTCTTCCTCAAGTACCTGCATAACCATGGCTTCACTCACACCGGTGGCCAGCGCAGTCCGTTGGCAGAAATCGGAGAGACGAGTTAGGTCCAGGTCTCCGTAAACCATTTTTAATTCTTCGTATTCTTGCTCAAAGTAACGGTACAATTTTGCGATGAGTATTTTTGTTTGATCCTGAGAAAGGTATGAATATGTATATTATTGTGAATCTTCAAGGTTTGGCCAGGCTTGATTAATACACAACACACTAATTGTATTCTAAATTTGAAGCTTCTATGTCTGCTAGAAGTGCCTTAAGACTTTTGATGATCGGTCAATCAGTCAGTCAGTCAGTGAGTGACAAAACTAAGTAACTTTAATTAGTTATAATACTTAAACTACTGATTCAAATAGAATGAAATTTGAAATATATCGTGTTTATACAATGCCTAATTGGTTACTAAAAATGCAGGCTTCTAGTTTTATTCACAACGAAGTTTATAGGAGGTCAAAAATGGTCTCAACTGGTTCGAGAAAGGATGGTACGGCCGTGCCGCTTTTTTGCTTGACTTGGCGGGGGCACAGCCGTGCCCCCAGATAGTGTGTAAATTCTTAAAACAAAAATAATATTCTTAATCTAAAATGATTTTTTTAACGAAATCCATGGGCCGAAAAAACAAAAAGTTTATATTTAAGGTGTATTGTATAAAATGATCACTTGGTTCGATGAAGGAATTATCGTCAAACCAATCTTCAACAATTTTACAAATGAAAAACGATACATAGTTTATTTGTTTTGGTTCGTACGAAAGGGCAATGAATATTGGCGCGTATTTTGCGTACGGGTGGGAATATTATTCAATCTACCCCAGCTCCCCGAGAAAAGCCAGCAACCCCTTGGTATTATTGCATTAAAAACAGAGTAATCCGTTTAAGAATTAAAAGTTATGGCGACAAACACTAGCGACACAAGGTGGTAAAAGCGGGTAACGTATCTGAGCCATTCCGTATAAAATTGTACGTAAGAAAATAGTGCTGTCTCAAAATTTTACAAGCAGTTTACAAGACTATCTCATACTCAATCGAATAGTTTTTTTTATGTACAGCAAAGCTCATTATCTTCATGGTTTTTTTAGACATACTTCAGCATTTTTTGGGATCTTTTATAGAATATTGTTTTGTTTTAAATAATACCATTAATTTTGCTCTTCATTCTTATCGTAGTACTAACATTATAAAGAGCTAATACTAGCTGTGCCTTGCATGCATTGCATAGCACCCTTTTCTAGATAACCTTTGGGTGGGGTTAGGAGGGTGAAAAGTACTTTACGACCTATTCTCATACCTACTGAATATACACAAAAAATCGGTCAAGCCGTTTCCGAGAATTATGGCAATTAACACATGTGACACGCGAATTTTTAATAAATAGAAGATTAGAGATTATATGTAGAGGTAAAGTTTGTGTTTCTAGAGGGTAATCTCTGGCTCTACTGAACCGATTATGAAAATCCTTCTACTAACGAGAAGCTTTGTTATCCCCGAGTCTCAGTCATAACAACTCATAATATTTAAATAAAACGTTCCCGTCGGGTAATATCTGACCAAAACGCGAGCGAAACCGCGGGAATAACTAGTCTAAATACTAATATTATAAAAAGATTTGAATTTTTGTACGTAACGAATAAACTTAAAAACAATACGACCGATTTGAAACATTCTTTCACCGTTGGGAAGTTACACTATCCCCGGGTGACATAGGCTAATTTTTATCCCTGTATTCCCACAAGAACGGGAACTACGCGGGTGAAACCGTGTGACGCTAGTACATTATAAACGGTTGACTTACCATACTTGAATACGATGTCCCAGGTTCGGACACGTCGCCGGAGTTTTCTGCGAGTTTGGACTGCCTCTGCTCCTGAAACAATAACTTATTCAGTCAAAACTGTTCCCACGGCTGGGACCATAGATATAATAAACAAAGAGATACAGTAGAATCCCGCTACTCCTCCGCTATTCTTTTCCGAATCATTACGTTGCGGGATCCAAGACAGTTAAATCGTTTCTCTGGGACTTCGTCGAGCTGCATTGTCTCGGCGCTTTTCTTGTTGTGGCCACTGTTGATTCTGGCTTACAGGAGTTAGTGGTTTGGGAATAGTGTGGCGGGCTTGTCCCATATTTAATGTAGAATCCCGATTATCCGGATCAATTAAAACCAGGGGTATTCCGTATAATCGAAAATCCAGATAATCTATTTTTAAGTAAACAATCATATTTAACACTTTATTAAAGATTCACATACGTCATTAGGCAATAGGACATTAAAATACAGTAATTAGAACCGTAAACAATGAGTCCGGATAATCGGATACTCGAGCTCTTTCTTCAGAAATTTTTCGCACAATCCATGGAATTATCTCTTTGATATTTTCCCGTTAAGTTAGCAATTTCGTATAATTAATTTTGTTTCTACATTCTAAAAGATCGGAGTTTTCGAAAAATTGATGATTGCCAGAGGCTTTACCGAGTGTGACTGCGGATAATTGGAAGAATAGCGTGGACCATGACTTTAAGGAGGAGCAAAAAATGTTTAAATTAGACAAAATAATGAATGACACAACCGAACGCTTCATTATTCATGCGACAGATAGTTTTACTTCATCGTCAGATTCAGAAAATTTCTATTTTCACAAAAGCATTCTCGAATTGCCTCTGAAAACATGGCTGTTAAATATTATGTGAAACTTTTGACGCTTTCATGTTTAAATAATGACATATGAATGGGCTCTGGTAATTGCATAAATGTGCTTTTTTATTATTATTATTATATACTTTTTTATACTTGCCCTACAGACAGATGTGTTGCTGGGGAGTTAGTTCCGCCACTTCTTCTTTCCAGCAAAAACACTAGGAAGTGTCGAAGGGGGGGCGTTTTGGGGGACTGTCTATTGTAAATAAGTAAAGTAAATTTTGACGTTCGAAAAGTGCTGATTATCAGCCTAGTTTGAATAAATGAGTTTTTTTTTTCTTGTAACAAATAAACGATTTTAAAATAAAAGTTTAATTACACAATAAATACCTATTGTAATAACAGGTTTAGCATCCCTGAGTCACGTGGTTTTTTTTGTTTACCTTGAGTTAAGTACCTAAACAGGTAAGGTTCCTATTCAGTCACTGTCACAATTTCATAATACATGTTGTAGGTTGTAAAGTGGAATTTTATACTATAAAATGGTTTATTTGGAATTAAATATAATAGAATATGATACTCATTTTCATTTGAAATAGTTTGAATTAATTTTCTAGGTACTTAATTAACTACTAAGTTAAAAATACCAGCGGCTTCGCCCGCTACTACTCAAGAATTATCCCAAAGGACGATACTCGTACAATCTGGATAAAAACTATCCTATGTGTTAATCCAGGGTGTGGGCTAACTCCATACCAAATTTTAATTTAATCGCTCCAGTCGTCTAGACGTGAAGAAGTAACAAACATACACACACTCACAAACTTCCGTCTTTATAATATTAGTGTGATGTGATTTAAAGCTAAAATCATATTTTCAATAAGGTAAACGAAATTAATTTTGAAAAGCTTATTTGTATTTTAAGTAAACGTTGTACAGAATTTGTAAAAGATAGTTCACATTGCTGAAAAATAATACGTCAATGATCTTTACTAAAAGTGCTTTTGCATGGATCATGTTTGAAAACCGGTTTTTTTCAACTGAACACTTTTTAGTTACATACTATATATTTTGTTTAAACTTTGATAAATGCCGCATCGATTCATAAAGACAGATCAAAAAGAAAATTTTAAAATTGTCCATTTTGTCCCTTATGTAAAGGTACTTTTTTTTTTACGGAATGGCTCACCCGCCTACCGGCCGCGCGGCCGTTGACTTGCGTATTTTTCAATCAGCTGATAACTTACTCGTATTCTTGATAGTAATAAGCTTACCGCATTTAACCTAGCCGCAGTCTTACACAAACTTCGACGAGGTTCCCTGATGAGCTCTGGCGAAATAACGGCCGATCGACCTCTGCCTTGAGCATGTGCTGGTGTCAGGAACTGCCCATGATCATGGAGCCGCTGTGTCACCGCTACGATCGTCCGGGCCGATGGGACTTGGGGGTTAAGAACTCCGCGACGACGGAGCGACTGCATGTGTTGTGGCTCAGCGTAAAGTCGCCGGGCAGCGTGGGAGTCGTAATCAGCCCTCGCATACAGCTGCACCATAGCGACGTACTCCAAATTACAATAATTGTAATGACGATCCATTGCACTGATAACGAAGTAACGATAAATGACACGTGGTGCGCGTACGAAATTCGCGGGAAAACTGGTCACACCACCGGTCGCCGCCCGTTAAGATCAGATACAATATGAAGCAGATGGCGGGGATGCGCGATTTCTTTTGTAATTGTAGCGCGAGGGGTAGGTTATGTCGTA
Source organism: Diarsia rubi (assembly GCA_932274075.1). Lineage (NCBI taxonomy): Eukaryota > Metazoa > Arthropoda > Insecta > Lepidoptera > Noctuidae > Diarsia > Diarsia rubi. Next base: position 4,112,480 of record OW026441.1, read on the forward strand.
TTATTACACGCGAGAGCTTACTTTGCTTTGACCAAGGTAGAAAAGGGTCCCTACCTGTTTCCTTTTGTCGTCTTGAAGCGTTACTATTGATTCTCAAGTTTTCGAGTTGATGAATATTTTTTTAAATATATTAAAACAAAAACATGTTTATTTTCTACTTTTACGATATGTATTGAAAGTACTCCTTGAGGCAAGTTGTTCAGCCGCGGGAAAACAATCATTAAAATTTCTCGGTACTAACATTATATAGAGCTTAATACTTAATACTTTTCTAAATAAACTACCGTTAGGTGGGGTTAGGAGGGTGAAAAGTACTTTACGACTTATTCTCATACCTACTGAATATACACACAAAATCGGTCAAGCCGTTTCCGAAGATTATGGCAACTAACACTGTGACACACGAATTTTAAATAAATAGAAGATTAGAGATTTTAAGTAGAGGTAAAGTTTGTGTTTCTAGAGGGTAATCTCTGGCTCTACTGAACCGATTATGAAAATCCTACTAATGAGAAGCTTTGTTATTCCCGAGTATCACAGTCATAACAACTCATAATATTTAAATAAAACGTTCCCGTCGGGTAATATCTGACCAAAAAGCGAGCGAAACCGCGGGAATAACTAGTCTAAATACAGTACGATCAAATTATCTTGACAGGTCTGAACATAGGCTCTGCGAACTTTTGCGCATGTATACTCGCGAAGGAAACTGTTATTGCCAGATAAACAAATATACGATCAGAAAATACCTAATACAGTGAGAAAATACAAATGAAATAAATATCCAAACACTTTTAGATACCTAGTCTACATTTTTAACTCCATTTTCTTTTTCCCCTTTCATATACTGAGTTAAATCGTAAATATTTGTTCTCGCCTGGCGATTTAAAACACTACTATACTTTGGTGGCATATTTGACGAAATATGTGCCCACTAACTTTTCTAACAAATAATAAAAAATAACAGTAATACCTATTAAAAACAACAAACAAAAACACAACGAAAACTTTTCTAATCGAATGTGCTCAAGACAGAGATAGCAACACAAACGCCAAACAAATGCTGTCGTGTGACTGAGATATAATACCTCGTACCGAATATTGCCGAACTTGCACGAAGGTCACGAAGTTAACAAAAAGAGATGTGCATGAGCATGTGCAATGGGTGTCGTTTAATCGATTATTCTTCGAATCGATTGAAATTAAGTAATAAAAAGATGTTTCTATTCAATTTTATATTGAGGTTTTAAATATTCGTAAACATTCATTATTCAAGTTGTCTGTAATAGATTTCTAAAATATAAGTAAATCATGTCTTTTAACAGAGGAAACATAATGTTACTATACATTTTTTTTTGTAATAAAGGCGAAAACTCAATTATTAATGATTAAATTCACTTTATTAGTTAATGTATTCACTTAAAAATCTTCTAAACACTAATAATAACGTATTCCAAATAAAACTAATCGATTACGATATTTGATTGTCTAAAGGATTGATTGTGTTTATGTAAAGTGCATCTCTAGCCTAGACTACCGCCCCCCGAACTTCACCTCATGTCACCATTTGGTTCCTAATAAATGTTACTGCGCAGCGTTCTGCACGAAGTTCGGAGCTGCCAAGATAATTTGTTCGAACTGTACTAGATGTTGCCAGCGGCTTCGCCCGCTACTACTCAAGAATTATCCCACGGGAAGATACTCGTACAATCGGAATAAAAACTATCCTATGTGTTAATCCAGGGTGTGGGCTAACACCATACCAAATTTCATCTAAATCGCTCCAGCCGTTTAGACGTGAAGAAGTAACAAACATACACACACTCACAAACTTCCGTCTTTATAATATTAGGGTGATGTGATTTAAAGCTAAAATCATATTTTCAATAAGGTAAACGAAATTAATTTTGAAAAGGTACCTATTTGTATTTTAAGTAAACGTTGTAAAGAATTTGTAAAAGATAGTTCACATTGCTGAAAAATATTACGTCAATGATCTTTACTAAAAGTGCTTTTGCATGGATCATGTTTGAAAACCGGTTTTTTTCAACTGAACACTTTTTAGTTACATACTATATATTTTGTTTAAACTTTGATAAATGCCGCATCGATTCATAAAGACAGATCAAAAAGAAAATTTTAAAATTGTCCATTTTGTCCCTTATGTAAAGGTACTTTTTTTTTACGGAATGGCTCACCCGCCTACCGGCCGCGCGGCCGTTGACTTGCGTATTTTCCAATCAGCTGATAATTACTTATTCTTGATAGTAATAAGCTTACCGCATTTAACCTAGCCGCAGTCTTACACAAACTTCGACGAGGTTCCCTGATGAGCTCTGGCGAAATAACGGCCGATCGACCTCTGCCTTGAGCATGTGCTGGTGTCAGGAACTGCCCATGATCATGGAGCCGCTGTGTCACCGCTACGATCGTCCGGGCCGATGGGACTTGGGGGTTAAGAACTCCGCGACGACGGAGCGACTGCATGTGTTGTGGCTCAGCGTAAAGTCGCCGGGCAGCGTGGGAGTCGTAATCAGCCCTCGCATACAGCTGCACCATAGCGACGTACTCCAAATTACAATAATTGTAATGACGATCCATTGCACTGATAACGAAGTAACGATAAATGACACGTGGTGCGCGTACGAAATTCGCGGGAAAACTGGTCACACCACCGGTCGCCGCCCGTTATGATCAGATACAATATGAAGCAGATGGCGGGGATTCGCGATTTCTTTTGTAATTGTTGCGCGCGGGCTAGTTTATGTCGTATTACTACACGCGAGAGCTTATTTTGCTTTGAACAGTTTTGGAGACAAAGGTAGACGGGTTCCTACCTGTTTCCTTTTGCCGTCTTGAAGCGTTACTATTGATTCTCAAGTTTTAAATATTTATTTAAAACGTTCCCGTCGGATAATTTCGGAACAAAACGCGAGCGAAACCGGGGGAATAACTTAGTCTAGATACTTATATTACCTACTAATATTATAAAGAGGATAGATTTGTTTGTTTGTTTGTAACGAATAGGCTCCGAAACTACTGGAACGATTTAAAAAAATCTTTCAACGTTGGGAAGCTACACTATCCCCGGGTGACATAGGCTACTTTTTACCCCTGAAATCCCACAAGAACGGGAACTACGAGGGTGGAACCGTATAACGACCGCTAGTACCTACATTATAAACTGTTCACTTACCACACTTGAATACGATGTCCCAGGTAACACGTTGCCGGAGTTTTCTGCGAATTCGGACTGCGTCTGCTCCTGAAACAATAACATAATCAGTCAAAACTGTTCCCACGGCTGGGACCATAGATATAATAAACAAAAAGATACAGTAGAATCCCGATTACCCGGATCAATTAAAACCAGGGGTGTTCCGTATAATCGAAAATCCAGATAATCGATTTTTAAGTAAACAATCATAATAACACTTTTTTTTAATTGTCCTTTTTGTCCCATAAGTAACGGTACACACAATACAATAACTCACCCGCATACCGGCCGCGCGGCCGTTGATTTTAGTTGTTTTAGTTGGAAGATTATTTAAAGAGGCTAGTATACCATTTTTTTTTATCAAGAAAACTTTGCTAAACCGTTGTTTGAATACAACAGGGTTCTCAGAAATATTTTCAAGATTAACATATATTCCCGTCGGGGCCGCGGGTTGTACACTAGTAATCGCGGCCTCGACATAGAGGGCTAAGAAGGAACATAGGTGGTTTTTAGTCAGTAGAAGTCTGACACTCCCTTTCGCTCTGCCCAAGAGCGGGACTATTTGATGATTTTCCACCCGCCAAAAAGAAAAAAAAAAGATTAACATAAATATTTATATTATTTTCGACGTGTAAAACTGTATAGATTTGGCTAAAAACTTGTTCGAGTCAAGCATATTTGGCTCTTGTCAGTGTCTTAACAATAATAATTAAAGAAAGATAAATAACTGAAACCAATATAATTAAAAATTCACATACCAGTCGAGGCACAGCTGTTTTGTGTAACCTTTTGAAGCCCTTCATAGTCATATATTCATCACTTTCTAAAAAATGCTGCGAACATACAACGCTTCGTGGAGTCGGCTTGAAGTATTCTCCGGATTGTTGACGTACTATAACTGATATCCATTCTCCACACCTAACTGGATCTCGAGGAAAGCTAAAAAAAAACAAAAAAAAACTCACATCGTCTCAAATCTGTTTATAAAATCCTACTAATATTATAAATGTGAAAGTTTGTGAGAATGGATGTGTGGATGTTTGTTACTCTTTCACGCATAAACGGCTGGACCGATTTGGTTAAAATTTCCGGATTGAAAACGCTTAAACCAAATTTGTGCTACCCTCACATACACTGCACTAGGTCCATAAACATCGCAATTTTTTTTCGCGGCTTGCGTCGCATTTTTACCTTTTTTGTAGTAAAACAACTATTTTAGTAGGAATGCAATAGTATGATTAAATACTGTTGGAAAAAACAAATAAATAATGCGAGACAAAGTTTATAAATGGTTTACTATCCGATAAAGGTTTAACAGAACAGAAGACCAGAGAGCACACAAGTGACACACCAGTATTAGATCCAGATTAGATGTTTATTATTTCAACAAACCCCCCTTCCCTTAAACTCAAATCAACCCCATCTTGGAAGCACAGTATTGCTAGTTTTGAATAAGGCGTCGCTTTAGTGAGTGCATCAGCTACCATCAAGGCCTCTTTACCAACTTTATTGCGTACCAAGAGGTGTCTCTCATCAATGTGCTGACACTCCGCATTCATTGCTGCTTTCCAATGTTCAGCATCAGAGCCCGACAAAGCTTCTTCAACAGTGTGTGGATTTGAAATCTGTTGAACACATGTGAAATAATTGTGTCTCTGATGTGATCTTGGAGTGATAGTATTTCTTGTACTATCAACCCTACTATCATCTTAGGACCTGGGATTAAGTATATATGTATTATGTTTCATCATCTCTTCTTGACAGATTATTGTAAGCTGAAATTTTTTTCTATTATAAGAGGTATTCTTTTGCTTTCTAAATAACGCTGAAGACTCGGAAACTTCCACTTCCTGTAAGTTTCTGATGAAATTTGTATGCCAGAACTTTCCAGACCCATGTTCATTGGTTTTAATTATCCGATAAACCTGCCAACTTGAGTGTTCTCCACCATTCATCATCAACAGGAAAACCGTTATTTCGTAATTTTTTTGTGGTAGGTAGGTACTTAGGTACCTACTCAATTTTTTTTTTGACATATTCTTCGATGGTTGTGCAGTTATCCAATGTCGTATTGATTAAATCTCGCAATAAGCCGACTTTTCTTGATAATCCGGAAGAAAACAGAAAGCGTTTTGCAGGTTCATCTACTTCTCTAGTTATAACTGACTTTGCATTTTCAATATGGACGTAGGTACATTAAGTATTTGTAGTTCCACCAGCAAAATGATTTTAAACTTAATTGAAAATTTCACGTCTTTCTTAGGGTCGACTTTGGTGATAGGATCAAAATCGACACATTCCCACAAATCTTCATGTTCGAGATATGAAGATTTGTGGGAATTTTTTATATAGGATATATCTTCTATATATTCTGTAAGTTTTCTTCAGAAATAAATAAATATGATTTTACCGCAAACTTCCAAGACGTCGAAAATTTTCCCGCCCGGCCAATTTTTCTATTTGAAAGTTAGACGTGGACATTTTTTGCGGAACGATTTTCGATGAAGTTACGAAATATAAACATCCGCCCCTAAGACGACCCACTGACCGAACTACTCATTCTATTTTAAGTTAATAAATAATAAACTTAGGTACTTAAAAACAGACTGGTAAGATATAAGTGTAAATGTTTAAATTGATGATAACAATTAAATAATGATAATTATAAATACTTACCGGAAATATGAAATTCCATCCTTTTTTAGCGTCCTGGACGTGTTATTTTTACACTTTTTAAACGAGCACTTAGGCATGTTTACCGTTAGAATCCCTAGCGACAGCGTTCGATTCGAATTTTCGAAATTAAAGTGGTCTGTCTGTGGTTCGACGAAGCTAAAGCTACCTACTGCAGGGTTGCCAACTCAATGCCACGGTTGGGTGCTAAAACATCTCAAAAAGTGCTATATTGGTAGAAAATTTTAACAATTGTGCCAAATATATGAAATAAAAAAATAACGTGTAGAATAATAAGTTTTAATTTTCAAATTGTCATGACATTAAAATCAAAGTTATGTTATGTTATATTTAAACAAAAATAAAAAAATATATAGTTAAATTGGAGAATGTAACCATAAAAATTTTCAAAATTCGAAAAATTAAACATCTTACGTTAAATCCAATCATCATCCTCACTACTTGTACCGTCTGTCTCTGCTGCGGTTCCTTGTACAGCTGTTGAAGTGGAGGGCTGTGGCTCATTTACACTTATAGCAGACTTTTTCAATTTAAATGTGTACATATCTTTCTTGCCTATTTTTTAAAGGATATCTTGAGGTATATCATATGTATAACAAGTTTTGTTCAAATGTTTGAGTCCAGTTCGTATACGAATAATTGAATTTAGGGAGTTTTGTTCCTCAGTTTATTTTTTACGATATTCATTACGCTGAAAACCCTCTCAACGTCCGCATTTGAATGTGGCAATGTGAGCACTGTAAAAGCCAACGAAACCAGTTCGCTATACCAATTTTCATTGCTTGCGTCCTTAAAATCGTTCGGTCGTATCGTTTTGTTATTGCATTTTATGAGTAAACAGACATAATTATATCAAAATTAGTGCTAGATTTTGCGCTAGGTGCTGTTTCTTAAATTTCAGTGCTAGACACATGAAAATAGTGCCAAATCTAGCACTTTAAGTGCTAAGTTGGCAACCCTGCCTACTAGATTCAGACCATGGTCTAAAAAAACAAGGTCTGGCATTCCGGGCCTTCCGGGGAGTGACACATGTTTAGTTGTTTTTTTTTTTTTTTTAATATTTTGTGGCTATGCCACTGGCTTGGTTACAAGACCTTTAAGCCAAATGTTTAGTTGTTTACGTCACTATTCAGTTGCCACTTTATTGCAACAAAACACTAAATTATGGAAACATTTTCGGCCACCATTCTGTTTAAAAATATATATAAATAATAATAATAATAATAAGCTTTATTTGTTCTCACAGTATAAAACCTTAAGATTAGTTGGTTACAATAATTAACAGTGATCGTGGCTATAAACTTAGTCACAGTACGGATCGCAACTAGCATCTTAGCTAGGTTACAGAGTAACCTGTGTTAAAGATACCAGTCCCATTCCCCTATAAATATTACAACAATGTGAGAAAAACTAAGTAAATAAAATAAAATAGAAATTAAAAACTAAAGGAAAATTTTCTTTGTATGCATGCGCGTGTGAGTGAGAGTTTTGAGATGTGTAAGTGTGGGTGTAATTGGATATGTGTATGTGTATGTGTGTGTGGGTGTCTGTGTGTATTTGTATATGGAAATTATACTATATCATTGTACTTAAGAGGTTTTCCGTCTCTTGGTAGGTCAGCCCCTGAAGCCATTTAGTTATTCGATTTTTGCAATCGCAGCTAGATAGTTGGTAGATAAGGAGTATTTTATTCAATTTATTGTACAGTGCTGGTGCAAGAAAATAACTGAACCTACTGGAATGGGTAAGGTTACTCTTCCTAGTTACACACACTATGTCTTTACGCCTTTTTGAGATTTTTTTGTATGGGGTCGCAGAAAGGACAGTATTTGCTATGAAGAGTTGCCTTACCGTCAACACTTGACAAATTTTGTAAAGTTCGGCAGTAGGAAACATATAATGTTTGAAGGTGCTCACTTTTAAGATACACTTTCTACTTTTAACAACCTTGTTTTTGGCGCACCGCCCCAGGTCGATATGCAATAACTCAGTAACGATTGACAAAGTGCAAAATAGACCTGTTTTAACAATCGTGCATCAGCTACGTGACGTAGGGTTTTAAAAATATAAATTAGTTTTCTAACTCTGTTTTGTAATAACTCAATGTGGAGTGAGAAAGAAAGACCACTGTCAAGAGTCACGCCAAGATATTTGGTATTGGTCACTTGAGCTAATTTGGGACAGCTACAGCTCTGGTCGTCGGGAACAGAGCACGAATGTGCGACGAGGTATAGGGAGGGTGGGGGTTGGGTAGTTTGGCGAAGTGAGAAAGTCATATAATTGGTTTTGTCAATATTGACTGTCAATGAGTTTCTAGCCAACCATTCCTTAATTATATTAAAGCCATATTGGGCTTTGGTATAGACTTCTGGCCATGTGTCGCAACTAAATGAGAGCGCAGTGTCGTCTGCGAACGCCGTTATCTTGGTGTCATTTAACTTAATCTGGCAAAGGTCGTTTAGGTATACGAGGAAGAGTGTCGGCCCGATCACACTCCCCTGCGGAACTCCGTATGTTATTGGCAGCTCATCACTCACATAGTTGTTAATTTTTACACATTGGGTTCGGTTACGTAGATAGTCCTTTAGAATAGATTCACCTCTCACGCCCATTTTTTCCAGCTTATGAAGCAGGAGGGGAGTAGAGACTGTGTCAAACGCCTTAGCCAGATCTAGGAAGATAGTGAGGACCTTTTTCTTTTCATCTAGGTTTTTGACTACATGGTTAGTAAGATTCAGGACTGCGTTAGAGGTGGATCTATTTCGTCTAAAGCCATACTGAGCGGTTGACAATAAGTGCTTGTCTTCCAGAAATTTTATCAGTCGTTTGTTTATTATCCGCTCCAGGATCTTTGAAAGTATAGGCAATACGGCTATCGGACGATAATTCGCGACACAGTCTTTACTCCCACTCTTGTAGATGGGATGGATAAGTGACTTTTTAAGACACGAGGGGAAAGTACTGGTTTCAAGGCAGAGGTTAAAAACATGAGTTATAACGGGGATGAGGAGGTTTTTATATCGCTTTAGGAGAGCTGTAGGAATGTTATCCCATCCCACAGCACAGTCAGATCTTAAAGAGACTAGAATTGATTCAACTTCGCTGCAATCGGTTGGTAAAATAACAAAGGAGCCACAGTAGGACTTGTCGGGGACATGTATCTGGAATTTTGATTGGGGGTTCGGAGGTTTTATTTTGGTTGCGAGGTTTTTGCCAATGTTAGCAAAGTAGTCGTTTACTTGATTAACAGAGTATTCAGGGGATGTAGAAGTGTGTAATAAATCAGTAGATAAAGTTTTAGATTTAACACAGTTAATAGTTACGCGTTTTATTACCTGCCAGATTCGCTTATTATCGGTGCCAGCGTCTGCTAGCTCCTTACGATCATGGTCTCTCTTAACTTTTTTTAGTATTTTGTGACAAAAATTCCTGTATCTTGTGTATGTTAACTTTAAGATATTATTGTTTGGATTTAGCATGGCTTCTTTATGCATATTATCCCGATTTCTCATGCAACGAAGTAAACCAGGTGTCACCCACGGTTTTAGTATAAGTTTACGGTTCGGTATCTTAACTGTGGTTGAATTTTTATCTATAGCACACTTTAGGGTATCAATTAACTGAGCAGCAGCTTGATCTGCGTTTGTTATGCAATAGATCTGGTCAAAATTGATATCGTTCATCTCCAGGTCAAGGGTTTTATAGTTGATTTTATTGAAAATATGGCGATTTGAACCTTTAGAACATTTTCCTTTGTTTTCGAGGCACAGTAGTACACTGTTATGGTCCGTTACAGATGAATCAATTACTAGGTTTAACGCTTCGTATTTTGACTTAAGCATCACGTGGTCCAAGCAATTTGGGCCACGCGTAGGAAACGTATGGGCTGGCAGTAACCCATGACTGGCTATTAGGTTGAGGTACTCTGAGGCATGAGTATCATTTTGGGTATGTACGATATCAATATTGATATCACCAATTATTGTAATATTTTTGAATGAGGATAGTGTATTAAGAACTAAGTCAAGAGAAATTAAAAAGTTTGCCGTATTATTAAAGGAGGGTGATCGGTATATACAGATGATTGCTATATCGTTACCTATTTTTAACACCATACAAGTGCCTTCCATGAAATCTATCTCAGAGACTGTGTGTTCAAGATGATCCTTGAGGTAGACAACTATGCCATCGTTCTGGTTTTTAGGCTTTGTAGTATGATACATTAAGTAACTATCTATGTTAGGTATCGTTACGTTGTTTTTCAGCCAACATTCTGTTAAAATAATCGCTTCACAATCTATGTTAATTCTATGTAAGAGGGTAATAAAACTATGGAAATTGCGATTGATGGATCTTATATTCTGAGTTAGGATTTTAAAGTGTTTATTAGGAATTATTATGGAAGAGTTACAGTCATCTGGCCTACAGCTTTTGCTTAGTGATACAGAAAATGTATCTATACTATTATTTATATTAAAAAAGTTATCGAATTATATAGGCCGGAAGTGGGGTCATTTCATTTATAAACACATCATCATTTAGTAATAAAAAGAGAACGATCTGTATCAAAAGGGATCCGGACCGAGTGGAAGATGGCAGGTGAGTTGATAATATAGTAATGGAGTTGTTTATAGGTAGGTATGAGTAATTTGTGAATATTGTGTACAAGAGTATGTTTGATTGTGTATTCTGATGAATGATTTGTGAGAGGTAAGTGAGGTGTGTAGATTTATGCATATTAAGTTGTTTTCCGAATAATACAGAACTTTTAATCGCTATTAATAAAGTAAAATGTTGGTACAAAAGGCAAAAACATAAATTAAACGCTAATAAAACAGTAAAAAGTTGAATCATAAAACAAAAACATAAAAACATGCAGAAGAGCCAAGTATCAGCAATTACAGGTAGTCAATCTGTGGTGTTAAATTGTTCCAGCTGGGGTAATGTTTTTATGATTATAGATGAATCACCATCCTCTATAAAGCATTTAAATAGTTGTTTTCGTTTGCCTGATCAAACGAAACAATTCAATTTAATCATATACTAAAGTAATTGTAATTTAAAACTAAAATGTTTTAGGGAGTTATTATTTCACACTACTGGTAACATAGGAACGGGCTGTCTCATTGTCATTCCGCCATTTCGCCGTGTATTGCTATTCTTTTCTAACACGTGTGCCTGTCTCGCTCAGTGCCAGTGTAAATAGTGATTCCCAAACTTTTATTTGTGGACGTACTTCAAAAAATATAATAGACGTACTTATAACAAGTTTGTTTGATAAATCTTCTTTGACCACTATCAAAATGGTTGGTTGTTCTATTCGGAACTGTAAGAGTAGAAGTGTAAAAGGCGGTACAATAAGGTTTTTTTAATTTCCCATAAAAGAGTCAGTGGCCAATGAATGGCTGCGCTATTGTGGACCTAAAACAACCAGTAAAAATGGTAAGTACCTATGTACATTAATAATGTATTTAATTTATATTTGGTAGTGATTTTAAGCTGCATGATCGAATGCTAAATCGTGGTAAGGTTATTGCTGTTTCATACATGTTGGATAGATTGTTGGATAATTACGAGAGCAAATTGAAAATGTGATTTTTTGTTTGTTGAGATATCCTAACGATATTGGTGTCAAATAATAGGTCTAGGTCTAAAACCATTTTTTCCGTTTGAATCATGTTAATCGGTCCAAGCGTTTATTTAGGAGATAATTAAGAATAAAATTAGTATAGTGAAAATGTAAACAACCAGAATGTTGGTTTTGCATGTAACATTGTACCTATGGGCCAATTATTTTATTTTTCAGGGAGAGTATGTTCAAACTATTTTTTATCTTCCGACTATTTCAAGCCGCTGCAGCACATTCTCTTAAATGAATCGCCAAGAAAAGTGAGAACATTAAAGCCAGACGCATTACCTACATTACTAGTTGATGATATAGGCAATCAAAATACGCTTAGTAATAGTATGCCAATAGAAGTAAACAGCCAAATTGTAGATACTTCAGATAAGGGTATCATTTAAGCTATCACCAATTTAATTAGTTTTGTGTTTCTTAAATAATAGGGTTTGTCCTCAAAATAGTAGATCTGTCACCAAAATGTAGTCACCAAACAATGCAAAATCAGTTCCACAATAAATCACCTAAAATCATGGAGATATAGGCTCTAGTAGCAAATAAATGTTTTTGTATGTATTATAATAGTTTTGTCCTAATAAGTATATAAGCAAACTAATTTAAAGGTATCATAATAATATATTATGTCACCAGAAATTTTCATTAAGTTTCAAAAAAACTTAACTTTCCGTCAGCAAGTCGAAGGAGCCCCGCTGCACGGGGCTCCTATTTCTGTCTGCAGGGATTAAAGGAACCTAACTAACCGAACCTCGGGGTGACCTTGACGTCGACCCTCTAGGGTTAGGGTTTCTGTCAGCATTATTTGGTGACAGATCTACCATTCTGAGCACAGAGCTATTATTTAAGTAACAAAACTGTTATTATAAGAACGAAGTTTATATTCATGTAATGCAATATAATTTTATTGGTTATCGATCTCTTATTTTACACATATATTAACATTAATTTGATAATTCATACCTGGGAACAATTTTTGTTTATCTGAGAACGAAAATATTTCGTGGCGATAGATCTATTTATTAGGTGATACAACTTGATGACAAATATAAATTTTGGTGATAGAAAATATAGTTCCCTTCAGATAACATGAAGGATTTTCCGGAATGTAATACAACACCAGATAATGAGGTTGCGGGCTCTTCAAAGATTGTTGAGAAAAGGTTTTTTTTCAATTCAAAGTTTCTGTTAATAATATTACTTATTTACCTTGTAACTGTAGTTATTCCCTACGGCAGCCAAATATTTTTATTTTTAGTTTCAGTAATGAAAGTATTACGATTCCTCTGGCTGAATATAAGCTATATAAAAGGAGTTTCAACGAAAATGATGTATTAAAAAAAAAACTGGAGAAAATTTTTACGCCCGGTCAAATTCGTTGCTTCGTGAAGCCTAGTAAGCGTCGCGTCAGATGGTCAGCGGAAGATATTGCTGCAGCTATTTCATTAAGAAGTATAAGTCCAAAGGGCTATCGTCACTTGAGAGCCACTGTAGGGATTCCTTTGCCGGCTTTTTCGACTCTCCGCAAATGGGCGTCCAAGTTTGAGATTAAAGAAGGCCTATTAGAAAACGTTGTTACTTTGATGAAATTCAAAGCCAAGAGTTTTAATGCGCTTGAAAAACTTGTAACGTTGTCGTTTGATGAGATTTATCTCTCAAATAAAATTGAAATGGATAAAAAATATGAACAAAAAGTTGGACCTCATAACAACTGTCAATGTGTTATGGCCCGTGGCCTTTGCGGTAAGTGGAAGCAGCCTATATATTTTAAATGTGACCAGAAGATGACCAAAGACATATTATTTGACATAATAAAACAAATACATGAGGCTGGTCTCACAGTGATTACCGTAACATGTGATATGGGTCCAGGGAACCAGGGACTGATAAAGTCATTAAATATTGGCGTTGAAGATGGCAAACAGACCTATTTTAATCATCCTAGTGACAGCGATTTGAAAGTCTACGATTTTTTTGACGTTCCTCATCTACTGGAGCTGGCGAGGAATCATTTTATCGACCATGGATTTGTATATAACAGCAAATTATTGACAAAACAGACAATAGAAAAAATACTAGTATTGTCTCAGAACGATCTTAAATTGGCTCACAAAGTAACGGCATATCATCTCAATGTTGAAGGTTCGCAAAGGCAAAAAGTACGCCCAGCTGCCCATTTTTCGAACACAGTGGCTCAGGCAATAAAATGGTGTGGCATAGTTGTGGAATATTATTATTATTATTATTATAAAAAAAATTCTACCAGACGATAATTGGTTAGAGCTGTCATACATTTTCAGAGTTTTCAATGATTGGTTCGATGTTTTGAACGCCCGAATGAAATTTGAAGGAAACAAAAATGCATATGGCATTAAATTGGATGCCCAAAATTTGGTTCTGGACGAAATGAACCACTTGATGGAAAATATAAAAACCAGAAAAAAGGCATCCACCACTCCATTCCAAAGAGGCATTTTAATATCAAACAAATCTCTTGTACATTTATTAACAGATTTAAAAGGAAGAACAAACATTAATTTGGTGTACATATTGACCTCTCCGTTAAACCAAGACGTTTTAGAGAATTTCTTCTCATATATAAGAGGTATGGGTGCAACACATGATCACCCTACAGCGCTTTCTCTCAAACATCGTCTGAAATGGTATATTTTAGGGAAGCATTCCGCGGACGTTTTTAAATGCTCTACCAATACCCGTGAAGATCCAAGTATCTCTTGTCTGATAGCGCCATTAGAAAATCCCGAAACGCCCACCTGTAATCCACCTGATCAAATTAGTATAAATGAAGATGTAATTTTGACCGGTATGCTAAATCCCTACGTCGAATCAGATAATGATGGCAATGATGATGAGAACTGTTCACTAATTAGTTTACTACAAAGTGACGTGTCGGAACCTATTTTCCAACTGACGAAGAAGAGCAGTTATTGAACGTTTTTGAAATGCAGACGGCTAGTAATGAAGTCAATGAACAGGGCCTTATTAAATACATTGCTGGCTATGTTGCTTCGAGATATTTAGCTAAGTACCCATATCTTGGAAATCAAACGAGAGCTTTAAATCCTGAAAGTGGTTCCTGTGAGTGGATAAACTTTATATCAAGGGGGAAGCTGATTTATCCATGTCAACAACTCATAAGCGTTACTCAAATAATGGAGACCGAGTTTGATAAATTTCATGGGAAATCGCTGTCCACAGCTAAATTAATTTTCAAAACCTTGGCTGATATTGTGCACAATAATGTAAAAGATCGTTACCCTCAAATATATTACTCTGTAATACTTTGCTTAGTAAGAACAAGAACCTGAGAGAATTACATAGAAATATTGTGTGCAATCAACTGAAAATGAAGCGCAAAAAAAATTGTATAAAGTCTCAAACACTTTATAGTAAATACAATAAAAACTTCGTAAGGCGAGTCGTATTATGTTTGAGTATTATTTTAGTAATCTCTAGAATCCACTACTAATATTGTAAATTCCAAAGTAAATTTGTCTATTAAACGGTACCTTTGTTCTCACAAATAGACTACCGAATCTTGGCTTGTAATTTGAAGCTTGTAAAACTAGGATGGACACAGGATTATTTTTGTCACGGAAAACCTACAATGCGGGTAGAGCTACAGGCCAAAGCTAGTAAGAATTTAACAATTAGGTCATTGTTTTACTAGATTGAATTTCCCCAGACTATAAAGTTTAAGAACCATCGACAGCGGTGATGACGTAGACTTGTGTCACCCACGTGACCTCTGTGTCTCGGAATGCTATACCGTACCTGGCGAAGTACCTACAACCTATATTATTATACCATGATTCAGACTTTCAGAGTTGCCAGTTTTCCAGTCGGGTCTTGTCAAAAATTACCTGAGAATCTGAGATATAAAAAATGGGGTTGGCTTTAGTATCCTTTGGCAGGCGGAGGGGGTTAAAAGTGGTTAAATTGTAGGTTATGAAAGCATTACTTATACTAAAATTAACACATATTTTAATAGTTCTTTACAAAACATTTGTGTAAAAATTACAGTTAATAATAAAGAAATAAGTCTAGTCAGTTTCTATAGTTCTCTAAACTCTAATCCAACTTTTAATAAAGGTAATTTTGATTCATTGGTGAAGTTTATTCCTGGTCCTTTTATATTTGCTGGGGACTTTAATGCCCATCACAATTCTTGGGGTTGTGTTTCTGACTCTCCAAGAGGTAGAGAAATCTTAGAAGTCATTGACGAAAATAATTTGGTTCTGCTTAATGATGGTCAAGCAACAACAGTTGGTTCTCTAACATGGCGTCCCAATGCACTGGATTTATCCTTGGTTTCGCCATCGTTGGCACTTAAGGTGGATCTACCTCTAGGCCGTCCATACATTTTTCTTTCGATAAATACCTACGCTACACATAGACACTCTTTGTTAAACGAATCATTTTATCACTTTTCTACAACGATATGTGGCCGCGATCGACGTTTTTAGGAAATAACTTACATTATTTACTGAGAAAAACTATCGTGAAATCCAGGCAAAATTTGACATTTGCGTACTAGTGTGCGTGAGTTTTGACAAGCAAGTAGTTTGCTTGAGCAGCGCCATTATTGCGATTGCTTAGAAATTAGAACGCTAGATGGCGGGCAAGCGTTATTATAATTCTGTTAAATCATTAAAATTACGTACATTAATTGATTTATTTCCTTTCTTATCTTTCATGAACAGGTTCACCAAAAAAAACATTATATTAACGTTTATCTGACGACTTTACCAATGTAAACAATTTTTTTACTTATTATTGTTGTGTGGCAACATAAATATCATTATTCGTATAAAGGCTACGTTGCCGTACTTACCAACCTTCAAACAAAGAGCAAATTGTCACTCAAGTGCAAGTTGCGGCTTTACACCTCAGTGATCCGACCAATTATGACATACGCTTGTGTCGTATTTGCTCACTCTCATTCGCGTCACATCCACACGATGCAAACTCTACAAAACCGATTTCTCCGTAGGATCACCGGAGCCCCGTGGTTCATCCGTAATTCCAGTCTTCATTTAGATCTTAAAATGCCCACCCTTCTTCAATTCATGAAACGCCTTTCCAAGCGCTTCTTTGATTCTGCAGTCAAGCATAGGAACCCTCTGGTCACATCGGCCGCCCGATACGAACCATCGCGTATTAGCAAGACCCGCCGTCCGCGGCATACTCTTATCACTCCTGATGACCCTATTACTATTCTTCAAGAAAGTAGTAGGGAAACCAGTACTCTTAGGAAGAACAGACATAAATATCCGTCATTCCGACCGCGCCGCCGCGGTCCGTCGTCGCGGAATCCCATTTCAAGCCCCCCCCGACCCTCGCCAGAGCCAGCCCGCGATGCTGAGCCAGTAGTTTTAAACCAGGCCTTAATAACATCACTCAGATCCAGCCTGTCCCCTTGCTGCCCTCCCCCAGTGACGTCCTAAGCCGAGGTCCGTACCCCACAGGGGGTGCCCTTAGCGATTTGTCACTTAGTTTGTAAGTTTTTGCCCTGGCTGGAGGCCTTAAACTCAAGGCACCCACAGGGATTTGCCCGGTTAAGCAGAAGACAGTCTCCTAGACTGAACTGCGAGATGCCATTAAGAAAAAAAAAAAAAAAAAAAAAACTTACCAACCTTGAAATGGTTGACCTACATTGAAAGAATTACGAAGAATCAATGTGCAGAATGGCAACGTTTTGTCAATTTTCGTCCGCTCGATTGATGAATAATTCGCGTCGTCGCGTCGGCGCGCCGCGGTCAGCTGTCCGTAGATGTCCGTAGACACAGCTGTATTTTTCCAGTATAAGCTGATCTCGCATTGTATAGGATTTTTTTACAGTGAGAGGTCAGCTTAAACTGGAAATTTATAGCTAATAATAGGTAATAATTTATAGCGTGTGTATATAGGTTCGTGATGGGTGGTATGGTCACTACCATAAATAGTTTCAATAACTATGTATTGGCGTAATACCATAAATATGGTATTGGCTTCCACAATAACTATGTATTGCGAGAAACTAAGAACACTATTCCTACCTTGCGCGATTACGATTTTTTGCGAATTATTACTAAAGCAAGCCGATCCCAACCGAGTAGCGAGCGCTGCCGAAAATGTCCGAAATTACACGACCTGGAACTGAAAAACAATTAGGTCAAGGGCTCAAGGTCACAGTTCAGGGCCAGGGGCACCTGTTTGGGTGATTTGGAATAATGTTTACTAATAAAAAGGCGTACAGTTCGAACAAATTATCTTGGCAGGTCCGAACTTCGTGCAGAACGCTGCGCAGTAACATTTATTAGGAACCAAATGGTGACATGAGGTGAAGTTCGGGGGGCGGTAGTCTAGGCTAGAGATGCATCTTACATTTAAACACAATCAATCCTTTATACGATCAAATATCGTAATCGATTAGTTTTATTTGGAATACGTTATTATTAGTGTTTAGAAGATATTTAAGTGAATACATTAACTAATAAAGTGAATTTAATCATTAATAATTGAGTTTTTGTCTTTATTACATAAAAAATGTATAGGTAGTAACATTATGTTTTCTCTGTTAAAAGACAGGATTTACTTATATTTTAGAAATCTATTACAGACTTCTTGAATAACGAATGTTTACGAATATTTAAAACCTCAATATAAAATTGAATAGAAACATCTTTTTATTACTTAATTTCAATCGATTCTAAGAATAATCGATTAAACGACACCCATTGCACATGCACATGCACATCTCTTTTTGTTAACTTCGTGACCTTCGTGCAAGTTCGGTAATATTCGGTACGAGGTATTATATCTCAGTCACACGACAGCATTTGTTTAGTGTTTGTGTTGCTATCTCTGTCTTGAGCACATTCGATTAGAAAAGTTTTCGTTGTGTTTTTGTTTGTTGTTTTTAATATTACTGTTATTTTTTTTATTTGTTAGAAAAGTTAGTGGGCACTTATTTCGTCAAATATGCCACCAAAGTATAGTAGTGTTTTAAATCGCCAGGCGAGAAAAAATATTTACGATTTAACTCAGTATATGAAAGGGGAAAAAGAAAATGGAGTTAAAAATGTAGACTAGGTATCTAAAAGTGTTTTGATATTTATTTCATTTGTATTTTCTCACTGTATTAGGTATTTTCTGATCGTATATGTGTTTATCTGGCAATAACAGTTTTCTTCGCGAGTATACATGCGCAAAGTTCGCAGAGCCTATGTTCAGACCTGCCAAGTTATTTTGATCGTACTTGTAGATAGGTCACAACATTCGATGTTCAAAAACGGCACAAGCGAACTATTGAATGACACGTGCGTTAGCTTGTTTCAAATTCATGTTCTAATTTCAAATAAATAGTGCGCATTTTCTGTTATATCTTTAGATATTATTATTAGAAAAATCATGATACTGTGATAGGAGTCTTGTTTCATACAGGGTGTAAGGGAAACATTTCCGAAAACAAAGACAGGGGCCAGTGATTCTAGATAAACACCATCAAAAATCTGTTTTTTTTTTCAATTTTACCATTTTTTTTGCATTTTTCGTACACTATGATGTTAAATGGAATCATTATTTGCGATCAAGCACATTTTTTTTCTTAGCATTTTCGAAGCGACAAAGCTGTACAAACACGCTATTTTTTTTTACGTGTTTTACACTTGGCAAACACAAGTAAAGCGCGTGTCGCTTCGTGAGATAAAAATACTGTACAAGATTAAATGACTTTTTTAATAATTAAATATTACATGCCGTATTTACGGTGTTGTTATTTTTATTAGAAATAAACTAGGAAAGAAACTGATGAGATTTTCCGTCTGCTCATTTTAGTCTTTGGTCTGCTAGTTCTCTGGTTTGCTGCCTGTGTTGTGGGTGCGTTCAGAACTTTTGACTTTTGAAATCATTAGTCCAGAAACAAACAAAATAATTATTGAGTTACATAGATCAAATTAAAAGACGTGAATTATTGTTTGTATTTTAATCTGATTATTTTTATTTCTTATTCGTCAATATTCTACCAGGAATATAAAGATAAGTAAAATTTTGCTTTTATTTCATTGCTTTATTTTCTGTAATGAGTTTTTGAACGTCGAATCTGTGTCATCTGTCTGATATTTAGCTATAGTCTGTCTGCCCATGAAGGGCGAAGGAAATAAAAAAAAATAGTTATAGTCTGAGTACATGAAAAAAGCGCGGGAAATTCGTAACCAAAGGGCGCCTTTTTTAAAACAAATTTTGAAAAAAGCGCGGGAAACGTTCAACTTGGCGGACGCGTCCTTTTTGAATTTAAGATAAATTATTTTAAAATATTGTAATATAGGATCAGTAGTCTTATTTTTAGTGTTCTATCTTCTTTCTTTTTTAATTTTGTAGTAATTTTTCTTCGGTAGTGGTAAGTTTTTACACAATTTTTGTTGAAGACGATTTTAATGAACGACCCGCCAGACCCGGGGGACTTTGTTCCCCCGGCAGGCAATTTTGTTACTGTAGTAAGTAATGAGTCAGGCATGGACACTGATGGGTCGTCCTCGGCTCGTCACCTCAAAAGAAGCCGCGTACATGTGTGCAAACATTGTAGCAAACGCCGTCGCACCCGAAAAAACCACGGTTCCGAACTTCCGAGTTGTCGGGTTGTGGTTGCACGGATACTACTACAAGTCCTTTGAGTCCTACAACAACTTTAGCAGAACCTATTAGCTCTGTTATACCAACCACTGCTGCTGATAGTCCTGTTATTCATGCTCCATCCATTGCTGTTCCCGCGCAAATCGGTCGTAAAGCATACGACAAAACGGCTTATTCCACTTTTCCCCGTTGGATGATCCCCATTGATGGGGATTAGTGAACTTTTTGTTCACTATTCCCCGTTGACCCAAAATTTTTATTTAATGGGGATAAGTGAACTAAAAAGTTCAATAATCCCCATTAGGTAGGTACGTTAAAAAAATAAAATATATGAATCATGTTACATTTATTAATTAAAAATATAACTTTCTTATACCTAATAAAATCACAGATTGTACAATTATTAATTTAAAATAAAAAATATAACTTTCTTATACCTAGTAAAATCACAGATTGTACAATTATTAATTTAAAATAAAAAATATAACTTTCTTATACCTAATAAAGTCACAGATTGTTACAATCATTAATTTAAAATTGTAGCATGAAAATATTTCTTTCTTATACCTTGTAAAATCAAAGATTACAATCACTTAAGTTTTTCTAATTAGGTACGTTAAATAAAAACAATATAAAAATAAAATATATGAGTCATGTACTTTTATTTTTATAAGGTAAGAACAAAATTTTAAATTACCTACATACCTACTTTACGATTTTATTAGAACGAAAAACAGATTGTTGCCCCAACGAAATTGTTCTAACGATGTTTGGGAATAAGACCTTATATCTATCTATCTAATAAGATACACAATACTGTAAAAGATGCTCATTTTCTAGAGGCGCGCGCGCAAGGCGGTGGCGGAGCGGGGTGCGAGTTAGCTCGTATGTGATTGGTCGACCCATCTTTTGTTTTTGTTTCGTAGTCGTTAAGGGTTAGTAGTGTGTAGTGTAGTTCAAGCGTGCAGTTCTTATCAGTTCGCAGTTATTAGTTTAATATAGGAATAAATAAAGGAAATGGCTGGTAGTTCAACTGACGTTTGTTTAGAGTACGTTAAAAAAGGTAAAGCTACCATACTTAGTCTTCTCCGGGCCGGACATCAATACAGTAAAAAATGCAAATATAAAAATGGTGGAGTTTTGTGGGAGTGTACCACAAGAAAACAAAGTAAATGTGCCGGATCCATCACTGTCATGGTAAGTTACTTATTATATTTTGTGATTAATAATGACAATAATAACTCAGGTTATGTGTGTTATCAATATCACGTTTATCAATATCAAAATTTAAAAATCAACGTTAAAGTTTAAACACTGTTTCTGTCATGGCGGCACGTGTGACGTCATTCTTTTGTCAAACAAGTCTATTACACCTAGTGTAAAAGAGTGTAGCTGAAGTGAATTGTATATATTTAATTATTATTACATATTTTAGTTAAGCATAAAGTGAAATATGTTTTGTTGAACTATTCTGATAGGATAACAACAATTTGTTATAAGTTTTAAAGGTTGTTAAATAGCCTATTTAATTTTGTATTCTATGTAAGTGCAATATTGTTTACTTAAAAAATAATGTAAAGTAATTAATTATTATTACTTAATTTTACAGGACAATCAAGTTGTAGCTGAGAAACGACACAATGTTTGTGAACCTGATTTTGCGCGGAATGAAGTTACCTTGAGGTTATTCAAACTAAAAACTACACTTGCGGATCCAGAAGCACCTGCTATTCCCACTGCTTACAACGCGGCTGTGAGCTCACTAAAAGATACCGGAATTGACAAAATAAAAGAATTCCCTGCCCTGAAGTCTATCAAAACAACATTATATAAACACAGAAATGCAGCATTTGAAGTAAGTAAAATTGAGTTCAAAAATGTTGAAGAAGTTAAAGTACCTCCAGCTCATCAGGAATTTATTTTAGCAGACTACAATGACAGTGGTATCCGTGTAATAGCTTTTTGCTCTGAATTTGCCCGACATCAAATGAAAAATTTGAAGATGTTCTTGGGTGATGGAACGTTTTGGATCTGTCCATCTCCCTTTTACCAACTCTACACCATTCATGGGGATTTGGGCAGTACAGAAAAACACATAAACATTGTGCCACTTGTTTATGCCCTCATGAGCCATAAAAATCAACAAACATATGAAATTTTATTTAGTATGCTAAAATCTGCATTACCTGATTGGAATCCAGAAATATTTAAATGTGACTATGAAGTGGCTCCGATGAACGCAATGCGAAATGTTTTTGTAAATATATCTATTAGCGGCTGTTATTTCCATTTCACCCAGGCAATATGGAAGAAAGGAAAACAACTCAAACTAACAAAAGATAAATTAACCAGAAGACAAGTTGCACTTAGCACTGCTTTGGCTTTGTTACCATCAGATAAAATCATTGCGGGTTGGTTTTATGTTGCCTCTCAAAGCCCTGATGATGATAATAGCAAGGAGTTTAGAAATTGCATGCTCAGACAATGGCTACAAGATGATTTTATTAAAACGTGGTGTGTATTTGGACAGACTCATCGCACTACGAATTTAGTCGAAGCATGGAATAATAAAATAAAAAAGCGTGTGAAAATAAAGAAACCCAACATTATGAAGCTCCTCACAGCGTTGGCTGAAGATGCATCGTATTACGAAGTTCTTGCATTGGGGGTTTCTGAAAATAAAGGTATAGCGGAAAAAACAAAAAAAAGCATCAATCGCGATAATTATATACAGGAGGTCCAAATGGAACTCATTAATAATGAAATTACGATTGGGCACTGTTTAGAAAAACTTAAGTGAGTGTAATCTTTGATTTTACAAGGTATAAGAAAGAAATATTTTCATGCTACAATTTTAAATTAATGATTGTAACAATCTGTGACTTTATTAGGTATAAGAAAGTTATATTTTTTATTTTAAATTAATAATTGTACAATCTGTGATTTTACTAGGTATAAGAAAGTTATATTTTTTATTTTAAATTAATAATTGTACAATCTGTGATTTTACTAGGTATAAGAAAGTTAAATTTTTTATTTTAAATTAATAATTGTACAATCTGTGATTTTACAAGGTATAAGAAAGAAATATTTTCATGCTACAATTTTAAATTAATGATTGTAACAATCTGTGACTTTATTAGGTATAAGAAAGTTATATTTTTTATTTTAAATTAATAATTGTACAATCTGTGATTTTACTAGGTATAAGAAAGTTATATTTTTTATTTTAAATTAATAATTGTACAATCTGTGATTTTACAAGGTATAAGAAAGAAATATTTTCATGCTACAATTTTAAATTAATGATTGTAACAATCTGTGACTTTATTAGGTATAAGAAAGTTATATTTTTTATTTTAAATTAATAATTGTACAATCTGTGATTTTACTAGGTATAAGAAAGTTATATTTTTTATTTTAAATTAATAAGCGTACAATCTGTGATTTTATTAGGTATAAGAAAGTTATATTTTTAATTAATAAATGTAACATGATTCATATATTTTATTTTTTTAACGTACCTACCTAATGGGGATTATTGAACTTTTTAGTTCACTTATCCCCATTAAATAAAAATTTTGGGTCAACGGGGAATAGTGAACAAAAAGTTCACTAATCCCCATCAATGGGGATCATCCAACGGGGAAAAGTGGAATAAGCCGACAAAACCGACAGTGCACCATACATTATCCACATACAGAAAAAAACTATTTCCCCTGATGATAGTACTACATTGCACCCAATCACTTTTGGGAAGTTCCTTAAACATAATGCCTTTCAAAATATAATAAACGGTAGCGTCAAAAAAATTGGGCGCAATAAAATTTCCCTCTCATTTTCCAATTTTCTGGATGCAAATTCTTTTATTTCACACAGTAGTCTTGAAACATATAATTACAAAGCTTTTATACCCACGTTTAATGTTACTAGAATGGGTCTAGTGCGTGGTGTTCCAGCAGAATGGTCTCCAGAGGAAGTAATAGATAATATTACAGTTCCAATTGGTTGCGGTCCAATTTTAAAAGTCAGACGCCTTAATTATAAATCTGTTGTTGATGGTACAACCACTTGGAAGCCATCCCAATCTATAGTTGTTACTTTTGATGGACAGGTTCTACCTAAAAGAATCTTTATGTGTTATAATGCATTACCTGTTGAATTATATATTTTCCCTACTGTACAATGCTTCAATTGCTGTCGTTTTGGGCATACTAAAATTCAGTGCAGATCTAAACCTCGCTGTTATAAATGTGGTCAAGGCCATACTGGAGATAGCTGTGAAAGGGAAATAGATAATGCTTCTTGTTGTCTGTGCTCTGGCTTTCACTACGCCATTAATAAATCTTGTCCTGAATTTTCACGACAAAAACAGATCAAATCATACATGGCACATAGCTCAGTTTCTTATGCTGAAGCAGCAAAACTATATCCCCCAGTAACTAAATCATATGCTGACACACTTTTATCTTCTCCTTCTAAAAACTTTGCAGATACTCCATCAATCTCTTCACCTAATAGAATGCAGGCTTCAAGTAGTTATAAAAAGACTGTCTTCCCGAAACCACGCTCCCCACCCAAATCTATACAAGGTTATAATAAAGAGGCCCATAGTGCTATTATTAATGATTTTAAAATTCCCCAGCCATCTAATGGTTGTGCTTTTTCTAATAATCAAAATAATTATAAAAATGATGTAAACTTTTCTATAAATGATTTTCTCTCTGCATTACACAATCTTCTTTCTCAGTTCAACATCTCACCGTCCAACGCTGCTTTAACTTTCAATGTACCTCAATCCATTCATAATGGACAACACATCCAAAATAATCCAGTGGAACTGCCGCAGTCTAGTAAACAAAAAGAGTGATGTTATATACCTTTTAAACAAATATGAGCCATTTGTCTTTGCTTTAGCAGAGACTTGGCTCAAAACAAATCATATTTTTAAAATTAATGGTTATTTAACCATTAGGGAGGATAGATCTGATGGGTATGGTGGTGTAGCTATACTTATCAAGAACTCTTTTCCTTTCTCTATTGTTTCATTACCTCCTCATAGTGAGGAAATTTCTATTGTAGCTATTAAGGTGCACCAAACTTGTTTTGTTTCTATTTATATTCCTCACCCTTCTTCATCTATTCTTCAAGAGATGAATAATCTCTTTTCGTTTCTTCCAAAGCCTTTCTTAATATTGGGGGACTTTAATTGCCATCACCAATCATGGGGTTGTTCTGTTTCTAATTGTCATGGTGAGGAATTACTAGATATAATAGACTCACATAGCTTATGCATTTTGAACTCAGGAGCTGCTACTCGCCGTTCAGATCCCAACCAAAACCAAAGTGCAATTGACCTTTCTATCTGTTCTCCAAACTTAGCCTCTTCATTAACTTGGCATACTCTAAACTCCACTCATGGTAGTGACCATTTCCCAATAATCATTTCTTACCCTCTTTCCAAATCAAAGGCATCATCATCAAGGAGATCTAACTTAAAACATAAATTACCTAGTAGAAATAATAATGACTGGGACAAATTTAGAAGCATTGTTGACAGTAAGCTTTGCTCCTTGCCTGTAATTTCTGAGGGCAATGAAAACAGCTGTGCTGAAGCTTTAGCACTTATGTTAATTGAAACTGCAGATGTAGTTTTTCCTGTAAAAAAAAAATAACAATAATAGTATAATTCCCTCGCCTCCATGGTGGGACTCTGAGTGTACAGAATTAGTTAACAAACGTAAAGAAGCGGAATAAACTATAACCTTAATATGTCTGATATTAATTTTGAAACTGTTACTAACTTAATTAACGAAACTTATAAACTTTTTAAGAAGAAAAAATTTGAATCTTGGCGTAACTTCTGCTCATCAATTTCACCGAACACTCACCCAACGATTGTCTGGCGTAATATCCGTAGATTTAGATCCATTTATAAGAACCCTTCCCCTATAGGTACCTGATTCTTTAGCCAGCGAATTTTTAGATAATTTAGCGCCGCCTTGGGTTCCCGAGGCTATTAACCCTAACCTGTCCTTACCAACAATACTATCAATAACCAACGGATCCCATAACCAAGACACACATACGGCCCTAGATGACCCATTCACTCTTACTGAACTAAAGGGTGTTATTCATAAAACTAAGGATTCTGCACCAGGCAGTGATGGCATCCCATATTCCTTTTTTGCTAATTTAAATGAAGACGTCCTCAGTTATTATTTACATCTTATTAATCATATTATGATTACTGGAAAGTGGAAACATCCCTGTTGAATGGAAACGTCAAATGGTGTTGCCATTCCTTAAACCAAATAGAATCCCATCTGACGCTTCTTCATACCGCCCCATAGTTTTGTCTTCAGTTTTGATGAAATTAGCTGAACACCTAATCAAAACTCGTCTAGAATGGTTTGTTGAAAGTAAGGGTCTTTTGGCAGAATCACAATATGGCTTTAGAAAAGGTAGAAGTACCAGTGACTGTTTAAGCATTTTAACATCGGATATTCGGATTTCATTTTCTAATAATCAATCCATGGTCGCGGTTTTCCTCGACATTAATTCAGCTTATGATAATGTTGTTTTATCAGTTTTACAAAATAAATTAAGAGCCTTACGGGTTCCATTGAATTTGTCGAATTTTATTATTAATATCCTGACTGAACGTTCTATTAGTATGTTAATTGGAGATCAAGAGGTCACTCGCCTGGTGTGGAAAGGCCTCCCACAGGGTTCTGTGCTCAGTCCCCTCCTATACAATATTTATACTTTTGATTTAGACTCGTCCATATCTGACCATGTTAAGGTTCTTCAATATGCCGACGATTTGTTGTTATATTCTTCAAGCCAATCTGTTGAACAAGCTAGCCAGGCTATCAATTCCGCTTTATCTAATTTGGAGTCATGGTTACATCTTAACGGCTTGGATATATCCACGTCTAAAAGCGCGGCTGTTTTATTCACCCGAAAGAGAAATATTCCCACAATAAATCTCTTTTATAAGGAAACTCTTATCCCGATTAAAGATAATTTCAGATATCTAGGTGTAATACTTGACTGTAAACTAAGTAGTGTTTCTCATTGTGATTATATTGTTAACAAATGTGAAAATCACCTAAATATGCTTAGATGCCTTTCTGGTGTATGGTGGGGTGCGCACCCCTTTTCTTTGAAACTTATTTACAACGCAATCATCAGAAGCACTCTGGATTATGGGTTGTTTCTACTGGAACCTGGTAACGTTATGGCTTTTAAAAAGTTGGATCGCATCCAATCCAAAGCTCTACGCATTGTTTCGGGTGCCATGAAGTCCAGTCCCATTAATGCACTCCAAATTGAATGCGGGGAAGCACCTTTACATCTGAGACGACAATTCCTGTCTGACAAATATTTGTTCCGGATTCTTCAGTCATCAACTCATCCTCTCATTCCTAAACTAGACTCTTTAGTGTTACAAATAGAATCTTCAGACTACTGGTCCCATAAACGTGCTCCCTGTCTAGTTATAAGCTATAAAAAGTTCCTTTCACTTTCTTCTCCTATTCACCGTTCCAATAAACTTCCCATGTTTAACTGTAGTTATGAAAGTTTACTGTTCAGCCCCACCCTAAATTTTACCTGTGTTAAAAAATCAGACCCTGACATAAATTCAAGTTTTAATTTTTTTTTGGCTGAACACTTAGAGTACCACCATATATTTACGGATGCTGCCAAGCGGTCTCCTACGGGTTGTGTTGGTAAAGGTACGTATCACTCTCAATACAACATCGTCCAAAAAATAAAACTGCCTCCGGAAACTTCTGTTTTTACAGGGGAATGTTTCGGTATTTTAAAAGCATTAGAATATTCTCGCCTTTTTAAACTCAAAAAAACTATAATTTTTACAGATTCTCAGAGTGCTCTTCTAGCCATCAACAAATCCCCTTTCGAACATAAATCGCAGCTTCCTATCATTTATTTAATAAGAGAATTTGCGTTCAGAACCATCTCTGAGGGTAATTCCATACAGCTTGCGTGGATTCCGGCCCATGCTGGAATCCACGGCAACGAAATGGCGGATACACTCGCCGGTGATGCGGTGCAGTGTGGAGACTTAGTTCCCTATGCAAATTTTAGCACTGATCTTGTGACTCTACCTAAAACTTTTCTTCGGGACACTTGGAAGATAGCTTGGGATATCAGTAGCAAATTGAAGGGCTGTTATTTTTCTTTAATTCAACCTGACGTTCTGGAAAAACCGTGGTTTGGGAGGGCCAAGTTTGGTAAGATGGAGACTTCCATTCTTATACGGATGAGACTGGGTCATGTTTGCACTCCAGCCCATCTTGCCAAACTACATATAATTGACGACCCCACTTGTTCGTGTGGCACAGATGTAGGCTACTTAGATCACATCCTTTTCTCCTGTCCCTTATATGACCGTTCTTCCTTTCTTAGTAATCTTCTGTCTCACCGTATACCTTTCCCTACCTCTATACTTTGTTTACTTTGTACAAATAGTTTTCCTGTATATAAATGTATAGTCTCATTCATTATTCAGAATAATATTAAAATATAATTTTTCGTCATTGTAATTTGCTCATTTGTTCCTTCTCATTCACTTCTTCATTTATTGATCCTATATTTCCGTCCTACTCTAAATCCCGATGAATTGTTACTTTTGTTTCCGTAAAGTTTCCCTACCTTTGTTTTCCTCGCACCTAGTAAATAAAAACTCAAAAACGTGACATTGGCTAATGCACAAATCGTGCGAAGCCACAAAAAAAAAAAAAAAAACTGCAAAAGAAAACTGACATTAACAAATGAATTCTGTGTAAAATATGTATTATTTTATAGAAACTAGAGAAAATAAGTATGTTATTTCAGTTAGTTAGAATACCCTACGATGAATTTTTTTTTGGCCTGTTTTTATTCAGTTGTCCTAAATTTTTGAATCTCCTCTAGAGTAGTTATGCAACTTTACTAACAAACCATCCATATTATCCCGTTCATTTATGACGGTTTCACTTTTGTATGGTACGGCCGCTTTTACGTGGCCTTTCAATTTGTTCGGGTATTCTTGTTTTCGATAGAACTTTCGTTGTAGCCCTACTTGAATGCTGAAATTTACAGGAATGAAGGTTCATAAATTGTTTAAATTTGTTTAAGGTATGCCATGTTTCTCGTTGTTTGTGGAACTGCGTATTCGGTCGCTCAAGTACGACTAACCTAAAATTTAACAAATTTGTTGTTATCTCCATATCGTGTAAAGTTACACAATCTAAAATTCCTGACGTTATAAGCGTCTACCACAGGCATATTTTAAAGCTGTTTGTTTGGTTGTAAGTGTAATGGTTTGCTTGCAAATTCGTTTTTTTCTGATTTTTGAAACCATTTAATTACTTTGGTTCACGTCAACCAAATCAAAAACTAACGATTAAACAAATTTGAACAAATTCAGGTCTCTTATTGGTATTTTTTTCAAACTTTAAACATACAAACTTTTAACATTAAAATCTTGAATAACTTCAGAACCATAGCGCACACAAATTTTGCTATTCACACACATTTACTACGCAACTAGAGCCATCTATTCATTTATTTGGTTCCGGGCTGAAACGATTTTCAAAAAAAGATTTTGCTGCAGTTTCGTTTAAAACATGACCCCAGCAAAAAGTTGTTTTCTCAAATAACTCTAAAACTACAATTGACACAAATTTTGCTATTAGTAAACAAATTTTTCCTCATGATACACTATTTTTTTTTTATAGTCTCATCTCTCTAGAGCACAACATTTTGGTAGGGTAACGCACACGTGTAAATCTACCCGTCACGAAGCCGTCACCCAAGCATTAGTACATTAAGGTGGAAGCTCACATCTGGCCCGCGAAATTCTAATTTTCTTACGTTTTTGGCAATTTGCAGGCCAGTGCTTGGTTGTATGTTTATGAAAATTTGATTTGCGACTGTAAGACGTATGAAGTTACCGAATTATAACCATCAAAATTACTAACTACTAAAGAACGACGACTAAATTACTAAAGAATGACTTTTACATGCAAAAATCAATCTTGACATGAAAATGAACTTGGAGGGTTGTATTGATAATTTTGATGGTTATAATTCGGTAACTTCATACGTCTTACAGTCGCAAATCAAATTTTCATAAACATACAACCAAGCACTGGCCTGCAAATTGGCAAAAACGTAAGAAAATTAGAATTTCGCGGGCCAGATGTGAGCTTCCACCTTAAACAAAATACCCCTACACAAAAAAATATTGCTGGGAAACGACTTTTTATAATTTGTTTAATTTAGTCTACGAATCCCAACTTACTTATTTTTGTTCAGTTATAATTTCTGTTTTAGTTATTAAATACATAACATATTTACTTAAATAATAAAAAACTAGGTATTGATTTTTTTATTTGTTTTAATACAGACTTGTCTAGTTTAAATAATTTATTCCTCCATCGAAACTAGTTACGTACAAGGACAAATCATTCCTTCATCGATACTAGTTACGAAACTAAGGTTTCGTAGGCGGCCGAAGCCGTTTTAAAATGTATTTTAGAAATAAAAAATACTATAGGTAATCATTTTTCAAAGGGGTTTGAACTTTTTTGTATGCTGGCATATCAACCCACCACCACTTTTTCTCTCGAAATCGCGGCTCACGTTGTAAGTGCTAAGTATGGCTAAAGGACATAAATAGGCAAACAAAAAATGACATGGAATATGGTACTCCAAAGTGTCACGTTGAGATATTTGAATGTCAATGATATATTAAAACTATAGTAGACGTTGTCCGCCTTCAAAAATGACAACATGAAATGAAGCCAATTGGCCACATCGCGCTTAGTTACGCACCAACCTCTCGCGCGATGCTACGTTTGTTCTTAATTTAAATCGTGTGTGTAAACCTGCGCGAAACATAAAGACAACAGGCATACCGCTGTACGGTGTCATATTTTCTTTCCCTTTCTTTACGCGTAAAAGTAGTTATATAATATTTTCGCCGTTTTGAAGCGCCGCGCGCCGCCATGTTAGTTCATGACGTGTCTATATATAATACGTCATTGGTAAAGATCGATTAAAATAGTAGATTATGCACCAAGGGGAGTAATCTGTACTTACCCTCGAGTGATATATATACAATGTGGAGCAGGACGATTGACATTCCTCTAAACCACGTAAAGAAAGGCATGCTCTTGACCCGTATACAAAAAATCAATCAAATCCAATGACTACTTTAGCCACAGGAAATTATTTTTCATTTTCTTATTTTTCAACATGATGTAGATCGGAGTCCGTAATAATAGGTAAACATTGTAAGGTCAGGAACCTGTGCAAAAACCTACGATTCTATTCTCAACGTCTCAATACGCTTGAAAGACAGAGAAAGGTGTCATACGATCCCACTCTGACGCGCCCCGCACACTCCCACAAAATACTACAATTATAAAGAAAAAGTAATATTACTTACGCAAATAACTCGGTAACTATGTCAGTCAGTGCATAGCGGCGCCCTTTGAGGAGAGCACACGCCTACTTTTTTTATCACAAGACGAGACGCGCGCGCATTGTCGTGATTTTATGAAAAGTTTGTTGTTATTGTGATTAAAGACGATTTATGATATTTGGATTAGTGCATAGGTTACTGTGACTTATTGGTGTTAGTGTAATATTAGTTATTTAGGCATTTATTAGGTAGCTAGTTTTGTGATTTAGGTTAAGTTAGTAAGTTTTTTAGTTTAATTATGCCTCAAATAAGGTTTTAAGTGATTAATTATTCAATCAGTGATCTTTTATTAATTAACAACTCGCAACTTAGTGAGTTTATGCCGCTGATTTGTTGTTCTCCGATAAAAAGTACCTACGCCCAACATCGCCGCCGCTCGCTGCACCCCGCGCACTAGGTCAGTGACTTTTCGTAGTTAAAGCGTGTTTACTTTTTATGCAGTTGATTCTGCTATTTATTTTGTTTGAAAATTGCAATTTTTAAATTTTCCACTAACTACTAATCTTCGTGTTTTAAAATGTTTCGATGGACTAGTACAGTGCTAGTTTTAATTTAATGTCGTAGTTCCAGATCCACATTGTATACTGCTTTATACTACACTTAAGCACAAAGTAAAATACAAAATAGCAAATAAAGCATTTTATTAAAAAGTTATATTGACATTGTTACAATTGTTAAATGTTAATTTTGTTTTTACCGGGTAGTTTAATATTAGTTTTTAACATTTAATAAATGGCCCATAGGCTAGAGGGCTTGTATTTGGCAGCTTTTTCCTTAAAATATGAGAGTAAAACCTTTTCTAAGAATGAAACTGCCTTTTTTTCACTTTTCCACTGCATAAATATTTCGTATTCGTTCATATATTTCATCTTGGATTTTTCAGGCAAGAGATTACTAACAATATCTTTAGCACAAGGGCGGATCCAGCTTTGGTGCCAGGGGGGGGGGGGTCACATAATCGTGGTCAAGTCACAAGAAGTTATAATTTGATTTTTTAATCTACATCTACACTAACATTATAAAGAGGAAAGATTTGTATTTTTGTTTGTGTGTATGAATAAACTCAAAAACTTTCAAAAACATAGCTGGGTAATAAAGACTACTTTTTATCCCCATATTCCCACGGGAACGGGAACTACGCGGGTGAAACCGCATGACGTCCGCTAGTCACAGATACAGGTAAAATAGGTTTTTACTAATGTACTTACCTACTATAGGCCTGTAGGTACTTAAAAATACCTATATTTAAATAACAAAATCAATTTTTCTTTTACGTCTTCTTCTGAAACGCGTTAATACTACATCTACTTCTATGGGTACGTGTTTTTGGACGTGGAAAAGTGTCAGTCCGATTAGAAGTTACGGTATGGTTAGATGAGCGTCTCAAGCGAGATATAGGTGAAAGAGCAGAAGGAAGGCGCGAGCGCAGCGAGCGCGAATTTTTTTATTGATTTTGGGGGGTGGCAAAGATATCGTCATTGGGAGGGAAAGGCATAAAATACTGTTTACTCTTATCTTAATAGACACCGACCCTTCACTTCCGGAACTAAGCGCCTACGACAGGTTTGGAAGATGTAACTGATACCTTCTCGATAATGAATAAACGATTACTTGTTCGTCGTAGTTTTCAGCTGCATCCAGATAGACTGGAAGCTGAATACAACTTAGTTGGGAGAACGTACGTGGATTTTTTAACGTATATTTTTCGCTCGAGATAACGCAAACATTCTAACGATATAATATCAAAATCGATTCAGGCGTTTAGAAGTTAAGGTGGAATAAATAAACTGACAAATAAACATTTAGACATACACACCATACATGAACCCTAAAAACATTCTTTTTTTGGGGAGTTGTGTAAAAATATATAATAAAAACATTTTGTTTCACAATTTTAATTAGTGGTCCACCTAGGTCCTGGACCCAGCCCAGGGGGGGTCATGACCTCCATGACCCCCCCTGGATCCGCGCTTGCTTTAGCATCTGCTATTATGTCGGGTGGAGTTGTTGTTAATAAATTGCTATCATTGTCACTGGAATCACTCATTTGAACTTGTGATTTACACCGCCAAACTTTAAACTTTACCAAGAAAATTGTTTCTACAAAATACGTCAACCAACAATAAATCTTTTTTTTTTCTTTAAATTTTAGCGTGTCAAACAGTTTTTCCGCCAAAAGATGATAAGCCGCGTCCCCACTAGAGCCTTGTGGCTCGGCCTCGCGTGCCGCGCGGCTCTAGTGGGGACGCGGCTTTAGAGAAGGTAAGAACTCCCCATGGAAAAATTAAATCGTTTGATTGCCAAAAAAACAAAACGCGTTAGTAATGAACGCATTACTACCCTGATTTTCAGGGCAGTAATTAAATTCCATACAATAAAACTGCCTTGATTTTGGAGAAGGTTTAATGAACAGCTTTCAAGCCTTTTAGTGGGGTAGTATTGGTACACTTACCAAGCAAGTGTAGTAAGATATTTTCACACCACCTGCTCGAAAATGTCAAATTATATGTCATGCAACCTTAACATAAAGTGAGTCATTAGTGCCCCCCGGGCACAGCCGGTCAATAATGTTGTACTGGATTTCATTATGACCCGCTGGTCAATAATGTGATTTGAATTTGGAATCTCACATGCTCAGCTAAATTGGCAGTATAGTACTTGATGCGTATAGTTCAACGTTCGATTCTAAAGATATGAATTTACTGATATAAAATAACGATACGCGGCGGTAACCTCAAATTGAGGGGCGCTGATTCTGAAAGGTAATCTAGAAATTGCAAGAGCCTGACGATGAACAGTTAGAAAACCTATAGGTACTCTCAGGAAGGCTTACCTTGCTGGCCACGTCTGCGATCAGCTCCAGAGGGACTGCTTCAAACTGCACTCAAAGCCCAATTCACACACCGAAGTTCATAGTTCAAAAATGTTATTCTACTTGCATGGGCCAACGGACCCGCGGGTTGTATTTATAGCGCAATCTCAGCAACAACTTAGCTTGAGATGCGATGACGCGACACACCGACGATCAGAGATAGATCTTTTTCGAAGGATAGTCAACGGACAGCACACACGAGGACACGAATATTTTACACTGACGCCATCTTGACTTTTTTTCACATGAACTTAGTTACGAGATGCAATGCGGCCAGCAGAACTTCATACTGGTTAAGCTCCTTTCGCCGCGGCAGGAACAAAGCCCATGGAGCGATTGCCGGACACTTTCAACTAGGCTAGCCATCCCTTATGTGTACCTAGTCAGTTCTAATGTCCAACGTCAAGCATTATAGTTATTTATAAGTAGAAATTACACGCAAACACCATGTTGGCGTAACCATTTTCCCCGGGTTGAAATATCCTACTTTCAAAACACAAAGAACGCGAAATTAAATTATAATTGCATATCGTCGCGAAAACTCGACCTCTAGCGAGGAAAATTAACCAAAAATTTAGTTACATGTTACATGATAAAGGAAAATTTAGTTATATTATAAAAACCTAACCCTAACCTAAAATACGATAAGCTAATTAATGCTTACTGAGTAGGGAGAGGGCACAACTTAACAATCGGTCTGCTCTGAAGCATTCCACCTTGTACCTTCACTGATGCGACTCTACATATCCCTTTTTTGTCCGGAAAGATTTCAGTAATTAAACCTAACGGCCAGTGCAAGGGCATGACATTATCTTGCATTGAAACGACAACCATACCAACCCGTACAGGGTTAGACGGAGTGTTCCATTTTTGCCTTGTTTGGAGGGTGTGAAGATATTCATTTCGCCACCGCTTCCAAAAAGATTGGACGAGTTGATCAGTTAACTCGTATCGTGAAATAAGGTGCAAACGGGTTTCAGTAACTTCGCGAGCGGGTAGAAACACAAGCGGTTTCGTATTAAGAAAATGAGCAGGTGTTAAAGCGGTAGGTTCTGACGGATCTGAGCTAAGTGCATAGAGTGGTCGAGAATTTAACAAAGCTTCGACTTGAGCTAACATAGTGTTAAGCTCATCAAAAGTGAGTATTTGTTGACCGACGACTTTCAGAAGATGCGTTTTGACACTCTTTACCTCACTTTCCCAGCATCCACCGAAGTGTGGAGCTCTGCATGGGATGGTTTTAAGAGTTATTTTATGCTCAGCCAGTTCCAATTCCCAATAGGGGCGATATTCTTGCGACAAAAATTGGTAGAGATCGCGAAGATAAGAACGAGCACCAATGAAATTGGTGCCGTTGTCCGTATACAGACACTCGATGGGACCACGGCGAGAAATAAAGCGTTTTAGTGCTGACAAGAAGCTCGCGGTGCTGAGATCTGAGGCAACTTCCAGATGCAAAGCACGCGTTGTCAAACACGTAAAAAGACAGATATAAGCCTTACGACTCCTTTGGCCTCTGCCACGCACAGACGTTATCATCAGCGGTCCAGCATAATCACACCCAGTGTGTGAAAATGCTTTAGGAGCGACTTCAACACGTGACTGCGGCAGGTCAGCCATGACTGGAAAAACCGGTCGTGGCTTAGCGCGAAAGCAAATATTGCAGCCAAAAGTTATATGCCGAACAAGACATCGTGCGGACAGAATCCAATACCTCTGTCTCAAAAGAGCCAGAAGCAAGTTCGGTCCTGTATGGAAGTTTTTGACATGATAGTGGGAAACTAAAAGTTCCACTACGTGGTCCTGTCGAGGAAGTAAAATTTGGTGACGCGAATCAAAGTCTAACTCAGAGTTGGCTAAGCGTCCACCAACGCGAATAAGTCCATTATGCAGAAACGGACTAAGTTTCTGTACTTGCTTTGAACATACTTGTTTGCGGTTTATGCGATCGAGATCTGATTCGAAATGAATCCGCTGAACAGAGCGCCACACTACTAATTCAGCGAACTCCAAGTCAGATGCGGTAACGGGTCCCTTTGGGAGACGTTTGAGAAATTTATAGACGAAACAAATTGTCTTTAGATATTTCATCCAAGAGGAAAACCTACTCGCACGATGGTACAGAATGTCTTCTGTTAGAAAACTGGTATCTGTATCAGAAGAGTCTGCTTTCGTAACTGAGGGTAGAGCCACAGGCTTCATCTCTGGCAGCTCTTGCACCTCACCGGATACAAATGGCTTCACGGGCCATTCGTGTCGGGGTGTTTTTAGCCATGGCGGTCCACTCATCCACAGTGGATGATGAACTAGCTGGGCAGGTGATAAGCCACGAGAAAGACAGTCACTTGGATTCTCAGATCCCTTGACATGGAAAAAGTGCTCCGACGATAAGTTTTCTTGGATTTTAGCGATGCGATTGGCCACATAAGTGTGCCAGCGATGTCGCGAGGAATGAATCCAACTCAAAGTTACAGTTGAATCTGAGAACGCTACGACAGCCTCAATGGCGTATCGGGCGGAGTAGAGAACGAAAACTCGTTTGATAAGAATTGATAAAAGGAGTGCGGCGCATAACTCCAAGCGAGCTAGCGAAATAACCTTAAGAGGAGCCACTTTGGACTTTGCACACACCAGTGAGATGACGATGTTACCGTCTGGCTTGACTACGTGGGCATAGACAGCACCACCGTATGCCCTCTCACTGGCATCCGCAAAGCCAACTATTGAAACCTTACAGTTTTCAATAACGCCAATATGACGTGCGAATTTAAGCTGAGAAACTTCAGGTAACTCAGCTTGAAATTGTTCCCAAAGGCGAACAATGCGATTCGGTGGGACCTCATCCCATCCTATTTTAACAAGCCACAACTCCTTGATGAGTAACTTAGCGTACAAAATCATGGGCGCGACTAATCCCAATACATCAAAAAGCCGAGCGATTGACGACAAGATATTCCTTTTTGTGCAAGGGCGAACGTCAGGGTTGACCTGGAATGCGAAATAGTCATAGTCGGGAAACCAGCGTAGCCCAAGAATTTTCAGGGTCGGATCCTTACTTAGATCGACACTGTGCGAGAGTCGCAATGACTCGGGAATAGCCTGAAGGACTTCAGCGCTATTACTTGACCATTTGGTCAACTCAAAATCACCAAGTGAAAATATTTTAATCAGTTGATGAGATGACTCTATTGCTTGCTCTACATTGAAGGTAGAGCTTGCTATATCATCCATATAAATGTCTCGACTCAGAATCTCACTGGCCAGAGGAAATTGGTGACCTTCGTCCTTACACAATTGTTGAATGGTTCGAATCGCGACAAAAGGAGAGCACTTCAGGCCAAAGGGCAGAACTGAAAACTGAAAGGTCTTTAAATTTTCATCTTCGTGAAACCGGTAGAGTATTCGCTGAAGCGGGCGATTTTCAGGACGAATCCCTATTTTAAGATACATAGCTTTAACGTCAGAAGTTATGGCTACAGCGAAGAGTCTCAGGTTCAATAAGATATTTAGCAGGTCCGCCTGAAGAACGGGACCAGCGTAAAGGATATCATTTAACGAGATACCATTGTCTGACTTCGCGCTTGCGTCAAGAACCACGCGTAACTTAGTGGTTGTCTTGTCTTCGCGAATGACAGCGTGGTGTGGGATATAGAACGAGACTTCACCTGGCAAAACTCCTTCCACTAAGGAAATATAGTTATTTTTGAGATAATCTTTAATAACGTCATCATAGAGGAGTTTGACGTTAGGGTGCGATTTAAATTTACGTTCAAGGCTAAGAAACCTACGACGAGCGACGTCGAAAGAATTTCCTAGTGCAGTAGCGTCCGTCTTCAGTGGCAAAGCAGCGACATACTTGCCAGATGGGGTGCGAGTGGTGGTAGAACAATAAAACTGCTCGCAGTGTTTATCGTCCACACTTGTGATTGAGGAAGCTTGAACTTCCTCAATCTCCCAGAATCTACGCAAGTCGCAACTTTCCAAAGAAGACGTCGCGCAAAACGACATCGTAGCGGTAGGCGATTCTAAAATAGGCGCGTCTCCCATAAAGATGTATCCTAAAACAGTCTCTAATGCATCTGGATATCCAGCAGTTGAAGTAACGTTAGTTGGTCGCAATAACTTAGCAAACAACTTTACTCCAAGCAGGATGTCAATATTCCCCGGCAATCCCCAAGTATCATCAGCGAATAGATGCGAATCGATATGATTGAGATCAGCGACATCTATCGGGCACAATGGAAGCTGTCCTGTTATCTCATCGAGAACCAGTGCCTCAATCGAGTACTTGGGTTGCGCGCGAAGGCGCGAGCTGAATGTGAAGTCGACTGAACCGCGGACCGACTGAGACGTACCACCGATACCTTTAACCGTGATTATAGAATCGTCACGTATTGGTAGTCCAAGCATACGACAACATCGGGTGGTAATATAGTTCTTCTGAGAACCCGGGTCCAATAGACAGCGAACAACAAAATCCTTCCCCTTTCTACCGACCACTAACACTTTCGCAGTAGCTAAAACCTCCGTAGTGCGAGTACTATTATGAGCCGAAGCCGAATGAGTACACAAAGAAACGCGTTCCTGATCCGGGGTCTTGTCTACGGCACTGGCAGACGGCGCGGCGCCGACTGTCGGCGCGGGAGTCGGTTGGGGCGGCGATTGATCAAAATGTAACAGGGTATGATGTTTACCGTTGCATTTCTTGCACGAGAATGTTGATTGACATTTAGATACGGTGTGTTGACTACTAAGGCAATTACCGCAGAAGCGATTGTCTTTTATATATTTAAATTTGTCATTCGTATTTAATTTTAAAAAGGCACTACACTTATATAAGTTTGTATGCACCGACTGACAAAGCGAACATTTAGGTGACGTAGCTACATACACCTGCGATACCCTATTAGAGGGTGCGGGGGGAGCACTAGCGCTGGCGCCAGCAGTCGAGCGCTCGGGCTTCTGCGGCGCGGTGCGATAAAGAATTTTTAGTTGTTCTCGTACGAACTTCACGAAATAATCGTAGTCGACGCTTTGAGGATCCTTCAATGTGCGAAGCGACATTTCGTAATGTTTTGCGATGTCGGAGTCTACTAACTTAAGACCCGCGTACATAAAAATAAAGTCCGACATGTTGTCGATTTTTAATTGTTTAAGTCCAGCCACAAGAGCGGTGTATTTATCAAAAACCTTTTCTACATTAGCGGGCGACGAACCAGCTGCCTTTAAAGAAAACAGCTGATTTAAATAATTAACGGCCAAAGCGCGCGTGTCCTGATATTTAGCGATAAGCGCTTCCCAGATAACACGATAATTTTCTGCAGCAGGAACAATACCAGCCGCCACGCCTTTGGCTTTGCCTTTGAGATGACCCAACAAATAATGAATGCGATCAGAATCCGAGAGAGCGGGATTGGTATGAATCACCCGTTTAAATGTCTCATAAAAGAACGGAAAGTTCTGAATGTCACCATCAAAGGCAGGTAATTCTATTTGAGGTATTTTGATATGCGAAGATCCTGCCATATTCGGACTAGGAGACTCCTTTGTTGTGGTTAGGGAACTCAAAACATTTTTGATTTCGCACACCAGATCGTCAAATGACGACAATGTGCTATAATTAACCTCATAGGTTGGATTAAGTTTCATTGAAATAATGTTTATATTATCAATAGCAGTTATCATTTCAGTACGAATAA
Organism: Diarsia rubi; assembly: GCA_932274075.1. Lineage (NCBI taxonomy): Eukaryota > Metazoa > Arthropoda > Insecta > Lepidoptera > Noctuidae > Diarsia > Diarsia rubi. The sequence goes on from OW026441.1 coordinate 4,152,731, forward strand.
GATCGATTAATTTAGCTTGCGCAATAAAAGTGTCCCGCGATTTTTCAGTCTTAAGGTCTGTTATAGAATCAAATAACCTTTGTGTGCGAGCAAAGTATGCGGCGCGTTTGCCTTCATACAATTTTAGTTTATTTTGTAAATCTTCCATTTTAAACTACAATATTTAGAACTCAATAATAGATTTACACAAAATATCAATTCGGAACCCACTTATATCTCAGAACACGGGACCCTAACAAGCTAAGACGAAAACAGAGAATCAAACAAAGAAATAAATGTTTAATCAGGTAAAAACAATAAAATAGGTAGGAATCACTTTTCCTGAGTTCCTGACCTGCGGAACCCTAGTACCAAAATTGGCAACAAGGTGCGGTTAACAAACTGAATTTAAAATAATAAATCACAGATATAAATAATTGTGTACGGAACTAACTTACAACTAACGAACAAGTCTAGATAACGAAAAAGCGATGCGGGAAAATACCTAGGTATCTCGATATATATCTAATGTACCTACCTAGATGTACTTAACTCAAACCGGAATGAACACAAGAGTATGTATGTACCTAAACTGGCTGAACCTTAAATAACTTATAGGTGCGATGGGAGTTAACAAACCAAAGTTCAAAAAACAACTTTAGTTTCAGTAGCCGGTGGAACGACTAAGCGCGCAAAAAAAATAACCGTCAAGTGGCCGGCGCGCTTACGTCATCGCCGCGTCATCGCCGATAACGCCGGGCGGCCCGCACATGTTGTAAACAAAGACGAATCGTGACTTTGTTTCTGAGAAGTTTGCTAACACTTCATATTTTTTATAATGCTCTTGAACGTACCTTTTGAAGTGTGTTTATTTCGTTAGACAGTATGATTTGTATATTTATAAAATCGGTTGTAAATCCGAACATTGAGAATTTTTACCTTATTTTTCAAATAAATGGCTATATAAATAAAAAACAAGTGATGACATATATATTTTAAGGTTTAAAATGCATGGTGTGATTATGGTTAATGTAAAAAATACATAAAACCACTTCGTATAGTAAAATATTTATTATTTACAAGCTTCCCAAAACATCGTAAAAATTGTTGGCGAACGGAAGTTTTGCGACCAGACTAAATAATTTTTTTACTAAATAAATCTGTTAGATAGAATAAAAATATTGGTACCAGTTTGTAGCTTATTTAATACTTTAACATATATGTAAAAAACGTGGCAGTAGAATAAACACTGTATTAAATTAAGGTACAGAAGACGCAAACAACAAAACATTTTGAACCATCTTCTTCGAACCGTACCGGTTTCGGAATATTACGGAAATAACGTACTAATTTACTTACCGACTTGAATCTTTCACTGAATCCTTTACTTTAGTAACTGATTAGCACACACAAATATAATTCTTGGTGTTTTTAATGTAAAAACACTAAAAATACAATAAAAAACTTCACGCACCTGTTCAATTACCGCGAAACGCGACCACAACTATCAACTGTCAGTTTAACGTTTATTTTTCAATCTTTGACTGAATGAGTACTAGTGCTGTCATACCTTAAAATGATCGGTGATTCAAAAGGAACGATACGTAATTTTGCCAGACAGAAATTAACTTTAAACTTACGAGTGATAAGGCTTTATTTCCAAACACTCCCATAACATTTTGTTTGGGTACTTGACATACCCAAGGTCGCTCAACTACAAAAAACGTTTTGGGTACTCCAGGTACCCAAAGTCGTTTTACCGGGTAGGTAGGCACCTAGCTAGGTATGGAAATAATTATTATCCAACCATGCGAAAACTCACTTATCGAGGGTGTAATAACAGAAATAACTTATCCGATCTCACAACACAACGAGGTAAGTGCGGAGTAGATAAATAAAATTGATATCGAAAAGAGAAATCAAAACAATTTTAATGCTAATAATTTAACTAAATTGCAATAATTTAATTAAATGCGGAGTGGACTGTATTGTGATTAAATACTCGTACAATACGAGGCGATTTAATAGGATAACATTTACCTACAAAACTTCTGTTAAATAAAACTAAATAAATCTATAACGAAAGTCTCCAACGATGCTGTTTGTCATGCGCGCGGTATGCAACACACAAATCTACCCGCTGAACCAAATAATGGCCTATAACGCGCAGTTCTTGGAAAAAACCGTATTTCACGACACAAATTACTGTAATATATATAAGTATATGACTTTCGATATGATTTAGTAATTTTAATGTGAAATTACCCAACTAAAAATATGAAAGGTAACGGGACTTCGATAAAGAGTGCTGATGATATTAGACTTTACGTATAACGCAATAAGGTCGAGTCTCCCAAAACGATATGCAATTTTACGTAAAAAACTTCTAGATTTTTATAGCCTATAGGACAATTCTATCCAGGCTCGTAGGACCAAAATGATGCGTATAGTTCAACGTTCGATTCTAAAGATATGAATTTACTGATATAAAATAACGATACGCGGCGGTAACCTCAAATTGAGGGGCGCTGATTCTGAAAGGTAATCTAGAAATTGCAAGAGCCTGACGATGAACAGTTAGAAAACCTATAGGTACTCTCAGGAAGGCTTACCTTGCTGGCCACGTCTGCGATCAGCTCCAGAGGGACTGCTTCAAACTGCACTCAAAGCCCAATTCACACACCGAAGTTCATAGTTCAAAAATGTTATTCTACTTGCATGGGCCAACGGACCCGCGGGTTGTATTTATAGCGCAATCTCAGCAACAACTTAGCTTGAGATGCGATGACGCGACACACCGACGATCAGAGATAGATCTTTTTCGAAGGATAGTCAACGGACAGCACACACGAGGACACGAATATTTTACACTGACGCCATCTTGACTTTTTTTCACATGAACTTAGTTACGAGATGCAATGCGGCCAGCAGAACTTCATACTGGTTAAGCTCCTTTCGCCGCGGCAGGAACAAAGCCCATGGAGCGATTGCCGGACACTTTCAACTAGGCTAGCCATCCCTTATGTGTACCTAGTCAGTTCTAATGTCCAACGTCAAGCATTATAGTTATTTATAAGTAGAAATTACACGCAAACACCATGTTGGCGTAACCAGTACTAACAAACACCCTTTGGTGCCAGAAAGAGGAAAGCTATTCTCGATACCCTTACTACTCGTGGATGATATTCTCGATTTCCTACAAAATCATAACGACTGTCGACTGCTTCTTCATATCGTTGCCATGTTTTCGAAGACATAATTTTGTAAGAATAATTATATAACTAAATTTTTTGAAAGGAATGGCATAATCTATGGCGGCGGTATGCGCGCGGGGGGGCCCGTTCTGGGTAGCCATCGTGGGTGGTCGCATACGATTTCGCCGCGACTGATTAAAATGACGACATCTCTTAAACTACGTTAGTAAGCTCGAAACCAATAATATCATTAGAATTTTTATTAAATTATCTACCAGAATATGTATAGTTTAATATAGTTTTGCCTTGAAATGTATTAGTTATTTAATGTATGTTCAGTGTGAGGGAATGTTTACCAGTTTCTTGTATATAGGTAATTATAATATAAAAAATTAACCACTATTTCAATAAGTTATTGTTTTATTTACACAAGTACACCATAATACACATAAAACAAACAAAAGATCAGACGTCGTCATACATTTTTTTCATCTCACAAGCTTAACAATAACATGACGTCATTTACGAGTGCCGGGTGGATTTACAATGTTGTCGAAAAACCACGTTGAGGGCATAAAAAAATCAATTTTGCTAGAGTATCGTAACTTTTTTACATTTACAGGTGTATATAACCTTGTTTTATAATGTGCTTTAACCCAAATATACTCAAACTCAATAGATTTTTAATAATAAAATGAATACTCCTATCAAAATCATCACCGTCTGTGAAAAAAATGCTACTCTTTACTTTTACCGCCAAAAAAGTCGAATACCCGACATACGAAGTAGATTCTAATTTATTATTAACGTTTATCCATATTGTATATAACTTTCTAGAAAAGTAAATAATAATTTCTCCGTAAAATAAATAATCAATAAATAAATAAAATTTTAGCATCGAAATTCGTCAACACCGTAGCGGCAATATCAAAGTGAAGGTAGTTCTGTATACGTAGCATTTACGCAGCCCGTAATACCCTGCCCCGCTTCTTCGTCGGTATAACTCACGCTCCGAGAGCAAAAATTATTGTGAACTGACCAAAAAAGTTGTTTAGACAAAGTTGCGTCATTCCTGTCAGGCTGTGGTTCAAGGTAAGTACATAAAATAACATTTCGATTAATTTCAACAAGAACTTAGTTATAACTGAAGATGCTAAAGAAAAAAGGGGTAACCTTCTATTGTTATTACTTTTCTAGAAAAATCGACGTATCGTCCCAATCGTCATCACCATACGCATCATCACCATTTACAAATAATGAACGGTGATGACCTCATGTGTATGGTGATGACGATTTTGGTAATTTGTTATAATTTGCTTAAAAATTAGGTACATTGAGAGATCGAAATTTAATAGATTTAATATATCAATACAATAACATCACACTTTGCTTTCCCGAAGTGTTAGGTTAGGTTAGGTTAGAGGTGTACCCACACACATAGGTACACCCACATTTCACCAGTTTTGTCGTTGTCAGTTATGTTATTTTTTAGATTTATCTCTTCTTTTAAAGAATTAGTATCGTATAGTTAATTGTGTCATTAGCGTTACTCAAGCGATCAAGGTTTTTTTTAATTCTTATGTTTGACTTAATAAACGGTGTAACTTCCCTGATTATACACCTAAGTCCTTTTTTATTTCAGACTGAGAAAAGCTTAAGAAATACGAAACTAATAAGTAATAGACACCAATCGTAACATAGGCAACCAAAATCTGTTCCTCCATATTCTTCAGAATTTTGAAGTAATGTATGCCACGCATGAGGGTGGAATTTGTAAAGCCCTGTGTGAAGACTCAGAAAATAAGAAAATATATAGAACATATTATGAACAACAATCAGATTTTAATTATTATACTGTGTACATTCAGGCAACAGCTACAATGGAAACTTTGCGTGTGCTATTTCTGGATAGACTATCACTATATGATGAAATAATCGTTAATAACCTTCACAAATGGTCGCTAACTCTGAGAGATTTGAGAGAAATAATGTAAACTATTTTTTTTTCACCTTATATCAATCAAAATACTAACCTACTATCTAACTAAGTATGTTTAAATAATTATAATAAATGTTTCATGTTAACCTATGCTTACAGAATTGTGGCCACTAACAGAATTGTTTTTGTTTCAGATTACCACAATCAATAAAGGAAGCGTAATTTCAGTAAAGTTCTGACTCTGTGGGGTGAATTAACATTAAAAAAAACAGTTTTTAATCGATCGAAAACAAAATAATAATTAACGACTACCTACCAATAAAGTAGGTAAGTACCTATGTATAAATAGAGTAAAGTTTCATGTTTTACCCTACGCTTAGAATTGTACCTATTAACATCAACTGTTTATTTTCAGATCACAATTATGAGTAAAAGAAAGCGTAGTATAGGAGAAGTTCAGTTAGAAAAACAGAAAATAGCAATAAAAAACGGAGAAAATATGCCACCATGAAGCAGGACCCTGAATTGTATGAACTTATGAAAGAAAAAGAAAAGAAAAGGTATCAAAACAGAAAAGAGAAAGGTCAATTCGAATCAATAATTGAAAAAAGTCCAAGGGAGCAGAGAGTACAGCGCAAGAAATGGCGTGAAGCAGCTAAAAGATATCGAGAAAAGAAAAAAAATGAAGCAAAAGCTAAGTCCATTAAACTAGAACCAATATTGGTCATTCCCGATGATAGTGTTGAAACAAATACAAACAATCGTTTAGATCAGGTTCATCAAGACCCATTAACAACAGCCAACACCAACTTGCAATGCAACTGCTCTGTAAAAGTTAAAAGGATTCGTTATTTAGAATACAAGAAACGAAGACAATTGTTGAAATTAATTATGGATTTGAAAAAAGAAAACACACTACTGAAACAAAAACTTTATAGGCAAAAAATTAACGAAACTGAAGAAGAAACAAAAAAAAACTAACCTTAGGAAAGATTTCAAAACAAAGACTGCCAAAATGTCACCAGAAAAAAAGATCGCTAAATTAATAAAAGAGTTTTATGTTGATGATGCAAACAGTACGATATGTCCCGGGAAAAAACAGTATATAACACGATTCAAAACACAAATGCAGAGAAGGTACCTCAGAAGTTCGATAAAAGATTTGCACTCGAAGTTTTTGAAGATTCATAAAATAAAAGTCAGCTACTGCACGTTTTGGAAATATCGACCATTCTGGGTATTGCCAGCCACAGCGGCGCAAAGAGACACATGCATGTGTGTAGTTCATGCCAATATTGATCTCAAGCTGGAATCTTTATTTAAAGCGGGAGTAATAAAAGAGAAAAACCATCACGAACTGCTGGAATATCTTTGTTGCTCAAGATATGCAGAGAAATGTCTTAAAAGAGAATGTTGTGTCTGCAAAGACAAGACAATTCAATTTAAAGAGTTCTCGAATGATAAAGAGATAGTGTTCTTTAAATGGATACGATCCCGAAAATCAATTCCAACGAGAAAAGGTCCTAAAACAGTCATGATCACTCAGAAAGACGAAATCAAAGCAAAACCCCTCGAAATGATCAATGAATTAAATTCAGATTTAAAATCATTTTTCGAACATTGTTACCTAATCCATGCACAATACAACGAATTGAAAGAATTAAAGAAATCTTTGACTGTCAACTCTGCTGTCATGCATGTAGACTTTTCGGAAAATTATGGAATGAAAGCTGCAAATGAAGTTCAGTCATTACATTTTGGTGGGAGCCGGAAAGAGCTTACCCTACATACTGCCGTTATTTATGCCTTTGATTTCCAAACAAGTGATATAAAACCGAAATCATTCTGCACCGTAAGCGAATGTCTGAAACATGACGCACCAGCAATTTGGGCACATCTTATACCTCTGATAAATGAAGCCATCAAACAAAATCCATTCCTCGATACATTGCATTTTCAATCTGACTCGCCTACATCTCAATACAGGAATAAATACATGTTTTATGTAATAACACAATTGTCCCAAGATTTCCCACAAATTACCGGAATAACGTGGAATTACACTGAATCTGGCCACGGCAAAGGAGCCGCCGATGGAGTGGGGGCTGTGATCAAGAGGACAGCTGATTTTCAAATAAATCATGGCACAGACATTACAAGTCTTGATAAATTTATGGCTGTTTTGCAAGCACACAGCAAAGTTACAGTTATTGTTGTAAGCGAAACTGACGTGGGGATAAGAGAACAGAAAATACCCAAAAAACTTGACACGTTTAAGGGTACCTTAAAAGTGCACCAGGTCCTGTGGCAGCGTCACTGTAATAGGTTAACGTTGAGAACATCAAGCTGTTTCAAATGCACATGTGGGCAGATATGTGATCATGAAAAACATTTAGGTTTTATACAAATACCACGTTCAGCCACAATTACCATGAATCAGGATAAAAACAAAGATCATGTCACTCAGTTAGCAGCAACAAAGCATTCGACTCTTTGTGATGTCACAAATTTGCCAATAAGTTCCAAAGTAATTGTAGCTGGGCCATCAAACATAAAAATACTCTCTAACAAATTAATCAAAATACAAAAAAATAATCAGAAGATAGTTACCTATTTGATTTCAAAAAATGTTATAATTAGTAAGAGAGAATCTTGTAAAATTATGAAAATGAAAAAAAAAATGAATTTGGTCAGTCATTTGGTAATTTCATCAATCGTAGAAGTACTAACTACTTACAAGTAGTCGATAACCAAAAAACTGCCAAATTTAAAATATAAATAATAATGATGACTACAGTTCGAACAAATTATCTTGGCAGGTCCGAACTTCGTGCAGAACGCTGCGCAGTAACATTTATTAGGAACCAAATGGTGACATGAGGTGAAGTTCGGGGGGCGGTAGTCTAGGCTAGAGATGCACCTTACATAAACACAATCAATCCTTTATACGAGCAAATATCGTAATCGATTAGTTTTATTTGGAATACGTTATTATTAGTGTTTAGAAGATATTTAAGTGAATACATTAACTAATAAAGTGAATTTAATCATTAATAATTGAGTTTTCGTCTTTATTACATAAAAAATGTATGGTAACATTATGTTTTCTCTGTTAAAAGACATGATTTACTTATATTTTAGAAATCTATTACAGACTTCTTGAATAACGAATGTTTACGAATATTTAAAACCTCAATATAAAATTGAATAGAAACATCTTTTTATTACTTAATTTCAATCGATTCTAAGAATAATCGATTAAACGACACCCATTGCACATGCACATACACATCTCTTTTTGTTAACTTCGTGACCTTCGCGCAAGTTCGGCAATATTCGGTACGAGGTATTATATCTCAGTCACACGACAGCATTTGTTTAGTGTTTGTGTTGCTATCTCTGTCTTGAGCACATTCGATTAGAAAAGTTTTCGTTGTGTTTTTGTTTGTTGTTTTTAATATTACTGTTATTTTTTATTATTTGTTAGAAAAGTTAGTGGGCACTTATTTCGTCAAATATGCCACCAAAGTATAGTAGTGTTTTAAATCGCCAGGCGAGAAAAAATATTTACGATTTAACTCAATATATGAAAGGGGAAAAAGAAAATGGAGTTAAAAATGTAGACATTTGTATTTTCTCACTGTATTAGGTATTTTCTGATCGTATATGTGTTTATCTGGCAATAACAGTTTTCTTCGCGAGTATACAGTTCGAACAAATTATCTTGGCAGGTCCGAACTTCGTGCAGAACGCTGCGCAGTAACATTTATTAGGAACCAAATGGTGACATGAGGTGAAGTTCGGGGGGCGGTAGTCTAGGCTAGAGATGCACCTTACATAAACACAATCAATCCTTTATACGAGCAAATATCGTAATCGATTAGTTTTATTTGGAATACGTTATTATTAGTGTTTAGAAGATATTTAAGTGAATACATTAACTAATAAAGTGAATTTAATCATTAATAATTGAGTTTTCGTCTTTATTACATAAAAAATGTATAGTAACATTATGTTTTCTCTGTTAAAAGACATGATTTACTTATATTTTAGAAATCTATTACAGACTTCTTGAATAACGAATGTTTACGAATATTTCAAACCTCAATATAAAATTGAATAAAAACATCTTTTTATTACTTAATTTCAATCGATTCTAAGAATAATCGATTAAACGACACCCATTGCACATGCACATGCACATCTCTTTTTGTTAACTTCGTGACCTTCGTGCAAGTTCGGCAATATTCGGTACGAGGTATTATATCTCAGTCACACGACAGCATTTGTTTAGTGTTTGTGTTGCTATCTCTGTCTTGAGCACATTCGATTAGAAAAGTTTTCGTTGTTTTTAATATTACTGTTATTTTTTATTATTTGTTAGAAAAGTTAGTGGGTACTTATTTCGTCAAATATGCCACCAAAGTACAGTAGTGTTTTAAATCGCCAGGCGAGAAAAAATATTTACGATTTAACTCAGTATATGAAAGGGGAAAAAGAAAATGGAGTTAAAAATGTAGACTAGGTATCTAAAAGTGTTTTGATATTTATTTCATTTGTATTTTCTGACTGTATTAGGTATTTTCTGATCGTATATGTTTATCTGGCAATAACAGTTTTCTTCGCGAGTATACATGCGCAAAATTCGCAGAGCCTATGTTCAGACCTGCCAAGATAATTTGATCGTACTGTACATGCGCAAAAGTTCGCAGAGCCTATGTTCAGACCTGCCAAGATAATTTGATCGTACTGTACCTACGTGTTAGTAATTAACACGTAGGTAGTCCTACGTGTTAATTAGTTATTAATGAGAAAACTGTCTTATTATGAAAAAAAAACAAACAGAAATTAAGTACAAGTAGGTGGTAGGTACGTTTACTAACGTACTACTTGTACTTAATTTCTGTTTATTACCTCTCTAAGACTGATTACCAAAAACACTGACCAAATTATTATAAGTTATGAGAACTGACGAAATTTATCTAAGTTAGTGAAGAGAAAATGTCAAAGACTGATTAGAATTATGTGTGTTGATTAAATCATTAAAAAAAGTTGATTTTCATATATTTTGTTGATTTTAATTTGACATTCATGTCTATAGCGTCATCACCATACATACGAAATCATTACCATCCATAGATAAATCAGTGCCATACCAGCGGCGTCATCACCGTCTCGCCTCTTTTTATTGGAATGCTGATATCTTCTGATGTACGCTTAAAATGTTGGTCTAAACACAATGTAGCAACATTATAGTTATCCTACAATGATTTTACCTAGTTTTACTAGCATTCCAATGTGTTTTAAATTTCTTGAATTTTTTGTTCGGAGAAATTTTTGTTGAGTAAATCCACCCTGCAGTGTTCGAAACAAAAGAATGGGTTTGTTTACACTTCTATTCTGAGAATGCTTTACGCCTAGTGGCTTGGGTTACATTTTAATAATAATGTTTGAAAATTCACAATGTGGATCAAAGAGTGTACTGTGGCATATGCAATAAATTCTTCAACGAGAAGCATTACCTAACCTCACACATCAGAAATTACCACTTGCGAGGTGAAGTTGGACAAAGATTTAAGTGCGATATTTGTGATTATTTCACCCTGAGAAAGACCAATTTGAACAGGCATAAGTTTACACATAAGCCAGTTAAGGATTTAACTTGTAAATATTGTGAGAAATCGTTTAGGAGGCGGGGTAATTTGATGGAACATGAAAGAATACATACTGGTGACAAGAGGAAAGTTTGCTCGGAATGTGGTCAGGCGTTTGTGCAGAAAGCAAGCTTAAATTATCACATGACCAAGTATCATCCTAATGCAAACTTTTAGCAGACAAAGGAAAATGGGCAATTTGTTCACAGTTCTATAACGAGTTGTTACAATATATTTTGTGATTTTCTTTTTAACTATAAAAGTTCGTATAAGTACATCTGTTTATGGGTTTTATTTTAAAATAATACTTGTACACTGTCATTTAAAAAGTAGTCCATTAAAAGAACGGCTCATAAATATGATTCAGTAGTTTTACCCCCAGAATATTAGACCTTTTTTTATATAAAACGATGCCCCACTCTAGGAATTTCTCCTTTATCGTGGGTGCGTTATACTTATTGAAAAATAATAGCCAAGTTAGTTATCAATGAAAAAATTGATGTCAATCAGGTGTTTAATTTGTGAATTTTGTTTTTTCTATTGTCTTCAGAAAGTAAAATTATTTTCCATTTTTTTTTGTACTCTTGATAATAGGGTATTTCACCAAAAATCTAATTAGTCCGTTAGATAGATTATCAAAAAATAGTGGACACATATTTTTTCTATTTTCACGTAAACAAAAGATGAAGACGATACAGTGCTTCGAAAAGTCGTGTCAAGTCGTGTGACGTCACAAGGTTAGTACGTTTTTACCCACAAAGTGACGTCAAAAACCCCCACTCATGATATTTGAAACGTTTTATTTACGTCAATTTTTAATCATTTGATAAAACAAAATAACACGTATCCAATGTTTTTCGATAATCTAAGAGACGGATTATTTATATTTTTTTGGTGAAATACCCTATTTTGGTATCTCACACAAATCCTGGGCCCCAATTCTGCTATTTTACCACAAATTGCTATGTCGCAGCCACGCGATTGCTTTGCCAACGCCATTGATCTAAAAACGGTTTTCTTCTAATTTTGAAAACAACGTCGTCAGCATATCGCTGGCACGTCGTCAGCATCGCATCAGCTTGGCTATATAAACCACAGATTAGATCGTACTAGTAGCTCTGTACTATTATTATTTAATCTGTGTAAAACATTATACCGCCAAAATTTACAGAATTCCTTCGTTTTTGATGTTTGACAGCGTGGTCTGACATCATAAAAACGTATTTTTGTTGAGATTCAAAAAACTTTTGTGTTTTAGTGGATATTTTTTCAAGTAAGTGGATACTCAAGTTTACTCATACGATAGCTTGATCTCTGCGACAGCTGTCAGTGTTTAGTGTTTAATGGAAATTGTTTGAAGAAAAAAACATACCGTAAACCGGGGTTATTTGGGACATTTTTATTAGAAAAAGTGTATTTACACCTGAACCGTTATCCGTATAAAATAGGAATATTTTTTTCTTAGTGAGGCAACACTCGAGCAATGACTACATCGAATGACTTTTGTCACGTGTGTTGCCATTTCCTAAAAAAAAAATATAAGAATGGGTGTCCCAAATAAACCATCAAGGTGTGCTATTTGGGTCATGCAAATAAATGGTTGATTTTAAAATACTATTATACTAGAAAACTTAATAACATCAAGTGGAAACTATTTGCAAAACTGTCAAGTACGCGTTTAAAAAACATCACAGAACAAAAAGTTCGTTTTTGTGAAGAAAAAAAAAAGTAAAAAAAAATCAACTTTAAAAAAACGTTAACTTTAGTTTTAAGCAACCTTTTGGCCACCATAGTCACATATATGTGACAAGCAAGAGCTTGCCCTGTACGCCGAACGACACAAATACGTGACAAACGGTGAAATAGTGGCTTGGCGTGGAGGGAATACCTACCTAGGTTCATATGGGGAGGGCAGATCTCATAAAGAAGAATACACAACAACAAACAAGTACAAGTTCAAAAAGCTTCTTTTATTTTAAAGATAGGTATTCCTTAACAATAAAATGACGAGTTTTCCTTATAACTAAGTAGTAGTACCTAGGTAACTAAGGGGCTACCTAGAAAAAAAAAATTAGAAAAAAATTAGAATAAATTCGCGTCCTCGTCTTCACGCAATAAATATATTGTGCTCGAATTTCTATATTTTATAGACAGCAAAGCTATTTTTTTCACTATATTAGAAAATGGGACTTGGTCTGTGTCTTGACATCCCTTTTCCACAAATTTTAGACCATTTTTTTTTATGGTTTTGTAAAATATAACCGTGTAAAGATGTCTTAGATTATCTATGGCTTTAATAACGCCAATATAATATTTCCAATTCTTTCTTATGTAGTAACGCACAATCACAGTGTCGCCTACATTCCACGTGTCTATATTTTCAATAAAGTCTGTTTCGTTTATTTCTCTCTCTGCTTTATTTTCTTGTATTATAGTATGTACTCCATTTTCTCTGCCACATATCTTTTCCGTTTCTTTGGTGGTTATAAAGTCCGTAGTTTTATTTTCTCTCTGTCCAGTTTTTTCTCCGACGTTTTCCGTACTTTTGGTGCTTTCAAAACCGATTACTATTTTATTTTCAATCTTTTCTCTGTTTTCATGATTCGCAGTTAAACACACTTTACTTTCCGTGGCATATAGTTTTCCTGTATCTTTAGTGTTTTTAAAATCAGTCTTCTCATTTTCAGTCTCTCCGATCTTCTGGACTTCATTCATATTTCCAGTACAGTCAATATTAGTTTTCTCCTCATTTCCTTCCGTTAAACATTCTTGATCCAGCATAGCGACATCCTCCCAAATGTTCACCTCTAGGTCATTGATCGTCTCGTCTCCGGTCTTCTGGACTTCTTCCATATTTCCAGTGCAGTCAATATTAGTATTCTCATCATTTTCTTCCGGTAAACATTCTTGATCCAGCATAGCGATATCCTCCCAAATCTTCGCTTCTAAGTCATGGACCCTTTTTAGCTCGCTATCATCCTCACAATACGTAACATCTGAGTCAATATCGTTGACATCTATAATGTCGCTATCGCTATGTACACTCATATCCCCGCTCTCTTCAGTAGTAGTAGATGTAATGCTGCGCGAAATTTTTCTTTTTGCAGGTTTAATGGATTTTTCGTTAGCTTTCCTTGTACGCTTACGACTTTTTTGCGTTATAGGTATTTCATTCGAAAAAAAAACGGGATTCTGGTTCTCCTCATCGCTACTCAAAGTGCCGTATTCATTAATCTCTACTTCAGCATTTTGAATATATTTAGTTCCTTTTTCCTTATTCCTACTGTCTGTTATTTTTTTTGGTTTTCTCTTTGTTATTCCCTTTGGTTTTGTATATGTTTTTACCTTTGAGTCAAGATCTGCTGCTGTGATGCTTTTTCCAGGTTGTACGTCGCATCGTTTCTTCCTTTTATTTTCAGTTGTTGGCTGATCTCTTCCTCGAATTTCTTGTAATATTTCAAGTACTGCAGATGATGTCGCGTTATTTACATTTTCGGCTGATAATGTTTGTCGTGGTAGCCGTGATTTTGGGCGATCGGGATTTAAAGGATATAATCCACATTTTTCAAAACCGCTTTGAATGTTTTTTGCAGCAGTATCATTTTCTGTAATTTTATTGTAGAGCTTTAAGAGTAAATTGGGAAAAGCTGATTTAATAAGGGTTTTGTGCTTCCTGCCTGATGTTGCTTTCCAGTGTGTTAGTATATTACGCCAATAGCGTTTTAACGGTGCAAAGAATGCCACGTCTAGTGGTTGCAATAAATGGGTTGTCTTAGGAGGAAGACACACAAATGAAATGTCATTTTCTTGACAGCTTTTTAAGACACGTTCAGAAAAATGCGATGATAAGTTGTCGCCAACAACAAGTTTACGTCCTGACTTATTTTTAAAGTAAGGCATCATTACAGTGAAAAACCAGTCTTCGAAGCACACATTGTCAAACCACCCGCTTTTGGACCTATTATATCGTGTGTTTTCTGGACCTCCTGACGTCCATTGATCCCATAAATGTTCTGATTTATAGACTACGTATATTGGTAGCAACTCGCCATTTGCTGCACAACTAAACATAAGACTAACTGCCGTTTTAGAGTTATTAACGATTCTTTCGGGGTATTTAGTTCCGCGTTTAAATATATATTTTTTAGCACCCGGGTCGTCGGTGAGGTTTGTTTCATCGTAATTAACGATGTTATCCAGGCTTACCCCGTGTGCGGACTTAGAATAATTTTCAAAAAAATTGTCAATGACGGCGGTTGTTATTTCAGCTCTGTCTGATGAAATGTTAGCAGCTAACCGATGGGACAGCCTGTGTTTATGTCTTTCGACAAAATTTTGTGCCCAGTCAGGACCAGGTAAATTATCCTTCATGTTTCTCACATTTTTTCCTATCTTATTCAAATACCGTTGAGCGAAAACCCTTAGATCCATTTTATCCATCGGAAAACCCCATTCACTTAGGAGCAAACAATAATCCACAAATATTTGTTCCTCTTCACTGCTAAATATTGTAGGACGTCCAGCTCTTTCTTGCATTAAATTGTGCTTCATGCAGTGACGAGATAATGTCGATTTAGGGATATTAAAATGTTTTGCTGCGCCCCTAATTGACATATGTTTATTATTAACTTCTTCCATTGCCGTTTCCAGGTCGTCCTTCGTAAATGAATTATAGGGTGTATAATATTTACCATTTCTGGTATGCCTGTAAGTCTTTTTATATTTACGTCCCATTGTTTCTTCACATAAGACTTGTTCGTACCTTGAAAAAGAATAATTGAAACATCACGTTAGTATTTCTGAAAATTTTCATTTCGCAAAAGCCGGGCTATTTGGGACGGCCGGTCCAAATATCACCTCAACTTTTTCGAACTCTTATCGGCCCAAATAACACCAAATGCTGTCCTAAATATCACCGTTATGAAAAAACTAAGAAAAATCTAATAAAATTATTGTTTATTCTACTAACAGATATCGCATTTTAGTCCTGAATAACTTTACTTTTCGTTGATCATAATGATATTCTACTTACGTTTATAGTTTTTGGGCTGGAGATGAAAGTTGGACACTATAGAAACTGAACAAAAATTTAGTAATTCAGAAACCACGTTTTTTTTGCGGCACGTGCAACAACATAACCTCAAATGTCAAACTGTCAAAATTGTCGATAGATGTAGTGTTGCCAGATGTTTTTTCTTTTTCCCTACTATTAACCTAAAACCACACATTACCATATGAAAACCATAATTTGGAGTGGCCCAAATAGCATCGGAGGTCCCAAATAACCCCAGTTTACGGTAATAAAATGAAAATATGTATATTAAGGCTTGTGATATGCCTTGAAGCAGCCTTCAACGCAAAGATTTACGTTACACTCCTCGCATTTCCAAATAGTCCTTGACTTCTTAGGGCAAAACCTGCAAACGGTGCCTTTCGAGCCCGTACGAACTGGGAAGTGGTTAGCCTCAACCTTCGGTCTGTTCTCGTCCTTGATCCGAGAGTTACGAATTCGTGAGTTCACCTGTCCAAACAAGTCAGTTCTAACGATCAAACGTCGGTTTTCATTCGTTAAATCTATTTTTCTGTGTCTCCTAAGTAAATCTTCCGCTAGTACAATACGGAACTGACGATGTGATATTTTCCGGTGAAAACTGGAAAATATTACAAAACAGTTGAATATAGCGGCATTGTATAGTTGACGGAAGAGTTTTGTATACCAAACACTGTTCCTCAGGCGTTCCATGGGTTGAGTTGACAAGAATTGGTCTTTCCTATCAACTCCTCCCATGCTCTTGTTGTAGTCGAGTACTATGTTTGGTTTGTAAATCAGTCTGTTGTATTTACCTTTAGTTTCAATTTCAAGATTATGGTATGTAGAGATCATACTAACTATGTTAGCGTCTCGCCATACCATAATTGACAAATCGGAACAATACGCGGTCATTACTTCACCTAGTTGTAGGTTAGTCTTTGACAAAGTCTTGACGAAGTCAGGAACATGTTCTCGGTTCAGTCGTAGCGTCCCGTAACAGTCAGTCTTTTGTCTCTTCAAGGTACGCAACAATAACGGACTATTAAGTAAATTATCCATTATTACTGTATGCCCACGGTGAAGTAGCGGCTCGATCAAGTTGTAAACTATGTTGGCAGTAGCACGCGTTGGTAGGTCTCCGTGTTCACCAGTTGTAAGTCTGCCAGTCGAACCAACAACGGTTCCGTCATTACCGGGTGTCTTACCTTCAGCAAATCTGTCAATGGCCTCGTCTTTGACTGGTCTGTCGCTTCGTCCATCTGCGCTGTCAGTAGTCGAGCTTGGTTTGTCTTTTCCAGCGTATACAAAAAACTTCCAGAGATAGCCACTGGATGATTCGCAAAGCTCGTAAGTTTTGACTCCGACTTCTGCGGCCTTTGACGAAACCTTTTGAGCAAAATTTAATCTCCCATGCTTAATTGTGAGAGATTCATCAATGACTATCTCTTGTGAAGGCATGTAAAGGCTAGAAAATTTTGCGTTAAAGTGGTCAATCACGGGTCGTATTTTACAAAGTCTGGTCGTGTCCTTCACAGCCTGGTCGTCGACGAAATTGAGAAAGGTTTTTAGCAACAAAAACCGGTTGTACGACATAATTCTAGAAAAATATGGCATAGTACCAAAACCATTAAATGTAAAATATGCCTCTTCCTCTGGTAAGGGGTAAAGACCTTGTAATATAATTGTTGTTAAAAAACTAACCATTTCGTCCCTATCTGTAGGAGACCAACGGTTAAATCGGGAATGCGGAGTTAGCTTGTTTTGCTTTCGTAGCAAAGCAATCTTTTGCTCAGCATTCCTGTTGGTCTCTATACAAAGTAGGTCGATAAAGTCGATGTCTAATATCTTGTCAAAGATGTCGATGGCTCGAGTGTCGTCTGTCACGTCAAATGTCGGTCCCGAAGTCCCTGTAAATGTCTCACGTCTTCCAATAAAAGTTTTTCTGTCCTTAGTCCAAGTGAAAGTGTGGCAGTCTTTGGGCACGATGTCGCGTATAGCTCGGTCATTAGCGACATCCTCCCACCGCAACACTCGCGCTTGAAATGAATTCAAGTCACTGTCACATGCGGGTTCAGCCGCAGCGTCACGTTCCTGAACAGTCGGTAGGAGACCATGGTTATCGTCAACGTTCGAGTCGTCATCACTGTTACTAAAGACAGTCAGTTGCAACCACGAGTCCGTAAACGTATCGTCGCCCAAATGTTCACCTGCAAAAATGCGACACACATTATCATATAATTCATTACTGTATCGAATTTTCTGTATATCAGTCATTTATCATTTTTACCAATTTGTAATGCCCCTGAAGTATGTGACGAGGGTGATGCGGCGACAATTTCTGCACCAACGTCTGAAGAAAAAAATGCAGTTCACATTTATTTCAATATAGATAAAAAAAAAACACACAAGGGGTAAATATACAAGTCCGTGATAAGGTCTGTCGTACAGGCTACTGTATGGATCGGAATGTTGGGTTGTGAAGAAGATGGATGAAAAAAGATTGCATGTAGCGGAGATGAGAATGTTGAGGTGGATGTGTGGTGTGATAAGAATGGATTAGAGATTAGAGGTAGAGGAAGACCAAGGAAATTGATGTATGTAGTGTGTGAGGAATGATATTAAGGAAGAACCTCCTTCTTTTTCGCAGTCGGTTAAAAAGGAATAAATGATAGCGTGGCGACTAACGGTAGAATGTAATCAACACCAAATAACATGGGGCAGAAGATACAAAAATCACTATCAGTTAGATTTAGAAGAGCTGTTAACATATCTTGTTCTATTATTGAGCTCAGCATAATGTTTGGCAAGTTATTTAGTGTCGTTATGGACTGTGTTAAGAATGATATATCATACGGACGGAATAATTAGAATATTTTTTGAATAAGTAAAATCTAAAACAGATAGATTTCCAAAAAATATTGAACACTCATGTTTCTACTTTTTTCACATTAGCAAAAAATTGAGACGATAGAGTGCTTCGAAAACTCGTGTGACGTCACATATCAACTAAATTTTATGCATCTAACGTACCTATTCCTGTTTCAGAAACAGCTGGGCAAGCTTCGTCAACTGTAACAAACAAAATTGTATTGCGAACAATTCTTTTTAGTCTTATTCTGCCGTTCTATCACTTGAAAGCCGTTAACTCACAAATGCTCAATTAAGTCAATCAAATCAATAACTTTGTGATACAGCTTGATAGGAGTCCGAAATTATCTATCATTTTGTCTAAAAAAACATTTTTGAAATATGAATAGTTCCAGAGATATAAAAACTTTACAGGCAGCGGCTTTAATATTATAATTTATGATAATCCCAGCTCTTGAAAGCTCTCCAACCCACACTGCTTCAATAAATATACGTTAAAATCTATTAACTGCCTCATTTGACACTTAACTACAAACAAGTAATCAGATTTTTTAGAAACCACGTTTAGCGCTCTTTTTCACCTTCGTCCTTTTCGGATTTAACGGCTTTCTAGTGAAAGGACGGCAGTATTAATAATAATTATTATTTATTTATTTGTCAGAAAACAAATGTTCCATAATGGTTAGTAACAATCGAAAACTCATAAACTATGTTAGTAGGCTCAAACAACACAAAATCAACATTACAAAATTAAATTGAATTTGAAAATTAACATCAAGTAATATTAGTCTGTAGGTGAACCATACAGCAGTGGTTCAGGACAGACAGTCGAAACGTTCAGAAAACTCTTTTAGGATACTATTGAGGCTGCCCCGCATCCTACTACTAACCAGGGATGTGCCCCGCTTGCGCATGATTAGTATTATGGGTCGAATAGCTACTTTTTTTTAGCCTATATTGTCCCACCGCTGGGCAAAAGCCTCCCCCATAGCCTTCCACTCTTCCCTCTGTGTGGTTTTTTCCGTCCAATTCGTCACAAACGCCTCTAGGTCGTCACACCAGCGTTTTCTAGGCCTCCCTCGGCGGCGACGCCCGTCTTCGCCAGAGTCATCACGCATTGCGTGATGACTCTGGCCCATCGGTTCTGATCCATCCTGCAGACATGGCCTGCCCTATCCCACTTCAAGCCAGCAGCCTTATTTCCTACATCAGCGATTCCAGATTTTGAGCGTATTGTGGTATTACGTATTCACAACGACAAAACTATAACTTACTAAATTCAATCACTATGTCTTGAAGGCAGGGTTCTGTAACAAACAAGAATTGAATCAATTTAAATTTTATCTTATTATGATTGTGATTTTAATATAAATTTTTATGGTAATTTTCTTTACTTTTTTGGTTTTAATGTTTTTTTTTTAACACTGGTTTTACTTCATTGTTTCTTTTTTATTTTGTTTTAATAGCATTGTATGGATCAAGTTATCTGAATTAAATGCTTTATTTATTTATTAAACCATTTCTCTCGAAGTTACGGTCTGTTGAAAATTACACAAAATTTTTGTTTTTTTAGTACCCTTAATTTTTTCTGTAATTAGTGTAAACAAAAATGAATCGCCGAAATGTATGTACGCGCATAACTTCCGAACTAATGTACCAAATTGGATGATTCTTTCCTTTTTGTGTTTTACTTTTAGGACAAGGTTTGTATAAAATAAAATATTTATTTAGGTAGATATGAGGGTGGAGTGATAAGTCTGGTAAAAAGCTATTTTCGAATACAATTATCGCAAACGGCATGTAACCACCTTGTTCACAACTCTTTTGTGAATTTCGAGTGTTGAACATTATTTTTTGCGCAAAAATCTATTACGGAAACGAAACGAAGGCTTGATAAATATTATGGGGACTCTGCTCCGTCGATTAAAATGATTCATAAATGGTTTACGGATTTTCGGTGTGGTCGTACAAGCACAAATGATGCTGAACGCCCAGGACGTCCAGTTGAGGTCACTACTCCAGAGATGATCGCTAAAATCCATGACATAATGTTGAACGACCGAACAGTAAAAGTGAGCGAGATAGTCGAGATAGTAGGCATCTCAGACGAACGTGTGCGCAATATCTTACACCAACATTTAGATATAAAAAAGCTCTCCGCGCGATGGGTGCCGCGTTTACTGACTATTGATCAAAAACGCATGCAAGTTACCACTTCGAAGGCAGGTTTGGGATTGTTACAACGGAATAAATATGATTTTTTGCGTCGTTATATAACGGTAGACGAAACGTGGATCCACCACCATACACCAGAAACCAAGGAACAATCGAAACAATGGATTGCTAGGGGCAAACCAGCTCCGAAGAAGGCCAAAGCAGTTTTATCGGCCAATAACAATGATATATTAAAACTATAGATACGTTGTCCGACCTCAAAAATGACAACATGAAATGAAGCCAATTGGCCACATCGCGCTTAGTTACGCACCAACCTCTCGCGCGACGCTACGTTTGTTCTTAATTTAAATCGTGTGTGTAAACCTGCGCGAAACATAAAGAAAACAGGCATCAACAGGCATCCCGCTGTACGGTGTCATATTTTCTTTCCGTTTCTTTACGCGTAAAAGTAGTTATATAATATTTTCGCCGTTTTGAAGCGCCGCCATGTTAGTTCATGACGTGTCTATAATTATAATACGTCATTGGCCAATAAGGTGATGGCTACAGTTTTCTGGGACGCACGTGGGGTAATTCATAGTGACTACGTAAAGGGTAAAACGATCAATGGCGAATATTATGCCAATTTAACCAAATTTTACCTGAAAAACGGCCGCATTTGGCTAAGAAGAAAATCCTCTTCCACCAAGACAACGCACGAGTGCACACCTGCGCGATTGCCGTGGCCATTTTACATGAGTTGCGATATGACTTGCTATCTCACCCACCATATTCGCCAGATTTGGCCTTACGACTATTTTCTGTTAAAAAAGTTAAAGTTATCTCCTTGTTTCATTTTTACCAGACTTTTGACTCCGCCCTCGTAGTAGACACGAAAAAGGGCATAACAACGCATGCGCGGTACAGCTAGTATGAAATAACCAACTTACCGGAAGAAAAGAGCGCTTCGGAGACCGGGACCGCAACAGCAGTTGGTTCTATGGGGTTAGGTTCTGCAACAAACAAGTTATCATATAGCAAAGATTAAAGTGAAACCTTCAAGGTAGCCCGCGAAATGCGATTATTTTTACGTTTTTTTGCAATTTGCCGATGAGTGTCAGGTTGTATGACTTGTATGTTCAATAAAATAGGATTCAACACCGTTACGAATGTTACTTTACAGAGTAATAACGATTAAAATCACCAATACAACCCTCTCAGTTCATATTACTTACTCGAGTGACTATCTGATGAAAAAGGCATTCAAGGAAGTATAATATTAATGAAAATATGAATTTCGCGGGCTATCTTGTCGCATTCACCTTGAACAGGAAAGTTCTAATCCATTGTATAAAATAACCATCTTACCGACACAACCTTCGACTGGTGGAGCAGCCATGACACATGGCTGACGTTCTGGAGATAATGTACTGAAAAACAAATTAGCTATTAATCATCGTTCTTACAAATAGAATAGTACAAATAATGCTTAAATGTAGAGACATACTGCCAGACTAGTACTTTGCAGTTTGAACGTTAAGTAGACTTCAAAGGGGATCGGACAAAATGAACTAATTAGTCCGTCAGATACATTCCCAAAAAATTTTGAATAAATACTTTTTCTTTTTTCACAAAAAAAAAATCAAGACGATACAGTGCTTCGAAACTCGTGAACTCCTCGAAAACATCACATGTCAGTACATTTTTACCTACAAGTGTCGTCACAATCACAAGCCCCCACTCATCATCTTTGACGCGTTTTATCTTCGCCAATTTATATTAATTTGATAAAACAAAAAACACGTATCCAATATTTTTCGGTTATCTAACTGACGTAATAAACCTTTGAGGGGGTGGGTATGAGGAATAGGGTGTTAAGCTCCTCATCTCCAATAGAAATGGGAGGATCCTCCGACCAGACGAGTGTATTGCCTGGTGGGCTATGCCCGACATCTGCAAGTCGGGATTTTCTATACAGGCTAATGACGCGGATAACTTTGATAGCGCGATGCAGGACTTGCCATTAGTTCGCATGTGTTGCGATAGATGTCGCTTTCGCCACAAACAGAATCATATTTTTTTGACTCAGTCCGATCCCCTATTATGACAAAGTAAATTGTTAAGTAGATGTCCGTGATAGAAAGAAACAAAGATTCACTATTATCATCATCGGCCTCTCATGTTTATAATCCACCACGCGTGCCCAGTGCTGGTTGGTAGATATCACATGTTTTCGAATTGTTTGGTTCTAAGACATGGTTTCCTCACGATGTTTTCCTTCACCGTTTTGAGAGCAGCGATGATGAAATAAATAACACAAAGCGATGCGCCCAGGACTTACTGTTCGTAAGTTGGGGCCGCAACCATTGGGCCACCACAGCTCCCAAACAAACAAAAATTAGCTGAAAATATTTACTTTGTTATCTGTTTGCTCGGCGATGTGTCTGGCAAAAGCGGCCGGTCAGGATGTCCCAAAGAGTGAAGCTTTCGGACATTAAGTTTTCGACGAACTGCTGTGGGCAGTCCAGCCTGCAGACCGTGTGTTACCTTCCTTTTTGCCCTGATCTTGCAGATAAAGTCTTCCAAAGCGGGACTGCAAACAATTATGATACATAGTTGTTAAACATTAAAGATATTTTTTTTAATTCTCTGGAATATTAAACTCAAGGTTGGCCAAAGGGCGATGGAACGAACGTATTAGGTATAAAGCTGGGCGAAAGAATACACAATACGCTCAAAGACTGGAATCGCTGATGCTGGCAATAAGAATAAGTGGGGCATGTCTGTACGATGCATCGGGACCAATGGGCCAGAGTCGCCGAGGGAGGCTGGCGTGACGACCTAGAAGCGTTTGTGACAAATTAGCCGGAGATAACCGCACAGAGGGAAGAGTGGAAGGCTAAGAGGGAGGCTTTTGCCCAGCAGTGGGACAATGCAGTGTGTTATGTAAGCCGAGAGACATATTGAAGGAGGGTATTCAGTAGTCGATTCTCATCCCAAACATTTTTGGTATGGTTCTGTCTGTTAGGTATTTATCAGTTTTTTTATGTTCATATTATTATTAGTGTCATGTAAGCAGCCCTATTGCGGGTTTGAATATGTCCCTCGTTTAAACTTACGAGTACATACTGACTTACACATTAATTAAACGAAGTTACAATTTGGTGAGTATGTACGATACGATGTATGTACAAATACAAAAAAAAAGTAGTTTAAAAACTAGAAAAACCCGGATGAAAAAACTGAAAAGCAGAAAACAAGCACATTTTTTGGAAGCAGGCAGGGTATTTTCATTTCATAATTTAATATTATAGTCTGATTTGAACAAGACAAAGAAGCGAATATAAGTGAACTAGAAGTGCGATATTTAGGTAAATAGTGATCGATAGTTTATTTGTGATTGTGCCAAGTGTGTGCTAACATATAAACCTAACCTATTGAAGTTAGGGACCGACCGGAGGGTCGGTTTCGGTTTCGGCTAGTTTCAGCCATAAAAACTAGGTTAGGCCACAGTTTCGGCCAATAATTGGACGAACCTTCGGCCGCGCCGAAACTAGGTGTTCATGAATTGTCGCGCGTCATTCGGCTAACTTTGAGTGAGTGAATAATATGTGATTGCCAGTTGAGTTCGCTAGCCGGCGCGATCGTGATGATTTGGGGTTATGTGAATTACTATAAAACAAAATAATTTATTTTTACTTATGATTAAAGATGTTGTATTTTTGTGGCATTCATTAGTCTTGTCCTCCAGTGGAATATAAATAGATTGTAAGTTCTTATAGAATAAAATTCATTAGATATTTTACTTGGTTCTGTTCAGCCCTAGAACTCATACAATATGAATTCATTTCATTTCATTTATTTATTCATCAAAAAATGTTCATTGTGTTAGAATTTTACAAAAACAAATACACATTAACCAACAACAGTAGTAATAAAATCAAATATAGGTAAAGCAAACAAAAAAATGTTTATGTAGCAATTAATGTAACACTTAATAGATGTGTGAACATACCTGTGATGTTTGATTCAAACATTACTTTATTTGTTTGTAATTGTTATTGAATTCAATTTTGTACCCGTATTCAAACCACCCTGCAATTCGAATACAAAACTATCTCCGGTGATTTAACTTTTACCGTAAAAAACCTTTAGTACTACACAACTGGAAAAATATAAGGGATTAACAAGAACTCAAACATTAGAGAAATTTTCAACAGGACGTAACTTCGAGAGTAACGGTTGTAAAAAAAAAAATTCTATGGTATACGGAAAAAATATTTTTGCTTAAATAAGGATCGAATACTTTGTTAATTTAGCTTTAATTTCATTTTTTATATAGAAGTGGACGTATCAAGGTGTATACGTCCACTTCTCGCAGAGATATCGGTCTTCAAATGGAAAAGGATCCTTTTGTCTTTGATATCGAACTCAGCCAATGAGAGAGTCACCCAATGATCGGGATACTTTACTTTTTTGAAAAATTCGATCGAGTGATGCAAACGAAAAAACGGCCGGCTGGATTAATTTAGCTCTTAGTAGGGTTTTTATGGACATATTGAACTGTAAAAGAGACACATTATTGGTTTCCGCAATATTTTCGATCCAGCGCTAGATTTTCCAAAAAATCACCAAAAGCCGCAAATATTGTTGCATTTTCAAATACATGTTACAAAAAGAAAAAAAAAACAATGGCTAGTCGTAAAAGGGATCCATTCAAGTTCTTGAAACCTATCATTAACTTTCTGTGCGATCATTGGTTGCTGAGATGTCGATATCAAAGACAAAAGGATCGTGATGGCCTAAGAATTCATTAAAGCTGTCTTGAGTGCGGCAGTTAGAGGCATGTGTGGAACATTACGCGCCGCCTTCTCCGGTTCAGTCTGTTGGGGCCCCTAGACCCGTGTAGGAGCTGGAAGATGACGGGACGTCGTGGATGGCTTCCTCGCCAATTGGCGTGAAGAAGCACACCATAACGAGCAGGGGAAGGAGTGGGGGGAAGGCCTGTGTCCAAGAGTAAGAGTATACGGCCTAAAAATTAAAAAAAAATAAGTACTCTAAAATTAAATGCAGTTTAATAAAAAAAATTAAAAACTTAACTTATTAATAATTCTAAACATGTCAAATCGTCAAACTTATGTACAAAATTCTAATTTAAATCACATAATACTCCATAGTACATTAAGTCAATGTTATTATTAACTAAATCCTTCTTCATCTACTTCCAATTTTATTTCTACTTCGCCAGGCAGAGAGCCTCTGAAAACAAAGATAATTATTAATTTTACAGGTTATCTTGTCATTACATAATCACTAGGGTGGAACGAATTTTTCGAATTTTGATTTGGTATAGTGATAAAAAGTTGCCAATTGTCATCACTTACCTCCATAAAAATTATAAATATTTATTAGATAACGGTAAGACATCAAAAATATCAATTCAGGGTTATTTTCACACTGGTTCAAACCATGGTCCGGGGTTATAGGGAATAGGACGCCATCGCCACCTTTTGCGAAGCAGTGATGCTAGCAAAGAAGGTGGCGGAACGTGAGAGGGAAAAAACCTCTCGTCCCAGCCGCCGCGGGAGGTGCTCCGAGCGTGCGGCGGGGGCCACGTGATGGCTTCCGGCCACCGTAGGCGTGGGTCTGTGGACGGTGAGTAATGGACTAGCTCGCCGTCCGTCCGTCTTATGACGACGACAGGCCGTGTCGACGGCGCCTTCGTGTTACACACGCGCCTCAAATATACATGTTCGGTTTTTAGTCAGTAGAAGTCTGACACACCCTTCCGCTCCGCCCAAAGCGGGAGGAGTTATTTGACGATTTCTCCAAAAAAAGGAGGGTATTTTCAAGGCCTACAGAGTAGTACAAAGTTTATTAAAATAAATTATTTATTTTTCAAAATCATATTGAAATTGCTGATAACTGTTGACAATCAAATATTTCATTGTTAAACTATATTTTGGCTCAGTAACGGAGAGGCAAAGTCCAAGATAAAGCGAGGAGCGCCCGATAAGTATTTTGTGATAGTGCTCAGTTGAAAGAGAATATTGTACCTACGCACGAAAATGTGATAAAATTCTACGAAAGGGTTTCTAAAGAATCTACTTTTTTGGGTAGTTTTAGACGAGTGAGTGGTGGTGGTGGGAGGAGTGTGTCAGTGGAGTTAGAGGGTCTCTGGCGGGGCTAAAGATCTCAAGCTAGAAATTCTAAATTATTTAGTGATATTCGTATTTATTTAAGGCAACTTTTCCCTGGTTATTCAACTCAAACTTCGAATAAATATAAACCTATAAGGCCCACTTGTACCAAAACTTTGAGTAAAATAAATAACTCGAGGTTTACTAACTCAGTGTTAATGTTCTAAATTTTTAACTCGCATATTAAGTTGCACCAGTAAAAATTAACCCCGAGTCAACTAACCCTAGTCTTGTCATGTTCATTCATTATTTTAACATCTGGCAAAATATATCTCTCTCTCTCTCGCTCCACAGTACTTTGATTATGTCTACTTCTTTATGTCAGATTAAAAAAATACACGTTGTTTTTTGTCGCGTTATATTGACTTTACAGTTATTATTTTGTGAAATAATTTAGGCAGACGGACGCGGAAGATCTTCAAAATGGAAAAGAAACCTCGGTTACGTGGCCTAAATTTCACAAATAGCGACAATTTGTTACTGTGCGATGTAGTAGAAAAATATAAACACATTGTAGAAAACAAAAAAACTGATGGAGCCAACATTCTACAAAAACAAAAAGCTTGGTTGGGAGTAGTAAAAGATTTTAATTCTATGCAGTCTATTGTAAAAGGAGTTCACTGAAGAGGCACTAATCACTGAAAATGTAATGTAGGTCACATGCCTACATGTGACCTACCTACATTACTTTTTATTCGCATTTGTATATTGCAGTTTATTTTCAATTTTATCTAATATTTATAGAGAACAGTTTCTTTTTGTAGACGAAATATTCTATGAAAACCTTTGTCTCTTAGTAAAAATGATCAGTCCGTTCTGCAATTCTTCTGTTATAAAAGTGAACTAATGTAGTCGATGATCTCTTCATCATCATCAGACAACAATCATTCGTTTATCATTTTCAGAACAAAATAAAACCGATATCACTGAATGCAACAAACACGAGACACAACTAAAGCGCACTTAGCCTGAAATATCTCAATTTTGACATTACTAACCCAGAGTTAGTTGACTTAACCCTCGCACATCAGTGGGTTAAATAATTAAAAATTTAACTCATGGTTAAGCCTTAACTCTTGATGGTGCAAGACATAATTAGAATTTAACTCCAAAGTAGTATTTACCTCTGGGTTAACCGTGTTAACCCAGCCTGGCGCAAGTGGGCCTAAGTGTTCCAAAGTAAAAGGGTAGTTGATTAAAAACAACTAATTAATCCGTCAGATAGATTTTCAAAAAATATTAGTCACATATTTTTTTCTCTTTGCACGTAAACCAAAAATAAAGACGATGCAGTGCTTTTAAAACTCATGTGACGTCACAGTTCGGTACATTTGATACCAGAAAGTTATGTCTCAAGCTTTTGACACGTTTTATTTTAGTCAATTCTTAGTAATTTGATAAAACTAAATACACGTATCCAATATTTTTCGATAATCTAACAGACGGACTAAACAGAACCATATTGTTTTAGTCAGCAAAACATCCCTATTCACAAAAAAAATCACGCCTGTACTACAAGCAGGGTTAGGCAGAGGTATATACCTATTTATACCTTTCAGTGCACCCACGTTTCGCCAGATAAGTTTAACTTGCAACAAGATAGACCGTGCGACTGTTCTGTGGTAATCTGTTATCGTGGCATGGAAATGTGAAGCGAACGAATAGGGTACTTAGTTAACAAAAAAAATCTAATTAGTCCGTCATAGATTAC
The DNA here is from genome assembly GCA_932274075.1 of Diarsia rubi. NCBI lineage: Eukaryota > Metazoa > Arthropoda > Insecta > Lepidoptera > Noctuidae > Diarsia > Diarsia rubi. The sequence continues at coordinate 4,181,465 of OW026441.1, forward strand.
CAAAAAATATTGGACACGTATTTTTTCTTTTTTCACGTAAACAAACAATGAAGACGATACAGTGCTTTGAAAACTCGTGCGACGAGTCATGGTCTAAGACATTAGCACGAAATTTTTTTGCGTGCGTTTTATCTTCGTAATTTTTTATTGATTTGATAAAACAAAAAATACGTATCCAATATTTTTCGATAATTTAACAGACGGACTAATAAGAATCACATTTTTTTAAATAAGTAATCATACCTATTATGAAAATGTTGAGTATGAATGGAGATGTCTATAAGAGTAGAGGAAGACCAAAGAAACGATGGATGGACTGTGTGAAGGATGATATGGCTAGAACGGAGGTGACTGCTGACATGACGAGTGATAGGCAAGTATGGAAGAGTAAGACGTGCTGCGCAGACCCTAAATTAAGTCATTTATTAAAACTAGGCTGATAATCAGCACTTTTCGAACGTCAACATTTATTTACAAGAGACAGTCCCCCAAAACGCACACCCTTCGACACTTCTTAGTGTTTTAGCCGGGAAGAAGTGGCGGAACAAACTCCCCAGCAACACATCTGTCTGTTAGGTTAGAAGAACCAGACTCAATACAATGGTGAGGTGTAAGTTAATATAACGATTTACTACAGATGCATCACAATAATAAAAAAATATACAGAGTTGATGTGAGAGAGGGGCATTAAATACACTACGTATACTATACGTGTTTAGTATTAATTCGATACGGTACAAAAATAAAAAGCACCAAAAACGAGTTTTTTTTTTTTCAAATAAACTAAATAGCTTACAATTCAGAGTAAAACGCAAACACTCTTTATAAATAAGTTTAACTGACCTTAGATACCTAGGTAACAAATTGACAACGTCGCACGCGCGCGTCGCGTCAAAGCGGTCAGGCGGCACGTCAAAGCGGTCAGGCGGCGTGTCAGAGCGGCAACAACGCATCTCAGATTTATCGTTTTAAGGTGGATGACCTATGCGTATAGACATAATCAGCTGTTAGGACTGATACATCGTGTTCAAACGGGGTAAAAACTCAAAAATTATTTGTGACTAAACTAATGCTCCTATTTAATTGATTTTTGGTACAGAGCTTGAAAATGGTACCTAGTTTATGCTGTTTAAAGGAAAGCCTCTCTGTCGTATCAACTTTGTATAACAATTAAAAGAAAAATTATGTATAAATATCACTACAATATAATTTTACAACTAGAACAGATTATTATGATGTTTTCACCAATGGATAGAGTTGGTTCTTGATTACGTAATTTTTTTCGGAATTCATTCCCATATGAGAGTTAAATAAGATGAAACTTGGTTGGGATATTATTCGACATCCACGTGGGTGAAGCCGCGGGCATCAGCTAGTAACAAATAAATAGTGATAAGGGCAGGAGACTGATTACTGACGACAGACCGCGCGTTATTATTCAGTGACGCGCTCCTTCCCTCATAGTCACGTAAATGATGCATTACTTAAGTAGGTACTTACTCTTCTGTTGCCCTGCGTTTGCTTCTCGAAGCTGCAGAACTTGAACACTCGGCTTGTGTCTGTTGCCTGCACAAAAATATTACATTACTTAGCATTATCAACGTACATTGTTTTCACAAATTATCACGGTAATATAACTTCTCTGACTGAATCAGACTTTGATAACAGTATCAAAGGCTTTAATACATGGACCGCACGATCCCCGCGTAGAGCCTCCGGCAGGAGGCGTTTGGCCCCCCCAGATTGGGCAAGAGCCACCTAAAGGCAGCCCCGGCCCGCTCCAGTCTGGGAGCCAAACGTCGGAAATGCTCCACGAAGTTCCACCGGCTGTCGAGGACGAGTCCTAGGTACTTCAAAGTACACTCGACGCCGATGGGAACCCCTCCCACCATTAACTGGGATCCCGACGGCAGCGCATTCCCACGTCCATGGAAGCCCATGGCCTCCGACTTGTGAAGCGCCACCTCGAGACCCAGCTGCCGGATCCTCTCTACGACTATCGCAACCCCGCGGGTCAAATTGTCGGCCGCCGCCTCGTACGACCCACCCTGAGCTAGCACCAGCGTATCGTCCGCGTAGCAGACCACGCTGACGCCGCTAGGGAGGTCGGCGCGCAGCACCCAGTCGTAACCGATGTTCCACAAGGGCGGCCCCAGAACCGATCCCTGTGGAACACCGCACGACATCTCTCGCCGGTTCCACTGTCCGTCTTGACCAGGGTAGATGACAACCCTGTCTGTCAAATAGTCCCCGACCACACGACGAAGGTAGGTCGGCACCCGGTGATACCGGAGTGCCTCCCCAATGCAGCTCCAGGGCATAGTGTGTGTCCCTTTACGGGGCACCGGTGTGGGCGCCTGCTTTGAGGAAGCGGGCCGCCCACTACCTGAACGTGCCCCAAAAGGTCATGGCCGTCAGGATGGTACGGGGGTACCGCACGATCTCCCGCGAAGCGGCGAACCTCCTTGCCGGATTGCCGCCGTGGGATCTGGAGGCGATAGTCCTCGCGCGCCTGCATCAATGGCGCGCGGAGGCGCTGCGCCGGGGGGTCACTCCGCTGCCGCGGCAAATTGCTGCGCGGCGGACAGACCTCCGGTGCGATCTCATGGCGACATGGAGACAGCGACTGTCGCAACCCCGTGCAGGGCACGCCACGATAGTGGCGGTAAGTCCCCTCTTTGAGGAGTGGCTTGAGAGGCGCCACGGCGCCCTCACCTTCCGTCTGACGCAGGTCCTCACCGGACACGGTTGTTTCGGGAGGTACCTGCACCGAATCAGGCGGGAGGAAACGCCCGGATGCCACCATTGTGAGGATCGGCCGGAGGACACGGTGGAGCACACAGTGGAGGTGTGCCCCGCTTGGGCGGAGCCCCGCCGTGTTCTCGTAGCGGCGATCGGCGGCGGCGACCTCTCGCGCCCGGCCCTGGTGCAAGCCATGGTCCGGGACGAGGAGGAATGGGACGCCGTCGCCTCTTTCTGCGAAGCAGTGATGCTAGCGAAGGAGGTGGCGGAACGCGAGAGGGAGAGAACCTCTCGTCCCAGCCGCCGCGGGAGGCGCTCCGGGCGTCGGGGGTCCCGCGATGACCTCCGGCCACCGTAGACGCGGGCCTGTGGACGGTGAGTGATGGGCTAACTCGCCGTCCGTCCGTCTCACGACGAAAACAGGCCGTGTCGACGGCGCGTTCGTGTTCCACGCGCGCCTCAAAGAGATGTCAGCAACATGGGAGGGGCCCGAAAGGGCCGACGCCTGTCGGGGCCGCGGGTAGTCCAACGGTTATCGCGGCCTCGACATAGAGGGCGAAGAAGGAACATGGGTGGTTTTTAGTCATTAGAAGTCTGACACTCCCTTTCGCTCTGCCCAAGAGCGGGAGGGGTTATTCGATGATTTTACACCCACCAAAAAAAAAATAAAAAAAAAGGCTTTCATACATCCGTCGGGGGTTCGAGTTGTTCGAAAGAGATACCGCGGCCTCGACACAAAGGGCTTAAAAGGAACATGGGTGGTTTTTAGTCAGTAGAAGTCCGACACTCCCTTTCGCTCTGCCCAAGAGCGGGAAGGGTGATTTGATGATTTCCCAAACCCAAAAAAAGGGTTTTCATACTCTGTGTATTAAAACCCTTTTTTTTGGGTCCTTCTTTTTGATATAGGTAGGAAATCATTAAATGACTTCTCCCGCTCCGGGCGGAGCATAAGAGAGTGTCAGACTCTTACTGACTAAAAACCCATTCATGTTTTGTTCCAATGCCCTTAGGCCCGGTATCTACCAAAGCGGAGACGAGAGGAGATGTGCGGAAATCGGCCGATCACATTAGTTAAAATGAACATCTGGTCTTTCGCCTTTCCTGTGATTGGTCGAATTTGGCACATCTCTCCGCTCTGCTCGTCTCCGCTTTGGTGGATACCGGGCCTAACGTCGTAAATTGTCCACCGCCGCCGCCGCGGGACCGTCACCGAGAACGAGATTATTTCGGGCCGAGTTTAAGATGACGTGACGGCGATGATGTGTCCACCGCGCCGATATATCGGTGGCTCAGTTCTTGAGCTTTGTCGTGCGTGGTAGTCGCGATTACATTTTAAGTAGAAATAAAACAAACTAGGAGGATGTCAAGTTTCAATCGGCGAAAATAGCTTCTTTAGAGAAAGAATTTTGGATTCATCCGCTAATACGTTAACGACACATCACAGGAGTGTTTTATTTACGTCACGACAAGTTGCGACAGTATGAACAAAACTAGAAAAATAGAACACAAAATAAATAGAGGCGCGAACAATGAAAATTGCTTTGCTTTGTTTATTGTTATACAACAAATTACTTATAATATTGCAAATTCTTACAAAAATGTCGAGTGACAATAGTGATTTGACTCCGGCGTACATTAAATCCGAAGCCATTGGCATTATCCCTCGCTCAACTAGAGTTAGCTCGCTCAGCTAGAATCCATCCGTGTTCAATATTATTATTATTATTTTTGGTTCTTTTTGTTTCTTCGCATTTAAGAGAGCATAAGAAACCTTACACGCGGGTCGAAACCAAGGATGTAAGGTGTAATTTAGATAGAGAAAGTGGATGATAATGTAGAAGAAGTCAGGAACTTTCGGTGATTCGACAGGTGTTGAGAATGGTGGCTTTTTGAAGCATGTAAAGTGTGTGAGTAGGCATCTGTAGTGTGTTGAGGCTTTGTGTGAGAGATTTTGGTATAATACCAGTAGATGAGAGAACAATGGGGACTATATGAACAGTTTGTACATTCCATTGAGTTTTAATTATAATGGCAAGATCTTGGTACTTACCGAGCTTTTCGGATATTGTGGATTGGATATTATGTGAGTTAGGTATTGCTATGTCTATCAGATAGGCTGTTTTATTAGTTTAGTCGTGAATGGTTATGTCGGGTCTATTGTAATGAATTGTTTTATCAGTTATTATAGTATTATTAGCCATTTGTGTCCCACTGCAGGGCAAAGGCCTCTCTTCCCTTCCCGTGTTCAATAGTCCAAATAAATTAATGTAGGTACCTATTTGCTTGCTCATTTCAAATTTCAACTTGTAGGTACGTTTTTAATAAATAAAACTTACAATCAAATATTAATTTTAGTTCTTTGTAATAATAAATTAAACGGTGAAGTCGCCATTTTGTAAAATAAAAAGATAAAAAGATGGAACGGTCATAGACTACTAGAATGAGTCTAGTAGTCTATGACCGTTCGCGATTGTTAGATGCACGCGCATAGGAAAACGGATTATTTTTCCCGCCATTACGTAAAAGAATTCACAACTCCTGTCACACAGTTAAAAATGTTTTTTTTTGTATTATTTTCTTCACAAGTATGTTCTAAAACGTCGTATGATAAACGTGTGTATTGATGATTACAGTCTTCGGCTCTCTAAAGATTCTCACCTGACGGCTCGGATCTCAATGGCGCCTCAGCGGTAATCACCAACATTACACACTTGTACCATAATGTAGGTACTATTCTTTCTCTCTTTTCTAACTAAAATGTGTAGTAAAAAGTGAGGACTTACTTTTCCAGTTTATCATCATCATCTTGTTGTTCAAGCTTTATATCTAAAGCAATTGGGTCTCTTTGTTTCCTAAAAACAAATAAAATTATAAGTATACATTAATTCCTACTATCAATAAAAAAAAGTAATTTTTTTTTTATTAGATTTGTATTAAAACTCTTTCACCGTTGGGAAGCTACACTATCCCCGGGTGACATACCTACTACCCTATTTTTTACCCCTGTATTCATTCCCACGGGAAAAAGAACTACGCGAGTGAAACCGCGTGACGTCCGCTAGTATCATCATAATCAGCTTAGTTCACACTGCTGAGTTGACATAAAAAAATTGATCAAATGATGCCTCCCGCTCTGGGCTGAGCTGTAGGGAGTATCAGACTTCTACTGACTAAGAACCACCCATGTTCCTTATTAGCCCTTTATGTCCAGGGCCGCGGTATCTCTTTTGAACAACCCGCAGCCCAGGCAGGGGAAACATAACCCATACTTGGCAGACACCTTTTTTTTTAAGTTCAGTCTAGGAGACTGTCATCTGCTTAAACGAACAAGTCCTCGCCTTGAGTTTAAGGTCTCCAGCCAGCGGCATGTAACTTATAGACTAACTGCCACACTCAGAGATGTTTAATGATTACTTAAGCCCTCACAAGATTTGACATACAAAATGTTTACTACCTCGGCTTAGGACGTCACTAGGGGAGGGGGCAGCGGGACAGGCTGGTTATAAGAGAGATTTATTCAGTGGCTGGTTTAATACTATGGGCTCGGCTTCGCGAGCTAGCTGGCAAGGGTCGTGTCGGGGAGGGAGTTCAACCACAAATGACTCGTATAAAGAACTTGACTTACTTGTTCGTGTCATCATCGCTAGGTTCCACCTTCACTGCCGGTACGAAAATTTCAGGTTCGTCACTGAAAATTAAAAAATATATTGTTAGAATCCCATATAATAGGGCACGAACCTGTTGTCATCAACCGGTCACCATTCCCCGATGGTTGCTACTGACAACTTCCTGATGAAATATTCAAACACCTTATGCACAGCAGACGCGCTTGTGATCACTAAACAAATGAAGCAGTCTGTTGAACAAACATATATATTTAAAACATCGTATGCTTTTCCCAAATAAAAGGTGGTAAGGATACTGACGACGTTGATCGCAACAAGGTCGCCCCTTATTTTTTTGTTGTATGCGATGGGCGTACTCTTGACCTCAATCTTGCCCTAGGGGCAGAGATGAGGACGACGATGAAACGAGCTTACAAAGAGGAAGACTATTTACTCGCGACTTAAATAGATTAGGGTTATAATATATGAACTCAGCACAACCGACGCAGGCAGGGAGTTCCACTCTTTGGCTGTGCGCATAATAAAAGGCTTAGCAAAGCGCTTATTTTATGGGACTTTATCATAACTGGGACTAGATGTTAGCTTAAAAGCTTTTTTCTAAATACCCTAAGTATTTCCAGTGCACATTAAAGTGGGAATGTTTTTTATTTCTCGCGAAGTCCATTGTTTGGGATGTCGTTGGATACGTCTTTAAAAAATATAGCGAGTTTGCTCAAACACTTTTTCGATTATGGGATTCGTTTGTGAAATATTAAGCTGTAAAGTGAAATTTTTTTTGAGACTCAAGTCTGGTTACCCAAACTATCTACCTATACCTACGGGTTGTGTAAAAAAAAACAAAGAGCATATAATTATAACGAAAATAAAAGGAAAACTATCACAGTTATGAAGGCTTTATAGAGTTTAAAAGTAATAGTCGACCTACTTATAAAATGTACTTGCATAAAACATTTTATTATACATAATGTATGGGAGCGCACGTCTCAAAACTCTAAATTAATGTAAGTTTGTTTTATTTTTACAATAGAAATCATCGTTTGGAGGCAGGTAGGCAGGGTGGTTAATCAGTTTAGTAACTTCACATATTTTGATGCGCAACTACGGAACCCTACATCGTGCGTGGGCCGACATGCACTTGGCCAGTTTTATTTGTATGCCGTGTCAGTGTGAAAACAAGGCATAGCTACGTATATCGACGACTCGAAGGCGAGTTAGGGAAACACAAACGATTTTTTGTTCGACCCATTTGCACTCAGTATATGGGTAGAAATTATTTTGATTTGTGTATTGGTATTATGGAAAAAACATGATTATTGTACAGGTCGCGCCACGTAAAATGAACGCTGGGGGTCAAGCTGCGCTTTAGGCGATTTATCGGTCTATTTGGTGGTATGAGGTAGGGGCCAGATGGACCAATAGCGTACCGGAAAAAATGCGATGCATTTTTGGCGATACGCTATTGGTTCGTCGTTCTCAAAATACTATCGCGCACAAAAGTTTTACGAAATAGTTTTACATAACAATTGAGAAAAAAGATTTATGACGTAAATTGTTTTTTGAAGAGTGAGGCTGATAATAATATTATTGATAATTTAAAACAATGCATGAAACGGACCGCAGAGGAAACAAAATGTTGCGAGTCTACAGTAAGAAGAATTGTGTTTTTAATGAAACACATTTACAACACACAAAACTTGTTTTAATTCCATTCAATAATATTTTATTTAATTTATTTTTCGATGTCAACCTACTATTAAGCAATATAGTTCAAAAATAAAACAATAGGCATAGTAGCCCCCCCCCCCTTTCCCCTCATCGTTCATTTTATGTGGCGCCAACTATAATAACTTACTTAATGTTGAATGCAGGAGGTTCTGTCATCGCTACCAATGTCCTGAAAAAATAAAACATTAAGTATTATAATAATAATATTTCTTTATTTCAGATATCAGAATCCATACTTAATAAAATTCACAGCACACACGATATTTTAAACTTTAGTATGCAGGGGGCTCGAGGGTGATAAAATCGATCTAGCTATGTTTCATTTCTAAAAAATACGATTAACCAAAAATACCGAGTCAAGGTCAGTCAACGAGAGCGGCGATCGGCGGCGGCGACCTCTCGCGCCCGGCCCTGGTGCAAGCCATGGTACGGGGCGAGGAGGAATGGGACGCCGTCGCCTCCTTCTGCGAAGCAGTGATGCTAGCGAAGGAGGTGGCGGAACGCGAGAGGGAGAGAACCTCTCGTCCCAGCCGCCGCGGGAGGCGCTCCGGGCGTCGGGGGTCCCGCGATGACCTCCGGCCACCGTAGACGCGGGCCTGTGGACGGTGAGTGATGGGCTAACTCGCCGTTCGTCCGTCTCACGACGAAAACAGGCCGTGTCAACGGCGCGTTCGTGTTCCACGCGCGCTTCAAAGAGATGTCAGCAACATGGGAGGGGCCCGAAAGGGCCGACGCCTGTCGGGGCCGCGGGTAGTCCACCGGTTATCGCGGCCTCGACATAGAGGGCGAAGAAGGAACATGGGTGGTTTTTAGTCAGTAGAAGTCTGACACTCCCTTTCGCTCTGCCCAAGAGCGGGAGCCTTATTCGATGATTTTACACCCACGAAAAAAAAAAAAAAAAAGGTCAGTCAACGATGTACTGTGACTCAAACTTAGCTAGCCTAACTAGAGAACAGACAATGACCAAAACACGTACCAAGAATAATTTCGTTTCGATCGATTCGATCAAAATGTTATAGTAATTTTTACGACATTCTGCGGCTGGGTTTTGATTTTTGAATGGGGAATTTAATTTAAAGTATAAAAGTATATATGAATATTGTTTTACTCCCCATGCATGGCGTTCTCACAACCAATTCAAAAGTCGTACTGTTAGATCTGTCAGTTGATTTTGACAGTTCGGCTGACTTCACATCGTAGAGGTTTCCATACAATACCTACTTGCCTGGTTTTGAGGCTATTTTCGATTTTATAAAATTACTCCGAAAATCGGTTTTAGTTTTAGGAGTTAATATGATAAATGTAGACAATAAAAACCAAATTTTGATGTTGACACAGTTTGGTACGGGATTCCATATATCCATGAACAAGATCTTTTCTATTTTCAAAAAAGCATTCTCGAATTGCCTCTGAAAACATGGCTGTTAAATATTATGTGAAACTTTTGACGCTTTGATGTTTAATTAATGACGGGATTCCATATATCCATGAACATGATCCTTTGATGTACTTAACAACGTACTGCAGGGCTATTGCGTATCTTTTAAATGACAGTGGCTATCATATTGTTTAACTGTCAAATTGGTTATGGTTAAGTACAAAATGGAACCATTTGACAGTAATTGATAGGCACTATGGGTTAGCCACTGTCATTTAAAAGATACGCAATAGCCCTGCAGGTGTCATGATATCTATATCTTTACTAATCCTACTAACATTATAAATGCAAAAGCTCGTGAGGATGGATAGATGTTTGTTACTCTTTAACGCAAAAACCACTGAGCGGATATTGATGACATTTAGCACACAGGTAGTTTATCACCTGGATTAACACATAGGATACTTTTTATTCTGGTAGTGGTGGTTCTGGTGGGACAATTATTAACATCAACGCGGGCGAAGCCGCAGGCATAAGCTAGTATTATACTTTTTGTTTAATGACACGGTTGGTGCAGTGATTGAACGATTGGACTGCTGCGCTGCGTGTCGCGGGTTCGATCCCCGCACGGAACAAATATTTGTATGGCCTACAGATTGTTGTTTCCAGTTTGGGTGTATTTGTGTATGTGAGTTTAAATGTTTGTAAACGCACTCACGATCCAGGAGATATTCCTAGAGTGGAGAAACGTTTAAAAAAAAACTTACTTTTTACGAGGGTTGGGTTGCTCAATATCCTCAGCATTATCATCTGAACTGTCTTCTTCACTTGAACTAAAACAAAAAACGGAATATTTGTTGGCATCTCTCTATCTTGTCATAAGTTCTTGTTAAATACCCTGGCACTTTTCTTTTTAAGGATGGGAAATCATCAAATAATATATGTCCCACTGCACATATAATATGTGCCCCATCTGTGGGACACAGGCCTCCGTTAAAAACAGTTAAATAGTAGGTCAAAATGAAAATCACTTTAACTTTAAAAGAGTTTTTTTTTTTGTTGCATGGACTGTTGCTTTGGACAGGCATACTAAATGCAGTGTTAAAATTAGGCCATCTAATAAAGGGATAATATTTATAAAAAAATAAACATACGTATGTGTTGTCTGTCTGCGTCTCTTGCGAGCTGCCCGTTCTTCCTGAGGCGGTTGCCGTTGCCTCTCCTCATTCCTTCTCTCTTGCTCCTTAAGTATCTGCATAAGCATCGCCTCACTCACTCCGGTGGCCAGCGCAGTCCGTTGACAGAACTGGGAGAGAGGAGTCAGGTCCAGGTCTCCGTAAATCTTTTTTAATTCGTCGTATTCTTGTTCAAAGTAACGGTACACTTTTGCGATGAGTATTTTTGTTTGGTCCTGAGAAAGACATTAATATGTACATTATTGTGAATCTTCAAGGTTTGGCCGGGCTGGGTCGATTTCAGGGATGTCTGACTGATTTACTAATGGTTGGTGGTCAGAACCAGGTTGGAAGATGTTGCATGTCTTCTAATTCTTGGATCTAGGACATGCCGGTTTCCTCACGATGTTTTCCTTCACCGCTGTGAGAGCAGCCGTGATTAAATAAATGCACTTTCCATACATGCATAATATGACCCATTACTTGTAAGTCAGGCCATTACCAGTGGGTAGTTCATAAAAAAACGTAGCAGTTGCAGTCACTTCATGTATCATACTGGTATTCAGCTGACTATAATCACTACCTACATATTATTACTATAATAAACTTTTTAACAAAAAATAAAACCGACTTCGACAAAAAATAAAACACAAAAAAGTGAAAAATAAAGTTTAGAAAAAAAATTGTTTCTGTTTGTTTGATTTATTTTTTGTCGAAGTCGGTTTTATTTTTTGTTAAAAAGTTTTTATATTTTTAATTTTTAGAGATTCACACACGTAAAAATAATTAGGAAAAGGCTAGGCAGATGATGATAGAGTTGGTTCAACTTGTTTCTAGTTTTAATATTACTTACAAAAAATATTAACAACACAATATTGAGAATGAAACAGACTGTTTAGTGTTAGTGTGTTAAAAATGCACATATTATGGAATTTGGCAGCGATGATATTTTATGTTGTATCCTAAGATATCTGTAACAATGTCATCAACACTGAAGGAAAAAATAAGTTTATTTATACTCTCTTGTTAGTTGTACCTGTTGTATCCCTTCTGCAGTGTGTGAGACTTCTGTGTTGCATTTCGGACAAAATACTTTGATTTCATTCTCATTGGTGGATACTTCACTCTGTAAACAAAGTGTTATTGTGTAAATACTTAAAACAAAAATAATATTCTTAATCTACAATGATTTTTTCCACGAAATCCAAGGGCCGAGCAAACAAAAAGTTTATATGTATTGTATAAAATGATCACTTGGTTCGATGAAGGAAATTATCGTCAAAAAAAATCTTCAACAATTTTTCAAATGAAAAACGAGACGTAGTTTATTTGTTTTGGTTCAGAAAGGGCAATGAACGCTATTAACATCTTAACTGGCTGCAACTATAAACTTTTACGGATACTGTTGTAGCAGCTACATTATAAACTGTTGACTTACCGCACTTCGAGACAATGTCTCAGGATCGTCCACGGAACCAAGCGACTCCTGAAACAATAACATAATCAGCCAAAATAGTTTGAGATATTGACACATCATACACGAACCAACATATAGTATAACGGGCTGGTGTCCGCAACTCTACGTCTAAGGCGCGTATTTTGCGTACGGGTGGGAATATTATTTAATCCACCCCTCCACACCTCCCCGAGAAAAGCCAGCAACCCCTTGGTACAGCCAGCAAAAGTCAAACAGACAAACAGTCGCGACACAAGGTGGGGGACTGAAACTCTTGGCGTTACCAGACATTTATATTGCTATAGGTACTGTAAGTGGGTAACGTATCTAAGGGTACCTAATGAGGGTTATATTTTTTAAAAAAAAACGTTGCACCACACTAGGAATGTCTTCCGTACCGTGGGTGCGTTCACAAACATTTAAACTCACATTCACAAATACCCAGACCCGAAACAACTATCTGTAGGCCATACAAATATTTGCTCCGTGCGGAGATCAAACCCGCGGCACCCAGCGCAGCAGTCCAATCGCTCAGCCACTACGCCGTCAAATTATAATATTAAATTAAAATATTATATACCCACATAAGATTAAATCGATTTAGTGTAAGTCAAAGAGATTTAAGACACATAGAGCGGGCATTGGGACATATTTGTCACACAAATATTTTCATCTCGTGCGTCTGTAGCGCCATCTAGCCATGAATAGAAAAAAAACTAGAATATACACAATTAATTCAGCTATTCGCCGGTAGATGCGCTAGAGTGATAGGGATGTGCTACAAATTATCGACAAACTATATCGATAACATTTTATAGATTAAATATTTAAATATTTGTGTTATACCTATTTCAATAAATTTAAAGGGTTTAAGGATCTATGGAATTGTGCGGGTTGTTGCAATGCTCACTAGCAACTTATTTATTAATGCACCATAGTAGAGAAATTATACCTACGAGAACAGAGGTGGAATGAATGCCATTACTGTAGGTACTGTCAGTCACGTATAAAAAAAAGTAAGTAATTCAAAAACCAAAAAAACCCGAGTTTTCCAAGTTTTGTTTAATTTAAAATGTGCTTATTTTTTGCTTTTCAGTTTTTTCAGTCAGATTTTTTAGTTTTTTAACTACTTTTTTTTATTTCCAACTTTTTAGTTATTTTGTGTTTTGTTCTTTCGTTGGTCACGTAAAATTCTTCGCAGATGATTTAACTTTTGTGTTTGTTTATAGAATTTGTGACTTGGAATTCATTTTAAACATATAAGTGTCATATATTTTTGTAATCTCCTTTTAAAACCCTTTATTTCGATACCCTACTCGATGGTAATAGATAACTTTTTTTTTCAAGTCCCAGATATGTCCCCCAAAACCCACAACTTTTCTTTGTTTCGCGCCGTCAAGACGAATGGAACGACGTATATTTTATTTAAATCCTTTCATCCGTTTAGGAGTTATGAGGGATCAAAGAAAAGGACATACATACATACACGCCAAACACATAACCCTCCTTTTGGGCTTCGTCGCAGTCGAGTAACAACTTTTTTTTTTCAATTACAATAATTACTTAACTTCTTTTATGTTATTATTATTTTTATTACTTCACGAAGGTTGTTCAGTCGCGGGAAAACAATCATTAAAATTTCTCGGTACTAACATTATAAAGAGCTAATACTAGCTGTGCCCTGCATGCATTGCATAGCACCCTTTTCTAGATGAACTACCTTTGGGTGGGGTTAGGAGGGTGAAAAGTACTTTACGACCTATTCTCATACCTACTGAAGTACTGAATATACACACAAAATCGGTCAAGCCGTTTCCGAAGATTATGGCACACTTGCGACTTTTTAATAAATAGAAGATTAGAGATTATACAGGGTGTAAATCAACCCTTCACACATACGTCAACCTAGCATTCTGTACATCAAACTAAGTACCCCTACGCAAAAATTTTTGCTGGGAAACATTTTTTTTTGGGGTCAAAAATTACAGTTTACGGTATAACTCAATTTAGCACTCTTAAAACATTGTGCTTGTGGGTGCTTTGAATACTAAAGGGACCATGGAAGTAATCTAAGTAAAGTTATAGACTGAAATACTGGTATTTACAAAAACAGCTGTGCAAAATTTGGAACTTTGATCCCCAATATCTCCGTAACTAGGGGGTTCCCAGGTATGGTCTAGAACAAAAAAAAATATCGCAGTGGTGGGAAGAACAAGTGCCCTTCGTTTGCGTTAAGGTCGTTTTACACCCTTTATAGTAGAGATCAAGTTTGTGAGTTTCTACAGGGTAATCTCTGGCTCTGTTGAACCGATTTAAAAAAATCCTTTTTATACTCATGAGAACCTTTGTTATCCCTAAGTATCACAGTCATACATAATTACTCATATTTAAAACGTTTCCGTCGGTTAGTTTCCGACCAAAACGCGAGCGAAACCGCGGGACTAACTAGTCTAGATTCTTATATTTTTTTGGAATTTTTTTATGTTACGAATAAACTTAAAAACTACCGGACCGATTTGAAAAAAACTTTATTTATTCCCTCATAAAGTTACACTATCCCCGGGTGACATAGGCTACTTTTTATCCCTGTATTCCCACAAGAACGGGAACTATGCGGGTGAAACCGTGCGACGTCCGCTAGTACATTATAAACTGTTGACTTACCACACATGAATACGATGTCCCAGGTTCAAACACGTCGCCGGAGTTTTCTGCGAATTCAGACTGCTTCTGCTCCTGAAACAATAATATAATCAGTCAAAACTGTTCCCACGGCTGGGACCATAGATATAATGAACAAACAGATATAGTAGAATCCCGATTATCCGGATCAATTAAAACCAAGGGTATTCCGTTTAATCAAAAATCCATATAATCGATTTGTAAGTAAACAATCTAACACTTTATTATAGATAGATTTTCACATACGTCATTAGGCAATGGGGCATTAAAATACAGTAATTAGAGCCGTAAACAATGAGTCCGGATAATCGGATACTCGAGCTCTTTCGTCAGATATTTTTCACACATTTCATGGAATTTATCTATTTGATATTTTCCCGTTTTATTAGCAATTTCGTATAATTTAATTTTGTTTATACATTCTTAAAGATTGGAGTTTAGTTTTCTTTTCGGTGGCGTATCCAATGAAAGGTATCTGGAAGTGTGACTGACTACTGTCACTCACTGAAAGTATTACATTTTCTTCTGTCTGCGTACAGCTTTCAACAAACTTCGGAACTTTGGTTAACGTTTGTACATGATTTTCTCGTAAATCTGGTAGATGAAGAGATGGTAATGAATTGGTTTTAAGCTTTTTGCGATGTGTTCCCTTTAGAATATCCATAGCATTAAAATGTTCTTCACAAACAGTTTAGTTTTGTGGACGTTTGTTCATCAAATCTTCTCGAGATATCAAGCGAAGCCATTCGGCACGTCTGAAAAATAAAACGAAATATTCTCTTTGTCATTTTCCCAGAGGAAGGTAAACAACAACTATTAAAAAAAATGTCCTATTTAATTTACATTTTTACAGCACTTTTGGCTGTAACACGCTCGAAAACCATGAAAAAGACAACTATGACGAAAAAATTTACAATTTATTAAAGTCGCCATCTTGAATTTTTACATTTTGACAGCACTCAGAAAACCACGAAAATGACACCCTTATTAAAACAGTTAAGTATACTAATTATTGCAACCACCATCTTGGATTTACTTTTTGCTACCACTTTAGATAACCTCAAAACCGCCGCCATACCTACGTGATTTACAAATAAGTTCACGAATTAAGGTGGAAGCTCACATCTGGCCCGCGAAATTCTAATTTTCTTACGTTTTTGGCAATTTGCAGGCCAGTGCTTGGTTGTATGTTTATGAAAATTTGATTTGCGACTGTAAGACGTATGAAGTTACCGAATTATAACCATCAAAATTATCAATACAACCCTCCAAGTTCATTTTCATGTCAAGATAGATTTTTGCATGTAAAAGTCATTCTTTAGTAATTTAGTCGTCGTTCTTTAGTAGTTAGTAATTTTGATGGTTATAATTCGGTAACTTCATACGTCTTACAGTCGCAAATCAAATTTTCATAAACATACAACCAAGCACTGGCCTGCAAATTGCCAAAAACGTAAGAAAATTAGAATTTCGCGGGCCAGATGTGAGCTTCCACCTTAATACATTATAATACAAGTAGGTACCTATTTACAATTTGATAACGACCAGAACAATAAATAATTCTTACCTTTCAAAATCAGAAGGAAGTTTAAAAAACGATAGCTCCGGTTTTGATGAAGCCGAATTCAAACAGCCGTATACAACGCAATACGTTCGTGGCATTTTCAGAATAAAATTGGGGAGATTTAAACTTAAAAATGTATGTGACCACGCGTCTCGGTGCGGCACGCACTACTGACAGCACCGCGCACCGCAACCTCCGCTTAGGGAGGGGCCCTGTCGATGCGCAATTATTTTGCGCATGTTTGTGCGAGTGTGCGGTTTCGAGCGTTTGTAGGTAGTTTCCATACTGTCCATCTATATGTATAAATAATGAAAAAACTTAAAAACTACTGAACCGATTTGAAAAGTTCTTTCACCGTTGGGAAGCTACACTATCCCCGGGTGACTACTTTTTAATCCTGTATTCCCACGGGAATGGGCTACACGCGAGTGAAACCGCGTGACGTCTGCTAGTATTTAATGTCTAATCCCTAAAAACTGTCACCAAATGTTTTGACTTAATTCTAGTTGAAATATAATACATTAATGAAAATTCAACCTTAAACACACTGCCTAAAGTTATATTCACGTAGTTACGTACAAAAAGTTATTGCTTTTTGCGACCGATCCTCGCTGGTCAACCTAGATCAAAACAAATTCAACCTTACACGCTTGTTTTAAAGTCAGAATTACAAAGTGCCAATAAAATTTACCGAGGCACGTCGCGCTGGCTAAGAATGAATGGAGTCGAACTGCCTAAATTTTTTTTACTATAATTTTAATTTAATTTTATGTCTCATTTTTATTTTTTGTACGACCATGTCTCTCGAAGTTACGGCCTGTTTGAAAATTGCCCAATTTGGATTATTTTTTGACCCCTTATTTTTTTTCAGTTGTGTATAATATTTACAGAAACAGTAAATAAGTCTCATTCAACAAAAAAAAAAACGACTTTGTTAAAAACTTTTTTAATGATGACATTTTTTAGGCAAAATATCAGTATTTCCAATACAGTAAAAACAATTAAATAATGATAATATGAATACTTACCGGAAATATGAAATTCCATCCTTTTTTGCGTTCTGGATGTGTGATTTTTACACTTTTTAAACGAGCACTGGCCTCATGTTTACCGTCGTCGGAGCGTTCGGTTGCTACGAGATTAAAAGCACACCCACTGAACCCAAACGTTGAAGTGAAAAATACCTACTCGTAGAATTTGAAAGTATTTCACTAGTGGACAAAAATTGGACTTTCTTATTTTCTTGTACGGGTACCTACATTCTCAAATCTATATAAATTAAAAAAATATCTATCGAATTGAGAACCTCCTCCTTTTTGGGAAGTCAGTAAAAAATAAAACCCGCTTTTAATTTTATTTTTGGCGGGTTGAAAATCATCCCCGAATGACCCCTCCCGCTCTTGGGCAGAGTGAAAGTGTCAGACTTCTACCTACTAAAAACCACCCATGTTCCTTCTTTGCCCTATACGAGTATGTCGAGGCCGCGGTAACTTGTGAACAACCCGCAGCCCCCAGCCCAAACCCTTGGACCTACAAAGCTGAAATTTTGCACAAGGGACCCTCCCTTTTTAATCTAGACAAGGAGTAAGGATTTTTCGAATTTCAACAACTAAGAAAATTAAATTGGGAATAAAAGTTTGTATGGAAAATCGTATTTTTTGTTTCCGCCACCCACGCCGGCGAAGTCGCAGGCGAAAGCTAGTGCACCAGTATTTGATGACAAACTAACCGTTGGAAAAGTATTCTCTTGTATTGAGCTCGAGCTAGCATCTTCGTTCGACGGCAATTTTAGTGTAGGGAAACTAAAATCAAACAAATAGTATTTTACAGTTCTATTTTTAGATAACTTGATGCAGTCTCTTTCGAAGTGTTCATCACAGACTCTGTACTGTTACCTACATCGTTTTATCATCAAAAAGTTTTAGAAGGAGATCTTCGCGCCCGATAGCTTTGAGCCAATCATTTCGCTTCAAATAAAATGACAATGCAAACCGAACACGATTTAATACAAAAGACATAATATACACACATCAAAAGTGTCTAGGGATCAACATATATTTTTGCAATAACTTTTCTCCTGATTGATATTAATTAAAATTTTCTTTAAGGATTCATCAAATAAAGTGTTTTCGTTTGTCACAGTAACGATAAACCAAGTCACCCTTGCATTAATAAAGAAATTTGCCATTTTCCTAATAAAGGGATTTTTGACATTTGAACCACTAACATTAAAGTTCGAAAAAAAAGACTGAAATAACAGTTTTCTTTAAAATTTTATTGGGTAACTTAAACAATTAATAATCCGTGTTTCTACCGCGAACACTAACAACACAAGAACATCGGTTTGGCATACTCAAAATGAGTTCATCCAAATCACGCTGTGGAATGGCCGCCCATGTTCGTTGCAACAACAAAAAAAGGTCTTCTTGCGACTGGATACCCTCCATATTCGGCAGAGCTCTTCTCTGTAGCATATCCCATGCATGCTCAATCGGGTTCAAGTCTGGCGACTGAGCAGGCCAGGGCAGGACATTGATGTTAGCTGCGGCGAGAGTCTGTCTTACAACTCTTGCGGTGTGCGGTCGTGCATTATCATGCATTAACTGAAATAAGGGACCGATTTGCACTTGTAGAGGAACGATGACGTCTGATACAATCGTCTCAGCATAAATTTGAGCGTTGAGGTTGCCTCTGATCCAAATCAACTCAGTTCTTCCGCCGATCCAAATACCCGCCCATACCATGATGGTTCCACCACTATAAGGATGGACTTCCTGGCAGGATTTTAATCGCTGTTGGCGTCCAGGGGTTCTCCAGTGTCGTATACGTCTTGTATCCGGTCTCATACCAAAACGAGACTCATCAGAAAAGCACACGAAACGCCATTGTTCTTCTGCCCAATTTCTGTGTTCAAGAGCCCATTGATATCGAATCCTACGATTGTGCATTGCTATAGGTGGTACCCGTAGCGGTCTTCGGGAATGAAGGTTCACTTCATGCAAGCGGTTTCTGACTGTTTGGTCGCTAATTAAGTTCCCTGAAGAGTGATGAAGCCTCACGGCTAACATCATGGCGGTTATTGTTGGAGCTCTTCGAGTTAAGATTTGAATGTATCGGTCTTGTCTCCGTGTGGTGCAGCGATACCGTCCTCCATGGCGCTCAGCCACGGTACCAGTGCTTCGGTAACGTGTCCAAAGTCGACTGATAACACTCTGACTTGTATTCAGAGCTAAAGCCACAGTACGTTGCCGGGAACCAGCTTCTATCATTCCCACGGCTCTGAGCATTTCTTCCCTGCTTAAATGACGTCGCCGCTCCATAATAACGTTGGTTTTAATCAGTAGTAGGGAAACAGTAGCACTAATAATGTCTTCAATGCGTTGTATGTTTTTATAGGGAAAATATTGACAGCTGATTTTCATCTTTTACTCGAATTTGATTCACAGTTCCTGATTCAAATTATGAAATGCACCAAAAAGGATCCATATAAATTTATAAAATCATAAATTTATTACAAAGCCACATCTCAATCTCAAGAAATCCGCATAAAAATGCTTGATCCCTAGACACTTTTGATGTGTGTATTTTTAAATAACAATAAAAAGGTAAAGACAACGTGAAACATCCGCTTCTTATTAAAAATAGATTCATACAATAAAATAAAGGTACTGCTTACTTGTAAAGTAATAATCAAATATTATTATGCTTACCTATTGTCCTCTTTGGGAAACTAAACTAAACTTGGAACTAATAATAATAACAAAACAAACAACGTGCGTCGCACTGACCCTGAGATTGTCAATGTCCACTGCCACTGGCTGTGTCAGCGTAAATCGGTATTTACCAGGCTCGCCGCGTACAGACCCTAGACACGACAAGCGAAAAAGGTAGTGCTAGTGGGCACGCACACATGCCCCGTTCTTGTAGGAGAGTAACTAGTGATGTGCTTGTGCCGTTATCAGTAATTTAGTCCAGTCGAGATTTTTCTCAGTAACGCTTACCAGTAAGGTAACAGTCTAAAAATAGTAATTGGGAGTAACATAGGTATAAAAAAAGAAGTTTAAAAACTAAAAAACCCGACTGAGGAAACTGAAAAGTATAAAACAAGCACATTTTAAATTAAACAAAACTCCATTCTATTTTTTTTCATTTCATAATTTAATATTAAAATGAACCCCGCCTGCTTTCAAGTTTTGTTTAATTTAAAATGTGCTTGTTTTATACTTTTCAGTTTCCTCAGTCGGGTTTTTTAGTTTTTATTTCCAACTTTTTAGTTCTTTTGTGTCTGTTCTTTCGTTGGTCGCGTAAAAATCTTCGCAGATGATTTAACTTATGTGTTTGTTTATATGATATGTGACTTTGAATTTAGTTTAAACATATAAGTGTCATATATTTTTGTAATCTCCTTTTAAAACCCTTAATTTTGATACCCTACTCGATGGTAATGGATTTTTTTTACTTTTTAAATACGCTATATGGCCCGAAAATCCGCAAATTTCTTTTATTTTTTAATTTCAATGTAGCCAGTGACACTCGCGCCATGAAGACGAATCTAACGACGTATATTTTATTCAAATCCCTTCATCCCTTTAGGAGTTATGAGGGAACAAAGAAACGGACATACATACATACATACACGCCAAACACATAACCCTCCTTTTGGACTTCGCCGCAGTCGGGTAAAAACAACCTTGTTCTTAAAACTCATTTGTGATTCTGAATGACCCCATAACAATTCTACCACCTAACAGCATAGTTCTTTCACTTAAATGGCATTTTCTAGAAGCCGAAAACATTTTGGAACGAAGTTCCTTATCGCGCGTTGTGAAAGGGGCCTAGACGGAAAAAATTCTTACGAAAAGTTGTCACGACACTTTTTGCTATAGTACCTAAGCTATTGTAAGCTGTGCGGCGTCGCATGTTTCTCAGTCTGTCTCTCTCTCTCTTATAGAAAGCAAGCTAGATATTTTATATTTTAAATTTATATAAAAAATAATAATTAAAATAATATGATTATTATTATTAAGTTTTTTTTTTTTTTTTTTATTATTATCAATTCTTTTGGTCATTCTTGTGCTGTTTGCGATAGACTTTAACTTCTTTCCATCCGGGTGTCCCTTGACACCTCTCAAGTTTTTTTTGTGGTGTTTTTGCACGGGTGCAAATATATTTCTTAACCATATTAGTGATCCACTACAAGAACATCATTTACATAATAGCAAAACCGCGAGAGGAATGAGCCAAATTAATATGTAGTTGTAGGTACGCAACGCACTGTGACGTTATTCGATAGCACGATCACAGGCACAGACGGAGGCGTGTCTACGGAGCGGCAACGTCGTGCTCGTGTCGACGGAGCGGGGCGTTGCCGAAGCGACTCGCTTCATGGTGTACAAGTACATCGATCAAAAGCACGTGTTTTTTTTGTTTAAAGGCGGGAACGGTTGCTAATACTCTTGCTTTTCACGCGATAAACTGCGAAATTTTGGGACTTAATCCACTTTTTGCTCAAAATGCATTTTTAACGGCTGTGCGTTGTTTTAAAACAGCAAATATTTTCATAGATATTCGTTTCACATATTTTTGTTTTAAAACAGCAAATATTTTTATAGAATTTCGTTCCACATATTTTTTATCTCCCAATTATTATTATTAACCTAACCAATTTGGTTGGAGTGCCCTAAATCGTGCTAGTATCATAGTTCGGCGTTAAAGTATGTAGGTACTCAATTACCCAAACTTATTAATTTATAAATATTTATATAATTACCATAGTATAGTACAAAATACTTGCAGAAAGAACTGCAGTTAGAAAAAGAGAAATCCGTTTGGCATGATGAAGTGGCAATGGATTGATCAATTTCATTTGACCCTGAAGCATAAGTTATTTCTGTTTGACTTGAATTATTATATAAAGTTGTTATTTTCACTTGTGTATGTTTGTCAACTGTTTTTAGATTAAACAAATTTAAACTCTGCAAACAATTTTTTTTTAGTAATTTTCTAACGCTGTTTTTATTATATGATAAATAAATGAATTAAGTGACAAAAATACTATAAAAAACATCGTAAAACAACATAAAAAACTAACACCTGCCTCTTCGACTATAAACACATTTTTGTTCTGTTGCTATGATTCGAACTTTGCTCCATTTATCACAATTAATCAATTACGTATTTTTAATTACGATTTTATAACTAAGTAGATACTTAGTTACTATACCTACCTACAATACTGAGAATTCGGCATGACTAAACGTAACAAAGCAATAGTCAAAATCAAAATCAATCAAAATCAGAACTCATTTATTAAAACTAGACTGATAATCAGCACTTTTCGAACGTCAAAATTTACTTACTTATTTACAAGAGACAGTCCCCCAAAACGCCGAAAGCATACACACATAGATAGACATAAATAACGCATGAAAACCAAGCGTACCATTATTAGACTACTTATAAATCAAATCGATTTAGAAACTATAAAACTACAGAAATTTAAAAAAAAAATTGTCATGGCTCTGGTATATCACCCTTGACATAATATTAACGTATGGATGGTACAAGCCACACTACGCGTGAGAAAAAAGATGTTTTTTTTTTGTAAAGTAGAAAACACTAAAAGTACGTTTTTTCGAAACTTAATGGACTGTCTGGCTGCTGGCTGGTGCTCACACGAGCTATAGTCCCACTACAAATATCTACAGCAAGGACAAAAAAAAAATAACAAAGCCAGTATTGAAATGATACAAAAGTAGTAAATAGCTCAAGTAGTAGTGAAATAAATAAGCCCACCACTATAACAACTCTGGACTTCTCAAGAGTTGTAATAGTGGTGGTGGTATGTCATCTTGATTGCCGTGTGTAACTTGTGTCCCGTCAATCTCATGAAAACCCTATACTCGTTAATTTGGTAATGTAAGTACCTACCGCGTCGATGACAGTTTATCAGCGCAAATAATGCAGTATTTTTCTATATCTTTTATTTTTTTAATTTAGTCTCTAAAGATTTGATAACGTTTTTTTTTTTTTTTTATTGGGACCACTGTAACTTCTGTAAGCCAGAATCAATAGTGGCGACCACAAGAAAAGCGCCGAGACAATGAAGCTCGCCGAAGTACCAGAGAAATGATTTGACTGTCTTGGATCCCGCAACGAAATTAATCAGAAAAGAATAGCGGAGGAGTAGGAAAAACAGAAGTTTCCACTTCCCTCCATATCAGCAGGAGACAGAAAAGAACAAGGCCAATAGGCACACAGGGCCGTATACAACTGATTTGATAACGTTAGGAGAAAGTTTTGTACCAATATTAATATTAGTTCGGCGCAATGTCTTTTCCACTGAAACGTCAAATTTTGACAGCTGCCAGACTCCCAAACGTCCGGGTTGCTAAATCGACCTCTTTTTTAATAAACAGCGGTGGGCCCCGCCCATGCCGACATCGATTAAAAGTGTAATTGCAAACAATTGCTACGTTTTAAGAAATCAAAAATATCTTTGTAAAGCTGACTTAGTAGGAAATCGACATATATTTATAATATACTAAATACCGATTCATAATGTAAAATGCACACAAAAAATTTCGAAATTGACAATATAGGTTAAATTTGGGTAAAATACAGAGTTTTACGTAACTTTTTGTAACGTATCGCAATGTTACTTATATACTAGTTGTTGCCAGCGGCATCGCCCGCTACAACTCAAAAATTATCCCACAGGAAGATGAAATGAGGATAAAAGCTATCCTATGTGTTAATCCAGGTTATAAACTATCTGTGTACCAAATTTTTACTCACACACTCACAAACTTTTGCCTTTATAATATTAGTGTGATTAAAATACATTAAATAAGCTATTTTTAGTGAAGTGCTGCACGCGGAGGGGGTTGGGGGGGAGGGGGGTCCCCCCTTCCCCCTGGTACCACTCCCATTACAAGGTAATGCACCATTCCTGAGAAAAACCGATTAATGTAACCTAACCTCAAAACACTTAATAGTCGCTTAAAAGGCGTAGTAGGGATAAAATATATGGTATACCACTCACCGAGGCGCGGTTGAGGGTGGGACGGTCGACGGAATGTAATATTTAATGATATTTTGTCTTTTTTTTTATTTATTTTACTTTATTTTACAAATGCTTAGTATTAATTCCTTAAATTAAATTATTTTGTATATAATATAACTTTATATGTTACTTAAATAAGAGTTTGATAATCTTTTTTTATTTAAATTAATAAAAATGTGTCAAAAAACAGCAATTTTTTTATTAAATTTTTCTTGTTTTGTGTGTTCTTAATATTTGGGTTAATAACATATCAAACTTTTTACTTGGACACTAACAGGGATCGTTGTACATGTAAAAATAAATAAAAATATTTTAACGATTTTTAAAATAAAAACGGAATTAAATTTTTCGTCAAATCGGCAACCAAAAAATCATAAATAATTAGCACTATGACCACCTCCAACGATATTACGGTTAAACATGCCGTTTAGCAGATAATTCGATTTTTCATACTAGCTTCATACTAATTTTTCGTAAAAAAATATATTTCCTTCGTTTTTGGGCAGAATTAACTCGGGTGTCATTTTTGTACATAGTAATGACTAATAGAAGCAATATAAGGCATAAAAACAAGCACTTGCAAATTGAAATCCAGTCTATGAAAGCCGATTTCCAGCCCACCGTGCGGCGTGTCAACGGAGCGGCAACGTTGAGGTAGCGCTTCAAGTAAACATTCTGTATCGATCGAAAGCGAAAGCACGTGTTCATTATTTTATAGTGGCGGGAACGGCTGCTAAAACTTGTTGTTGCGAGCACCACGCGATATGTAATAATAATAATAATAATAATATTATATAATAATAAATTTAATATACAATGTGGAGCAGGACGATTGACATTCCTCTAAACCACGTAAAGAAAGGCATGCTCTTGACCCGTATACAAAAAATCAATCAAATCCAATGACTACTTTAGCCACAGGAAATTATTTTTCATTTTCTTATTTTTCAACATGATGTAGATCGGAGTCCGTAATAATAGGTAAACATTGTAAGGTCAGGAACCTGTGCAAAAACCTACGATTCTATTCTCAACGTCTCAATACGCTTGAAAGACAGAGAAAGGTGTCATACGATCCCACTCTGACGCGCCCCGCACACTCCCACAAAATACTACAATTATAAAGAAAAAGTAATATTACTTACGCAAATAATGCATTAGTGGTGCATAGAGCATTGCGAGTGTGTGTGTGAGCGGAATTTTTTTCGGCAAAAAGTCCTTGACTCGGTAACTATGTCAGTCAGTGCATAGCGGCGCCCTTTGAGGAAAGCACACGCCTACTTTTTTTTATCACAAGACGAGCCGCGCGCGCATTGTCGTGATTTTATGAAAAGTTTGTTGTTATTGTGATTAAAGACGATTTATGATATTTGGATTAGTGCATAGGTTACTGTGACTTATTGGTGTTAGTGCAATATTAGTTATTTAGGCATTTATTAGGTAGCTAGTTTTGTGATTTAGGTTAAGTTAGTAAGTTTTTTAGTTTAATTATGCCTCAAATAAGGTTTTAAGTGATTAATTATTCAATCAGTGATCTTTTATTAATTAACAACTCGCAACTTAGTGAGTTTATGCCGCTGATTTGTTGTTCTCCGATAAAAAGTACCTACGCCCAACATCGCCGCCGCTCGCTGCACCCCGCGCACTAGGTCAGTGACTTTTCGTAGTTAAAGCGTGTTTACTTTTTATGCAGTTGATTCTGCTATTTATTTTGTTTGAAAATTGCAATTTTTAAATTTTCCACTAACTACTAATCTTCGTGTTTTAAAATGTTTCGATGGACTAGTACAGTGCTAGTTTTAATTTAATGTCGTAGTTCCAGATCCACATTGTATATATATATATATTTATTTTTTAATATAATATTATCCACTTTTTGCTCAAAAAAAACTCAATAGCTATGTATTTTTAACAATTAACATTCGGCATTTTTGAGCTTTTTATTTTGATGATTTTATTTTTATAAGTAGGTAGGTACGTGTTTGTTTTGACGGTGTTTTTAGATTGTTAGCAATTTTTGACCCCAACTAAAGACAATTTGTGTAATTAAATAGTTTGATACTGACATTTTTGACATAGGTATGTATGACGTTTACTCGACGGATTGTTATCTTTGTTAAACAGAGTCATGGCCGTTTGCAGTCTGGCGGCTTCGACCAAACTGGGATAAATCTTATTCTCGGAATAAATCGACACTTACTCGAGAGTAAATCAATTTCACGTTAAACCAACTACAATTCGACGAATAACTAGTATATTCGGGAATAGTCGGTATACCACCGATGAGCATGGAATACGGAGTTATTCCAAGAATAAAAACCGGCCAAGTGCGAGTCAGACTCGCCCATGAAGGGTTCCGTAGCAGCAAGTAACATAATGTTAACATCATTTTTATAATTGAGTTGATTGAATGAACGGTAAATTGCGATTTACGATTTATGACGTATTAAAAAAAATACTTACTAGATCTCGTTCAAACTAATTTTGGTTGGTAGTTTTTGTTGAGATCTACATTATATATTTTTTGTAGAATTGTCACTCTCTTACTTTAAAAGTTAGAGGGGGGGGGGACACACATTTTACCACTTTGGATCTTTGAAACGATTGACTTTGAGAAAAAATGATTTTAAGAACCTCAATGTCATTTTTGAAGACCTATCCATAGATACCCCCTCAAGTGTAGGTTTGATGAAAAAAAGTTTTTTTAGTTTCAATTCCATGTATGGGGAGAGCCCCCTCTTAATCTCATATTTTTTTATTTTTATATAAAAATCAAAAAGCGGTTTACAAAATACATCTACCTGCCAAATTTCAACTGTGTAATCCTTATAGTCTCGGAATAAAATGGCTGTGACATACGGACGGACAGACGGACAGACGGACAGACAGACAGACAGACAGACAGACAGACAGACATGACGAATCTATAAGGGTTCCGTTTTTTGCCATTTGGCTACGGAACCCTAATAAAACGGTGTCCTATTGTTTTGTGCATGTGACATCTGGCACAAGGAATTTGTTGTTTCAAGTAATACAATGCAACTTCTAAACGAAATAGCTAAATTGATAAGGAAGTTATACCTAGACTTCCAAGGTGACTTAGTGGAATACCTACCTCTATGAGACGTTTTTGCAAGTCCCTTGACCTTACCTACTTAACCGAGTTTTACTGCAGTATCCTACTAATATTATAAATGCAAAAGTTTGTGAGGATGTAGGTACCTATGGATGTTTGTGACTCTTTCACGCAAATACTACTGAACGGATGTGGATGAAATTTAGAACACATAGTTTAAAACCTGGATTAACACATAGGATACTTATTATCCCGGTAGTATGATCTCGTGGGACAATTATCGAACTCCTCGCGGGCGAAGTAAGCTAGCGATTAATCACACTAAATATTATAAAGTTTGTGAGTATGTGAGTGTGTATGTTTGTTACTTCTACACGCAAAAACTACTGAACGTAGTTAGATAAAATTTGGTACACAGATAGTTTATAACCTGGATTAACACATAGGATAGTTTTATCCCGATTTTATCTTTCTGTGGGATAAATTTCGAGCGGGTGAAGCCGCTAGCAACAGCAAGTAAATCATAAATGGCATACCTACCTACCGTGTGAAAAACCCTTAATTTATGCAGTTAAAGTGGATAGTGACCAATTATACCTCGGTTTACCCTATGCACTCGTAAATACTAATTCTAACGATGGTCGTAAGTAAAAACTTACACGTTTTGGAAACGAACTGGAAACAAGTCGATTAGAGTTACATTCTCTTCTAAGTTGCCAAGAACGCTTCAGTCCCTCATTTACTTTTTTTTTCCTTTTACTTATGCATTCGTACTTCCTCTTTTTATTTCAACCCATTTTTATCTACAACATATTAAAGATGTTTAAATTATCAAAAGATTTAGAAAACCTGACTTTGAATTTTAATCTAAATCAATGTCATGTCAATCAATGTCATAAAGTTGATCTTGTATCTTATCTCATATCCGAACAAAGTTGTTTGAATTTGAAACATGATTAACTTTACCATTAATTCAAGTAAATATCTTCTAAAAAATACTGCGTGTTTCTTGCGGCAGAACGATTTACCTACAGTTGAACAATCTCATAAGTATACAGCCAGCTAATCTATACTAATCTATACTAATATTATAAAGCTGAAGAGTTTGTTTGTTTCAACGCTAAGATCTCAAGATCTACTGGTTGGAATTGTTTTTTTTTTGTATTATATTATATATCTAAATAAATATGTTTGTTAGAAGGGAAATTTAATATAGAATAATTGTTCCTTTTACTCTATATAGTTTAAACAAATATCTTAGAAGATATCGCAATGTAAAATATCCGCGCGACTGCTGCGCCAGCCCTCGCCTACCAATGTAGATACGTGGAGATTCTGGCCTCCGGGAAATTCAAATTCAAAACATTTATTGCACCATAATATTTACAAGGTGTTATTGTATATTGTTTTGTGAGCAGTGGTGGCCCAGTGGTGGCGGCCCCGACTTAAGAACAGTTGGTTGTGGGTTCGAACCCAGGCAGGCGCATTACTTTGTGTAATATATTTCATCACGTGCCACTGCTCTTAAAACGGTGAAGGAAAACATCCTGAGGAAACTGTTATGAATGAGGATTTACTCCGAAGGCATAAACTTTTTGATATAATATGTCACTTTGTTAACAACTCTGGTTACTAAGCAAGATATTAGCCCAATATATATTTTACGTGTTTTTACAAAACCAAATCTTTTATTCACATCTCAACAGAAACTGGCATATCTTAGAACCAAAAATTCGAAGATATGTGACATCTACCAATCCCACAGGGCCCGCGTGGTGGATTATAGCCCATCCCACTCCTAGAGAGGAGGCCCGAGTCCCTGCAGTAAGACCAATATAAGGCTGATGATGATGATGACTATGATAATAATTATGAACCTATAGTAATTCTCACTTTAATAATAGGTCTAGTCGAAGGTAATCTAAACTAATATTATAGAGAGGAAAGATTAGATTTTTTGTTTGTTACGATTCAACTCAAAAATTACTCTGACGACTTTGAAAATTCCTACCAAAAAAGAAAGCTAATTAAAAAATATTACTATGTTGGATAGTCGATCTGTCGAGGAAGGTTGTAAGCTATAATATTATTATTGTGACGCAGGCGAAGTTGCGTGGGTCAGCTATATACCTAGTTTAAGATTATAGATAGGTACATTTATAGACTGATGTGAAATTATACAGCGTTTGACATCAGTCGCATAATGCGAAACGCTTTATCAAACAAGATTGCAATCAATATTTCTAGTGTAATAGAAATAATAGTCACTACCCTGTAATCCTGTATACGTATTAGCTTGTTCGACTTTACTATCAAAGCATTGACTAGTCTACATTACACGTAATCAAACAGAGTAGGTACGCCACGCGACGCCGGCAAAAAGCCGGCAAACGATACATTAATGATCAAAATCAAAGCTAAATAACCTCTCGTGTGTATGTTTAATTTAGGTTGCACAATACAAATAGGTAAAAGGAAACACCACGCGCCACATGATGTGTTTTATCATTGCAAAAATGGATCGACCAATAGTTACATATAAAAAACAAATATACCTCCATTATGAGTATTGAAGACGAAAGAAATTCTAACAATCTTAAAAAAAACAAGCGAGGTAAAAGAAAAAAACAAAATGATTACTTACTGGATTAAAAATTAACTGTCCTAATCGGCGTACGTTGGGACCCGAGTACGTCCTTAAAGGGCGACCAGCCATCGAGGCCGCGAGGGCCAGGCAGCAGCGTCCTTAAAACTTTCGGTGACCTCACTGCGATCCAAAATCCGCCTGTCAAGCGTGGGGATTATGGTAACCCCCCTTTAGGAGAAGGATGATGGTGATGAATCGGTGTACAATCTCGGAAATATATTTACGTAAAAAACACAGGCGCGTCCGCGATACATAATGATACGTCCTTTCTCTAGGAGTGCCCGATTCGTACTGGCGGGCCGGCGGGGTGGAGACGGGCGGGCGGGCAGCGGCGGCGCGGCGGCGCGCGGCGGAGCAGCACATATTTTATGTTGATTTATTATGTCAATTGTCATTGTCAATGCAGTATATGGCAGCAGTCGCGTCCATAGTCCATGAAGATAAAGATTAAAGATAAAAACATTGGCTAATGCACAAATCGTGCGAAGCCACAAAAAAAAAAAAAAAAAAAGATAAAAACTGGAGTCAAGACTTCGAACAAAAGTTTGAGTCAAAAACCTACAAAACTTCTATCTCGCTCTCTGTGGTCTAACCTCTCTTTCTAGTGTTGACTTAGTATTGCTACCTCCTTATAATAAACTCCCCGAAAACTCTTCAAAGCAGTCACAGCATAAACCAAATCTGGACCTAAACACTGTCAAGTAGTGTGATAAACTATTAATAAAGTTTCGTAATTAAACTACGATTACCTAAACTATAAATCTTGAAACTGTTGGTCACAGGGGTTTTTATACATGGTTGACGAGTTCGTAATAAATCCCATCTTATTAGGGTTTCGTAAAGTGGCAACATTGAATGTTTGACGTTGAGAAAATCTGGCTTAAGGTGGAAGCTCACATCTGGCCCGCGAAATTCTAATTTTCTTACGTTTTTGGCAATTTGCAGGCCAGTGCTTGGTTGTATGTTTATGAAAATTTGATTTGCGACTGTAAGACGTATGAAGTTACCGAATTATAACCATCAAAATTATCAATACAACCCTCCAAGTTCATTTTCATGTCAAGATTGATTTTTGCATGTAAAAGTCATTCTTTAGTAATTTAGTCGTCGTTCTTTAGTAGTTAGTAATTTTGATGGTTATAATTCGGTAACTTCATACGTCTTACAGTCGCAAATCAAATTTTCATAAACATACAACCAAGCACTGGCCTGCAAATTGCCAAAAACGTAAGAAAATTAGAATTTCGCGGGCCAGATGTGAGCTTCCACCTTAAAGGTCTTGTAACCAAGCCAGTGGCATAGCCACAAAATATTAAAAAAAAAAAAAAAAAAAGTTAAGAAAATCTCGCCAATATGGCGGTTGTTTACAACTTTATTTTGCATTTTTGTCTTTTAACTACCTACTTTATAATTAAAGAAATGGTGCAAACGTGTATAGTGCGTGGTTGCGGCAGTACGTGGTGTCCAGGAGGTGATATACGTTTTCACGCGTAAGTGTTTAAATCGTCATTTCTTCATTGTTTTTTCAATTAATAAGTTGGCAAAACGGCATATCAAATGTTAGTAACATTATAGCTAATGAATATTCTGATAACAATCTAAAGATCAAATAGATGTTACATCGAATTTCATGGATTTATTTCATGAAGCCATTTTGAAGTACCTAGTGTGACCACATAGACAAAATTTCTGGGACTGTCTGTGGAACCTTAACTAATTATACACGTTCCTTAATCATTAAATTATAAACAAATAGGGGATGAGAATATCTGTTGCTAGATATTTAATTTTTATTTATCTTTTTTTTTAGATTTCCTAAAAACAGTAATCAGCGGAAATTATGGTTATCAATTGTGCCATTGAAAAAGAATTTTTATGAAAGTGCAAGAATTTGCAATTTGCATTTTCAAGAAGCAGATTATGAATTAATTACCAGGTGCTTAAAACATACTGCAATTCCATCTATTTTTGTCAATCAAGAAGTTATATCATCACCTTGCAAGGTAAAATTCCCTTTATTTGTCTGCATATACATTTTATACATAAACAACAGAGGTTAACATTTTGAGGATAATAATCCTAAAGTCAGCAACAGCATCCAAACTACCGGCAGTCATGGCTCCAGAAAAAGGAACTTCCTAATAATGCTTCCTGATCAGGTTTCTGCACTGATCCAATCGTCTAACAAACGCTCCATGCATATTATGCTTTTAGAAAGATAATTGTTCAGATACATATATGGCAAAAGACAATGTTTTGTAAAATATATTACAATTTCAGATATCGAGTTCATTAATTGAAGAATCAATGGTACAAGCAGCTGCTCTGGCTGTACCAAGTACCAGTTCTCACACCTCTGAAATAGGAGTGAAACATGCTGGCTGCAAAATTGAAGAACACACCACCAAAAAACAATGTCGAAGAGTTCTAGGAAATATCGATCTTAACATGTTACCGGTAAGATTCCATTTAACCAAATAATAAATATGCATGATATATGATTATATGTATATAGGGTGTCCTGGGAAGTGTTGATCAAATTGAACAGGGCATAATAAGAGAGGTCTTTTCCAATCTTTTCAAGAAAGAATCCAATTTCCAATCTTTTTTTCCCCGGAATGATCCACACTTCCCGGGACAGCCTGTATACAGGGTTACAGATTGGTCCACCTAGATGCTTAGGGGGTTATAGTATACATAATTACTGACTGATTTTACCACGAGACCCCCTTTCCAAATCCTTACTGTTACTGAGTAGGTAACTAAACTTTTTTTTTTCTTCAAAAATAATCCACCTCTACTTTTTAAACTGCTTATTCTAAGAATTTTACGATAGAAGTTTAGGACGATTTTTCTGACAACTTATGAACAACGCGTTGTGCGTTGTTCATAAGTTGTCAGAAAAATCTGAAACCTGTATTTTCTAAAAATTTGCTTTATTACGCTACGATATTCCATTGTAGGGTTTGTAAAGCTAGTTGTAAGGATTCAATTACTTTATATTAATCTACTGCTACAACCCAAAGGAGTAGGGAAATGTGGGTGGAACCGCGGGGCACAACTTGTATTTTGTAACTATTTTTAACCGACTTGTAGAAAAGGAGGAGGTTCTTGATTCGACAGAATCATTTTTTTAGTGAATCGACTAAATGAATTCGTGGTTTAAAATGTTGTACTGATTTCACAATTTTTTTTTTTGTGTTCTTAGGTCAGCAGTGAAGATCGCGTTCCTGCAAAGACTAATAGGGGCGTGCAAGTGAATAAAAAGTCAACAAAAGAAAACATACTGCAGAAGAAAGCTAAGGTTCTGAAGCAAAAAGTTACGCGAAAGGCAAAAAAAATTCTCAAAACGTCTTCCATAATGGCAACTGTTAGAAAGTACACACGCCAGTCCGAAATTGAGAATATTATCCAAGGGCGTTTTGCGGACATCTGTAAAGAATTTAATAAAAAGAGACCGACTAATCCACATGGTGTTCGATATAGTGAAGATGTAAAAGCCTTTGCTTTAACGCTAAATTTTTATTCACCTAAGGCTTATGAATTTCTAAGGAAATACACTGCTTTGCCTCATGTGGAAACTATTCGTAGATCTTTATCTTTATTTAATTGCAATGTTGGTTTCTTAACAGAAGTACTCGATTATTTAAAACAGCAAGTAAAATTACCTGAAAAAATATTTTTAAAGAACGTTGCATTAATATTTGATGGGATGGCTTTAAAAGAACATCTGGCCTATGATCAAAAAATGGACAAAGTTATTGGTTATGTTGATTTAGGACCAATTTGTGTAAGTGATCCAGAGAAATTAGCTAATGAAGCTCTCGTATTTCAAATAGTATCGTATGGTGTACGATTTAAGTGTCCAATCGCATATTTTTTTATTTCAAAAAACTTGCCTGGGGAATTGTTGTCGGAGTTAATAAAAACAGCAATAATTCTTCTTCATGAAATTGGTATCACCGTCAGATCCTTGACTTGTGATGGTGCATCTTCAAATATTAAGGCTTATGAATATGATATTTATATCTGTTCACTCGATCAAAATAATTTCAAACCATATTTTTCACATCCCAACATGAAAAGCAATATTTATTGTCTGCTTGACGCTGCACACATGCTAAAGCTAGCTATAGAAATGTTTTGGCCGATTTTGATTTAAAATCAAACACTGACGATATTTCTTTTGATTATATTAGAAAATTACACAAAGTACAAAGCAGTGAGGGGTTGAAGTTCGCTAATAAATTAAGCGCTTCCCACGTAGATTTTAAAAACAAAAAAATGAATGTTCGGCTTGCTGCGCAATTACTCAGCTCTTCAGTTGCTGATGCGATAGAATTTTTAAGGATCAGTAGTCATCCTGAATTTCAAAATAGTCAAGCAACTACGGAGTTCCTACATATGATGGATAGACTTTTTGATTTGATGAATTCCAAGTCACCTTTTGGAAAAGGTTATAAGTCTCCATTATCTTTGAAAAACAAATGTTATTGGGAACCAATATTTAATGATACTAGAATTTATTTAAAATCATTAACAATAAATGGCAAGGATATTTTAAAGCATCCTAGAAAAACATTTGTTTTAGGATTTTTAATGAATATACATAATTTGTCGTTACTTGTTAATGATTTGTGTACACTGGAACAAAACCCATTAAAATATTTGTTGTCTTTTAAATGTTCACAAGATACCTAACCTGGAAATATTTTTTTCATGCATTAGAGCTCGCGGTCGGGCACAAGATAACCCGAGTCCTCTCGAGTTCCGCTATATAATGAGAAAGATGTTATTCAGACATTCTGTCCAACCGTCCATCAATGCTAACTGCATTGACAATGGTTTTGAGACATCACACGTCTTCGATTTTAACAAACAAAGAAGTTTATTTTTACCTCCAGATGAACCTGACTATCAACAAGTCGTTGAAAATGTGTTTAAAAATTTAAATGTAATTCAAACCAGTCCATACCAAGAAAATATATTATATTATATAACTGGTTACATTATAAAACAAATACTTACCAGCATGTCTTGTGAACATTGTAATAATGCTTTAGTAGCACCTAAAAGTCTGCCAACAGATCATTCGTATTCCATGATTGTAAATAAATTTAATTCCTTTTCTGCATTTGTAAACCGAGGCAAACTTTGTTTTCCTTCGGCTGCAGCCTATAACATTGTAAAATATTGTGACAAAGTCTTTCAACAAGCTAATTTGATGGGCCAACTTAGGTCAAATAACATCGAAAACAAGTTAATTAATGTTGTATCACTACATTTTACGCCTCTGCTGCAAGAAATGTTTAACCATCCGGTCACGGACTCAATTTATTGCAATGATTTGCATGAAACCATTATACTTAAAAAAATTGCTAATTCATTTTTTAAAATGCGAATACGAGCTCATTTAAAGACTCTTACCGAAAACATATTAGGTGATTTACGTGGCAAGAGACAAAAACTTCACAGGGCAAAGATATTCAGTCATGTGTAAAAGAAAATTTAATAAATGAATTTTTAACAGAAAGTACTTGTTTCTTTTTAGGTTTCTATATTATAATTATTCCCTTTCCTACGACTTGTTATAGTCCCGTATGATATAATTTATGTAAATAGAAATACATTGACTTAAAAATCTAGAAAAAAATCGGGCTTTCAGTATTTTTTATTAAAGCGTTGCGGACACTAAGAGTTTCTCATGTGTCGTGGGTCCGTTTACAAACATAACACACATGTACAAACACCCAGACCTGGAACAACTACTTGCAGATCATATATATATTTATTCGATGCGGGGATCGAACCCTCGACACGCTGCGCAGCAGTCGATCGCTCAGCCACTACGCCAACTGTGCAGTGCATGCAGCAATCGTCCAGAAAATGAATGAATCATGATCGTAATTACAAAAAAAATAGGGGCTAGGTCTTAAAAGTTCACAGTTATACAATTTTTTTCGATAAGAAATCGCTGGATTCTAGGATGTGCTCTTCGATTTCTTCGCTAGCGCGAGTGGCTTACCGAACTTTAGTTCCATGCTAGTGTAAGCGCTGCGGCCGCGCCGTGACGAGGCTGTTTTATATAGAATAGCACTGCAGACCTGTAGAATATCTTATTGTCTGAATTAACCATTGTATGTTAATTTATTATTTAGTGATGTCCTCGGAAAAATGAAATAGAGGTTATCCTACTTAGAAAGAGAGAGTGAGACCACAGAGAGCGAGATAGCTATACATTATTTGAGCAGTATCCCTAAGGGAGTAAAATAAATTTCGAAACATCCTTCCTTATTCCTTGTCTACATTAGAATGGGAACCTCTGTGCAATATTTTAGCTTTCTAGGTCCAAGGGTTTGGGCTGAGCGTTGATGAGTTAGTCAGTCAGTCAGGACTCCTCTTTTTATTTATACAATAGGTATGTATATAGATATATGTATGATCAGATAGATAGTCCAATTAAAGGCACTTAAAAAAATTCGGAGGTTGAGACCAATTCACATAAATCGTTGTTAACCTTCGTGTACTCGCGCGTTGGTCTCTCAGACCGACAAGTCAATATTTCGATCGATGGTTTCTCAGACATAAAAAAACTGGGACTTTACGGTCTTTAATACCTTCCTTATTTGTTGTTATGCATTGTTTAGTGTGGTGCAAGCGCTGGTGCGGAGTGGACAAGTGACACTATAAGACTGTTTTTGGTTCGTGAGACCGACGCGAGTATACGTGTAGCTGTTTTATGTAGGGAAAATACCTACTAAATATAGCCTACTGTTAGAAAACGATCTCAAAATATAAATGATCAGTGCTTATTATTCGATTATTCTTGATACCCGTTCACCTTTTATAAAGGGTGTAAAATTACCCTTAACGCATACGAAGGGCACTTGTTCTCCCGTCGGGGCCGCGGGTTGTACACTAGTTATCGCGGCCTCGACATAGAGGGCTAAGAAGGAATATGGGTGGTTTTTAGTCAGTAGAAGTCTGACACTCCTTTTCGCTCTGCCCAAGAGCGGGAGGGGTTATTCGATGATTTTCCACCCGCCAAAAAAAAAAAAGGCACTTGTTCTCCCCACCACTGCGATCATGTTTTTGTTATAGACCATACCTACCTGGGGAACCCTAGTTACGGAGATATTGGGGGTCAAAGTTCCAAATTTTTCACAGCTGTTTTGTTAATAGGTAGGTACTAGTTTTTCAGTTCGGTTCCCAGGTATGATCTAGAACAAAAAAATGTTCGCAGTGGTGGGGAGAACAAGTGCCCTTCGTTTGCGTTAAGGGTACTTTTACACCCTTTATACTTAATAAAAACCAAATAAGTTTGAAAAAGCACATAATATTGAACAATATCTATAGACGAGATCAAATCGCGGTCTGAGAGACCGTGCGCGAGTATACGTGTTATAGTATACCAAGGTTAATAAGGAGAAGAACGGGTTGAAGAAACTCCTTGTACACTCTTTTAAATTATGTTACAATTCTCATTTGCACTAATAAATATTAATCACATCTAAAACCACATTCATTTACTTAATATTGCAATTATTTGCTAAACGCGAGATGAGATAATGAGTGTCCATCTTTCGCCACACGCATGTCTAGAGAGTGAATCGGAAGTACTACGCACCCAGAATTGTGATTAACTACTTCATCAGTTAAAACTATTAAGCAATACTAAAATACATCACAATAAAAATTGATTCTATTAATTATTTGACAATAAGACAATACCAATATTAATGCAAAGGCGTTAAGTTAACGCTAAATTAATAGGTTTATTACTTTTCATTACTCATACTCTGAAAGTACCAAGGTCATAACATGCCTGCGGAGCGGGTTGAAAGTACTACATTTCAGCCCTAGGGAGAATCGCTTTCAACTGATAGCTGTCAAATTATTTTAAAAAAGTAGGTCTATTTTTTTGACATTTTTATTAAACAATGTTTCAACTTTTTATACAGCAACTAAATTACAGCGCGATTTAAAATTAAAATGACATAAAGTTAACAAGAATATAATTATACTATTAATACTTTAGTATACCTAATTAAGTTAAAGTTAGATTTCGGAAAAATCTTTGCCATTTTTTAAATGATGAACATGAAAAATACTGGCTGTAAAGCTGGACGACCAGAGGACAAAAAAAAACAAAATAATCGGGAAAGCGACAATTTGATCACTACAAATTTTTCTTTAGCTAAATGTTCATATATAATATTTACTTTCCTCGTATTCGAAATGAAAAGCACAGTGTTTACCTCGGGTAAATTACTTTAGTCCCTCGAAATCTTAGCGCCCTCACTACATTACGGGCGCCAAACTCCGTCTCGGGACTAAAAAAGTAATTTTCACCCCTTGGATAATAATGTATTATTTGACAACAGTGTTATTTCCTGCTTAAAATCATTTCCGATTAATTATAGGGTTTAATACAAAGATCCAGTCTTGTGCTAATCAATTGCTCTACAAAATAATCTTGTGACTTTTTACTTTT
This sequence comes from Diarsia rubi, assembly GCA_932274075.1. Classification (NCBI taxonomy): domain Eukaryota; kingdom Metazoa; phylum Arthropoda; class Insecta; order Lepidoptera; family Noctuidae; genus Diarsia; species Diarsia rubi. The sequence continues at coordinate 4,220,095 of OW026441.1, forward strand.
TTTACTTTAAGGAGTTAATGTAGTAGTAGTGTAGTATGTTTTAGTTTCAGATAATCAATTAAGTTATTGACCATTAAAATCGTATTCGACGCCTCATAGATTCCAATGTTAATTGAGCAATTGCTACAATCCTAATATTCATAAAATATTAGCTTATCTTAATATTAACTGTAGTTTTAGCTAAAGACTTCTGTTTGATAAATTGCTCTTCAAATTATCAATCAACGATTTAATTACAAACCATCTAAGTGTGTAGTTGACACAAAAGCAATATAGACAACATCTCAGGTAGACAATCTTGCGGCAACATATATACAAATAAAAATACTTCAAATATACAGCACATAGACATTTTTAATTTATTGTTTAATGGAAATTGTTAAAAGAAAACAAAGAACAAAAACAAAATAATAAAATGAAAATAATTATGTATATTAAGGCTTGTGATATGCCTTGAAGCATCCATCAACGCAAAGATTTACGTTACACTCCTCACATTTCCAAATAGTCCTTGACCTCTTAGGGCACAACTTGCAAACGGTGCCTCTCGAGCCCGTACGAACTGGGAAGTGGTTAGCCTCAACCGTCGGTCTGTTCTCCTTGTTGTGTCGAGTGTTACGTCTTCGTGTGTTCACCTGTCCAAACAAGTCAGTTCTAACGGACAAACGTCGGCTTTCAGTCGTTAAATCTATTTGTCTGTGTCTCTTAAGTAAATCTTCGGCTAGTACAATACGGAACTGACGATGTGATATTTTCCGGTGAAAACTGGAAAATATTACAAAACAGTTGAAAATAGCGGCATTGTATAGTTGACGGAAGAGTTTTCTATACCAAACTTTGTTCCTCAGGCGTTCCATGGGTTGAGTTGACAATAATTGGTATTTCCTATCAACTCCTCCCATGCTCTTGTTGTAGTCGAGTACTATGTTTGGTTTGTACATCAGTCTGCTGTATTTACCTTGAGTTTCAATTTCAAGATTATGGTATGTAGAGATCATACTAACTATGTTAGCGTCTCGCCATACCATAATTGACAAATCGGAACAGTACGCGGTCATTACTTCACCTTGTTGGAGGTCAGTCTTTGACAAAGTCTTGACGAAGTCAGGAACATGTTCTCGGTTCAGTCGTAGCGTCCCGTAACAGTCAGTCTTTTGTCTCTTAAGGCTACGCAACAATAACGGACTATTATGCAAATTATCCATTACCACTGTATGCCCACGGTGAAGTAGCGGTTCGATCAAGTTGTAAACTATTTTGGCAGTAGCACGCATGGGTCGGTCTCCGTTTTCACCAGTCATATGTCTGTCAGTCGAACCAACAACGATTCCGTCATTAGCAGGTGTCTCTTCTTCAGCCAATCTGTCAATGGCCTCGTCTTCGACTGGTCTGTCGTTTCGTCCATCTGCGCTGTCAGTAGTCGAGCTTAGTTTGTCTTTTCCAGCGTACACAAAAAACTTCCAGAGATAGCCACTTGATGATTCGCAAAGCTCGTAAGTTTTGACTTCGACTTGTGCGGCCTTTGACGAAACCTTTTGAGCTAAATTTAATGTCCCATGCTTAATTGTGAGCGATTCACCAATGACTATCTCTTGTGAAGGCATGTAAAGGCTAGAAAATTTTGCGTTAAAGTGGTCAATCACGGGTCGTATTTTACAAAGTCCGGTCGTATCCTTCACAGCCTGGTCGTCGACGAAATTGAGAAAGGTTTTTAGCAACAAAAACCGGTTGTACGACATAATTCTGGAAAAATATGGCATAGTACCAAAACCATTGAAATTAAAATATGCTTCTTCCTCCGGTATGGGGTAAAGACCATGTAAAATAATTGTTGCTAAAAAACTATTCATTTCGTCCCTATTTGTAGGAGACCAACGGTTAAATCGGGATTGAGGAGTTAGCTTGTTTTGTTCCCGCAACAAAGCAATCTTTTGCTCAGCATTCCTGTTGGTCTCTTTACAAAGTAGGTCGATGAAGTCGACGTCAAATATCTTGTCAAAGATGTCGATGCCTCGAGTTTGGTCTGTCACGTCAAATGTCGGTCCCGAAGTCCCCGTAAATGTCTCACGTCTTCCAATAAAAATTTTTCTTTCCTTAGTCCAAGTGAAAGTGTGGCAGTCTTCGGGCACGATGTCGCGTATAGCTCGGTCATTAGCGACATTCTCCCTCCGCAACACTTGCGCTTGAAATGAACTCAAGTCACTGTCGCATGCGGGTTCAGCCGCAGCGTCACGTTCCTGAACATTCGGTAGGAGACCATGGTTATCGTCAACGTTCAAGTCGTCATCACAAAACTCGGTCAGTTGCAACCACGCGTCCGTAAACGTAACGTCATCCAAATGTTCACCTGCAAAAAACTTCGTCGTTATGGAGTGTGGTAAGAATGATTTGGTAAAACTGGAGGTGTCACGTGATATGATGAGAAACAGAGAAGTAAGGAAGAAGAAGACATGTTACGCTTATCACAAATGAATTGGGTTAAGGGCCAGAGAATGATGATGATAAATCTACTAGGGGAGCTGTACGGTGAATTGAAAACTATGTATAAAAGGTGTAAAAGTACCCTTAACGCAAACGAAAGGCGCTTGTTCTCCCCACCACAGAAATATTTTTTTGGTTCTAGACCATGGGAACCTGGGAACCCCCTAGTTACGGAGATATTGGAGGTCGAAGTTCCAAATTTTGCATAGCTGTTTTTGTAAATACTTTACTTAAATACCTCCATGACCCGTTTACTATTCAAAGCATCCACTAGCACAATGTTTTAATAGTACTAAGTTGAGTTTTATCGTAAAATGTGATTTTCGACCCCAATAAAAAAAGTCGTTTCCCAGCAAACATTTTTGCGTAGGGGTACTAAGTTTGATGTACAGAATGCTTGGTTGATGTATGTGTGGATGGTTAATTTACACCCTGTATGCATCTAACGTACCTATTCCTTCTTCCGAAACACCTGGGCAAGCTTCGTCCACTGTAACAAACACAATTGTATTGTAAACAATTCTTTTTATAATCTTACTAGCTGGCCCACGCAACTACGTCTGCGACACTTAAATCTTTCTCGATAAATGGACTATCCAACACAAATATATTTTTTAATTACAACCAGCAAATCCTAAGTTTATCGCGTTCAAACCAACAAACACTCTTCAGCTTAATAATATTAAAGTATAGTTTATTACACCGACAAAACTTTAACTTACTAAATTCAATCACTATGTCTTGAGGGCAGGGTTCTGTAACAAACAAGATGCGAAAGTATTTTAATTTTATCTTATTTTAATTCTGATTTTGATGTGAATTTATATTTTGATGGTAATTTATTTGAATTTTTTGGTTTTAATGTTAATTTAATTTAGCTTTAATACTGCTTTTACTTAAATGTTTATTTTATTTTAATTGCACTGTATGGATCTCATTATCTGAATAAAAATAATTTTATTTATTTATTAAAAGAGGACAGTCTCAAATAAGAATCTTACCGTAAGAATGGGACACTCCAGAAGTTGAGGTCTCAGCTCCAGCGGTTTCTGCGGGAAGGAGTTCTGTAACAAGTTATTTGAGTCACTTGATTGTCGGTTGTTGGAGGGTGGGAAATCACCAAATAACCCCTCCCGCTCTTGGGCAGAGCGAAAGGGAGTGTCAGACTTCTACTGACTAAAAACCAATTTCAGAGGCCCTAGAGGCGGTTTAGAGACTCTGAACCCAGGGTGTGTGCGGTCGATAGACCTTACTACCCACACGATAAGAACATTTAGGCCCTGTATTTAATTTTTTTTTAGCCCCCCCGTAAAACATTTATGGGATCCTAATGAAGGGTAATTTTTGCAATACATACATAAACTCACGCCCTCTTCCCATGGGTGTAGGCAGAAACCACAGAACGCTACTTGATACGATCCTTACATACTTCTTTTGCCTCGTCCACATTCATACATCTGGTCATACACGCACGCCGGTTACGAGTACTACGCACCTGTCTTTTCTGGAGAACAACTAATTCACATTTCAAAAAAAAAAAAACAAAATCAAAATCGGTTCTTCCGTTCGGGAGCTACGATGCCACAGACAGACACACAGAGGCGTCAAACTTATTATAACACCCTAACGTTTTTGCGTCGGGGGTTAACTTTCTTAAATATATTACAGTACGTTCTATCAATAAATCGTTAAATCAATAAATCAATCAATTTATGACTATGTTGAGTTAAATAAAAAAAAAAAGAATTCAATTATACTTTACTGCACGTAAGACGTAGTACTATTATGTATTCTGTGACGTAAGTACACGATACAAAACATATTAAGTACGATTAATTTCCTTTTCAACATATTTGCTCATAAAATGCCTCTAATTCACTGCAATTAGGCACATAATGACACCTGTAATCAAACTGTGACTTTTTCATTGCTAGTATTCACTAGTGAGTTATAGGTTTTTTTGGTTGAGTACTTTGTTCTTAAAAAAGTTTCGATACAAAAAAGATCGTATTTAATAGTACAAATAAATTAATGCACCTGTTACTTGCTCATTTCATGCAACTTCGTTTTAAATAGACGATTTCAACTTGTAATAAAACTTACACACAAATTTAGCTTTTATTTCTCTGTAATTTAATATAAATAAAAGTTTGATGTCGCTATTTTGTCATGTGGCTAAAACGCTATCCGTGAAAAGCCAAAAAACAGAAACCTCATTCTTGTAGTCTATGACCGTTCTCTATTGTTAGATGCACAACTCGTTTTCACTGTTGACAAAAAATAAAACCGACTTCAACAAATAATTAAAACACAAAAAGTGCAAAATAAACTTTGGAAGAAAAATCCTTTTCTGAAGTCGGTGACTTTTGTTTGTTTGATTTCATTTCTTTTTGCACCGACTTTAGAAACTCATTTTTCTTCCATACTTTTTTTTTTTCACTTTTTTGTGTTTTATTTTTTTGTTGAAGTCAGTTGGAAAAAAAAAAACCGAAATCGGTCCAGCCATCTTCGAGAAATCCGGGAACATACATAATTAAAAAATAAATATTAATAGGTCGCCTATGAATTGATAACCTCCTCCTTTTTGAAGTCGTTTAATAATGATTTTTCATTATTATTTCCTTCACAAGCGTGTGTTGAAAAATGTCGTATGATACAAGTGTGTTGGTGATTACCGTCCTCGGCTCTCTTAAGACCCTCACCCAACGGGTCGGATCTCAATAGCGCCTCAGCGGTAATCACCAACATTACACACTTGTACCATAATGTACTAATACTGAAGTGTACAAAGGTGAGTAAGAGATATCTTCTAACCAGCCCTACTGATATTGGGCGTAAATATTACCTCGGTCCATCTCAGGGTAATTTCTTATCCATGACTGGGCTAAGAAATCATTTTGAGTTGAAAACGCCATGTCTGTGAAGTAAAAAAAAACATTTGTTGATTTATTTTTATTTCAAAAAAGACATAATTTGTATACTTGGACGAAATTATGCTGTTTTTTCAGTACATTTCCTGACTAAACTGAACCAAATCAAATACAACTTATAAGTAACAAAAAAAAAATTGGTGCATCTTCAAATGCAAGAAACGTTTTTTTTAACACAATAGTTATTGATAGACCGTAGGTTCTGTAAAAACGATCTACCGTTGCTATGTTTTCGATATCGTGTTGTGTTTAGGTACATTTTTTGTTCTACTAATAACATATTTAAAGATTTCTAAAAATATTGTAAGTAGACAAATATAGCCTATTCTAAATCTAAGATTTTTTTTGTATTAATTATTAACAAAACAAGTCCAAAATCGGCACAATCATCAAGTTCGATCCGTCGAGGAAATTCAGTAGCAGTCACCGAAGTAGACTTTCAGGTCACTTCATCAAGTTCGCAGGTGAGGTTTCATCTTAGTTAACAATTACGTAGGTACTTATTATATAAAAAAACAAAAATTTTCAACGCATCAAAGTTAGTTCACTTGACTATATATTCCCGCAGCTAACAAGCCAACGCTTGGGTGTGTGACTCGTGTCGACCTATGTAGCTATGTGCTAGTTTAATTCTAATTCTCTATGCCTATCATTTTTGCAAATAGGTCGTACAGGACCTACGTCCTTAATCAATTTCCACGGCAATAGATGGCCTAGTAGGAGCATAGATGAGAGCTTCAATAAATACTTGCATTGTTGCGTCTCATTTAAACAGGTATGTAGAGGTAGCTTATATTCGCCCAAATAACTATCTACAAAATATTACACTTATACTCGACCCACGAGTTTAAACGGATAGGGCGGATTCGACCAAACATCATGTTATCTCAGAGTAACTACCTAACCCACGAATAATTTTACTCGTTGATTTTACTCTCAAATAACTTCGTTAGCGTTTTTCCATCAGAAACATAGAGTAGCAGCCAATACTGGGTATTGTAATATTGTTACTCTTGAGTTGATGAACGAATGATGAATGATTTTGTAAGCTAACTGAAATGGAAATACTATTGTGTAGAAAGCCGAACCCAAGATTTTATGACCATGCAATTTGGCCGGTTTTTATTGGAGTTACTGACGAAAATATTTACACGAGGTGTTATTCACTTGTCATTGTCTGTGCTTTCTTGTTTACTCCGTGTATTTTGGCGGTAAAGCGATTTACTCTCGGACATAATATAGTTAATTTGGAATTAAGAATTGGTAAAACGAGAAGTTCTCTTACTCTAGAGTAGTGATTTTATCCCCAGGATATGACTTATCCAAGTTTGGTTGAATCCGCCCTTAGGATGCAAAATACTGTCTGCAGGCACAGTCACGTATCAATCATTTATGGGCTGTACTAAAATCGCGGGAGACGCGAGAGACTCGCCTCTTTGCACTGGACTCGCGTTAAATAGGATGACGATCTTTAACTCGCTTTTGGCGCTCAAATGGCAAAAGGAAACGCCAATGACGCAAGTTAACTCGCTACATACTGTAGTGTAAATCGGGCTTTAGAGTGACACAATAAGCGAATGAAAGTTCGGTACCTACAATGGCATTTTAATTATTTTTCAATAATAATATCCTTACCTTGTAAGTAGGTAAAAGAGATGAGAAAGTCCAAGTCGCAGGGCAGAGTATATCAGGGTCCTAGATTCGCAGCACAGTCGTATTTTCAAGTACTTAAATCTAAAATCCATATCACAATGCACACCAAAAACCTTCCGAACACATGCCAAGCACAGAGACGAATGCACAGAGTATACTATACTATGAACGAATGTCTTAAAATGAACAATAGACACTACCTTTGGGGACCTGCACACAAGCAGGAATATAATTTGCCGTCTCACTCGCACTCATTATGAAATACCATACCCTTCTCTATTGTACAAGCCCAAGCCGTGCTACGGAGATCTGACAACGTTACGCGTGAGCCGCCCATTTTAACTGACTTCCAAAAAGGAGGAGGTTCTCAATTCGTACGCAGGTTTTATTTTAAATTTTTTGTATGTATGTTCAAAATGAAATCAAATATGAAATCCTATACAATGCGAGATCAGCATAAAATACTAGAATATGTAGCCGTGTGTGAGTGATCAATAAAGAAAAAAACCAGTATTAAGTATACCTTCGCTTTAATATTTAATGCCCGAATTCTGAAGTTCCTTTACCTGCATTCCTATTAGCTATTGATTTAATAAAAGACAACTCAAGTATTCAATTAATAATAAAAAGGATAAAATTGAATGACTACCAAAAAAAGAATTGTTACCCTAAACAGCCTCATACATATAAATGAAACCTGTACCAAAATCTTCAACATATAATTATGTCCTGCCCAACGCCATTTTAACTTTCTACTAGCGATGTGCGCATTTTTAAATTTTGTTTTAGTTTTTATTGTTTCCAATTTGACTCTGTCACTTCTTCTTACTCCTAATACATTTTGACGCTGCTTTGGCACACTTTTATTTAATTCGATACCTAGCTGATCTGTTAGAGCCCATGTTTGACATTCATACGTTAAGCACGGCAGTATGCATGTGTTATATAGGTACAGTTCTTTTATTTTTGATGGATATTTCATCATTTTTCATTATTTCACTAAGGCTCCAAAATCTTTTCCATGTATTTGTTATTTTCTACTTATTTCTTTATGCATGTTTTATCAACAGGATTTCGATAACAGCAGCTAATATACAATCCTGTGCATACATTTTTAACACCAGATATATCAAAACATTCAACTTTGTATAACTTATTTATTGCGTCGACAATTTCTGTTTGGCTATCCATATGTCCTAAGATCAAACTACGAGGGCGGGTCAATAAGTCCGTGACTTTTGGAATAAAACACAGATTTTTTGATAAAAAATAATTTTATTTTTCAACGTAGTCTCCCTTGAGCTCTATACACTTTGTCCAACGCTTCTCCAATTTTTATCTCCCTTCCAAAAAAAAAGATTTGTTGAGGTCAAAATAGGCCTTTGTTTGCGAGATGACTTCATCATTGGAGTCAAATCTTTTTCCACCAAGCCATTTCTTCAGGTTTGGGAACAAGAAGTAGTCGCTCGGAGCCAAATCTGGAGAATAGGGCGGATGATGGAGCAATTCATAGCCCAATTCATGGATTTTTGCCATGGCAACTGCACATGTGTGCACCCTTGCATTGTCTTGGTGGAAAAGAAGTTTTTCTTGGCCAAATGAGGTCGGTTTTTTTTCAAATCGTCATTGAATCGGTCCAATAAGTTGACATAATATTCCCCATTGATTGTTCTTCCCTTTTGGAGGTAGTCAATGTGGATTATCCATCCCAAAAAACAGTCGCCATAACTTTATTGGCTGACAAACCCACCTTGGCCTTCTTTGGCGCCGATTCACCCTTAGAAACCCACTGTTTTTACTGTTGTTTGGTCTCTGGTGTGTTGTGATGGATCCATGTTTCGTCCACGGTTACAAAACGGCGCAAAAACTCCTCCATATCGCGATTAAACAACGCCAAACCTTCCGGTGAAGTTGTTACACGATTGCGTTTGTGGTCGACTGTGAGCAAACGCGGCACCCATCTTGCAGAAAGCTTTCTCATGCCCAAGTGATCATTCAAAATTGAAACCACTGAGCCATGCGAGATCCCTACGGCTTCCACAATCTCTCGCACTTTCAATCTTCGTTCGGCTAACACCATAATTATCATGAATTTTTTCGATTGTTTCGGGTGTAGAGACCTCAACTGGGCGTCCAGGACGTTCGGCATCTTCAGTGCTTGTACGGCCACAACGAAATTCAGTAAACCACTTTTTTACCATTGAAATCGATGGTGCAGAGTCCCCATAGTATTTATCAAGCTTAGCCTTGGTCTCGGTAATGGTTTTTTTTTCGCAAGAAATAATGCACATTTATATGCACACGAAATTCACTTTTTTCCATTTTCTCCTCAAATTAGTGAGTAGTCTGATCACAGAACATATACTCACATAAGGGAGAAGAATGTCAACTTCATACAAAAAAAATGCAGCAAGAAGCGATTAAGATGCCACCTATTGGTCGCCCCCTATAAACTTTTAGTGGCGGCAATTCTAAATATGTACTTACAGGTTTTAGTTTTTTAAGTTTTTTAAAGGTTTTAATAATAAAATAAGGAGATGATTTAAACAAAGTTTATTTAAAAGTTCAATTACAATCAAACCAACATCAATAAACAAACATCAAGAACAGAATTAAGTCTAACAGAAAAATATAGTTGCATAAATCAGTTCAGATTCAAATTTTAGTTCTAATTATACTTTTTACTTATTTGTGTGTATAAATTACAATAATATTAATCTAGATGGTGAAACCAATAACAACACTACCTATTTTACAATCAAAACGTTAAAGATAATAAATATATGACTCATCTAAACATAATCCTGAGTATATTTTACACTAATTGTATTTTAGTGTCAACTAGGATTATAGTAAACAGAAAATGCTATAATTCAATATGCAAAAGCAAAAAAAAAATATGTATTCATTACAATGTCTAGAGGTACTGATTTCTACTTTTTACAATAAGCTCACCATGTATTTTATAGAATAGAATACCACCACCAATCACCAATTTAATATTGCAACAGTGCTTACAACTACAATTTGCAACGAAAAGTACAGTAAAACTTATGTATATTATTACATTTACTGACCTCAAGGGTGATTGATTGACAGGATAATTTTCCAATAAAACAGCACATTCTATATTTGTCTAATGAAAAATCAAACATGCTTTAAAATATTAATTTTCTATAAAAGAGTATATGTACTGAATAAAATGTGCTGTTTTTTTGTTTAGAGATATAACAATTATGAGTTTAAAAAATAAAAAAAACTAGTGGGTCTTGCTGCAATCTTCGCGTGGCTAGGCCTTTTTTTTTTTTTTTGGTGGGTGTAAAATCATCGAATAACCCCTCCCGCTCTTGGGCAGAGCGAAAGGGAGTGTCAGACTTCTACTGACTAAAAACCACCCATGTTCCTTCTTCGCCCTCTATGTCGAGGCCGCGATAACCGTTGGACTACCCGCGGCCCCGACCGCGTGGCTAGGCCTGGGATATAGTTCAGTTAACTTTAAAAAAAAAAAACTACTGCATATATCATCCACACCCAACCCTCAATAGCTGGTGGTTTAGAGCGACATCCAACTAACTACAATGATTGGAAAACAATTTCATTTCCTTAAATAATTTCAGGTGTGCTGTTTTTCCAGTAAGGTTTGTTGAATGTTGTTTCCCTTTTCTCTAGTCTGGAGTGTTGCTGTTAAGGCAATCAAAAATGGTATCCATGTTTGCCACATGAGAGTAGCTGTGACAGCAGCTTCCGTTGTTAGTTCACCTGAAAGATTATTATTAAAATTTGTTATCTTGGTCATAATTGCGATTTTGATGAATAATTGAGGCAGTTAAGATGTGTTTTATTTATTCATGTTAGTTACATTTGATGTTGTGATACAATATTAATGTAGATTAGTGATTAGATTACCTGTAGATATTTTACAATACACTCCAGCTGCAACAGAGTGACTTAAAACTTGAGTATTCATATTCGGGTTTAAGTGTTCTTGCCGCAAAGTAGGAGCAAACACGAAGTTGGGTTTACATTATCCAGCTCATAAAAATTCTTGATATGCAAACATTTAGCAATGCCTGTAAGTAAATGAAAATATAATTAATATACAATGCAGAACTTTTGAAACAATCAATTTTTATTTAATTAAACTGTTATTCATACCTTTGCCAGTTTGATCACAAAGTGTATAACTTCATGATCAAATTTCTAAAACATTTTAGTAGATGCGGTAGATCACACATTGATGGAATTAAGTGATCCTAAATTTCAAAGGTTCTGTGAAGTGGTTCTATCCATGTTACAGACAGATGCAGATATAATTAATCCAAAATCAAAACAATTATATACAACCTGAAAAATAGAAAATAATAATTATATTTCTTTTTTTGTATTGTATGGACGTAAATTAAGCAAAAGGAGTATGTAAGAATCGTAGTAGGTGGCGTTCTATAGTTTCTGCCTACCCCTATGGGAAAAAGGTGTAAATTTATGTATGTATCAATGTGTCTGAAAAAAAAAACATAGTTTGTTAGTATTTTTACTTGTTTTCGTTATTACCTCTTTAATGAGTACAGCAAGTCTATCTGCAGTCACAGAAGAACCAGATAGATAAAAAGTGAGTGGTTGAGAAAAAAGATAAATAAAAAAGTAAGACCTTGTGCTATCTAATTACTATTCTGTAAACATCTCGCTGTGACTGTTAATTTAAAATGTTTGTATCGTGCGGTGTTAGTTTCGCTAAAACTCTAGAATCGGTGGACAAATTTCAATCATAATTTCTTTGTTTTTTTTAATTAGAAGTAGAAAAAAATGGGGTGGAATGAAGTCAAAATAACTTGTATCATGATACTTGGTATGCTTTATTACCTACAGTTTGCACTTATGATTAAACGAAAAATGAAGTATTAATACCATCATGACATCATGGAGCTATACATAATGATATCACAATCACTCTTTGCAGCGGAAACAAGATGGCTTTACACAGTACCTTGTCTGTAAATTATTAGTGTGTCTGATCAAAATTGTTCAATTTATGAAAACTTTAAATACTAGTATGTTTATAAATTACCTTAATTTAATTAATATCCTCTGGCACTGCATCTTTTTGCAACTTTTTAGTTGAAAAGTTGACGAAGGACATCCTATTAAAGTGTTTGTCACACAGCATTCTGTGTTCAGCATTCAATTTAATTGAAAGTTGTGTAGAAATCTCGTCGTTGGGCAAACAATATTTCGCCCTTAACTCGCAACTATAAAAGAATTGATGAGATTGATTAGAAAGGCAATAGGTACTTTTAAGTGTACAGCTAAAGTGACTTTATCTAAAATATTGGTCAGTGGGTCGTCTTAGGGGCGGATTTAGATTGTACATACCGAAGGCTATTCCGTATTCCAGGTTTAGGAAATCGGAATAACTTTACACCCGGGTCGTCACGTGGCGAGCGCTCGCATTTGAAGCATTTTCTCTGATATTCCTTCATTTCTTAGAAAATGAAGTAGCCGCCATCAAAGGCTAGGCAAGGAAACCTAAAAAAATACAAATATATAGTACCTATAATCTATGAGAAGATGCACTGAACTTATAAATGCTTTATGAATCTCAATCTCGAAATCAAGTCTATATTTGACTTGAGTTAATCCCTGTTAAACGGAGGAGCAGCAGCTCGACTCGATTTAGGGAAATATAAACAACGAAATATCAAGGTAAGGAATATCAAGGAATTAGGAAAAAACGCAACAGGCAGTTTTGAAATTGTTTTAACTTTGTCAGGGAATATTTTATTTACGTTGAATTAGTTGCCATTGTGCAAAACCTTTACTTCCCCAAAGGTTTGTTAAACCGTATTCAAGTAATCTTGCTCAAGGTTTTATGCAAATTGTAATAGCAATTTAATATAATCTACCCAAATTAATAGTTATGAATACTTCAAACTTTAATAAAATAACAATATAAAAATTTCGCCATTAAAAGAATGTCCTCGAAACAGTTTTTGTTATTATGTCAAGCAACACATAAATATGTCCCAAGTTTACAATATTGCTAGGGCATAAAATATATGTTTTTTTTGTAATGGTAACATTTCTTACGTGCCCCCTGTCATACTGCCGCATGATTGGCTAATTAGGTTGACTGGCGCTGAGTCTGATAAAACTAGCTGTCAAACACAAACTAACTGACGCAGCAAGTTTTTTTTTTTTTTTTTTTTTTTTTTTATGGCAATTTGCCAAGGGCTACGGCAATTTCTGCCAGTGTCGCGTAGTGACTTTACATGAGTATGTATGTTTATGTATTTTATTGCATAAATATTTACAGGGAGGATAATTATGAACTTAAAAACTTTTTGTGGCAGTCCTTTTAGCCCAGAAACAAACACAAAACATAGGAGTTAGTTATAATTAGTAACACAAAATATATACGTCTAAACAATATATTTAATAATTAGGTTTTAGATGTCTAAATATTAGAGTTTAATATTGTTATTAGAAATAAATTTAATAAAAGCACGTATAATTTGGGGATTAGGAAAATATGAAAGGAGGTGACGGACATTAATGGGTTTTTGGATGTTCAATTTTGTAATAACTTTATCAAAAGAGGAAAGATTTTTCAAAGGGCAATTTAAAAATATGTGATCCAACGTACCATCATCCAGCCCACACTCACACAAAGAACTGTCGCGGACCCTAATTTTATGGAGGAAAACTGGGGTACAGCAGTGGCCAATTCGGATTCTGCATATAACAGATGTGACAGTTTTGGAAGCTTCTTTGAATTTATAAAACCAAGGCTTGGGGGGAATGGTTGGTTGAATGGATGCAAACAAGCTAGCCTTTGACTTGGAAGATTGAGACCAGTGGAGTTGCCAAAATTTAAAGAGATCTACTTTGGCCTTGTGAATCAAGTCATAGACCTGAACGGCATAATGTTTTTTATCTGCCAGATTGCTGTTGACCGCATTCTTAGCTGCTATATCTACCAGCTCATTACCTTTAATATTCATATGACTAGGAATCCATACTAATATTATCTCAATGTTTTTTTTAAAACAAGAATATAGGACAGTTTTGATTTCGACTATGATTGGACTACGTAGGTTATCTTTAAATGAATTTTTAACTATTGCCTCCAGAGCACTCCTAGAATCAGAAAAGATGACTGCTTTTGTAATACCTGAATGAGAGGAAATAAATATGCACGCCTCCAAAATTCCAATGCACTCCCCAGTAAAAACCGAAGACTCGGGAGGGCACTGGAACTGAAGGAATATCTGGGAGTTGGAATTATATACTGCAATGCCTGTTTTACCGTCGGGAGTCAATTTAGAAGCGTCTGTATAAAATTTATAGTGATCAGGCCAATTTTTATTAACAGTCGAAAGAAAATGGTCATTAGCATTGGTGGTGTCCTTATTTATTCCAATATAAGTGATCTTTGGCACAAAGTTAAGAATTTCATACGGACATGTGTAGAGTGGGAATTTATTACACTGAGGGATGGGAGAATTATCTTCCACATTCCGGATATTCCTAAATGAATTAAGGATCAAAGGAGGGTCTTTATGTTTCCAATAGTCGCTTTGTCTACATAAGTTATCCAGTGTGGAAAGCTTAGAAAGAAGCATGTGATCACTAAGAAGATATGCCTTGTACATATATTTATCGGCTAGGTATTGTCTACGGAGAAGAAGGGGAGGGTCACCACTCTCAACTTGCAGAGCATTGGTTGGAGTGGATCTCATACAACCTAGCACAATGCGGAGGGATTTCGACTGAATGGTTTCCAGCTTGGCCAATGCAACCTTACCACAGGGTTCCAGCAGGAAAGACCCATAGTCCAGTAAACTTCTTATTGTAGCATTGTATATGAGTTTGAGAGAAAGGGGATGAGCACCCCACCAAACACCCGCTAGACAGCAAGTTTAAATTTTGGCAGGAGTCAACTGACATCTGTCAGTTGACTCCTGCCAAAATTTAAACTGTGCCTGTTGACAGGAGCAGTGTTGCTGTTTCAGTAAAGAGGTCAGAAATTCAAAAAGTCACGGACTTATTGACCCGCCCTCGTATCTCCTCCCTTTTTTATTTTCCTGAGACTAATTTGTAGGTATCTATATTAAATAAAATCGCTGTGTTTTCGCTCAGAAAATGCTCGCTTAAACATAATAAAGTCTGGCATATTATCTAGACTTTGTACATACACTTCTAGTTCTGTCCTTTTGTTATTAATTCCACAAACATTCTGATGAAATATGTGCTCGTAATACGTAATCCCTAGGCCTATGTCCAGCAGTGGACGTCTTTCGGCTGAAATGATGATGATGATACGTAATCGTTCACGAAAAAAAATGTTTTGTTGGTACAGAGCCCGCGGCTTGTGTTACTCAGGGAAGCGATGAATTTTGTTGAGTTTCATCGCCTCAATTGTTTGCCTTAGCTTTATTAACCCTTTTTTTATAGTACCGGATCTTAAGTGACTCATTTCACTATGTTCTTGCCTATGCATTATTTTTAAATAACTACAGTTGTTGTCCTAATTAAAATTGGAACAGCTTTATAGATTGTTTTAAGTCATGAAAAAAAATTACTATAGCTTTATTATTTACTTTGCCTGTGTGTTTGGAAAACAATTCGTTTGTATATTCCAGATGCTTATTTGTATCAAAAGTATAAGTATTATAAACGTCTGGTTACTGAGATACAGAAGTTGATTGAAAGGAAAGCTTCCCTTCTGGTGTTGAATAAATTAACATTCCATTTTAGTTTTAAGTTAGGACAGCACAAAATAACATTGGTATGCTTTATATTCTCAAGTTTACGTTTTATGTGATTTACTAACTCTTCATAATTATTTGAGACAAATAAATCATTTTCACAAGAATTACACAAAAGTCATCTACACTAATATTGGCACCTCTCCCATAATCATGAAGGTCACGCACCACTCTTGCGAAAAATCTAAGTTTTCCTAGACCAGTGAAAATTTGAAAAAAGCTTTCTATTAGACACTTATTTTCATTAAGTTTAATGGTAATGTTGTGTTTTAGATTATAGAGCTATTAGTGATCATAGAGTTAATACATTTTGAATTTGGTTTTTGTTGTTTTGTTTTATTAGAATGTAACTTTCATTAGAGTGTATGTTAGTTAAGGTTAGGTATATGTGCATACAAAAATAACTAAAATTAAGATACCATTTAGTATCAAGTTATTTGTACCATGTGCCAACCGAACAGGGGCGTAGCTACCGCCGTATATGCCGTATCAATTATACGGGGCCCCAGGGTCACGGGGGCCCCCGACGTGCTTAAGCAAAAATTAATAAAAACTTCCCAATTTTTACTTTAGTTCAGAAATGACAAAAGACAAAAAAGCAATTTCTTTTTTTTCCTCGTAAAGCGTGCGCTCTAAAGTTAGTATCAGCTTTAAATGATTTAATACATCAGTTTGACGAATAAAAGGCTAGCTGCGGTACTCGGAGATATTGAATATTTCTCTTAATTTTACGTAAACTAATAAAACATAATAATAACTGTCCCAAAGATAAGTAAAAATTTTTTTTTTTTTAATTTTTGGATAGAGGTGACATACACTTTCGAGGTAAGTTATTTCATTAGGAACGCTTTTTAGTTGCACGTGCACGGTCCAGGTAGTATATACAGTCCTTGACTGAGACGGTTGTATTGTATTTTTAATTTTAATAATTATTACTCAGTAAAGACACATTTTTTGCGATTGTCGCGAATCCTATTCTAATTAACATACAACCTGACACTGACCGGCAAATTGCAAAAATAAAAAAACGGAAGATAGTTCGAATTTCGCGGGCTACTTTGTCGCATCAACCATATTACACACCTCTGCGGGTACAGTTAATAATACGTTTTTAAAAAAAAATTGAGGCAGGGAAATCATCAAATAACCCCTCCCGTTCTTGGGCAGAGTGAAAGGGAGTGTCAGTCTTCTACTGACTAAAACCCACCAATGTTCCATCTTAGTCATTTATGTCAAGGCCGCGGTATCTCCTATAACATCCCGCAGCCCCGACGGGCGAGTTATTAATACTTTCTATAGGAAGTCTGAAAGTAGCGCCGTTGAATGAAAAGTTGTGTGGTAATCGATTGCGTGGTATGGACATGTGATGCGAAGGAGTGAAGAAAGTGTTGTAAGGAAAATGTTGAGCATGAATGTAGATAGATGGGTATAAGAGTAGAGGAAGACCAAAGAAACGATGGATAGACTGTGTGAAGGATGATATGGCTAGGAAGGAGGTGACTACTGACATGACGAGAAATAGAGAAGTATGGAAGAAATAGACATGTTGCGCCGACCCCAAATAAATTGGGATAAGGGAAGGAGAATGATGATGATGATGTTTTTTTTTCTGTTGTTTTTGTAATTTCACTCTGTCCTTAAGTTTTGCGTAACGTACAATCTGTGTTTATACATTGGTCGTACATTCCGTATCTGTAGTAATATTATTTTGTATTTGACATTGACATTTGTACAGTGGTAACTTTGTTTTTGTTGTGACTTGTGAGTGTACTGTCGCGTGATGTTTTTAAATTTTTTTATGGGATTATGATAAATTAGTTTATTACTGTGTTTTGTGAAGAAAAAAAATAATAACAAGTTCTCAACTTGTTATTATTTTTTCAACTTATTTCTGTGTGGATTTTGCAAACATGTCGTGGCGTGCGGTCCACCGTCACCAATTGAAACCGTCGCCGTCATTCGCCCGGGAAACACGATGTTTCAATTGTTCTTTATTGATACCCAGTCAAAGTCCTAAACATTCAGTAGATCAAGCGCCCACTCCGATAATTAATTTATTACAGTCGTGGATATTTCCTACTCCGGTAAGCATTTTGTTTTCCTCTGTGAAAATCACCTTTTTCCTGAGTAATCTTTTACCGAATGCTGTTCTCTAAAAAGAAAGAAAAATAACATGTTTTTATTTAGATTCGTTCATGAAATGACAACAGACAACGAAAAAGGAAATCAAGGCCAAAAAAGGGTCTGAGTCGTCTTAGGAAGCCTTTATTCTTGAATAACTGACCCACGCAACTTCGTATGCGTCACAATAATATATAACTAACAACCTTCCTCAATAGATCGACTATCCAACATAGTAACATTTTTTCCATTAGCTTTCGAATGTTGAAAGAATTTTCCAAGGCGTCTGCGTAACAAACAAAAAAGCTAATCTTTCCTCTCTATAATATTTGATAGAACCTTAGATTACATTATTAAATTGAGAATTACTATAGGTACCTACCTATCTCTTACTGTTAAAAATACAATCATCATCATCATCATCAGCCTATATTGTTCCCACTGCAGGGACTCAGGCCTCCTCTCTAGGTGTGGGATGGGCTATAATCCACCACGCGGGCCCAGTGCGTTTTGGTAGATGTCACAATCTTCAAATTTTTGGTTCTAAGATATGCCGGTTTCCTTACGATGTTTACCTTCACCGTTTTGAGAGCAGTGGTGATGAAATAAATTACACAAAGTAATGCGCCTGTCTGGGTTCGAACCCACGACCAACTGACCGTAAGTCGGAGCCGACACCACTGGGCCACTACTGCTCACAAAAAAATATACAATAACACCTTGTAAATATTATGGTGCAATAAATAAATTTGAATTTCCCGGAGGCTAGAATATCCACGTATCTACATCGGGACGCGAGGGCCGGCGGCGGACCGCGTAATTATTTTGTCGCGCGTACATTTTAACATCGCGATATCTTCTAAGATATTTCTTTAAACTATATAGAGTAAAAGGAACAAATATTTTATATTAAATTTCCTTTCTAACAAACATATTTATTTAGATATAGATTAATACCATATGGGTTAAATAAGCTTTGCAAAAAATAATTCTATTTAACCTAACATTTCGATAGTAAAAGATGGTTACAGTGAGTCAATCTTAGTAGATAGATATATGCTATCGCGGACTTATTTGTAGAACTTTTAAAAAGGAACATTTCCTTCATACATAATATTTGCATAACTTAAACCATTTTCGCAGCGCACGCAACGGAAGCTCTCAATAAGGAATATCGTTTCCCGTTTTTGCAACATTTTTCATTTATGCTCCACTCCTTTTGATCGTAGCGTGATGTTATATGACCTAAAGCCTTTCTCGATAAATGGACTATCCAACACAAAAAGAATTTTTCAATTCCAACCAGTAGATCCTGAGATCTTAGCGTTCAAACAAACAAACAAACAAACAAACTCTTCAGCTTTATAATATTAGTATAGTACTTTTCTATTTAACACTTCAAGCACCTCAACCTTAATAGATATAATGTAGGTGTAACTTCTATAAATATTTTACACACAGTTTTTCATTCATTTTATCATTTTTATTGCAGCTCTTATCAGAATGTGTGCTCTGTTCTGAGTGTTTGATATTGCTTCAAAATGCAGCAAACAGTAGTGAAGGACGTTTATCGTTGCCTGCTATTGGTCATAGGAGTGTATGCTTTCCTTGTGGCAAATCTACACTACGTATCAGAAAATATCCTGTAATACAGGATCGACCAGAAACACACTTTTTAGCTAAATATGTCCCTCTGCATCTGGTAATTATTTTTGTTTAGTTTACATTATAAAAAATATTATCTTATTAATGTTCTTCCATAGTTCAGTCTTCTATAGTTGATAGTGATAATACTCATAATAGATGTGTATAAAATGTTGTGCCCCATTATGTGGGGTTTAACATATAATGTCAATAGATATTATTGCTTACTTTGACACAATAGAGTACATAGTTCAAGTTTAACTGGGCTTTTATTTGCACTAACTGCCGCACTCAGAGAGCTTTCACTTAGTAAAGGTTTGACATACTTTTGTATGACAAAACTGTCAAAACCTTTATTAGGTAATGGCCTAAGTAATCATTAAAACTCTCTGAGTGGGGCAGTTGGACTCTTGATTGGCTCATTGTGCGAATAGAGTACACAACTATATTTTGTTTATTTATTTTTTTGCTAGGTATTTTAAAACGGCAAAAAATGTAGTGTAATATCTTTAAAAACAGCTTAGTTTTAACCGATTTCAAATGACTTCCTAGAAAATGACAGCTGCGTTTCGCCAGACAGGGATAGAAAGTACCCCTACCATAGACTTCTATAACATGTAGCTACTCCATGTTTTGGTCGATTTTGTTACTTTTTCCACAGATTGTGTAATTTCTATCTGTGTGTATTGCTATCTGATTTTTATTGTGCATTCTAAACAGATACATAATAATTATATACCTTTATCAATCAAGTCTAAACTATTACAAAATATTTTGAATTACATGTTTAACTTACATATTATTTATTACGTGTTACCTACTTTTTTAGATCCCAAGATTCGAAAGAGTATGCGGTTCTTGCAGGCAGGCAGCTAGAAGAGCATTAAAACGTGTTAATCAGAACAACTCCAATGGCCCTGGTCTCTTTGAGAAGGTAATGTGACAGATGCTGGATCAAGTGCAGATCTCAATACTGAGCCATGCTCTCTATCAACATAAGAAAAATACCTCTTTTTTGGAGGGTGTGATTTCATCTAATGACTCCTACCGCTGTAGGCAGAGCGGACGGGAGTGTCAGACTTCTACTCACTAAAAACCACCCATGTTCCTTATCAGCCCTTTGTCTCTGGGGCCTAAGTATCTCTTTCTAACAACCCACAGCCAGCCGGCAGGCGTCCATCCCTGCAATGCTGACATCTCTTAGAAGTTTTATGTGTGCAATTGTTGGAGGGTATTAATTTGGTAATCAATTATTTGACATAACTAATTTGAGGTCGGCTTCGATTCTAACCGGATGCAGCTGAATACCAGTATTTTACATGGAACGACTGCCTATCTGACCTCCACAACCCAGTTAATACTAGGTAATACGATACCCTTTGGTTAGACTGGTTTTCAGAATTTCAGGTAACTAACCAAAGACCAGTTTTGGCGTCAAAGCGCGACATATAAATATACACTTCTGGACACATCTATTGGCCCACCTTGTATTTTCAGTTTCGTTTGGTCCTAGCTAAAATTTTATATTAGGTCGAGCAAAAAGTTTTTATGCAGTTTTAAAGCACAGAATTTAAAGAAACAAAAGACAATTTGGAGCCTGTTTGTTGATATCAAACAATCGAATACTAAGAAAACTTGGTTTTATTGGCTTACTTGGATTTAATTCTTGAAAAAGTGATTGATCTTTGGTTTTGCAACAAACATTACTTATTCTTAACATTAAGGTGAGGTTCTATCAATAATCTATGGATACTTCACCTGAAGTCGCCGCCCAAGCTGTGGTACTTATTCAGGCCGGACACAGCCAAAGAAACGTGAGTGCTCAACTTAATTTAAGTCGATCTGCGGTCCGAAATGTTTATCGGAGGTACCTAGAGACTGGCGGCTTTGTTCGTCGCCAAGGAAGGCCTCGATCTCGGGTCACAACTGAAAGACAGGATCGATTCATCGTGACGACCAGCTTGAGAAATCGTCACCTTACCTCCATTGAGATACAAATCCAACTTCGCGACTTCCACGGAGTATCTGTGAGCGCTCGAACTGTTCGGAGAAGGTTAAAAGAACGCGATATGGTACCACACAAGCCAGCTAATGGGCCCAAACTAACGCGAGCCCACCGAACAGCGCGCCTTCATTTCGCACGCAGTCATTTAAATTGGACACAGCAAGATTGGAGCCGTGTACTCTTTTCTGATGAGTCTAAAATTGTGTTACATGGCAATGATGAAAGGAAGAAGGTCTACCGACGTAAGGGAGAGCGTTTCGCACAATGCTGCTTTGAAGAGAGGGTTGCTTATGGCGGTGGCTCATGGACTGTCTGGGGCGGTATATCCGCGAGCGGCAAAACTCAACTTGAGGTTGTTATAGGACCACGGCTGCCAACATTAAATGCTGAAAGGTACATTCGTGAGTGCTTAGAACCTCACGTGATACCATACGCGGACTATGTGGGCCCAAATTTCCTTTTTATGCATGATAATGCAAGAGCCCATGCGGCCGGCATCGTCAGGGAATATCTTCGGGATGTGAACATCACAGTTATGGACTGGCCAGCCAGAAGCCCAGACATGAACCCCATTGAGCACATGTGGGACGAGCTAAAAAGACGTGTTAGGGCTCGTCAGCCAGTTGCCCAGACGATGCAGGAGTTGAAAACTGCCATAGAAGAGGAATGGGAGATGATCCCTCAAAATTTAATAGAGCGGTTGATAAACTCTATGCCTAATCGTATGAGAGCTGTGGTAGATGCCCATGGAGGCAACACGCGTTATTAAATTAAACCTTTATTTGATAAAACATGTTTTTTATTCAAAAATCAATTGCCTTTAACAAGGCGCATATCCGACTTGTTAGGCGTAGCTCCATGTCGTATGGTATTCTGAATTCAAATTTAAAACAATACGATCGAAAAAGATGGTAAAATGTATCAGGTTTAAAACTGCATCAACAGTTTTTGTTCAATCTAGCAATCATATTTCGGTAGGGGCCATCGAAACCTAAACTCTAAGGTGGGCCAATAGATGTGTCCAGAAGTGTATATACCTTTATATATTATACGTTACCCGCTCAAAATATTAGCAATATACGCGCTTTAGACGTCCAGTTGGGGACAACAGCTCGTTATACTATAAAATATTCATTCGTGTATGATGTTGATGTGTCAATATCTCAAACTATTAACTGCTGCACTCAGAGAGCTTTAATGATTACTCAGGCCATCACTTAGTAATGGTTTTGACAGTTTTGTCATACAAAACTATGTCAAACCTTTACTAAGTGACGGCTTAAGTAATCATTAAATATCTCTCAGTACGACAGTTAGACTGATTATGTCATTGTTTCAGAAGCGGCCCGGTTCGGGTTACGAGGACGATCCTGGCACATTGTCTCGAAGTACGGTAAGTTAACAGTTTATAATGTAGACTAGTCTACTACAACTTATAGTATCCGTAAGCAGTGATAGACTATAGTTGCTTATTGTATAGTTAAGATGTCATTGATAACGGTCATTACCCTTTCCTGAATATCTCTTCGTACGAACTAAACAAATGAACCATTTGTATCGTTTTTCATTAGAAAAAATGTTAAAGATTACGATAGATGACGATTCCAGATATGAACAGGCTTATTTTATGATTATATGATTATATAGAACTTTAATGCTTAAATCTTTCTTTAATTCTTTTTTGTAATCCCTGCTTGTTGTATTTTTTTTTATATATCTGTTATGCGTTGTTTGTGTAATGTTTTTTTTTCTGTATGCTCGGTATGTTTCTGCGACAAATAAATAAATTTTCTTTCTTTCTTTCTAAATTTAGGTGGGTCAATGACCGCTATTGACATCGTAAATGGCAGCAACACTGTTATACTGCCGGATCATTCTCTTTAGTTCTACTCAATACTCAATACTACGATTCAAAGGTGGTACAAAATCGTAGAACTAGTGAGAACAAAGAGTCCCATTAGTTCCACCGGTCCACAAATTTGAATAGAACTAATGGGACTTTTTGTTCCCACTAGTTTGATATAGGTACTTTAAAATAAATTGTACAGGCGTGAAAACACAAAACTTAAATAAAAATGTAGCAAAGAACAACGGCAGAATAGTTGACAAAAATGATTGCGTCCAAAAATATCTTACATGAGTTAGTTATTCTTTTAATGAGTTTAATTATTTAACAAAGATTTTTGAAATCAAAGAAAGAAACATACAATTTTGGGAATCTCATGTATATCAAAGGATGCCATATACTTTGACTACGGTGTAGAACTTTTACTTTTTATCCGACTTCCCAAAAGGAGGAAGTTCTCAATTCAATCGATATTATTTTTACGTATGTACACCGATTACGGTTAGATTTATGATCCGATTTACGTGATTCTTTTTTAGCTTGATGCGGAATAGTTGCCATTTGGTCCCATAGAAATTTAAAATAGTTTGGCCGAGTACTTTTCATTTTATAAACATTTTTTTTTAAATTTATGAACATTATTCGCATAAGTGTGTTCGCGAATAACTTCGTCGTTTATGAGCGTACCTATTTTGATGATTCTTTTTTTATTGGAAAGGGAATTTATGGAAACCAGGACCAATAATAAATATTTTCATTTGACATCTTAGGATAAAAAACAAAGCAAGATCAAGAAACAAAATCCGCTAGAAAATATACGGTTAAAGTCATGCACGTTTGACACTGACCGGCAAATTGCAAAAAACGTTGTTTTTGGGAAGGTAAAAAAAGTTAAATCGGGTCATCGTCAGGGCTAGTGATGGTAAATTCCCGAGAACGTTCTCCTAGCGAGAACTTCGCTGTTAAGTTCTCGAGATTATTCTTTTGGAAGGGAATTTACGAGAATTAAAAAAATGAATGACTTTAGTATCTGCTTATCTTTAGCCGACTTCCAATAAGGAGGAGGTTCGTTATTTGTGTGTATGTATTTTTTACCGACTTCCAAAAAGGAGGAGGTTCTCTATTCGTGTGTATACGTATTATCTTTTACTTATGTCCAACGATATCTTCGTCAATTATTGTAAAACGATTTTAAATTTTTTTTTGTGTTTGAAAGAGTATACTCGTACTCCAGAGGTGGTCCCATTGTCACCATGTCAGGATCTCATGATGGGATCCCAGGGAAATCGAGGGCAACCCTCAAATTTTATAGGTACATTTTACGTTTTCCATATATTATTTTCTAAAGCCGTTTATGCAAATACATAAACAGCTTTAGAAAATGTATGGAAAATATAGAATCATCAGACGCAAATGCGTCTGATGATTATAATCTCATGTGTATGCGCTGATGATGGAAGGTACAACCACATTATAAAGATCATACAGTAGGACGACGCCTTTGATCTAGTGTAAAATGCCGACATTGTCTAAACAGTAACGCATCGGCCAGGGTTGTCACAAGTAAACAATAGGTATTTATGAAATTATTTGTTTATTGCAGATCAACATCAATAGCAGTATTAATTAAAACATTATTACATATTAATATAAAATTAAAACTATTTGAACCCGGTATTTACTGCATGTATTATTAAAGAGTTGAGTACCTATTGCACCCGCGGATAGTATAGCTAAAGATTTTTTAAAATCGGTCTTGTAGTTTCGGAGCCTACTCGTTACAAACAAACAAACAAATCTTTCCTCTTTATAATAATTAATTAATATAAGAATAATCGGTGAGTTTACATAAAAAAGACTCTGACGATTGAGAACCTCCATCTGAGGAATTTTGAAAATTTGTTTAGCCGAACTTTAGGTAGAGCAGGAAAGACAAGCGCGCAACGATAGTTGTAATTGATATTTCTTAACTAAAGCAATACATATTGGTAATTTCCACTTTGAAACCTCATAGAGTAACCTTTTTTCAAGGAAAGTATAGAATAATATCAAAAGAAGTTGACTTAAAACCTTGTACTTAATCAAAACATATTATATTGAAAAAAAAAAATCTCAAATTCTCCGTCGAAAAGAACATTGCAAGATGTTCTCGATCGGAGAACATTCTCCGTGAGAGAATATTCTCTCAACCCATCACTAGTCAGGACACGTGACTTGATCGAAAATTCGTAAACTGGTGCAGGGCGCTTGCGCGAATGTGCGTGTGTGTTTGTACTACAGAGTACAGCCTGCTACGCGCAGTACACGCGCATCCACGGATGTTGACTGCTAATGGCTCGACCGTCTCTAGACATGTGAAATTCGTGTACAACCTACCAAGTATTTAAAATATGGAAATTGAAGTGCAAAGTGCTTATATTAATGAAAAATGTGACGTAGAAACAGCGAAAGAAATTGAGTGAGTGCTCTATAAAAATATACTTAGGTACACATACTGATACTGTCTTGGAAATTTATAACTTAGTGGCTGCAAAAAAAGCAGGGTGGTAAGCGGAAAAAATACCGTCGACAAATTTTAGCGTCATATTTGAAGAAAATCGTTTCTGTTTATCCGACTGCGGCGAAGCCCAAAAGGAGGGTTATGTTTTAATAATACATTAAAGCAATGCGCGCGTGACTCATTGGTTATAATAAATTAGGGGTATCAATAGGGATGCCCCTGGCTAAAAAATATACGAGTTTAATTAGTCCGTCTGTTAGATTATCGAAAAATATTGGACACGTGTTTTTAGGGTTCCGAAGCCGTATGGTAAAAAACTGAACCCTAATAGATTCGTCATGTCTGTTTGTCCGTCTGTCTGTCCGTCCGTATGTCACAGCCACTTGATTCGGAAACTATTTACACTACACAATTGAAACTTTGTAGGTAGATGTATTCTGTATTTCTTTTTTGTATAAAAATCGTGAAGTGGTTTCACAATTTTATACAAAAATAAAAAAAATAAAAGATTAGGGGGCCTTCCCATACATGGAACTGAAACTAATAAAAAAACTTTTTTCATCAAACCAATTCGTGTGGGGTGTCTATAAACAGATCTTTAAAAATAAAAAATTGAGGTTTCTAAAACCATTTTTTCTCAAAGGCAATCGTTTGAGAAAAAATGGTTCTCCCCCCCCCCCCCCTTCTAACGTTTAAACTACGAGAGTGAAAAATCTAAAAAAATATATGCTGTAGATCGCAACGTAAACTTTCAACCAAAATTGGTTTGAGCGAAACATAGTCAATAGTTTTTTGAGATATAGCACATTTAAAAACCGCAAATATAATTTTGACATTCATACAAACAATAGGAAAAACAAAATATAATTATCTGTTGCCCCTTTAATTAACAAGAATAATTCAAATTAAAGGGGGCTTCCCTACTACGAAAACGATACGGAACCCTTCATGTGCAAGTCCGACTTGCACTTGGCCAGTTTTTTGTTTTATCAAATCAATTAAAATTGACGAAGATAAAACGCGACAAAGATTTTCTGACATTTTTTACCAACGCGTGTCGTCACAAACCCCCAGTTTACAAACGTGAAAAATATGTGTCCAATATTTTTTTGGTAATCTATCTGATGGAGCAATTAGTTTTTTTTAATATGATACCAAACAAATAATTTCAAATTAAACAAAATAACAATAAATAATCTTCATTTTTTAGAGAAACAAAAGAGAAAAAAAGAGAAAGAAATCGAGAATATCAAAGGGCATGGCGTCAGCGTCAGCGTAAAAAAGATTTTAAGAAAACAGATTCGAAGGAAGAAAAAGAAGCAGAAAGAAGAAAAAGACATCGTGAGAATCAAAGGGCATATTATCAACGTACAAAAAGTTTGATGGATTCGGAGGAAGATAAAGTAGCAGAAAGAAGAAAAAGACATCGTGAGAATCAAAGGGCATACTATCAACGTACAAAACGTTTGCTGGAAATTTACAAAAAAGTTGATGTAATTATTAATGTTCCAAGTTTTCACTTCTGCCGGCACTACCGGAGAGCAACACATTGCTTTAAAAAAAATGGGGATAATTCAAAATTCTACATTCGGTCTAGCAACACTGATTTAACGTCAGTTTAATTGCCTAAAATTGCAAGAAACAGCAAGAGTATGGATGTTATCAGTTTTTTGGAATTGCTTTTATTATAAAGATTGTCTCTAGTTAACCATAAAAAAAATAATCAATTAGCGTTTTCGATGAGAAAATATACAAAAATAGAGTAATTTTAAATTTTCTCGCTATAACTCTCCAACTGCTGTCACGCGTGACTGACATGACGTCACAAACCGAAAAACAATCGCGATTCTTGACTGTATGTCCAGTTTATGTGTTTTCTTATTTTTTTACTTGAATACAAACAATAAAAATGAACACAAAGTTTTACAAAACCTGTGCAGTGCCCATGTGTAATAGTACAACAATTACTACACCGGAAAAATTGTTTATTCATGTGCCAAAAGATAAGCAAATCAGGAGAATGTGGCTAAGACTTTCTAGAAGAGATATAGCAGCATTGTCAACAACAAGTACGGCCTATTTTTGTGAGGATCACTTCGATGTAAGTTTTAATTACTTAAATGTACAAAATATCACAGTGAAATTAACGGAGTATGAACACTATTGTCTTTTAGTTAACCTATTAAATTATTCTTATTTTAGCTGCCAACTGATATGGAAAATTACGTAGAATATACTACAATGGGTATGGTATCCAGAATTATCATGAAGCCTGGTTGTTTGCCAAGAAAATTTGCTTGTCAACCAGACCAGCCTAGTGCTTCCCCTGATTTATACCGGTCAGCCATAGTAAAAAGGCAAAGACCTTCACTGATAAAAGAGTGTGAAGAACAAGAAAAAATGAGGATTGATGTATTTCAAGAGTGTGAAAACTTAAGTAATGTTCTAGTTCCAAGCAGAAGCTCAGGTATCTATGAACATATTTAACTTAATAATATTCCTTCTCTTTGTAGTTAAACACCATTTGCATTTATTTATGACCTTAAAGTAAAATCTAGATTGTATTGACAATTTAAATGCATCAATTTGTGTGAGACAAGATTATATAATAAGTTATTAATACTAATATTACCTAAAGCAAGCACCAAACATAATTTCCTTTTTTTTTCAGCTCCACCGCCTCGTGATAAACAACAAACAAAAAAAAACAACAAAGCAGTTCCAGTTATTATTAAACCCAAATATAGGAACAAGCAAACCCAGACAGTAATAAATACACAAAGAAAAGAGACTTCACCACAGAGAGTTCTTAGTGTGTGTATATCTACTTCTCCTTTTCAAGTTAGTGAGTTACAGCCATACAAACAACAGCAAGTTCACCTCGATGTAATATGCAGACTAGATTACAAATCAGATAGTGATATATCTATGTACACTCCGTCTGTTGTTCAGTCAAAATCTACATCGGACATCAGTAGTTTTAGTGAATCTCTATTAAAAACGAGGATAATGTTAAAATCAACTATACACAAAATTGAAAATAGGCCATATTTTTACATTGTTATTTTTTTATTAAGATCATACATGCAAATACTGGAATTTCTGTTCCTCACATATTAATGATATTAAAGAAAATAAGATACAGTAGTAAATTTTTTGAACTAAGTGACGAATTTGCAATACCTGTACCATGTTTCTAGAATTTTTAATGAAAATGTATCAAAAATAGCTCATGCGGCCCTTTATTGTTAAATTAAATAAATTAGCCATAAAAAGATGTTTGCCAATAGCGTTTAGGAAAAATTATTACTAAGTTACAAGTATTATAGATTGCCTTGAAATTGAGATACAGAAACCCAGCAATGCTTTACATCAATCTTTAACTTGGTCTGAGTACAAAAAGGCAAACACTGTGAAGTACCTTATTTCCAGTTCACCAAATGGACTAGTTATTTATATATCTCACGGGTTTGGAGGCAGTCGGGGCCGCGGGTTGTACACTAGTTATCGCGGCCTCGACATATACGGCTAAGCAAGGAACATGGGTGGTTTTTAGTCAGTAGAAGTCTGACACTCCCTTTCGCTCTGCCCAAGAGCTGGAGGGGTTATTCGATGATTTTCCGCCCACCAAAAAAAAAAAGGGTTTGGAGGCAGAATAAGTGATGTATGTCTAGTTGAGAATTGTGACTTTTTGAACTGCTTACCTAGTGGTTCATTTAGGGAAACTAGATGATGTCATCACTGGCCTTATAAATTTACAAAGTTCATTAATAAATAAGTGTATATAGATTTCATTTGTTGCTAATGGTAAATAAAAAACTGAAATAAAAATACTGAATTTTATTATTGACATCTCTGACATTTTAAACAATAATGGACAGATAAGGGTTTTTTCAAAATATCACTGAAGATTCCATTAACGATTTGACATATTATTATGCTTCGTCATAATCTACACTTAAAATCTCAACTATATTATTATTTTGAAATTTACTATCTGCAACACAAAAATAACATTTTTTTATACTACAAACATACATTTGTATTTGCATTTGTGAGTAAAACTTTTTAGCTGGCCTTCCATTTTGTATGTAGTTTTTGTAAGGGCCGGTTTTTCAATAGCCGGTTAACTTTTACCTGAAAAATAAATGTGATGTTTTGACAGATTGTCTATACAAAAACTGTCAAAATGACAAACTTAATCGTCATATAAAAGTTAACTGGCGATTGAAAAACCAGCCCTAAGTTTCTTCACTAAATGGACATTTAATTTTAATAATAACATCCTGACCTATTCCATCAGGTGAACCAGCAATCATGGGAAAGCATTTACATATAAAAAGGCCGCATCTCTGAATTTCTTTATTTAGCTTTTCCCGTTCTACCTCAAGCACTTAATGTACCAACACTCGGCCTCTTTTTATAGCTGGTGTATCAAGCACTTTGCCACCCATGATCAGCCCCACCAATGCCCCATCACTAGTCTGACACTTCCATAAGATTTTGATGCCGTTATTCTAGCATACCTTAGCTCATGCCATAAGTTGCTTTCGGCCTGATCCCTTGTATTTTGTTACGCCTTTACTAAAATATCTGTAGTAAATGATGAAGATATTTTTTATAGAAATTCTTCACAACTTTGATCTCGATACATAAAAGCTAACTGGTTTTTTTTTAGAAATTCTTCACAACTTTCCCAATTTGACCCAATAAAAAGTATAGACGGAACTCTGCGAACAGCAAAGTGAGGCCGGTCAAACTACGCCTCGCATACACGCACACACGTCTCAGACCAAATAAAAAGTTTAAGACCAAGGCGTAGTTTATGTTGTACGTGTGTGCGTGTATTGTGTATGTACACGGCGAGGCGTAGTTTGACCGGCCTCACTTTGCTGTTCACAGAGTTCCGTCTTTACTTTTTACTTGGTCTGAGACAACTTTGATCTCGATACATAAGAGCTAACTGGTACATTGATATTGTATCAAAATCCTTTAGAATATTTTGAACATATCTTAGTAGCTCACAGTTTTTGATACCTTCGGCTGTAGCTTCTTCCATATTTTTTTCATAAACACAAGTATCTTCAGATGTTGACGCTATTCCTGAACCCATTTCCAAGGCCGTTACATATTTTATTAACGAACCAACTTTGGATAATGTTGATTTTTTACAATAACACTCAACTTGTGTGAAAGAAGGTTTTTCGCTTCTCCGATGCAACCACATCAAACAAGCGACGGCATGCCTGCAACCGCCTGCCGTTTAGGGCATACACGACACTTAATAGTACACACATTTAGGTCTCTTTTTATTTGGACATATCCAACAGCATCATCGCCATAAGATTCTCTTGAAGATCTGAAATAACTAACCAAACGAGTTGTTACAAACTTATTATTTTAGGGACAGGTCAGTGGTTCGTCTTAAGGGGCGGATTTTTAGTAGTTGTTTTTATACGCTTAGGGTCACTATACAACAAAATTCAGGACCTGCAGGGCTATTGCGTATCTTTTAAATCACAGTGGCTATCATATTGTCTATGGATTAACTGTCAAATTGGTTATGGTTTAGTACAAAATGGAACCATTTGACAGTATTTGAAAGGCACTATAGGTTAGCCACTGTCATTTAAAAGATACGCAATAGCCCTGCTGGTCAATTTTACCGTTTTTTTTTTAAATCGGTGTTTTTTGTTGTACTTTCGGGTTGACCTTGACCATAGAAATTATTTCGGTTCTGAAAACCATGGTCCTACGACGCACCGTTCCTGAGTTATGGTCCTACGAATTTTACTGTTTTTCTAGAACGCTGTATATTTCCAAAATGGTAGCTCGGATGAAAACCTTTTCTGGAAAAGAGAGAGAGAGAGAGAGAGAGAGAGAGAAAAAAATACCTCCAGAATTTGACTAAGTCCTGCACCCCTAAGGCTACGCAAGATGCGAACGCGACACTTAAAAAAAAAATTCAATATATTTTTTCTCTCTTTGTCGCGGTTTTTTTACACCATCTCATAGTGTTCGACTAGAGCAACAATTCTTTTCCAGAAAAGGTTTTCATCCGAGCTACCATTTTAGAAATATACAGCGTTCTAGAAAAACATAGTAAAATTCGTAGGACCATAACTCAGAAACGGTGCGTCGTAAGACCATTATCTCAGAGCTTAAATAATTTCTATGGTCAAGGTCAACCCGAAACTGCAACAGAAACACAGATTTCCAAAAAAAATACTGTTAAATTGACCAAGTCCCCTAAGCGTATACAAACAACTACTATAAATCCGCCCCTAAGACGACCCACTGACCTGTGCGTAAAATAATAAGTTTGTAACAGCTCGTTTGGTTGGTTGTATCAGATCTTCAAGAGAATCTTATGGCGATGATGCTGTTGGATATATCCAAATAAAAAGAGACCTAAATGTGTGTACACTACATCTAAACTTGCAGACTACATCCAACAGTTTTTGTATTATTCGTCTTCCTTATCGTGTGGTTGGTGCCCAAACCGGTGTCTAGAGTTTTTACGTATCTGACTTGGCTAAAGCCATCGAGAAATTTCTCTCAGGATGCTGGGGGCTAAAATAGCCACTTTAGCAGATCATAATATGAATTGCTTTAAAAATCGTAAAATGGACTTTTTATCATAGAAACTGCGTCTGTGAATATTTTACGAATTAAAACGCAATTCATATTATTTTCCTAAAAGTTCACAGACGCATGTACTATTATGATAGGTCTATTTTACGCTTTTTAACGCATTTCAAATTATGATCTGTTAAAGTGGCCATTTTAGCCCCCCTGGTCTGGCGATGATTTCCATTGAACCAAAATATAATTTTGTACAAAATATACTTGAATCTATTTTCCCTTTTTTTATTAAAAACTGTAGATTATTTCATGTGAATTCTAGATATTTGTCTTATACACTTAACTTTATGGAAACTCTAACTTAAAAGTTAGAGTTTGCGTAGCAAAATAAAGTTATTATTTAAAAAACATTTTCTTTTTGTTTTGCTCCTTGGGTTTCACAAGAAAATTAGTTTTGTTTTAAGAATTTACAAAATATTACTTTATTTACAGACTGAAGTATCCACCAATGGGAATGAAATCAAAGTATTTTGTCCGAATTGCAACACGGAAGTCTCACACACTGCAGAAGGGATACAACAGGTATAACCACCAAGAGAGATTTTTTTTAATCTTTCGATTGGCTTGATAGGCCCTTTAACAGATTTGTTGTGGAAGTTTATTGATATGAGAGAGCTGTTCCTACATTGAGAAAAATTTACATGAGAGAGCTGTTCCTCCATTGAGTAAACTTTCAGTGAGAATAAATAAATCAGACATCTTAAGATCCAAGAATCTTAAGTTTTGTGTTGCGTTGCGGAAGTGGTTGTTGCAAGAGTGTTTTTATTCGATAGATGAGTTTTTCCAAAATTGTCCCTGTCAATTTTATACATTAAAGCACAGACATATTTAACGGTTTCTTATGTGTAAAAATTGTACTATTTCAAGCTATAATATTTGCCAAATGTGTGTTACTAAATATTTTATATAATAAGAACTTCATGTACCTACCATATTTGATGCAATAGATGAATTGAAATTTAACAACATATAATATCTTCGCTGCCCCTGCCATAATATGTGCAATTTTAACACACTAACACTAAACATAATCTGTTTCATTCTTAATGAGTTGTTAATTGTAATATTCAAACTATAAACAAGTTGAACCAACTCGATCATCATCTGCCTAGCCTTTTCCTAATTATTTTACATAAAACAGCTGAATACCAGTATTTTACATTGCTAGGTTTTTTATGAACTACGCACTGGTAATGGCCTGACTTACAAGTAATAGGTCATTTGCATATATGAGACTGGGCAAGTGCATCACTTTGTATATATATTTAATCACGGCTGCTCTCAAAACGGTGGAGGAAAACATCGTAAGGAAACCGGCATGTCCTAGTACCAAGAATTAGAAGACATGCAACATCTTCCAACCTGTTTCTGACCACCAACCATTAGCAAATCAGGCAGACATCCCTGAAATCGACCTAGCCCGGCCAAACCTTGAAGATTCACAATAATGTACATATTAATATCTTTCTCAGGACCAAACAAAAATACTCATCGCAAAAGTATACCATTACTTTGAGCAAGAGTATAAAGAATTAAAAATGATTTACGGAGACCTGGACCTGGCTCCTCTCTCCAATTTCTATCAACGAACTACGCTGGCCACCGGCGTGAGTGAGGCGATGCTTATGCAGATACTTAAGCAGGAAGAGAGAAGGAATGAGGAGAGGCAACGGGAACCGCCTCCGAAAGAACGGGCAGCTCGCAAGAGACGTAGACAGACAACATATAGGTATGTTTTTTTTTTAAATAAATAAAATCCCCATCAAAAAAATAACCAAGCAAAAAAACACTGATTTAAGTGATTTTTGTAGTGACCTACTATTTAACTGATTTTAACGGAGGACTGTGTCCCATCTGTGAGACACATATTATATGTGCAGTGGGACATATAATATACTAGCTGTTGCCAGCGGCTTCACCCGCTACAACTCGTAAATTATCCCAAGGGAAAATAAAATCGGGATAAAAACTATCCTATGTGTTAATCCAGGGTATAACCTAAATTTCAACCAAATCGGTCCAGCCGTTTATGCGTGAAAGAGTAACAAACATCCACACATCCATTCTCACAAACTTTCACATTTATAATATTATGATTTGAAGATTTCCTATCTTTGAAAAAAAAAGGTGCCAGGGTACTTAACAAGAACTTAAGACCAGATAGAAAGATGTCAACAAATATTCCGTTTTTTGTTTTAGTTCAAGTGAAGAATACAGTTCAGATGGTAATGTTGAGGATATTGAGCAACCCAGCCCTCCTGAAGAGTAAGTATACATATAGTATAATACTAGCTTATGCCTGCGGCTTCGCCCGCGTTCATGTTAATAATTGTCCCACCAGGACCACCCCTACCACGATAAAAAGTATCCTATGTGTTAATCCAGGTGATAAAATACCTGTGTGCTAAATGTCAATGCAGTCGTTTTTGCGTGAAGGAGTAACAAACATCCATTCTCATAAGCTTTCGTCATCATCATCAGTCTATAATGTTTCCGCTACAGGTACTCAGGCCTCCTCTCCAGGAGAGGGATGTGTTGTTGGATGTCACATACATGCCGGTTTCCTCACGATGTATTCCTTCCCCATTTTGAGAGCAGTGGTGATCAAATAAATTACACCAGAGTAATGCCCTTGCCTGCGTTCGAATCCACGACCAACTGTTCGTAAGTCGGGGCTGCCACCACTGGGCTCACTGCTCACAAAATATACAAATAACACCTTGTTAATATTATGGTGCAATTAATATTTTGAATTTAAATTTCCTCGAGGCCAGAATCTCCACGTATCTGCATTGGGACGCGAGGACCGTGTAATTATTTTGTCGCGCGTATGTTTATACATTGCGATATCTTCTAAGATATTTGTGTAAACTGTATAGAGTAAAGGACACAAATATTCTATATTAAATTTACGTTCTGACAAACGCATTTATTTAGATTTAAATTAATACCACATGGGTTAAAAAATAATTCCATTTAACCTAACATTTTAATAGTAAATAATGGTTACAGTGAGTCAATCTTAATAGATGGATATGCTATCGCTGGACTTTTTTGTAGAACTTTTAAAGATGTACAATTCCATCATACATGACATTTGTGTAACTTAATCCGTTTAAGCAGCGCTCGCAAAAGTGCCAGCAGTGGGAACATTAATAGATTGTTGATGATGATGAGTACGATTTTTATGGATATTGTGTCACCTGTAATAAAATCACATGGTTGACCGTTGGAACTATTAATACATCAAAATTTGACTAGCTCTAGCTATAAGTTCCACATAAAAGGAACAACATTAAAGCCATCAACGGACACAAATACTGTTTCAATACTTTTTATTAAATGTAGCTATTCTTGTTGATATTCTCAGTACTAACTGGTTTTTGGAGGTCTATGTTTAATGCTATATTTTTATGTTTTCAGGACATTGGTAGTGAAGATAGAACCTCCTGAATACAGCTTGTAAGTTATTACCTTCAATATGTTTTTTTTTTCTTAATACCAAAACATATACATACATCCATAACATAACCCCTGTAATCCCTGAAGTGTTAGGCAGAGATGTACCTAATAGGAGACCTGCATTTACCAATAATATAGGTACAAATAAATTTTTAATTTCTGGGTTCTCCTGCTGGGGCTGCTAGTCGTTCATAAGTTACCCCTGCTCAGGACACAGAAGGCTAAAAAGGAATATGGGTGATTTTTAGTCATTAGAAGTCTTACTGCCGCATTCAGAGAGCTTTAACGATTACTTAGGCCATCACTTAGTAAAGGTCATACAATCTAGGAAGGACACAACGTACAAGAATTATCACATCACTTCCACTACAAAACCATACGCCACCACAGAAATTCTTAAACCTATTAATAAGCTGGAAGATTCCGAAGATATAATTATATAATTATGTGCATTGGAGAAAACGATACTAACCCAAGTAAAGTAATAATAGATTTAGTAACCATTTTGAAATCCTTCCAAAGAATTAACTTGTTAGTATTTAGTGTTTTACAGAACAGATATTTAACAAAGCATGATAAATAACAACTTAAAAACTATATGTGACAACTTTAAAAATTGCTCATTTATTAATCTAAAATGTAATTCCCCGTACAATAAATACTACTATTTGCTAGATGTATGTAAATTCTCAAATTATTATGACAAAACATTTTTGTGTTATAAAAATCTTATGTTATTTGGGAGCAAGGCAAAATTAGAAAGTGTAAACATTCCTAATAAAAAGGGCACAATTCCGTTTTACTTTAAGTCGTATAAAAATATACAATCAGGAGATGATTATAATTGTACTACCTCTTTAAATAAACTGGAGGGGATAACCACCAGAACTCACAAAAAGGGAACCATAACTTATTATTTAAAAAAGTCTACACCGGGATTAAGCACTCAATCTGACATAAGCCGTCACAAGCGAATAAATGTTTTCGTTCCTAATCCGGAATTTAATTTTAGAATATTTCACCAGAACATTGCCGGCGCCATAAATAAAACTGAGGAATTAACTTTTGCAATCCACGTGTTGTCGCAAAATGGTAAAAGAATAGATGTGGTCTGTTTGACTGAGACTTTCATAAAAAAAAGGTACAGAAATGCTTTTGAAAATTTCCGGTTATAAATTAGTTGAATCGTATTCACGTGACAATAAACGAGCATACCCCTTATGCTTATTGATAAATAATACTGTAAAATTTAAAACTTTGACTAATATTAATAACTTAGCATGTAAATTTAATTTTGAAAGTTGTGGCGTAGAAATAAATAAAATTTGGATTATTTTTTTATACAGAACTCCTAACAGTAACCCAGAAATATTTCTTAAGAAACTTGAACAGTCATTGTTACAAAGTTACAATGCCTTACTATGAAGGATAGGAAAATTATTCTTTGTGGGGACTGGAACTTGGACATTTTAAAGCCAAACAAGAATAGTGAAAAGTTAAACGAGTGTGTTCAAAAAAATAATATCGAATTACATATCAAAACACCAACGAGACAACTGTCGTGTCTTGATCAGTTAGCAAGTAATATCAAGCAAGTTAAGGCGGAAATGTATGACCTTGCCATAGCTGACCACGAAACAGGACAAACGCTTTCGTTGAAAACGACTAAATCATCCGAAATATACAGTTTGTATGAGAACATAAGAGATTATATGTAGTAAAGAAAACATGAACTAGTTTTAAAGCTGTATGTCATCTCTTGCATTCTCAGAAGTATATGAAAAAAAACTTGCAGCAAGCGTTTACTGAATTTCATACTCTATTTAAATTGTTTTTCAATCTGTGTTACCCAATAAGAACAATAAAGAAATCAAATAAAAAATTAAACCATAAATGGTTAACAAAGGGCATCAGAAGATCCTGTGTCAGAAAATGGTCTCTCTATCTTACCCAGCTACACAATAAGAAAAAAAAACGAATAAACACTATAAATCTTATAGCTAGTATACTAAAAAAGTGCATTTATAAATCTAGAAAAATACAAAATAAGAAGTATATCGACACTAATAAAAATAAATGTATAGCCACATGGACAGTAATTAATAAAAACATTGGTTATATTAGTATGATAACACAAATTGACAAAATAATCAACAATAATCAGACATTCTATCAATTTTCAAATCAATTGTATATAAAACTCATTCAAGTCACTTATTTCCTTAGGGTCTTCATCCTAAGGAAATAAGTGACTTGAATGAGTTTTATATACAATTGACCAATAACAATCATTTTAAATATAATATAGACGAGATAAACAAAACTATCGAAACTAATAGCGAACACACAATATTCCTTAAACCTACTGATGCAATAGAAATATTTCGAACAATTAAAGATCTTAATAACACAAACGCTGCGGGAGTAGTTTTTTTTTTGTTTAAAAAAAACGTTGCCCCTCTATTTTTTTCTGTATCGAGGGAGCGTTCACAAACATTTAAACTTACATACACAAATACCCAGACCCGAAACAACTACCTGTAGGCCATACAAATATTTGTTCCGTGCGGGGATCGAACCCGCGACACGCAGCGCAACAGTCCATTGCTTGAGCCATTGCGCCAACCGTGCCGTGAGATGACAATGTAATTAAATTATGCCACTGTGTTATTTAAAAAACTTGTCATTTGAGGAAGGTTCATTTCCAAACATACTAAAAAAGTCTGTAATTAAGCCACTTTTTAAAAAAGGAGAAAGAGCGGACTTGAATAATTATAGGCCAGTGACCCTATTAACAATCACTCAGGCTATAAATGATGGTTTACCAATTGCTGCGATTTTCTTAGACATGAGTAAGGCGTTCGATTTTGTTCATCACAAATTGCTCTTACATGAATTAGAAAAATATGGAATAAGAAGCAAAGCAAACGACTGGTTGGGAGACTACCTAAATTACAGAGAACAATGTGTCGAAATTTCTAAAATATGTAATAATAAAAAGGTATTTCATAGATCTGACTGAAATAATTTTGCAGTGCCGCAGGGCAGTGTATTGGGACCTTTTTTATTCCTCATATATATTAACGATCTCCCAAAATATCACTTGCCATAACACTATCTTGTTTGCCGATGACACAATTTTCATTGTGAAATGTGAAAATGCAGACACATATGAACAAGATATAAACAATGCAATTGACGACATAATACACTGATTACATTCAAACAATTTACAAATTAATATGGAAAAAACTAAAATGATTCAATTCCACACACACAAAAGAAAGCCATTGACGTTAAATGTAAAATATAATAACACTATTATCGAACAAGTCGCAAGTACTAAATTTCTGGGTATAATTTTCGACCAGAACTGCGATTGGAAAACACACTTCAATTACGTTTGTGATAGACTAGACAGATTTATCTATGCAATAAAGAGGTTGAGAGTCACGGTATCAACAGAAGCTGCTCTTTATGCATATCACGGATACGTTTCCTCCGTACTCGCTTACGGTCTTTTGTTGTGGGGGAATTCGGTGGAAATTACTAAAGCGTTTAGAGTACAAAAAAAAATGTGTACGGGTCATCTGTGGGGCTTGGTTTACGGATAGTTGTAAGCCCTTGTTTGAAAAGTATAATTTTCTGCCATTACCATGTATGTATATTAGAGATTTGTGCCTTTTTCTACAACAAAATCAAAAATATTTCACGAAACACAAAGATGTAACTAAACGATAAGAGAAACTCATATATTAATGCTGTAAAAGTATATAATAAACTACCGGACGCTTTTAAAGATTTACCATTGATTATGTTTAAGAACAGGGTAACGCAGTGGTTAAACGATAAATGTTATTACACCCTTATTAAAGAATACATGTTAGATCGTACAGAGGGAAACATAAATCAATAATAACTTAAGTATAATAAATGTAATTTATTGATGTTCAAATTAATAGTTAGTTTTTGTTTAATCTTATCTGACATTTTATTAAATTTTATATATGACATATAACTTTGACATTAATTAATTTGTTCCTTTCCATGCTTGATCTTATATTTTGTTGTTGCGGATTATTGTAATTGTTTGGTTTATAATGTAAATAAATATTTGCACACCATATGTAATGGAGCCATTGTAGTTTTAAGATCAAACCCTGTTTAAACCTACATTCTGGCAAATAAATGAATTTGATTTTATTAAAAAAAAAATGTTTTGACAGTTTTGTTATAC
The DNA here is from genome assembly GCA_932274075.1 of Diarsia rubi. Classification (NCBI taxonomy): domain Eukaryota; kingdom Metazoa; phylum Arthropoda; class Insecta; order Lepidoptera; family Noctuidae; genus Diarsia; species Diarsia rubi. The sequence goes on from OW026441.1 coordinate 4,260,384, forward strand.
AAAAGTCTGTCAAACCTTTACTAAGTGACGGCTTAAGTAATCATTAAATATCTCTGAGTACCGCACCGCCCAGAGCAATTGATTATTTACAACCCTCCAAAACAGAAAATGTATTGATTCTAATTATTTTGATTTCAGTGTGGAACCTGAAATATTCGTACCGGCAGCAATTAAGTTAGAACCTAGTGACAGTGACGTTAGCATGTAAGTTAACACTTAGTTCTTTATTCAAGTCTTTTGGGGTTTAACACATAACATCAAGCCTGTATTCCATTGTTTAAGAGGAGGCTCCCTAAATTTTATGTTACTTTGCATTAATATTCTGAAACAGTCGTACATACAATCAAAATGGAACTTTAGTATATGATTTATTGGATCTTTTTCTTTCCATGTACAAGACAGTTACGTAATTGTAGCATATTCGCTCGATTCATTTTTTATTCGAAAATCATGTCTTTTTTAACGATTATTACATTTTTCCTCAAGATTGCTCCGCCTTTATGTCTAAAATAAATGTTCACTGTAAGAAAATATAGTTTACTATCCAGCCACAAGATATTTTTTCTCCAGATCAATTACTACTTTAGTTATAAACGAAATAAGAATTGAGACTTACGACATTTAGTTTCGTGCTCGAACGCGATCAAAGAGCGCACGCGGTATTCGACTTTATTACTGATGTGCTAGCGTCTAGCACATCGCGCGGAGTGGCGGGGTGCATGGGGCGGAGCTTGCGTGGAAATTATTTTAGAGTGCTTGCCTGGTCTTAACTTGTTTCTTGGAACCCCGGTCATCACATTGGCTAAGATCTAGTCGCAGTTATGTTAAAGCCCCACACATTTTGCCATCAACGTCGTCGATATACTTATCAGTTTGTATTTGGGAAAGGCGTACGATGTTTTAAATATATACAGGGTGTAAATTAACCCTTCACACATCCGTGAACCAAGCAAAGCAGCATGCAAAGCAAAATTTTTTGCTGGAATTCGACTTTTTTTTTGGGCAACCAAATTCACATTTTACGGTAAAACTCAATGTTGCACTCTTGTAACATTGTGCTAGTGGGTGCTTTGAATAGTAAAGGGGCCATGGAGATGGAAGTAATTTAAGTAAAGTTTGTCGTATTACTTCAAAATGTCGTATGACGAAAAGTAAACATTGATAAATTATTAGACTTAATATTTTGTTTCAGTAAAAAGTAAGATAATAAATCGAATAAGGTCGATTGTAAGACTGGTAACATTAATTTATGTCGCCCAGGCGCGACATAAGGTGTAAAAGGACATTTTATAAAAGATAAGAATGATTGATAGTAAAAGTGTAAGTAATAAGTATAGATACTATATTTCCTCACAAATATAAAGTGTCTAAAACATGAAGATACTATAAGTTATAACCTTAAAAACTGAAATTTAAAAAAACAGCTGTGAAAAATTTCGAAATTTGACCCTCAATATCTCCGTAACTAGGTCCCAGTATGGTCTAGAACAAAAAATATATCGCAGTGGTGGGGAGAATAAGTGCTCTTCGTTTGCGTTAACGGTACTTTTACACCCTTTATGTATATTCAACAGACTGCTTCGTTTGTTTAGTGATCACAAGCGCGTCTGCTGTGCATAAGGTGTTTGATTATTTCATCAGGAAGTTGTCAGTAGCAACCATCGGGGGAATGGTGACCGGTTGATGGCAATAGGTTCGTGCCCTATTACATGGGATTCTAACTAAATATATATATTATAATTTCAGTGAGGAACCTGAAATTTTCATACCGGCAGTGAAGGTGGAACCTAGCGATGATGACACGAACAAGTAAGTCAAGTTCTTTATACGAGTCATTTGGGATTGAACGGCATCCTTTCAGCTCTAGCGGAACCTGTATTGTAAACACCGTATCTAATTACCATTCACCCTATATTATTATTAAACAAATGCTGATATTGGGGTGAAAATATGGTTTCGTTCTTTGTTCTGACATTGAACCACCTGGAAACGTCTTGCCATGACTGACCTGGAAGTCTTTGAATAGATTTCAGACACAGGTTGTCCGATTCAAAGAAAACCTGCTCAGTTGGAGATTCATAAATGACTGCCCTTAAGTGTAATTGTGTTGCCTCACTAACGATGGCACACTTGATATCGTGTCGTGCCTGTCCTGTTGCTTGCACATCACACGACCTGATGGAAGCTACTGAAAGTGCCAAATTTCGGGCTGATTTAATTTCTCGATCGATACACTAAGTAGAAGCATGTATACTAAAGATTTTATTTGTTTTTAGGAAGCAAACTGACCCAATTGGTTTAGAGCCTGTAACACATGAAGACGATACGTAAGTCATCACTTTTAACTTCATATTTGAATAATCGTTCATGATCTTATATAAGTATAAGTACGTCGGGCTGGTGTCCGCAACTACTCGCCATATGCGCGTATTTTGCGTGCGGGTGGGAATATCACTAGATCCACCCCAGCTCCGAAAAGCCAGCAACCCCTTGGTGTTACTGGCAATCTCCCGGAGAGTACCTGGTCACCGAAGTATTTGGCGCTGTATGGGGCAACCCCCGGACAGTGCAGGAGCACGTGGGCTGCTGTTTCTTCTTCCTCCATGCAGGCTCGACACAGAGGACTATCTGTGACTCCTATAACAAAGAGGTGCTTGTTAAAAGTACCGTGTCCAGTGATGGCAGCCGTCACTGTGCGTAGCTGCAGTTTAGTTAGCCGGAGCGCTTGTTTGGTGAGGCGAGCGTCGATGGCGGGAAGCGCCTTCTTGGCCTGCCTACACTGGCCGTGGTCTAGCCACAGCTTGGCGTGAAGTTCTTTGGTACGTTTCCTTGCCAGCGTGCGAAGATAGCCGAAAGGTAGCGGCACGATGGGTTCTGGGCCCACCGCCGCCATGTTCGACCCTCTTCGAGCGAGCTCGTCCGCTGCATCGTTGCCTCGGGAGTCGCTATGTCCTTTAATCCATTGAATGGTAATATTAGTTCATGATCTTACGAACAAGTTGTATCGAGGGTCCACATATCTGCCATCATCGATAACTTTCTGTCTCTTTTCGCAACCATCTTAACATTAATTATGTAACCAAGGTTTTGTAACAATATTCTGATTTAAAAGAGTGTCCATGGAGGTTTTGCCCTTTGTTCTCCATAGAGACCTACGCTAGAAAATGGGCAACCACAGTACACTCACAGTTATTATACCTTGTGACTGGAACTGTAGCTTCTTTTATTCTGTACTAGCTGTTGCCAGCGGCTTCGCCCGCTACAACTCAAAAATTATCCCACGGTAAGGTAGAATCGGGATAAAAACTATCCTATGTGTTAATCTAGGTTCTAAACTATATGTGTACCAAATTTTATCCCAATACTTTCAGTAGTTTTTGCGTGAAGAAGTAACAAACATACACACTCACAAACTTTCGCCTTTATAATATTAGTGTGATTTGTTCGACTATTCAAAAGTGCTTGTAACTGGCCGACTTGAAATAAATGTTTTGATTTTGAATGTTGAGGTCGGTTTTAAGATTAACTGGATAAAGCCGAAGTAAAGTATTTTACATGGAGCCACTACATATCTGACCTCCACAACCCAAACTATTGTTTAATAAGATATCCCTTGTTTCGACTGGTTGTCAGTCTGTTGGCTCACTGAAATGACCCGTCTAATATTTAACTTGTAGGGGAAGTTATCTCATGTTCTATTGTTTGGTTACAGTGCTCAAAGGACTCCCGCCTCCGAAACATCGCCTCATACTAAACGAAAAGCAAAGAAAACTCCAAAACTAAGAGACGAGACATTAGTACTGTGAGTATTATTTATTAACCGAAGAATAAAGTTTGTTGACACCCGTCTACCAATGTATTCCTATATTTCAAAACGATACGAAAACTGTATAAGAAGTTTCGCTAACACGATTAAAACAAACGTATCGCGGTAAGGGGCGTCTTTGACACGTACACTGGGCATGAGTTACTAAGCTTATGGCCAAAACCATATTCAGTCGTATATCAGTCGTTCAATAGTACATTGTTACCCAAGGGATGGAAGTTACTTATTTAGTCCCGAGACGGGGTTTGGCGTCCTCACAGTGAGGGCGGTGAGTTCGAGGTACTAAATAAGTAATTTACCCACTGTGCTTTTCATTACAAATACGAGGAAAATAAGAACATAATTATTAACTAAGAAAAAATTTGTGCTGATCAAATGTTGTCACTTTCTTGCTTTTTTTTCTTGTCCTCTGGTCGTCCAGCTATACAGCCAGTATTTTCATGGTCATCATTTAAAAAAAAGGTGATTTTGTCGAAATCTATGTTATTTTAGAGAAATTTAAAACTAAAACATTAAAGTCATAATATAATTATATTCTAAAGTTAACTTTATGTTATTTTGCTGTATTAAAAGTTGGAACATGGTTTAATAAAAATGTGATAATAGACCAAGTCTTTTTTAATCATTTGACAGCTCTCGCAGTTGAAAGTGATTCTCCCTAGGGCTGAAAAGTAGTATTTTCAACCCGCTCCGCAGGCACGTTATGACCTACTTTCACAGTATGAGTAATGAAAAAAAATTGTTTAAAGGTTTTTAGAGACGTTGCACCACACTAGGAATTTCTCCTGGATGCGTTTAAGAACATTTAAACAGTTCTCGCGGTCTAGTCTGTGTTATTTACTCATATTATGTAAATAACAAACCAACATTTATTAGAATATTACATTATAAAAGTTACATATTATTACGTATTTATTAATAAGTTATATAACACACAAAAAAAAATAAGTTTAACAAACTAAAACCCGACTACGAATAAAATCAAAGACTAATAAAACCGGGGTCTTAAAAGTAGAAAACAAGAAAAATCGCCTAGTAAGTAAATAATTTGTATATTTCAATTTAACGTTTTATTAAGTTGAATTATTATAGAGGTCAGTCGTAGTCGTGCTAATGGCAACTAGCAGGTGACTTCTGTATCAATGAGAACGCCATGAAGGAGCATCAGGTATCAGTGGCTTGCGTGCTTGGCATGTATTTCGTAAAGCTGGTCACGGTTCTAACATAACCTAACTGGTTGGAGCAATCTAGATCGTGGTCGTATCATACTTTGACGTTAGACTACGTAGTCATATTTATTTATAAAATTATGAATAGTATACCGTATGTGGGCAGTAGTGGCTCAGTGGTAGGTGGTAGCTCAGTGGTAGCGGCCCCAACTTACGACCACGTCACACGTCACGTGTGTCACGTGGGACTATGAAATTTTTTGAAATGTGTTTTTGTAAAATATGTTTCATACAAATAAATAGTACCTATTGAAGCAATAATATTCGTAACAAAAATACAAGAACCAAACATTATATGAAACATTTTCTTTGAAACAAAGGGATTTGGGACCAATTTGATGATTTCCCATCTATATCAAAACGAAGGGTTCCGTGCATTAAACCCTTGATACTGTTAACAAAATGTGATTCCAATAGAGAAGTTATATTTCCATGACAATTTGTGAAAACGAATGTAGATTGATAATGTTAAGTAATGTAATATTTTTGTGCAGGCAACAGACACAAGTGGAGTGTTCAAGTTCTGCAGCTTCGAGAAGCAAACGCAGGGCAACAGAAGAGTAAGTACCTACATAAGTAATAATAAATAATAGTTTTTTTTTTTATTGCAAGTAAATAGGTACAATAAAACTCCTTAGAAATAAATTTTATTAGCCTAAAATTAATGTGCACTTAAGTGTCCAAGGAGTGCTTTGGCACTCGTACTAGGGTTAACCTGCATCACGAATGCCATCACCTTCCTCCGGACCAGCTAGGTATGTTGCTTTACACAATAGGGGATCGGACAAAAAAAAATTAAACAAAACACTTAAACAAAAAATGAAGACGATACATTTGATAACAAAAAACATGTATCCAATATTTTTCGATAATCTAACTGACGGACTAATTAGAATCATATTATTTTAACTCATTCCGATCCGCTATTAAGTTTTGTTTTTAATCTGCACAAAAAGTAACCATAAATAAAAACCAACATATACAAACAAAAATAAAAGAAAAGATAAAATAGTACCTAACGAAGGCGTGCAAAATGAACTTTGTTTTGTTTGTCCTGTGTGAGTAAGTGTGGATGTGTACGTGTTGTGTGTGTGTGTGTGTGTGTGTGTGTGTGTGTGTAGTGTAGTGCAAGTGTGTATGTGAATGAATCGAGTGTTGTGTGTCCTGGGTTCTTAAGTAAGTTTATGTTGCTAGAACAGAAAGTTAACCCACTAACTGTAAAAGTCTCTCAGACTCTTCGTAGGTGAGACCTTTTAGCCAATCACTTACAGCAACCTTGCATTTCGGCCGGTTGAGTAATGAAATGTTCAAAACAGCATTGACTTTTTCGTAAACCCGAGAACCCTGAATCCAATAATGTCGCTGAGCTAGAGCTGTTTTGTGTCTTTCTTCGATTCCCTGCACGCAGCTGTAAGGATTGAGGTATGGTAGTAATGCATCATTTACGTGACTATGAGGGAAGGAGCGCGTCACTGAATAATAACGCCTTATCACTATTTATTTATTTATTACTAGCTGATGCCCGCGTCTTCGCCTGCGTCACGTTATATACTAAAACCTTTGGGGGGGGGGGTTGGAAATCAACCCCTCCCGCTCTTGGGCAGAGCGAAAGGAAGTGTCAGACTTCTACCGACTAAAAACCACCCATGTTCCTTCTTAGCCCTATATGTCAAGGCCGCGGTATCTCTTACAACATCCCGCAGCCCAACTATTACCACCTCAACTATATACTAAAACCTTCCTCGAGAACCACTGTCCATTGCTGAAAACTGCAGTATTCAAAAAAAAATCGTTCCACCCTAGTGACTATGTAATGACAAAATAACCTCTAAAATTAATATTTATCTTTGTTTTCAGAAGCCCTCTGCCTGGCGAAGTAGAAATAAAATTGGAAGAAGGATTTAGTTAATAATAACATTGACATAATATACTATGGAGTATTATGTGATTTTTTTGTACTTAGTTTTAGAATTATAACTAGCTTTAAGTTTTTTTTATTAAACTGTATTTAATTTTAAAGCATTTTTTTAACCTTTATCCTCTCACTCTTGAGCACAGGCCTTGCCCATTCCTTTCTCTGCTCACAATGATGTTTTTCGTCTCGCCAATTCGCGAGGAAGTCATCCAAAACGTCCCACCATTCTTCCACCGCCCTAAACGTGTCCAGAAGCCCCACCAGACTGGACCCGAGAACGCGGCGTGTAATGTTCCACACGTGCCGTTCGAAGACGTAACGGGGGCAGTTGTACAGCTCACTCCCTCCCGGGACGAGGCCCGCAGTTGGCTGGCTAGTCCGGGGCAGAGTCCCTTAAGAACCCCGCATTTACATTTCAACCGCACGGCCACCTTCAAAATATCTTCTATAAAGAAAGTGAAAACATATTTATTTGGCACATACTCTAAGTACATACAACAAAAATTACAAAAACTAGAAACTAAACAGGGAAACAAAAAAGAGATAAAATTGTGTGTCTCACGGCAGCGCCAAATAGGTCCAGTTCAGCAAACTGCCGAGCGTGCCCGATGCTGGTTTTCAACTGAACCTGACATGGATGTAATAGTACATTGTTACCCAAGGGATGGAAGTTACTTATTTAGTCCCGAGACGGGGTTTGACGCCCGTAACGTGGTGAGGGCGCTAATAGTTTGAGGGACTAAATAAGTAATTTACCCGAGGTAAACACTGCTTTTCATTACGAATACGAGGAAAGTAAGAACATAATTACAACCTAAAAAAAAATTGTTTTGATCAAATGCTTTGCTTTGCTAAAATTATATTTAAGTCATAATATAATTGTTTTCTAAAGTTAACGTTGTTAGTTTAATTTTAAATCGCGGTGTAATTGACTGGCTGTTTAAAAAGTTGGAACATGGTTCAATAAAAATGTGAAAATAGACCAAGTCTTTTTTATTAATTTGACAGCTGTCAGTTGAAAGCGATTCTCCCTAGGGTTGAAAAGTAGTACTTTCAACCCGCACCGCAGGCATGTTATGACCTACTTTCAGAGAAGTAATGAAAAACAGCTTTGCAGTTTGCGTCAAATAAAATAAGAACAATGCTGTTCATTTCGCCACATTTATTCAAACTAGGTTTTGTCGATCCGTACTTTAACCAAGCTTGAACCTACTTTATACAGGGTGAAATTTTGTACTGCCACCTGGAGGGAAAGTACTCTTAATACTGCAGATAGAAAATTTTAAGTATCTGTCGTGTCGTATATTTTCTATCTGCAGTATTAAGAGTACTTTCCCTCCAGCATGGCTATTGCGTATCTTTTAAATGATAGTGGCTAACCTATAGTGCCTTTCAATTACTGTCAAATAGTTCCATTTTGTACTAAACCATAACCAATTTGACAGTTAATCCATAGACAATATGATAGCCACTGTCATTTAAAACATACGCAATAGCCCTACAGGTGGCATTACAAAATTCCACCCTGTATAATGTAATAAACGCCATTGTTTTTAGGCATATTGCCGTCCGTGCGGCCAACTAAAATCGGCTCTCAATAAATTATTGAACCGGTTCACTAGTATTTTTCTGGTTCATCTGCTGGAACAAATGAGCAACTAATTGTCCACACACATGAGCCTCTATTAATTTGATATTTAAGGTAAGATACCTACCTACCCATAGCTTGGAAACGTTTCAAAAAATTAATTACCCCTATAGTCTAACGTAAATTATATTTATTGCGGAACTGTTACTTGAGAAAGAGGTAAAATTTGTTTTCTCACTCTTTCACAGTAAAATCTATCTTCTATCTCTTTCTTGCACACCTTAAATCGGTTTGAACAAATCGCGCCGCCCGACTCGCCATTTTTTTAGTCGAGACATAAAAGTACTCTGTGCATCACTGCCTCTGCTACCTAACGTGTGTGCTAGTTCACCATACTCCGCGATTCTTTTATTACTTTGTTATTGTTGAGTTTTGTTGGTTCTTGTTACATTTGTTTAATTATTGTTATTGCAATGGCGACATTCTCTAACGAAGAATATGCGGACATCATGATGGCTTACGGAGCCGCTAATGGCGTCGCTCGTGCTGCGCAACGACTTTACCAGGAATGCTTTCCTGGTAGACGATTACTTGTCTTCCAAGACACATACACAGAGACACATACCGACGCATACGCGAGACTGGCAGTGTTACTTTTAATGAACCAAGGGGCCATATTGTGCGACATAATGTTGGAGTAGACGAGAGAATACTGGCACTTTTTGAGGAAGACCCTACAATAAGAAGCATTAGAAATGTGGCATCACATCTTGATATTTCAATATGGAAAGTGTAGAAAGTACTAAACTTCGTCAAAACAAAAAGTATCCATTCCACTACACTCCGGTGCAAGGTACGTAATTTTAAACTAACTTTAAACCCGTGCAAGCTCTGTTTGACCTTGCCTTTGTTTAGCAGGTAATGGGTATGGTATGGCGTCACTTCCAGGTAGTGAATCTATTAGCACGATCAGCGGGTCCTTTCTTGTGCAATTACTTATTACCCAAGAGAAATTTAAAAGAGTTTTTTGTTTGTTGCAGGTATTGAGGGTGGCGACTTTTAGAGACGAGTAGCTTTTTGTCGGTTTCTTTTACACACGGATGTGGATGATCCTGTTTTTTTAAAAAATACTGTGGGCGGATGAATCCAAATTTACCAAGGATGGGATCCTCAATTTACACAATTTGCACCACTGTACAACGAAAACGCAAAACCCACGGTTTAGTGTAAACGTTTAGGCAGGAGTGATTGGGAATCAGGTAATTGGACCGCATTACCTGCCCGATAATCTCAATGGCGAAGACTACCTGGAATTCCTACAAAATGACCTGCCCGAATTAGTGACCGATGTGCCCGTATTTAATGAACGTGTGCCCATTGTATTTCAAAATGACGGCAGTCCCGCGCATTGGCGATTGACTGTGAGGGAATATCTCGAAAATGTGTTCCCTAATGCATGGATTGGACGCGATGGCCCTATTCCATGGCCGCCACGTTCCCCAGATCTAACTCCGTTAGACTTTTATGTCTGGGGACGTGTCAAAGAGTTGGTTATGCCACGGAGGTTCCAACTAGGGAGGTATTAGTCCAACGCATAGAAGCGGCATTCAATACTATTAAGGAGGAATTACGACTTCGTACAACAACTGTTGAAATACGAAACAGGTGTCGGGCCTGCATTCGCAACAGAGGCCAACAATTTCAGCAAGATTTGAAACAATGATTCAATAAATGTTAAAATTGCAATTTTGTTTTTTTATTTCAAGTAAATCCCACGAAAGATACATTTTTCTGTTCTGTGGATATGAGACACGAATTAACCTAACCATATAGTATAATGTACTCTGTGACCCATTGCTGTGACCTAACCATAAGAATGAGATAGCAGATTTATAGGTTTGACAGGTATCATTTAAGAGATTTTTTTAAATCATAATTTGGAATATTAGCCTTAGGTGACTCGATTCACAATTCTAGCGAATTCAAAAAGTTGTTTTTAAATCTGTACCTATTTGAATGTAAAATTTGGGTCTTTTTTTTGGAAAACAATAAAAAGTCGATAAAAAAAATCCACAGAGCATGAGGGGTGTTAAAGGGTCTGAAAGGCTAGCGGATGACTCCTTCAGTCGACCATTTCAATTTGGCACACGATGCACCAAACAACCTGTATATTAGTCAGTTCAGTTAGTCTACGGCATAGACTAACTGAACTGACTAATATACAGGTTGTTTGTTTTCCAAAAAAAAGACCCAAATTTTACATTCAAATAGGTACAGATTTAAAAAAATATATAAGGCGTAGACTCTGAATTTTAATTTTATTTCGATGTGTATTGTTTAAGAATACTTTTAAATACAAAATTAGTGATATTAGTCACCTAGTTCTTTTTTAATTCACTCGCAAAGGTAAAACTTAAATTAAAGCTGTGTTTATAAGGCTACAAAAAAAAAACAAAAGCGACCGGGATCTTCCAACTCCCTCATTAATTCTCCAGTCTATCCTCTTTCTAATGATGTGCCACATGCCATAAAACTATTTTAACTTTGTGAATTCGCTAGAATTGTGAATCAAGTCACATAAAACTACATTCCAAATTCTAATGAAATTATATTTATTGCGGAACTGTTACTTGAGAAAGAGGTAAAATTTGTTTTCTCACTCTTTCACAGTAAAATCTATCTTCTATCTCTTTCTTGCACACCTTTTTTTTTTTTTTTTTTTTTTTTTTTTTGGTGGGTGTAAAATCATCGAATAACCCCTCCCGCTCTTGGGCAGAGCGAAAGGGAGTGTCAGACTTCTACTGACTAAAAACCACCCATGTTCCTTCTTCGCCCTCTATGTCGAGGCCGCGATAACCAGAGGACTACCCGCGGCCCCGACAGGCGTCGGCCCTTTCGGGCCCCTCCCATGTTGCTGACATCTCTTTGAGGCGCGCGTGGAACACGAACGCGCCGTCGACACGGCCTGTTTTCGTCGTGAGACGGACGGACGGCGAGTTAGCCCATCACTCACCGTCCACAGGCCCGCGTCTACGGTGGCCGGAGGTCATCGCGGGACCCCCGACGCCCGGAGCGCCTCCCGCGGCGGCTGGGACGAGAGGTTCTCTCCCTCTCGCGTTCCGCCACCTCCTTCGCCAGCATCACTGCTTCGCAGAAGGAGGCGACGGCGTCCCATTCCTCCTCGCCCCGGACCATGGCTTGCACCAGGGCCGGGCGCGAGAGGTCGCCGCCGCCGATCGCCGCTACGAGAACACGGCGGGGCTCCGCCCAAGCGGGGCACACCTCCACTGTGTGCTCCACCGTGTCCTCCGGCCGATCCTCGCAATGGTGGCATCCGGGCGTTTCCTCCCGCCTGATTCGGTGCAGGTACCTCCCGAAACAACCGTGTCCGGTGAGGACCTGCGTCAGACGGAAGGTGAGGGCGCCGTGGCGCCTCTCAAGCCACTCCTCAAAGAGGGGACTTACCGCCACTATCGTGGCGTGCCCTGCGCGGGGTTGCGACAGTCGCTGTCTCCATGCCGCCATGAGATCGCACCGGAGGTCTGTCCGCCGCGCAGCAATTTGCCGCGGCAGCGGAGTGACCCCCCGGCGCAGCGCCTCCGCGCGCCATTGATGCAGGCGCGCGAGGACTATCGCCTCCAGATCCCACGGCGGCAATCCGGCAAGGAGTTTCGCCGCTTCGCGGGAGATCGTGCGGTACCCCCGTACCGTCCTCACGGCCATGACCTTTTGGGGCACGTTCAGGTAGTGGGCGGCCCGCTTCCTCAGAGCAGGCGCCCACACCGGTGCCCCGTAAAGGGCCATGGACCGCACGATCCCCGCATAGAGCCTCCGGCAGGAGGCGTTTGGCCCCCCCAGATTGGGCAAGAGCCACCTAAAGGCAGCCCCGGCCCGCTCCAGTCTGGGAGCCAAACGTCGGAAATGCTCCACGAAGTTCCACCGGCTGTCGAGGACGAGTCCTAGGTACTTCAAAGTACACTCGACGCCGATGGGAACCCCTCCCACCATTAACTGGGATCCCGACGGCAGCGCATTCCCACGTCCATGGAAGCCCATGGCCTCCGACTTGTGAAGCGCCACCTCGAGACCCAGCTGCCGGATCCTCTCTACGACTATCGCAACCCCGCGTGTCAAATTGTCGGCCGCCGCCTCGTACGACCCACCCTGAGCTAGCACCAGCGTATCGTCCGCGTAGCAGACTACGCTGACGCCGCTGGGGAGGTCGGCGCGCAGCACCCAGTCGTAACCGATGTTCCACAAGGGCGGCCCCAGAACCGATCCCTGTGGAACACCGCACGACATCTCTCGCCGGTTCCACTGTCCGTCCTGACCAGGGTAGATGACAGCCCTGTCGGTCAAATAGTCCCCGACCACACGACGAAGGTAGGTCGGCACCCGGTGATACCGGAGTGCCTCCCTAATGCAGCTCCAGGGCATAGTGTTGAAGGCGTTGGCGATGTCGAGAGACACCGCCAAGACCACACCGCCCCGAGAGACCGCAGCCCCCGTCGTGAGGGCTCTCACGCGCATGATGGCGTCCACCGTCGAGCGCCTCTTGCGGAAACCAAACTGGTGTTCCGCAAGATCCGGACCCATTCCCTCCAGGTGCTCGGCGAGGCGGTTTGCAATTACTCTTTCAAAGAGCTTGCCCACCTCGTCGAGCAGCACAATGGGCCGGTATGCGGACGGCGAGTCCGCCGGGCGCCCCGGCTTCTGGATGAGGACCAGCTTCCCCGTCTTCCAACGAAGCGGGAACTGGCCTCTCTCCATGCATGCGCTAAAGAACCCCTCCAGTCGGGGCCCAAGAGCCTCTGAGGCCAGGACCCAGGCTTTGCCAGGCAAGCCATCGGGTCCCGGGGCGGTATTTTTGGCACTCAGCCTACGTACCGCCGCTCTCAGGTCTACCCCAGTCACCTCCGGAATGTCGTCACCGGTTCCTGAACGGTCCGCTTCCGGCATCGCGGATGGCGGAGCCATTGGCGGGGGAGGATGCTCCCCTCGCGAAGGGAACAGAGCGCTCACCACGTCCTCCACGAGCTCAGGCCGGAGACTCTGCGTCAGCGGGGGGGCCCGGGTGCGGAGTTGATTCCGCACCGTCTTGTATGGGCGCCCCCACGGATCTCTGTTCAGAGTCTCCAGCATCTCCTCGCGGGCCTCATTCTTGGCCCGCTTACAAGCCTCGCGGAGGGTGGCCTTCGCCGCCCTGTACCCCTCATACAGCTCCGCCTCAATGGCTTCCGCATTCGGAGGCCGAATGCGGCGCCTGCGATGCCTGGTGTACAGGTGCCGCGCCGCCATACACTGTTTACGCAGGTACGACAGCTCTTGCGACCACCAGTACACCTGACGCCGGGCGCTTCCTGGCCGGACTCGGGGCATTGCCATGTCGCATATCTCGGACATGGCCTCCTGGAACCAACCCGCCTCGGTGTTTACGTCGGCGGGCCTGACCGGTGATTGCACCCAGGCCCGCACGATCGAGGCTTCCAGGAGGAGCTCCCTGTCCAGCTGCCTCAGCGCCCAACGCGGACCACTCGGGGTCTGTGGGACCGGCGCACTCGGGGACTGGGCAGAGACCTCAAACCGGATATACCGGTGGTCGGAATGGGTCTCCACCCTCTCCATGACGCGCCAGTCGACGACACGCCGTGACAGAGCGGAGCTGGCGAACGAGATGTCCACCACCGACTCGCCCCGCATCCGCACGCACGTGGGTACAGAACCCCGGTTCAGGATGTCCAGGCCTGTTTCCAGAGCCCAGCACTCGACCATCCCACCCCGCACATCCGTGTAACGGGAACCCCAAGCCAAGCTCTTGGCGTTGAAGTCCCCGAGCACTAGTACGGGAAGGGAATAGCCTCCGATGACGACACTTAACTCCCTGAGGGAGTTTTGGAACTCGGCTTTCTTGCACACCTTAAATCGGTTTGAACAAATCGCGCCGCCCGACTCGCCATTTTTTTAGTCGAGACATAAAAGTACTCTGTGCATCACTGCCTCTGCTACCTAACGTGTGTGCTAGTTCACCATACTCCGCGATTCTTTTATTACTTTGTTATTGTTGAGTTTTGTTGGTTCTTGTTACATTTGTTTAATTATTGTTATTGCAATGGCGACATTCTCTAACGAAGAATATGCGGACATCATGATGGCTTACGGAGCCGCTAATGGCGTCGCTCGTGCTGCGCAACGACTTTACCAGGAATGCTTTCCTGGTAGACGATTACTTGTCTTCCAAGACACATACACAGAGACACATACCGACGCATACGCGAGACTGGCAGTGTTACTTTTAATGAACCAAGGGGCCATATTGTGCGACATAATGTTGGAGTAGACGAGAGAATACTGGCACTTTTTGAGGAAGACCCTACAATAAGAAGCATTAGAAATGTGGCATCACATCTTGATATTTCAATATGGAAAGTGTAGAAAGTACTAAACTTAAATCTGTACCTATTTGAATGTAAAATTTGGGTCTTTTTTTTGGAAAACAATAAAAAGTCGATAAAAAAAATCCACAGAGCATGAGGGGTGTTAAAGGGTCTGAAAGGCTAGCGGATGACTCCTTCAGTCGACCATTTCAATTTGGCACACGATGCACCAAACAACCTGTATATTAGTCAGTTCAGTTAGTCTATGCCGTAGACTAACTGAACTGACTAATATACAGGCTGTTTAATAAACGAGCAGGCAGCCATAGACTATGTCTATGGCTGCCTGCTCGTTTGCTACTCGCTAGCCTCGCTAACTCGCTAGTACTCGCTACCGTCGCTAGTACCAAAGAGTAAAGTATATAAATGCTAGTACGTATCGGGCACTCTCAGAGAGAGCACGTATCATTTTGTATCGCACGGACGGTCTACGCTCCCGAGTTTTACGTAAATATATTTCCGAGATTGTACGCCAATTCATCATCATCACCGGAATACGTCCGCTGCTGCCCGTTCCTCGATGTCTGGTTGCATTTTAAGGACGTACTTGGGTGCCAACGTACGCCGGTTTCCACGTTTAATTTTTAATCCAGTAAGTAATAAATTTGTTATTTTAACCTCGCTTGTTTTTTAAGATTGTTAAAATTTCTTTCGTCTTTATTACTCATATTTTGTGGAGGTATATTTTGTTTGTATGATCTAAGAATGTAATCAAGTCGTCGTCGTAATGTCCATTTATTTTGCAACGATAACACACATCACGCGGCGCGTGGTGTTTCCTATGTATCACTACACGCGAGAGGTTATTTTGCTTTGAACATTTACGCATCGTTCTTACCTTTGTGTCGGCGTCGCGTGGCATTATTCTGCAATGCAAAATGCTGTTTATGCTCTGACTTGTACCTAAATTTCAAAAAACTGGTTTTTGCGATCGCTTGTCATTCAAAACTGTCGCTAATACTGCTTCAGGCGAGTTTCATAATACGAAACACTTATCCACAACGGAATATGTAAGTATGAAATATACGTAAATAAAAAAAAAATATAGTACCTACATATTTTTAGTTTTAAAAATACATATGAGAACAATGAGTTATGTAATTAATTGCTATTGTCTATTTATTTTAAAAACAATTTTCATTTTATTTTTCTAGATTATTTATGTTTTCAACTTTTCAACTTATGTTTCAATAAAAGAGCATGACATAGGTAGTTGGATTTATTTATTTAGTTTTTACTTATAATCGTAGAAGTAGGTAGGTATACAATTAATTAAAGTAACCGAATTTTAACATTTTTACTGAAATAGGGTTTTTTTTGGGTTATGCGCTGAGTCTGACGTCAGAGCGAGTCAGGGGTGCACAACCTGTGGGCAATAGGGTATTTCTCCAAAAAAAATCTAATTAGCCCGTCTGTTAGTTATGGAAAAATATTGGATATGTGTTTTTCAAATTATCAAATAAATAAAAAATTACGAAAATAAAACGTGTCAAAGATGCTGTATGATGATGAGTGGGGGCTTTTAAAATAAAATAAAATGTGTTTATTTCAGACTCAAAATTCATATTTTTGTTAGTAACAAAATTATCTTAAGACTAAGTTAGTGCGATTTCTGTGTTAATGTAAATAGTCCAAATGATAACTCATTTAAAATTAAAAATTATAATAACTTGATTACGACTTAATTGAAATGGACAAAATTAAATGCAAATAATTAATAAATTGAATTAAAATAAATTATGTCAAATTACACAAACAAAATATAAAATTAATTGAAATAGGTACTTTTGACGTCACTTTGTGGGCACAAAAGTACTAACCTTACCGCGACACGTTTATTTTGCTCGTTTTAGCGACACTTCCTTTTAATTTTTACCTGACTGCGGCAAAGCCCAAAATGAGGGTTATGTGTTTGGCGTGTATGTATGTATGTTTGTATGTAGATACCTATGTCCTTTTATTTGTTCCGTCGTAACTCCTACATGGATGAAGGGATTTGAATAAAATATACGTCGTTAGATTCGTCTTAATGGCGCGAGTGTCACTGGCTACATTAAAATTAAAAAAAAAACAAAGAAATTTGCTGATTGGGGGGCCACATCGCGGACTTAAAAAAAAACCATTACCATCGAGTAGGGTATCAAAATGAAGGGTTTTAAAAGGAGATAACAAAAATATATTACACTTATATGTTTAAAATATAAAAAAACTTGGAAGCAGGCGGGGCCCATTCTATTTTCATTTCATAATTTAATATTCAAATGAACCCCGCCTGCTTCCAAGTTTTGTTTAATTTAAAATGTGCTTGTTATTGCTTTTCAGTCTGGTTTTTGAGTTTTTTTCGTACGTTTTGAAATGAAGAAGTATGAATGCATAAGTAAAAAGAAAAGTAAATGAGGGTCTGAAGCGTTATTGGCAACGACTCTAATCAACTCGCTTCGAGTTCGGTTCTAGAACATGCAAGTTTTTACTATCGACCATCATCCGATCATCGTTAGAATTGTAGAATTAGTATTTACGAGTATTAGGTACTCGGTAAATTTTCAAACACCTAGGTATTATTATTTTAGGACATCGATAACAACGGAAGTTCTAAAATGACTTCATGTAGGTACTTCTGATGGTGACTATGACATGTCATCTTTATCTAGTCATCGTAAACAATACATATATTTATAATCACTTCTACATAAAGGGTGTAAAAATACCCTTAACGCAAACGAAGGGCACTTGTTCTAGACCATACCTGGGAACTCGTTTTGGTAAATGTTTTTGTAAATACTAGTTTTTCAGGTTATAACTTTACTTAAATTACCTCCATGACCCTTTTACTAGGTATTCAAAGCATTCACGAACACAATGTTTTAAGAGTGCTACATTGAGTTTTACAGTAAAATGAAAATGTTGACCTAAAAAAAAGTAGTTTCCCAGAAAAAAAATTTGGGTAGGGGTACTTAGTTTAATGTACAGAATGCTTGGTTGACGTTTGTGTGAAGGGTTAATTTACACCTTGTATGTATATTCAATAGATATGAAATACGTACGATATTCCGGGCGTATTTGTGTCTTTGCCGCACCCCACCGCTACAATACTTCTTAAACTCTACTACTTGTGCCACCTGGCGAAGTTCTAAAGAAAACAAGTAAAATTCACAGATCTAAGAAGTAACAGATATGTCATTCTTATGTTTATCGGTGCGCCCAAATACTTTTGATCATTATGAATTCAGTTACTATACTCGCGTCGATAAATATGTAGGTACTTTCAACTTTTACTGTGATACAAATGATGGTACTCTATCTATAATGAACATCATGCGGTGTTTATTTTTAAGATTGAAGGTTTGCTACCTGTTATTCAAACGGTGAAAATAGTTTCTGTAGTTGGTGACAGTTGTTTGTTTGTTTTGTTGTTGCTTCTTAGAAACGCTACTTTCGAGTACTTTTTGTAAGTAACGTAACGGTTAATATTAGGTAACATTCTAAAAGTAGTAATTGGGAGTAACATAGGGTAAAATACAATTTTACTTAAATTTATTTTGTAATTGCGTTTGCGTTTTTAATCAGTTGGAGGTACCGGGCACTTGAGAACAAATGGGGCCCTTGTAGGATGCAAGAGCGAACGAAGCGAGCTCGAATTTTGGTGCACTCCTCCTTGGAAACGGTTTGTTTCCTTGGGACAGTTCATATATCCTGTATGTATGACCCTTATCCATTATAACGTCCTTTTTTGACAGCTGACAATGCTGACATACCGCGAACGTCCGGGTGACTAGAGCGAGCCAAGTCGCGTCGAGCGCTCCATGCCATTACTTAGTAAAAGTGTATTTGCAACCAAACTACTCCAGTAATAGGAAATGAAAAAATACTGTTAAACAGCTAACATTATAAGAAATCGATATATGTGCATACTGGAAAACAACTCTTATTCTGAAATGTACAAAAAAATGTTGAACCTGACAATATGGGTTAAATTTGAGTAAAATATTTGTTATAACAAGTTTTTACGAATTATTTGTAACATATCATAATGTCACAGTACGTAGTATTAAAATAGATTATTATATGAGCTTTTTTTTGATACCAATAAACTATTACTTGGAACATACAGTGTAGCACAATAAATCAAAACAATCTACCCATTCCCTCTATCAATTCGGTATCGCTCCGATGACGAAATTGTGCCAAGATGGCCGACATAAGGCTTCTCCCGCACAACTTTCGGATTATTTTGTTTTATGATTAGATTGTTTTTTATTTATTAATATGAACTAAATAATAATATTCAAATGATAGGCAATTATTGTAGGTGTATATTATTTATTATTTTCTAAATGATGTATTGTCCAAATAAAAATATCTACTTAAATTACACAGCACGACATTTTATTTTCCCTGTCGGGGCTGCGGGTAGTTCACAAGTTACCGCGGCCTCGACATCCACTCAAACGTCCGGGCCACCATAGTAGCCCACACAAGTTTCCGCGGCCTCGACATCCACTCAAACGTCCGGGCCACCAGATAGTAGCCCACACAAGTTTCCGCGGCCTCGACATCCATTTTGTACGTCCGGGCCACTTTAGCGGCCCATTTTTTTCATGTACCATTCAAACTAAAAGTGATCTATGAAAAAGTTCAAAAGACTTGGTACTATTTAGTTATATTTTTACTCTGTGAAATAACGCGTCTGTGCATACCAAATACTCTATGCCCCACGGCGGCCATCATTTTACAAAAGGGTCACGTCTCAAGTGGATTTTTATTACCCTTGAAGTGCCGGCGCGATAATCTTATCGGTATGTGATTTATTATCACATTGTGTTGAGTGTTTGTACATTTAAATAGTTAAAAGGGATCATTCATAACGTAAATGTGCAAAAAAAAGTTAGTTGGTTGAACTGGTTTAACTTTTATATTATTAATGAACTGTTTTTCCCTTTTATTAGAAGCATTTCACACCTTTTTTTTAGCACTGAAATATAAAGGGTGTAAAAGTACCCTTAACGCAAACAAAGGGCACTTGTTCTCCCCACCACTGCGATCATTTTTTTGTTCTAGACCATAACTAGGAACCCTCTAGTTACGGAGATACTGGGGGTCAAAGTTCCAAATTTTGCATAGCTGTTTTTGTAAATACTATTTTTTCAGGTTATAATTTTACTTAAATTACCTCCATGACCCTTTTACTATTCAAAGCATCCACTAGCACAATGTTTTAAGAGTGCTTCATTGAGTTTTACCGTAAAGTAAGATTTTTTTACCCAAAAAAAAAGTCGTTTCCCAGCAAAAAAAAATTCGTAGGGGAACTCAGTTTGATGTACAGAATGCTTGGTTGACGTATGTGGGAAGGGTTAATTTACATCCTTTATATGAAATCATGCAAAAACTCCAGAAAAAACCGGTACACAATGACGCACGTCTTTGCTTACCGACTTCATCACGTGTTTCAACAACCTTGAAAACTACGAATCCACATGGACAGTTCATTCTTATCGTATATGTAGAGGCGATCCTCTACATATACGATAAGAATGAACTGACCATATTTTTTTCAACTGGGAACGGGATATGGATTTATATACAGTGTGAGTCTTTATAATGTGCACATATCAAAATGAGGGAATCTATGCTTAATTTTATCGATGGAAAAAATATTTAAAAAAATCTAAATATTTTTTAATATTTTTTATGGAATTTTCAAAAATATTGTCCGCTGTTGTGACCCCAATGTAAACAAAACGGTGTAACTTTTAAACTAAATTATCTATCGCGATGAAACAAACTCCATAATGATTGGAAGCAATTAGGCGTCCTCGTAAAATGAAAATTGTGGAAAAAAACTACCCTCAATTGAAAATAAACACGTTTTTTGATCAAAAAAACTTTTTTTTTTCATAACTTTTTACAATAATCGTAAAATTTCTCAATAAGACGCCCCCATTACCTACCTTTTTTATTACTTTAACGTATTTTTCATCGTATTAGCTACCCAATACTAAAAATGGCATGTTTATAACTCAAACATAACATTTTCTATCAAATGTTAAAAGATGGCACTCTGAAAGCGCCATTTATTATTCTCATAAGGATGGTTTATTTGGAATGTTAATTAATACAAAAGAGTTCAATTAAAACCATTTATTATTTTATACAAAATTTAATGCATCAGGTTCTCAAAATGTCCACCTCGTTGTTGTAGGCACAAAGCCGCGCGAATTAAAATTTGTTGTGTCGCTCTCCTAATCATTTCGGGATCATTGCGAATATCATTCGCACAGTTAATTATGCGGTCACGCAAATCGGCCTCACTGTTGATGGGTGTGCTGTAGATGCGTTGCTTCATGGTCCTTGCCGGCCGATCCATTTATCACGATAATTATCGTTTAAAAATGATCTAACATTTGCAGCATAATGAGCAGGGCATCCGTCCATCTGCAGAATTATCCTTCGTCGCAAAGCCAGTGGTACATCCTCCAATAATTCAGGTAGATCATTAGTCAATAGACTTAAAAATCTTGCACCGGTCAACGTTCTCGGCAATATGACTGGTCCAATGAACATGTCATCGATAAGACCAGCCCAAACATTTACTGAAAATCTTACTTGAAAAGTTGATGAACGTTTAAATCTCGGGTTTTCACCAGCACGACACCATCTGTGTAAATTTCGATAGTTAGTAATACCGTCTCTAGTGAATGTCGCTTCGTCCATCCATAGTATGCTTTTTGGAAAGTTTGGGTTTGCTCTGGTTTTTCTTTGAATCCAAATGGACATCACACACCTTGGACACAGTCTACGTCTTCATGTAGATGTTGCCCTTTTTTTTTTTTTTTTTTTTTTTTTTTTTTGGTGGGTGTAAAATCATCGAATAACCCCTCCCGCTCTTGGGCAGAGCGAAAGGGAGTGTCAGACTTCTACTGACTAAAAACCACCCATGTTCCTTCTTCGCCCTCTATGTCGAGGCCGCGATAACCGTTGGACTACCCGCGGCCCCGACAGGCGTCGGCCCTTTCGGGCCCCTCCCATGTTGCTGACATCTCTTTGAGGCGCGCGTGGAACACGAACGCGCCGTCGACACGGCCTGTTTTCGTCGTGAGACGGACGGACGGCGAGTTAGCCCATCACTCACCGTCCACAGGCCCGCGTCTACGGTGGCCGGAGGTCATCGCGGGACCCCCGACGCCCGGAGCGCCTCCCGCGGCGGCTGGGACGAGAGGTTCTCTCCCTCTCGCGTTCCGCCACCTCCTTCGCCAGCATCACTGCTTCGCAGAAGGAGGCGACGGCGTCCCATTCCTCCTCGCCCCGGACCATGGCTTGCACCAGGGCCGGGCGCGAGAGGTCGCCGCCGCCGATCGCCGCTACGAGAACACGGCGGGGCTCCGCCCAAGCGGGGCACACCTCCACTGTGTGCTCCACCGTGTCCTCCGGCCGATCCTCGCAATGGTGGCATCCGGGCGTTTCCTCCCGCCTGATTCGGTGCAGGTACCTCCCGAAACAACCGTGTCCGGTGAGGACCTGCGTCAGACGGAAGGTGAGGGCGCCGTGGCGCCTCTCAAGCCACTCCTCAAAGAGGGGACTTACCGCCACTATCGTGGCGTGCCCTGCACGGGGTTGCGACAGTCGCTGTTTCCATGCCGCCATGAGATCGCACCGGAGGTCTGTCCGCCGCGCAGCAATTTGCCGCGGCAGCGGAGTGACCCCCCGGCGCAGCGCCTCCGCGCGCCATTGATGCAGGCGCGCGAGGACTATCGCCTCCAGATCCCACGGCGGCAATCCGGCAAGGAGGTTCGCCGCTTCGCGGGAGATCGTGCGGTACCCCCGTACCGTCCTCACGGCCATGACCTTTTGGGGCACGTTCAGGTAGTGGGCGGCCCGCTTCCTCAAAGCAGGCGCCCACACCGGCGCCCCGTAAAGGGCCATGGACCGCACGATCCCCGCGTAGAGCCTCCGGCAGGAGGCGTTTGGCCCCCCCAGATTGGGCAAGAGCCACCTAAAGGCAGCCCCGGCCCGCTCCAGTCTGGGAGCCAAACGTCGGAAGTGCTCCATGTAGATGTTGCCCTTTGGTAGTGATAAGGATGCAATCCTTCTTTCTTTAAAATGCGCCACGCTGATGTTTGGCTTATTCCGTGACGAAGAGCCAGTCGTCTAGTACTTATGGATGGATCAGCAAACAAATCACTAAGTACTGCTTGTTCAGTAGCTACATCGATAATTACTGAAGGCGGCTCGCGACGATCTCTACTTGATCCAAGTCCAGTGATCGACAACCTTCTGTGAACTTCCTGGAAGTTGCGGGCAGATGGCACTGGTTGCCTGTTAGGAAACGCAGCTATGTAAGCTGCGCGCGCAGCTCTGGCACTTCCTCGTCCCACTCCATAATAAAAATGAATGTCGGCAATGTGTGCCGGGGAGAATTCACTTAAACGCGGCATCGTGTTGTAGCGAACAAAAGTTACGAAAATCAGGTAGCATCGAACGAAAGTAAGGAAACACATGTAGCAGCGGCGAATAATTCGGAGCGACTGCCTGTCATAATTCAAGATCCCTTCGGCTGGCCCTAACTCCCCGCACCCCAACCCGCGCACATTCACAACAAAATTCACAAAAAAAGGCTATCTACCTGCTAAACAATAGTGCGTTGCCGTGCACTGGGCCTTTCTTTGACAATTGATAAGAAATGTTGGGATTGAGTTAAAAACATGCAATTTTTACCATTACGTGGCTAATGCGATAAAGAATAACTTAAAGTAATAAAAAACGTAGGTAATGGGGGCGTCATCAGGGGTTTCATCGCGATAGATAATTTAGTTTTATACGGAATTTTTAAAAATTTTGTCTGCTACTGTGACCCCAATGTAAACAAAACGGTGTAACTTTTAAACTAAATTATCTATCGCGATGAAACAATTTTATGTAAAAAATTATGAAAAAAAAAAGTTTTTTTGATCAAAAAACGTGTTTATTTTCAATTGAGGGTAGTTTTTTTCCACAATTTTCATTTTACGAGGACGCCTAATTGCTTCCAATCATTATGGAGTTTGTTTCATCGCGATAGATAATTAAGTTTAAAAGTTACACCGTTTTGTTTACACTGGGGTCACAGAAGCAGACAAAATTTTTAAAAATTCCATATAAAATATTAAAAAATATTTAGATTTTTTTAAATAATTTTTCCGTCGATAAAATTAAGCATAGATTCCCCCATTTCGATATGTGCACATTATAAAGAATCACACTGTATATAGACACGTCATGAACTAACATGGCGTCGCTTCAAAACGGAGAAATATTATATAACTACTTTTACGCGTAAAGAAAGGGGAAAAAAATATGACACCGTACAGCGGGATGCCTGTTGATGCCTGTTGTCTTTAAGTTTCGCGCAGGTTTACACACACGATTTAAACAACCACGATTTGAACAACCGTAGCATCGCGCGAGGTTGGTGCGTAACTAAACGCGATGTGGCCACACTAGGAATTTCTCCTGTATCGTGGGTACGTTTACAAACATTTAAACTCACATACCCAAACACACCCAGACCCCAAACAACTATCTGTAGGCCATGCAAATATTTGTTCCGTGCGGGGATCGAACCCGCGACACGCAGCGCAGCAGTCCAATCGCTTAGCCACTGCGAGACTGTAACTTAATACAATTAGTGTTCACTATAATTATATTCATCAAATACTTCGGTATCTTTGTTACAGTCAATAAATCCCTTTTCAATCAAATCATCCAGTGTTTTTTGAAAATCTTCCCGTGCAGGTGTTTTTCTTAAATCTGCCCAATAAATTATCTCCATTTATTTAGTGAGAAAGTAAGTCCAATGTTCGAGAAATTCACGGCTTGTTTTATAAAATTCTGTAACCGTCCTTTTAAAAAACGCTTCGTCAATATTTTTGTGCCGTCATCTTTGAATTTTACAATTAAACTACGAACAGTAAATGGAAATCCAAATTGTTTTTGATTTGGTCATTGAGGTATACTATTACGTACATACTACGTGTACGTACGTAGTACATTATAACTCAATGGATTTGGTTGATTTTTTTTTTGCCTTCAATAAATCTTGGTGAAAACTTGCTGATTGAGCGGGGAAAAAAAGCCATAGCTCTGATGTGGGATCCTCAAAAAAGTTTTTAATAATTTGGGACAATTTTCAATGCTCATAAAATAGTCTTTTAACGGCTGGTACATTTTTAAAACTCTCTCTAAAGAGCATAAGCACAAGCCACCCGGTCTTACCGTGGCCGAGCATTTGGTGATAGGTATTCTATTTCAGCTTCAGCGCAAATTTCCTTTAGAGCTTCAATTCAACTTAACGTCTAACTGCAAACCTTTTTGCCTTAAGCGCGGGCGGTGGGGAAACGCCGACTTTTTAATATTCCTCGCAGTTTCTGAAAACGGGACTATTTTGTGTCCCAGAGCTTTGTTTGGGGACAACGGGACAGGTGACCGAGAAAAGGAACAGTCACGTTCAAAACGGGACGTATGGTCACTTTACTCGTAAATAAACAAAACTTTTAACACAAAGGGATAATAAATCACACACCGTCTTCATTAATGCGTCGGTACCCCAAAAGATGCCCAAAAGTAATAAAAAAAACACGAGACTGACGTTGATGATGATGGCTGACGTTCGGCAAAACGTCCCCATAGACATCCTCATACCACGTTCGAAGTGTAGCTGGCAGTAAAAGCCGCTAAAGCGGTCAGTGCTAAAAATATAGAATATACGTAATAGAAAGGAGTCCACTCGAACGTCCAAGCTACATTCGCGACGGTTCATTATACAGTCTAACGTCCCGGTCGCTATCGCGACGTTTCTGTCATCTACACTTCAATCTAAAAAAAGTTCAAAAGTCTCTGCACTGTTTTAGTATCGATTATAGTCGACTAAATTACGCGTCCATTGGTACTAGCAACACTATTGAACGAACCAGAAAGGAATGGAAAAAAAAAGAAACAAAAGTCGTGTCAAACAGTCGATGGCGTCACCGAAATTTTAGGGGGATCCAAATTTATAATGTAAGTATTTTATTGTATTTATTACCCAAATGTAATAGTGTAATATCTTAATATAATGCCGAAGAATCATTGTTTCCGAATATCTACAAATTCTTTGCATCCGAAGTATCTGAAGTTGATTTTACATTTGTGTAGAAAGTAGAAAAGCAAAAATTTCGCCATTTTTTTGCCGCTTTTCCATTAAATTTTTACATGATTTATGTAATATTTTAGTGAAATACGTTCTGTAATTGAAAGAACAGTTAATTAACAATATTCAGGTAGACTGAATCCAAAAGAACATGATGAAAATCGCTATGATTATACGTTTTTGTTTTTTCTTCCGCGTGTTTTAGAAAAGTCACCCCGTACCCTCATGAAAAGTATCGAATTAAGGATTCATTCAAACGAAGAATCATGCTTTTTCGTTGCTGCTTTATTACCCAACTGCGGCTAAGCACATGGGGAGGGTTATGTCTTTGACCTGTGTTTATTTATTATTTCCTCATAACCCCTAAACGTAACGGATTTGGATTAAATAAACGTTGTTAGATTTGTCTTGGTAACGCGAGTGTCACTGGCTATATTTAAATTAAAATACAATGAAAATTGCGTATTTTGGGGGCCATATTGTTGTCAAGTTCGAAAAACTGTTTTGTTCCATTACCAATGGTCCAATTGTGTTTCTAAACCATCCAAGAACACATTGAAATATCCCCAGAAAGTTTCATCCAAATCGGTCCAGCCGTTAAGGAGTTCAGCGACATACACATGTACAGTAGAATTAAATAAAGAAAGACTAGCGGACCTGGCAGATGTTGTCCTTTTCGTACAGCAGCGCCACCTACCGGGTCCAATTGCGTTTCTAAACTATCCAAGAATACAATGAAATATCCCCAGAAAGTTTCATCTAAATCGGTCCAGCCGTTAACAGTGGAATTAAATATTTAAAGAAAGACTAGCGGACCTGGCAGATGTTGTCCTTCCCATACAGCAGCACCACCTACCGATTCCAATTGTGTTTCCAAACCATCCAGGAACCCATTGAAATATCCCCAGAAAGTTTCATCCATATTGGTCATGCCGTTTAGGATCAATGATGATGCTTGTTTTTTGTTTTTCAGTTTTTGTTTAGCTGGGTTTTTTAGTTTTTTGTTATTTTATTTGTCATCATCTGCCTACCCTTTACACAACTAAGTTAGAGTCGCTTCCAGTCTAGTACCTTACATGGAGTGACTTTCAGGTCACCTGTAACAACTGCTATCGGGACCAACAGCTTAACTTGCTCTCCGAGGCACAGAGGAAACTCAATTGTAATGGGTCTTCACAGACCAACTAAAGCAATTATTTTATTTGTCATGGCACCTTTTAAATATGGTATACGGTTGGTTTTTTTTAGTTATAAATTTATGGTATTATCCTTCTTTATTCAACGGTTGTTATAAAAATTTCAGAAAATAATTACCTTAAATTTACTTGTGTCAGTACATGTAGGTAGGGGGAAAGAAATAAGGGCACAGAAACCCCCAGAGGTGAAATGAAATGAAACCCCATTCATAGTTTTTTTTAATGATTTTTTAAAATTGAAATATTTGTGATGGTTTGAATTAAGGTGGATGCTCCAACCACCAACCATTACCAACCATTAATTAATAGAACCATTTATTTCAATTATTTATTTATTTTATTAGGGTGAATGTACAGGGTAGGCCCGAAATAAAAAAATAAAAAAGTTTTTTGCAATTGGTCGATTTTAAATAATTGTTTCTTTTCTCTAAAATAATTGTTTCAAGTGCCGTTTTGGAAGACTCACTGGTGCAAATAAGGTCGGAGAGAACAACTACCCAGCGGCGAGTGGCTGCACTGCCCGCAGCTGTCCGGCAGGAGCTTATCGTCTGAAAGCGCCAAGCACATCTAGAGCGCATGCTCCTGCCGGACGCACCACCGCGCAAACGCCAAACTAGGTAAATATTTCCAGCTAGTTTTTGTTCTTTTCAATAACAGACTTTCTTTGCCGAAATTCTTTGAATATAAATTTATATTGTATTGAACACACAACCTGACACTGATTGGCAAATTGCAAAAAAAAAACGTCAAAAAAAAAAGAATTTACATGGGCTACCCCGAAGCATTCACCTTAACTAAAATAAATGCTTTATAAGTATAAGTATAAGTATAACGGGCTGGTGTCCGCAACTCCACGCTCAATGGGCAAATTTTGCGTGCGGGTGGGAATATCACTCGATCCACCCCAGCTCCCCGAGAAAAGCCAGCAACCCCTTGGTGTTACTGGCAATCTCGCGGAGAGTACCTGGGTCACCGAAGTATTTGGCCCTGTATGGGGCAACCCCCGGACAGTGCAGGAGCACTTGGGCTGCTGTTTCTTCTTCCTCCATGCAGGCTCGACACAGAGGACTATCTGTGACTCCTATAACAAAGAGGTGCTTGTTAAAAGTACCGTGTCCAGTGATGGCAGCCGTCACTGTGCGTAGCTGCAGTTTAGTTAGCCGGAGCGCTTGTTTGGTGAGGCGAGCGTCGATGGCGGGAAGCGCCTTCTTGGCCTGCCTACACTCGCCGTGGTCTAGCCACAGCTTGGCGTGAAGTTCTTTGGTACGTTTCCTTACCAGCGTGCGAAGATAGCCGAAAGGTAGCGGCACGATGGGTTCTGGGCCCACCGCCGCCATGCTCGAGCCCCTTCGAGCGAGCTCGTCCGCTGCATCGTTGCCTCGAGAGTCGCTATGTCCTTTGATCCATTGAATGGTTATATTATTGAGGTTACCAACCTGGTTCAGGCGTTGGTGGCACTCGTGTATTAGCCCGGAATTCACCGTGTGGCTCCTTAATGCCAGCAGCACTGCCATGCTGTCTGAGAGTATGCGGATGGAGTGATCCTTTACCTCCCGAGCCAAGATGGCAGATGCCGCCAGGGAGATGCCCATGCATTCTGCCTGAAAGACAGTGTTGTGGGCCCCCAAAGGTACGGCTATGTGGATGTTGAGATCCTCCGAGAAGACCCCGGCTCCAGTACCAGTACCTGTTTTGGATCCGTCTGTGAAGATCCTTAATTCTGCAGGGTTAAGTCCCTCGCAGCGGTGGTCCTCATGGAGTGGGATTTTGTATTTCTTATCGAATACGTACTGTTTGGGTACTCGATCGTTAACAGCTTTCACCAGGGGGAACTCACTTTGGATTCCCTCTAGTGCCGCAGTATGCTGCGTGCACTTCTTACCCCAGAGTTGTAGCGTATTGAGGCGCAACGCCGTCATCGTTGCTTCCTGCTGAATGAACAGGTGGAGCGGCGGAAGCCCCAGTATCGCTTCGAGAGCTGCGGTCGGAGTTGTCCTCATGCAGCCTGTTATCGCCATGCAGGCGAGCCTTTGCATACGTTGCAGCTTGCTTATCGCTGTGATTAATTTGGTTCGGGGCCACCAGACCACTGCCCCGTAGGTGATCATGGGTCGGATTACCGCGCAGTAAAGCCAAAGTATAATTTTAGGGGATAGGCCCCACTTCTTACCTATCATCCTCCTGCATTGCCAAAAGGTGATGCAGGCCCTATTAAGCTTGTTGTCAAGATGACTGCTCCAATTTAACTTACTGTCCAGGATAACTCCCAGGTATTTGACCTCGTTGGTTACCTGGAGCTCAGTATCGAATAGCTTAGGTAGGCCTAGCGTTCGTTTTTGGGTAAACATGACAAGTTCAGTTTTTGTGGGGTTCACTGAGAGGTCGAACTCAGCACACCAGCGCTCAACTATGCGTAACGCCTGCTGAGTGAGGTTGCAGATTGTCCCTGTCACCTTCCCCGAGATGAGGATGGCGAGATCGTCTGCGTACCCAATAGTGTAAAAGTGGTTAGCATTGAGCTTCGCGATGAGGTCATTAATCACCAGATTCCAGAGGAGGGGCGACAGTACTCCTCCTTGGGGACAGCCCCTGGCTATTGACTGCTGCTCTGCACCAAGGCGGACGACTCGTTTGCTAAGCATATTGGTAATCCAGTCTATCAGTACCTGTTCCACCCCGTGTCGGGAAAGAGCGGCGCTGATGCTGGAGAAGTTTGTTTTGTCGAAGGCTCCTTCGATATCTATGAAAGTACCCAGGCAGATACCCTTCTGATGGATCGCTTCCTCTATCCGGCCAACCACTAGATGCAGAGCGGATTCAGTGGACTTACCCGCGCTGTATGCGTGTTGATTTGCGTGAAGAGGTATTGCTTTTAGAACGTTATCCCTCAGCTCTCTCTCGCATATCTTCTCCATGGTTTTCAGCAGAAAGGAGGTCAGGCTGATCGGCCGGTAGGATTTGGCGTTACTATAGTCACTCTTACCTGGCTTAGGGATAAATATGACTTTCACTTCCCTCCATCCTTTTGGGATGTACCGAAAGGCCAAGCACGCCCGTAATATGGGCACCAGTCTTTCAGCTATGGAGGGTCCACCCCATTGCAGTAGTGCAGGGAACACCCCGTCCGGACCGGACGCCTTGAAAGGATGGAAGCACCCGATCGCCCACTGGATTTTCTCCAGCGTGATCATCATGTGAGCATATTTCCAGTCGTTTCCTGTTGGAGTTTGGTTTACCTCAGTCCAGTCTATTGTGGGCGTGAAGACGCAACCTGGGAAGTGAGTTTCAGTAAGGACGCGCATCGCCTCTTCTGGAGTAGTGGTAAGCGTGTTGTCAGGTTTTCGGAGCACTACAGGTCCAGCAGAGTTCTGCTGTGCTAGTATTTTCCTTACCCTGTTTGCTTGTTGGCAGGATTCTATTTTCCCGCAGAATTTCCTCCAGCTAGTAGAGCTTTTCTGCCGGATGCATTTTTTGTAGCTGGATTTGGCCGCCCTGTAGACGTCCCAATCCTCGTCAGCACAGGTGTTCATGGCTCTGTTTAGGGCTGACCTTACCTTCCTGCGCTTGCGTTCCAACTCAGGTCCCCACCATGGTTGCTTGCCTGGTGTTGTGGGCGCAGTGGTTTCAGGGCAGGACTAATAATAACTGTCTAACAGTGATTTCGACAGGTAACTTACCTGTTCTTCGATCTGGCTCGAGTTCTCAAGGGTCGACCAGTGCTTTGTTGGCGCAAGCTTGGTTTCAAGGAGACGAGTGTAGGCAGCTCGGTCCGTGTTGCGTGGGTTGCGGCGTGGCAGTACAGGTGTCACACAGACTGGGATGTCAAAGCGGATCCACCTGTGATCAGAGCAGGAGGCCTCTTTCGAGACCTGCCACCCGGTTATGATGGCCGCTGCGCCTTCCGATGCCAGAGTTAGATCAATAATCGTTCGACTGCGTCTGGTGACGAAGGTTGGTTCGGAACCTGTATTTAGTAGGGTTAGGTTTGTCGTAAACATATAGTCAACTAAAGCCTTACCTCTTTCGTTCTGCGTGTTCATGCCCCACAGAGGGTGATGAGCGTTTGCGTCGGCCCCTATGACCACCTCCAAGCGTGTGCACTCACAGTGTCTTACGAGGCGGGCGAGGTCATGCGGGGGTGGCTCCTCAGCCTCAGGCATATATGCCGAGACGAAGGCCACCTCTACTTCCGTGTCCCCGCGCTGTAATAGCAGCCTGGCTGCAGAGATATCCCTGCAACAGAATTCCGTAAGTGGCTGTGCTTTTATGTTACGCGTCGTATAGATGCACGATCTTGGATTATCGTGCTCTGAGCTAAATAGAAGCTTACCCCCAAGATTGGAAAGTCCTTGTATTCGTCCCGCCCTGATCCACGGCTCCTGGATCAGGACTATGGCCGTGTGTTGAACCTCCAGCCACTTCCGTAGCTGAGCCGTTGCGGTCTGACTGTGGTGGAGGTTTGCCTGCAGGACTTTACAGGTCAACGAAGGGGACGCCATCACTGGTCGATCCTTCCTCGTCTCCCTCGAGCCGCAGCCCAGCAAACAGAAAGTCGGGGTCGAAGCCGCCCTCCTCCAGGTCAGAAGCCGATGACAATATATTGTCATCGAGCTCCCCACCCGACGAAAGGACGGTCTCCACACCGGCGACTGTTGGGGCTACTGGCGCTGCTCCCGCAGGCACGTCCGTAGGTAGCACCGTTGTGCTCGTGGAGGGAGCTGCCTCCTCCACCCGTGTTACCCCCGATGTGGTAGCTTCTGCAGCCGGATATCCCTGAGGGACATGGACAAACTTGCCGTTCGGCGTCTGGAACATGACGTAAACCCTCCCGGCACAGAAAGAGAGTCCTCGTCCGGCGTCCATTAATGTTGGGATCTGGTCTTCAGGGATCCCAACTACCATGAAGCAAGCCTTCTCCTGCTTCTTGGCTTGCAGCATAGTCCACCTCCTTATGTCCAGCCACCGATTCTGGTGGCATAGGAGGCGCCCGATGTTGTGCGGGTCCGTAAAAACACCCTGGTCGTCCGGGATGAGTATGCCGCAACGTACGCGGCGCCTTATGTCAGCCTGCCTCCTGATCACGAGTGAAGCACCAGTGGGAGGAGGCATCTCGGCGATGAGCGTTCTCAGCCAGTTTAGGGTGACCTCGCTATCACACCACAGCCTGAGGGCCCCATCTGCAAACGCTGGCCTCGCATTGAAGACGGGCACCGGCAATTCCTCCGCGTCAGGAGAACAAGCTTCGGCGAGCATCTTCCTCTGAAGAGCTTCGAGGATCTGGTCCGCCACCTCCTTGTTGATCTGACTTGTCTGGCCGCATGTGACTGCGACGTCTAGGTCAGATCCTGTAGCTTGGGCATAGCTCCG
The DNA here is from genome assembly GCA_932274075.1 of Diarsia rubi. Taxonomy (NCBI): domain Eukaryota; kingdom Metazoa; phylum Arthropoda; class Insecta; order Lepidoptera; family Noctuidae; genus Diarsia; species Diarsia rubi. Next base: position 4,293,100 of record OW026441.1, read on the forward strand.
ATTAGCGACCCGCTTGGACTTATCAAGCCGCGGCCGCTTGCGCTCCCCTCGAGGCGACGAGGTCTCGTTGAGAGCTCGCTTAGCCGCGGCCTGATCATTCCGAACAGGTCGCTCCGTAACCACCTTAGCTGGTCCTTCCACTGCGCCGGCTGGTGGTTGACTAGGTCCTGGTTGGCTATTGCCGTCCTCTGCCTGCAACCGCTTGCCTGCGGAAAAGTTGACGTTAGCTACGGTCGGTTGTGCCTGACCTGCGGCATTCGCCAGCATTAGTTGACGGGACTTACCCTTCCCTTGAGCTGCTAGCCGTTGTTTTTTGTTCGGCCTATTCCTTCTCTTAGCACCACTAGCCAAGGGGGCCGGAGCAGCTTGCACTGCGGGGTCCGCACATTGGCGACGTGATGCCGGAGCGTTACCCTTCTTCTTACCTTTGTTCCTGCCCTTCTGCACCTGCCAGTTACGTGCGAACACGTCGTCAGGGGTGCAGAGCTCCACCGATCGACCAGTGTCGGCCGGCGGGGGAGGGGCGACTAGAGGAGCAATGGGCGGGGGAGGATTTGGCAGCAGAGCCCGACCACCGGCGTTAACCGTCGCGGGGGGCTGAGCACCCTGAAGGGGGGAAGGATCGGTACTGGTCCCATGCAGCTCCGATGTCCTACCCTTATTTTGGGACTTGTTGGTCTTGGCCGCGGTATTCGCCGTTGCCGGACCAGTGCCCGCACTGGAGCCCGCCGCGTTGGCAGCCGAACTCCCGGGGGCCGAAGAGGTGCTAGGAGCACCCTTCTTCGGAGTTTTGGCTTTCGCCTTCGCTCCGGTGTGTGTGTGTGCATTGTGAGTGTTTGTGTCCGTAGTTTTTGTATGTGTGTGAGTGGATGGTGTGTTTGTGTGTGTGTTAGTGGCGTCAGATTGTTTGTTGTCCATAGTATAGTGTGATGTAATTCGTCTCTTTGGCTTCCCACCCTCCTTGGAGTCCGCACCAGGGAACGTCTCGCTACAAGCTAGCTCGAACGTTAGGACTACCATCGAGATATAGGAGCGTGAGGCTGGTTCACAGTGCGACATCGGGTGCTTGATCGGGTTGGCATAGGGGACTGACTAATCCCTTCTGAACTGATCAACCCTCACTTACACCGTCAGCATGACCTTCACCACCGCTTTGGCCATCCTAAGACAACCTCCGCGGACCTCCCACTCCTCACCGTGACCCTCTGACGGGACACTATGGCCATTTCCCTGCCCCCGGCTATTGGGCAGGGCCACCGTTTCGCTTGAAATCCGGACCAAAGAGGGCGTGTTGCCTTGCGGACACATTACCGCCAGCGCCGCTCGGCTCAACCCCCCAGGACTCCTTCATCCCCGCTTACGGCGCTCAACTGCGCAGGTCCTAGCGCAGGTGACTGTTTGTACCTGCTCGATGCCAGCTGAGATTTGAGCGGCAACCAAGCCCACCACCATTCAGTCACGGATGGTGGCGGTGAGGTAGGGTGGAACGCGCCTGGTGGTTTTTGTTACGTCTATTTCTTATGGAATTAGACCAAGAACTGGGTGGCAACCGCGTGAAGGCGAACTCACTAGACTTGCCTTGAGGATCTACACGACCGTAGCGCTCTCCCTCAAGACCCCGCCACCTTACCGCCTCTGAGGGAGGCAGTAAGGCAGACCTGCATCTATACTACCAAGCAAAGCATAAGCAAAGCGAGTCGTTGTGCAACCGCAAAAGCATAAATACAAGCCGACCCCTCCGAATAAATGCTTTGAGTTTGATTCACTAACATTGCACCCGTTCGAAGCCGAGGCGGGTCGTAGTAGTCTAAGTTTTTTTTAATAAGAACATTATTATTATGTCCTTTATTTTCTAAATAATAAAATAAAAATGCCATGCTGTGTAACTATTTGTTTTTTATTTACCTACGTTTACAGTGCCGGCTGGTGCGTACTGGGCTACTATGGTTGCCCGGACGTTTGAGTGGATGTCCACTTTAACGTCCCGGCGACCTTGGAGTCCTGTAAAACGGGCAGGGCTCGGAAACCGGTTAATTTTCCAAACCGGTTTCGGTCAATGACCCCAAACCAGAAACGATTGCGGTTTAGGTTTCGGTTACCGTTGTTTTAACCGGTTAATGGGCGAACCTGGTTTTTACAAATTCCGGTTCTGTTGAGCGAAATTATAATAATAATAATAATATATGTTTATTTATCCCAATAATGCACACAGACACAATATAACAATATTCAATACTCAATATCTTTATTGCTTTACCATAATGTGTACTTAGGTGGTATAGTATATAATTGAGATCATTATGGACCCTGTAGGGCACAGCAAAAGGGTAGGAGAGAGGAAGCTCTGTTTTAGGAGATCATGAATAACTATTATTGCTATATTATTTAATTTAATTTATTATTACTCGTATTTCTAAGTATTTTAATTGCATTATTATTTTTGTTATATTATTTTATTATTATATTACATTATTTATTACTATCATTTATTGTTATATTAATAATTACCATATCATACCATTTTTATTTTAAACATATCTAGAAATTGCGTGACTATCACTAATTTTGTTATCAATTATTATTCTTATGTCATTTTTTATTATATTTGTAATTTCCTTAACATATACTTTAAACATTTCTCCTATTATTTATGTTTATCATTTAAATATTCATCTAAGGAATATTAGCATTTTTTTATTAATAAGTTTTTAAGTTTTGTTACAAATATATTGAACTTTTCTTCTTTCTTTATTATGTCTGGTAATTTATTGTATATCTTTATAGACATTACGTAGGGACTTGTGGAATGCATTTTTAGCCTGGATGTTGGTATGTTTAGCCTAGATCGGTGCCTAAGTGTGTACTGTGATTGGATGTCTTTGCGTTTTGTGTAGAACTCTTGATGCTTACGGACAAATTTACATATTTCTAGGATATAAATGCTGGGGAGGGTTAGAATATTATGTTTTAGAAAATAGGGTTTGCAGCTGTTAGTTTGATCAATATTTACCATGATTCTAACTAGTTTCTTTTGTAGGGTAAAGAGTGTCAGTGCATCTGTACTATTTCCCCAGAGGGTTACGCCGTAGCTAAGCCATGCATTGGCATACGCATAATATGTGGTGAGGGCAGTTTGTAGATCGGTGGTCTTTTTAATTTCTCGAAGAGCATATGAGAATTTTGAAATATTTGAACGGGTTTTTTGTATTTGTGTTTTCCAGTTGATATGTTTATCTATTGCAAGTCCAAGTAGTGTAAAGTCATCAACAGTTTCCAATTTTGAGCCGTTAAAGGTGAAATTTAAGTGTAGAGGAGCTTTTTGATAAGGGTGGAAAACCATTAATTTAGTTTTAGCATGATTAATTTCTAAATTATGTGAAGTCATCCAGTTACAATAGTTTTTGTGAGTGTGGAACTGAGTTTTTCTTCTATGTTTGTGTTGTTTTGACAGGAGACTAATAAAGATATGTCATCTGCGAACAAAACACATGGCACCTTTATGGTTTCTGGTAAGTCGTTGATGTAAACAAGAAATAATAGGCCACCTATAACACTTCCCTGGGGAATGGAAGCGTTAGTTATCTTGCTTTGAGATCGGATTTTTTCTATTTCTCTACTATTGTGATTAAAGTATTCAATTTCAACTACTTGTTCTCTATTTTTTAAATATGACGTAAGCCATTCATGGGCTTTTCCGCGGATTCCTATTCCATACAGTTTATTTAGGAGTATTTTAAATTGTACTTTATCGTATGCTTTGGTCATGTCCAGTAAAATCCCTACGGCGTATTTCTTGTTATTTATAATATTTAGGGCTTCTTGGATGTATTTATAAACAGCTAATGTGGTGGAACGGTTTTTTCGGAAACCGTTTTGACAATCGCTCAATATGTTAAATTTTTCGCAAAAGGTATAAATTCGTTCACACATGGCTTTCTCAAAAATCTTGGACGCTGAGGGTAATAGAGCTATTGGGCGATAATTATTAGGATCAGTTTTTGTGTTCTTTTTATGGATTGGTTTAATTAGTGATTTTTTTAACAATTCCGGGAAAGTGCCTTCTGTAAAAGATTGATTTAATAATAGATAAAATGGTAAGGTGAGTTCATTTGCGCATTCTTTCAATAACATAGGTGGAATTTCGTCTAAACCGTAACTTCGTTTATTTTTTAGGTTTTTAATAAATTTGTTAACTTCCCAAGCTTCTACTGGGCTAAGGAACATGGTGTTCTCCGTGGAGTTTAATGTTGACATGCCGCCCAGTGCAGTACCAGGTGGATTGTTGCAAGTTTCTCCTATTGACGCAAAGAAGTCATTAAAAATATTCGCAATTTGCTTGGGTTCGGATATTATAGTATCATTGTGTTGTAATTTTATGCTACATTTTTCCTTTGTCGGTTTTTTATTCGTCCTCTCATTTATAATACTCCACATCGTTTTTACTTTGTTGTCTGATTTCTTTATTTTGTTTATATATTGTAATTTTTTTGCAGTGATAACTGAACTCGACTGGCCTGTTGGTCTAGTGGTTAGTGACCCTAACTGCTATGCCGGAGGTCGTGGGTTCGATTCCCACCCAGGACAAATGTTTGTGTGATGAGCACGATCATTTGTTCTGTGTCTGGGTGTAATTTATCTATAATATGTATGTATTTAGAAATATATAAGTATGTTTATCAGTTGTCTAGTACCCATAACACAAGCTCTGCTTAGCTTGGGACTAGATGGCGTTGTGTGATAGTTGTGGAATATTATTATTATTATTATTATTTTTGTTTCGACATATTTTGTTCCTCCGGCTAACCGGGAATTGCTGATGGCACGGGCCTAAGCCAGGTGTTCATCAGATGGGTTGAGTGCGGGTGTGGATAAGTTAGATTCCACTCGATTGTGTACAGACTGTATAATATTGTCTGACTCACACTGCAGAAACTTTCTTACTAGCCTGCATGTGTTTAGAATGACTGCCTTCTGCAGTAGGTGGTAGGTGCTAGCTGGTAAGTTAAGGGTACTCAGGGACTGATGAATCTGTTTGGGGATGACTCCTGTTGAAGAAATAACTATAGGGACAATGATTACTTTTTGTAGGTGCCAAAGTCGGGCTATTTCGTCTTTTAACTCGGTGTATTTTGATAGTTTTTCGGCTATTGTTGTCTGTAAGTTGTGAGTGTTTGGCACGGCAATATCTATTAGGAATCCTGTATTGTTTACTTTGTTAATCAATGTGATGTCTGGTCTATTACAATGAATTGTGCGGTCGGTGAAGAGACCTCTGTCAAAATACAATTTTGTTGTGGTGTTCTCTAGTAATAATTTAGGACTGTATTTATAATATGGTACCACTGTGTCTACAAGTTTGTACTGATGAGCTAGTTTCTGGTGAATTACGTTGGCTACTTGATCGTGTCTATGTTTGTAGTCGGTTTGAGCTATTGATTTGCAGGCGCCAGTTATGTGTTGAATTGTTTCTGAGGTACTATAGCATTTTCTACAAGTGTCGTTTGCTAAATTTTTTATAATATGCTTTCTATAATTTTTAGTCTCAATTACTTGGTCCTGAATTGCGATCATGAAGCCTTCAGTCTCCGGGAACAGCTCACCTCGTTTAAGCCATGCGTTCGACGCTTCCTTGTCGACATTATTTTGGCTTAAATCTTGGTAATGTCTTCCGTGTAAAGACTTCTGGCTCCATTCAAGTATTTTGGTTTTGTTATCGGTGACTTTTTCATTTTTTTGTTCGGATTTGTCTGTTAGGTTTAGAGGGGTAAAGTGGTGGTCATGGTTTGCTATCTGTTTATGAAGTGTAGAAGATTCTGCCTTGGTAAAGAAATATTGTCTAAGAGTTGTTATCTGTTTATTGTGTAAGTTTTGAATATCGATAAGCCCTCTGCCTCCTTGTGTTCTTGGTAGGGTTAGTCTTTGCACACACGACCTTGGATGATGCTTTCGGAATTTGGTCATGGTAGTATTTATTTTGCGTTGTAGGTTTTTCAGATCAGTTTTAGACCAATTGATAATGCCGAAAGAATAGGTAAGCACGGGTATTGCATAAGTGTTGAGCGCTTTTATTGTGTTTCTTGAGTAAAGTTGTGTTTTCAGAATAGTATTTAATCGATGATGAAATTGTTGTTTTAATTTTTGTTTTGTTTCTTTATGGTTTATCTGTCGTGATTGGTTGTACCCTAAGTATTTATATGTATCGTGTTCATCTAAAGAATCTATGTGTTCTCCTGTTTCTAATGTGTACTGGTGTTGATAGTATTGCCCTGCTTTAACAGAATTTATTTTACACTTATCTATACCAAATTCCATTTTAACATCGTTTGTGAATTGTTCAGTAAGGTTCACTAGTTCATTTAATTGGCTCTCACTTTTTGCATATAATTTAATATCATCCATGTAGAGTAGATGATTTAAAGCATTATTTCGGGCCTCGCATTGTCTATGGCGGGCTGTATCTTCTAAGGGGAATCCTAAGTTCGTGGAATTTAAAATGTTTGATAGAGGGTTTAGGGCGAGGCAGAACCACAACGGACTCAGTGCATCTCCCTGAAAAATACCTCGTTTAATTTTGATTGGACGGGTATCCGCTGCATCGATTGAAGTATTGAATTTGAGGACAGTAGACCAGGTTGTCATCGTAGTTTTTAGGAATGTGATAATGGTAGGGTGTATTTTGTAAATTTCTAAAATTTGTACTAGCCACGAATGAGGGACAGAGTCATATGCTTTTTTGTAATCGATATACATACAGTAAAGGTCAGTTTTGGATTTTTGAGCTTTTTTAAGGGTTACAGAATCTATGATTAGTTGTTCCTTGCAGCCTTGACTAAACTTTCGACATCCTTTCTGCTGTTCAGCTATGATGCTGTTAGTGTCAGTGTGTTGGTATATTAGAGAAGTTATACAGGTTGTGATAATTTTGTACAAGGTCTGCAGGCATGTGATAGGTCTATATTTTGCTGGGTTAGAAAGGTCGTTACGGTCTTTTGGTATCATATATGTTGTACCTAGCGTTAAGTAGGACGGAATTGTGTTGGGATCCTGGATGAAGTTATTATTATTATTAACTTTTTAATATTTTTTCATATTTTTTATAATGCTGTGTAATTATTTGGTTTCTGGTTTTATCGGAAAATAATTTTAACAATCTTTTGTTTTTGCAGGAAACTTTAATGCCTGTAGTTAGCCAGTATTTTGTATTGTTAGTTTTAAGTTTCATTTTACGCATAGGTATACATTGATTTAAAATTTTTATTAAGAGATTGTTGAAAGAATTATAATTTTCATTTATATTATTGTTTGATTGTATAATGTCGTGCCAGTTTTGTGTGCTTAATATTGATTTAAATTGTGTAATGTTCGCTTTAGTAAATAATCTTTTATTTGTGTACCATGTAATTTTTTTCGCTGGTTGAGGTATGCTTAGGTTTATAATTGTTCCACTGTGGTCCGAAAGTCCGAAATTTTCTACGGTTGTAAACATTTGTCGCTGAAATTCGTAAATATTAGATCAAGACATGTTGATGATTTTTTTGTAATACGCGTAGGTATTTTTATATGTTGAGTGAAATTGTATTCTAGCATGAGATCCAGAAACTGGTTAGTTTTAACGTTTTTGCCCAAAATATTAATGTTAAAATCCCCACCTATAACAATGTTAAATTCAATACTTAATGTTTAAATAGATTAGAATTTGTTTTAATTTATCAATGAATGTATCTTCCTCTCTTCTATTCCAGTACATAGTAATTAACAAAAGGTTTTGTTCAGGTAACTCAACAGCGCACACTTCCAGTACATATTCTGTAGACATGTTTGAGATATCCTTTTTCTCTGTATACTTAAATTGATCTTGTAGGAGGATACACACGCCGCCTCCTCCTCGAGTTTTCCGGCAGTATGATGATGCAAGGTTATAGCCATTTATTTGGATGAGGGAAATTTTGTCTTTGGATAGCCAGGACTCAGATATGCATATAGCTTGATAGACAGGATTTTCTGATAAAAATGCTTCTATAATGTGTAGCTTGTTGGATATACTTTGCATGTTTTAGACAATAAAGTGACAGAAATTCAATGAACATAATAATATATAGCTTTGAGTGGCTTTGAGCATAAAGTGTTTGAATCCACAATAATAGTCTATGTATACAAAATAATAATGAACCCTGCCTCTTAAACTAGGAGACCTGTATTTTAAGAGACAGTGGTCGGTCAAAATTGGTATTTAATAAAAATGAGCTTTACAAGAGTGAAAGTGTGTCGATCCATCATTTAAATGTATATTAATATTAGTTTTATTTTAATTAACCGGTAAATTTGAGTTTCGACGGACAACCTACTACGCCATCTCTCTTACACCAACAATAACTAAGCTCTCGCTCTAGTCTACGCCAACGAATAACGCACTCACAAGCAGATTGTAATCGACTGCGCTCATAGTTTCGTTTTAAGTATCGTGTCGTGTGTGCAACAAAACACTTGAATTTTGTAAATTTGTTTGTCATTTTGTTTTATATAGTGTAGGATATTGTGGTTGACGTAAAAAAATGAATCCTTATTGTTAGCGACGATACAAAAATACTGAAACGGCTCTCGTTATGGTAATGTTCCATGGTACCTGACCTTACAATACTTAAACCTACGACTAGCGCCGCTAGGCGGCAGGAATGCACAACACTTAACATTACGCCTGTAATCCTTAGGGGGTTAAGCTGCGAAACGGCTCCCGTCATGGTAACGTTCCGTAGTACTTAACCTACAGCTAGCGCCGCCAGGCGGTAGGAATGCACAACACTTATAACATCGTACCCGAAGGGTTTAAGCAGAGCTGTAGCTAATTTAAGAAACACTTAAAAACATCGTAATAATAACTAAATCTATCCTAATCGAAATGACATCACAGTATTTACGTATCGTCGCTAACATTCTCCCCCACGGTGCGTAGCACTTCATCCTCTGGGGGCGATGATACGGCGGGAACCAGCACGATGATCCGTCGGGAGGGGCGGCGAAGTACTCCTCCCGATGTCCGCACGTCCAGCACTCTAGTTCTTCCGTCTGGTCCAGGATACTTCTTGATGACTTCTCCACGGGGCCATGAATTTCGTGGTAGCGTGGCGTCCACTATTAACACGATATCTCCTTCCTTTGGGTCTTTGGTTTCTTTTCCTTCGAGCTTCCTTGGCATAAGGAGAGGTAGGTACTCTTTGATCCATCTTTTCCAAAAATGATCTGCGAGTCTCTGAGAGGTTCTCCAATTTGCCTTCCTTATAAGCTCGGTGTCGTCGAATTCTCCCGGTGCCATTGCTCCGCAGGATCTCCCCAGCAGGAAGTGGTTCGGGGTTAGACCTTCTTCGTCTTCAGGGTCCATGCTGACTGAGGTGAGGGGTCTAGAATTGACGATGTGCTCGACCTCGGTCATTAATGTATGGAGTACTTCTTCGGGTGGACTTCTTTCATGGAGAACCACTGCCAACGCCGTCTTGACTGTTCGCACGAGTCTCTCCCAGGCGCCCCCCATATTCGGGGCTCCTGGCGGAATAAACTTCCATTTGATGCCCTTCTCTTGCGCGGCCTCTTCCAGTTCCCTTTTGGCCCCGACGAAGTTTGTCCCGTTGTCGCTGAATATGGTCTTTGGAGTTCCTCTTCTGGCTGCCATTCGTCGAAGTGCCATAATCATCGAGCTTGTGCTAAGAGAGGGCACTAACTCTAGATGTACGGCTCTGGTGGTGAGACAGGTAAATAATGCCCCCCAGCGCTTCTCAGTTCTTCTTCCGACGGTGACTTGCATTGGCCCGAAGTAGTCTACGGCTGCGCAAGTGAATGGGAACTGATGATGTTGTAGTCTCTCGCTCGGTAGGTCTCCCATAGGGGGTATGTCCGGTAGACTCTTCCTTGTCTTGCACCATTGGCAGCTGTGTGCGACCGCCTTTAAAGTCGCTCTTAGACCCAGGATCCAATATTTTTGACGAATCTCGTTCATTACTGTAGCAGTATTTCCGTGAAGAAACTTCTTGTGATAATGTTGTATAATGAGACGCGTTATCTTCTGTTTTCCGTCTAGAATGATGGGATTCATTCTTCTTTCGCTTGCATCATTGAACTTCGGCGTCCTACTTCTTAACTTGATGATTCCGTCGTCTCCAATATAAACATCGATCTTCTTGAGTCGACTTGCGTTTTCAAAGGGTTTTTCTGCTTTTATATTCTTTATATCTGTAGCGAAACTGTCGTTTTGACTCATTTTTATAAGTAATTCTTCGGCCTTCTTTAAGTGTTCTTCTTCTAGGGGAAGGTACAGCCGCTTATTTTTGTTAAGGGTGGCGGGTTGATTTGAGGTCGGCGTATCTTTCTTCTGGGTTTTTCTCTGAGGTTTCCAGGTATCGTCCTTCTGGCGAGTGGCGGCGGTAGTCGCTTTACGGGCCTTCTTCAATAGGTGGTATGTGAAGGTAACCACCCTGGCCGTAGTGCGCAGTAGTCGCTCCCAGCTTGAAAACCTCTCTGGGTCCAGAAGGGTGTCTTCTGTAGCCTTGATCGCCATCACCTTCTGTTTGTTTTTCTCTTCTGGCATGATACCTTCTTGTTTGAAGTCGTGAAAAGGCCACTCTTCTTCTGGATGACGGAGAAATGATGGACCTTTGAACCACCTAGCGCTGTGGTCAAATTCTATTGGAGTTCCCCTTGTGGCGTCGTCAGCTGGATTTTCTTTAGTCGGTACCCATCTCCACTCTTCTGGCTTGGTCTTCTCTTCAATTTCTGCTAGGCGATTGGCCACGAAAGTTTTGAATTTTCGGGGTTCCGCTTGTATCCATTGCAGTACCGTGCTGGAGTCTGTCCAGTAAGTTTTCTTTGATATTTCCAGCTCAGACTCTTCTTCAACCGTGGCGGCTAGTCTGCTGCCGAGCAAGGCTGCTTGTAGCTCTAACCTCGGAATTGAAACTGGTTTCGTCGGCGTTACTCTTGCTTTGCCGGCGATCATGGAGACATGGACTTTGCCGTTGGGTTCGACTGTCCTCCAGTAGACAACTGCGGCGTAGGCCTCTTCACTTGCATCGGTGAACGTGTGCAGTTGACCTTTTATGCCGCGGGGTGAGATGCATCTTGGAATCTTCAGACTTGCTAACGCTGATACTTCTTCTAGGTAGTGCATCCAGGTTTCTCTTTGTGGTTCGTTGATAGGTTCGTCCCAGTCTATCTTTGTTCGCCAGATGTCTTGAATTAATTTCTTTCCTTGTATCAAGACTGGTGTTGCGAAGCCCATTGGGTCAAAGGTGGACATCACTGCGCTTGTAACTTCTCTTTTTGTTGGAGTCCATAAACCGTCTTGCAGGTCCTTTGACGTGTTACGCAGCCCAATATTGAAAGCTAGTGTGTCTTCTTTTACCAGCCATCTTAGCCCCAGAGTCTTTTCTTCTTTTGTCAATTGCAGAGAATCTTCTGTATTGGTGTCTTCTACTTCTGATAGTACCCCCGAATTGTTACTGGCCCAACCCTTTAGATGGAAGTTCGCTGTTGCGTGAATATCTTTGACTTCTTTTGATATCTTCTTTGCTTCAGCTGCAGACGCGAAGCTCTGTAGATAGTCGTCCATGTAGTGGTTTCTATTTATGGCTTTTACTGCGTCGGGATGAGTGTTCTTGAATTCTTCTGCATTCTTGTTCATCACATATATAGCTGTTGCTGGTGATGACGCTGCTCCAAAGATGATTGACGACATTCTGTACTCTTCGGGCTTGCCAGTCCTTCGGTTTCCACGCCACAGGAACCTGAGGCTGTCTCGGTCATCTTCTCTTATTTTGACCCGAAGGAACATATCTTGGATGTCGGCCATGACAGCCACTGGTCCTTCTCTGAAACGCAGTAGTACGCCAAATAGTGACTGCAATAGGTCTGGGCCTGACAGCAAGGAGTCATTCAGGCTCTTCCCTTCAAACTTGGCAGCAGCGTCGAACACTATTCTCAGCTTCTTCTTAATAGGATGCACGACTGCGAAGTGGGGTAAGTAGAATGTTCTTCCTTTAGTTGATGTTTTCGTAGCTTTCTCCGCGTAACCCTTTTCAATAAGACTCTGGATCTGCTTTTCGTAGTCTTCTTTAGCTTCTTGGTCTCGATCCAACTTCTTTTCAATGTTGATCAGGCGTCGATTTGCTAGATTGTAGTTGTTGGGCAGAGTTTCATCTTCTTTTTTCCACAGAAGTCCTGTTTCATATTGACCGCTTGACAGTTTCCTTGTAGTTTTCTCGAGAACTTCTAATGCTCTTCTGTCGCTGTCATTGGTTGGCGACCGATTTTGAATACCGAGAGATTCCAATTGAAAATGTTCTCGGACGATTTCTTCAATACTTTCTTCTTCAGTGGTCGATCTGCCGTAGTGAGTAAAGTTTACTAAGGCAGTCGCCCCTGTTTCGCATCCGTGTAACACCCACCCTAGGTAAGTGAGGGAAGCTACAGGATCGGATGGTTTGCCCTTCTTCAGTCTTCTTGTCACTATCAGCCCCCAGTTGTCTTGACCTATCAGCAGCTTGGGTCTATCGGTGACGTAGAGGAGTTGACTTTCGATTGCCCTTAGATGTTCGCAGTTTCTCACAGTGTCCTTGTTTATACATTGCTCGGACAGCTTCAGGTCGTCGATAGTTCTTGCTATGATAGATCTCTTCTGTCTTTTGTGAGCCCCTTTTATTTTGAACTCGATCTTCTGAGAGCTATCTTTTCTTAGCACCTTCCCGCCGACTGTTTCGATTGTGAGTTTTTCTTGCTTCCCTTCGAGTCCAATCTTCTCAGCAACTGATGCGTCTAATAGTGTGACTGTAGAGCCCTCGTCCAATAATGCAAGGACTCGGACTTGGCCTTTCGGACCATAGAGGTCCACTGGGATGATCTTCAGGTATGCCTTTTCTTCTCCTCTTGCGTTGTGGATTGAAGCAACCTTTTCTTCTGACGTGCTGCCTTTGTCTTCTTTTTCAACTGGAACTGGTGGTTTGTCAGAGTGCAGGATTGTATGATGCCATCTTTTGCACACCTTGCAGACTGGAGCTTTGCAGTTGATTCTTGAGTGCTTGAACCGAAGGCATTTGAAGCATATCCTAGCCTTCTTGATCATATCCCATTTTTCATTTAGGCTAGCTTCCTTAAACTGCTTGCATTCTAGTGGGAAATGCTCTTCTTCGCAGAATGGACATGACTTCTTGTAGTTTTCTTTCGATGTTTCTTGCACTGAATGTACGGGTCTTCTTATTCCCTTCTTTTGCTCCGAGGGCACTTCAGGTGGAGCAAAGTCCCCACACATATCGGCTTCTGTTTCTAAAAACGCTTCGACAAGGAGTAGTTCTTGCATGTCTTCTTCTCTTCTGCTTCTGTGATAGGCAAACCAACGAAACTTCATAGATGTTGGCATTTTTTCGACGATAATTCTCAGCGTTTCAGGAGAACTGAGATATTGTGGTTTCTTTAAGGCTTTGATTGTCTCGACGGCGTTCTTCACTTTGCTTGCGAATACGCATATGTCGGTTGGGGTTTCGCCGACTTTTGACAGGTTCTTCATCTTCTCTAGTTCAGCTAATGCCAGCGCTCCAGGTCTTCCGAATCTTGCTTCCAGACCTTTGATTACTTCACGAGGGTCTTCGGCAGTGAACAGCAGGCTTTGGACGGCTTCTCTAGCTTTTCCTTGGATTGCTATTCTTAGGCGCGCTAAGTTCTGGTTGTTGCTGAACGAAGCGGCCATATCTTCGTATGATCTCTTAAAAGCCAACCATTCTTCACAGGTCCCGCTGAAGTGAGGGAGTTCGACGTGCTTCGATGAAACGGTGTCACGTGACTTCTCGGATAGCTTGACTATGACTGAAGCCAACTCCTGCATGTCGCTCTTCTTTTCTTCTGTCTCAGTCGGCCTCTGATTCTTGTTAGGTCGGTCCCCGGTTGTAATGAACCAGTGTTCGACCTCTTGAGTTGGTTCATACAGCTCTTCTTGTCCGGCACCATCTTCTTCTTCTGATTCTGCAGTCAGAAGTTCTAGTTCGGCTTGAGCAACTTTTGATCGTGCTTCGGCCAGTTGTAGTTCCCTTAGTGCCAAGGTCATTCTTGCTTGCGCTTCTGCTCTCTTCCTATGCGACGAGCGAACAGAATGGTAGTCTAGATCGCGGGTCGACTTCTTAGGGTGAGGCCGCTGCAGACTCTCTTCTCTGGACGTTGGTATGCTTCCATCGTTCAGACGCAGTTTCACTGCGACACTTCTTTCTTGAATCTGCGGCGTTGAATGACTCTCTTCTAGGTTAACGGGAATCGACGCTTCACTGGTGCGGGTCGGGGGCGTGGTATGAGTCACTTCCCCCAATGTTGATTCCTTTCCGGCGCTGTCCTTGGGATGAAGTTCGGGTTGTTGAAGTTCTTGTACGCTGCTCGGCGGCGATCTTCTTGTGAGCGTCGATCGGTTAGAAATCGACGTGTTCGTAGTCGCCGCGCTTGTAGCTTCACTCGGCGTATTCATACTCCAGTCCGTCGAACTGGTACCCGTGGTACCCGAAGTAGCGTTACTTTCACTCGTAGTTGTAGTCTTCGACTGCACTGATCTTGACCTTGTATTCGTAGGCATCTTCCCAGTTTTCTTGAACCCAATCCGGCTTTCGAAGGACCAATTGTTGCGCTCGTGAGAGAGTTTGTTGTGATGTTGAGTGGAGCGGGTTTGCTGGCGGGATGTCGACTGGAGAGTGTGCAGTGGAGGGTGAAATAATGACACTTCTTCGGAGTATTTCTTCTAGTTTATTCTTCAGGTTTCTTACTTAAGTCGTTTGCTTATCACGATCCCATAGTCTGCGCAAATGCGCAGACTATGGGATCGTGATTGGTCAGCGCCTTTAGCAATTAGAATATAAATATGGGAACATTTTCGGTGGAAAAGCATTCCGAATCCGACTGCGACTTAAGTAAGAAACCTGAAGAATAAACTAGAAGAAATACTCCGAAGAAGTGTCATTATTTCACCCTCCACTGCACACTCTCCAGTCGACATCCCGCCAGCAAACCCGCTCCACTCAACATCACAACAAACTCTCTCACGAGCGCAACACTTATTATTATCAAATGAAAGACTTACCGGATAGTCAACCATTTTTCACAGAAGCTGAAGAGGATACAGTTTCTGATTCTAATGCAGAGAATGGTAGGTAGAACAGACATTACAAGTTAAATAAAACATTTAATTCATACCTACTGTGATATCAATTTTGTACAACCTACCTTGTAAAATATACAGGGTGTTACGGAAAGGGTATAAACATCCCAAAGGCACGGCTTCTTTGGATGATAACAAACGATAATGCAAGGGTTTTTTGATTCTATCACTACAAATTTCTATTACTATCACAGCGATTAAACCGTTGTTTTCGAGTCACCTTTTTGTAAAGGACTCCAAAACAACGGTTTGACCGCTGTGATAGTGATAGACATTTGTAGTCACAGCGGTTAAAACGTTGTTGTCGAGTCCTTTACAAATAGGAGATTCGAAAACAACGGTTTGACAGCTGTGATAGTGATAGAAATTTGTAGTGATAGGATCAAAAAACCCTTGCATTATCGTTTGTTATCATCCAAAGAAGCCGTGCCTTTGGGATGTATATACCCTTTCTGTAACATCCTGTATAGGGTGACTAGTAATTAGTGACCGATAGTTAAACAAGTTACTGTACTCATGATACCAAAAAACTTTCTCAAAGAAACATTATATTTTTTTGGTGAAATACCCTATGTGATTTATGTAAAAAGCTATCTGTATTAAAGTGTTGTTAATAATGTTTGATTTTACTTAGAAATCGATTACCTATCAGAATTTTTGATTTTACGGAATACCCCTGGTTTGAATATACAACTCCTTGTTTATTATATCTATGGTCCCAGCCGTGGGAATGGTTTTTGACTGATTATGTTATTGTTTCAGGAGCAGTCCGAATTCGCAGAAAACTCCGGCGACGATTTCCAACCTGGGACATCGTATTCAAGTGTGGTAAGTTATAATGTACTTGCTTTAACAGTTTATAATGTACTTGCGGATGTCACACGGTTTCACCCGCGTAGTTTCCGTTCTTGTGGGAATATATAAAAGTAGCCTACGTCATCCGGGGATGTTGTAGCTTCACGACGCGACGGTGAAAGAATTATTCAAATCGGTCCGGTAGATTTTTTATATTTATTCGTTACATACAAAAATTCAAATCTGTCCATTTTAAAATATTAGTTTAGACTTGCTTTTCCCCGCGGCTTCGCTCGCGTTTTAGTCGCAAATTATCTGACTGGAACGTTTTAAATATTGCCTACGAGTTATGTTTTTCGGAATTACATAGAGTTATTATGTACCTACTTGCATCGAAAGGTTAAAATGGATCTTTCCGGGATTTCCTAGGCTTTACAATACGATTTCGCTATTGTTTTTTTTTGTTGTCACAAGCGATGTTGTGTGAACCACAAATGTGGCAAAATCGCGCGCGTGCGAATTTTTCAACTTTGGAAATCTGATGTCGTTGATGTAAAGGAGAATGGCAGAAAAATAGTTGACAAAAATAATTGTGTCTAGAAATATCTTAGATACAAAATGAGTTTAATTATTTTTCTATGATTTGTCAAATAAAAATGGATTTCATTTAAGGCCACATTAAAAACATACATTTTTGGGAATATCAAATGATTTTTACACTATCCAATTGTTGCCATTTATTATATTTATTAAATTTTCGTGTAAACTTGTGAAACCAACAAAATAACACAAAAAATACAATATATTATTATGTACATTTATGAAATAACTATACTTTTGAAAACGTTTCTCAAAAAGAATTTCTTGAAATAATTAAACAAGTTATGGCATAAGTACACTTAAAATGAATACTTACCTTTGTGTGAAGGGTTAATTTACACCCTGAATATGTATAAAGCTAAGTGTAATTACTAGATAACTATAACTGCTTCTTCAATAATTATTGTGCACTCTACTGCAAATTGGTCTTTACCCTCCGCTCGTCATCAACTCATCAACAAACTACTTATTTTATTTAAAAAACGTTGCCCCACACTAGGAATTTCTACTGTATCGCGGGTGCGTTTACAAATATTTAAACTAACATACACAAATACCCAGACCCGAAACAACTATCTGTAGGCCATACAAATATTTTTTCCGTGCGGGGATGGAACCCGCGACACGCAGCGCAGCTGTCCAATCGCTCAGCCACTGCGCCAACCGTGCCGGCATAATTTATTCTTAAGACGACTAAAGGAGACCGGTATGAACCCCTCTACCTGGGTCTCTAAAAATGTTCAATGCAAAATAAGCTCTCGTGTGCAGTAATACGACTTAACGAGCCTGCGCGCAACAATAACAAAAGAACTTGTGCATCCCCGCCGCCCGGCCGTCCCGCGTCTCGTTGTGACTAGTTTTCTCGCAAATTTCGTACGCGTGCCACGTGGTATTTATCGGACCGTCATTGCAATTTGGAGTACGTCGCTATGGTGAAGCTGCGTGTGAGGGCTGATTGCGAATCCCACGCGCCGCCCGGCGACTTTACGCTAAGCCACAACACATGCAGTCGCCCCGTCGTCGTCGCGGAGTTCTTAACCCCCAAGTCCCATCGGCCCGGAGGATCGTAGTTGTAACACAGCGGCTCCATGATCATAGGCAGTTCCTGACACCAGCACATACTCAGGGTAGACGTCGACTGGCTGTTATTTCGCCAGAGTTCAGCCGAGATCCTCGTCGAAGTACGCGTGAGACTGCGGCGAGGCTAAGTGCGGTAAGCTTATTATTATCAAGAGCTAGCTGTTGCCAGCGGCTTCACCCGCTACAACTCGAAAATAATCCCACGGGAAGATAAAATCGGGATAAAAACCTCCTATGTGTTGATCCAGGTTATAAACTATATCTGTGTACCAAATTTTTTCCAAATCCGTTCTTGCATGAAGAAGTAATAACAAACATACACACTCACAAACTTTCGCCTTTATAATATTAGTGTGATTAACTGATTACGGATTATGCAAGCCCGGACAAACGTTAAAACTTGCTAATCAAAGAATGGCCGTTATATTTTTCCCTTTCCTTTCTCGGGGAGCTGGGGTGAATTTAATAATATTCCCACACGCACGTAAAATACGCGCTTTATACGTAGAGTTGCGGACACCAGCCCGTTATACTAAATATAATATAATGTTCGTTCGTGTATGATGTATCAATATCTTAAAATATTTTGGCTATGTTATTGTTTCAGGAGCCGCGCGGTTCCGGCTACATGGACGATCCTGGGACATTGTCTTGTAATGCGGTAAGTTATTAATGTAGCTGCTACAATAGTGTCCGTAAACAGTGACATACTATAGTTGCAGTCAGTTAAGATGTCAATAGCGGTCATTGCCCTTTCGCTAATATCTCTTCGTACAAACCAAAACAAATGAAACATGTTTTGATTTTCATTTGACAAAATGTGGAAGATCACGATAGAAGACGATTCTAGATATGAACAGGCTTATACCTATTTGGATTTTAAAACTAAGAAATTGTATAAATTTGGGGGGGTCAATGACCGCTATTGACATCTTAAGGCGTGTATAAACGTGAATTGGCCTTTTTTCCCAACTGCGTCGAAGCCCAAAAGGAGGGTTATGTGTTTGGCGTGTATGTATGTATGTCCGTTTCTTTGTTCCCTCATAACTCTTAAACGGATAAAGGGATTTGAATAAAATATACGTCGCTAGATTCGTTTTGATGGCGCGTGTGTCACTACATCAAAATTAAAAAACAAAGTTAAGTTGCGGATTTTAGGGGCTAAAAATGGATTTAAAAAAAAAAAACATCGAGTAGGGTATCAAAATGAAGGGTTTTAAAAGGAGATAACAAAAATATATGACACTCATTTGTTTAAACACAAAAGTTAAATCATCTGCGAAGAATTTTACGCGACCAACGAAAGAACAAACACAAAATAACTAATTAAAAGACTAAAAAACCCGACTGAAAAGACTGAAAAGCAAAAAACAAGCACATTTTAAAGTAAACAAAACTTGGAAGCAGGCGGGGTCCATTCTATTTTCATTTCATAATTTAATATTCAAATGAACCCCTTTAATATTCAATTTCATAATTTAATATTCAAATGAACCCCGCCTGCTTCCAAGTTTTGTTTAATTTCAAATGTGCTTGTTTTTTGCTTTTTAGTCTTTTCAGTCGGGTTTTTTATTCTTTAAACTACTTTTTTTATTTCTAACTTTTTAGTTCTTTAGTGTTTGTTCTTTCGGTGGTCGTGTAAAATACTTCGCAGATGATTTAACTTTTGTGTTTGTTTATAGAATTTGTGACTTTGAATTTATTTCAAACATATAGGTGTCATTTGATTGGCCTGTTGGTCTAGTGGTTAGTGACCCTAACTGCTATGCCGGAGGTCGTGGGTTCGATTCCCACCCAGGACAAAATGTTTGTGTGATGAGCACGATCATTTGTTCTGTGTCTGGGTGTAATTTATCTATAATATGTATGTATTTAGAAATATATAAGTATGTTTATCAGTTGTCTAGTACCCATAACACAAGCTCTGCTTAGCTTGGGACTAGATGGCGTTGTGTGATAGTTGTGGAAAAAAAAAAAAAATTTTTTGTAATCTCCTTTTAAAACCCTTTATTTTGATACCCTACTCGATGGTAATGGATTTTTTTTATTTTTTCAAATCCACGATTTGGCCCCCAAAACCAGCAATTATCTTTGTTTTTTTAATTTTAATGTAGCCAGTGACACTCGCGCCATCAAGGCGAATCTAACGACGTATATTTCATTCAAATCCCTTCATCCCTTTAGGAGTTATGAGGGAACAAAGAAACGGACATACAGACATACATACATACACGCCAAACACATAACCCTCCTTTTGGGCTTCGCCGCAGTCGGGTAAAAAGTTGGAAATAAAAAAAAGTAAGTAGTTAAAAAACTAAAAAACCCGACTGAAAAAACTGACAATCAAAAAACAAGCACATTTTAAATTAAACAAAACTTGGAAGCAAGCGGGGTTCTATAAATTATTAAATTATGAAATTAAAATAGAATGGACCCCGCCTGCTTCCAAGTTTTGTTTACTTTAAAAAAAAATCTGCTTTTCAGTTTTTTCAGTCGGGTTTTTTAGTTTTCTAACTACTTTTCTTTTCAAAAAAATATATTATGTTAATCTACACAATCTAGAGCATGTCCTTTTCAATTTCACAAAAAAATATTTTAAACATCATAAAAAAATGGTCTGTTGTTGTAACTACTACCATTTTCTCCTAAACTATCAATCATAGGATCTTTTTATTGCCATCAAAATCACTACATAGTATAAAACAAAGTCGCTTTCTCTGTCCCTATAATATATCCCTATGTTTGCTTAAATCTTTAAAACTACGCAACGGATTTTGATGCGGTTTTTTTTAATAGATAGAGTGATTGAAGAGGAAAGTTTATATGTATAATGCACCCGTGCGAAGCCGGGGTGGGTCCCCAGTATTATATAAAGGAAGGTGGCCATAGGAATTCCGTTATAAAACTACATAACCCCATCGAGTTTGAGCTCATTTGATTTGTCTTGATGAGTACTCTGTCTTTAGTTGGTAACCAGGATCTGAAGATGGAGCTGGAAGGTGGCCATAGGAACTCCGTTATAGAACGACTACGGTACTTTAGCAGTACTTCAAATCGATGAATAAGACTGCTCCAAATTCGAATAAACCTATGTATTGTTGATTCATTAAACGAAATAGATATAAATGAGAGACGCTAAAAAAAGAAATGCGATCCCACCAAAAACAAAACTTGTAAAAAAAAGCCAAGCCGCGCAACTCACTTTTACCGTAAAAAGTAGTGAGATCTATGTAATACCAAGTCAGTAAATATATTTAATCCCTACTTAAAAACCTTTGATGTTTTAAATAAAAGATTCACATTGGCTATTACAATGGCCTGTTTTACATTGGCGAATGCGATGCGATGGCCAAGTCACATAGTGGTGTTTTTGGGTCGTAAATTCCACCATCTGACTCTCTCTATCTAACACATAGACTGTTAACATTGTGCACGTGTGCTGTTTCGCCTGTTTTACAAACCCACTATGTGTCACTTCGAAGCGCAATTCCAAGGGAGGGTTCTTTGGAATCGCTTCGAAACAAATACGCTATGTATTTCTTACTCACGAGAGGGTTTGCAAGTCCGTTTTAGACCAAAATTACATAGCTGATTTTGTTTTCTTCTTAACACTATGAGTTATTAGAAAACGGATTTTACAAGTGCGCGAGGCTTGAGAAGTACAATAAAATATCACCAAAAACCGATTTTCAAATAAAAATACATTAGCGTATTTTGCAGGCGCAGCGACGTTATGCAGATTTATTTAATTTCAGACTAAATAAATTTGCTTTTTTCTTCAATAAGTATGTGGTTTCCATGTCAGTTACTACCACATAGAAATTTAGACTTGTTTGTTTCTTCTATTTTGCACTTTCCTTAGGTATCGTGAACACCTTTTTCACACCTTTGATGAAAGTACATTACTTTTTTTTATTAAAATTAATGACTAAATTACTGCTATCAAGCCAGTTACTAATTTTACTAAGGCAATCATTAATATCAATTTCATAACAGTCAGGAGTTCCGTACTTTACTACAGCTGTACTGTCTTCATCAGCAAATAGAACCATGTCTTGAGATATGACTTTTGGGAGAACATGTATAAAAATTAAAAAAAAAATAGCGGTCCTAGCACGCTACCTTGAGGTACCCCGTATATTATAACTTTTGGTTGAGATGTGAGAATGGTGAAAGTATTGCTTTTGGACAGAGTTGTGATATTTCTGTGCACTATGATCTGTTTTCCAGATTTGACTCAATACGTTCGAAATATCTCCTCGGATTCCATAGCCATACAGTTCTTTTAGTATTAATGATCCACATAGTCGAATGCTTTCGTCATATCGGTATATATAGCGCATACCGGAGTTATTTCATCAACAGTCGTCATAATGAAAAAGAAGAAAAAATTAGAAAAAAAATGAGAAAGGAGGTCGAGCAGTGCCATATTGATACTAATATTTTTCCGAAATCCTTTCTTTGTTGCAAAAATAATCTCTTTTTGCACTCAACGTTGTAGAAACTCTAACTTTAAATATAAACATTTTCAGCCCAGTCTCTTGGATTTTGTTGAAAAATTCATTTTTGATTTTGAATAATAATAATAATATAAATAATATTTTTTTTTATTTATAATATAAATATTATTTTTGTTTTATGAATTTACATAATATTACTTTGTTTACAGAGTGAAGTGTCCACCAATGGGAATGAAATCAAAGTATTTTGTCCGAAATGCAACACAGAAGTCTCACACACCGCAGAAGGGATACAACAGGTACAACTACCAAGAGACAATAAATTAAATTCTTTTTTCCTTCAGTGTTGATGACATTGTTACAGATATCTTAGGATACAACATAAAATATCATCGCTGCCAAATTCCATAATATTTGCATTTTTAACACACTAACACTTAACAGTCTGTTTCATTCTCAATATTGTGTTGTTAATATTTTTTTGTAATATTAAAACTATAAACAAGTTGAACCAACTCGATCATCATCTGCCTTTTCCTAATTATTTTACATAATACAGCTGAATACCAGTATTTTACATGAAGTGACTGCGACTGCTAGGATTTCTTTTTAACTACCCACTGGCATTGGCCTGACTTACAAGTAATAGGTCATATGCATGTATGGAAATGGGCAAGTGCATTACTTGGTATATTTATTTAATCACAGCTCCTCAAAACGGTGAAGGATAACATCGTGAGGAAATCGGTATATCTTAGAACCAAGAATTAGAAGACATGCAACATCTTCCAACCTGTTTCTGACCACCAACCATTAGTAAATCAGTCAGACATCCCAAAAATCGACCCAGCCCGGCCAAACCTTGAAGATTCACAATAATGTACATATTAATATCTTTCTCAGGACCAAACAAAAATACTCATCGCAAAAGTGTACCATTACTTTGAGCAAGAGTACGAAGACTTAAAAATGATTTACGGAGACCTGGACCTGACTCGTCTCTCCAAGTTCTGTCAACGGACTACGCTAGCCACTGGAGTAAGTGAGGCGATGCTTATGCAGATACTTAAGGAGGAAGAGAGAAGGAATGAGGAGAGGCAACGGGAACTGCATCAGGAAGAACGGGCAGCTCGCAAGAGACGCAGACAGATAATACTAAGGTAATAGATGAACGGTTTAAACTTTTTGGTACGGACGCTGGCATATCTGCCCAACGCCATTTTGTTTTTTTTTTAAATCACGGCCCGCGATGAAATTGGTACCTATGTATGGGTAGAGTACACATAGACGTACAAAAACTGTCCTGTAACATGGTACCCCAAAGTGTCACATTATCGAGATATTTTAAGATAAATATCCAACTTATGAGTACAATGACCACATAAAAAATAGACCATTTACGTGTCTATAGGCGTTATTAGTATTACTGTTTCTGAAAAGAGAAGTGGTACACTTCATACTACTAGGAGCACGAGACAACTATTCTTTGACATAACATAGCGTTTCATTGCGATGTGAAGCGATTTCCTCGTGCGCATAATAATAATCGTGCGTAAAATAATATTTGGATACAATTTAACAACTATACACGTAATATGTCCATTTTTAATGAGTGTGGTTCTACTCATTTGTCGATCTTTACCTATAAATATCTCGGTAACGTGACACTTTGGGGTACCGTGTTCCTGGACATTTTTGTTTGTCTATATGTTATCTATCCATACATTTCACTTTCATCGTGGTCCGCGATTTAGAAAAAAAAAACAAAATGGTAGGCAGTTTCATATATGGCACATCGGTTCTATCCCTTTAACACAGCATTTAGTATGTCCGACCAAAGAAATCCAAGCAAAAAAAGACACTGTTTAAAAAGTGAAATTTCTGACTATTTTGGCCTTCTATTTAACTGATTTTAACGGAGGGCTGTGTCCCGTATGTGGGACACTTATTATATGTGCAGTGGGACATATATTTGATGATTTCCCATCTCTAAAAAGATAGTGCCAGGGTACTCAAAAAGAACTTGAAAGATGTCAACAAATATTGCGTTTTTGGTTTTAGTTCAAGTGAAGAAGACAGTTCAGATCATAATGTTGAGGATATTGAGCAGGCCAGCCCTCCTGAAGAGTAAGTATGCATGTAGTACAATACTAGCTTATGCCTGCGGCTTCGCCCGCGTTGATGTTAATAATTGTCCCACCAGGACCACCACTACCAGGATAAAAAGTATCCTATGTGTTAATCCAGTTGCTAAACTATATTGTGTGTAAATGTTGTCAAAATCCGTTCTGTAGTTTTTGCGTTAAAGAATAACAAACATCCATCCATCCTCACAAGCTTTCGCATAAACAACGTGGAGACGATGATACGACAATAAATGAAAACACGGCCCATACTAGTTCATAGGAATAATTGTAAACCATTAAAAATATCCTAACACCAAAATTAAAAAAAAAAACAAACAAACTAAATGGCTTAGAACTTGTAACAAAATAGAACGCCATTTAAAAACATGGGTTCACTAACCTCTGTTGTAGCGAGCGGCAACGTAGCGTATCGTCGTGTAGCGACATGATCTTTTGGGTCAGTGGGTCGTCTTATGGGTAATAATCACTGAATCACAGATTCCTCATATTTTTGCCCTTATCCCATTTTATTCAGGGTCGGTGCAACACTGATTCACAGATTATTAACCGAATAATCAGGCACCTCTCGCCCACGTGTTATTCATTAATCACAATCAGGATCACTCACTGTTCTACCTACCTACTTAGCTAGGTAAAATACACGAACACAATAAAAACTTATCGCCTAAATTCGCACAGTTCACTGAACTATTTAATTTAACTAAGATACCTAATAATTGTTCGTGTTCTGTCACTAAAATAATGCGTCCAATTTCACACTTATTGTAATAACCGTTGTTAACTACCTACTTCAACGTCCCGGTCCCTGACACGATGACACGAGTGGCCGGTGGCGGGTAGGTACCTACATCAAGGTGGCGTCGCGGCGCCCGGGCTCCGCTTGCACTCGTGCGCTTACGAAGCGATGACGCGTGCAACGTCACAGGACTGTTGCGACATACTGAACGGTGACCGTGAGTCCGTGACCTAACTTCGTAGCGTTGTTCTTTGCAAGTTTGGACAAGAAAGTGAAGTAATAAACAAACGAAACTAGATATCTCTTTCGCACACACTAAATGTTCTATTAGTGAGAGTGCATAGCAACTTCCGCATGCGTTATTTTTTATCTAAGTCTAATGACATGCGTTATGGCTCTTATTGTACAGGTTTAAGGTATGATTTGCAATAAATTAAGTGTTAAAACTAATTTGGCTAAAGTTTTTAAGTAGCGAGTTGGCAACCGCACCGATGCGGGGTCGTTAACCTGACAGTGCTTCCGTATTAACAGATCATACATCATGTAGTAAATGTTAAAAATGAAAAATAATTTCCTGTGACTAAACTACTGGATATTATTCAAATATTTTTTGTATATACACTGGGAACATACTAAGGTATACGTAGTTTAATTTATTGTCGTATCATCGGCACCACTCTGTATAATATTACATACAGTATATAATTATACTATTTTTTGTAGTAGGATTAGTATGGATATCATTATATTGATTAAGTACATTGTTTGTATTAGCTGTAAGTTTCCCAAAGAGAATAAAATAAAATCATGACACCTGTAAATGGATAAACTGAGTTGGACTTTTCAAGTACGTCAAAATTTCTATAAGTTTGACTCTCGTGGATAACTGAGCTTGGTTCAGTTTTTTTTGTGGATAAATCGTATCTTCTGAAAATATATACAGGCTGTAAATAAACCCTTCACACATACGTCAAACAAGCATTCTGTACATCAAACTAAGTACCCCTACGCAAAAATTTTTGCTGGGAAACGACTTTTTTTTTGGGGTCTAAAATCTCATTTTACGGTAAAACTCAATGTGGCACTCTTAAAACATTAGAATGCTTGGTTGACGTATGTGTGAAGGGTTAATTTACACCCTGTATAATATACTAAATACCGACTTTTAATGTAAAATGCACACAAAAATGTAGAACTTGACAATGAGGGTTAAATATTTGAAAAAAATATTTGTATTTAACAAATTTTTACGAAACTTTTTGTAACATATCGCAATGTTACTTAAACAGATACTAAAACATTTACTAAAACAGATTATTTAGGCTATTTTTTTTATATCAATACATCATTTCTTGGAACGTACAGTACCTATTAGCACAATAAACCAATTCAAACTAGCCCTTCCTAAGTTCACCGGATTTTAAAATGGAGGAACAGAAACTAAACACGTGAAATAATAACTATTTTCATCATATTTGTTTGGTTTAAGTCTACTTTTATATTATTAATGAACTGATTTGTCTATTATTAGAAGCATTTCACACCTTTAGCATTGAAATAAAGGGTGTAAAAGTACCCTTAACGCAAACGAAGAGCCCTGGTTCTCCCCACCACTGCGATCATTTTTTTGTTCTAGACCATACCTGGGAACCCCCAGGTATGGTTTGACCCCCAATATCACCGTAACTAGGGGAGTTACGGTGATATTGGGGGTCAAAGTTCCAAATTTTGCACAGCTGTTTTTGTAAATACTAGTTTTTCAGGTTATAACTTTACTTAAATGACCTCTATGACCCTTCTTCTATTCATAGCATCTACTAGCACAATGTTTTAAGAGTGATACATTGAGTTTTACCATGAAATGAGATTCTAGACACCAAAAAAAAAAGTCGTTTCCCAGCAAAAAAATTTGCGTAGGGGTACTTAGTTTGATGTACAGAATGCTTGGTTGACGTATGTGTGAAGGGTTAATTTACACTCTGTATATACTAAATTATGCAAAAACTTACCAAAGAACCGGTACACAATGACGGATTTTGCCCGTCCACATCAACACGTGTATAAACAATCTTAAAAACTTAGAATCCACTTTGGTTTGCGCATAAATGATAAGAATTAACACTTAAAACTATTTAGATAAACAAAACACTCAACACAATGGGATAGTAATAACACACCGTCATCACTAGCGCGTCGCCACTCCAAAAGTAATAAACCGTGCGATGCACAGAGCAGGCATGCATCAAGAGTGCAGCAAACAATTCTTTTTACAAATGCATCACATGGTATTTAATCATTTATACATTTTTCATTTCTCATTTTCACATCTAAATATGATTTAATAACAATACATTTCGAATCCAGTCACAAAGTAATCAAGACGGTATTCTTTTAACTTTATTTAATTACCTCCCTTAAAACTATTGTCGACCGTCTAGCGTTAGCGTTTCCGTCAGCAGGTTGCCAATCGTTGCTTATCTAGTAAAAAAACTTAATTAATATTTGGTGAACTGACTGGTCACTCCGCCGGCTTGCCTCAGCCTCGGGCGGTGGGCGATTAAGCACACCTGCTCCTCACCTGCTCCTCAGCTCGCGGCCCGCCTTATCCCTCCGCGCGTACGCGGGTTTAAAATCGTAATGCCAAAGTGGCCAAAGTATATTAGGAAAAAGAACATGATGCAAAAAGAAGGGAACCCTTTCGTAGTTGTCCATCAAAATATATGAACTTACTAAACTGATTAATCACCCTGCCTACCTGCCTCCGAACGATGATTTGTACTGTAAAAATGAAACTATACATTTGCAGTTTTGAGACTTGCGCTGGCATATATAAGAAAATATTATAAACAAGTACTTATATTTTATAAGTTGGTCGTCTATTACTCGTAAACTTGTAAAGCCTACTTAGCTGTGATAGTTATCCTTTTATTTTTGTTATACATATTAGTGGTGGTTAATATATCATATAGCAAAATAAAGCACCGTGCTTAATACACATAACATAAAGCAAATGCTATCATGGCTCTCACAAGTTGCTATTTGCTTATAGCTTTTACATCGCACTCATGCATGCTGCCCCATTGGCATCATGATATGCCTACGCGTTTAAAAATCACGTGCATTAATAAAACATAAATATCTAGTATAAAAAATATAAAGCATTAAGCAAGTGATTGCCTTAAAGCAACTTTGAACACCACTAATACATATATGCTACTACCATGAATTTGGGTGGATGGTTTAGGTTGCCAGACTTGACTCTTACAAAAATTTGTACTTTTAAAGCTTAATATTTCACAAACGAATCCCTTAATCGGAATAGTGTTTGAGCAAACTCGCTATATTTTTTAAGGGTCTTTCCAACGACATCCCACACAATTGACTTCTATTTATTTATTTATTTATGTACACACAAAATACAAAAAAAGGAAAATATATAAAAAATAGAAGAGCACAAAGGTACTGCTTATTTCTAAAGAAATTTCTTCCAGCAGACCTGCGAGAGGAGAGTTGGATTAGAAATATAGACACAGTGTGTAGAAAAGACAAACAGAAACTAGAATTAAGAGAGATTCTAGTCCCAGTTATGTAAAAATGCCATGTAATAAGCGCTTTGCTAAATCTTTATTATGCGAACAGCCAAAGAGTGGAACTCCCTGCCTGCGTCGGTTGTGCCGAGTTCATATACAGTGTGATTCTTTATAATGTGCACATATCGAAATGAGGGAATCTATTGTGACGGAAAAGGGGTGCGTGGCGCAGGTTATAAATAAGACCACGCAACCAGTCTACATAAAATATATTTAAATTTAAAAAGTGGGTGTGGGAAGGTCTACGGACACAAACTCCTAAGGCATCCCTGTGGGATGTGCTGTACTGCCCTGATAGCCGGCGTGGCGATGACCGCAGCGATGTGCCACGCTGGATGCGTAGGGGTGATGGCCAGCTCTTCTTTACGTCGGCCCGGCTCGGCCCACGTGGCAAGTATGGCCAACAGGTGGGAAGTCCGATGCCGGCCCGATTTAAGCACGCACGACGGAACCAGCCGCGTAACTAACGCGAACTTGAGGGTGCTTTAGCCGGAACTTTGGACCCTGGAACATGACGTCCAGCGTGTCACGAGATGACCAAAGGCCAACTCCGCTGATTGCGACACCAAGCCAAGCAGAGCGAACAGCAATAATAATGCACTAATGAAGGTGTTGGTGGATTGTCACAATCAGACGGAGTTTACATGTGGGAAGAGTGAAATTAAGGCATGATAGCACATTTTGAGTGTGAAGCACGAAAAAATCAAAATGCATTGAGCTGAAGGCATTAGATTGAAATGAAATACATGAAATAGCGTACACTAAAATAGATAAAATTAAGCATACATGCCAAGTTAACCTATAAGGACAAAGAACACAAAATATACACATATCATGCTATCCAACACTTACCCAGTATGGGGGTTTCAAAGACACCGAATTTAATTGCTCGATGGCGGAGAATTATGTTGATTAGGTAGGCAATTGTTTTAGGCCCGGATAATGGCGAGTTAAGACACGTGTGAAATCACATATAATTTAGATATGGTGAGACGTGTGACCGCTTCGGGAAAAACCAAAATTCCTAATGTCAAACGAAAAGATCGCGTTGGCAGCGTTGGATAGAGATGGGACATACGCGAGCCCATAGATAAATCCTCACTCGCGCGCCCGATAGTTGATGCATCTTGTGCTTTTAGTAATTACTATTTGCTACCGCACTACTTGTAATTTTCTATGGTTATTATATTTTGACGTCTGCGGTTCCTTGACAGGTGGATGAAAGTAAACATTGGAATGTTGCTGTTTTTATTGTTAATTTAGTTTATATGTTTTGTTTTGTGCAAAATGTAACGTGCGACGTTACAGTACCCCGCCGCTTGGTGAGGGTTTTTACCTCAGTAAAAATCCTTTGCTCCTATTATACCTCCATCTGAATTACGACCCCTTGTATTCTTCATCATTCATCCATCATATCTCATATTCGTAATCTTTGCATACTGGCAGACTACCTTAACAAGAGGTGAGTCCGCGCCCTAGCAGCTATGTGAGAGTTCCATGTCCGTAGTTGACTTGTTACTCGCGCAAAACAGACGTACATTCGGCTTTAAGGAAGCAAAGAACCTACTGGGTTTATACTATTGAAATGGATTTAGGCTTATTTAAGGAGTATCTACCCGCTCCTGCATTGGCTTATTTAAAGAGTTGCAACCGCTCTTGAATATTAACTCCCGGTAAGTAAAACGTACCGAGTTGGCAACAACCAATCCAGAGGTTCCGATAATATGAGGAGAGACCACGGGTAAGGCACATGACAGAATCAAGTGAGCGTGGTTCTCCATCGGGGCTGAATAAGGAGGCCGGAAAAAATTATTCACTGTGTTATTCAGTGCCTTAAATATAACTAAGTTAAAAAAAAAATTGAGATTATTTATTGACTCCTACTAATTTCAAGTCCTTAATATGCCAGGAACCCAAGTCTTTGCCTTTCATGTCCTGAAGAACGTAGACCAATGGTGATTTCTTGGCTATGACTTTTGCTTTAATAAACTTGGGAGCTAACTTTTTCGAGAACCTGTTCCCCTTGTCACTCAAGAAATAAGCGCGTTTCATGACCACGTCGCCAACGTTAAACTCGGCAAATTTTCGACACAAGTTGTAGTGCGAGGTGTTCTTAACATGAGCCTGCCATAGTCTGGATTGCACCGTATCGAAAACGCTAGAAAGGCAACCTAAGTTTTCGGCGTATGCATCACGTGGCAAAAACACTATTTCGTTGCCGAGGTCGTTGTCCGTGTAATGAGTACCGCAGGTTACAAGTTCGCGACCGAAGACTAGGAAAGCTGGAGTAAATCCAGTGGCCTCGTTAACGGAGCTATTCATGGCAAATTGCACCTTTGGGATATATAAGTCCCAGGATCTGTGATCATCATCCACATAAGTTGAAATACACGTTATTATTGTTCTATTGTAACGTTCCACCAAATTGACCTGAGGGGTATATTTTGGGGTGTAAAATACGTTTGGAATCGCATATTTCTTAAACAAGGCATCTGCGACCTTCCCTGTGAATTGGGTACCGTTGTCCATCAATATCGCTTGCGGTACGCCGTGAACAAGAAACACGGATTCCTCTAAGATTTTGGTAATGATCTCAGCGGTAGCTCTTTTAATTGGATATATTAAGCAATATTTTGAAAAACAACATGTAATAACTAATATGTAACTATTTTGCTTCCGCGGAGTTGGAAGTGGTCCCATGAGATCCATTGATAACATTTGGAATGGTCGTGAACAATCTTTTGGACGTCCCATTTCTCCCAGTGTCTGGTGATTTTGAGACTTGTAGGCTAAACATTTGTCGCAAGTACTTATGAATTTGACTACTGACTGGTACATGCCTGGCCAGTAGTAGCGTAAAGCAAGACTACGGTATGTTTTAAATATGCCCATATGACCAGCCGTAGGCACTGAATGGTTTTCATTAACGATTTGCTCACGTAATTCGGTTGGCACGACCTCCTTCCACGCGAATTCTGAAGTTAAATTGTATTTATTCTTCGATAGTCGATATAACGCGTTATTTTTAACAATATAGTTTTTAAATTTAGTAGGATCAATAAGGCAACCGTCATAAATATTCCTGTACCAAGAGTCTTTAGTGTCCAAATAAGAGTTGGAAGTACTAATGGCACTAATAGGGACGATCCTAGATAAGGCATCTGGTATGACGTTATCCACGCCACGCCGATGTTTAAGAACAAAATTAAATGCTGATAAACGAACTCCCCAACGAGCTAACCGACCCGTTGGGTTGCTTATAGAGAGAAACCACTTGAGCGCGCTGTGGTCAGTATAAACAGTGAACTGTTGACCATTTTCGATGTAACAACGCCAATATTCTAGGGCGGTTACGACGGCCAGCGTCTCGCGTTCGGTAATGCTGTAATTTTTCTCAGCCCCGGTCAATGACTTACTCATGTAGGCAATTGGATGTTCCTTTCCATCAATTGTTTGGGTGAGCATTGCGCCGAGGCCAAAATCGCTTGCATCCGTATGCACCTCAAACGGTTTATTGTAATCTGGACATGATAAGACTGGGGCTGACACTAGACTTTCCTTCAATTTCTGGAAAGCGGCGTCGGCCTCTTGGGTCCATTTAAATGGCGGGGTACCCTTCTTTGTTGATGTTAATTTGTTTAAGGGACCAGCTATAGTACTAAAGTTGGGAACGAAACGTCTGTACCAGGTCGCCGTACCTAGAAAACGCTTAAGTTCTTTCTTATTGGTTGGTGCTGGATATTTTAGTATAACATCAACTTTGGAAGGATCGGTCCGCAAACCTGAAGCATCTACTACGTAGCCTAAATATTTTAATTGCGAACTAAAAAAATTACATTTCTCTAGGTTAATGGTTAAGTTCGCCTTTTTGAGCTTTTCTAGTACCCGTAAAAGTAAGTTCACGTGACTATTGAAATCGCTACTAATTATTATAATGTCATCTAGATATGCGAAGACTTTAAGATCAAATTCAGAGAACAGCAGGTCAACTAGACGCTGTTGAGTGGCCGGGGCATTCGTAAGACCAAAAGCAGTCCTTTTAAAGCGAAAGGTGCCCCTGCCTGGAACATAAAATGCTGTTTTATCGCGATCTTCCTCAGCTATCGGTATCTGCCAAAAAGCTTTCGATAGATCTATGCTGGAAAGATAACGCGCGTCTCTGAGGTTATCTAGTATCTCCGAGATATAGGGTAAGTTGTAAGCATCGCGTTTAGTGACTGAATTTAGCTTTCGACTATCTAAACAAAATCGAGGTTGACCGTTTTTCTTGGTGACAAGGAGAACTGGAGATGACCAAAGGCCAACTCCGCTGATTGCGACACCAAGCCAAGCAGAGCGAACAGCAATAATAATGCACTAATGAAGGTGTTGGTGGATTGTCACAATCAGACGGAGTTTACATGTGGGAAGAGTGAAATTAAGGCATGATAGCACATTTTGAGTGTGAAGCACGAAAAAATCAAAATGCATTGAGCTGAAGGCATTAGATTGAAATGAAATACATGAAATAGCGTACACTAAAATAGATAAAATTAAGCATACATGCCAAGTTAACCTATAAGGACAAAGAACACAAAATATACACATATCATGCTATCCAACACTTACCCAGTATGGGGGTTTCAAAGACACCGAATTTAATTGCTCGATGGCGGAGAATTATGTTGATTAGGTAGGCAATTGTTTTAGGCCCGGATAATGGCGAGTTAAGACACGTGTGAAATCACATATAATTTAGATATGGTGAGACGTGTGACCGCTTCGGGAAAAACCAAAATTCCTAATGTCAAACGAAAAGATCGCGTTGGCAGCGTTGGATAGAGATGGGACATACGCGAGCCCATAGATAAATCCTCACTCGCGCGCCCGATAGTTGATGCATCTTGTGCTTTTAGTAATTACTATTTGCTACCGCACTACTTGTAATTTTCTATGGTTATTATATTTTGACGTCTGCGGTTCCTTGACAGGTGGATGAAAGTAAACATTGGAATGTTGCTGTTTTTATTGTTAATTTAGTTTATATGTTTTGTTTTGTGCAAAATGTAACGTGCGACGTTACACTATGCTTAATTTTATCGATGGAAAAAATATTTTAAAAAATCTAAATATTTTTTAATATTTTTTATGGAATTTTCAAAAATGTTGTCCGCTGTTGTGACCCCAATGTAAACAAAACGGTGTAACTTAACTAAATTATCTATCGCGATGAAACAATTTTATGTAAAAAATTATGAAAAAAAAAAGTTTTTTTGATCAAAAAACGTGTTTATTTTCAATTGAGGGTAGTTTTTTTCCACAATTTTCATTTTACGAGGACGCCTAATTGCTTCCAATCATTATGGAGTTTGTTTCATCGCGATAGATAATTTAGTTTAAAAGTTACACCGTTTTGTTTACACTGGGGTCACAGTAGCAGAAATTTTTTTTAAAAATTCCATATAATATATTAAAAAATATTTAGATTTTTTTTAATAATTTTTCCGTCGATAAAATTAAGCATAGATTCCCCCATTTCGATATGTGCACATTATAAAGAATCACACTGTATTATAACCCTAATCTATTTAAGTCGCGAATAAATAGGCTTCTTTTGGGTAAGCTCGTTGCATCGTCGTCCTCATCTCTGCCCCTAGGGCAAGATTGAGGTCAAGAGTACGCCCATCGCATATAACAAAAAAATAGGGGGCGACCTTGTTGCGATCAACGTCGTTGGTATCCTTACCACCTTTTTTTTGGGAAAAGCATGCGATGTTTTAAATAAATATAATATGTTTGTTCAACAGACTGCTTCGTTTGTTTAGTGATCACAAGCGCGTCTGCTGTGCATAAAGTGTTTGATTATTTCATCAGGAAGTTGTCAGTAGCAACCATCGGGGAATGGTGACCGGTTGATGACAACAGGTTCGTGCCCTATTATATGGGATTCTAATATATATATATTTTAATTTCAGTGAGGAACCTGAAATTTTCATACGTTCATCATTCAAGGTGGAACCTAGCGGTGGTGACACGAACAAGTAAGTCAAGCTCAGTTCTTCGTACGAGTTATTTGGGGGTTGAACTCCCTCCCCGACACGACCCTTGCTAGACCCAGCTCGTCTATAGTACTAAACCAGCCACTAAATAAATCTCTCTTAGAACCGGCCTGTCCCTTTGCTGCCCCCTCCCCTAGTGACGCCCTAAGCCGAGGTCCGTACCCCACAGGGGGTGCTCTTAGCGATTTGTCACCAACTGTCGCACTCTGAGACGTTTAATGATTACGCCGTCACTTACTGCGGTACTCGGAGATATTTAATGATTACTTAAGCCGTCACTTATTAAAGATTTGACATACTTTTGTATGTAGTAGGACTAAATGTATGTTTATAATTTTATTTGTTTTTAGGGAGCAAACCGACCCAATTGCTTTAGATTTGAAGCCTGAACAACAAGCTGATGATGATGATGAACTGGATAAGTAAGTCCTCTCTTTTTACTTATTGCTTTATTAGGAAAGAAAGAAAGAAAAAGTATTTTCTGCTATGCCCTCCGGCATAGCAGAAAATACTTTTTCTTTCTTTCTTCGTCGTGGGTTCGATTCCCACCCAGGACAAATGTTTGTGTGATGAGCACGATCATTTGTTCTGTGTCTGGGTGTAATTTATCTATAATATGTATGTATTTAGAAATATATAAGTATGTTTATCAGTTGTCTAGTACCCATAACACAAGCTCTGCTTAGCTTGGGACTAGATGGCGTTGTGTGATAGTTGTGGAATATTATTATTATTATTTTCAATACACTTCCTCGAAAACTGGCTCTTATTGCACCACAAAAAAAAAATTGTAAATTGAAGCTAAAGTAAGTATAAAGTATGAATAATGATTCATACTTCTATACTTACTTTAGCTTCAATTTACTATTCAAAAATCTAATCCCTGACGCATAATGTCGTAAATAGGGGTTTGAACTTTTTTGTATGGAAGCTGGCAGATCAACCCACCGCCATTTTATATATTTTTTTTAAATCAGGGCCTACGGTAAAATTGCTATATATGGGTAAAGGACATCTAGACGATCCAAAAATGTCATAATATGGTACTTACCCCAAAGAGTCACATTATCAAGATATTTGAACGTAAATATCGACATCTGAGTACAATGACCACCATAAAATCAGACCTTTTACGTGTCTATAGGCGTTAATTATTATTATTAGTGTTTATTGAAAGAGAGTACGTACATAACATACTACTAGAAACACGAGAAAACTATTCTTTAAGATAATATAACGTTTCATTGCGATGCGAAGCGATTTCTCGTGCGCATAATGATACAACCTGGGTACGATTATTTAGATACAATTTAACTACTATACACGTAATAAGACTATTTTTAATGATTGTCGTACTCACTACTCATTTGTCGATCTTTACCTATAAATATCTCGGTAACGTGACACTAAGGGGTACCATGTTACAGGACATTTTTTGTTTGTCTATATGCCCGCTATCCATATACTTATACCACTGCCAGCGTGGGCCGCGAATTCAAAAAAATAAAAAAATGGCGGGCAGGTTGATATGCCACATCGATTCTATCCCCATATGAATATAATTAATAAATAATTAATATTTGTAATTTATTAATTATTCGTATTTATTTATCTTTTCAAAACACAACAACAACAAAAATACACACATACAAAAAAAAAACAGAAATATATTACAACAACAAAAAAAAACAAAACAACACAAATTTATACGACAAATAAATATATTTTCTTTCTTTATAAATTTTTTTGAGATTGTTTGGTACGACTTTTGGTCACTCTCATATGGTTTTGACGCAGCTTGGTACGGGATTTCATATATCCATGAACATCGTCTTTTATTTAATGAAGATTAATAATAATAATAATAATATAATAGATTAAGAAGTAAATAATATAATAGATTAAGAAGTTATCTCATGTTCCATTGTTTGGTTACAGTGCTGACGAGACTTCCGCCTCCGAAACATCGCCTGCTACTAAACGTAAAGCTAAGAAAACTCCAAAACTAAGTGACGAGACATCATTACAGTGAGTATTATTTACTACTAGCTTCTTTTTTATGTGGCTAGTGCGTCACCTGGTGTCAGAGTTTATATGCCACACATGAGACTCTGACTTGGCTTTACATGTCTGTCGTCGAGAAATATCACTCAGACATGCTGGTTTCCTCACGATGTTGTTTTATTCACCGAAGCAAGTAATATTTAAACAATACGCGCATTAATCGTAAAATCTAGAAATTCGTGTAAAATGACGACTTATTTTTTTTTCAAGTGAAAACTTGTTTATCGGCGTTGTGCATTTTTTTTGTCAATTTTGATGGGACTTTTACTAGCAGATATCTGATGTTTTAAGGTTTAACATACGCTACTTTTATTTTATAAATAATGCTAGGGTGCGCTATATCCTGCCAGGATTTCGGAATTTGTTAGTAAGTAAGTAAGTAATATTAATTTGTTTAAACATGGTGTACATGATACATTACATGCAGGATAATAATGGGATACATAAAGTTCTAACATGTTTAGCCACATGTCGCGGCGTACAAATCGGTTGGAAGAGATGGTGCGTAAACCGTGATTATATTCAACCAAAAATGACATTATATTAATTATGTAGACACTTAGACGTAGAAATAAAAAACATAATTATTCATTAAAGATTAGGTAAGTAACATTACAATTTAGCAGCATATTTTTTAATAGTACATTATGATATAAGTGCGGTAAGTTGAAAATTACAGCCGAGGCGATATTGCTTGCCCAAGCCGTAGGCGAGGGCTAAAAGAAAGCAGAGGCTGTAATTATCAAAGCGCACGTATGTCATACGACGTTTTATAACATATTTGCGAGGAAATAAATAAAACTCGGACTTTCTTAAACGAATAAATCTTTAATTAAAGCAGTTATGAAAATTTGCGCAAATTTTAGTAAAATTGATTATTATTTCTTAACAAATAAGCGATGCGATTTTTTTTCAGGCATAGGCACAAAACAGCCAGTATTATTAATAAAAGTAAATTAATATTTTTGTTTTTGCTACAGATATTAATGGTTGTAATTTATTGTAGAAATTAATTAAATTAAAGAATTAAATGTTTATTTATTATATTTTGATCTCCCAAAGTTAATTTTATTCATAAAATGTTCACTTTTCTGAAATAAAAACTCTTTGCTAAGATTTAAAAAAGTAGGTACCGTTCGTTTTGACGGAGCATCTTTCTAAACCGTGCGATTTACATTACATTACCGCACAAGTACGTAATGAGATACATTACGATATTGAAATTGGTGAAATAAGAGACCCTTTACGAGCAAATGTGTTATAAAATTAAATGTCAAAGTGTCAGTAAAGAGAAAAAAAGTCAGTAAATAAAATTAGTCAATAAAAATATTAATACAATACAAATTCAACAGATTACAATAACATGTCAAAAAAATAAATAAAAATAAAACAAAAATAAAAACAACGTCAACATCTTGGAAACGAAGAAAATTGTCCTCTTTCATAAACTCTGCTATACTGTAATATGCTCTTTCAGTTAGTAAGTAAACTCTTCAATTTGCTTTTAAGAGCAGATATATTTAATGTTCTCCATGATTTGGGCAATTTATTAAAAATGGTCGGAGCCATGCAAAAGATGCTCTTACGCAAAAGAGTTGTTTTAGCGCCAAGGACACAGAGTTTAAAATTATCACGTCTATTCCTAGGGACAGCATCAGACAAAAGCTGAAATACTAACTGCTGTTCGACCGACTAACCGCTGCCCTGGAACGCAAAGGGCAATAGAAAGAACACAGTTAGGTTCCAGTCATTAGGTAAGAGTCAGAATATCCCTTCTGCTCCACCCAGAGCGGGAAGACTTATTTGATAATTTCCCATCCATAAGAAAAAAGGATTCCGTGCATTAAAACCCTTGATACTGTTAACGAAATCCGATTGAACCCAGTAATATTTTCCATAATAATTTGTGAAAGAAAGAAAGAAAATTTATTTATTTGTCGCAGAAACACACCGAGCATACAGGAAAAAAACATAACACAACAACAAAACAAAAGAATGTACGTTGATAATGCTAAGTAATGTAATATTTTTGTGCAGGCAACAGACACAAGCCGAGTGTTCAAGTTCTGCAGCTTCGAGAAGCAGACGCAGGGCAACAGAAGAGTAAGTACCTACTTAAGTAATGCATCATTTACGTGACTATGAGGGAAGGAGCGCGTCACTGAATAATAACGCGCGGTCTGTCGTCAGTATATCAATCTCCTGCCCTTATCACTATTTATTTGTTACTAGCTGATGCCCGCGACTTCACCTGCGTCACTATATATTCTAAAACCTTCCTCGAGAACCACTCCATCCATTGGTGAAGACACCATTAAAATCGGTTCGGTAGTTATTGAGTTTATCGCAAACAGACAGACAGACGCGACGAAGGACTTTGTTTTATAATATGTAGGACATTATTTTTTGGTACAATATAGTTTTTTTAAATAGTTATTTGTATCTGTAGTAAATTGTTATATTAACTTACAAAAACAATATGTTTCTGTCTAGTCCGTTTGTTTGTTAGATATTAGATGTGTTTTTTGTTTTATCAAATTAAGACCAGGCACTCTAAAATAATTTCCACGCAATCTCCGCCCCATGCACCCCGCCACTCCGCGCGATGTGCTAGACGCTAGCACATCAGTAATAAAGTCGAATACCGCGTGCGCTCTTTGATCGCGTTCGAGCACGAAACTAAATGTCGTAAGTCTCAATTCTTATTTCGTTTATAACTAACTAGTGAACCGTCCCGGCTTCGCACGGGTGCAAAAAAGATACTAAAACCTTCCTCTTGAATCACTCTATCTATTAAAAAAAACCGCATCAAAATCCGTTGCGTAGTTTTAAAGATTTAAGCATACATAGGGATATAGGGACAGAGAAAGCGACTTTGTTTTATACTATGTAGTGAAGTAGTAATTGATCTGGAGAAAAAATATCTTGTGGCTGGATAGTAAACTATATTTTCTTACAGTGAACATTTATTTTAGACATAAAGGCGGAGCAATCTTGAGGAAAAATGTAATAATCGTTAAAAAAGACATGATTTTCGAATAAAAAATGAATCGAGCGAATATGCTACAATTACGTAACTGTCTTGTACATGGAAAGAAAAAGATCCAATAAATCATATACTAAAGTTCCATTTTGATTGTATGTACGACTGTTTCAGAATATTAATGCAAATTAACATAAAATTTAGGGAGCCTCCTCTTATGGTGGTTCCCCGAGCAAATCGCAGCGCTAGCCGTTTTTTGTGCAGTTTTCTGGAGCTAAAATTCTTTAAACAAAAGAAATATCAACAAATAAAAAAAAAACATTAAAGCGGTTTGAACTAGGTACTTTTTATGGGAGCTGACATATCAACCCACCGCCATTTTGTTTTTTTTCCGAAATCGCAGCCCACGATGAAATAGATATGATAGAGGACATTTAGGCGCATAAAAAATGTCATAAAATATGGTACCCCAAAGTCTCTCGTTATTATATTTGAAGGTAAAGATCGACATCCGCGAAGCGGCGAACCTCCTTGCCGGATTGCCGCCGTGGGATCTGGAGGCGATAGTCCTCGCGCGCCTGCATCAATGGCGCGCGGAGGCGCTGCGCCGGGGGGTCACTCCGCTGCCGCGGCAAATTGCTGCGCGGCGGACAGACCTCCGGTGCGATCTCATGGCGACATGGAGACAGCGACTGTCGCAACCCCGTGCAGGGCACGCCACGATAGTGGCGGTAAGTCCCCTCTTTGAGGAGTGGCTTGAGAGGCGCCACGGCGCCCTCACCTTTCGTCTGACGCAGGTCCTCACCGGACACGGTTGTTTCGGGAGGTACCTGCACCGAATCAGGCGGGAGGAAACGCCCGGATGCCACCATTGTGAGGATCGGCCGGAGGACACGGTGGAGCACACAGTGGAGGTGTGCCCCGCTTGGGCGGAGCCCCGCCGTGTTCTCGTAGCGGCGATCGGCGGCGGCGACCTCTCGCGCCCGGCCCTGGTGCAAGCCATGGTCCGGAGCGAGGGGGAATGGGACGCCGTCGCCTCCTTCTGCGAAGCAGTGATGCTAGCGAAGGAGGTGGCGGAACGCGAGAGGGAGAGAACCTCTCGTCCCAGCCGCCGCGGGAGGCGCTCCGGGCGTCGGGGGTCCCGCGATGACCTCCGGCCACCGTAGATGCGGGCCTGTGGACGGTGAGTGATGGGCTAACTCGCCGTCCATCCGTCTCACGACGAAAACAGGCCGTGTCGACGGCGCGTTCGTGTTCCACGCGCGCCTCAAAGAGATGTCAGCAACATGGGAGGGGCCCGAAAGGGCCGACGCCTGTCGGGGCCGCGGGTAGTCCAACGGTTATCGCGGCCTCGACATAGAGGGCGAAGAAGGAACATGGGTGGTTTTTAGTCAGTAGAAGTCTGACACTCCCTTTCGCTCTGCCCAAGAGCGGGAGGGGTTATTCGATGATTTTACACCCACCAAAAAAAAAAAAAAAGGTAAAGATCGACATTATGTGTACAATGACCAGATAAAATATAGACCTTTTTCGTGTCTTTAAGCGTTGATTATTATTATATCTGTTCATTGAAAAAGAGTAGGTACATATATACTACTAGGAGCACGAGAAAACTATTCTTTGACATAACATAGCGTTTCATTGCGATGTGAAGCGATTTTCTTGTGCGTGCGTAGTGGTTAATAAACTATTATTTGAAAACA
This sequence comes from Diarsia rubi, assembly GCA_932274075.1. Lineage (NCBI taxonomy): Eukaryota > Metazoa > Arthropoda > Insecta > Lepidoptera > Noctuidae > Diarsia > Diarsia rubi. The sequence goes on from OW026441.1 coordinate 4,334,468, forward strand.
ATTCAACTCCTGTACAAGTAATAAGGCTATTTTTTTAAATATTTAATGATTTTCGTCGTACTTTTTGTGGATCTTTACCTTGAAATATCTGGGTAACGTGACACTTTGTGGTACCGTGTTACTGGACAATTTTTGTTCGTACATAATGTCCTCTATCCGTACATAACACTTTCATCGCTGGCCGCGATTCCGAAAAAAAAAACAAAATGGCGTGCAGGTTGATATGCCACATCGGTTCTATCCCCTTTCTACATGATCTTACCTTCAAAATGGTATATTTTGTTTTTTAATTGCTGAGTATAATATTTAATTACTTTATCATAAAATAATAAAACACTACGAAACTACAGAAGTGAGAAATAATTATTGAAAACATGCTGCCTACTTCTTTAAAACTAACGATTGTATTGATTTTGTTCTTACACTAATGGGTAGGCAATTTAATTATGAACATTATGGTAGAATTTTTTTTTTCAAAGGACCAGAATTAGATTTTATGAACATAGCGTATTTCGAACAACCCGCAGCCCTGCAGGGCTATTGCGTATCTTTTAAATGATAGCGGCTAACCTATAGTGCCTATCAATTAACTGTCAAATGGTGCCATTTTGTACCAAACCATAACCAATTTGACAGTTATTCCATGGACAATATGATGAGACCCTGCTGACGGGAGTACTTTACGCTTTCGTGCGTCATTGCGTGCAAGCAGTCACCCACTGGCTGTAGGAGAGCTGATGAACAAACGTACACGCGTGTCTTTTTTGTCATACTCACCAAATTGTAACTCTTTCCTCTGTGCGGTTTTCTCCGGCCAATGTGTCACAAACGCTTCTAGGACGTCACGACAGCATTTTCGCGGCGTCCCTCGGTGACGACGCTCGTCTTCTGGCACCCACTACGACTCTAGCCCATCGGTCCTGGGCCCCGAGTCTGCTATTCAATAGTGTCAGAATGGTCTATCATAGATCTCATAATTGTTGATTTTGACAACACCAAACTGGTCAAAATCAACAATTATGAGATCAGTGATAGATCATTCTGACACTATTGAATAGCAGACTCGGGGCCCTGATGCATCGTAAAGACATGGCCCACCCCATCCCAGCCAGCAGTCTTATTTCCCACAGCAGCGATTCCAGTTTTTGAGCGTATTGTGGTATTGTTGCCAAGCTTTATACCTAATACGCTTTGTTCCATCGCCCTTTGGCAAGCCTTGAGTTTATTATTCCAGTTAATTTAAAAACATATCTTTAATGTTTTACAACTATGTATAATAATTGTTTGCAGTGCCGCTTTGGAAGACTTTCTCTGCCAGGTCAGGACAAAAAGGAAGGTAACACACGGTCTTGACGCCACACTTCCAGCAGCTGTTCGTCAAAAACGTCCTATCCTAAAGCTTCGCTCTTTGGGACATCCTGACCGAACGCTTTTGTCAGACGCATCGCCGAGCAAACAGATAACAAAGTAAATATTTTCAGCTATTTTTTGTTTATTTTGGAGCAGTGGTGGCCCAATGGTTGCGGCCCCAACTTACGAACAGTAAGTCGTGGGTGCATCACTTGGTGTAATTTATTTCATCATCACTGCTCTCTAAACGGTAAAGGAAAATGTCGTGAGGAAATCGACATGTCTTAGATCGAAAAAAAATCGAAGACATGTGACATCTACCAACACGCAGGGCTGGCGTGGTGGATTACAGCCCATTCCTCTCCTAGAGAGGAAGCCTGAGTCCCTGCAGTGGGAACAATATAGGCTGACAATTTGCCATAATTCTTTGAAGTTTACTAAACCTTCAAACTGCAAAGTACTAGTCTGGCAGTATGTCTCTACATTTAAGCATTATTTGCACTATTCTATTTGTAAGAACGATGATTAATAGCTAATTTGTTTTTCAGTACATTGTCTTCAGAACGTCAGCCATGTGTCATGGCTGCTCCATCAGTCGAAGGTTGTGTCGGTAAGATGGTTATTTTATACAATGGATTAGAACTTTCCTGTTCAAGGTGAATGCGACAAGATAGCCCGCGAAATTCAAATTTTCATTAATATTACTTCCTTGAATGCCTTTTTCATCAGATAGTCACTCAAGGAAGTACCTAATATGAACCGAGAGTGTTGCATTGGTGATTTTAATCATTATTCACATTAAGTCACATTTGTTGCGGTCGTGAATCCTATTTTATTTAACATACAACCTGACACTGATCGGCAAATTGCAAAAAACTAAAAAAAAATGAATTTCGCGGAACCTAACACCGCAGGACCAACTGATGTTGCGATCCCGATATCCAAAGTGCTCCTTTCTTCCGGCAAGATGGTTATTTCATACGTTTTTCCTATCTACTACCTACCTACATGCGCTACTTGCTTATAGGATCACTCGTGTGTCTGTCTGTCTGTCCGACCATTCACCTCCTTATCTCCGAACATACTGTGTCAAAAATTTGAAAAAAATACAGAAATTAGTTCAACACTAATAGATTACTTAAAAACCAATAAGCTTATTTTGGAGGTGGGAAATCATAAAATGACTTATCATCAAACTTCTCAAAATCAAAAGTCATTTATTCAAACTAGGCACAATCAGCACTTTTCGAACGTCAAAATTTACTTTACTTATTTACAAGAGACAGTCCCCCAAAACGCGCACCCTTCGACACTTCCTAGTGGTTTAGCTGGAAAGAAGAAGTGGCGGAACAAACTCCCCAGCAACACATCTGTCTGTTAGGTTGGTTAGATTAGTTCTACTGACTTAAAACCACCCATGTTCCTTTTTAGCCCTTTGTGTCGAGACCACGGTCTCTTTCGAACTTCCCGCAGCCCCGAGCTACGGGACCATTCTCCCCCCCCTCATCTCCGAAACTACTGAGCTTAAAAATAAAAATACAGAAAAGGGATAGAACCGATGTGGCATATAAGCCTGCAAGCCATTTAGATTTTTTTTCGAAATCGCGGCACACTATTAAAGTGCTATGTATGGATAGAGCACATATAGACAAACAAAAAATGTCCAGTAACACGATACCCCAAAGTGTCACGTTACCGAGATATTTGAAGGTAAATATCGACAAAAAAGTACAACGACAATCATTAAAAATAGACTTATTACGTGTATTTGTATCCAAATAATAGTTTCCAGGTTTCGTCGTGAGTCGCGATTTAGAAAAAAAAAAACAAAATGGCGGTGGGTCGATATGCCAGCTTCCATACAAGAAGTCCAAACTCCTTAGTTCAACACTTATAGATTAAGTCTGTGGTGCTAAAATAGCATGTCAAATCTCTCAATATCTACTACAAAGGTACAGAACGCTTAATGTGCAAGTTCGACATGCACTTGGCCAAGTTTATATACAGTATGTTAACTAACAGAGGGCGTTCCCGTTAACCCGCAATAGTATAGCATCCATACATGCTGAAAAAAAAATTACCAACCTGGAAACCCCTTGGTTACGGAGATATTGGGGGTCAAAGTTCCAAATATTTTCACAGGTGTTTTCGTAAATTCTAGTTTTTCAGGCTATAACGTTACTTAAATTACCTCCATGACCCATTAATTATTTAAAGCATCCACTAGCACAATGTTTTAAGACTAGTACTGTAGTAGACTGGTACTTTGAGTTTTACCGTAAAATGTGATTTTTGACACAAAAAAAAAAAGTTGTTTCCCAGCAAAAAATTTTGAGTAGGGGTACATAGTACACACATGTACAGAATGCTTGGTTGACGGGAACGCCCTCTGTTAGTTAACATACTGTATACAGGACTACAGGTCAAGTCGACCTAGATCCTTTAAGAGGTTTTAGTTTTCATTATTTCTAGCTGATTTGACTATGAAACACCCCACCCCAAACCTAACCCATATTGAAATATTGGATATTGATTATCTATACTAATATTATAAAGCTGAAGAGTTTGTTTGTTTGTTTGAACGCTAAGATCTCAGGATATACTGGTTGGAATTGAAAAATTATTTTTGTGTTCGATAGTCCATTTATCGAGAAAGGCTTTAGGCTATATAACATCACGCTAAAACTAATAGGCGTGGAGCATAAATGAAAAATGTTGCAAAAACGGAAAACGATATTCTTTATTGAGAGCTTCCGTTGCGTGCGCTGCGAAAATGGTTTAAGTTATGCAAATATCATGTATGAAAGAAATGTTCCTCTTTAAAAGTTGTACAAGTAATATTAATAGATAGATATAATATTGACTCACTGTAACCATTTTTTACTATTGAAATGTTAGGTTAAATAGAATTACTTCTTGCGAAGCTTATTTAACCCATATGGTATTAATCTATATTCAAATAATTGTGTTTGTTGAAACGGAAATTTAATATAGAATATTTGTTCCTGTTACTTTATATAGTTTAAACAAATATCTTAGAAGATATCGCAATGTTAAAATGTCCACGCGACAAAATAATTACGCGGTCCGCGGCCCTCGCGTCCCGATGTAGATACGTGGAGATTCTGGCCTCTGGGAAATTCAAATATTTATTGCACCATAATATTTACAAGGTGTTTTTGTATATTGTTTTGCGAGTAGTAGTGGCCCAGTGGTGGCGGCCCCGACTTACGAACAGTTGGTCGTGCGTTCGGACGCAGGCACGCGATTTTTTTTTGTAATTTATTTCATCACCACCGCTCTCAAAACGGTAAACGAAAACATCTTAGGGAAACCGGCATATCTTAGAACCAAAAATTCGAAGATAATTGTGACATCTACCAATCCGCACTGGGCCGCGTGGTGGATTATAGCCCATCCCACTCCTTAGTTTCTTCCAGTGGGAACAATATAGAATACTGTATTTAACAGTAAGAGATAGGTAGGTACCTATAGTAATTCTCACTTTGAGAGGAGAGGAAGAGGGAGGTCTTCTGTTACAGGTATTTCCATACTTAAAAGAAGGCCTCTACAATGTATTTGTAAAAACCTGTTGATTATGAAATAAACTTATTATTATTATTATTATTATTATTATAAGATAAGGTTCTATATATTATGATAGAGAGGAAAGATTAGATTTTTCGTTTATTACGATTTAACTCAAAATTTACTCAGACGACTTTGAAAATTCTTCCAACATTAGAAAGCTAATTGAAAAAATATATTTGGATAGTCGATATAACGAGGAAGGTTGTTGTGGTTGTAGTTCTATATTATTGTGACGCAGACGAAGTTGCGTGGGTCAGCTAGTTTTTAAATAAAATGAAGATATTTTGTACATTATTTTGTCCTTTTTTTCGGTTTTTGTGCCTCTAATTTATAATGTTTTTGTCAACTGCTTTTTTTTTTATTCAGACGCTGGTGCAGAAATTGTCGCCGCATCATCCTCGTCACATACTTCAGGGGCATTACAAATTGGTAAATATTATAAATGACTGATATACAGAAAACTTGATTCAGTAATGAATGATATGATAATGTGTGTCGCATTTTTGCAGGTGAACATTTGGATGACGATACGTTTACGGACGCGTGTTTGCAACTGACTGACTTTTTTAACAGTGATGACGACTCGAACGACGATGACGATTGTCTCCTACCGAATGTTCAGAAACGTAACGCTGCGGCTGAACCCGCATGTGACAGTGACTTGAGTTTACTTCAAGCGCGAGTGTTGCGGAGGGAGGATGCCGCTAATGACCGAGCTATTCGCGACATCGTGCCCGAACACTGCTACACTTTCACTTGGACTAAGGACAGACGAACGTTTATTGGACAACGTGAGCAATTTACGGGTACTTCGGGACCGACATTTGACGTGACAGACGAAATTCGAGCCATCGACATTTTTGACAAGATATTTGACGTCGACTTTATCGACCTACTTTGTACAGAGACCAACAGGAACGCTGAGCAAAAGATTGCTTTGCTGCGAAAGCAAAAGAAGCTATCTCCGCATTCCCGATTTACCCGTTGGTCTCCTACAAATAGGGACGAAATGGTTAGTTTTTTAACAACAATTATTTTACAGGGTCTTTACCCCTTACCAGAGGAAGAGGCATATTTTACATTTAATGGTTTTGGTACTATGCCATATTTTTCCAGAATTATGTCGTACAACCGGTTTTTGTTGCTAAAAACCTTTCTCAATTTCGTCGACGACCAGACTGTGAAGGACACGACTAGACTTTGTAAAATACGACCCGTGATTGACCACTTTAACGCAAAATTTTCTAGCCTTTACATGCCTTCACAAGAGATAGTCATTGATGAATGTCTTATAATTAAGCATGGGAGATTAAATTTCGCTCGAAAGGTTTCGTCAAAGGCCGCACAAGTCGGAGTCAAAACTTACGAGCTTTGCGAATCATCCAGTGGCTATCTCTGGAAGTTTTTCGTATACGCTGGAAAAGACAAACCAAGCTCGACTACTGACAGCGTAGATAGACGAAGCGACAGACCAGTCAAAGACGAGGCCATTGACAGATTTGCTGAAGGCAAGATACCCGGTAATGACGGTACCGTTGTTGGTTCGACTGGCAGACTTACAACTGGTGAACACGGAGACCGACCCACGCGTGCTACTGCCAACATAGTTTACGACTTGATCGAGCCGCTACTTCACCGTGGGCATACAGTAGTAATGGATAATCTCTATAATAGTCCATTATTATTGCGAAGCTTGAAGACACAAAAGACTGACTGCTACGGGACATTACGACTGAACCGAGAACATGTTCCTGACTTCATCAAGACTTTGACAAAGACTGAGCTCCAACATGGTGAAGTAATGGCCGCGTACTGTTCCGATTTGTCAATTATGGTATGGCGAGACGCTAACATAGTTAGTTTGATCTCTACATACCATAATATTCAAATTGAAACTCAAGGTGAAAACAACAGTCTGATTCACAAACCAAACATAGTACTCGACTACAACAAGAGCATGGGAGGAGTTGATAGGAAATACCAATTCTTGTCAACTCAACCCATGGAACGCCTGAGGAACAAAGTTTGGTATACAAAACTCTTCCGTCAACTATACAATGCCGCTATATTCAACTGTTTTGTAATATTTTCCAGTTTTCACCGGAAAATATCACATCGTCAGTTTCGTATTGTGCTAGCGGAAGATTTACTTAAGAGACACAGACAAATAGATTTAACGACTGAAAGCCGACGTTTGACCGTTAGAACTGACTTGTTTGGACAGGTGAACACACAAAGACGTAAAACTCGGCTCAAGGACAAGAACAGACCGACGGTTGAGGCTAACCACTTCCCAGTTCGTACGGGCTCGAAAGGCACCGTTTGCAGGTTTTGCCCTAAGAAGTCAAGGACTATTTGGAAATGCGAGGAGTGTAACGTAAATCTTTGCGTTGAAGGCTGCTTCAAGGCATATCACAAGCCTTAATAAACATAATTATTTTCATTGTATTATGACATTTTGACATGGCATTTTGTATTATTTTAATTATTATTTTACTATTTTGTCGTTTATTATATTTTATTTTTTATTCTATTTCGACATTATTTCAATTTTAATTACATTAATTGAATTATATTATAAATTTGAAAATCAGTGACCTCACGGAATATTTGTACACCTCAGGGTATAACATAGCGAGCTTGTATTAAAAAAAAACTATTTATTTTATCTGTGATAACAAATGATTAAATGACTTATGACTAATGTTTTTTTTGTTCTTTGTTTTTCTTTAAACAATTTCGATTAACCAATAAATAGTTCAATAAAAGAGTAGATTTATGCTAATTTGTAATTGTTTTCTTTCGTATGTAAGTTCCTGGTGGGTATCAGGGGATATAAAATAATAATAATAATATAATATAGCCTTTTATTCAGATCTCTTTACAAATTTAAACTTAAAAACTAACACTGAACTTGTAAACTATTTATACTAATATCTGTTGTTTTGTTGTCTTGCCTAGATCTGTTTGCCAGTCGGCAAAGGCCTCCTCCAACCTTTTCCATTCTTTTCTTTCTTCTGCTACTCTGTTCCACATGACTCCTGCTACTTGTCTGATGTCATCATCCCACCTTTTATGCGGTCTGCCTCTTTTTCTTTTGCCTTCTCTGGGGTACCATCGTGTCACTCTTTTACTCCATTTGTCGTGTCCTCTTATAACGTGGCCAGCCCATCTCCATTTAAGTCTTTTGATTTTCACTGTTACATCCGTAGTTTTTGTTTTGTGTCTAATGACCAGGTTTTTCAATCTGTCCGACTTTTTGATATTTAGCATGCTCCTTTCCATTGCATATTGGCAAGTTGCTAGTTTGTTCAAAATCTCTTGATTTAAAGCCCATGATTGGCACCCGTACGTAAGAACGGGTAGTATGCAGGTGTTGAACAATTTACTTTTTATGTTTATTTGAAGCGTTTTATCTTTCATGGCTTCTTTCAAGCTCCAGTATCTCTTCCAGCTATTTGCAATTCTTCTCTCCACTTCTTTTCGCATAGGTTCTTTTTGAGTAATAATTTGTCCCAGATAGATGTACTCGTCAGTGTAGTCAATTATTGTGTTCCCTACTTCTATGGTATGTTGGTTTCCATTTGTCATCACTAGTTTTCTCCGGATTCAGTGTCAGCCCAACTCTCTCACTCTCTGCCGCAAGGTCTTTTATCATGGTGTTTAAGTCTTCCGATGTTTTTGCCAGCAGCACTATATCGTCTGCAAATCTCAGATGGGACAGAAACACGCCGTCTACTTTAATTCCTAGATGTTCCCAATTAAGTTTTCTGAATATTGATTCCAGAATTGCGGAAAATAGTTTCGGGGATAGGGGATCTCCTTGTCTAACTCCTTTTTCCACTTTGAAAACCTCGCTTTTCTTTTCGAGTTGAATTCTTGCTGTGCTGTGCCTGTAAATGTTTCTTAATAGTCTGATGTATTTCTTTTCAATACCTTGTTCTAGTAGTGCCTCCCATATTCTGTCATGTAGTAGAGAATCAAATGCTTTACTATAGTCAATAAATGCGATGTAGTATGTAAGCTGGTATTCATTATATTTCTCTAAAATTTGACGCACTACGTGTATATGGTCGATTACCGAATAGTCTTTGCGGAATCCTGCTTGCTCGATCGGTTGGTGTTCATCTAAAATTTTTTCCAGCCTTTTTAAAATGATCTTAGCAAAAATCTTATATACGTTGGACATAAGGCTGATAGGGCGATAATTACCAATGTCGTATTTATCCCCTTTCTTGTACAACAGGATGATGTTGGACTCAGTCCATTGTTGGGGAATGGTTTCGGTGATTATTATGTCATTGAAGAAATCTGTGAGGACTGGTATTAGGATTTCCTTGCTATGTCTTAGGATTTCGTTGCTTATGCCGTCGGGTCCGGTTGCTTTTTCTTCTTTTTGGGTCTCAATAGATTTTCTGACTTCGGTTTGGAGGATACTTGGAATATTTGACATTCCCACCAGATCTATTTCGTCTTGTGTAGTGTTACATGTGTAGAGTTTCTTGTAATATGAAGTAGCTGTCTCCAATATATCAGTTCTATGATGTTTCCATTTTCCTTGATCATCCTTCATTTTAACAATCCAGTTTTGTGTTTTCGTCAGCTCTTTGAGCGCTTTTTTGGTTCCTCCCGTTTTAACTATGTAGTTTTTTATCGTTTTCATTCTCCATTGTTTTCTATCCTTTCTCATGTTTTCTTTAATTTCTTTGCTGAGTTTGGCTAGTTCCTTTCTTCTATTTTGGATATTTCTTGCGCTGATAAGATCACTTCTTTCCTCTAGTAGTTTTACTGTGACTGTTGATAGATAGTTTCCTTTACCATTTTTGATGTTTGCTATATTTTTTGTCTGAGTTTTGATAATGTCTTCTATGTAATTGTATTTTTCTTGGGTTCTTAGTTTCGTGGTATTGTCCTTGAAGTCTGCAAGTTCATCTCTCAGGGTGATTGTTAGTTTTTCTAGTTGCTGTTTGTTGAGTTTTGTGCTTGCTGGGTCTTGTCTCGGTCTAGGTTTCTTTGCTTGTTTTGTTATCAGTTCAGCTCTAATAAGTCTATGATTGGTGTTGAAATTGAATCTTTTAATGACGTTGAAGTTTGCGAAGTAATCGTTTCTGTTGGTCATAATAAAGTCGATTTGGTTTTTTGTTCGGCCGTCAGGCGATATCCAGGTCCACATGTTTTTCTTGTTGTCAGGGGATATAAAACTAAATAATCACACAGGTCCCAGCAGTCAGTAGGTCTTGGAGTCTTGGTCTTCTGGAGTAGGCTTTTTTCAAGAGTATGAAAATAAATATATGGTAAGGTGGTTATCGTTTATGAGTTGATTTAACATTTTTTTTTTGTTTAATAAGAAAAGGTATATTCGAGGCGAAATTCTATAATTCCTCGCTCGCAAATACATTCTACTATATTACAAGAGTTCGACCTATTCTCATTCCTAAATATTCCTGATTCCTGAACGAATAAAATAATACAATTTAAGGACGAACGCAAAAATTTTCGAGGTCGCTTCGCTCGCTCTTGTACTTTCTTAGTTCCATACAGTTTTTCGCACACGGCATTGAAGTGGCAATTTTGACACAAAGTATTGATAATATATTTTTTTTTGTTTGTCTTAGGAACACTTAGGAACAATTTTTTCACAATAACGAAAAATGCCCATACTCGTAAGGCAACTGATGAGGTGCTAGCCTAGGGCGCAGCAGTACACACTTAATGCGCCTCTGGGCAGAACAGGGATGTTTACCGACTTAAAAAAAATATGATTCTAATTAGTCGTCTTTTAGATTATCGAAAAATATTGGATAAGATAAAACGCGTCAAAGATTTGAGTGGAGGGTTGTGACGTCACTGACCGCTAAAGAATGTCATCATCTGAATGTCATGTCATGTCTCAGAAAATGATGGAGTTTTCAAAGCACTGTATCGTCTTCATTGTTTGTTTACGTGAAAAAAGAAAAAATACGTGTCCAATAATTTTTGGAAATCTATCTGACGGACTAATTAGTCAAATGTTGTAGGGGGAGAGCTTATTGCTATCCACCGGGTACATATGGCTGCCAGTGAGACTAATGGTAGAACCCAATAACACTGCACGATCCGGGAATCACGACCTCATAGTTAGCAGTATTTGCGACCATTTAAGTATTTTGAGTAACGAGGCAGTGCTCACTCTATGTACATCTAATGTTGTTTTATGCAAAGATTTCAGATCACGCTTTCAGTTTTCGAGTAAAGAATAACATAAATACATACTTAAACTCTTGCTTTTTAGGGTTCCGTATTTCAAAGGGAAAAAACGGAACCCTTATAGGATCACTTTGTTGACAGTCTGTCTGTCAAGACCCTTTTACTATGGAACCCGTGGCGGTATCAAGCTGAAATTCATATCAAATACTCAGGTCTACTGTCCCTCGGAGCTGTGAAAAAATCAAACTTCTAAGCTAACGCAATCAAAAGATAAAGTGTGATATCTTAGTGAATAGTGATGTTTATTTGTGATTGTGCCAAGTGTGTGTTAACATAAAGGGTGTAAAGTAACCCTTCACACATACGTGTAACGACAGTGGTAAAAAATAGACAGGAACTGATTCATTATTTTATTCGGACAGAGTCTCGACTTACAGGTTTCACAATCGAGCGCGACAAGACCACCTTTTTCTAAATGGCATCTCGCATTTCAGTCTAGGAGACTGTCTTCTGCTTAACCGGGCAAAACCCTGTGGGTGCCATGAGTTTAAGGCCTCCAGCCAGGGCAAAAACTTACAAACTAAGTGACAAATCGCTAAGGGCACCCCCTGTGGGGTACGGACCTCGGCTTAGGACGTCACTGGGGGAGGGCAGCAAGGGGACAGGCTGGATCTGAGTGATGTTATTTAAGGGCTGGTTTAAAACTACTGGCTCAGCATCGCGGGCTGGCTCTGGCGAGGGTCGGGGGGGGCTTGAAATGGGATTCCGCGACGACGGACCGCGGCGGCGCGGTCGGAACCTCGAAACTGAGCTTACAGGGCATTATATAGACTGATATCCCCACCGGAGGCATCCGGTAGTTATGGCGGTGTCTTCGCTTGACTGTGATTGGCTCGCGAGTCGTTGCCCGTCATTGACTGGCTAGAGTGGCATGGCTATGGTATGCTAGAGTGGCATGGCTATGGTTTGCTAGAGTGGCATGGTTATGGTTAGCTGTCATTTGCTGGATAGGGTGGCACGCTGTGAGCAGGCTGTTGTAACATACGTCAACCAAGCTACTTTGATGGGGAGGGAGGTGTACAACGTTACAGTGTTGTAAAAGTTGCGTCTAACTTGTTAAAACAGGGTGTAAATCAACCCATCACACAGCCGTCAACCAAGCATTCTGTACATCAAACTAAGTACCCCTACGCAAAAATTTTTACTGGGAAATGACTTTTTTTTGGGTCAAAAATTTCTTTTTACGGTAAAACTCAATGTAGCACTCCTAAAACGTTATGCTAGTGGATGCTTTGAATAGTAAAAGGGTCATGGAGGTAATTTAAGTAAAGGTATAACCTGAAAAACTAGTATTTACAAAAACAGCTTTGCAAAATTTGGAACTTTGACCCTCAATATCTCCGTAACTAAGAGGTTCCTAGGTATAGACTAGAACAAAAAAATGATCGCAGTGGTGGGGAGAACAAGTGCCCTTCGTTTGCGTTAAGGGTACTTTTACACCCTTTATATAAACCTAACCTATTGAAGTACCTTATTTTTGCAATGTTCCACACATTGCAAAAATAAGGTACTTCAATTCAAGCGGACGGGTCTCTCAGACTTGTTCTGACTAAAACCACACCGGTGTTTCTCCCACCCTCGCACACTTGTGTCGGAAGGCAGTGTGATCTAAAGGGACTGCACTGCCCCGGACTAGCCAGCCACATGCGGGCCTCGTCCCGGGAGGGAGGGGGGAAACTCCCCCCGTTGCGTCTTAGAGAGGCACGTGTGGAACATTACGTGCTCCTTTTTCGGGTCTAGTCTGATGGGGCCTCTAGACCCGGGTAGGGGGGCTGGGAGATGGCGGGACGTCTTGGATGGCATACTCGCCAATTGGTGAAAAGAAGCACACTATTGGGAGCAGAGGAATTTATGGGGAAAGGCGAGTGAGAGGATACGTGCTAAAAATAAAAATATACTCTATAATTAAATGCAGTTTAATGAAAAAATAAAAAAACTTAAAGTGACATGCCAAATCGTCAAACTTATGTACAAAATTCTAATTTAAATCACATATTACTCCATAGTATATTATGTCAATGTTCTTATTAACTAAATCCTTCTTCATCTGCTCTTTCCAATTTTATTTCTACTTCGCCAGGCTGAGAGCTTCTGAAAACAAAGTTAAATATTAATTTTCGAATTTTGTTGGGAACGTGAGAGGGAAAGAACCTCTCATCCCAGCCGCCGCGGGAGGAGCTCCGGGCTTCGGCACGTAGGCGCGGGTATGTGGACGGTGAGTAATGGACTAGCTCCCTTAGCCTAGCCTTATGACGACGACAGGCCAGGTAGTTTTTAGTCAGTAGAAGTCTGACACTCCCTTTCGCTCTGCCCAAGAGATTGATTGGATTCTTCAAAATTGAAAGGTGAAACAGGGGTGCAAAGTTTGTGTGGAAAATCGACATTTTTTTTAAATTTAACCGACATCCACGTGGGTGAAGCCGCGGGCATCAGCTAGTAACAAATAAATAGTGATAAGGGCAGGAGATTGATATACTGACGACAGACCGCGCGTTATTATTCAGTGACGCGCTCCTTCCCTCATAGTCACGTAAATGATGCATTACTTAAGTAGGTACTTACTCTTCTGTTGCCCTGCGTCTGCTTCTCGAAGCTGCAGAACTTGAACACTCGGCTTGTGTCTGTTGCCTGCACAAAATTATTACATTACTTAGCATTATCAACGTACATTGTTTTCACAAATTATCAATGTAATAAAAGAAAAAACACGTATTCAATAATTTTCGCCAAAGATTAATATATAAGAATTTGGACGGTGACTAAAAAATCATTTTGTATACAAAAAATAGCTTTCCTATCTGAATCGGACTTTGTTAACAGTGTCAAGGGTTTTAATACAACCGTCGGAGCTGCGGGTTACCTGCGCTACCTCGACATAAAGGGCTCAGAAGGAACATGGGTGGTTTTTGGTCAGTAGAAGTCTGACACTCCCTTTCGCTCTACCCAAGAGCGGGAGGGGTTATTTGATGATCCTCACCCGCTAAAAAAAAGGCGCTAAGCATACTTTAAAGAAGCTAGTAATAAATAATACTCACTGTACTGAGGTCGCGTCACCGAGTCTGGGTATTTTCTTAGCTTTACGTATAGTAGCAGCCGATGTTTCGGAGGCGGGAGTCGCGTCAGTACTGCAACCAAACAATGGAACATGATATCACTTCTGTCTTAGCGTGGCGATAGTCACTACATATTGTAAAACAAAATTCGCCTATTTCGCCGCGTCGGACTGTCTGTTTTTTTTTTTTTTTGTAAATTTGCCCTAAACTAGGAATTTCTCCTGTATCGTGGGTGCGGTCACAAACATTTACACTCACATACACAAATACCCAGATCCGAAACAGCTATCTGTATACAAAAAATTGTTTCGTGCGGGAATCGAACCCGCGACACGCAGCGCAGCAGTCCATTGCTTGAGTCCATTGCACTGCGCCAACCGTGCCGTCAATTTCGTCAATTTATTACTTTGTACTCAAATGTTATATAACAAAATATAACATTTGAGTACAAAGGTACTGCTCTGGTGTTGCTGTTCTGATTTTTACTTTATTTATTTTTCTAAATTCACCCCCCAAGGGAGTTAAATAAGGGAGGATAAAAGTTTGTTGAAATATTTGTCGATATCCACGCGAGCGAAGCCGCGGTCAAGAGCTAGTCGCCATTAAATAAAGGAGATGTTTAGAAATGTATGGAGCCCTTGGCCAGTCCTACGTACATTTTATGTAAATATCGCTATACAGGGTTATTTGTAAAACACCGTTAACCTCTCAGGACTAAGTTGCTAACATCATAATCAACAACTTTTGTTCTATGACTTTTAAAAATTCATCATATTTTAGTTCATCAGATTTACTTACAAAAACAAAAATATTTAAATTGTACGCTCTAAATGTTACCAAGTCTGCGAAGCAAAAGAAAACGATAGTACAATCGCGAGGGGAGCGGGGTAAGGGCGGCGGGGTAATCGTAGCGTAGCGAGTTACGACAGTGCGCGACAGGCGTAGGTAGGTACAGCAAAACACAGAGTTGAAATGTGTTAGATAGGACAACGAAATCTTGAACTTTTGTTTTTGGTAAATGTATTATGTTTTGTAAAAAGTCATAGAACAAAAGTTGTTGTTTATGATGATAGTAATACAGTCTTGCAAGGTTAACGGTGTTTTAGAAATAACCCTGTATAATACAGTAATCGCTTTTTATTGTAAATTTTGTTTAATTTCACTTCGTTTCTCTTAAGTTCTCTTTCTTTTATGTCTAATTATTTATCGATTTCTTTTGTCCTGTGTGAGAGCAATAAATAAATATTTTTTCTTTCTCGCTTTTCTTACTAAAATGTGTAATAAAAAGTGAGGACTTACTTATCCAGTTTCTCATCGTCAGCTTGTTGTTCAGGCTTCATATCTAAAGCAATCGGGTCGGTTTGCTCCCTAAAATCAAATAAAATTATAAGTATACATTAATTTATACTAACATTGAGGAAAGATTTGTATTTTTGTGAAGTAAAGATTTGACATACAAAATCTTTACTAATTGCCGCGCTCAGCGACCTTTAATGATTACATAAGTCTCACTTTAGTTTAGATTTAACATACAAAATCTTTACGATTTGCCGCGCTCAATGATTACTTAAGTCGTCACTTAGTAAAGATTTGACATACAAAATCTTTAAACGTCGCTGAACGCGACAATTAGTAATGATTATTTAAGTCTCACTAAATGCCGCACTCAGAAGAGTTTTAATGATTACCTAGGCCGTCACTTAGTCAAGGTTTTGACAGTTTTGTCATACAGAGTATGTCAAATCTTTACTAAGTGTCGGCTTAAGTAATCATTTAATATATCTGAGTACCGCAGTTAGTTAAGATTTGACATACAAAATCTTTACGAGTGGCCGCGCTCAACGACGTTCTATGATTACTTAAGTCGTCACTTAGTAACGATTTGACATACAAAATCTTTACTAATTGCTGCACTTACTGCCGCACTCAGAGTGTTTTAATGCTTATTTAGGCCATCACTAAGTAAAGATTCTGGCAGTCAAAATCAAAAAACAGTTTTGTCATACAAAAATGTCAAAGCTTTACTAAGTGACGGCTTAAGTAATCATTCAATATCTCTGAGTAGGTACTGTCAGTCCGCTGACTGAATAATAACTTAAGCCGTCCCTAAGTAATGATTTAAGATACAAAATCTTTACTAATTGCCGCACTCAGCGACGTTTTTATGATTACTCAAGCCGTCACTTAGTAAAGATTTGACATACAAAATCTATACTGATTGCAGCACTCAGCGACGTTGAATGATAACTGAAGCCATCACTAAGTAATGATTTAAGATACAAAATCTTTACTAATTGCCGCACTCAGCGACGTTTTTATGATTACTCAAGCCGTCACTTAGTAAAGATTTGACATACAAAATCTATACTGATTGCAGCACTCAGCGACGTTGAATGATAACTGAAGCCATCACTAAGTAATGATTTAAGATACAAAATCTTTACTAATTGCCGCACTCAGCGACGTTTTTATGATTACTCAAGCCGTCACTTAGTAAAGATTTGACATACAAAATCTATACTGATTGCAGCACTCAGCGACGTTGAATGATAACTGAAGCCATCACTAAGTAATGATTTAAGATACAAAGTCTTTACTAATTGCCGCACTCGAGACGTTTATTGATTACTTAAGCCGACACTTAAAAACATTTGACATACAAAATCTTTACTACGTGACGGCGTAATCATTAAACGTCTCGAGTGCGGCAGTTTGTGAAGAATCGCTAAGGGCACCCCTTGTGGGGTACGGACGTCACTAAGGGAGAGGAGCCGAGCCTGGCCCTTCACTGCCATCAAGGGACAGGCTCGGCTTGGCGAGCTAGCTAGCAAGGGTCGTGTCGGGGAGGGAGTTCAACCCCAAATAACTCGTATAAAGAACTTGACTTACTTGTTCGTGTCATCATCGCTAGGTTCCACCTTCACTGCCATGAGAATTTCAGGTTCCTCACTGAAATTAAAAAAAAATAGTTAGAATCCTATAAACAGTGTAAAAGTACCCTTAACGCGAACGACGGGTTCTAGACCATACCTGAGAACCCTTGGTTCCGGTGATATTGGGGGTCAAAGTTCAAAATTTTTCACAGCTGTTTTTGTAAATACTAGTTTTCAGGTTATAACTTTACTTAAATTAGTCCCATGACCCGTTTACTAGTCAAAGCATCCACTAGCACAATGTTTTAAGAGTTGAGTGGCATTGAGTTTTATCGTAAAATGTGATTTTTGACCCCAAAAACGAAAGTCGTTTCCCAACAAATTTTTTTGAGTAGGAGTACTTAGTTTGATGTACAGAATGCATGGTTCACGGCTGTGTGGTGGGTTGATTTACACCCTGTATAAACAAGGTGGACGCAATTTTTAGAACACCTTAACGTTGTACACCCCCTCCCCCCCCATTGGAGTAGTTGAAATATAATTAGTCCGTCATCGTCAGGCAGGTTTTAAAAAAAGTATTGGACACTTATTTTTTCTTTTTTTGCGTTAACAAATAATGCGGTGCCTCGAAAAGTCGTCTGACGTCATAGTTTGGTAGGTACATGTTTTTACCAGCAAGTGACGTCAAAAGCCCCCACTCATGACCTTTGATTCGTCAATTTGTATTACTTGATAAAACAAAAAACACGTGTCCAATATTTTTCGATAATCTAAGTGACTGACTAAACCAAATAAATTTCTTTAGTCATTCAACTACCATAAAGTGATGTTTCCTGAGAAAAACAATAAAAATATGCACTGTGTGTGACGTCACACGAGTTTTCTAAACACTGCATCGTCTTCATTTTTGTTTACGTGCAAAAATAAAAAATATTTGATGACGCCCGAAAATGTTAATTACATGAATTTGTATAATATTGGTAAGTATTATGAAAAAAAAAACATGGTTACTATATTAACTTACATGTTGCATTCAGGAGGTTCTATCTTCACTACCAATGTCCTGAAAACATAAAAAAATATAGCATTAAACATAATATTGTTGGAGTACTGCTCAACAGTGGGGTTCCATCACGAGGTTGGGTCACGAACAGGAACTTCAATTTAATTTTTCTCAAGAAATACTAAAACTCCACACTCTTCATCATCATCATCAGCCTATATTGTTCCCACTGCAGGGACTCAGGCCTCCTCTCTAGGAGAGGGATGGGCTATAATCCACCACGCGGGCCAACTGCGGGTTTTCTTCGGATTTATTGGTTCTAAGACATGCTGGTTTCCACACAATGATTTCCTTCACCGTTTTGAGAGCAGCAGTGATGAAATAAATTCAACAAAATAATGTGCCTAATTTTGTCTGTTACTCTTTCACGCAAAAACGACTGAGCGGATATTGATGATATTTAGCACATAGGTAGTTTATCACCTGGATTAACACATAGTATACTTTTTATCCTGGTAGTGGACCAGGTGGGACAATTATTAACATGAACGCGGGCGAAGCCACAGGCATAAGCTATTATTATACTATATGTATACTTACTCTTCAGGAGGGCTGGGTTGCTCAATATCCTCAACATTATCATCTGAATTGTCTTCTTCACTTGAACTAAAACAAAAAACGCAATATTTGTTGGCATCTCTCTATCTTGTCTTAAGTTCATGATGGGGATATTTTTAAATGCACATCTGTATAATTTTTTAGCACACTAGATAACTCCACTAATTAACTGAATGAATGCTGTGCAAAAAAACCAATTGATTAATGACATGTTTATGTCCTAAAAAAAAGGGTAAAAAAGCACACAAAACGAGATGACCTTTCTTGTCGAATTCACACCAAAAATGTGATTCGTACATCGGAAAAATTCGATTTTTTTATCATAAATATGAATTGTTTTTCAAAAATATTAATTTGCACTCTAACTGCCGCACTCAGAGAGCTTTAATGATTACTTAGGCCATCACTTAGTAAAGGTTTTGACAGTTTTGTCATACAAAAGTATGTCAAACCTTTACTAAGTGACGGCTTAAGTAATCATTTAATATCTCTGCGATCCCGGAAGCGGACCATTCAGGAACCGATGACGACATTCCGGAGGTGACTGGGGTAGACCTGAGAGCGGCGGTACGGAGGCTGAATGTCAAAAATACCGCCCCGGGTCCCGGTGGCTTGCCTGGCAAAGCCTGGGTCCTGGCCTCAGAGGCTCTTGGGCCCCGACTGGAGGGGTTCTTAAGCGCATGCATGGAAAGAGGCCAGTTCCCGCTTCGTTGGAAGACGGGGAAGCTGGTCCTCATCCAGAAGCCGGGGCGCCCTGCGGACTCGCCGTCCGCATACCGGCCCATTGTGCTGCTCGACGAGGTGGGCAAGCTCTTTGAAAGAGTAATTGTAAACCGCCTCGCCGAGCACCTGGAGGGAATGGGCCCGGATCTTGCGGAACACCAGTTTGGTTTCCGCAAGAGGCGCTCGACGGTGGACGCCATCATGCGCGTGAGAGCCCTCACGACGGGGGCTGCGGTCTCTCGGGGCGGTGTGGTCTTGGCGGTGTCTCTCGACATCGCCAACGCCTTCAACACTATGCCCTGGAGCTGCATTAGGGAGGCACTCCGGTATCACCGGGTGCCGACCTACCTTCGTCGTGTGGTCGGGGACTATTTGACAGACAGGGCTGTCATCTACCCTGGTCAAGACGGACAGTGGAACCGGCGAGAGATGTCGTGTGGTGTTCCACAGGGATCGGTTCTGGGGCCGCCCTTGTGGAACATCGGTTACGACTGGGTGCTGCGTGCCGACCTCCCTAGCGGCGTCAGCGTAGTCTGCTACGCGGACGATACGCTGGTGCTAGCTCAGGGTGGGTCGTACGAGGCGGCGGCCGACAATTTGACACGCGGGGTTGCGATAGTCATAGAGAGGATCCGGCAGCTGGGTCTCGAGGTGGCGCTTCACAAGTCGGAGGCCAAGGGCTTCCATGGACGTGGGAATGCGCTGCCGTCGGGATCCCAGGTAATGGTGGGAGGGGTTCCCATCGGCGTCGAGTGTAGTTTGAAGTACCTAGGACTCGTCCTCGACAGCCGGTAGAACTTCGTGGAGCATTTCCGACGTTTGGCTCCCAGACTGGAGCGGGCCGGGGCTGCCTTTAGGTGGCTCTTGCCCAATCTGGGGGGGCCAAACGCCTCCTGCCGGAGGCTCTACGCGGGGATCGTGCGGTCCATGGCCCTTTACGGGGCACCGGTGTGGGCGCCTGCTTTGAAGAAGCGGGCCGCCCACTACCTGAACGTGCCCCAAAAGGTCATGGCCGTGAGGATGGTACGGGGGTACCGCACGATCTCCCGCGAAGCGGCGAACCTCCTTGCCGGATTGCCGCCGTGGGATCTGGAGGCGATAGTCCTCGCGCGCCTGCATCAATGGCGCGCGGAGGCGCTGCGCCGGGGGGTCACTCCGCTGCCGCGGCAAATTGCTGCGCGGCGGACAGACCTCCGGTGCGATCTCATGGCGGCATGGAGACAGCGACTGTCGCAACCCCGTGCAGGGCACGCCACGATAGTGGCGGTAAGTCCCCTCTTTGAGGAGTGGCTAGAGAGGCGCAACGGCGCCCTCACCTTCCGTCTGACGTCGGCCTGTTTTCGTGTTCCACGCGCGCCTCAAAGAGATGTCAGCAACATGGGAGGGGCCCGAAAGGGCCGACGCCTGTCGGGGCCGCGGGTAGTCCACCGGTTATCGCGGCCTCGACATAGAGGGCGGAGAAGGAACATGGGTGGTTTTAGTCAGTAGAAGTCTGACACTCTCTTTCGCTCTGCCCAAGAGCGGGAGGAATTATTCGATGATTTTACACCCAAAAAAAAAAATGGGTCAGTCATACTAAAACTGTGTCGCTAGTCCGGTCAACTTAGACCAGAAAATCCTCAACACTTTTAACTTTTTGCATTGATGCTAAATGTAATTGCTAATTGTTTATTTATAAAAATAAACATACGTATGTGTTGTCTGTCTGCGTCTCTTGCGAGCTGCCCGTTCTTCCTGAGGCGGTTCCCGTTGCCTCTCCTCATTCCTTCTCTCTTGCTCCTTAAGTATCTGCATAAGCATCGCCTCACTCACTCCGGTGGCCAGCGCAGTCCGTTGACAGAAATTGGAGAGAGGAGTCAGGTCCAGGTCTCCGTAAATCTTTTTTAATTCGTCGTATTCTTGTTCAAAGTAACGGTACACTTTTGCGATGAGTATTTTTGTTTGGTCCTGAGAAAGATATTAATATGCACATTATTGTGAATCTTCAAGGTTTGGCCGGGCTGGGTCGATTTTGGGGATGTCTGACTGATTTACTGATGGTTGGTGGTCAGAAACAGACTGGAAAATGCTGCACGTCTTCTAATTATTGGTTCAAGCATATGCCGGTTTCCTCACGATATGTTATCCTTCACCGTTTTGAGAGAAGCCATGATTAAATAAATATACAAAGTATTGCACTTGCTCAGTTCCATACATGCATATGACCTATTACTTGTAAGTCAGGCCAATGCCAGTGGGTAGTTCATAAAAAAATCCTAGCAGTCGCAGTCACTTCATGTAAAATACTGGTATTCAGTTGTATTATGTAAAATAATTAGGAAAAGGCAGATGATGATCGAGTTGGTTCATCTTATTTCTACTTTAATTACAATAAAAAAAAATACTAACAACACATTGAGAGTGAAACAGAATATTATGTTCAATGTTAGTGTGTTTAAAATGCACATATTATTGAATTTGCAGGGGTAGTGATGATATTTTATGTTGTTGTTAGATGTCTGTCAAATCAAATCAAATCAAAATCATTTATTTCAAGTTGGCCAGTTACAGGCTCTTTTGAATAGTCGAACAAATACTAAATTTTAATAAGCTAATAAACTAAGCTACAGTCCCACTCACAAGGCATAATAACTGTCAGTGTACTGTAGTTGCCGATTCCAAAGCGTTGGTCTCATGAGAAGAATGGCAAGAAACTTCATGGATACTCTTTTAAATCATAATATTGTTACAAAACTTTGGTTACATCATTCTTAACGAGATTGGTATATTATCA
This sequence comes from Diarsia rubi, assembly GCA_932274075.1. Lineage (NCBI taxonomy): Eukaryota > Metazoa > Arthropoda > Insecta > Lepidoptera > Noctuidae > Diarsia > Diarsia rubi. The sequence goes on from OW026441.1 coordinate 4,356,698, forward strand.
TGTGAGAACGATGTAGCAAGTTATGCACGATAAGTGTCGACAGTAAAGCCAAAACGACGATTTAAAAATAATATAATAATTCATTCTGTAACAATGTCATCGACACTGTAGAAAACAAGAAATTTATTTATTCTCTCTGACAGTTTTCTCAATGGAGGAACAGCTCTCTCATGTCAATAAACTTCCACAACAAATCTGTTAAGGGATAATCAAGCCAATCGAAAGATTTAAAAATAAAAACCCCTTGGTAGTTGTACCTGTTGTATCCCTTCTGCAGTGTGTGAGACTTCTGTGTTGCATTTCGGACAAAATACTTTGATTTCATTCCCATTTGTGGATACTTCACTCTGTAAACAAAGTAATATTGTGTAAATTCTTAAATCAAAAATAATGTTCATAACATAAATAAAACAAATTGAATATTTTATATTACTTTAGATTAATAATCTAAAATGAATATTCAACACAACCCAAGCGGCTGAGCAAATTTAAACTTCGTATACTCGCGCGTTGGGTCTCTCACTGCCGTGCTCAGAGAGCTTTAATGTTTACTTAGGCCATCACTTAGTAATGGTTTTGACAGTTTTGTCATACAAAAATATGTCAAACCTTTACTTAGTGGCGGCTTAAGTAATCATTAAATATCTCTAAGTACAGCAGTCAGACCGACAAGTCAATATTTAGATGATTTGTCATAAATTAAAAAGCTGGGACTTTCCGGTCTTTAGTGGCTTCTTATTTTGTTGTTATGACTTATGCATTGTTTAGTGTGGTGCAAGCGCCGGTGCGGAGTGGACAAGTGACACTTGATGACTGTTTTCGGTTCGTGAGACCGACGCGAATATACGTGTAACTGTTTTAGGTAAGGAAAATACTCTACATCGCCTACTATTAGAAAACGATATCAAAATATTAATGATTAGTACTTATTATTCGATTTTTCTTGATACCCATTTATTAGATTTAAGGGTAAATTTGGTTTCGGGGCTGCGAATTGTTCACAAGTTACCGCGGCCTCTCGACATATAGGGCTAAGAAGGAACATGTGTGGTTCTTAGTCAGTAGAACTCTGAAACTCCCTTTCGCTCTGCCCAAGAGCGGGAGGGGTTATTTGATGTTATTCAACGCGCAAAAAAAGGGTAAATTTGGTAAAAAACACACATGAAAATGATATTTTTTTTAAGTAAGCATGCCAAATATTATGGTTTTTTTATAAAGGCTGTATTCGACGACTGTTTCTACCAAACTAAATTATAGTTCTGATATGTTTTATGTATTTTTTATTCAATTATATTTTCTTCTATATAATAAATACCAATACTTAATGTTTTAAAAAGCATGTCCTATTTATAATGAAATAGATCAAATCGCGGTCTGAGAGCCGGTGCGCGAGAATACAAACGTTAAAGATAGAGTTGAGTGCAAAAAGAAATATATCTAGAACTCACATAAAATAATTCTACAGTACCTGTTTAAAAAAAAATAATAAAGGAAAATAGATTCAAGTACAGTTCCCGTCAAATAACTTTGCCCCTCTGAAGTTAGCCATTAGCATAGATCGCGCAGGTGCAGTTACGTAGAAAAATGTTTAAACACAATAAATATATATTTTTAAAAGATAACTTAATTTTTATGGAAGAAAGAAAGAGGAACAAACTAATACACAAAACTAAGTAACAATGTTAACAAGAAATAACAAGATAACAAATCAAAAACGGCTAAGTAATAACAAAAACAAATAACAACATGTACAATAACGCAACACTTGTGGCATCGAATGTCTATCGTACGGAGCAAGCGGGACGCAAGCATGCATCAAAAGTAAACGAGTAAGTGAGACATAAAATCGCGGCGCCATAATGCCCGCCCCCATGCTCGCGCATGCGCATTTGCAGTTTTGTTCGTAATTTTGAGTGCTGCGCAGCCACTCGTAGGCAACTTCAGAGGGACACAGTTATTTGACACGAACTTTATGTAGGTATTGTATAAAATAATCACTTATTTCGATGAAGGAAATCAACGCGAAACCAACATGTCTGATAGATATTTCTCGATGGCAAGTTAAGCCAAGTCAGAAGCGTAAAAACTCTGACACCGGTTTGGGCACCAACACACGATAAGGAAGACGATTAATACAAGAACAGTTGGATGTAAAGTCTGTACCTAAGTTTATATGTAGTGGGCAAAATATCGGAACTACAGATCCGATTCCGCAAACTCTTTCACTAATGGCTCATGATTTAAGTTTTTAAACTGACATGTTCGCTAACATTATCATTGTGGCATCCCCTTGTAACTGACCTAATAGGTTGATAACACAATTAACTAAATATATCACAGGCTAACATCAGACCACCAAGCCTCAGTCCAGGATCACTTCACTTCCAACTTCCCGCCATCATGTAACTGACAGATGTCATTAGTGACAGCTCTCCTGACTCCTTGCGGCTGTGAGACAGTGTTTACATATCTATTAAATAGATCTACAATCATTAACACTGCTAACGGGATTTTTACCATGTTTCATTTGTTGTTGATTCGAGCTCTCGTTCATGGTGCTTGTAACAGCGCCGAAATATCGGGAGTTTGAAAAAGATTTAAACATGGAAAATATTCCGTTTTGATAATGGATACAATATATTTAAAACGTCACCACAATACAGGGTGTAAATTAACCCTTCACACATACGTCAACCAAGCATTCTGTACATCAAACTAAGTACTTCTATGCAATTTTTTTTGCTGGGAAACGACTTTTTGTTTTGGGGTCAAAAATCTCATTTTACGGTAAAACTCAATGTAGCACTCTTAAAACATTGTGCTAGTAGATGCTTGGAGTAGTAAAAGGGTCAAGGAGGTAATATAAGTAAAGTTATATCCTAAAAATAGTATTTACAAAAACAGCTGTGAAAAATTTGGAACTTTGACCTCCAATATCTCCGTAACTAGGGGGTTCCCAGGTATGGTCCAGAACAAAAAAATAATCGCAGTGGTGGGGAGAACAAGTGCCCTTCGTTTGCGTTAACGGTTCTTTTACACCCTTTATAATTTCCGATCACAACGCGAGTGTAGCCGTCGGCAAAGGACAGTTACATTACAAGAAAATAATTGTGTGGTTATATAAAAGCACGGAGTGAAACTTTTTTTTTGCATTGTAGACATGTAGGTAACTAAACATTTTTGGAAAGATATTCGACTTAGGGCCGGTTTTTCAATCGCCAGTTAACTTTTACCTGAGGAATAAATGTGATGTTATGACAGATTCGCTATACATAAACTGTCTTAATGACAAACTTATTCGTCAGATAAAAGTTAACTGGCGATTGAAAATCCAGCCCTTACGGCCGAATACTGAAACGACACTCAAATATAAGTAACGCTCAAATCTAGTGCTGTCTCGGTCGCTCTATGCTGAAGTAGGTAACAGAGACAGAACGAGATTTAAGGGCAACTTAAAATTGAGTAGCGTTTCAGTACTCGGCCGTTAGGGTATTAAAATCGCATCATCAATCTTAAAAGACAATGACCAAAACTCGTACCAAGAATTTTCACGTTTCGAGATCAAAATGTTATAGTAATTATTTTCATAATTTTTTACGACATTATGCGGCTGGGATTTGAGTTTTGAATGGGGAATTTAATTAAAAGTATAAAAGTATGAATATTGTTTTACTCCTTAAACATGGCGTTCTCATAACCAGTTCAAAAGTCGTTCTGTTAGATCTGTCAGTTGATTTTGACAGTTCGGCTGACTTCACATCGTAGAGGTTTCCCTACAATACCTACTTACCTGGTTTTGAGGTTATTTTCGATTTTATAAAATTACTCCGTATCTCTGGTTTAGTTTACATAAAGCACTTTTGTAGGAGTTAATATGATAAATGTAGGCAATAAAAAACGTTTGATGTTGATGCAGTTTGGAACGGGATTCCATATTTCCATGTACTTACATGATCCTATACTTGGAAAATGGGAAATGATAACTAGGTCTCCAACTAATAATTTAATTTAACTCTGTGTTTTAAAGTACGACATACAAAATACATACTTATATGAAAAACTAAATACAATATGTATTACAATCGTTGAGTCACTTTGAACAATTTTTCAATTAGGTATTTGCAATCATTCGATTATCAATTTCATCATGATTTTTACAAATAAAATAAGTGAGCAATGATTTAAGTATATTTTTTTTTCAAATCTCGACTGGTACTTGTATCGCTGTAGCTAGTGCCTTGGTTTAAGGGGATAGAACCGATGTGGCATATCAACCTGCCCGCCATTTTGTTTTTTTTCGAAATCGCGGCCAGCGATGAAAGTGGTATGTATGAATAGAGGACATTTAGACGAACAAAAAATTTCCAGTAACACGGTATCTTAAAGTGTCACGTTACCGAGATATTTGAAAGTAAAGATCGACAAATGAGTACAACGACGACCTATTGAAAAAATACTTTTAAAGACATATTACGTCATTACGTGTAATAGGCCGCGCTAAATTGCATCTAAATAATCGTTCCCAGGTTGATTTTTACTATGCACACGAGAAAATCGCTTCGCATCGCAATGAAACGCTATATTATATCAAAGAATAGTTTCCCGTGCTCCTAGTAGTATGTACCTTACCTAGTTACCTACTTTCTTTCAATAAACAGTGATAATAATAATAATCAAGGCCTATAGACACTTTGGTCTACTTTTTATGTGGTCATAGTACTCATAAGTCGATATTTACCTTTAAATATCTCGATAACATGACATTTTGGGGTACCATGTTACATGACATTTTTGTTCGTCTAGATGTCCTCTACCCATACATACCAATTTCATCATGGGCCGTGATTTCTAAAAAAAAAAAACAAAATGGCGGTGGGTCGATATGCCAGCTTCCAAACAAAAAACTTCAAACCCCATTGGCGCCTGACTTTAGCCGCTTGCATTTTTGACGATATCTGCGGCATCGTTCCGCATTTAGTTGCTTTTCATGTGAAAGTTTTGCTATAACAATATTTTCAAATACAGGCTCATCACTTTGAACGGTACTAGTCCTCAGCATGGCATCTGTTAAATAAAATAAATTCAATGGACCGGATACAAGTTAAAAGACTTAATTAAATATTCATACGAAATAAGTTAAATAATAAATACATATATACAACAATAAAACACCAGCAAAAAATTCTAACAGTTGTAATAAATTCGATATTTAAAGAACTACGTTTATTCACCAAGATCCTTTTTCCTTTTTCTATAAGCACGAGCTCTGTCGGCGTTCTGCCTTTTACGGCGTAAAATTAATTCATCGTCATTCATTTTCCACTATCCTTGGCTTTTTCCTCGTTGATCAGTATTTCGGACTCACTAGCTGTGTCGTTGTTTATCAAAAGCAAGAAAATTGCAACATTTACATTAAACACCGATACCAAACAAATAGCGCGGAGCACTGGCACAAATGAGTACACGGTCAGCTGATGCGAACTATAGGCGCCGCCATATTGGCCTCGGCTGCTCTGTCTCTGTCGAGCGCCTTTCACTTTACCCCTACTCCGCGGCCGACCGTCACGCGACATGCAATAGATGGACGAAAAAGTATCAAGGCCATGTAATAAAAGTTTCACTTAAAAAACCTAACGAACTTTCTTTCGATCTTTTGTGCAAAAGCAAAGACAGCAAAATAAACAAATAATCGTCTTGGTCGTCCATCAACAATAACGTCTGAACAATTGATTTTAATTTGCTCGACATTTTAGGAATGGAGAGCTTTTTACAGTATTCCCCGCGACTCCGTGAATGAGCGTACATGAGCCCTAACTAGCCTACCTACTTGAAATAAATGTTTTAATTTTGAGCCGACACAATTTAGATTATCATTGTCAGGCTAAGATTACTTGGTGGGAGGGGTTCCCATCGGCGTCGAGTGTACTTTGAAGTACCTAGGACTCGTCCTCGACAGCCGGTGGAACTTCGTGGAGCACTTCCGACGTTTGGCTCCCAGACTGGAGCGGGCCGGGGCTGCCTTTAGGTGGCTCTTGCCCAATCTGGGGGGGCCAAACGCCTCCTGCCGGAGGCTCTACGCGGGGATCGTGCGGTCCATGGCCCTTTACGGGGCGCCGGTGTGGGCGCCTGCTTTGAGGAAGCGGGCCGCCCACTACCTGAACGTGCCCCAAAGGGTCATGGCCGTGAGGACGGTACGGGGGTACCGCACGATCTCCCGCGAAGCGGCGAACCTCCTTGCCGGATTGCCGCCGTGGGATCTGGAGGCGATAGTCCTCGCGCGCCTGCATCAATGGCGCGCGGAGGCGCTGCGCCGGGGGGTCACTCCGCTGCCGCGGCAAATTGCTGCGCGGCGGACAGACCTCCGGTGCGATCTCATGGCGGCATGGAGACAGCGACTGTCGCAACCCCGTGCAGGGCACGCCACGATAGTGGCGGTAAGTCCCCTCTTTGAGGAGTGGCTTGAGAGGCGCCACGGCGCCCTCACCTTCCGTCTGACGCAGGTCCTCACCGGACACGGTTGTTTCGGGAGGTACCTGCACCGAATCAGGCGGGAGGAAACGCCCGGATGCCACCATTGCGAGGATCGGCCGGAGGACACGGTGGAGCACACAGTGGAGGTGTGCCCCGCTTGGGCGGAGCCCCGCCGTGTTCTCGTAGCGGCGATCGGCGGCGGCGACCTTTCGCGCCCGGCCCTGGTGCAAGCCATGGTCCGGGGCGAGGAGGAATGGGACGCCGTCGCCTCCTTCTGCGAAGCAGTGATGCTGGCGAAGGAGGTGGCGGAACGCGAGAGGGAGAGAACCTCTCGTCCCAGCCGCCGCGGGAGGCGCTCCGGGCGTCGGGGGTCCCGCGATGACCTCCGGCCACCGTAGACGCGGGCCTGTGGACGGTGAGTGATGGGCTAACTCGCCGTCCGTCCGTCTCACGACGAAAACAGGCCGTGTCGACGGCGCGTTCGTGTTCCACGCGCGCCTCAAAGAGATGTCAGCAACATGGGAGGGGCCCGAAAGGGCCGACGCCTGTCGGGGCTGCGGGTAGTCCTCTGGTTATCGCGGCCTCGACATAGAGGGCGAAGAAGGAACATGGGTGGTTTTTAGTCAGTAGAAGTCTGACACTCCCTTTCGCTCTGCCCAAGAGCGGGAGGGGTTATTCGATGATTTTACACCCACAAAAAAAAAAAAAAAAAAAAAGGCTAAGATTACTGCACTCTCAGTAAGACCTTTTTTTTTGGGGGGTGGGAAATCATCAAATCAATCAATCAATCAAATCAAAATCATTTATTTCAAGTTGGCCAGTTACAGGCTCTTTTGAATAGTCGAACAAATACTACATTTTAATAAGCTAATAAACTAAGCTACAGTCCCACTCACAAGGCATAATAACTGTCAGTGTACTGTAGTTGCCGATTCCAAAGCGTTGGTCTCATGAGAAGAATGGCAAGAAACTTCAATACTCTTTTAAATCATAATATTGTTACAAAACTTTGGTTACATCATTCATATCGAGATTGGTATATTATCATGTGAGAACGATGTAGCAAGTTGTGCACGATAAGTGTCGACAGTAAAGCCAAAACGACAATTTAAAAATAATATAATAATTCAAACAAGCCGTGGCAACTAAGAGGTGACCAGTCACAACTGACAGCACCCGTTCACGAGCATGACGCATGGATCAGCCACCATTCCACTCAACCATTTTAAAGGGAACGAAATGACTCGACACACCCGCCACCATCAGCGAGACATTTAAGTGAGCATGACACTCAATCGCCAGTGCATATCCAAGTCAAATAAAAAATAGAAAAATAAATGTAGGTTTCCAGAGAATGACAGCTTTCTAGTACATAGTACTCACACAATATGTGCTATGCGACTATATGAAAGGGAGTGTCAGACTTCTACTGACTAAAAACCACCCATGTTCCTTCTTAGCCCTATATGTCAAGGCTGCGGGATCTCTTACAACATTCCGCAGCCCCGACGGGCGTCGGCCCTTGCAGGCCCCTTCCTTGTTGCTGACATCTCTTTGAGGCATCTCAGTAAGACCTCACCTGTTTTACTAACAGTAGACCCTCTAAACTGCACGTATACTTACTATTCTATCTTTTTCTTTATCGTGAAGTGCCTGGTGTCAGAGTGTATATGCCGCGAATGTACCGCTGACTTCGCTTACATGCCTTCGTGAAATATCTCTCAGACATGCTGGTTTTCTCACGAGGTTTTTTTTCTTCACCAAAGCAAGTGATAACTACACAAATCGCATATGAATCCGAAAATTCCGGTTTGAGCCAAAGACATTTTAACTTGTTGTAATATGCTCAAAATACCTTGTTCTGATTAGTTACTTTTTATGATTATTATCTATAGTAGTGTGTCTATGATTTGTTTAAAAAAAGTAATAAACTTCCTTCCGTTTTTTCTTGTCAGCCAAGCACGTTCGTTTCTATTTACTTAATCTAACAACTAAAATCACAATATAACTTGGCAGACCAACAGTGGCACTGTTGCTGCCAGTTAAGATGTCAATAGCGGTCATTGACCCCCCTACATTTATAAAAGTTCTTAGCTTTAAAATTCAAAAATATGCCTGCTCTTATCTGGAATCGTCTTCTTTCGTGATCTTCAACATTTTTTCAAATGAAAAACGATACGTGTTTCATTTGTTTTGATTTGTACGAAGAGATATTAGGGAAAGGGCAATGTTCACGGATATTGTTCTAATAGCTACATTATAAACTGTTGGCTTACCGCAATTGGAGACAATGCGCCAGGATCGTCCACGTAGCCGGAACCGAGCGGTTCCTGAAACAATAAGAATAACATAATCAGCCAAAATAGTTGGAGATATTGATACATCATACAATAACGAACATTATTGCTGTAAAAATACAGAATATTATAACGGGCTGGTGTCCGCAACTCCACGTCTAATGCGGCCGCCACACTCTCGACGAGTGGCATGGGAAGTAGCGAGGAAAGAAGGCAGACAAGTGTGGCAACTTTACTCGACATGCTGCACGTCATGCTCCTCGTCCTGCCCACAGCTCCCTATTTTGTCGGTTTTTGTGCGCGAGTCAAAGGACCGGCAATACGAGCGCGAGTGGCTGGCCCACAGAACAGATAAAAGAGGTTAGAAAGGAAATAGGTCCTGATTTGTATTAGGAGGCGTGTCGCCGCTTGTCTCCCACTCTCTATATCCACTACAAGCAAAAGGCTAATAAGAACGCGAATTACGCGCACAAATATACCGCACTCACTCAGATCGCCAGCTTGTTACTGATTGTCACACTAGCGCAAACACTGCGTTTGACGTACACTCACACATGCGTTTATTTCTCATACATGTTACGGTAACCAAAAGGTCGATAATTTATATCGATAAAATTACTTTAGTTTTGTTACTTTAAGTTTTGCAATTTTTGCTTTATTTTCGAGACGGGACAGAAAGAAAGATAATAAGAGAGCAAAAATATTTATTGTTCTCACACACATAAAAATTAAAGATGAAAAATAAAAAGTAAACAAGAGAAACACTTTAAAATAAGACACATACATTCAATTGAAATTAAACTAATTCTATCGACTTTCTGAATACATATATATATATATATATATATATATCAAATTAAAGTGGACAACAAACTCTTGCTATACAACTCAGTTCTTAAACCAATCTGGACGTATGGAATCCAGATCTGGGGAGTTGCAAGTAAAAGCAACATACTCTGCCTACAGAGGGCGCAAAATAGCATTTTAAGGGCAATTAGTAATTCGTAGCGGCGATCGGCGGCGGCGACCTCTCGCGCCCGGCCCTGGTGCAAGCCATGGTCCGGGGCGAGGAGGAATGGGACGCCGTCGCCTCCTTCTGCGAAGCAGTGATGCTGGCGAAGGAGGTGGCGGAACGCGAGAGGGAGAGAACCTCTCGTCCCAGCCGCCGCGGGAGGCGCTCCGGGCGTCGGGGGTCCCGCGATGACCTCCGGCCACCGTAGACGCGGGCCTGTGGACGGTGAGTGATGGGCTAACTCGCCGTCCGTCCGTCTCACGACGAAAACAGGCCGTGTCGACGGCGCGTTCGTGTTCCACGCGCGCCTCAAAGAGATGTCAGCAACATGGGAGGGGCCCGAAAGGGCCGACGCCTGTCGGGGCCGCGGGTAGTCCAACGGTTATCGCGGCCTCGACATAGAGGGCGAAGAAGGAACATGGGTGGTTTTTAGTCAGTAGAAGTCTGACACTCCCTTTCGCTCTGCCCAAGAGCGGGAGGGGTTATTCGATGATTTTACACCCACCAAAAAAAAAAAAAAAAAAAGGGCAATTAGTAATGCTCCTTGGTTCACAAAAAATGATGAGGTGCACGACCATCTCAAAATCACAACAGTTGCATCAGAAATTGACAAGCATAAGAAACTGCACAAAGAACGTCTATCTCGTCATCCAAACCCACTCATTGCTGAGTTGCTGAATGCGTCATCTGTGGTCGGAAGGTTGAAAAGAGACCACATACTCTGATTGGGAGGTGCAGCGCTGGTTGCTCCACCATAATGCCATACACTCTCGTAACTAACTTGCTTATGGTCTGGCGACCGATCGCAAATGGAAAAAGGAAAAAAAAAATTAAAGGGGAAGATACAATATAACTACGACACTCATCACACGATACCCGGATATAATTACGAATTCTATTGTAATGGGTCTGGTTCTTCTAACCTAACAGACATATTATGTGTTGCTGGAGAGTTTGTTCCGCCACTACTTCTTTCCAGCAAAATACTAGGTCCCTAGAAAGGGTGGGCGTTTTGGGAGACTGTCTTTTGTAACTAAATTTTGTCGTTCAAAAAGTGCTGATTATCAGACTAGTGTGAAAATTTATGAAATGACTTTTAATTTTGATACCAAGAGTTAAAAAATAATGTCGACGACATAAATCACCCGTGCGAACCTAGGCTATCTGTGTCCGTGGTAAACGCTAATTATGCGTAGTGCAAGACTTGTCTTTTATTTATTTACTAGATTTAGCTTATGCTAAATCTAGTAAGTAAATATTATTAATCATCCACAAAAATTTCGATGTTGCTTTAATATTTTTAAATGCAGGTAGTTTTAGTTCATGGCAGCAAAAGTCTATAGCATCCGCAACACTAAGACTGAAAAGTTGTGTTGCGAGCTTTACTTTCATTTTTTGATTTTGGAATTGAATGTATCATACATACATTCAATTCCAAAATATTGAACGTAGTTTGTTTGCTTAATGAAAATTTTCTATTTCTTGCAACTTATTTAGTTCCTCCAAAAAAATCCACTGAATCTTATTTATTTCCATCTGAATCTATAAAAGTTCTTTAGCATTGGAAAGAGTTCCGCAATAATTTTACCATATGAGATGGATCCAGCAATTTAATCTTTTGTAATGGGATGGTTAAAGGTATTTTTTCGGTCTTCTATAGAGCAACCCAAACATTTCACCATTGCTATATTTGCTGCACATCCATCAAAAGTCAACGTTATAATTTTTATACCAGTATCTTCAATTAGTTACAAACATTGCAAGACTAAGTCCGCACGCTGACGTCCTGTTATACCATCCACAAGGAAATAACCAACGGGGACTTGAAATTACAGTTCATGCTTGTCACCAAAAAACTAGAGCCTCTTTAGCTTCTTCTACGTGATCTCCTTCTGCGCCAGTACCGATGTCAACGTGTCCTACTAATTTTTCACCGTCATATTCTATACGTCGATGTATAGCCATTTCGTCAATAGTTAACCCTGCAATGATGGTATAGTTTGTAAAAATAATTAAAAAAAACACCAAGAACCAATTAAAATACCCCCAGAAAGTTTTATCCAAATCGGTCTAGACGTTTAGGGGTCCAATGACATACACACGTACAGTAGAATTGTATATATAAATTATATACTACTTGTCTACTTACTGAAAAAGGCATAACGATATATTTGCGCGGAGATGCTCCTGATTTCAAGAATCTTTTCCCTGACTTTTTTATAATGTAGTCATTTTCTGCAAAATGATGTGAACAAATTGTGCTACATTTAGTAGGTTTCCATTCAATTCTACCGGTTGCCTCTATCCATAATTTTCTTGTATCGGGATCTGCTGGAAACCTAAAAATAAAATTTTTAAATGTATGTTTCGATTATAAATTGCTAACCTCAAAACAAATTTTAGGTGAAAAACAATCAATAATTATTTAGGATAAACATAAGATAGTTTTATCAAAATATAATAATAATTTAAATACATTCACACATACTAAATATCGACATTGTTTACAACTTGGTACAACACTATCGAAACGCAGAATTTAAGCTTTTGCTCGCTTTAGCGACGTTCGCAAGCGAACGAAATGCATTGCGCAATCGCCCACGTAGTACAAGATGGTACCCACGTATTGCAAGCAATGTACATAATTTTGTATATGCTTGAGACTGTATAATTTTTTCCCGCGAACTATATAATATTATTGTAATAATTACAAATATCACTTGTATTTTAAGGTTTTTAGACTTACCGATGAAAAGAAATCCCTTCTCGAGCCACACTACACGCCTGGCTTCTTTTCCGACACGTTAAAATAGCGCATGACGGCATAATTCCTTTTTTTCGCGGAGCTTCGTACGCTGTCACATTATGAGCGCGATTTTTGGCCGGTAAACAGTGTTGCCAGTCGGGTTTTGTCAGAAGTTACCTGAAATATAAAAAAATGTAACCTGTTGCGGCGTAACGCCTCACAAGAGTGTTACTCCACGAGTTCCTGTAATATTATTAGTTGCCATGCATATTTTGGTAGGCGCGTGCTGTTCACACGCAGCCAAAAATGTTCTATTTTTTCCATGTCTACCGACGACATTTGCACTGTACGCAGCATCTCTTTAAACCTTTTTTATTATCACATAGATACTATTAAATCAGTATTCCATTGTTAATTGAACTTTAAGCCCCAGTGTGTACTCTAAATATACATAACCTTTTCGTGTAAAAAATAACTTTTCATATTTTTATACTGGAAAAGAATTCAAAGTTGATAGAAAAGAATATTAGTTGTATTGACTTTGTATTTAAATTCGAATCGGAAGCGTTCTCCATCTTACTCTGGCATAAAAAGTAAGTAGTTAGTTGGAGAGACAAGCCTCGTGGTTTAATCTCAGTAACTTCTTGAACTGTACTATTACTAACTGACTTGAATCTACTTACTATTATATTGTCTAACTAAAACAAAGCATTCATGGTGTGTAATAGGTATCTACGTATTGGTCATGTTCCAATTCATCGTTAATTATTAGTCCTTATCCTCAACATAGAAAAAGTACAAAGTCAAACACCCACAAACATGCACTGTAATTAGTAGATACACTTACCAAGCTTCCAGTAAATGTCCGGTGGGAAATTATGTTGTATTGTAATTAATAATCACAAAATACAAACACTTAACTTACAGCAAATTAAAGTGGCGGAGGGCGGCAAGGGGCAGGCACGACAGGCAAACGAACAACAACGGTTGAATCCGATCCGATCCGACTGATCGAGCGAGTGAGCGAGATACGAACAAGTGGTGTGTGAAAGAGTAGGTATAACGTGTTGTTGCAATAGAGACGGCTGCTGCTAACGAAGTTTACCAACATGAAAAGTTCTAAAACGAGCGTTCGGTTTCACCGCCCCTAAGACGACCCACTGACCCGTTGCTTTGTAATAAATTAAAAGTTTAACCTACAAATTTCGAAAAATCACCTAAAAGTAACCTTTTCATTAGTGTAACCTAAAAGTAACCAATGCAGTGCAAAAATCACCTAAAAGGTTACAAAAGTAACCTTCTGGCAACACTGCCGGTAAATCAAATTTTGTCGACTGAGCGTCTGCTCATAAGTGCGGCGCGCCTGCCCCGCCCGCAAGGCCCTTCTAACCTCTTTTATCTGTTCTGTGGGCTGCCCACAAAATCGCGCGGTCGCAGTCCGCAATAGATGTTATCCACCATCTCCGTTGGCGAGGACGACGACGACGATGTATACTTATTTTTATGACATTGATATAATTACTAAAAATGAGCTATAAGTACTAAAAATGCATAGCGCGCACGCTGCCACAGTTTCATCGTTCATTGTCCACCAAAGGCAAATGACAAGTGAGGACTTGAGGAGCGTCGCGATTAATAGCGCGAGTAAAGCAGTGTGGGCAGAGCGGGCAACATCGCGGCAAATCGCGGCAGCTGCTTCGTGAGGAGCATAGCGATGAGCAGCGCTTACGTACGCTTATCCATTTTTTTTTAATAAGGTTAGGAGCATAGTGTGGCGGCCGCATTAAGCGCGTATTTTGCGTACGGGTGGGAATATTATTCGATACACCCCCGCTCAACGAGAAAGGCCAGCTACCCCTTGGTATTGCTGGCAATCTCGCGGGTAAAAACAGAGTAATCCGATATAGCAAGAATTATGAAGAAAAAAGAATTACCGAGTTATGGCGAACAGTCGCGACACAAGGTGCGGGACTGAATCTCTGAGAGTTACCAGACATATAGATTGCTAATACAGCGGCTAACGTACAGTACCCGGCGGCGAAACATATTACACATACACGTATATTGTAAAAAAATAATATTGATTAAATCGATTTAGTGTAAGTAGGTACCTACTGGTTTTACTTAATTAATTGTTACTGTTAATCAACAAAATGATAGCAAAAGTTATAAATAATTTGTAAAATGTTAATAAAGCAAAAAAAGTCATAATTACGTATTACGTATAATCTAGTCAACAAGTTCAAAAACGTGTTAAATAGAAGTAAGCTCCTAAAAATATGTGCGGTAGCTCATTTGATTCGGAATGATGCCTAGAAAAATGTTTTTAAGGGTTTTTTAGCACATAAAAAATTGCGATTGTTATTAACAAAATAAGAACAAAAATATAGGTATTTAGTTTTTTGTTAATAATTTCTAAAATAACGATTTTTAACAAATTAAAAAAAAAGATCCTGAAGGTTGAGGAAATTTCCAATAAAGAAGTCTCGACTCCCGTAACTCGATCTCTATTATAATATATTTAAAAAAAAAAAACGCTGACAAATAGGGCTCCGCAAGGTCGTTACGGCGCGACCGCGCGACATCTAAAAAGCCGGTATATCACCAAAAATTTTTTTATAGTATTAAATAACAATTTAAAATTTGAATAAATTATGGTGTAATCTAGACACTTGAACGAAAAACATCTCGGTGAAAAATTTATTTTATGTCGATTATTCAAATCTCTGTTTATAAATTACGGCAGAAAAGTTTTAATAATTGGTCTAAAAATGTTCCGCTTCCCGGAGCTCTTCTCGTTGAGGTTCTTAAAAAAATAAAAAAAAAAAATAAAAAAAAAAATCTAAAATCTAGTTTTTTTTTGTAATCTCTTGTTATTAATGTTTTTGCATCTAATATACAGGTTGTAAATTAACATTACACACAGCCGTCAACCAAGCATTCTGTCTGTACATAAAACTAAGCACCCCTACGCATTTTTTTTTGCTGGGAAACAACTTTTTTACGGGGGTCAAAAATCACATTAAACCCAATGTAGCACTCTTAAAACATTGTGCTAGTGGATACTTTGAACAGTAAACGGGTCATGGAGGTAATAATATAAGTAAAGTTATAACCTGAAAAACTGGTATTTACAAAACAACTGTGAAAAATTTGGAACTTTGACCCCCAATATCTCCGTAACTAGGGGTTTGCTAGGTATGGTCTATAATAAAAAAATGATTACAGTGGTGAGGAGAACGAGTGCCTTTCGGTAATTAATATTGAAAAAAAACACTACTTCATTTGTAGAGAAATTGTTTATAAACAAACTGACTTAAATATTTCTCTGCTAACCCATTGAAAAAGTTTAATGATGATTTTTAAAAATAAAATAATTTCTTAATTATCTAATAAGCAATTGAAATATAAAAAAAAACGATTATAAACATTAAAAATTGTATAAGTTTTTTTTTTTTTGTTAAATGTCATTATTTCACAGTATCTAAATGCACCCGAAGGCGCCTATATTTTAGACAAGAAAACTTCACTCAAATGCGTCACGTCGCAGCAACCGCTCGGCATAGACTAAAGTTTCAAGTGGACTCCAGCTTGGCGTCCACTCGCTCTAACGTGTGTTAAAAAAAATCGAGCTGAGGCGTCTGCTCTAATACGTAGTAGGTACTTAATACCTTAATGCTGTTCAGTCGATTCATCAAAACAAATAGTAGCTCTTCATATCTATGACCGGTTGTGTGAACGCAGCGCCGCGCGCGCCGCACCGTGAGTCACGGCGGCGCGGCGCTGGCCGTGACTTTTTATTAGTAAACATGAATATCTTACACAAATAAAATTTAGTATGAATCGATGTTTTATTGGTACAATACACATACTTTTCCGTGCCTATTATTTTGTAGATTATGATGCAGGAATTTGTCGCTTGGCGTAGAGATTACAGACTTTCGTTACTTAAATGGCGGTTAAATGGTTTAACCCCTCGCTGTGTTTATTGGTATATCACATCACGAGAAATTTTAATGGTTGTTTTCCTGCAGCAAAATGGTTTTGTCTAAGTAGTACAATCGTTAGTAACGTGAACACGAATCAATAATCCCTCCTACGCTCGGCGCAAGTGTCAGTCAAGTGTCAAGTGTCTACCGGCCGCGCGGCCGTTGACACGCGTGCTTTTCAATCAGCTGATAACTTATTCTTGATAGTAATAAGCTTACCGCTCTTAACCTCGCCGCCGTTTTACGCGTACTTGGACGAGGATCCCTGATGAGCTCTGGCGAAATAAGAGCCGGCCGACCTCTGCCCTGAGCATGTGATGGTGTCAGGAACTGCCCATGATCATGGAGCCGCTGTGTCACCGCTACGATCGTCCGAGCCGATGGGACTTGGGGGTTAAGAACTCCGCGACGACGGAGCGACTGCATGTGTTGTGGCTCAGCGTAAAGTCGCCGGGCAGCGTGGGAGTCGTAATCAGCCCTCGCATACAGCTGCACCATAGCGACGTACTCCAAATTGCAATAATTGTAATGACGATTCATTGCACTGATCGATAACGAAGTACTTAACGTTGAATACACGTGGTGCGCCGTGCGCGTACGAATTTCGCAGAATAACTAGTCGTGTCCGGTCAGGGCCACTCCGGGCGCCGCCACCGCGCGCCGCCGCGCGCCGCCGCCCGCCGCACAGAAGATCCATTCTGAAGCGGGGAAGCGCGACTTCTTTTGTAATTTTGGCGCGCGGGCTAGTTTATATTGTATTACAAGCGAGAGCTTATTTTTCTTTAAACATTTTTGGAGACTCAGGTAGAAGGGACCTGTCTTCTTTTGTTGTCTTGAAGATGAAGGTTGTTGATGAGTTAATGCGGAAGTAAAACCCATTTGCAGTAGGTAGAGTGTATCTTTAAGAATAAAAATGAATAAAATTGCAATTATGTTAGTCTCGCTAAAACTCGAGTTTTCGACTTGATACTTAAATATTTTTTATTTAAGTTTTACCAACTTAAAAAAAAACATTTATTTTTGTTACTTACGATATTTATCGAAAGTAGCTACTTACTCCTTAAGACAAGTTGTTCAGCCGCGGGAAAACAATCATTAAAATTTCTCGGTACTAACATTATAAAGAGCTAATACTAGCTGTGCCCTGCATGCATTGCATAGCACCCTTTTTTAACTACCCTACCTTTGGGTGGGGTTAGGAGGGTGAAAAGTACTTTACGACCCATTCTCATACCTACTCAATAAATACAAAATCGGTCAAGCCGTTTCCGAGGAGTATAGCACCTCACACACACAGTGACACGCGAGTTTTATATTAAGTGCAGAAGATTATATTATTATAGAGGTAAAGTTTGTGAGTTTGTAGAGAGTAATCTCTGGCTCTACTGAACCGATTTTGAAAATTCTTTCACTTATTTGTTTCAAGCTTTGTTATCCCCGTAAATCATAGTCACAAGAGGTCAACCTAATTCCGACCTCCATAACTCATAGGCAATATTTAAAACGTTCCCGTCGGATAATTTCCGAACAAAACGCGAGCGAAGCCGCGGGAAAATACTAGTCACAGAGGATAGATTTGAATTGTTGTATGCAACGAATAAACTTAAGAGGAGGCTCCCTAAATTTATGTTAATTTGCATTAATATTCTGAAACAGTCGTACATACAATCAAAATGGAACTTTAGTATATATGATTTATTGGATATTTTTCTTTCCATGTACAAGACAGTTACGTAATTGTAGCATATTCGCTCGATTCATTTTTTATTCGAAAATCATGTCTTTTTTAACGATTATTACATTTTTCCTCAAGATTGCTCCGCCTTTATGTCTAAAATAAATGTTCACTGTAAGAAAATATAGTTTACTATCCAGCCACAAGATATTTTTTCTCCAGATCAATTACTACTTTAGTTATAAACGAAATAAGAGATGAGACTTACGACATTTAGTTTCGTGCTCGAACGCGATCAAAGAGCGCACGCGGTATTCGACTTTATTACTGATGTGCTAGCGTCTAGCACATCGCGCGGAGTGGCGGGGTGAATGGGGCGGAGCTTGCGTGGAAATAATTTTAGAGTGCCTGGTCTTAAAAATAACAGTACCGATTTGAAAAATTCTTTCACCGTTGGGAAGCTACACTATCCCCAGGTGACATAGGCTACTTTTTATTTCTACATTCCCACAAGAACGGGAATTACGCGGGTGAAACCGTGTGACGTCCGCTAGTACATTATAAACTGTTGACTTACACTTGAATACGATGTCCCAGGTTCGAACACGTCGCCGGCGTCTCCTGCGATGTCGGACTGCTCCTGAAACAATAACATAATCAGTCAAAACTGTTCCCACGGCTGGGACAAAGATATAATAAACAAGGAGATAATTATAGTAGAATCCCGATTATCCGGATCAAGTAAAACCGGGGGTATTCCGTATTATAGAAAATCCAGATAATCGATTTCTAAGTAAACAATCGTAATAACATTTAATTATAGATAGCTTTTTACATACGTCATTAGACAATAGGACATTAAATTAAAGTAATTACTGCCGCCATAGAGTATTAAACCACTAGAGAGCGTGTAGACCGATTTCTTCTAAGTACACAACTCACTACCGCGGGTCGGGGGATGAGGAAGAATACGCGACTGCAATTGGTCAGTTCAAGGACAAGTTGCGTAGGTACGCCTAGGTAGGGATTGCCCTATTTGATTAAGGGAAAATAGTCGATATCGATGAAATGGATTATAATATAAAAAAAAGACTCAAAGAAAATCACAAAATAATATTTAATCAAAATCAGTCAATTACAAAAAGAAAAACAAGTAACCTGCTTTTAGGGCAACCATGAATTTTCAGTGTAAGGAGTAGCAGCCTGTTATTATTGATTCTTAAAATGAATTAATTTGGTATTATTGTTTTCAGATTAAAGTTTTAGGGTCCTGATTGTTCTTGGTAAAAATGATAAGCGAGCGTCTACATATTTCTGAATTACGCATCTTGCTAATTCAATCAAATGGTTTGTTTGTTCTATTTCATATTGATGAAAATTAATATCCGGGAATAAATTATAACCAATTAGAGATTTTAAAACCGATCGAGACAGCACTTTCTAACCACTCTCGTTGATCGCCCTTTTAATATAAATTTCACAACGACGACAAATTTCTATTACTGTGGTGGATCCGTACAATAACTTATTTTTAGTGTCTTTTTGAAATTGTAAGGCGTTTTGATTTGTTACACCAATCAGTGCTCCGATGCAAGTTTGGCATTTTATTTGCTTTATCAGAGCATGGACAATGTAGCCGGCCATGTATTCTACTACTTTTGCAACGAATTCGGAATTAGGGAACAAGCTTTCAAGGACTGAAAAATTCATGCTCTCTGTCTCAAGATCAATGTTTTGGTCTTTGTATCTCGTAGTAATATTGATACAATTAATTGCAGAAGTGCATTGTAAAATTGAAATTTGGCCAAGAGCGCTACAATTGCCACTACCACTATTTTTTCTTTGCGCATAGGTCAGGAGCTTCTTGTATATGCTTTCAAATACCCTAGCACTAGGATTGTTATTTGATCCACCGTGGCATCTTATACTTCCAAACAGATGTTCTAAGTGGTCCTGGCTTATTTTATGAAGAAGATATTTGAAGTCACAATCTGAGTTCAAGACCAAGTTTTCGATGAGAGCAATTGCACTTTCAATGCACACACAAAATCCTAGGAACCCGGTATAGCGAGGTGAATTTACGAGTTTGACTTCCTGTTTTACTTTTCTTACAATTATTTCTGTGGACATATTTAGTATTAATTACCTTAATTGATTTATAACTGTCGCAGCATTTTCTGCATTGACTGCTCGTTTTAAATCATACCCATGAGTATGCGAGTCTAGAATATCATACAGATCGTTCATCATATCCAGAAACTGTGTTGTGGGTTCAACTTCTTGAAACTCACTTAAATTAAGCTTCTCCTTGCAAAATGTGAGTGCATCTGATACACTCTTACTAAAAATTTGTGTTGCTAAGCTGACTTTCATTACTTTAGTTTTAAAAAATATATGAGACGCCCTAAGTCTATTAGCCAGGTGAAAATTTTCAGCTGCCTGTAGCTTATGTAAGTTGTAAATATGTTGCCACGATATAACATTGCCCCGGTCATCTTTAAAATTCCTATAAAACTCAAATGCATTTCGCACTAGCTTGATCATGTGTGCTGGGTCTAAAAACACCGCTATTTTGGAAGAGTTGCATGGATTTTTAAAGGAAGAGTTAATTAGATTATCTTCAAACGAACAGCCTATTTTTTTGCCATAGTGATTTTTGCTGGACAGCCGTCAAATGTAATGGCTTTGACATTAACACCAGCCTCTTCCACCAAATGGATTGCCTCTGTTAGAAGAGCGGCTTTTTGTTCCGCATTAATGCCATTTATCAGAAAGTATCCTATCGGAATTTTCCAGCATGCATTTATTGGCACCAACAAGAAAACAAGCGCTTCTCTAGCTTCGTCTTGACAATCCGTCTGTAAACTTGCGCCAAAACTTACGTGGCCATAGTATCTTCTGCCTTGGGGATGATATTCGACACCGCTTCTGATTGCCATTTCATCAAATATTATAGTGGCGTAAATTTTATTCTTGGATTCTCTAGCTTTCATTTTTATAGTATCTATTGCCTCCTTTGTAAATCCTGGTTTACCGTCAATGGATTGATACCAACTCCTTGGAGTACTTGTAGCAGGCAAACAAGTGCTGAAAGTTTGTCTTACGAAATTATACGCTTTCGGAGAGTAAAAATGCAAAGTTAAGGAGAATGCTCGTAACTCCGGTGAGTATTTGATTTTAGGTATATGTCCTTTTTTTGATTTCAATATTTGGCGTTTCACAATTTCTTTATTTTGTACACCTATGCGACTTAAAATGTCTTCATTTTCTTGGGTAATATAAGTTTTTTTGTCAAAGTATTCAAAATTTCTTTGAGGCTCGCATTTTTTTTAACCAATAATCTATTTTTATCTTGAAGCCTCTTAAAGTCTTTCTTTTTTTTTACTAAGAGAATATATAAGATGGTCTATGTGTCGTTTCATTTTGCGTTTACGTAATGTCTAAAATTACCGGGTCTACTACTTCGTCTTCCTTATTGATAAACTCTGAAAAATAAGTATTTTAAGTATTATATAAAAGCAAATAAATATGATAGAGGTTATAAGAAACATTAACATTTAATTTAACAGAAATATTTAGTTGAGAAGAATGTAAAAATTAAGCTCACGAGAATTTCATAATCATGAGAAGGCCTAAAAATGTTACTATCATTCAATGGAAAACACTGTAAAGGAGCCTGGTCATCAGTTATTGTATCAGCAGCTGTAGCTTCAGCAGGCACTTGAGTATTGGATACTGAGCTCTGTAATTAAATATAGCGGGTGTCAATAAACGCAGTAACATAATTTATCTCATGGACTCATAATTGAACAAATTAACTCTTAGTTGCCACGGCTTGTTTGCATTATTATATTATTTTTAAATCGTCGTTTTGGCTTTACTGTCGACACTTATCGTGCACAACATGGTACATCGTTCTCACATGATAATATACCAATCTCGATATGAATGATGTAACCAAAGTTTTGTAACAATATTACGATTTAAAAGAGTATCCATGAAGTTTCTTGCCATTCTTCTCATGAGACCAACGCTTTGGAATCGGCAACTACAGTACACTGACAGTTATTATGCCTTGTGAGTGGGACTATAGCTTAGTTTATTAGCTTATTAAAATGTAGTATTTGTTCGACTATTGAAAAGAGCCTGTAACTGGCCAACTTGAAATAAATGATTTTGATTTGATTTAACTTACGAGAGCGACATTGTGATGCGAAGGCCCAGGTTCATTAGTATTCGAGTCCGTCATACTATTGGAAGCCTGTAAAGATTAGATATTTCTTAAATCACGATTCGACTTTTATTTATTTATTTAAACTTCATGTGCAAGAGTGGTACCTACATAGGTGGACTTAATGTCAAGGCATTCTCTACCAATCAACGTTTGGGTGAAATATAACATAACTTTTCTCAACATTATATCAATAAATACAAAACTTACCAAAATAGGTAAAAACATCGTTTGTATCGCTGAACTAAACAAACGTCGGCGTTGTTTTAAATATTCAAAACAATCGGGGGTGAAGTGCCTTGAACAAACAGCGCTGTATTTTGTTGGAAACCAATTTTGCCTTTTAACTTTCTCTATCCAATTTTCTTTTATTTCCGGAATCTTCGGAAATCTAAAATGAAAACATGTATGTCAAACACACAAGACAAAATTGAGAACTATCGCCTTTTTTTAAAGTCGGTTAAAAGTAGATAATGACAGTAGGTATCTGAATTAAATAAAAAATAAATTAAGTTTAATTTTATTTTTATCGATATAGACTTCTGCCATAAAATGTAACAGCATTGATTTTTACGATAAAAATACAAAGGGAAAGAAAGAGATAAGCATATTAGAATTGCCTAATAAAAGAAAGGGACTTTTCCAAAAGACATCAACGCGAGACTCATCCGTGTGCTCGGTCACCCAACTACCATTTTAAATAGACCCCTGCGGTCGCTCATAATTTGATTAAAATAAAAATAATTTTCGTAATATTTACTTACCGATGAAAAGTTATGCCATCCTTTTTGTAACTCGATGTCTTGGAATGTTTTCCACACCACTTCACCGCGCATGATGGCATTTTTACACGTTTTAAATTGCATTTAAATTATAACAATCGGTAATTATTTTGCGTGCACACAGGTCTAACATTTGGTCATAACTAAAATGGTTACTCATACCGTAGCCTACATAAAGGCGACAAAATACTAATAGTTTTCGAGCATCGGGGCACTGTATGCGCAGTCAAGTGGCTAAATAGTCTTTGACTGCCGCACTCAGAGAGCTTTAATGATTACTTAGGCCATCACTTAGTAAAAGTTTTGACAGTTTTTTCATACAAACGTATGTCAAATCTTTACTAAGTGACGGCTTAAGTAACCATTAAAATTTCTGAGTACCGCCGTTACAGCCGTAAACAATGAGTCCGGATAATCGGAAGCTCGAGCTCTTTAGTCAGAAATTTGTCACACAATTCATGTAATTTATCTCTTTGATATTATCCCGTTAAGTATATTAGCAATTTCGTATAATTTAATTTTGTTTCTACATTCTTAAAGAACGGAGTTTAGTTTTCTTATCCGTGTCGTGGCCAATGTAAGGTATATGAAAGCGTGACTACTGTCTCTCCCTGAAGGTATTACATTTTCTTCTGTCTGCGTACAGCTTTCAACAAACTTCGGAACTTTGGTTGACGTTTGTGGATTTTTTTCTTGTAAATCTGGTAGATGAAGAGATGGTAATGAATTGGTTTTAAGCTTTTGGCGATGTGTTCCCTTTAGAATATCCATAACATTAAAATGTTCTTCACAAACAGTATAGTTTTGTGGCCGTTTGTCCATCAAATCTTCTCGAGTTATCAAGCGAAGCCATTTGGAACGTCTGAAAAATAAAACGAAATATTCTTTTTGTCATTTTCATCAGTGGAGGTGTAGGTAACAAACAAACAGTTCAAGCTGGTGGTCACTTTTACAACTCAAGAGCAACTACAACACAACACAAAATAACAACTATTCTAAAAAAATGTACCATTGTATTTACATGTCGACATTATCGTACGTACGAATACGTACTATCGGCTTAAACACCCTTTAAAACACTGCAAACGACATCCATGATGAAAAAAATTATAATTTATTGCAGTCGCCATCTTGGAATTACATTTTGACAGCACTATCAGCTTCAATACCCTCGAAAACCATGAAAACGACACGCATGACGAAAAAGTTGATAATTTACTGCAGCAGCCATCTTGGATTTACATTTTGACAGCATGATCGGCTTCAACACCCACGAAATTCATAAAACGACACCCATGACGAAAAAAATTGTCAATTTATTGCATTCGCCATCTTGGATTTATATTTTGACAGCACTCGGTAAAACACGAAAACGACACCCGTATCAAAACAGTTTAAAATTATTACAACCACCATCTTTAGATTTACTTTTTGTTACCACTAACAGCTTTAAATATCATCAAAACCCGCCATACTGGATTTACAAATAAGTTCACGAATACATTATGATCGATCACAAGTACTCACAATTTGATAACGACTAGAACAATAAATGATTCTTACCTTTCAAAATCAGAAGGAAGTTTAAAATACGATAGCTCCGGTTTTGATGAAGCTGAGTTCAAACAGCCGTATACAGCGCAACACGCCCGTGGCATTTTTAAAAAGTTTGGGAGATCTATACTTATAAATATAGGCGACCACGGGTCGCGGTGCGGCAAGCACGCACTACTGACAGCACCGCAACCTCAGTATAAATATGGACAGAAGGAAATTGCCTACAAACGCTCGAAACCGCACACTCACACAAACATGCGCGCAGGGCGCCCAAGCTGACTTCGCAGTGCTCTCAAGTCTCACGTCACGCTCTCAGTTGTGGTTGTGCGTGGCGCGCCGAAACGAGTGGTCAGTTGGTCACGTACAAGTCTATGTCTCCCCATATTTTTTTAAATGCCACGAACGTATTGCGCGGTATACGACTGTGCACCAGTTCAACTCGGCTTCATCAGCAGAAGGAAGTATTTTTAACCGACGTCTAAAAAGAAGAAGGTTCTCAATTGTTTGTTTTTTTTTTATATTTGTTTCCGCATTGCTCCCTCATTTATGAACTTATAGTCTATTCAACAAGTGCTTTTTTGGTGAACTTTTTTCAACAATCTCCGAAAATTATGATTGAGGTGCCATTCGATTCGGAATGGCATCCAGATGATTTTGAAAAAATTAAGGTTCCGCTTGCAAAAATTGCATAAGTTAACAATTAACTAAAAAATACAAAGTCGGTTTAGTTTTTTGTAAGTATCTCTAAAAGTAATGAAAATTTCTAATTTGAAAAAGATCCAAAAAGAAGAGAAAGAACTACTATACATATTACAAAACAAAGTCCTCCGCCGCGTCTGCCTGTCTGTTCGCGATAAACTCAAAAACGACTGCACCGATTTTCATGCTGTTTTCACAAATGGATAGAGTGATTCTCGATGAAGGTTTCAGTAAATAGTTTGATGCCAGCGAAGTCGCGGGCATCAGCTAGAAGTTAACAATTATAATAAAAATTCAAAAATTAAAGAAAGATAAATAACTGAACCCAATATAATTAAAATTTCACATACTATTCGAGGCACAGCTGTTTTGCGTAACCTTTTGATGCCTTTCGTAGTCACATATTCATCACTTTCTAAAAAATGCTTCGAACATACAACGCTTCCTGGAGTCGGCTTGAAGTATTTTCCGGATCTTTGACGTACTATAACTGATATCCATTCTCCACACCTCACTGGATCTCGAGGAAAGCTAAAAAAACCAAACTAAATCTCACATCATTTCAAAATTAAATCTGTATTTAAAATGTTAATAGAATATTTACAAAACAGTAAAGAAGTCTCATTAAACAAAAATAAAACTATCATACTTTAATAATAAAAAAATATTAAAACAATAGCGTCTACAAAAAATGGAACAGAATCAACACATAACTCGAACAATTTAAGTGGGAATGCGATAGTATGATTTCATTTATTCGTTTAAGAAGGGTCTTCACAATAATTGAGGTACCTAACTTTATTAAAAAACTGTTTAAACGACGAGATTTTGACAAAATATCAGTATTTACAATACAGTGCAGTCACAATTAAATAATAATAATATGAATGCTTACCGAAAATATGAAATTCCATCCTTTTTTTTCGTCCTGGATGTGTGATTTTTGCACTTTTTAAACGAGCACTGAGGCATGTTTACCGTCGTCGGAGCGTTCGAATGGTACTAGAATCAAAGCACACCCAAAATACTGTGCCCAAATGTTGGAGTGAAAAATATCCTCACCAAATGAGGGCGCTCATTCGGTAAGGATATTTTTTATCACCGATTGAGATTGTGTATCTATGTTTTTTATTAGTGATCGATGCCGATCACTAAAAAAAATGTTGGGGATAAACTTTTTTATTGGGGAGAGTCATCACGTTTTACGGTAAAACTCAATGTGGCATACCTACTCAAAACATTATGCTGATCATGTGCCGGACGATGGATGCTTTGTATAGTAAATGGGTAAAACAAAAGTCATAGTCACTCATAACCTTAAACTAGTATTTTTTTTTCCTTTAAAATACAGACAAGAAATAAAGAAAGTATTTTCTAATTTAAACCTAGTCTAGACCATACCTGGGAACCCTCTACTTACGGAGATATTGGGGGCCAAAGTACCAAATTTTACACAGCTGTTTTTATAAAAACTAGTTTTTCGGGTTATAACTTTACTTAAATTACCTCCATGTCCCTTTTACTATTCAAAGCACCCACTAGCACAATGTTTTAAAAGTGCTACATTGAGTTTTACCGTAAAATGAAATATTTGTCCCCAAAAAAAAAAGTAGTTTCCTAGCAAAAAATTTTGCGTGGGGGTACTTAGTTTGATGTACAGAATGCTTGGTTGACGTATATGTATGTGAAGGGTTAATTTACACCCTGTATATAGATAGACACGTCATGAACTAACATCGCGGGGCTTAAAAACGGCGAAAATATTAGATAACTACCTACACGCGTAAAGAAAGGGAAAGAAAATATGACACCGTACAGCGGGATGCCTGTTGCTAGAGAGAGATAAATATACATCTTCAGTTACGTCACAGGATAAGTAATGGTCTAATTACTTGCTCATTGGTCGAGCGCGTGAGTGACGTAGCTATCAGAGGCATATGGGGAAAAAAGGACATTCGAGTTAATAAAATAGTTGATTCATCGTATGACCTACTTTACGAATAAAGTAATAAAAATATTAATCTTTAAAATACGTGTCCAATATAACAATGGATTTAGGATGATGTTAGGGTTGCCCTGTAGTGCATCTGGTATGTTTGTGGAGGCCAGGGTAGATGGCTTTCATGCCATCATGCGCAAGCGGCTCGCTTCCTTACTAAGCAGAATCCGGGGTAGCACTAACAGCATCCTACAGGTCATTGCAGATAAACAGGACGCAAACATCCTGAAAACATTTATACGTGCCCATATTGTGTAACACTAAATAATTTAAAATCTTTATATTTACACATAAAAAACCTTTATTTATTAATGTAAAAAACATTAAGATACTGATTGTCAATTGAACAGTATGGTAATCAAAGTCATTGTTATGATGCTGATGCATATTTTTAAATTCCTTCAAACAAACTTAATTTATTTCTTTTTTGCCCCTTAGAATTTGATCTGCAGAAGCGAGCGGTTCGTGCAATTTATCAGCTGGGTGCCCGAGTTTCTCTTAGAGATTTTTTTAAGGAGATTGGTATCCTCACTGTTGCTTCTCAGTTCATCTTTGCCAACATTTTATATATTAAACAAAATATCCACCTGTACACTAAAAACAGTGATATTCACAACTTTAACACTAGAAATAAGCATAAACTACGCGCTCCTTTTCACCGGCTTCACAAAGTTCATAATTCATTCGTCGGGCTTGGTATAACATTTTATAACAAACTGCCATCTTCTTTTCTAGACTTGCCATTTAATGCGTTTAAAGCCAAAGTAAAATCTAATCTTTGTTTAAAAGCGTACTATTCCATTAACGACTACTTAAATGATAAGAACAGTTGGTCGCTGAGTTGAACACAAGACAATGTTTGTTATTTATTTATGTTCTTTCTCCAAGATTAGTTTACTGATATGTTATGTCTTTTTTTTATTATTATTATATAATTTTTTATACTTGCCTTACTATTGTATCGAGTCTGGTTCTTCTAACCAACCTAACAGACAGATGTGTGCTGGGGAGTTTGTTCCGCCACTTCTTCTTTCCAGCAAAAACACTAGGAAGTGTCGAAGGGGGGGGCGTTTTGGGGGACTGTCTCTTGTAAATAAGTAAAGTAAAGTAAATTTTGACGTTCGAAAAGTGCTGATTATCAGCCTAGTTTGAATAAATGAGTTTTGATTTTGATTCAGAGCTTTTGTGTGTGAAATGTAGGCGAACATTGATAAATTTCTCAATGACCGCGCGAATAAGGTGCACTCTATGATCAAATGTGGGATGTTGCTATATGCTAGAGAATGTTTATGTAAAGAACCGAATACGTCATTGCAGCTGATAAACGACTTTAAAATACGGATTTTTTTTTTAATTCGAATACCTATCTTTGTGGTGATCGGGAAGAATAATGTGACCCATTTCTTTAATGTAGGTTTTGAATTATAGATTCTGACTTCAGACAGATTTGGAACACATCCTCACTCGGGAAACATAGTCCACCCAGATTAATTAAAATAATCAATTTATGAAACCATCATTTGTTATTACAATACAGAGTATCGGTGCATGTCGAACATTTCAATACAGAAGTCAGTTTTCTGGATATCCTGATGATTCTCGATAGCGTCAATCTCCTCATCCATAGTTCTTCTACTTACTGTAGAATTAATGTTGTTAACTGCAGATGAACACTTTAATACAGTTATGTCTTCTAATGGTAGGCAGTTTCCCAAAAACGAAGATTTCATTTCCAGATGTTGAAGGATTTTTTTGAAAATTCTCTTAAACTGGATTTTAGATTATTGTTATAACTTCTGTGTCGCCTGATAGTACCGAACAACATTTCAATGTGATCTTGAGACAACCTGTAAGTTGCGATGTATCGCAAAAGTTGTCCTTCGACCAACGTTGTGTATAAATGTTTTAAACTTTCTATACAAATGAGGAAGCCCAAAAAGCCTGTTTTATTTTTAGATTAAACAATTTTTTTCTTAATTATTTTTATGGTGTATCGTTTACGAACCTCGCGTCTATCCTACTAATATTATAAATGTGAAAGTTTGTGAGAATGGATGTGTGGATATTTGTTACTCTTTCACGCATAAACGGCTGGACCGATTTGGTTGAAATTTGGTATGTAGATAGGTTATACCCTGGATTAACATATAGGATAGTTTTTATCCCGATTTTATCTTCCCGTGGGATAATTTTCGAGTTGTAGCGGGTGAAGCCGCTGGCAACAGCTAGTATTTAATAAAAATGTTAAGATTCAATAGATAAAGTTTTGCTTTTTCTAGAATAGTTATGTCATAGGCATTTTTAGAGAAAGTGGTTTTTTCATGCCGTACAAATCGGATGATTTAGAGTTAAAAACATCAAATAAATTATTAAAAATTTCTATGAAATCTACCGTCCCTTTAGTGTCCACGAAAAGGGAAGACGTTAAAATCTCATCACACAATTTGAGAGCATTTGCAACACTCATGCTCATGATTTGTGTTGCCAATTTGACTCTCATCACTTCATTTCTAAAATAAATGTGACGAGGGGTGATTTTGTTAGCAAATAAAGCCTACATTTTTTTGAACTAAATTTTCTAATAACTGCCAGCGAATCTTCCTTCCTTTCCAGTCAAAAACTGTCTTTTAGATTCAAACGAATTTCTTACTAATTTAATCATGTGACAAGGGTCAAACATAATTGCAACATCTAAATCACATTCCGGGTGTCTGAATGTTGTTTTTAGGTGTGATGGTTGTTTAAGATCACAACCTAATAAATTTGCTGCATTTATATTAGATGCACAGCCATCAAATGTTATAGCTACAATGCCAACTCCCACACGGTAGCATTCACTTAGACTTGTTTTCAGTAAATTTGCCTGAGTTTCAGCCGACAGTCCGATAACAAGAAAATATGCTACTGGGATTTTCAAACTTTCGTTCATACATACTAATATAAAAACATATGCCTGAGTAGCTATTTCACACGATTTTGCTGATTCAGCACCAAAGTCCACGACACCTGCAGTCTTTTTTCCTGTCCACGTAGTTTGGTGACGAAGAGCCATCTCGTCTGCAATTAACGTGCACAATATTCGCTGGCCACTGTGTTTATACTTTTTTCTAGAACATGTATCGCTTGTTTATTAAACCCAGGATCACCCGAGCTGTTTTCGTACCACTTCCCTATGCGCGGGAATGTGGTAAAGATCCATTAAATATCTGTCTTACATATTTGGGTGACTGCAAATTTTCTTAACGCTGGGGTATATTTTTGGCGATAGCCCTTAATTTTGCTCTTTTGAGCCAGTCTATTTATAAATTCTACTGTTTCGGCTTTAAGATTCAGTTCATAGATTCTATGTGGTCAATAGAAAAAAAAAAAATAATCTCAGAAACAAATTGTTTTAGGTTTTTAAAATGGGACAAGCCCGCCACACTATTCCCAAACCACTGTAACTCCTGTAAGCCAGAATCAACAGTGGCGACCACAAGAAAAGCGCCGAGACAATGAAGCTCGACGAAGTCCCAGAGAAACGATTTAACTGTCTTGGATCCCGCAACGAAATTAATCAGAAAAGAATAGCGGAGGAGTAGGAAAAACATAATTTTCACTTCCCTCCTTATCAGCAGGAGACAGAACTGGACAAGGCCAATAGGCACACAGGGACGTATACAACTGGGATAAGCCCAGTTGCCTAGCACCACGGATATTATTGTCATTAATATTACTGGGTCCTAAGTTGTGAGCTGTTATATTTGATTCCAATAATAGGTTTTGTTTTTATTGTTTTAAGTTACTGCTTTTTTCTTTTAGTCTTTTACTTTTTCTTACTAAATTATAACTTTTAAACTGTAACTTGCGTGGTAAGTTTACTAATCTTTTTCTTCAAAATAGCTTTCCATGGCGTTTCAAAAATTGAAACTTCTATAATATTTTGTGCTACTTGTTAAACAAAAAACAATATAAACAATTCAGTTATTTCACGAAAATCAATACTTTGAAATAATGTGTTTAAAAAATACGTAAAATTTTACCATTATAATAGGAACTGCAGTCTTTTTTATTCTTTGATAATTTTTTTTCGTTACATATATATCGCTAGCTGAGAAATGCTGCGAGCAAACTTTGGTATAGGGTGTTGGTAGCCAATCGTTTTCACGTCTTTGAACCCTTATTATATTAAGCCACTTCTCTTTTATTGGCCCATCTCTAGGCAATCTAAAATTAAAAGGAAAACGATCATTAATATTCATAACACAGAAATCAGAAACGTTTATTTATAAATTAAAAAAAAATTAAATAGACCAATTACAGGCACTTTTGAATTGTCAAAAAGTCAGTCAGTCAAACAAAAACGAAGTGAAGCACAACAAGTAGTACATATTATATTCAAACAATATGACAAATTCTATTAACAAAAAAAAAACACTACCTAGTTACTATAGTAGTGTCCCAACCAGGGGAGGTCGGCACGTGACTACAACTCGTAACTTCATGCGCCGGCCGCCATTACACGGCGGCGTTGAACAAAATAAAATAAAAATAGGTAGTGTTGTGAACTTACGCATGAAATGACACATTTTTATCTATTACTTTTGGTGTATAATTTGTACATCGTCTGAAAACACACGACGGCATGTTTTCTTTATGTTTTGCTCAGGTTTACACACACGATTTAAATTAGAAACAAACGTAGCGTCGCGCGAGAGGTTGGTGCGTAACTAAGCGCGTCGCGACGATGTGGCCAATTTTATTGGCTTCATTCCATGTTGTCATTTTTGAGGTCGGACAACGTATCTATAGTTTTATCATTGTGTGTACATAGTAAAAGCATATATTTCGACATATTTTCCATATAAACTTTCGAGTGACCGCACACGTACCTAGCTATAATATATAGGTATTTCTACAAACATGTCGACAAATATTATCTCGGTATATTTTGGCACATTAATATTTATTTTGGTACATTAATATATATTTTGAAGATACGGGTGTTCCATTTATTCACCAAACGAACCGAACGCCCCTGCTGAACTAATGCTCTTATTGCGCATAACCGTATCGCGTTTTTAACCGACTTCTCTAAAAAGAAGGAGGTTCTCAATTCGGATGTTTATATATATTTTTTTATGTTTGTTCGGGCATAACTCAGTCGCTTGCTAACCGATTTGAAAAAATATTTTTTGTTGGAAAGGGTTTTTGTCCCAAATGGTCCTATATTATTTTTAATCGAAATCAAACAAGCGGTTTTTGAAAAATCAACAAAACAAAAAAAAAACTTCATTGTCTACATTAACGATCTTTTCGTCTCCGTCGTTTACGAACCGATTTGGAAAATTCTTCTTTTATTCGAAAACCTATGCTTTCCTATTGGTCTCATAGTCACCAGGTCGGGATCTTATGGAGAGAACTCAGAAAAATGTACAGCGATTATGGTATTTTCTCTCTAACAAGCTGATCTGATGGTAGAATAGTTCTTACGTAACCGACATCAATACGACCTCCCACTCCCAACTTCAGAGATTACAGGCGTGATGTTTTGTTATCTACACTAATATTATAAAGAGGAAAGATTTGTTTGTTTGTTTGTAACGAATAGGCTCCGAAACTACTGGACCGATTTGAAAAAATCTTTCACCGTTGGGAAGCTAACTATCCCCGGCTGACATAGGCTACTTTTTATCCCTGTATTCCAGGAAACGGGAACTACGCGGGTGAAACCGCGTAACGTCCGCTAGTTCTACTAATAAATACAAAACTTTGCGAGGTCGTAATTGATGTCTAAATGATAGTAGGTAAATGGGTTGGGATTGTTGAAATCTTATGTCTGTCTATTGTTTACACCAGTTCATAACATAACATCACGCCGGTACGTTGTGAAGGGGTAAGGCCGCACATGCGCATCACTAAAAAGTGAAAAATAAAACAAATAAAAGTGAAAAATACATTTTAGAACAAATTTTGTTTCTGAAGGCGGTGGACTAAAAAAATCAAACAAACAAAAGTCACCGACTTCAGAAACTAATTTTTCTTCTAAAGTTTATTTTTCACTTTTTTTTTGTTTCATTTTTCGTCGAAGTCGGTTTTATTTTTTGTTAAAAAGTATTTAGGTAGGTATATTAAATATTTTTTATTAATTTATAAAGTAGGTACGATAAATGCAGATCTTCTAAAATACTGTGCAAATTTATTTGATGATAAATCATGATACAAATTAAATAGGTACCTACACTACCTACAAGTTCTCTTTTGTGTTATTTGCGACTCTACCCAGATGGTTCTAATTTTTTGTTCCTGACAAGCTCAGTTCAAATTCAGCATAGGAATTATCCTCTGAGGAACTTACAATTATATCTAAATATAGTGCTCTTGTGTATTCTTATTTTTCTTTCAATTCGACAACTCAAATTTAGAGATACCGCGAGAGAAAAATGAGCTAAATTATAGTTGTACGCAATTCGCGCCGAGACGTCACACGATAGCACGTTCACTATACGCGAAGGCACAGACGGAGGCGTGTGTCGACGTCGACGGAGCGGCAACATCGCGCTCGTGTCAACGGAGCGGCAACGTCGCGCTCGTGTCCACGGAGCGCGGAGCGGCAACGTCGCCGTCGTCGTAGCGTCGTCGCCGCGCGCCGGTTCATGCAGGCACGATAATATTATTATCATACAGTATTGAAACTCGGCCGTATCTTTGAAATAAATGTCTACAGCCGCGCGGTACGTAAACATGCGATAGGGTTGCCCGCGTCCAGTATTTTAATTACATTTGCCTACTATGAGTTTCTCCATTTAGTTCTGTGATTGTAAATACAGGGTGTAACCCTTCACACAGCCGTCCACGAAGCATTCTGTATATCAAACAACTCGTAAATACAGTTACGCAAAAAAAATTGCTGGGAAACGACATTTATTTGGGGTCAAAAAACACATTTTATGGTAAAAGTCAATGTAGCTCTTAAAACATTGTGCTAGTGGATGATTTAAGTTAAAACCTGAAAAACTAGTATTTACAAAAAACAACTGTGAAAATGGAACTTTGACCCCCAATATCTCCGTAACTAGGGGGTTCCCAGGTATGGTCTATAACAAAGAAATGATCGCAGTGCACAGTATTTTATACGACCCAAAAAACAGACATGAAGACGAGCACTCCGGTGTACCTAACAATTTTAGCCAACTTTAGCGTAAATTTAACTATGTAAGTATTTCAACTATTACTAATCAAAGGTGCGCATTGCTCATTTCATATTAATTCATACAGAATAATAAATATTATCTACTTGTACGCCCCTATGTTTTTCTCTTTGATGATACATTATTTTTCTAAGCACTAGAACCCTCAAAAAATGCTCAATATTGCGTAATTAGATCGCTGTCAACAGAGGCCTAGTGTACTTTGACAACTATTAACGAAAAAACAAAACATAGAGGCACAGAATACATCCTTCTTATTTAGTGTCTGAAATATCTTTTTTTTTTTTTAAAACGTTGTCCCACACTAGGAATTTCTCCTGTATCGTGGGTGCGGTTACAAACATTAAACTTCACATACACAAATACACCCAGACCCGAAACAAATATCTGTAAGCCATACAAATATATGTTCCGTGCGGGAATCGAACCCGCGACACTCAGCGCAACAGTCCAATCGCTTAGCCACTGCGCTAACCGTGCCGTCGTTGGTACAATATTGGAGGAGGAAATAGGCGATCGCCAAACCTAGAAATATGACTTTACTTAAGCTATTGAGTCGGATTTGCAGTTGTCCTTATCGCACGCCTAGCTCGCCTTGCTCTCGCAGAGCGACAGTGATAGTTTCTTCAAAGACCTAATTTTCAAAAGTCTCTCCGCCCACCTGTCCTCAACTTAAATGCAAAAATGCCAACTTAAATGCCAACCATAGTGAAAACAAATATTAACGCTACCAAGTATTTATATATTAGAATCCTGTGTATTTGTTTTCAAACATAGGAGACTTTTCCAACAAGTGACAAGCTACTATGCCCCACGGTCTATGTATAGGTACCAATAAGTTGTTTAAATCGAGGTCGAATCTCACACTTACAGGTAACAACAGCTATTTATGTGACTACGTGTACAAACTAATTGAAATTACCCATACGATTAAACGTCAATTTCCTTTATTATATTTATTAACCCCTATTATTGATTTTTTTACGATAGATTTTTATCCCATTTATTTTTTTAGGAAAATGCTACTTCTTGTTGGTGACAACCCTAACGTAAAATAATGTTTTCTTTTTATATCACATAGATCCTTTGAGATTTGGATGTAATTTTTTTATAATTACTTGGTATATTGAACATTATGAGCTGAAAATCAAATCTTTATAACTATGATAAGATGACAACACAATCTAAAAAAAAAACAAAAAGTGCAAATATCAATATATATATCTTCAATAACAATATCTTTCAATAATTGTTATCAAAAGCATGAAAATCGTATCACATTACGGTAAAAAAGATTTCTAAGGTTTTTTCTGAAATCCATAAAATTTAAATTAAAAAAGTCACTTTAGTTTGGACGGGAGTTCTTTTTTGGGGTTTAGAACAACTTTATCTATCAAATAATTATACGTCTGTTTTTGGATCATATAAAATACTGTGCAGTGGTGGGGAGAACAAGTGCCCTTCGTTTGCGTTAAGGGTATTTTTACACCCTTTATACTTTTTAACAAATAAGATACTTTGTGAATTGAATAGGAAGTGTTCAATAAAAATGCCTACCAACGGAGCAGTTTGAGTTTGTTTGTCGTCTTTTCGAGCGACTCCTGGTTCCGTACTGGCTAAGCTTGGCATCATTAACAATGGTAGGGCATTCTTTTTTAAAAGTTTTCTATTTGGCGATCGTAGTACATCCTCCGAATTAAAATGTTGTTCACAAACTCGGTAGGAATTAAATTTACTTTTGTTTTCCAAGTCACCTCGACACATCAGTTTCAACCATTGAAGACGTCTGAAAAAAAAATCCTTATAAAGGGAAAAAAGGGGGAATTTTAAGACGACTTAATAAAAATATTAGTCTAACTAACAACGAATATTGATTAATAATAAAATCCAGAACGAGCTTACAAAAAGTGGGTTATGAATAATCCATTTCAGATATTAAAATTACTAACTGTCGCACTCAGAGAGCTTTAGTGATTGCTTAAGCCATCACTAAGTAAAAGTTTTGACAGATTTGTCATACAAAAGTATGACATACCGTAGTACCGCGGTAAGTGAGCGACTAAGTTACTAAGTAAGCAACTAGAAATATAGAATCCACTAATTAACATAGTTTAAACTTTCACTGAAATAATGTAACTTCGTTTAAATTGGTGATTTTTTTTTTTGTATTATTTTGTATTTATTTTTTTCTTCACAAGTGTGTCGAAAAACGTTGTATGATACACGTGTGTATTGATAAATACCGTCCTCGGCTCTCTTAAGACCCTCACTTGACGGCTCGGGTCTCAATGGCGCCTCAGCGGTAATCACTTAGGTATAGTCTTACCTTTCAAAGTTTCCCGGTAATATAAAAAATGTTATCTCTGGATGCGTTAGTGACGAATTCATGCAACCAAAAACAGCACAATATTTCCTACTCGTCATATTAAATAAGTAAATATTATGTAGGTAGGTACTTGACTTATTTTTAGTAAAAAAATCGCGCGGCTATTGTTAAAAAACAACACACCGTCCGTTCGTCACTGCGGCACAGTCGCGACTGTCTGCAATCTGCATCTCGAGATTCGAGCGCGCGCATCCCGAAATCTAGGAGTTAAGGAATAGCTTGTACTTCGTCCGTTTGTAAGTTGGTATACTGTAGGGTACCTACACACTAGTCTACACATCGATCTAAAGCACGAGTTTATTTTTTTCAAGGCGGGAACGGCTGCTAACACTTGCTTTTCGCACGCACCTCGCGATAAACTGCGATACTTTGTTACTTTGACTACTTTTTTTGACTTTTAAAAAACTATGCATTTTTAGGGATTCGTAGTCAATATGGAACCCTCATAGTTTCGCAATGTCCGTCTGTTTGTCTGTCCGTCCGTTCATCCGTCCCACAGATATAGACTTAGATAACGCAAGTATCACGATCTGTATGAAATCAAGCGTTCCATATTTTGACAACCTACTCGTATTATGACAATAATATCCGTGGTGCTAGGCAACTGGGCTTATCCCAGTTGTATACATATATATATCCCTGTGTGCTTATTAGCCTTGTTCTGTTCTGTCACCTGGTGATATGAAGGGAAGTGGAAATTATTTTTTCCTACTCCTCCCTCCGCTATTCTTTTCTGATTAATTTCGTTGCGGGATCCAAGACAGTCAAATCGTTTCTCTGGGACTTCGTCGAGCTTCATTGTCTTGGCGCTTTTCTTGTGGTCGCCACAATTGATTCTGGCTTTCAGGAGTTACAGTGGTTTGGGAATAGTGTGGCGGGCTTGTCCCATATTTACCTATTATGACATTACAAGCACTTGGTATTTAAGTAGTGATGGGAACATCAAATCGATTCAAAGACACCGCCGCGCCGCGCCACCGTGTAGGTACGACGCACGCCTTCTTTGCCTTATATTTAAATATACTTATTGCCGCACACAGAGACATTTAATGATTACTTAAGCCGTCACTTAGTAAAGGTTTGACATTCTTTTGTATGACAAAACTGTCAAAACCTTTAGGTACTAAGTGATGGCCTTAGTAATTATTAAAGCTCTCTGAGTGCGGCAGTTAGTTAGACGGTGTATTGATCGAATTATTTTAATTCAAGTGTTTACAAAAAGCAACGCGATTCTACCATTTTTTCATTGGTTTCTATCACTCAAAGATTTGCTGGGTGAAAACTCAATTTTGAATAAAGTTCGCCTTTTGTATTGGTACCTACTTATAGGTGCCATTTCTCAATTACTATACGAATACTATTTATTGAGAAATTGTGTAGGTACAGTAAAGAATTATTAAAAATCGTTTAAATCTATTTTATGACAGAGTAATGAGATATACAGAGTAATTAAATAAACTGAGGATAATAAAATTCCTAATCTGCTTATAGGGCAGTTAGGAATCGTCGGGGCTCCGGAATGCTGTAAGAGATACCGCGGCCTTGACATATTTTTAGTCAGTAGAAGTCTGACACTCCCTTTCGCTCTGCCCAAGAGCGGAAGGGGTTATTTGATGATTCCCCCCCCCCCCCAAAAGGCAGTTAGGAATATAGGTATATTTTTTACAAAATTGTTAGTATTTCCCTAATTATTTCTTGTAATTGTTGTAGATTATCAAAATGTCGGAAACAAATAAAAAAATCGAAGAAGATTAGAAGCAATACGAAAAGCAAGTGAACTCACATCACACTAATATTTTAAAGGCGAGAGTTTGTGAGTGTGTATGTTTGTTACTCTTTCACGCTAAAACGACTGAACGGATTTGGATAAAATTTGGTACGCCGATAGTTTTTAACCTGGATTAATACATAGGATAGGTTTTATCCCGATTTTATCTTCCCGTGGGATAATTATCGAGCTGTAGCGGGCGAAGCCGCTGGTAAAACCTAATACATTATAAAAATAAGATCTATATTCTGTAACACAAGTACAAGTAAAATTCTATATTTAAAACTTTATACACATCTAAAATCTCTAACGGCCGAATACTGAAACGCCACTCAAATATAAGTAACGCTCAAATATAGTGCTGTCTCGGTCGCTCAATGCTGAAGTAACAGAGACAGAACGAGATTTAAGGGCAACTCAAAATTGAGTAGCGTTTCAGTATTCGGCCGGAAGAGACATATTATTATACTTATCAATTAACTAACTTCATCAGTTGTGATCTTCAGTACATCGACAGTCGGATATGCTGCTTTTGTCAATATTCGTTGCCTTTTCCCTTCAACAAAGCTTGCTTCTTCAAAATGTATTGAACAAATAGTGCTATGCTTCGTTGGGTACCAATCTTTGTTTCCCGTCGCATCAATCCATTTTTGTTTTAAATTTGGTTCATGTGGGAAACTAAAAAAAATCACGAAGCGTTACGATTATTTTTTTTAATTGTCTACAAAATCATTCCTGTCTCCGAAATCGATTCTCGAGAATCGATTAGTGTTGCATTTATGATGATGAACAGCATTAATCGCTTCACACCCTAGTTTCAGAGTTTCTAAACCGCCTAAAAGGCCTATGACATGGTTTGACGACCACCATCTGACGGCCGGGACCATCAGCTTATACGTGCCTACCGAAACACGGAATCATCTTTGCACTAAACAATCAGGTGGTTTAAGCTTGCAATGTCCAAGCCAAACTGGAAACAACTTTACAAAGTATGCTTCCCGTGCGAATCGCGCCCACGACCACCGGGTCACTAGGCAAACGGCTAATCGCTAAAATTTACAGAAAAATTATTGAAGTCCCTGTACTACAAAACCGAAGCAATATACCACAGTATCGCTTGTTTCGATATTCATCACTTGTTAAAACAAAACGTCAAATCAACAGCTCCGAGTAAAAGCCGCAATGTAATACGAATGTTTTGTTTTCTCTTTGGTATTACTGAGTAGACATGTGTAAGTAATGCGAGTGATGCATCACGTGTAATATCACCCGAGGGCGTACTGTAACATGACACATTACTCGACTAAAATCAGCATCACACCATTACACTAAACATCACGCGAGCGGCAGCAGCGCACTCCCGAACGCATCGCATCGGCAATGTTCGGTTTATATATCGGAAGTCCGAAACTAGGCGAGTGCGATTTCGTATTTCGCCCGGTCAGGTGACTTAGTATGTTGTTTAGAACTCTATTTTTATTTCGAAAGGGTTTATATTTCCTTGACACAACCACCTGTCGTAGGTAAATACTCAACTGTCCTTTTATTTCGAATTGCAATGCAAATATTGCGATGTTTTTTTAGTTTATTTACTATCGCGCCAATGTACATGGGTCCTTGAGTCCTTTCATTACCCTTTCATAGATACTTTTAATCCTGCGCCTAAGAATATTGCCAGTACTAAGCCAGAATATTCCAGTATGAAGGAAAATCAACTTTGTTTGATTTGTATATTTAAATCATAGTGAGTAAATCACACTGTTGCAATGCTATGTTACTATACTATTTCAATAACATGTCCTATTATACTAGAACATTGCATTACATTAGAACGCGCGATGGTGTGCTATCGAATGGCGCTACATCATAACATCACGCGTGATGTTTGAAGTGATGGTGTAATGTAATATTACTCGGGGCAAAATGTAATGACATATAACATCACTTCGTGGTGCACTGTTTTGCACATGTCTATTACTGAGGGTATTACATATAAATCAATTGTTTTTTTAAATAAATTACGCATAATATTAATCACAATATGACTTACCGATGGAAGGAAACGTTTACGTCTTTATTTTTTCTCCTCGCATTTGTACAGTTTTTACAATTTATAACAGAACAATTAACCATATTAATTCTTGAACCGACGTCCGACTAGCGCTGTACACCGATGCAGACTGAGCGCGAAAGTGGCCACTTACGATTTTTGTACACGGTAAGCTAGGCACGCGAAGTAGTTGCTCTTGCGTCATCTAAGTATTTGTGGTCGCGCTCCTGTCACAGTATAAATATTATACAGTACTGTAACTTGGTCGTATCTTTGAAATAAAATGTCTACAGCCGCGCGGTACGTACGTAGGTACCTATACATGCGATAGGGCTGCCCGCGTCCAGTATTTTAATTACATTTGTCTACTTTGTGTTAACATTTAGTTTTGTGATTTGTAATTTACTTTTTTTTATATGAACAAATAAAATACTTTGTGAATTGAATAGGAAGTGTTCAATAAAAATGCGTGTTGTTTTTTGATTGATGCATTTTTAATCTATCACTCGTGTCAATCACTTTTTTTTACTCCGTTCACTTTATTTATTAATTCAGGCATCTTTTTTTTGGGACATAAAAGGAAATAAGTACTTATCCATTAAAAAGACACACATTGTACCTACCTACGAGTAGGTAAAATTATTTTCTAATCTTACCTTTCAAAGTTTCCAGGTAATTTTAAAAAAGTTATCTCTGGATGCGTTA
The DNA here is from genome assembly GCA_932274075.1 of Diarsia rubi. NCBI lineage: Eukaryota > Metazoa > Arthropoda > Insecta > Lepidoptera > Noctuidae > Diarsia > Diarsia rubi. Next base: position 4,398,255 of record OW026441.1, read on the forward strand.
TTGACGAATTCATGCAACCAAAAACAGCACATCCTACTCGTCATATTAAATACGTACTTATTATAGTTAAAAAAAAACAAAACACCGGTCATCTGTGGCGGCGCGCGGCGGTATGCGCGCGGGGGGCCCATACTGGGTGGCCATCGTGGGTGGTCGAATACGATTTCGCCGCGACTGATTAAAATGACGATATCTCTTAAACTACGTTAGTTAGCTCGAAACCAATAATATCATTAGAATTGTTATTAAATTATCTACCAGAATCATCGATCACTAATAAAAAACTAGATACACAATCCCATACAAAAGTTCTCTAAAAACTGTCGCCAAATGTTTAGGCCTAATACTAGTTGAAATAAATATACATTAATGTAAATTCAACCTTAAACACATTGCCTAAAGTTGTATTCACAAAGCTACGTACAAAAAGCAATAAATTTTTACGAACGGTACTCGTTGGTCAACCAAATTCAACCTTACACGCATGTTTTAAGGTCAGAATTACAAAGTGTCAATAAAAAGCAATAAAAATTAACGACCGAGCCTCGTCGCTTGGACAAGGAATGAATGGAGTCGAACTGCCCTATATTTTTTGTTATTGAAATTGAAATTTTTAAATTTTGTTCGACTTGTTTTAAAAAATTGGTTTACTTAATAAAACAAATTCTATTCTATTCTATGGTGTTTAGGTGTAATGGTTATAATTTACCTGAATGTAAATATGTTTTTGGATAGGGCACCTCATTCATTTAGTAATGAAAGTAATTTAAACAGTCATCATTATATATTTATTAAAAAATTTAAAGATATTGCTTGACAAACAACCTAAATCTAAATTCAATAGTTGCTAAATATAAAAAGTAAGTAAAGAAAGATCGTGTAAAATCTAAGAAATTTATTAAAAATTAAATAAAACTTGAATTCAGACTATAAGGTCCATAATTTTGTTTGTATTTTGGTGTTAGTAACAATGGTGCTTAAATAGTTATGTTTGTATTGTTAGTTTTATTGTCCACATTTATTGACGTAATGTTCATACTAAAGAGATGTTACAAAAAAAAAAGAATAGGACTGAATCATTATGTTATTAATTGCCTTGAAATAAAATAAGTTTATTAAATAATCGTCTTTTCGATAGATTTTTATTTTTTTCCGTATCTTTTTTTGCTATGTAATGCAATCTTACTTTAAGGTACCGTTCAGTAATACATTTTATTTTAATAACTCTATGATTATTATCGTGACACTTGGATGAAAATATGTCGACACCTAAAAATGATGACAATACCTTGCTGCAAATTTGAGAAATGTCAAAATTCTGGTTCAAGCATTGATGTGAAATTCATTACGAATTGAAGTTTGAATTGGTAAACAATGACAAAATACATTGTATGTAAAAATATTAAGAAATAAAAATATCATTGTTATATTTACAACTACTTACTTGTGGTTGCAAGCAACATTGTTCAATCGCTTTTTTATCAAAAGAAGACTCATCTTCTACATCATGATCATTTGCTTCCTGTAAACAAAACACATTAATAAATAATACATGTTTGTAAATAACTGAACCCAATATATTAAAACTTCACATACTATTCGAGGTACAGCTGTTTTGTGTAGCCTTCTGATGCCTTTCGGAGTCACATATTCATCACTTTCTAAAAAATGCTTCGAACATACAACGCTTCCTTGAGTCGGCTTGAAGAATTCTTCGGATCTTTGACGCGCTATAACTGATATCCATTCTCCACACCTCACTGGATCTCGAGGAAAGCTAAAAAAAAAACAAAATAAATAAAATCTCACTTCTTTAATTTTATTACATGCACATATTCAAAATAAAATCTATAAAGTGTTACTATAATATTTAGAGAAATAGTAAATAATTCTCATTAAATAATTTAAAAAAACAATCATAAATGAATAAAAAAAAAAAACAATAGCGTCTCCAACAAATGGAACAGAATCAACACACTTAACTCGAACAATTTAAGTGGGCATGCGATAGTATGATTAAGTACGTTTAGTAAGGGTTTTTACAATTGAGATGCCTTATAACTCCTAATATGCAATACGACTTATTAAAATAAAATGTTTTTACAATGATTTCTTGATAAAATATCAGTATTTACAATACAGTGATAACAATTAAATAATGATAATATTAATACTTACCGAAAATATGAAATTCCATCCTTTTTTAGGGTCCTGGATGTGTGATTTTTACAATTTTTAAACGAGCACTGAGGCATGTTTACCGTCGGAGCGTTCAAATGCTACTAGACTAAAAGAGCACCCAAATGTTCGAGTGGGCGCTCATTCGGTGAGGACATTTTTTTGTCACCGATTGTGTATCTAGTTTTTTATTAGTGATCGATGACCAGAATATGTATAGTTTAATATAGTTTTGCCTTGAAATGTATTAGTAATTGTAATGTATGTTCAGTGTGATGTTTACCAGTTTCTTGTTTAAAGGTACATTATAATAAAAAAATAAACCACTATTTCAATAAGTTATTGTTTTATTTACACAAGTACACCATAATACACATAAAACAAACAAAAGATCAGACGTCGTCATACATTTTTTTCATCTCACAAGCTTAACAATAACATGACGTCATTTACGAGTGCCGTGTTCGAAACAAAATAATGGGTTTGTTTACACTTCTATTCTGAGAAAGCTTTACGCCTAGTGGCTTGGGTTACATTTTAATAATAATGTTTGGTTCACATACTTGACACAGAGTGTTAGCAGTTACAAGTGTTTAGATAATTAGTATCAAATAACAAAAGCAGACACTTGAAAACAGGCGTAAAAAACACCCACTCAAACATTGGATCACTGTTTAAATTCTGTTGCCTCAATTTGAAATCTAATTGAACATTCTACACGTTGAAAATATTTACAAAACGTTAGGCAAATAAAAAAGGCATGCTACCTAAGAAAAACAGTACACAAATCAACAATCAAAACTAACAATTTACGTAAAAAATCACAAGTACACGAACAATGAACATAGAACAAATAGATACGGCCAATACTGGCACATGTAAACAAGAAAAAATAATTGGTATCAAAAAATATTACATACTTGTACATAATATATTATTATTTTAAGTCTTTTAGCATGTATATTATGTATAGGTACATCATAATGAAAAAAAAAACATGAAAATGAAGCCAGCATTGCCATAGACGAGAATCTTTTGGAAAATGAAAAAAAAAAAAGCGAAAAGTGGCATCAAAATCACGACCGCGTCAGAAGAAGAACCATTAGATACACGCTACACCGTCATAAATTCAAATTTAAAAAATAAAGTAAAACCTTCCTTGGCAGTCGGGTAAAAAATAAAAAAGTAGTCTTGGTAAAAAACTTAAAGTAAAACCTTCCTTGGCAGTCGAGTGAAAAATAGGTGGAGTCGCTGTCTCGCAATCCAAGAACCAAATAGAGAAGTAGGTGTAGCTTAGCAGTTGCTTTCAATACAGGTCTTCGTTTCATTAATTTGTAATATTGGTAATTTTCTAGATCTTCTTCCAACTGTAAAAACTTTCAGTTAAACATGGCTTGAAGTAAATTGAAAGCTGAAAATTGTTCTAATATAAAAGTAGTTCACGAGATTTCATTGTCATTTCGAGAGAGAAAATCAACAAAATCAATCAATCAAATCAATCAATTTTTTTGTAGGATTCTATTGCCTACTTTTCGTCTTCGTCATTACATAAGTACTGTGAAGTACTGTCTTTGTAACACTTACGTTTAAATGATCTTCTCAACAAAAAAGACGACGCCCAGACTTGTATTCCGCATTTACCTCCTGTAAATGCGGAATACAAGTCTGGGCGTCGTCTTTTTTGTTGAGTGTTACAAAGACAGTACTTCACAGTACTTATGTAATGACGAAGACGAAAAGTAGGCACGACTTATTTTTTGGCGTTTCTTTCACATTTACAAACAATTTGTGTCGGCTATTTGTCGATGACAGATTCATTGCACGGATCCGCAGCTCGTATAATGGGCAGAAATGGGACGGCACGGTTGGCGCAGTTGCTCAAGCAATGGACTGCTGCGCTGCGTGTCGCGGGTTCGATTCCCGCATGGAACAAATATTTGTATGACCTACAGATAGTTGTTCCGGGTCTGGGTATTTGTGTATGTGAGTTTAAATGTTTGTGAACGCACCCACGATACAGGAGAAATTCCTAGTGTGGGGCAACGTTTTTAAAAAAAAAAAAAAAAATTTGCTAAAGTAAAAAGTAGTAAAGAAGGTAAAAAAGTAACATAAACAAAAAGTTCACGATCACAGCATTCACATTTAACAAAAAAATATCGTATCTGTCAAGTGTCAACTGTTGACAATGTCAAGTTTGAAGTTATCTATTAGTGTTTTTTGTATGTACTGAAAACGTGGCAAAGACTTATATCTATGTAGACTACGAAATGACGTCATCACGAATAATATTTAAAAAAAACTGTTGCGTGGAAAAAAAAGAAAGCTTAAAATTAGTGGCTTAAAATTTAATGTTTTACGAAACAAAAATATTAAAAAAAATCCTGAAAAATACTTTACATAGTAAAACGGGGTGAATGGGGATGCAGGGGTGAATCGGGACGAAACTTTAAAATGGATTTGAACTTAAAAAAAATATAGTTTGTTGCTAACAAGGACACTTGATCTTTAATTAAAAAACAGTAAACACATTACAATCTTTTCTGGCAAGAAACTATATTATTTCAATGTTAAAATCCATTTTAAAGTTTCGTTCCGATTCACCCCTTTTTTTTTTTTTTTTTTTTTTTTTTTTTTTTTTTTTTTTTTTTTTTTTTTTTTTTTTTTTTTTTTTTGGTGGGTGTAAAATCATCGAATAACCCCTCCCGCTCTTGGGCAGAGCGAAAGGGAGTGTCAGACTTCTACTGACTAAAAACCACCCATGTTCCTTCTTCGCCCTCTATGTCGAGGCCGCGATAACCAGAGGACTACCCGCGGCCCCGGCTACCCGCGGCCCCGTTCCGATTCACCCCTGCAGCCCCATTCACCCCGTTTTACCGAACTAGCTGTTGTCACAAAGTAAACTGAAATAATACAAGGTTAGAATAAAGGAAAACAGAACTCTGGGGTAACGATGACTTTAATGCTTAATATTCGCCTTGTATTTTAGTTTAGCTTAGTCTTTCTTCTTTTCTAATCTCCAAGTAGACAATATACAAAATATATATTACAAAAATAAATGAAAAATGCGATGCAGTTTTGGCGATACGCTATTGGCCCGTCGTTCTCAAAATACTATCGCACACAAAAGATTTACATAACAATTGAGAAAAATGATTTATGACGTAAATTGTTTTTTGAAGAGAGAGGCTGATAATAATATTATTGATAATTTAAAACAATGCATCGAACGGGCGCAGAGGCAACAAAATATTGCGAGTCTACATTAAGAAGAATTGTTATTAATTGAACACATTTACAACACACACACACAAAACGTGTTTTAATTCCATTTAATGATATTTTATTTAATATATTACTGGATGTCAACCTACTAATAAGCAATATAGTTCGAAAAGAAAACAATAGGCTTAGTAGTTTTGTGCGCGAGTATACCCATGCACGAACACGCGGGGGGCCGCTTTCCCCTCATCGTTCTTTTTATGTGGCGACAACTATATCGCTCGTCGTCATGCGCAGGGTTGGATATAAGTACGTTGAAAAAGATAGCACAAAAAAATGAAAAGAATAGTAGGTAATTTATAAAAATGTATAGCACACTTTCATTATTTTTTAATTTAACTTAGTAGTCATTAAAATCAACACCAATTTTTCCAAAATTTACTGCTCTTCTAAATTTATCAGTTCTTGAATATTACCATTAGTTATTTATTTATTTGTGTTGCCAGTTTGTTTCGTATTTTAGTCTTGGTAAGGTTCACTTTACTGAATATTCGTTCGCAGTCGAAATTTGTATGTGGAATTACTAAACAATCTAGGACAAATTTTGATATTTCTTTAAACAGGGCCGTTTAAAGAAAGCAATCTGTTGAGCAGATCTAACTAAAAAATCTTTACACCTGCTTAAAAAATTCTTTATGAAATATTCATATGCCTTAAGCCACATTCATATGTAAAACGTATCGAATGCTTACCATACCAAACTTTAAATTTTACCTAGTATTTTAGCGTACTATCCTTGTGGATAGTATACAGGGTGTAAAGTAACCCTTCACACATACGTCAACCAAGCATTCTGTACATCAAACTTAGTACCCCTACGCAAAAAATGTTGCTGGGAAACGACTTTATTTTTTGGGGTAAAAATCATATATCACAGTAAAACTCTTGAAACATTGTGCTAGTGGGTGCTTTGAATAGTAAAGGGGATATGGAAGTAATTTAAGTAAAGTTATAACCTAAAAAACTGGTATTTACAAAAACAGCTGTGCAAAATTTGGAACTTTGATCCCCAATATCTCCGTAACTAGGGGGTTCCAAGGTATGGTCTAGAACGAAAAAATGATCGCAGTGGTGGGGAGAACAAGTGTCTTTCGTTTGCGTTAAGGGTACTTTTACACCCTTTATAGTACAATGGGCGAAATTATAGTATAAATACTATAATTATAGTACATTATCCAACCCTGGTCATGCGTGATTCAGACTCATTGCAGGCAATACGACCCAGTTGGGTCGTTTTGGAGTCTTCACGATTGCGCGCTCACAACATATTTATTAGAATATTATTGGGTTTGAGTAAATTAATTTCATGATTAAGGTGGAAGCTCACATCTGGCCCGCGAAATTCTAATTTTCTTACGTTTTTGGCAATTTGCAGGCCAGTGCTTGGTTGTATGTTTATGAAAATTTGATTTGCGACTGAGACGTATGAAGTTACCGAATTATAACCATCAAAATTACTAACTACTAAAGAACGACGACTAAATTACTAAAGAATGACTTTTACATGCAAAAATCAATCTTGACATGAAAATGAACTTGGAGGGTTGTATTGATAATTTTGATGGTTATAATTCGGTAACTTCATACGTCTTACAATCGCAAATCAAATTTTCATAAACATACAACCAAGCACTGGCCTGCAAATTGCCAAAAACGTAAGAAAATTAGAATTTCGCGGGCCAGATGTGAGCTTCCACCTTAAGTTCATCTCCTCCGGAAACACATAAGCTCAAGCCATTTTCCCAATTGGGGTAGGCAGAAAGCACAACTCCTGCTACGATACGCCACATACACCTTTGCCTCGTCCACATTCATACATCTGCAGGGCTATTGCGATCTTTTAAATGTCAGTGGCTAACCTATAGTGTCTATCAATTAACTGTCAGTTCCATTTTGTACTAAACCATAACCAATTTGACAGTTAATCCATAGACAATATGATAGCCACTGCCATTTAAAAGATACGCAATAGCCCTGCTGTTCATACATGCACGCTTGTTACGAGTACTACGTACCTGTTTAATCTCAAGATCCACGCCAAAGGAGTAAGTGTGTGTCTTCCTAGGACGTCCCCTCCCGGCGCGGACGGTGCCACTCACAACTGCCTCCTGCATAGAACATAATAACTACTCAAAACTAGCCAAATGCAGCTCGACCTTGTAGATGAAGGGTTCCGTCTCGTCGGGGCTGCGGGATGTTGTAAGAGATACCGCGGCCTCGAGCTAAGAAGTAACAAGGGTGGTTTTTAGTCAGTAAGTCCGACACTCCCTTTCGCTCTGCCCAAGAGCGGGAGGGGTTATTTGATGATTTGCCACCATTTTTCGCTCTCTTAGTTTAAAAGTTAGAGCGGGACACACACACACATTTTACCACTTTGGATGTGTGATCTATCTTTCGGTTCCATGTAGGTATGGGGGGACGCCCCTTTTTAGTTTTTTGCGGGTCAAAATGCCTGCTACGATCCTTTAATAGGGTATCGGACAAAAAAATAATAATTAGTCCGTCAGTTGGATTTTCAAAAAATATTTGACACGTATTTTTTCTTTTTTCACATAAACAAAACATGAAGACGATACAATGCTTCGAAAACTCGTGGATTCCTCGAAAACGTCACATTTTAGTACATTTTTCACCTACAAATGACGTCACAACCCCCCACTCATGATCTTTGACGCGTCTTATCTTCGTCAATTTTTATTAATTTGACAAAACAAAAAACACGTATCCAATATTTTTCGATAATCTAACTGACGGACTTATTAAAATCATATTTTTTTGACCCAGTCCGGTCCCCTATACCATCCTTTTGTCTCGTCCACATTCATACATCTGCTCATACACGTACGCCAGTTGTGAGTACTACGCACCTGTCCTTTCTGAAGATATTCGCCAATAGAGCCAATGTTTTTTTTTCTAGGGCGTCCTCTCCCAGCGCGGATGGTGCCACTCTCATCTGCCTCCTGCATAAAAAACATATTTAAATAAATAAGTAAACAAACCTAACTCCTAAACGGCTGGACCGATTTTGATGAAAAATTTTGTATTTGTTCAATTGGATTTGAGAATGGTTTAGATTTACAATTGGACCAGGTAGGTGGCGCTGCTGTCCAGGTAGGACGACGTCGGTCAGGTCCGGTACTTAAATCTATACAGGGTGTAAATTAACCCTTCACACTTACGTCAAACAAGCAATCTGTACATCAAACCAAGTACCCCTACGCAACAATATTTGCTGGAAAACGACTTTTTTTTTGGGGGTCAAATCTCACATTTTACGGTAAAACTCAATGTAGCACTCTTAAAACATTGTGCTAGTGGATGCTTTGAATAGTAAAAGGGTCATGGAGGTAATTTATGTAAAGTAATAACCTGAAAAACTAGTATTTACAAAAACAGCTGTGCAAAATTTGGAACTTAGACCCCCAATATCTCCGTAACTAGGGAGTTCCCAGGTATGGTCTAGAACAAAAAAAATATCGCAGTGGTGGGGAGAACAAGTGCCTTTCGTTTGCGTAAACGGTACTTTTACACCCGTTATACATAAGTAAATTGAAGTCTCTGCTTGTAAAACTTCCCAAAATAAACGCTTTTTACTGAATGCATAATTGGCTATTTAACTACTGATTAAATTCCACGAAAATGTAATATTATTTCAAAGAACTAATAGCCTTAGAGCACCCGACAGCCAGACCTTCGATAAAAGCTGAAAATTGGTCTGTGCATGTCCCTTAAACAGGTAAGAACGACCACCGACTAAAGAGTTTGGGATGTGGTTACTTTGGCAGTTAAAAGGTAGTAAAGGTGTATAAAATAGTACCTTACTTTCGTTAAAGTATAAAGCTCAATTTTTTTTAATTTTCTTCAGCATAACTTAAGAAACCACGTCATCCATTGCCGGACACTTCTGACAGTTTCAACCCTCAGCCAGACACATTTTACCCCTATACGTAAGTTTCTATCTGGGCGTGTCGACAGCGCCTCAAAGAGATATATCAGCAACATGGAAGGAGCCGCAAGGGCCGACGCCCGTCTGGGCCGCGGGTTGTTCAAAAGAGAATGGCGGCCTCGACACAAAGGGCTAAGAAGGCACTGAAAAATTCAATTTTAAAAATAATATCAAATCAGAGTGTACATTACAGAGAAAACTGCGTAATGACTGTTTGGGGATAAAATAACATCTGCCTGCCTTTAATATTCCCACTGCTGGGACCCAGGCCTCCTCTCTATATGAGGGAATGGGCTATAATCCTCCACGCGGGCCCAGTGCGGGCTGGTAGATGTCACATACCTTTGAATTTTTGGTTCTAGGATATGCCGGTTTTCTCACGATGTTTACCTTCACCGTTTTTGAGAACAGTGGTGTTGGAATAAATTACACAAAGTAATGCGCCTGCCTGGGTTCGAACCCACGACTTATTGCTCATAAGTCGGGGCCGCCACCACTGGGCCAACGCTGCTCTGCTGCTATTACTATCATTATTTTCAGTCCAAAGAGGCGAAGCTGTCCTTCGACTTTTTCATTTATCTCAACCAAGGTTGGAAAACGGTGAAGGTAAACATCGTGAGGAAACCAGCATAATTATCCTAGAACCGAATTCAAAGACATGTGTCATCTACCAGCCCACACTGGGCCTGCGGGCGGGTTTATAGCCCATTCTCTCATATAGAGAGGAGACCTGGGTCCCAGCAGTGGAGAACATTATATGCTGATGATGAATATCAGGCAGATGTTATGTCATCCCCAAACGGTCATTTGGGCCTTTTCTACCTACGCAATATTCTCGGTAATGTACACTCTGATTTGATATTTAACATATTTTTAAAATGAATAATTTTAAAGTTTTGTGATAGAGTATCAAATAAATAATTAATTAATAACAATATTGCATTATCAATTAATAAAATAGATTATCAAAAACAAATGAAAAGATGATTTAAAAAAAATTATGGCAAATCGCATAGGTACCTTAGTACCTTTAAATATAGTTTGAATACTGAAGTAGTAGAATATATTCGTATTGCAGTGCTAAAACGTTCACTAATGAATATAATTTAAAAAGTTCTTATTGAGAATTATTCCTTAAAACACTATCTATAAAATTGGTCTGATGATATCATTTTATCATAATTATCTCATACCATGGGACGTCCGGCCGCGCGATAGTCAGCGCCTAGATACTGATTAAAAGTGTAATTGCAAAAACTCACCCACATTATAAGATATCAAAAAATAGCTGTATAAAGCTAACATTATAGGGAAATGATCTATCTATATAATATACTATACTGACTCTTAATGTAAATTGCACACAAAAAAATCATATAGCCTATAATGTCCCAGTTAAACTAAATGTCCCCACTGCAGGGACTCAAGCCTCCTCTCTAGGAGAGGGATGGGCCCATCCACCACGCGGGCCCAGTGCAGATTGGTAGATGTCACATATCTTCGAATTTTTGGTTCTACGATATGCCATTATGTTTCTTCACAACATTTTCCTTCACCGTGTTAAAACCATATACATATGCATCAGTTTTATACATGATGCGTTAGTAATTTTTCCTAAAAGCGATGGACAAACATCTTTTGATAGAAAACTTGTCCAATTTAACTGTAAAATGATGTTGCTTTATAAACAACTTAAACTCCGAAACTTTCAATGGGAAAGTTTAGTTTAACTGGGCTTTTATCCACACTTACTGCCGCACTCAGAGAGCTTTAATGATTACTTAGGCCATCACTTAGTAACGGTTTTGACAGTTATCTCATACAAAAATATGTCAAACCTTTACTAAGTGAAGGCTTAAGTAATCATTAAATATCTCTCTGAGTACGGCAGTTAGCCTCTTGGTTGGGGCATTGTGCAATGGGCAAGTAGATACACATTTGCTAGAAAGCTGTAGTGGAGAGGTTTGCTTCGTAATTGATTTGGATATAATGTATACCTGGGCTGCTTGGTAACTTTTCGATAGTTTTTGTTCTTCATCGAGTGAACCTGAAAAATAAAATTATTTTAAGTAATTATGAGTAAAATAATTTAATTATTACTTATAAAGATCACACATATATTGAGAAATTAAATTAGTTCTACGGTTTGCCTTACATCTAACTCTCTTCTTTTGAAAAAAAATGTTGCCCCACTCTAGGAATTTCTCCTGTATCATGGGTGCATTTGGAGTATTTGTGTATGTGAGTTTAACTCACATACACAAATAAATATAATAATCTGAAGGTCAAGGTAAACATAATAATATACATAATCTAATCTTTATATCTTAATCTGTAGGCCATACAAATATTTGATCCGTGTGGGGATCGAACCCAAGACACGCAGAGCAGCAGTCCATTGCTTGAGCCACTGCACCAACCGTGCCATCCTCTGGATTTAAACTACATAAAGACACTCAAGACTATGAAAAATAGGTTGAAAAGGTTAATAATGGTACAGGATTATACACTAGGTGTTGCAGCGGCTTCCCCCGCTATAACTCGGAAATTATCCCACGGGAAGATAAAATCAGGATCCTAGGTGTTAATCCAGGTTGTTAACTATCTGTGTTCCAAATTTTATACAAATCCGTTCAGTAGTTTTTGTGTGACAGAGTAACAAATATACACACTCACAAACTTTCGCCTTAAGTGTCAAGTGTGATGTAATTTTTATGAATATTATTAAATACCAACCTTCATCTTGACCTAGAACATCTATGTTCAAATTTTCGTGTTGAAATGTAACTGTAATCTCTTCTGCACGTTCGTTTTTTAATGCTTGTTTTAGTTTTTTTGTAGTGACTGGTCGACGTACACCAGCAGAAGTTCCGGTAGCAGTTCTCTTAGGTGGGCTAGCAAACTTTGAGGGTAAACAACCAGGTCTCATCCTTATTCGAGGTACTACACCCATTGTTGTATATTGTACATAATTTTCCATATCATTTTGAAGCTGAAATTAGATTTAAATTAAACAATTAGTTATCTAAAAATAAAAGTGGCCCAGTAAGCGAACAATAACAAACAAGTAATCATCAATTTCGTCAATTTTGGAATATTAACAATGAGATTATCTTCATTATGTTAGCCGAAAGACGTCCACTGTCGGACATAGCCTCCCTCAAGTGTCGCCACATTGACCGGATTGTTATTATATGATTAGGCATTATTTTGGAACTTAATCAAATACAATGATTTAATTTTGGTATTTATGGTTTATTACAACTTACATCAAAGTGATCTTCACAAAAATAACAGCTACTTTTTAATGACATCGATGATGGATGTCTTTTAGCCAAAGTTAACCATTTTCTCCTTATTTGTGCACATTTTGGAACGGTTATAAAAAGTTTTTCTGGCGTTCGGATTGACGTACTTTTGCACGTCGGCACTGCACAACATTTGTAAAACGACATATTCATTTTTAGAGCTATTTAAAGTATTCTCCCAAATCCCAAGAACACGATCAAGATGAGATCAGTGAAATTTGACAGCACGCAAAGGTAAGCTTGTTTACAGGCTCGTGACGTACTGACAGTCATTTGACAGTTTAGAGCGTTTTAGCGGCAGTGTTGCCAACTATTAAAAATGTTTCCGAAATAAACTTCTAAAATCGCTACAATTACTTGAACATGGGGGATGTTTATTAAACAAATAACATCAATTAACAAAAAGGGAAACAGTTAATAATATTCTTTATTTTTACATGTGAAAATGATATATTGTGTCACACCTGAACCGATTTTTTTTCTCCCTTTGGCATTGTATACGTAGAAGTAACAATCAGATATCGAGCAGTTTTTATTGGTCTTACAAAATATTGTAATTGTTTTCTTTTAAATAATGTAAATGAAAACAAACAATTATTTGAAGCTAACAATCACATTTATTATAAAATCAGCGGTCAGCTGTTACAAGTTTAGGGAATTTTCATGATTAAAAAAATATGATTCTGTTTAGTTAGTCTGTCTCATGCTCATTGTGTCATGACGTCAGGTCTCATTTACGGACAAGCGGGGGCCGGGTGTCGCGCGGCGCGTCCCGTGACGGGACGCGCCGCGCGACACCCGGCAAACAGAAAAACGAACGACGGGACTCCCGTCGTTCGTTTTTCTGTTTACGGAGGAGAGACGCGTGCAGCGGCAGATATCATCGCACGCGCAAGCTTATTCAATAATACACACATCAAAAGTGTCTAGGGATCAACATATATTTTTGCAATAACTTTTCTCCTGATTGATATTAATTAAAATTTTCTATAAGGATTCATCAAATAAAGTGTTTTCGTTTGTCACAGTAACGATAAACCAAGTCACCTTTGCATTAATAAAGAAATTTGCCATTTTCCTAATAAAGGGATTTTTGACATTTGAACCACTAACATTAAAGTTCGAAAAAAAGACTGAAATAACAGTTTTCTTTAAAATTTTATTGGGTAACTTAAACAATTAATAATCCGTGTTTCTACCGCGAACACTAACAACACAAGAACATCGGTTTGGCATACTCAAAATGAGTTCATCCAAATCACGCTGTGGAATGGCCGCCCATGTTCGTTGCAACAACAAAAAAAGGTCTTCTTGCGACTGGATACCCTCCATATTCGGCAGAGCTCTTCTCTGTAGCATATCCCATGCATGCTCAATCGGGTTCAAGTCTGGCGACTGAGCAGGCCAGGGCAGGACATTGATGTTAGCTGCGGCGAGAGTCTGTCTTACAACTCTTGCGGTGTGCGGTCGTGCATTATCATGCATTAACTGAAATAAGGGACCGATTTGCACTTGTAGAGGAACGATGACGTCTGATACAATCGTCTCAGCATAAATTTGAGCGTTGAGGTTGCCTCTGATCCAAATCAACTCAGTTCTTCCGCCGATCCAAATACCCGCCCATACCATGATGGTTCCACCACTATAAGGATGGACTTCCTGGCAGGATTTTAATCGCTGTTGGCGTCCAGGGGTTCTCCAGTGTCGTATACGTCTTGTATCCGGTCTCATACCAAAACGAGACTCATCAGAAAAGCACACGAAACGCCATTGTTCTTCTGCCCAATTTCTGTGTTCAAGAGCCCATTGATATCGAATCCTACGATTGTGCATTGCTATAGGTGGTACCCGTAGCGGTCTTCGGGAATGAAGGTTCACTTCATGCAAGCGGTTTCTGACTGTTTGGTCGCTAATTAAGTTCCCTGAAGAGTGATGAAGCCTCACGGCTAACATCATGGCGGTTATTGTTGGAGCTCTTCGAGTTAAGATTTGAATGTATCGGACTTGTCTCCGTGTGGTGCAGCGATACCGTCCTCCATGGCGCTCAGCCACGGTACCAGTGCTTCGGTAACGTGTCCAAAGTCGACTGATAACACTCTGACTTGTATTCAGAGCTAAAGCCACAGTACGTTGCCGGGAACCAGCTTCTATCATTCCCACGGCTCTGAGCATTTCTTCCCTGCTTAAATGACGTCGCCGCTCCATAATAACGTTGGTTTTAATCAGTAGTAGGGAAACAGTAGCACTAATAATGTCTTCAATGCGTTGTATGTTTTTATAGGGAAAATATTGACAGCTGATTTTCATCTTTTACTCGAATTTGATTCACAGTTCCTGATTCAAATTATGAAATGCACCAAAAAGGATCCATATAAATTTATAAAATCATAAATTTATTACAAAGCCACATCTCAATCTCAAGAAATCCGCATAAAAATGCTTGATCCCTAGACACTTTTGATGTGTGTATATGAAATTGTTCTATATGGACACGGGGCGGGGGACGCGTGGCTGTGCCCGCCGTGGCGCCCGCGGCGACTCTTCAAACGGGTGTCAAAACTAGCAAAGCACGCGGCGTTCTTAATCAAATCGACTAGTTTTATTACCCGACTACAAAAGCCAAAGGAGGGTTATGATTTTGACTTGCTATGAATGTATGTGAGTGTATTCATCTGTTCCCTCATAGCTCCTAATCTACATACCGGAACTCGACATTATGAGGTATCATTAGAACCGTCTTAATTGTTCTGTGAACATATGCTATGTGACGTGTCACAAAAAATCGATATGGCGCCCTCTAGCGAACAAAACGTAATGTGTGCAATGCGTCGTTTCGGGGGTTGCTGCGTTGGGTTGCGCGGCGCCGGATGTTACCGGCGGCGAGTGCTGTGGGTGCGGGGGCGCGCGGCGGCGCGTGCCTTGGTGGCGGGTGCGCGGGGCTCCGGGTCGCGGGGCGGCGGTTGCGCGTTGCGGCGTGCATTCGTTGTTCCGTGATTCGAGGTCTCGTGCATTCGTTGTTGCGGTGTGCGTCGCTGCGTGCTTTTTTGCTTGCAGTGTTCGTCGTTACGGGCATTCGGCGGCGTGTGGTTCGGCGTGGTGGCTTTCGGAATGACGTATTGCACTCGTAGTTTTTCGTACTTTTGTTTTATGAATTGTTCTTATGGCATTCAAAAGTGCCAGTAATGGTTTAATTGAAATAAATGCTTTGAGTTTGAGTTTGAGATTGTGTTAAAAATAAAAATGGAGATAAATACGCCGTGTTTGGTGTCATTTGAAAGGGCTACATTTGTACATTTCCAAAATATTGCTCAAATTTAAAGTGACGCCCTCTAGGGGACAAAAAGTCGAGTGTTAAAAAATTATATTTAACACCAAAAATAGTCTAAATAAATAAAAATTAAAAACTAAAACTCGACAAAGACAAAAATAAACGTCGCTGAAAAAGTATAAAACAAGATTTTCAGGATGCTGAAAAAGAAAAGCCGCATTCACACGTTTATAGGTACCAAGTTGGTACCTATAAACGTGTGAATGCGGCTTGTTTAGGTTGGTACTACCAACCTAAACAATTCGCGCTACGCCCCGCGTCTCCGTAAACAAGCCCTAAGATTATCGAATCATACCTTATTGTTAACCCAAACGATTTTATAAGATTAAAAGAGTAACCTTTGGAGTTTCTTGCCGGTCCTCCTCCTTAGAAATCTACCAATGCACCGAACCGTGCCCCTTTTTATCGACGTTTTATAAGTGCCCATGTAGGCCTATGTGAAATAAAAATATTTTGATTTTGAAAAATATTCGATACGTGTTGTTTTGTTTTATCATATTATTATAAAAAAAATACGAAGATAAAACACGTCAAAGATGGGCTTGAGACGTCACTACGTGGTAAAAAATATAGTGCGATGTGACGTCACACGAGTTTTCAAAACACTGTATCGTCTTCATTTTTTATTTCCGTGAAAAAAGAAAAAATTAGTAAGTATGTGTCCAATATTTTTTGGATATCTATCTGGCGGACTAATAAGTTTTTTTTTCTCAAGTACTAGTGCATCAGCACCATCTAGTAACCATCTATGACCGTAGTATAATTCCATAAAGGGTGTAAAAGTACCCTTAACGCAAACGAAAGGCACTTGTTCTCCCCACCACTGCGATTTTTTTTTTGTTCTAGACCATACCTGGGAACCCCCTAGTTACGAAAAATAAATCGAATCTATACTTATTTCGATTTTTGTTTTTATTAGTCTTTTTCCTTCTGGCCTTTGTTAATTTGATGATATCAAAAAAAAATCATGCAGCAAGGGGTTAATAACTTCTAGTTACAATGTACAATTGATCGACGATTACAAGACTTTGTTTACACTACAACTAAAAAAAAAGATTGAGAACCTCCTCCTTTTTGAAATCGGTTAAAAAGGACTAATAAAATTAAGGATAGCTGAAATAGGGAAACAGACTGCGGACAGTTTTACTTCTGGAAGATATACAGTATGTTAACTAACAGAGGGCGTTCCCGTCAACCAAGCATTCTGTACATCAAACTAAGTACCCCTACTCAAAATTTTTTGCAGGGAAACAACTTTTTTTTTTTGGTGTCAAAAATCACATTTTACGGTAAAACTCAAAGTACCACTCTTAAAACATTGTGCTAGTGGATGCTTTAAATAATTAATGGGTCATGGAGGTAATTTAAGTAACGTTATAGCCTGAAAACTAGAATTTACGAAAACAGCTGTGAAAAATTTGGAACTTTGACCCCCAATATCTCCGTAACTAAGGGGTTTCCAGGTTCGTAATTTTTTTTTTAGCATGTATGGATGCTACTCTGTTAGTTAACATACTGTATTACATACTTGTAAAGATTTATTCTCTTGTCTTGGATTGGTGGCAGGTGCTCCTTGCTCTTCATGGATTGAATGCTGCAGAACTGGAAATGAAAATAATACTTATCACACATTTTTATCAACTCATCTGCTAAACGCCCTGATTGCTCAGGAATCGGATCTAGATCAGTTTATGAGTAGCAGTAAAGCTATGGTTAATTATTGCATACGATTTTTAAGTTAGTGTGTGTGATGTTGACTTGCTGCACGCGTTGGTGCAAACTGTAAGTGTAGCAAGTACCTGCTTAAATAAATAATAACTCTCTGATCGTATTCGCTACGTATCTCTTGCGCTGATATTGTAGGGAATTAACGGTGAAGGTTATTTGCTCAGGGTATGGCCTTAAGGTGAATGCTTCAAGGTAACCCGCGAAATTTGTTTTTTTTTTTGTTGTTTGCTATTTTCCTAGGTGTGACTATCTGATGAAAATGAACTGATGTGGTTGTATTGGTGATTTTAATCATTAATACTAAGTAAAGTCACATTTGTTACGGTCGCGAATCTTACTATATTTAACATAATATACAAGGTGTTGATTTGCATCCTCGTCAAATTTCAGGAGGTTGTCATAAAAGACATAAATAATCAATTGAAGTACGGTAGCGGGTAATAACTAATAAGCGCTGCTTTTTTTTTGTTGTTGAAATTTAACAGTATTTCAGAATTAAACCCTTAATTCAATACAAATAAAACAGAATCACCCGACTGCGCACACAGCTACAAATGCTACAATGCAGCTGAGCTGTGTGCGTGTGTGTCGACGTCTGTACCTACGAAATGCAAGCCGCGTGCGCTCGAGCGCGACCGAGCCATGACCGGTAGCAATCATTTTACCTAATTTTATTTCGAAAACCACCTACATTATTGTCATAAATTTCGCTTAATAACTAACTCATTTTTGAGCATCATTGGAATACGGATTAATCTTACTAATGACAGTAATACTAGTCGCCAAAGAAAAGTTCACTGACCTGATATCAGATGATTAATAAAATGTTAGTTTTGCTTTATCCTTCAACCTAAAGTTTTCGTAGTGATTTTGTTTTTATTTGTGGATTAACTCATTTTTGAGCATCATTGGAATACGGAAATCTTAGGTACTAATGACAGTAATACTAGTGCGCCAAAGAAAAGTTCACTGACCTGATATCAGATGATTAATAAAATGTTAGTTTTGCTTTATTCTTCAACCTAAAGTTTTCGTAGTGATTTTGTTTTTATTTGTGGATTAAATTGGTTGATTTGAAATTTTCCTTCCTACATAACGGGCTTAGGACCGGCAATAATACCTACCTTAGTTGGTGTACCGATCCACTAAGTCTAAAAATGTTTTCTACGTTTGATGGAAATGGAAAGACGTGCTAATTAAGTGTATGTACCTACGTGGTGATACTTTCGACTCTTAGGTATTATTGGCGTAGTTAAAAATTTGAAATCAACTTATTTACACTAATAAAATTGATTAAGCTAACAACGTATTAACAAAATGTACAAATAAATAAATTACCTACTTAACTTACCCGGAGGTATTGTTCAAAGTGGCCACCATCACACTCCTCGCACAATCGAGCACGACGTAGCTGGTTTTCCTTCAACTTACGTAACACTAACACATTCGTTTTTAAAGTGTCGAAAGCACTAATGATCCTTGCACGTAATTCTGTTACACTTGTCACTTCCTCCGTGTAAACTAACCTTTTAACGTCTCCCCACAAATAAAAGTCTAGAGGCGTTAAGTCCGGAGAGCGCGGAGGCCAGGCCACAGGTCCTCCGCGACCGATCCAGTGGTCACCAAACCTTTCGGTCAAGTACTCGCGTACTTGCCGACCATAGTGAGGGGGAGCACCGTCCTGCTGGTAGTAGAGGTTGCGATGGAGTGCCAGGGGAACATCCTCCAACATATCCTCGACAACGTGACGCAACAGCTCCAGGTATGTGGCACTGTTAAGGTACCCATCAATGAAGTAGGGTCCAAGCACATGTTCCCCTATTATGCCAGCCCACACATTCAGTCCAAACCGCACTTGGAACGCATGCCGTTTGGTTACGTGCGGGTTATGGTCGCGGTGAGCCCACCAATGTTCGTTATGAACATTGTAGACGCCAAATCGAGTAAATAAACACTCGTCCGTCCACAGGATGTTGGCGTCTTGGTGTTCCAGCAACCAGCGACAAAATGTAATCCGCACGGCATTAATCACCTGGGTGAATGTCTTGTGCCTTGCGGTAGTGGAACGGGTGTTGCAGTTCACGCTTCAGTAGGCGCCACACTGTGGTGTGGTGCACTCCAAAGTGTTGACCAGCCTCCCGCGTGCTTGCCCGTGGGTCTCGATGGAAGTACTCCAGGATATCTTCTTGCAAGGCGACAGGCAGGCCTACGCTGCCGCGAGCTTGAGCATGCCGGGGAACGTCAAACTGCCGATGATCCCGCAGTCTTTGCGTAGCAGCCAGCATGACGCTCTGTGATGGGGGTTGACGATCGGGAAACATTTCGGTGAACATTTGGATGGCTCGACGTAGGCTGTCTCCACTGATGGCATACAGACGGACCATCTCCACCAACTCGACATTTGAATAGTTGTCCGTCATCTTGCACTTTGTACCTACGTCTCAACGATGTACCGAGAAGCGAAATTCGCAAAGAACCCGCACGCTTCGGCGACATCAAACACACTGTTAGTTCCAGAGCCGCGGGGGCGTGGCTAGGAGCGTGCGCGCACCGTGATTGGGGTAGGATTGATTACCTACGAATTTATTGAATGAACGTTGCGTATGCGTTGTGTATGTATTGTTTGCTTTTGTTTGTGTGTAAAAGCGCGGTTATAGGGCTAGTAACAGACAGGCCGCGTTTAAATACGGCTGGTTTACACTTACGGATTTCCGCAAATAAGAAATTTTTTTTTTTAAATTTTATTGTTGATTTGGGTCGAGAATCATTAGCATAATTACGTCCTTGAATTTGACTAGGATGCAAATCAACACCTTGTATACAACCTGACACTGACTGGTATATTGCAAAAAATGTAATTTACGCGTATTTCGCGGGCTAACTTGGAGCATCAACCTTAAGGGTTCCGTACCATCGTAGAAGGGGACTCCGTTTTATTTATTTTTATTATTTGTTTCTATAGCAGCTACAGAAGTACATCATCTGTAAAAAAATCAACTGTATAACTATCATGACATGTTATGATCAGACTGATGACACAGACAGACAGACAGACGGACTATGGAACCTTCGTAATCTAGTTTTTACCCATTGAGGACGGAACTCTAACAAGAAACGAGTAGATAAGTACCTGGACTTTCTGATGAAGTATTTGTGAGTTCGAGTTCTATATACTTTGTCTCATTTATTGATTCTTTTTCAGCTTCTTCTATTAGCATTTTTTTTTGTTTTTTGACGGCAATTGGACGTTTTGTGGTATTTGAAGGCGCTTCTTTTCTGTCTGATTGGCATTCAAATTTTGTAGGAATACACCCCGACTTCATCCGAACTTGTGAAACTGTTCCCATTATATGATATTGCATATAATTTTCCATATCGTTTGGTAACTGGAAATAAGAATAACTTCTGGTAATAGTGGTTTTGTGTCTACTACAAATATCAGTAGGTACTAATATAATTATGTTTGTTAGTCTGTAGAGGTACGGTACACCGGGGGGTCACTCCGTTGCCACGGCAAATTGCTGCGCAGCGGACAGACCTCCGGTGCGGTGATGCTAGCGAAGGAGGTGGCGGAACTCGAGAGGGAGAGAACCTGTCGTCCCAGCCGCCGCGGGAGGCGCTCCGGGCGTCGGGGACCACGTGATGGCTTCCTGCCACCGTAGACGCGGGCCTGTGGACGGTGAGTGATGGGCTAGCTCCGTCCGTCTTATGACGACGACAGGCTGTGTCGACGGCGCGTTCGTGTTCCACGCGCGCCTCAAAGAGATGTCAGCAACATGGGAGGGTAAGGGCCGACGCCCGTCGGGGCTGCGGAATGTTGTAAGAGATACCGCGGCCTCGACATAAAGGGCCAAGAAGGAACATGGGTGGTTTTTAATCAGAAGAAGCCTGACACTCCCTTTCGCTCTGCCCAAGAGCGGAAGGGGTTATTTGATGATATTCCACCCGCCAAAAAAAAAGAGGTACGGTAGGTACTGTTTGTGAGGTTGTAGACGGTAACGTCTGGGTCTGAGACGATTATGTATTTTTTTTACCAATAGAGAGTACTTAGTGATGTTCAATTCAGCTATAAAATCAAATAAATGTCAATTTGTTTTCTAATAAACTTGTAATGCAGTGTTGTCTATTATTGTAAATTTAATTTAATACTAACATTAGGCTAAGTTATTTTTTATTATCACTAACCAAATTTGGATTGAATTCTGAAATAAATTATTTGAATTTGAATTTGATTTGTCCTGTCCTGTGTAAAACCAATAAAAACATTTTCTTTCTTCTTCTTCCTTCTACATTGTATAAAGCAAAAACGTGTTATCGATTATTGGATATATTTTATTAACGTGTTATTCGTTATCATTTTATCGGTTATCTTGTTTCCCAGACAGAAATTTCAAAGAATTTCGTTGCTTAGAATATGTTTCATATTATATTTGGTTCTTGTATTTTTGGTTCGAAAATTATTTTTTCAAATACTGTTTATTTAAATAAAACATATTTTGCATAAAAACAATTCAATGAATTTTATAATCTCATTTTTTTATTTCACAAACTTATCAAACCGTGGAATTATTTTTTAACGAATTTGTTTGTTCGGTGTTTTTTTCCATGGTATTTATTTCAACGATAATGTAATTATAGACGGTATACTATTCATAATTTTAAAATAAATATGAGTAAGCAGGTACATATTATAACGTCGAACTATGATACTCGTACGTTCCCGATCTACGGCACTCCAACAAAATAGGTTAGGTTAGAACTGTGAGCAGCTACGCGCGAGCCGAGCGTGCTGTGCCGCGGAAGCGGCTGGCGAGCACTAGATCGAAATTTGCCGCAGTATTACGCTGATATGATTTGAAATGTTTAGAAACTGTCACACGATAAAATATTATTCTTGGTAAACAGTTTTATGTTAAACTAGCTGTTGCCAGCGGCTTCACCCACTACATCTCGAAAATTATCCCACGGGAAAATAAAATCGGGATAAAAACTATCCTATGTGTTAATCCAGGTTATAAACTGTCTGTGTACCAAATTTTGTCAAAATCCGTTCAGTAGTTTTTACGTGAAGAAGTAACAAACATACACACAAACTTTCGCCTTTAGAATATTAGTGTGAAGTGTGATTACTTTAGTATATTCGATTTGTTATTCTATGACATGAAAATTCTAAATGCGTGCGTATGGTTGAGCATTCATTCAGTGTTTACAAATCACACCGCAGACGAGGCTAGTCCATGGCCGATGAGGTACGTTTTTTCGTAGTGGTCGTCCTTCATTTAATAATGGCAGACGTATGATGTATATATGTATATATGTACGTATGATCGCGACTTTTTAACTGATTTTTAAAGTCTATGTAAATCTCTGTGGATTAAAGAAATAGTTACTGGGAAACATTGTTTACACGTCGACAATTTCAACAAACATGAGGCCTACGCGTTCTTAACTGAGCGTAACTGGTAACGCCGTCCGTGTCCAGTTTTATCGTGCGAGAAGCTCGCGCAGGCCGGGGTGTCTATGGTGAAGCATGAGCGTGTGGTAGGCCCATACCACGACTGCGCCATGTTTTGAGGTTAGGTTACAATAATTTGTTTTTCTCAAGAACGGTGCGTCGGCTTTACGCGGGAAAGTATTAGGGACAGGGGGCACCCCACTCTCTTCCTTTTCCTGCCAAACGATACTAATCTTTCACCCGCATTGCGTTTTAGCGCTATTCTAACCACAAAGCTGAGAGTGTGGATGGTACTGGGGGGTAGACTCCCTTACCCCTATCCCCTCACTCCTCTACGCCTCATAAATCCTAATAAACCATTGGATACTTACATCAAAATGATCTTCACAAAAATAAATTGGTGAAGTTACAGACATTCCATCACAGTTTCTTCTTGCTAAGTTCAACCATATTTTTCGTGTGTCGGCTTTCCGTGGTACATCAATGAATAATTTACGTGTCGATGAGGATGTATTCTTACATTTAGGGACTACACACCAACGATATGATTTTCTTTCCATGTCAACGAATAAATAATTTACGCAGACTTCGACCACTTGCAGTTGTTTCGTTTACTCACAAATGACGTCACGCACTTTTTTTTTTAATAATATTTATTCATGACCATAGATACAAGTCTTTCAGTCGAAAACATAAATGGGTCTTAGCTTAAAACGTCACGCACTCCCAGAACAGTGCTGCCAACTCTCAAAAACATTTCTCTAAAGCTTATGTTAAAATCACAACAATTAATTGAACTTTTTTTTAACATTGATATAAAAAGTTTGATTTTATTTTTTTAGGCAGATTTAGTTACTTTGGGGATTTTATTGTACTTTTTTTATCATAAAATATTTAGAGGGAAAACCCCAAGTTGGTAATATTGTCTCCGATGACAATGAGCTACCGTGTTAGAACGTGCCGTTTGCGCGACCTCTATAGGCGGCGCGCGGCGTCATACTAGGGTATTTTACACCATGTAATAAAAAATTTAATAATGCATGTATGTGATAAATTTCGTAAAAAGTAAACGAGAAACGTCAATATTTATTTATAAAAATACCATTTAGATTTTTTATTTCAATTTAATAAACCGTAATTTATAATCTGTTCTTGAACTGTATAAAAAGCCATTCGCCATATTGGATTCTCAGACCAACTAGATACGTTTTATTTGGTCTGAGATTGGATTACGACATGACGTCACAAAGATATGTAAACAAGCCATTTAGAATAATTAAAACTGCTATGTAAGTACCTATCGAATAAAAGTTTGTTTATTAATATGTACAATAACAATACACAACACGATAATACCGTGTGTTTATTATTACAATTCAACATAACCTATTTTTTGTTATCAGGTCCGGAAGGGAATCTTACGGGGACGATGCAGTGGGATATATATATTTATTCGATGGTTAATTTATCATTTAAAACGCATAGGTACTTACATCAAAGTGATCTTCACAGAAATACAGTTTAGTCTTTGTGGACAATGATCTTGGATCTCTTCTTGCCAATTTCAACCAAGTGTTTCTCATTTTGATATCCCATGGCAGTTGAATCCACAATTTTTGTGGCGTTTTCACACTAGTATTCTTGCATTCAGGCACAAGACACCAATGATATATATTTGAACTCATTATTTAAAAAAATATTTTACTTTGCCTTTCACAGTCGTATTGTTTGCTGTCGCGATGGCGTCACGTACGAGCCGAAACAGTATGGCGGCTAGCGTTTCTGCGCGAATATTCAAAATCATGAATAAAATTAAGTTTTTTAGGCATTTTTCGATAATATAAAATTAAAATTCTATTGGTTCATTACAACCTCAGGATTGATATAAAACAGTTTAAAAAAGAGTGAAATAGCCTATTGGCAACTGTTGGCAGCGGTCGTACGTACGATCAAACGATGCTGGTTTCTTTAGTGTGTCTTACTAGAGCTTGCAAGTGATCGTGCGATCACAGTGAAATGCTTAAAACGATCGTACGATCGTGCGATCGTCCAATCAAAGCTATAACTCGCTTTTGATTGGTCACGCGACATCGTGCGAGCAGAACGCGAGGGGCGGGGGATGGCACAGGTTAGTCGAGATGAGAGAGAACGCATCGTTCGGTCGTACGACCGATCGTTGCCAGTTAGGACACCACTTGGACCATCGTACGATCATTTTCATCGCACGACGATGACCGCATCGTTTGATGGTACGACCGTTGCCAATAGGCGTGACGACATAGTCAAAGAATCAATGATTTAATGATATTAGGGTAAATTACATACGAGAAGGATTTAAAACACTGATTTAGTTTTACTTAAAAAATCAAGATTAGTAAGATTTTTAATAAAAAGATTAAAATACTGATATCGGCCATTTTGATTGAAACACCAATCATAGCGCACTACGTCACGCCAATGTAAACATCACTAGCTGTCACTACACTAGCTCACTGTGTTGTTTTGTTGCCGATTACGCATTTGGATATTTTTTTTGTTACTACAATACTTTGTGAACATCTTTAGCAATGGAATCAGGCTTTGTAAAAGCAAACAGTTCAAATTTGCCCAGGATAGATTTACTGATGTTGGGCGATTTCCTTGGGTCAAATAAAGAATTTTGCTCGTCCGAGTTCCGAAATGTGAAAACCTCCCTGTAAGTAAATTTTGTAAGTATCAAACACTATAAAAATACAACAAACTCGTTTTGAGCTTGTAGGAGTTATGATAGAAGTGTTAACAAAGACCAAAACAAACATTACCGCAATAAATTTGTTATTCCATAGTAACTTAGATATTTCAACTATTTCACGTCAAATAAACATTTTATATTTAAAACCTATCAATCTATCAATTATCTTAACTTTAATACTTACATCAAAGTGGTCTTCACAGAAATAAATTGGCGAATTCACGGCTACGTCCTTCGGGTTTCGCCGTGCTAGCGTTAACCATTTATCTCTTAATATTTTCTTGTTTGGGACATATACAAACACCTTGTTGGGTGTTGCTATTGATGTGTTTTTACACTGAGGCACCGCACACCACTTATAAACTTTGTTATTCATTTTTAACACACGAATTATGGTAATGTTTGTTTTAGTTTCCTCTAGCTGCGCTTTGACATTTCCATGTTTACGTATGCGTGACGTCAGACCCGACGCCATGACACTGCGAGCTGTTTTTGCGCTCTATTTTTTTTTTTTTTCAAAAATGGCTTTTAACTTCGTTAAACTTTACTTTATTACTGAAATAAAGGTTTTTTCGTAAATAAAAAAGATGTACCCACATTACGGAAGGGGATTTCAAAATCTTTCGTCATGCCTATTAGGACGCCGCATTACAAATGTGTAAGTACCTATACACAAAAAGCTTTCTTTAAATAAAGTGATATTCTGATTGAATAAGTTTCTGTTCCAATCCAATTGTAATGAAACGTCACTTCTAAGGTACATTTGAATGCAGTACTAACCTAAAAAAGTAACATTCCAACATTCCTAGTTCTACCTACTTCAGATTTAGAAATAGTTTGGTACATACGTACATCAAAATGATCTTCACAAAAGTACATTCTTGTACCTTTAGATAAAGTATGAGGATCAATTCTCCTTGCAAGGGTGAGCCACTTTAGTCGTATTTTTACACTGTTTGGCACATAAATAAATAATTTGTTAGGCGTTTTTGTAGTTGTGCTTTTACACTGTGGCACTATACAGTATTTATAATACGAGTCATTCATTTTCAATTATATTATAGCGAACAAAACTAATAACTTCCTTCACTCTGTTTGTTTAGGCACGGCGTGACGTCATGACGTTATTCGCTTTGCCATGGCTGTCTTCATGCATTTTCGCGGTAAAATCGGCATATAAAAATGCATTTTTTTTTCAGTGGATGATCGTATAATAAATGTCCTGTTTCATTATTTAATTGAAGTAAAACAAAATATAAATAGATAACAGCCCAAAACACTTTTGCAGCTGGGTATTCGTTGTTGATTTGTTTGTTCAATGTTGTTGACGATTTAACATGGATTTAACGAATGGCAGTGAATGAAATGAATGACGTCAGTCAGTCGTCACGACAAGCCCGCCAAAATGGCGGTTGCAAAAGCTGTTATTGTTACTAGCCTACAATTTAAAACTTTTTTGTTGTTGTTATTTTGTTATTTCGATTCCAGTTTTTTTTTAATTAGCTTTTTACAATACTTATAAATACCTGCATTTTCCCTATTTTGCGGGCAAACTTGGCGACTTAACTTTGAAGATGTCGAGAATATCACCTGAGCAAGAGAAAAACAGTAAAAATGTGATCTGTGCACAATATTTTGATTTTGACCAAGTTTTTGACAGATTTGCCCAATGTAATGTAGACCACAACACGAGTAGAAAACGTAATAATTATTACGTTTTGAAAAGAAACTATGTTTATTAAACATATTATTATGTTTATTGAAAACTATGTTTATTAAACATAGTTTCTTGAAGTTGAAATTATAACAATAGTGTTTTTATTTTCTCGGGTTTCCACTTCTACCACCATCCATTCACTATCTACGTTTACCAAGCATTTGGTCAGTGGGTCGTCCTAAACATAGACTAATATATATTGGTCCTAAAGACCTAGGGACTAGAGACCTCAAAAAGTTAGCAATCTATTTACCTCTTCCGCTGGATTAACTTGTACAGATACACTGATTGTATTAGGCTATGAACTTGGTTTCAAGCTGTGGTCTCAGGATTCGAGATCAGTCTTGTTTAAAAGTAACGCTAAAAGGTAAGTTTTTTTACGCTCCCTTTTATCTAGTCGGACTAGAACACCGATAAAAAATAAGCCGTTGATGATACAAATGTATTTCGTGTTGAATCCTCCGTACTACAATACTGTAAAAGTTCGCAGACAAAGCGTTCACCAAAACGAGATACTGAGCCGTACGTTTAGATTCACAGTGACCCACATTTCGGTAATTATGCTTAAGTCAGGGGCAAGCCTTTTGCCATCAACTAGGCACAAGTCCAGACTCTGTGCATGCTACTCAAAAATTCCCAATGAAAAGAACAAAATTAAATACTACTAGGTCGGGCAGACCTATGAATCAAACTCAGGTCCTCATGTACAGCTGTCACGCTAACATTTTAATTATCCTACGATTATTATAAATTCGACGACACGTTTGGCGCAGTGGCTGAGCGATTGGACTGCTGCTTTGCGTGTTGCGGGTTCGATCACACAGAACAAATATTTGTAAGGCCTACAGATAGTTGTTTCGGGTCTGGGTTTGTGAGTTTAAATATTTGTAAACGCACCCACGATACAGGAGAAATTCCTAGTGTGGGGCAACTTTCTTTTTTTTTTAATGCGAAAGTTTGTGAGTATGGATGCATAGATGTTTGTTTGTTACTCTTTCAAGCAAAAACTACTGAAATTTAGAACACAGATGGTTTATAACCTGGATTATTACATAGGATACTTCTTATCCGGGTAGTATGATCCCTTGGGACAATAATCAAACTCAACGCAAGCAAAGCTGCTGGCACCAGCTAGTATAAAATTCTTAATTTCAGTGAACATAAAATGGACGCAGCAACAGAAAGTTATCAATTGTGTTGCTGCTGCCTCGAGCTGGTGTGTCTTAAGAGCCTGTGGAGACAGTACTCTTGGATGGGCAAGACTGAGGTCTACGGAGACATGCTGAGGGAGTGTTTTGACTTATCTGTGAGTAGACACTCATCATCTGCCTACCCTTTCAGCTTCCAGTCTAACTGGATGCAGCTGAATACCAGTATTTTACATGGAGCGAATGCCTATCTGACCTCCACAACTCTCTGCCACTGATACCTGATGCTCCTTCATGGCGATTTCATTGATACAGAAGTCACCTGCTGTTGTCGTTAGCAAGGTGGCATGCGACTACGACTGACCTCTTTAATAATTTTACTTATATTTAAATAGAAATATACAAATTTAATATATGAATATCAGACAAGAATTATTTTATTGTTTACTACTTTTAAGACTGCGGTTTGTAGTCAGGTTTTAGTTTTTAAGCTTATATTTTTATTTGAATTTTATTTTAGTGTTAATCCGTTATTTCATTTTTGGTCTTTTACTTGACTACAGTCTACAAATAAGTTACCTGATTTTTTAGAAACAATAATTTGCTAATTTTCCCCATAATATCTCGAAAACTATGTTTTGCACTTAACGGCTTTCTAGTGAATGGACGGCAGCGTAGTTGCATGCCACTGATACCTGATGCTCCTCCGAGAAGGCGTTGGTAGATAAGAATATCAGACAAGAATTAATTTCTTGTTTTCTACTTTTAAAACTGCGGTTTTATTAGTCTAAACTTAATTTGTTTATCCGGGACTTCGTCAAGCCTCAATGTCTCGACGCTTTTCTGGTGGTCGCCACTGTTGATTGTGGCTTGCTGAGATTGTCCTAAAATAAGAAAAACAATAACAATGATTACCATCATTGCAAGATGATAAATGTTGTTAGTAAGTCAGTTAGTTGCCCTATGACTTTTACTAACAACATTTTATTTATTGGCCTGTATTGTCTGCCCCACTGCTAGGCAACGGCCTCTCCCATAGTCTTCTACTCCATTATCATTGCGGTTTTCTCCGGCTAATCTCGCAGAAAAGCCTCTTAAGTCGTCTCGCCGGGCGTCGTTTTCTAGGCCTTCCTCGGCGACGACGCCCGTCCTCTGGCACACTCTGCGTGACGACCCTATCCCATCGGTCCCGATATATTCTGCAGACATGGCCCGCGATGTCCCACTTCAATCCAGCAGTCTTGTTGCCCGCATCAGCGATTCCTGAGCGTATTTATGAATAGGGGATCGGACAAAAAAAAAAGTAATTAGTCCGTCAGATAGATTTCCAAAAAATATATTGACCACATATTTTTTCTTTTTTCATATAAACAAAAACTGAAGACGATACAGTGTTTCGAAAACTCGTGAACTCCTCGGAAACGTCACATGTCAGTTAATTTTTTACCTACAAATGACGTCACAACCCCCCCATGTTCTTTGAGGCTTTTTATCTCCGTAATTTTTTATTTATTTGATAAAACAATAAACACGTTTGCAATATTTTTCGATAATCTAACTATCATATTTGTTTGACACAGTCCGAAACCCTATTCTGTTGATGAGCTTAACTTTGAGCTGGACTTTTGTGACTCGGTCGGGGGCCAAGTTTGAGCACCGTGGGTCATGATGGGCATAATGCACATGTCGATGAGTTTTCGGTTCAGGGATAGAGGTAGGTCGCCCTTCATTAGCGACCAGTAGCTTTAACAACATTATAATCTTGTAATGTGAAATATCACTAGTTACAGTCCTCCACATCATCTGTCTGTTCACGATAAACTCAAAAACTACTGCGCCGATTTTCATGCGGTTTTCATCAATGCATTAGATAGAGTGGTTCTTCAGGAAGGTTTGTTACACTAATATTATAAAGAGGAAAGATTTGTATTTTTGTGTGTCGATTTCAAAAATTCTTTAACCATTAGAAAGCTACATTCACCCTGAGTAACATAGGCTATTTTTTATCCGTTTGTTCTCACAGGAACGGGAACTACGCAGGTGACACCGCGTCACGTCCTCTAGTAGTATATAAAATCCACACGGGCATCAGCTAGTTTCTAATTATTATTCAAACAAAACACAAAATCGATGTGTATGACCTTCCAGTGGGACCTTCAGGATGAAACCAAGGACCTGATATGTGAAGTATGCATAACACACCTCAGGAATGCTGTGCAATTTAAGCAGAAAGTGATGCAGAGTCAATCTACGCTCAAATTACCACTTCTAGGTAAGAGGTAGATTATCCTTACTAATAGCTTTCACGCCAAAACCACTGAACCAATTTAAATGAAATTTGGTACACACATAGTCTAGAACCTGACAAAGGACATAGACGTAATTTTTAACGCGAAAAAACGGTTGAAAGATTGTGATGAAGCGATTAGTTTTGGTCGCAATAACCGACATCCACGCGCATATTGTTTAGGCAAAGCTATGAAAATGTAAACTTCTGTCTTCAAAAATGACTGCCCTTTTTTTTGGAGTGTGGGAATCCCCAAATAAATTACACAAAGTAATACGCCTGCCTGGATTCGAACCCACGACCTACTGTTCGTAAGTCGGGGCCGACACCACTGGACCACCGCTGCGCTGCGGAGAACTTCAAGCGGCGTAAAGTAGTAACCTTTGTGGAATCTATATTTTCGAGCCGTTTGGGGTTGAAACTCTAGGGCCGTGGGGTCCTAGTGCCCACAGCCTTTTTAAGGATATTTCTAAACGCGTTGTTGACGCTTCCTCTGACCCAAGGGCTTGCTTTTTCTTTAGCCAGAGGCAAGTGTTGCCATACAACGCGGCAACGCTGCCAGTCTCTTGGTCACTTTACCTGCTGACAGCGCTGAGGAGGAGTTCTTCGATGCCCTTTTATAGTTAGTTTGTTTTTAGGTTAGTTTAGTTTATATATTTAGTATAGTCTTACTTTAATGAATGATTAAATAAATCATTATTTACTTTTTAGTTGTATAAAATAAAAAAAATTTCACTTTTTCAGATAGTTTACGACCATTGAAAGAGGAGGCGATAGATATAGAAGTTTTGAAACAACAACAAAAACAAGAATTTGGTGAGTACATAAGCACCATCTCGCAGTACTTAAAGCTTTTAAGTATTTCCTGGCAGCAAAATGAAACTAATCCAGTACATAATAAGCACCAATATGTTTATTTGTATATACATAACAATGTTTTGAAGCATTTTAGCAGCAACAAAAAAATCTAATTACTTAGTCCCTCACATAGATTACCAAAAAATATTGGACCCGTATGTTTTCTTTTTTCACGAACAACAAACAATGAAGACGATATAGTGCTTGCAAACTCGTGTGACGTCATACTCTAAGACATTAGTATTAAAAAAATTTAGCAGTCAGTGACGTCACCAACGGACTCCAATCTTTGACGCGTTTTATCTTCGTCAATTTTTCTTGATTTGATAAAACAAAAAATACGTAGGAATCTATCAGACGGACTAATTAGAATCACATTTTTTTAAGTTTCGACGAGAAATTCGCGTTTGAACTTTGCGGTACCTTTCTGGTTTGGGTGTTTTTGTTGTGTGTTACTCATCATCTACCTAGCCTTTTCCCAACTATGTTGGGGTCGGCTTCCAGTCTAACCGGATGCAGCTGAATACCAGTATTTTACACGGAGCGACTGCCTATCTGACCTCCACAACCCAGATAATACTAGGTAATACGATACCCTTTGGTAAGACTGGATGTCAGACTTTCAGGTCACTGACTACCTGTAACGACTGCCAAAGATCTATACATATATGGCACCCGGGACCAACAGCTTAATGTGCTTTCCGAGGCACGGAGGAAACTCGGTATATAATGGGCGGTCACCCATCCACAGATCGACGTAGGCAAGCGCAGCTTAACCTAAAGATCGACCCGACTGGCAGTTCTTATTAGGCCACGAGCTCCTTGTTGTTGTGTGTTACTAACAATAGCTTTAAGTTTTTTGTGTTTTTCTTTTCTTTTTACTAACAAAATTTATTGTATTGTCTGAAATTGAATAAATAATAATAATAAATTAATTTTTAATTAAAAAAAAAATACTTGATTTCATTATAAAAAAAAATACATCAATTTTTAAATTAAAGTTCAACGACCACGACCCATGGCATCATCACTAAAAGATTTCTTTAATTTACAGCAGCGGAAATAGTATTGAAAATTGAAAGAGAAGGCAACTGTGATGATCTGACTGATGATTTATTTGACAAAGGTGATGATGATGATGATGATTTAGATAATAGCGGTAAGTCACTCTTTACATCAAATCTGCAGTAAGAGACCATCCATGGCACCGGGTTGTTTAAAAGAGATACCGCGGCCACGACACAAAGGGCTAAGGAGGAACATGTGTGGTTTTTAGTCAGTAGAAGTCTGACACTCCCTCCCGCTCTGCCCGGGTGGGGGGAGTCATTTGATTACTTTAGACACTCAAAAAAAAGGGGCCTCCATAGATAACGTCACACGAATGTCATTCCTTGTTATAGGTGGTCACGTTTGTGAGACCCCCTCGCTCGCCCTAGTGTGACATCACATATTTTGCAATTTTACATCTGCAAATAATTGAATAAAAATAGCAGTTCCAAAATTAGTTTTATTTTTTAATTAAGGGTGCTTATGCGGTCGGCGCGTAACACTAGTAGAGCGACAAAACAATTTGAACCGTATGTCTATACAGATAGAGTTCCAAATCTATTTGAGTTTATTCATTACAAACATTCACACACACACACACACACATAAACACAAATCTTTCCTCTTAATAATGTTAGTGTGGACTAGCGGACGTCACGTGGTTTCACCCGCTTAGTTCCCGTTCCCTTAGGAATACAGGGATAAAAAGTAGCCTATGTTATTCAGGGTGAATGTAGCTTTCTATTGGTAAAAAAAATTTTGAAATCGGCGCAGTAGTTTTTGAGTTTATTCATTACAAACATACAAATCAATCACACCAGGGCTGAACGGATCTAGATGAATTTTGCCACAGAGATAGATAATAGTCTGGACTAACACGTACATTACTTTTTTATCCCGGAATACACCTGTAACATAAAAATTTATTCCACAGACACTGCTGCAATAAAAAATGAAGAAAGCATTACTTTTAAAGTTGGCCCAGTTAAAGGTGAGTCCACATACATACAGAGTAGTGGTGGTTAATATATCATATAGCAAAATAAAGGACCGTGCTTAATAAACATATCATAAAGCAAATGCTATCGTGGCTCCCACATGTTGCTATTTGCTTAATGCTTTTACATCGCACTCTCTGTCTCTGTCGGTCGCGCGAAAAGCAAGAAGCAATGAATAAGCATTAAGCAGGGGCCGGGCGGGGCGGGCGGTCGTCGCATGCTAGCGATTCCGGTCGGTTGTGTGCGTAATCGTTATAAGCACCGCGGACGATTTTGCGATCTCGGGCGGCTCACATAAATAAATACGTAATATAGTTACAGTTTTGCTTCGTGCATTTTTAGTGTAAATACGCCTATAATTGCTTTAAATACTAACTTATTTTATTTCATAATAACATTTGTTCAATTATAGACAGTCCTAAGCCTGAAAAGTATGAAGGAAAGTTCATTGTATTTTTAACGGTTCTGTTTTATCGTAATTCATAAACGCGATGTAATATTCTTTTATAGCATGCTGCGGCAGCATGCTATAAAAGAGCGGGCGGTGAGTGGCAGCATTGCTGCCACTCACCGCGCTTGCTTTAAGTCACTTGAGTAGCATCATGATATGCTTAGGCGTTTAAACATCACGTGCTTAATATATAAATCATTAAGCATTAAGCAAGTGATTGCCTTAAAGCAACTTTGAACACCACTAATACAGAGTGTAAATAAAACCTTCACGCAAACGTCAACCACGTATTCTGAACTAAGTAGGTACCCCTACTCAACATTTTTTGCTGGGAAACGACTTTTTTCAATTTTTACAATTTACGGTAAAACTCAATGTAGCACTCTTAAAACATTGTGCTAGTGGATGCTTTGAATAGTAAACGGGTCATGGAGGTAATTTACAGTTCGAACAAATTATCTTGGCAGGTCCGAACTTCGTGCAGAACGCTGCGCAGTAACATTTATTAGGAACCAAATGGTGACATGAGGTGAAGTTCGGGGGGCGGTAGTCTAGGCTAGAGATGCACCTTACATAAACACAATCAATCCTTTATACGATCAAATATCGTAATCGATTAGTTTTATTTGGAATACGTTATTATTAGTGTTTAGAAGATATTTAAGTGAATACATTAACTAATAAAGTGAATTTAATCATTAATAATTGAGTTTTCGTCTTTATTACATAAAAAATGTATAGTAACATTATGTTTCCTCTGCAAAAGACATGATTTACTTATATTTTAGAAATCTATTACAGACTTCTTGAATAACGAATGTTTACGAATATTTCAAACCTCAATATTAAATTGAATAGAAACATCTTTTTATTACTTAATTTCAATCGATTCTAAGAATAATCGATTAAACGACACCCATTGCACATGCACATGCACATCTCTTTTTGTTAACTTCGTGACCTTCGTGCAAGTTCGGCAATATTCGGTACGAGGTATTATATCTCAGTCACACGACAGCATTTGTTTAGTGTTTGTGTTGCTATCTCTGTCTTGAGCACATTCGATTAGAAAAGTTTTCGTTGTGTTTTTGTTTGTTGTTTTTAATATTACTGTTATTTTTTATTATTTGTTAGAAAAGTTAGTGGGCACTTATTTCGTCAAATATGCCACCAAAGTATAGTAGTGTTTTAAATCGCCAGGCGAGAAAAAATATTTACGATTTAACTCAGTTTATGAAAGGGGAAAAAGAAAATGGAGTTAAAAATGTAGACTAGGTATCTAAAAGTGTTTTGATATTTATTTCATTTGTATTTTCTGACTGTATTAGGTATTTTCTGATCGTATATGTGTTTATCTGGCAATAACAGTTTTCTTCGCGAGTATACATGCGCAAAGTTCGCAGAGCCTATGTTCAGACCTGCCAAGATAATTTGATCGTACTGTAAGTAAAGTTGTAACCTGTAAAACTAGTATTTACAAAAACAGCTGTGAAAAATTTGGTACTTCGACCCCCAATATCTCCGTAACTAGGGGGTTCCCACGTATGGTCTAGAACACATTGGTAGGGAGAACAAGTGCCCTTCGTTTGCGTTAAGGGTACTTTTACACCCTTTTATGATAGTCCTCCTGACCGTTTTCGGTCACGGCGGTCAATCTTAGCTGAGATTAGACATCGGCTCGGGAGATATTGTTACGAGCTGGGTATGGGATAAATAAAAATACTACCAATGAAACACACGAAATAACTTTATTATGTAACGACAGTGGTAAAAAATAAACAAGAACTGATTTATTATTTCATTCGGGCAGAGTTTCCACTTACAAGTTTCACAATCGAGCGCGACAAGACCGCGAAACTGAGCTTACAGGGCATTATATAGACTTTTCCCCACCGGAGGCAACCGGTAGTTATGGCGGTGTCTTAGCTTGACTGTGATTGGCTCGCTAGTAGTTGCTAGAGTGGCTTGGCTATGGTTAGCTGTGATTGGCTAACTAGGGGTAGGGGGGCTAGCGCTGTGAGCAGGTTGTTGTAACAATTACTTACATAACAGCCGCGGTATCTCTGTCGAACAACCCACAGCCCCGACGGGATCCATCAAGAACCTTAAAATAATAGAATTTGATTTGTCCTAGAATTTAATTTTGTTGTAATTGGAGCTCGTTGCTAAATAATAACAGTCGCTCTGCTCGCTCTATAGGTTATGCTGTGCTTGTCTAGGTTGTTCTGTAAATAACTGAACACCCATTACTTACTGAGTTTCCTCCGTGCCCTGGTCCTGGCTGCCATAAATAGCTCCATGTTTAATACTGGTATTCAGCTGCATCCGGTTAGACTGGAAGCCGACCCCAACATAGTTGGGAAAAGGCTAGGTAGATGATAATAGTGCATTCTGATTGTTTTTACCCGACTGCGGCGACGCCCAAAAGGAGGGTTATATGTTTAGCGTGTATGTTTAGTTTAGTTTAGTTTAACTGGGCTTTTATCCGCACTTAGCCTCTTGATTGGGCCATTGTGCGTGATGTTTAGAAAATACCTACTCCAACCAACATAGGTCGTCCCAGAATTGTAGCAGCCTTCCCAGACTACTGCAGGCTTCCGGGAGAGTTAATGGGGATCGTAAAGTTTGTGCCCGGTGATCTGCCACGCTCCTGCACTCTAGGAGTACGTGCCGTGACGTTTCTTCCGCCTCCATGCATCCTCTGCACAATGGGCTATCAGTTACACCTATGTTATGTAGATGTTTGTTTAAGGAACAGTGACCCGTTAAAATTCCTATGATTTTACGGAGTTTGTCTCTTTTGAGTTTAATGAGATTGCGAGTAAACTTCATTGACGCGTCCGGAACTGCATCTTTTCCTAGCGTGTATGTATGTATGTACCTATCTAAGTCTATGTATGTCCTTTTCTTTGTTCCCTCATAACTCCTTAACGGATGAAGGGATTTGAATAAAATATACGTCGTTAGATTCGTCGTGATGGCGCCAGTGTCACTGGCTACATTAAAATTAAAAGAAAAAAAAACGAAAAATTGCGAAGTTTTTGGGCCAAATCGCAGATTTGAAAAAATAAAAAAATTCTATTACCATCGAGTAGGGTACTAAAATAAAGGGTTTTAAAAGGCGATAACAAAAATATATGACACTTAAGTATGTTTAAAATAAATTCAAAGTCACACATCCTATAAACAAACACCGAAGTTAAATCATCTGCGAAGAATTTTACGCGACCGACGAAAGAACAAACACAAAAGCACTAAAAAGTTGGAAATAAAAAAAAGTAGTTAAAAAACTAAAAAACACGACTGAAAAAACAGAAAAGCAAAAAATAAGCACATTTCAAATTAAACAAAACTTGGATGCAGACGGGGTTTATTTGAATATTAAATTATAAAATAAAAAAATTATGGACCCCGCCTGCTACCAGTCGGGTTTTTTAGTTTTTAAAAGTGTTTTTTTTTGTTGCAGTGCTTCCAAAGGGTATCACGGTGAAACGGAAAATTCGACCAACGAATTCAAGTAAGTCGTTTATGATTAAAATGTTACAGTGACATCACGCCTGTTAGCTGTGCAGAGTTGTATAATACTAAAGACACATGCACTTCAAGCTACTACCTTGTCAAATTTCTTTATGGTGAATGCGACAAGGTACCCCTCGAAATTCGCAAATTTAATAGTCACTCAAGGAACCTTTATGAACTGAGAGGGTTGTATTGGAAGAAAGAAAAAAAATATTTGTCGCAGAAACATGACGAGCATACAATGAGACATTAAAAAAAAAGCAATACACATACAACAACACTACTGCACTTAAATGTACATTTTTGTAATACCTACTTTTTTTTTAAATAAATTATTCTTTACACATTACAAATATTAAACAAAGAAAAAATCATAACAAGCAGGAAAAAAAAACAAAAGTTGCACGTCGTGATTGCGACAAGCAGGTTACCGCTCAGCATGGTGCTGTGCTATGGGGATCCACAGCACAGCGCTGGTTTTCAGTGGTCACCCGTGAAAACACGTACGAAAGTCAAGACAGCTTAGACAGCATTAATATATTATTATGTATTGGTGATTTTAATCATTATTACTCAGTAAAGTCACATTTGTTACGGTCGCGAATCCTATTTTATTTAACATACAACTTGACACTGATCGGCAAATTGCAAAAACCGTAAAAACATATCGAATTTCGCGGGATACTTACTTTGTCGCATCACCCTTAATAACTTTATCGCTAAAGTATTAGGTTCAAGGTTGTTTGGGAATTTCGGATAGTTTGATCTGCTGGCGTCTGTACACGCCTGAGGCCCTAAGGTTTTTAGCAACAGAGTGATTTAAGAGAAAGGTTTATTATATCTACAGTACATCCGATTGACGCTGAGGCCAGTCAATACTTCTTTTTTTTAAATTATGTGTGAAACGAGTATTTACTAATTTATATTCCGACGTGTTTACATCCCGCGCTCGTACTAGGGCCTCTGATCCTACCATAACGCATCGCGCTTGGTATATACCCGAAGGGTTAAGCAGGGATCTGCCTAATAGTTCACCACATTTTGCCATTAAT
The DNA here is from genome assembly GCA_932274075.1 of Diarsia rubi. Lineage (NCBI taxonomy): Eukaryota > Metazoa > Arthropoda > Insecta > Lepidoptera > Noctuidae > Diarsia > Diarsia rubi. The sequence continues at coordinate 4,437,285 of OW026441.1, forward strand.
TCCCATTTGATAAAAGGCGAGCCTAATCCCCTATGCTAAATATAACTTCCATCGTTATACTGAGAAACTCCTGATCGAAAAACCCAATCTCAAGTCGAGCAATAAAGCGGCACGGCCGTACCATCCTTATCTCGAACCAGTTCAGGCCATTTTTGACCTCCTATAACATCGTTGTGAATAAAACTAGAAGCCTGATTTAGGGATTAAGTATATTAACTGACTTGGTATTACATGGATCTCACTACTTTTTACGGCAAAAGAACTGAGTTGCGCGCGGCTTGGCTTTTTTTACAAGTTTTGTTTTTTTGGTGTATTATTATGCCCAATCTGGGAATCGTACCTAGGAGCTCATAGTCAGCACCCATTCTTTAGCATGCCAATCATATGTGATAAAATATTGTAGACTAGCGGACGTCACGCAGTTTCACCCGCGGTTTCGTTCCCGTGGGTACATAGAGACAAAAAGCCTATGTTAGTATGTTACTCTAGCCTATGTTACTCAGGGTGAATGTAGCTTTCTAATGGTGAAAGAATTTTTGAAATCGGCGCAGCAGTTTTTGAGTTTATTTATTACAAACATACACACAAAAATACAAATTTCTCCTCTTTATAATATTAGTGTAGACTACTGATAGTTTTAGGCTGTTTATTTATTTATTTATTTATTTATTTGGTTTACCAACAATTGTTACACTGGATATGAGCTTAAAAAACAAGTAAAAATATATGAACAATAGTGCACAATCACTTATAGGTAAACTCAGCATGCAAAACGAAATTTGTACGTACAATAGAAAAAGAATAAAAGAGAACTACCTTAATTTATATCCGTTACTAGTAACTAAAATTATAAAAAATCTTTAGAGTCTGAAACAGACAGCACAGAAAAAAAAAGAAATGTTAAAATTAATTACATTAATCCTTATCTAGGTTTTTCAAAGTCTTCGCTTTTAAACTGTATAGTGAGTCAAAGTGCAAGTCGATTAGATCGCTAATTTCATTAATTGTCTTGCTTAACCTCGCGACAGGGGAACTAGCGCCCAAGACCGTTCGTCGGAGTGGTGGACAGAGTGGCGTAATTGGCCTACGAGGAATCCTTGAAGGTACACGAAATTTAAAAGAATTTAGTATCTGTGGGCAGTCAATTTTATTGGCCATTACTTTGCCCGCAAACATTACGTCAATAAGGCGACGGCGTTTTTCCAGCGAAATCATTTTAAAGTATTTCAACCGCTTGGTATATGAACGCGTATTTTTTGCTATTCTGCTGGTAAACGCCAGGTGCCATAGAAAGCGTTTTTGGATTCTCTCCAGACGCAACGAATGCGTAGCATAGTGCGGTCGCCAGATCACACTGCAATATTCCAACAGGCTTCGAATTAGACTATTGTAAAGCATAATTTTAGTTTTAGGACACCTAAACTGTTTGCAATGTCTTAAAACGAAACCAAGCATTCTAGAAGACTTTTTTATTATGCAATCTACATGAGGGATAAAAGTTAATTTAGAATCAAAAGTAACACCGAGGTCTTTAATTGTGTTCAATTCTGCTATTTTGGTTTCATTTATGTAATAATCTTGTCTTACTAAATTATGCCTTCGTGTAAATTTGACATGATAGCATTTACTGGAATTTAACAGCATGGAATTGCATTCACACCACTCGACAAGCCTATTGAGATCACTCTGCAAAAGGATAACATCATTTTGGGACTTAATAATTTTAACAAATTTTAAGTCGTCGGCATACATAAACACCTTGGAATGTAAGAAACACCTTGGAATATCATTTATAAAGAAATTAAACAAAACTGGGCCCAAATGAGAACCTTGTGGAACTCCGGAGGAGATATATCGGTTGCCTGACTGAAATCCGTTTATCACTACATAAAAAGATCTTTCCAGAAGATATGAGCTTAACCAAGAAAGCAACGATCCAGTTATACCATATGCTTGCAGCTTATGAATCAGTATCTTATGTGAGACTTTGTCAAAAGCCTTACTAAAATCTGTATAAATGACGTCAGCTTGGTAACCTGAATCAATTGCATCTGATAATAGCTCGGTAAACAGAAAAAGATTTGTATTTGTTGATCTAGCTTCCACAAAGCCGTGCTGCTCGTCGCTTAGACACAGTTTCAAGTGCTTTTGAATAAATGGGCAGATCAGAGACTCAAAGATTTTAGCAAAACAGGACAAAATTGATATCGGTCTGTAGTTAGATACTAAATCGTCCTTGTCAGATTTATGTATAGGTACAACCTTCGCCACCTTCCATTTTGATGGAAAGACCCCCGAGGTTAACGATTTATTGTAAATAAGTGATAACGGGGTGACCAACTCAGCCGCACACTCATAGATAAAAATTGGTGGTATCCCATCTGGCCCAGCACCCTTATTGCAATCCAGACTTTTAAGTTTTTTGTATAGACTTTCACTGCTAACAATAATGTTTGATAAACATAAGCTCTGAATTTCAATGTTATTTAAAGACTCTGGGTTGTTGCCATTGTTATCGTCTTGAATAGGGCTATAGACAGAAGAAAAGTAAGATGCGAAAAATTCACATATTGTCGTGGGATCAGATGATGTACTAGTGCTATTTGTCATTACAATGGGATAGGAGCTTGACCCACCTCTTTTAGTTTTAACGTAACTCCAGAAAAACTTTGGATTTTTCTTAAGTTCGTCTTCCAATTGCTTTATATAATCGTTGTAACAAAGCCTTGCAAGGTCATTACAGCGCTTAGTTATATACTGCAGTTCAATTTTGTCTAAAGGGTTTTCGTAAATATTGTGGCGTTTTCTGATCTTATTTTTGCAATTAAGTAATTTAATTAGATCCCGATTGAACCATGGTGGAAATTTACTTTTATTTGGCACTCGCTTAGTTATAAATTTTTCTATGCCTTCATGAATAACGTCATAAAATACCTTCACCATTTCATTAACTCCCTGATGTGCTTTAAATAACTCATGCCAGTCAATTTCACTCAAATATTTCCGAATCGGTATGTAACTCGTTTTTCTAAAATTAAGTCTACCGCTGGTAGTGTTATATGGGAGTTTGGATTCCCTATTAAGATAAATCACAATATCAAGGGGCGGATGATGCTGGTCAATGTTAGTAATCGGATCCACACTTTGACTCACTCTACACAATGAATGGTTACACAGTATAAGATCTAGAATGCGACCTGAAGTATTACATACGTTGTTAAATTGATTAAGCCTGTTAACACACGTGAAATCTATTAAAGTTTGACTTATATTGGACAGCCCTGGGCACGCATCGGAGTCATTGACTATGCTCCAATCAATGTCACCGATATTGAAATCACCTGCGATACAAACATAAGATAAGTTTAATTGTTCAAACACTGCATTACATTTGTCCAAAAAATGTTCCAAATAAGAAATACGTACAGGTGGTGGCAGATACACAGAACAGAGAGCTACCCGACGTACAGATCGAGCCGCAGGTAGATCTAAAATTACCCAAAGGTCTTCACAATTACTTTCAAAATGATCTGCTCGTTTGGAATTTATTGCTTTTTTTACGGCTATCAAAACACCTCCACCTTCTTTACCACTCTGTAGACAAGAACTTTCTCTATCCCTTCTGTATACGATGTATCTATCGTCGAACAGCTCGCTGTTTAGTACAGTATCATTAAGCCAAGTCTCTGTTAAAACGATAATGTCATAGTTATTACAACATACATTACGAAAGATGTTATGCGTTTTTGTTCTGATGCCTCTACAATTCTGGTAATAAATTTGTAAACTATCGAATTTTGTTTTATATTTAAGTTACAATTACATGTATTTTTATATTAAATATAAGTTTTCAAACTAACTTATTTAGGGACTCTAAATTTTTAATGAGGATATGTTCGGACCCATCAATTTTTCTGACGAAGATTCTACCATTTCTTACCCAGACGAATTGATATCCTTTTTCTTTTGCCTTAAGTCTAGTAGCAGCATGCAGCGCTTTGTTAGAAGGAGACAAATGTTCTTGCACATAAATTGGCTTCTTTCCACCAGCCAGTCCTAGGTCCGCGGTATTTAGTTTTTCGATGTTATTCTTGCCTTTATTGTAGTTTATAACAGAAGCCAACAGCAGGTCACGAGTTCTTGGGGAGGCCAATTGGACTACAACAGAGCGCGGGCGGGTACTAGAATTATGAAGTTTGGCTACACGGGTGCAATGATGGATATCGGTGTCGCTGAGCTTGCATCCAACGACTGATCCAAGTTGCTTAACAACTGTATAGAGATTTTCTTGTTTATTTTCTGGCAAGCATTGAAGTTCCAGATTAGTCGAACGTGCCTGTTGCTCCAAATAGTTGATTCGGAGGCCTATGTCCACCACTGACTTCCTAAGGTTAGTATTTTCTGACTCTAAGTCTTTTACCGAGACTTTCAAGGCCCTATGTTCAGACTGATATTCTTCAAACTCCTTTATGTGATAACTCAATGACGCTGTCATCTCAGTAAGTTCTTTCTTAATCGGTTCAAGCTCTTTATTTACGACGTTGAGTATTGTATCGTTTATTTGACGAAGCATTGAAGCGAACTCAGCCTGTATTACTTCCTGAACAATATCACGCACATCATCACGAGTCACGAAGGTTGTTTGAGGGGGTGAGTTCAAAGCCGGTCTTTTGTTCCCCCTGGAGGTGGAGACATTACGGGTTGGAGTATTTTCCTTTTTGGAGGAATTCGAGATGTGACTCGCGCAATTAGAACACCTCCATTTAGAGTAAACATCAGTGTCCTCAGAAACTTCCGGAAGAGACAGGCACTCAAAGTGATACAATTTGTTACATTTTAAACAATTAATCGTTTTTTTTTCATCCTTGCTGTTTTCATCAGCACAGCATCCCCATAAAAATGTTGACGAAGCCATTCCTGTTAATAGTCAGTCTCACAACAATTCCAATACCGAAATAATTAAGTATTATTTAAAAAAACATGTAGGTATACTCTTCCATGTGAGCACACTATTTAAAAAAAAACCCGACAATGTTTGTTGGTAAAAGTGCGCTCTAATAAAGTCCCTGCGCAACACAACGAACGGACTCACTGCGAGCTCGCGAGAAGAACGTCGTATGCGCCGTGCTATCCGCGGCGCTTACGCGTGTTATTGTGCGCGCTCTGGTGAGTTACTCCTGACGGTAGAAAGATAACTATTTCGATACTTTTCGGTCTAGACTTGATACACAAAGCACTAATTCACTTAATAATTGTAGTCAGATTGTTATTATTGATATTATTCACACGATCAGCACTTTTAACGATACTTAAGAGCACTTTGAACGCGAACTAACAATATTTATTTAGAAGCAGTTCGAATAGGTAGTTACTCGTACAATGTCCAGAGACTATATGAGACTGTTAGCCTGCAACATCCCACTGCTGGGCAAAGACCTCGCCCAATGACTTCCAGTGTTTTCGATGCATAGCCGTGGTGGCCCACTGATCGCTAATCCAGATTGTACATCATCATCATTGTCTTGCCTATATTCACTACACTAAAACTTATTTATTTTTACAGGTAACCGAAGAAAATCTACTGCGAAACGTAAAGTTTTCGACAGTCAATCATTTAATAACGTCAATCCTAGACAGAACGTGGCCCTCATACTAGAACATTCCACCATTGTACCCTTCAAATCTAGAGTAGGCTATTTCAATTGTTTCTATTGCAATAAACAATTTGCAGGCTTCGATCGACTAAAAGCTCATGTCAGTGAGCTACACAAGAATATCAGCTCAAAACATATTTATAAAAGCATATACAGGCCCCACGATCGTATCAGAGCGGACGTTAGTGACATAAATTGCAGATTATGCAAAAAGAAAATAGACAACCTAGACTTTTTAATACAACATTTGACAGATGACCATAATGTCATATTCAATTTTGACAGTGACATGAAAAAACCCGCGGATTGTATTTTGGGTTACAATTTGAGTGAAGGAAGATATAGGTGTTGCCAATGCAAACAAGAATTTACCTTTTTCAAAACGTTGACGAATCATATGAATGAGCATAGTACAGACCACGTTTGTGATGTGTGCGGTCGATGTTTTTTACTTGCCGACCGCTTGAGAGCACATTCGGCCTCTCATAAAGCACAAAGTAAAGTAACATGCGATACATGTGGAAAAATATGTGGGTCCAAAATTATCCTAAAAAGCCATATCAGATACATACATGAAAAACGACCCTTCATGTGTTCAATTTGCGACAAAACGTTCAATTCAAGTCAGAAACGTGTGAAACATTTGGAAGAAGTACACAACCGCGCTCCTTTAGATTTAACTTGCAAAATATGTTCTAAAAAGTTTGGCCATCATTTAAATTTATATCGCCATATGAAATATCATTCGACTCGGATACCAGAACGGAAATACGGCTGTAGTATTTGCGGTATGCAGTTTTCAACAAATAGTGGACTGGCGAGTCATGGTGTTGTACACTCGGGGGAGAAAAATTACGAGTGTGAAGTCTGTCACAAGAAGTATGGGCGAAGGAAAACATTGACGGAACATCTAAGGATACATAAAAATGATAGGAGATTTGCCTGTGGCGCTTGCTCGCAGGCTTTTGTGCAAAAATGTAGCTTGAAAAATCATATAAGGTATCATCATGGCGATGTGGATTTAGAAAAACTGATTATTGATAAGAAATTGACTGTGAAATAAAATATTTATTTTGCAACATTGTTTTTTTTTTCATTAAACACTGTCGTTTCTTAGTATTTTATTGGCTATAAACTTATTAAACCCGTACCGTATGGTCGTTAAGAATGATTGTCTATGCCTATAAATATATTTTAACTACTTACCCAAGGAAACCGAAACCAAAGTGATTATCGCTCTGCGCCTCATCGTCATTCTTTTGCTCATTTGGGTTTGGCGCAGTATGTCTTCCAAACAAAACGTACCTATCACATTTTCTTTTTTATCGATATCTATCGATCAATGCTGTATCCAACCTAATTACAACACTAATTGAGCAACTTAATACTTCGAGATTACTCGATCCGAAACCAACTATATTTTAATGAGAAAAGGTTGATTTTAACTTAGAAGCATTATTTTTATATCATTGTTTTTACGATTACTTAGAGATTGTTCTAAAGAACCAGATAAATTCAATTAATTTTAAAACAAATTTCTTCATTTCTAATGATAGAAAAACTTGTAAGATTTTTTCTCTTATTGTCTTAAGCACTCCATGGAACAATAAGGCTTTTTTATGAAAAATAAAATTGTCAAGAGATTAACAACTCGAAGCGATGAACGATGAGAAGAAGGAGATGGATGTGATGATGGAGTGATGAGCGATGAGCGATGCTTATTTTTTGTTCCGTGCTTAAATGCCCGTGATTCTAATCGATTCATCGCGATTGCAGTACCTCTGGTTTTGCGTAGCCAGCTGACAAAAGCTGAAACCACAGAATAAAAACAACCTATGAAAGTGCCCGGGCGTGCTTACTCGTAATATGCAATAATTCTACTTTGAACAAAATATGGATTTGTTATGTTAATGTAGCCAAGTTCTGGTCGAATGAAATTTAAATTTATTTTTTAATAAAAAAAACAATGAGAATTATCGACACGAAGAATGGATATATCTAAAGTTTACTCTGCAATACTCTGCATCACCCAAAAGTCCGTCTACAAAGTCATCAAAGACAAATATTAATATTTATTTAAAAATAAATATTAATATTTGGCTACAATTAAAAGCGAAGTCTTGATTCTAATTTTATGAGTGGTGATCTGAAAAATAATTATTATTTACATAGGTAGTAATTTCCATAAGACGTATAAACATTATAGTTAAAATACTACACATAGCTGCCAGGGCATTTTAGGGTTCCCGACCAACCCAACGACGACCACGTAAATACGGTAACTTTTATAGCGTGTGAGACAGCGAGCATAGATTAAGTAAAAAGTGTGCACTGAGCGCATAGCGTATAGTAAGTATATACTGAGCGTCACGAGACAGGTGGAGACAGTGCGAGAATGTGTAAGTTGTCGCGCTATAGTGCAAGATCACATCTTTCGGCATGAATAGGTCATCGTCAGCGTGGTTCATACTCACCCACCCGTATTATTATTATACTCTTTGTACTCGCTCATCGAACTACTCTGGGCTGTACTAATACTTCGATTCGATTTCGATGCGGAAATTCGTACATATGTCTAACTTTTTCACTTACTTGCAAAAAAAAGCCCAAGGACTTGTCAAATTGAAATCAACTCGAAGTGTTTGTGAATAAGGGACCAAACAATCTAATCGATCTTGACCCTTTTTCAAGTATTAGATTTTTGTCGTAATTCGGACTACAGCCACGCGCTATCAGATCCATGGAGTACTATTTGTTAAGAAATAAGTCTCTTGTTTCTTTTCATATGCGACGTGCCGACGACGGTTCCTTGGTGGCAGAACCCATTATTTATACGTATAATAATAACGACGAAAATTGTAAAAATATGTATGCAGCGGTCGAACGTTCGATTCGATTGCACTTCCAATAGCAAATAGCTGTCGGCAGGATACGTTCATCTCGTATGAAATTCTCGGCATCTGTTTTGTAAAGAGCGACTTTCGAAAACACTATCGATTGATTATTAAATGTATGACGGCCACTCGAGTGGTTGTGAATAGACTTATGCAGAAGGCTGGCAACTGAACAAAGTTTGCAAGTTAATTGTTTATGTTTATTATTAGGCTTGGTCGTTATATTATAAAGCAGGATAAAACAGCCGTTTAAAAATAATAGCATAAGCAACCTGCTATTTGTTTTTACGTCTTTATGCTTTAAGCGTTTTAGCGATTAACGCCATCTATTAGATTTTGTAGACACATTTTTCACCAAATCAATTTAAATGTCACTTGCCGTCACCGACGGACGGGCGACGCGGTACCTACTAATGATTTTCTCAAAAAAACGTAAGATGTCGTCGTTGTCGCAGTAATATTTACTATCAACTTACGATTATATTCATTCGAATATATTCATTCTGATGTTCAACGTTCATTCGTTATTTAGCTTAGTAGCGTTTTGCCGTTGCGTGCGTTTTCGAATATATATTCAGATCAGTATTCGTTCAGCTGTTCGACAGTTTTGTTGACCGTCGCCATTAAAATTTGTTAAGTAAATGTTTTAAACTTTTAACTGGCTGGATGCATGTTTGTGTGTGGGCTGAACGTGACTGTATATTATTATTGTGTTTTGTATAGAGTGTTAAATTTAAATTGTAATTATAGTGTTTAGTTTTCATTTGTAAATATAAAATAAAGTGTTTTTAGTTTTAATTTGTAAATATAAAATACCTATAGTGTTTAGTTTTAAATTCGAATTATTGTATTGTAAGTACCTAATTCGAAATACAAAATGCCTCGAGTTCGAGTTGGTGAAGTGTGTACAGTATAATACTATATAACGCAAACGCACGCAGCGCAGCGCATCGAACGTTGGGTGGTACTAAACTAATATATTAGCGCAGGATAAATATCATGCTATTTTTACTAAGCTGAACGTTGAAACGCGTTGTTGAATTAGAGCCGTTTTGCCCACGACTATTTATTATCAATGTCAAAAAAAAATATGGCGACCGTTGTTAAACGTAAACCATTAGTGTTTATTCCACAGTTAAAGCACAAAATATTAATAGTTTGCGGCTAAAGCTAAGTTAAATATTAATCGTTACAAGTTTATTTTTAATTAAATGTCACTGAAATCTTCAAAATGTCGTTGAGTAATTGTAAAATAGAACAAGATTGGTGTCGTTGCTGCCACAGTGAAGGAAGTTTTAAAAATTTGGCTGCGTCGTTCAAAACTGCGACCGCAGAGGAAATTTATGAGAATATGTTGAAAGAATGTTACGATATTGATGTGAGTATGATGCAATAATTACTAAAATACTCGCTCACGCCGTAAATTTTGATTTAGTATGTAGTTGGATTGATTACATTTTACTGTCGTTTAAAATTAATGTTGTCCTGACTAAATTGTGGCTTCCTTTAGGCCCATTTAAGCAAAGCCTTTACTTCCCTCATTCTATTTATCCTTGTCCAGTACTGTTAGTTTTTCTTTAGGGTAAGTAATAAGTAGTCGATTTCGTCTCGTTAGAGCTGGTGGCTTTTAAATGCTTTTATATCCGGTTTTACTTAGTACTACTGCCAAAAAATTTAACCCCAAAATCTGATTCAAGTAGGCAGGTAATATTTAAAAAAATATTTCATGTGTTTAAAGTTTTCCATCACAGCCAGTTGTTAATAATGAGGGTCTACCTAATAGTACTCTCACACATGGTGTTGGTGGTCCTCCAAAGTCCTTCACATTAGGGATGTGCTAGTAAAATCAAAATCAGAACATTTATTTCACGTAGGCCAGTTACAGGCATTTTTGAATAATGGAAACAAATACTAATTACCAAGAAGCTACAGTCATAGTCCCTCCTGTGTTACTGAACGGCGTGGAGCTGCAAAGGGTGTACTCTTTTAAATACCTGGGCCACCTGGTGACGGACGATTTGAGGGACGACGCAGATATGGAGAGGGAACGCAGAGCATTGTCGGTTCGGGCTAATATGTTGGCACGCCGGTTCTTCCGTTGTACAAACCCAGTAAAATTAACGCTGTTTAAAGCATATTGTATGTCACTGTACTCGGGGAGCCTGTGGTTCAGCTACACCCAAAAGGCCTACAATGCTCTGCGAATCCAGTACAACAACGCGTTTAGGGTGCTGTTGCGTCTGCTTCGGTTCTGTAGCGCGTCATTTATGTTCGCTGAGGCACGTACCGACTGCTTCAATGCGGTACGGCGTAAGAAAGTGGCCTCGCTGCTAAACAGAATCCGTGGCAGCCCTAACAGCATTCTGAGAGCTATATCGGGAGGCATGACAGCCCGTTGGTGAGGTCATTAGTCACCTGTACTCTGTCTTTGTTTTTAGTGAAGTACTAACATAGGTTTAAGAATATTGTTACTAACCCAAGGGTCTTTAGTTTAAGTACTAACATAGGTTTTAGGAATATTGTTACTAACCCAATGGATCTTAGTTGTCTAAATAAATAAATGATTATTATTATTATTATTATTATTATAGTCACAAGGCATAATAACTGTGACTGTTCTGCAGTTGCCCATTCCCTAGCGTAGATCTCTATGGAAAAGAATGTGCAAGAAACTCTATGTATACTCTTTTAAATCAAAATATTGTTACAAAACTTAGGTATGTTGTTGTTATACGTACACCACTGTTTTAACATCCTTTACAGATGGCACCTATCCAGGGTATGTTGAGTGCAATAACGTACACAATCTGCGAGGTCTGCATTATGAGGCTACGTGATGCCTTGGACTTCAAGAAACAAGTTCTACTGTGTGAGGAGCGATTTAAAGAGATTTATAAAAGGAATGGTTTGAAAGGTATGTAGATTAAATGTAACATCACATAACAATGCGAACCAAAAAATAGGACTCCCACATTGGCCAGTAATTTTTAAGGCCCATGTAGGTCTTGCCTATTACCGCACAAATGCTCACTCCGTGACTGCTACTGACAGAAAATACATGATGGGAACACCCAATAACACTGCCCGACCCAGGAATCCAAACAAGCAGGGCTATTACGTATCTTTTAAATGTCAGTGGCTATCATATTGTCCATGGATTAACTGTCAAATTGGTTATGGTTTAGTACAATATATTTTTTTTTTTTCTCATCTTTTTATATCTGCGATCAGTGCTTGGCACTATAAGCAAATTAGGTGAGTGCGATATGTTGGTTAGAGTGCGCCCCCCAGTGGGGGCGTCTCCTCATCGTCTATCCATTTATTTTAAACTAGCTGAACCCGGCATGCCTTGCAATGCAATGTAGGTACCAGGTAGTAGGTAGGTAAGTAGTAGGTAGGTAGGTAGTATGTAGGTAGTAGGTAGGTAGGTAGGTAGTAGGTAGATAGGTAGTAAGTAGGTAGGTAGTAGGTAGGTACCTACAACCATTGGTCATTATTTCTGAACACACTTATAGATATTTGAGGAACTTCTATTTAAATCTGCTTAATACACTTTTCAACCTTTGTAATTGATTTAAAAAAAATACAGACAAAAGTTTATTCACCCTTTTTAAATAGTTTACACAAAATACATTTCTGAATGCATGCATAAATGTCAATTACAGTCTTTGACAGGATGACAGGAGGAAAACAAATGTTTGACAGATACGAAACAAAGGAACTTATTTGAGGGTGGTATTACATTTATCAAATATCTTGGTCCAATGTTCATTTGATCATAGAAATTGGACGACTTCATCAAATGTATTGACAACACCGATATTTGATCAAATATTAATGACATTTAATTAAAAATGGCTGCAAATAAGATATCGTGGACGATTCCAATGACTAAGTTTTTGACTTTCATTACAATGTAATTGAATGTTGAGTCATTTAAACGCAAAAAACGTTTGTATGAATGTTTATCCTCGACTTGTAATTCTTTAAGCAAATTTTCTTGTATGCCATTTCCTCTTCGCTTTGGATCCATGGAAAATGATTCATTTTCATAATTATGTATTCGTCAAGTTTTCATTGTTTTTAAAATGTATTCTGCTATTCAGGGCGGAGACAAATCCAACGAAACAAAAACCATGAAAATTGATCCAGCAGATCTCGAGTTATAATTGTTGTAACAAACACGTCTTTGTTTTATATATATAGATAGATGATGTCCTTCCGCTTGAGGCGCTTTGTGTAGCTACGTATTGTAAGCTGCGTTGCCAATGTATTAGGGTGTTTCACTAGCATCTCCCGGTATTTTAAGGAACGTTTAGGATTTCTTCCTTTATTGTGGGCATTTTCAAATGTTCATGAATCTCCTGGTTTGTGATATACCATGGGACGTTGCTGATTGTTCGCAGTTATGTTTTGCATTCTCTGCAAGCATGAGATGGTTGAATTGCTGGCGCTACCCCATAGTTGGACACCGTACATAAATTATTATTATAATTGATGGCCACTATATGATAGCCACTGTCATTTTTAAAAGATACGCAATAGCCCTGCAGGGTGTGATGCACAGCGATCGCATTTGCGAACACTGGACAAACAAGGCAGTCTGTCTAATCAAATCTATTTGTCTACACTTTTTACAGTATTGTTTCTTTTTTTGATCTCAATATTGTAGAGCTTGAATGACCGTAACCACATTTTTTATGCTTTTAGCCTCGGCCAGTACTGCCGTCGAAATAGCGATGACCGTATTAATGTACTTTTTCATTTTTAGCAGCTGCAAATTTTATTGATATAGAAATTAAGGAAGAAATACCTGTGCCAGAATCAGATGGTAAGTGACCACATAAGGTGTAAACACACCCTTTTTTTATGGGCCTAGCCCACCACGCTAATCCCAAACTACTGTAAATCTGAAAGAACAGTGGCGACCACCAGAAAATCGGCGAGAGAATGAAGCTCGACGAAGTCCCAGAGGAACGATTTAACTGTCTTGGATCCCGCAACGAAATTAATCAGAAAAGAATAGCGGAGGAGTAGGAAAAACATAATTTCCACTTCCCTCCTTATCAGCAGGAGACAGAACTGAACAAGGCCAATAGGCACACAGAGACGTATACAACTGGGATAAGCCCAGTTGCCTAGCACCACGGATAATATTGTTATTAATATTACTGGGTCCTGGTGAGCTATTATATTTCATTTCAATAATAGGTACCTATGACAAAAATGAAAGCATGGAAATTTGTTCTAGTTTCTACAAGGTCTGTATAGTAAATAACTCTGGATGTGACCTGTACACTATTTAACATAATATTACGTTCATTCTGCCAAAGACTACACTCCCATGAAATGTGATGTGCAGATTGTTCAAATTCGCAGTCAGATAGAACATTGACAAAAAGGCGAGGCAACAAGCTTGAAGGAAAATAATTTACTCTTAAAGTTACCATGACCCGTGAGAAATTGGGCAACACAGTGATCCACCTCCAGCTATGTCCTGGCTAGCCGCTTACGAACGAATGGAAAGAACGGGTGGAGGTGTCGGTCTTTGATGGAAATATCCCACCTACATTGCCATTCAGACAAAAGTTCCTCCCAGACGTCAGTCTGTGGTTTAAGTAATCTAGCTATTTTAGCACGGCAGACATCGTCCTGCCCGGACAAAAGCGCCACCTACCGGGTCCAATTGTGAATCTAAACCATTCTCGAATCCACTTGTACACATACGAAAATTTTGATAAAGATCGGTCCAGCTGTTTAGAAGGAGTTTAGTGACAAACAAAAGAAATATATTTTGAGATATTCAAATAATAATATGTGCTTGTAGCTGTTTTTCAATTTTGATGATTTGTGTTTAATTTTAATGACTTTTTAATAATTTGTTGTAGATGTTTTCAAAGACGAAACGACTCTAGAAGATAAAGGCGAAACGCCTCTAGACGACAAAGACGATGACTTTGAAGTATTCATGATACATGAAGAGGAAGAAGAAGGTATGAAAAAACATTACTTACAACACCATAACATAACATCACGCCGGTTATCCCCGAAGGTATTGGCAGAGCTGTAGGTACCCATTAGTACACCCAAATTTAACCAGTTATTTTTAAGTCCCATTTAATAGGGGGCTAGCCTATTGCCATCAATCGGGCACAATATCAATTCCTGATGGAAAAACCCAATAACACTTTGCCTTTTTTTTTTTTTTTGGTGGGTGTAAAATCATCGAATAACCCCTCCCGCTCTTGGGCAGAGCGAAAGGGAGTGTCAGACTTCTACTGACTAAAAACCACCCATGTTCCTTCTTCGCCCTCTATGTCGAGGCCGCGATAACCGTTGGACTACCCGCGGCCTTGGACTACCCGCGGCCATAACACTTTGCCTGACTTGGGAATCAAACCGGACCTCAAGCAGTCAGTCGCGCTTGCGACCACTAGACCGACGAAGCAGTCTATGTAATCACACTAATATTAATATTGTTACGAGCTGGGTATGGGATAAATAAAATCACTATCAATTGAACACACGAATCAACTTTATTACTCACAAAACACTTATACACAATCGCAAAACACTACTGAACACTTTATCGCACTTGATATCTTTTCGAACCTTTCGTTGTCTCGGTTAAAAGTACACTGACTCGCTTCGTCCTCTCTCGGTCCTTTTATACCCTAAACGCACAAAAGATATTCGAGAAAATTTCCCTATTATTCCGTAAAGCATTCACAAAAACATTAACAAAAATGTAAACTCAAGGATAAAATAACCAACAAGGAAGAAGTTACTTTACGACCTCGGCATATGGTCGAAATTACAATGTCAATTGCCGCTGAAGCCGCGCGCGGAGTGACTACCTAAAGAATGTAAGTAGGTACCTACTAGAATTTACGCGTACTTAAAGGTACTACACAGTTATTAGCGAGGTTTCTCAAAGAGTCTAGATGACTGTCGTAACAATATTATTAAGGCGAAAGTGAGTGTGTATGTTTGTAACTCTATCACGCAAAATTACTGATAAATAAAATTTGGTACACAGATAGTTTATAACTTGGATTAACACATAGGATAGTTTTTTTTTCCGATTTTATCTTACCGTGGCATAATTTTCGATTTGTAGCGGGCGAAGCCGCTGGCAACAGCTAGTCACTCCACATTATTAAATCCTCCAACGTGTCTGTCTGTTTGTTAGCGATAAAGTCAAAAACTACTGCACTAATTTTCATGCTTTTTCACCAATGGACAGAGTAGTTCTCGAGATAGTTTTTAGTATATAATTCATCATCAAACATCAGCTAGTACATATTAGTAAAGATAGATGCTATAAGTTAAAAAAAAAATCTTTTTTGCAGAAGAAATACCAATCGAAGTTGAAGTCAAGAAGAAGAGGAAGTATAAGAAGAAGGTGTTGAAGACTAACCCGGTGAAGAGCAAGAAAAATAAGAATCTCAAAAAAGAAGCTTTGGATGAAAATGATGCTGAAAAGAAACAAGGTAGGAATTCATAAATACAGTACCTTCTAGGAAGTGACGTAGTCAGGAGCCAGCGAGAAAACTTCACGGTGCTCTCGTGGTATACCCACACGCCTTTTTTCGGAGGATGGGATATTATCAAATGAGTCCTCCCGCTCTGGGCTGAGCGGCAGGGAGTGTCAAACTTCTATTAACGCAAAAACCACCCATGTTCCTTCTTAGCCCTTTTTGTCGAGGCCGCGGTATCTCTCTCGAACAACCCGCAGCCCCAACGGGGTATACCCACAGCCTGTTTGTTTGTTTTCCTACTCCTCCGCTATTCTTTTCTAATTAGTGTTTTTGAGGGATCCATGACAATTAAATTGTGTATTGATTCTCTGACTGCGGTACTGAGACATATTTAATGATTACTTATGCCGTCACTTAGTAAAGATTTGACATACTTTTGTATGACAAAACTGTCAAAAAGTGAAGGCCAAGTGATGGCCTAAGAAATCATTTAAGCTCTCTGAGTGCGGCAGTGAGACTTCACGGCACTTTTCTGGTGGTCGCCACTGTTTATACTGTTTTACAGGACTTACTGCCGTATTAGGTACGTTTCGTACATACGTAGCCATCACTTGTAAAGATTTTGACACTCTGAAGGTTTTCGGCCGAATACTGAAACGCCACTCAAATATAAGTAACGCTCAAATCTAGTGCTTTCTCGGTCGCTCTATGCTGAAGTAACAAAGACAAGTAAGTGAAGTAACGATATTTAAGGGCAACTTAAAATTGAGTAGCGTTTCAGTATTCGGCCGTTTGTTTGTCAAATCTCTACTAAGTGACGGCTTAAGTAATCATTAAATATCTCTGAGTACGGCAGTTACAATGGTTAACAATTAAAATATGTACGGTCCTGACTGTTTTCGGTCACGGCGGCCTATAGAAGTGGAAAGTTGAGTTATATTTTGGAAATGTACAAGTGAAGCCCTTTCAAATGATACCAAAAGCGGCGTATTTATCTCCATTTTTATTTTTTACACATTACGTTTTGTGCGCTAGAGGGCGCCATATCGATTTTTGTGACACGTCACGTAACCTTTGTTCACCGGACAATTAAGACGGTTTTCTTGATACCTCAAAACGTCGAGTTCCGATAAGTAGATTAGGAGCTATGAGTGAAATTAGCCATCTAGTTTGCAAATTAATGACAGAAAATTTAGGGGTCTGAAAAGATAGCAGATGACCCATCCAGTCGACCATCTCAGTTTAGCACACGATGCGCCAAACACCAAAGGGTGTTTGTTTAAAACCGAAATCGAAAAAAAAAATGGGTTTGGTTCGAAAAAGATGGTCAGATGAGGCAGTGCGACAGAGATACCGCGGCCCCAAACACAAAGGGCTAAGAAGGAACATGGTGGTTTTCAGTCAGTAGAATTCTGACAGGATTTAGTAATATTTATTACCGTTTCTGAGAATATAAGCTTTATGTGTGCGCTATTATTAATAAAACAACAGTTGCAAAACAAAATAAAAAGAGAACTCTGTACTGGATTCGCCCAGGAGAAGAAAAAATGTCATTCAAGTTTTGTAAAGTATTTAAAGAGATGAAACGAAGAAAAATTTAATGTAAACAATAAAAACTTATATTTTAAAAAGAATACTTGTAAAAAACTTTGACCAACAGTTTAAAATTCCCTAATCGAAAAAAACTTCCGACGAATTGAGGACCTCTTCGATTTGGAAGTCGGTTAAAAGGAATTTTAAAAGATTAAAAGAGTAACCTTTGGAGTTTCTTGCCGGTTCTTCTCCTTAGGAATCGACCAATGCACCGAACCGTGCCCCTTTTTACCGACGTTTTATAAGTGAAATAAAAATATTTTGATTTGATTTTGATTTAATAATAGAAGGTAAACAGGCGTTCGTAGGCGTTATTTTAAACTCTGATAATTTTAAATTTACTAGCGACTAGCTTATTCCCGCGGTTTCGGCCGCGTGAATGTCGAAAAATATCCCATCAAACTTAGTGGTTGAATTTCGAAAAAAAAATTACACTTAAACCTTCCTCGAGAACCACTCTATCCATTGGTGAAAACAGAATGAAAATCAGCGCAGTAGTTTTTGAGTTTATCGCGAACCGGCGGAGGACTTTGTTATATAAAAATGTAGTGACGGAAATTCAGTGTGAACGTTCTTAATAATTGAAACAATAGTGATAGAAGTTTCAATCGGTCAATTTTTAGATCTTTGACAGTTGTTAAAGATAGTTCAGTGGCGAGAAAGTCTGACAACCAGTCTTACCTCTTTGGTAAGACTATCGTATTACCCAGTACTAGCTGGGTTATGGGTAGTCGCTCCAAGTAAAATATGGGTATCCAGCTACATCCCGTTAGACTGGAAGCCGATCCTCACCTTATTTGGAAAAGGCCGACAGTGATAGAAGTTAGAAAGACAGAGAGAAAAAATATCCCGAAGCCTGAAGACCGAAGACGAAAGAAATAAATGAAAAATGTGTTTTCTGTCAACAGGCCCGGACGCGGCGCCAAAATTTCGCCTTACAGAAGAAGACTATAAAAAAGTCGGTGAAATACTCCATTGTAGCAGATGTGAGAAGACCTATGACAAAATGAACACACTCAAATTCCATGTAAAGTCCAAACATTTGAAGATTCCGAGGTACAAATGCCCGATTTGTTTGAAGGAGTTCATGACTCCAGCGCCGTTAACGATCCACAAACTCGAAGTCCACAATGTGGATGATAGATTCCACTGTAGAGCTTGCAATAAAAACTTCAACACAAAAGTCCAATTAAGAAAACATATAAACAATTTCCATATGCTCGGTGAGAGGTATAAGTGCGAATTTTGCGATTACGAGTCCTTCAGCTTCGAGGGTATGTACAAACACAAGTTTAAGCATAAGACCGTGAAAGATTATCACTGTAGGTTTTGTAGGAAGTCCTTTTTGAGAAAGACCACCTTGGATTTGCATGAGAGAATACATACTGGAGATCGGAGGAAAATTTGCTTGGTATGTGGGCAGGCATTTGTGCAGAAAGCAAGTCTGAATTATCATATGACGAAGTATCATCCTGAGGTGAATTTCTAGGAGGTAATTTGAAGGGGTAATAAGACTTGAAAAGCTACTGGTTTATATTTTCATTGTCACTCAAGCAAAAAGTCATAGACATGTGCATTCTTTTCATTTTGGCTTATGGATCCCAGACTTGGTCTTTGACAAATATTTAAAAGTTCAGGCTCAAAGTTTGCCAACGTGTTATGATGCGCAGTATTCTAAGCTATATCTATATGCCAATTCACACTCCAAAACACAAATTACTGACGTTGCTCAAGAAGCCGCTAATCTGATGTGGGACTAGGCTGGCCTTGTCTGCCGTATGCCCAAAGGGCTGTTAGGCAAAATAACCGCGTTGTAGAGCTCTAAAGCGAGAAGGTAACGCGGTCGGCTTCGCAGGAGATGGCCTGACAAATTGGACAGAATCAACGACCAGTGGTCCACTTTGGCTTTGGATATAAAGATTTGGAGGTCATGGGGGCAGGCCACAGGCTAACAGAAGGCCTGAAGACTCTCCCACCGTCCAAAAGAATGGCACAGAAGGCAGTAGACCTGTACTCAGCTGATGGTGACACAAGGCTGTCAAAACTAATGCTGACTTTTTAGGTTTCTGAAGGACTTCTTTGCGTGTCGACGGACTCGAATACCACTTGACCAGTTATGAACCTGAACAGCTCTTTCATTGGATTTTTTATTGTTTATAATAAGCAGATATATCACAATAGGGATGTTTACCGACTTAAAAAGATATGATTCTAATTAGTCCGTATTTTAAATTATCGAAAAATATTGGATACGTATTTTTTGTTTTATCAAATCAATAAAAGTTTACGAAGATAAAACGCGTCAACGATTTGAGTGGGGGGTTGTGACGTTACTCACCGGTAAAAAATGTCATACTAATGTCTTAGAAAATGACGTCACACGAGTTTTCATAGCACTGTTGTTTTATATAAAAAACTCTTTAATGTTAATAAAGAATATAATTCTATTCTAGAGTAATCTTAAACAACTTAGTCGGTGTTCGTCATCTTGGCGCCTGCCTTGACATCGTTGACATTCCTTGTCATATTCTTAATTAATTATCCCAACTTTGCACCATGTCCATTAGCCAATGCCAACACGCTGCCGTTTTTTTTAAAAAAAAAAAAAAAAAATTAACATTACATATAAATTCTATACTATATTCAACATACATAGTCTTTGAGATATTTAGGAGCTTTTATGTCTCTTCTTGGTCTATTATTTTTGTTGTCATTGGTTAATGTATTAGGTGATTTACTAAAAGAAGGAGTTTTGGTAGTGGATTGATAGTTTTGGGTTTGAGGATCCTCTAGGAGGCCCTCATTCAAATCAATTGGAAAGTTACAAGGTTCTGAGGTACTAGGTTCCTGTTGTGAGTTTGGTAAATATTCATTTTGTTCTTGTTCCATATCAACAGAATGTTTTGGTGTCATATCAGTGATATGTTGTGTCACAGGTACTTCTGTTAAATCTGATGATAATGGACGAATGTGTCTCAAAGGTCTCTTCTATATGTTGTATCGTTCACATCCACAAGGTAAGAACGATCTGAAAGCACGTCTGCAATTATTCCAGGAGTCCAAGTTTTGTTAGATGCTGGGTGAATTTAAACTGATCCAGGCTGTCCTATTTCTAATGTGGTCGCTCTCTTGGACCTTTTGTCATGCATGTATTTTATCCTTTCTTTATTATTTTTTATGTTTTCTGAAACATTTTCAACCACTTTTGGTTTCAGTAGGGATTTAATAGTTGGCAGGAATCCTCTTGTTCTGCGTGAAAATAACCTTTGCACCGGACTAGAATCTAGTTTATTCGGCGTATTTCTCAGGCATAGTAGACTCAACCAGATATCTCCTCCTTCATCAGCAGCTTTCAATAATATTTTTTTGGCTATCTTGACTGTAGCTTCAGCATTGCCATTGCCTTGAGGATGATGCGGAGATGATGTAACTTGTGTGAAGTTCCATTTACAAGCAAAGTTTGAAAATTCTTGACTGACAAAGTTAGTTCCACCATCTGTGACAACTATTTCTGGAATACCATGTCGTGAAAAATTCTTCTTGCCGATTTCTATTACTTGTTTGGAAGACAAATCCTTCAGTACATCAATCTCAAAGAAATCTGAATAATGGTCAACTGTTATTAAATATTTAATTTGTTAACCATTTTGGTTGAAGAAGAAAACATCAATCGATATACTTGGAAAGGATATTCAGGAATTTTGTGACTTTGCATGGTAAATTTTTGCTTGGTTGATATTTAATGCAAACAGGACAATTTTTAATCATTTCTCTTATGTCATTAGACATTGAAGGCCAAAATATAGCATCTCGAGCTAATTTCAGTGTATTTTCGACCCCTGAATGTGCCGTAATTTACTTAACATAATTTCTCTGAAATTTTCTGGTATTAATATAGCTTGATTCTTAAGTATAAGACCATCATAGGTTGTTAACTCACTTTTATAGTTATGGTATTGTTTGATGGCATCTGGCACATCTCTTATATATTTTGGCCATTTATGTAAAATAAATTTTTTCAAGGCTAACAAGTTGTGATCTTTTGATGTAGCATCCTCTATTTCCTGTATGCAGTTATCAGTTATAGGTAAGTTTGACAAAGGATTTATTTTTTCTATAATTTTAAATATTTTCATATCCTTTGATATATCAATGTCCTTACAGTCTAAATAAAATCGTGACAATGCATCGGCCATAACATTATCTTTTCCAGACACAAATTGCAACTCAAAACTGTATCTTTGTAACATCAAAAGCATGGATTGCAGCCTTTTTGGAGCCTGGAGTAGGGGCTTTTTGAATATATTTAATAACGGTTTGTGATCCGTTTTAATAATTGTTTTTGTGTTACCTATGATTAGCTGATCAAACCTTTTGCAGGCGAAAAGAACTGCCAGAAGTTCCTTCTCTATTTGGGCATATTTCTTTTCAGTAGGACTGAGGCATCGTGATGCATACGCAACCGGCTGGTTCAGTTGAAACAGTGCCACCCCCAGAGCTCCTTCGCTGGAATCACATTCTACAATAAGTGGTTCATTTTTGTTAAAATATTTCAATGTTTTTGTGTCACAGATCATGGACTTCAGTGTGTCAAATTCTTTTCGAGCTTTTTTATTCCACAACCAATCGATTTTATCATGTGTAAGGTTTCTTAAATATCCTGAGTTACCACTTAAGTTAGGAATAAACCTACTGAGATATGTGACTACACCCAGAAATCTCTGAACTTCCTTTTTATTTTTTGGGATAGGAATATTCGCTATGGACTCTATTTTTAATGGATCTGGTTGCAGACCTTTGTTGGAAAAAACATGTCCATAATATTTTACTGAAGTTTGTAAAAGTTTTGTTTTGTTTTTTTTCAATTTGCAATTATATTTTTGTAGTCTGTTTAATAAATTTTCAAGATTTTTGTTATGATCTATAATAGCCTCGGTCATTGTATCCCCAACTCCATAAACAAGCAAATAATCCACCATTGCCTCAATGCCATTTAACCCCTGAATCATTTTAATCTGAAAATGATCGGGTGCTGAGGAAATGCCAAATGGGAGGACCTTTCATCGGTATTTATCAAATGGTGTCCAAAATGTTGTTAATTTACAACATCCCATTGCCAAAATCCTTTTTTAACATCAAATGTAGAGAATATTTTGGCTTTACCTAGTTCTGGTAGAATTTCTTCAACTGTAGTAAATTGATAATTAGGCCTTTTAATAGCTTTGTTTAATGGAATTGGATCAAGGCATATTCTAAAGTTTTCTTTCTTTTTTATAATAAGTATATTGCTTACCCAATCTCTCGTCTTCTAATCTCTTTAATTCCTCTTTCAGCATTGGTCGTAGAGCCACTGGAATACGTCTAGCTTTTTGGATAACTGTTGAAACCGCCTCATTAATTTCCAGTTCAACTTCACCAGAAAAGCTTCCTCTACCTTCAAAAACTGAAGAATAATTATTGTTAATCATTTTTTGTGTCTCCTGTGAATAATTGCATCGCACTTCCTTACAGAACTTAACAAGACCCATATTGGTACAAGCTTGGCATGATAAAAGTGGAATGTGTGTGTTGTGTACGATTTGAAATGTAACAGTATGATTATTCTTATGATTTGAAATGTTGGTTCTTAAAGTTAAATCTATTTCCCCATGTACTTTAATATTATTTCCTCCAAAACCGAACAGAGTTTTCTTTGAAGTTCGCATTTTTTCTTGTACATTGCTTTCTCCCAACATCTCGTTAATATTGTGGAAACCAATTAGACACTCATCAGCTGCAGTATCAAGTAAACATTTTGTGGTTTTCCATTTGTTTTTAGTAAAATATTCAAGTGTGCATTCTGCTAAGTTCTTTTTCATATTGTTTATGACCTTGTTAATACTATATTCCAAGTCAGAGTCTGAAACAAGGCTGTCATTTTGTTCTTCTGATTTGGTTTCCATCACCACTTTTACTTGTCTCTTTTTCTTACATACTTTCTCTAAATGGTTTTTTCCTTTACAGTTTTCACATTCTTTACCCCAGGCTGGACATAATTCTTTTTTAAACACATGATAATTTGCACAAAACTTGCATTTTCTTTTTTTACTATCATCTTTATCCTCTATTTTCTTTATTTCAGATGTTGTCGGTCCTGATAATTCTTTCATATGTTTTTCGGTAGCTTCTGCGGCACGGCACAAATTGACTGCATCTGATAACGTCAAGTTGTCCTTCTTTAGTAGCTCTTTCTTAGTTTTCATATTGAATAAACCAAATACAATTTTGTCCCGTAACATTTCATCTGTGAATGTAGCATATTCGCATTCATCAATGAGCTTTGATAAGTCTGCATAAAAAACATCAAACTGCTCAAATTTTTGTTGACTCCTGCTTAAAAAAATGTATCTGTTGTATATTATGTTTTTCTTAGGGAGCATTTTTGTAGATATAATGTGCAATATATCCTTGCATGATCTATTTTTCTTATCATTGTCGGTAATACCGAAGTTTCCATACTTTTTTAGTGCCTTGCCGCCTATGGCGCTGAACAATACACTATTTTTTCTCGATTCTTGCTCCGCCGACCATCCATCCATTTGAGTTGCTGAACAATAATTAGTCCATGCAGAAGAGAAGAATGAAGAGCTTTATATGCATCCTGCGGGTCTGCTTCTATATCTATAGGTGTTGGCCAGGGCACATTTATGTTTTGGGGCACATGTGACTTATGTGAGAGTCTAGCTATCTCTTCCTGCATAGACCTCAAGAGCTCCGTCTGTTGTTGAATTACCTTTACTAGCGTTATATCTTCCATTTTCCATTTTTATATAAATGAAACTCTTTAATGTTAATAAAGAATATTATTTTATTCTAGAGTAATCTTAAACAACTTAGTCGGTGTTCGTCATCTTGGCGCCTGCCTTGACAGCGTTGACATTCCTTGTCATATTCTTAATTAATTATCCCAACTTGGCACCATGTCCATTAGCCAATGCCAACAACTGTATCGTCTTCATTGTTTGTTTACGTGAAAAAAGAAAAAAATACGTGTGCAATATTTTTTGGAAATCTATCTGGCATAATTCGTTTTTTTTGTTAACTACCCTATTATTAAATAAGTTCTAAGTTAAACTCTGGAAGGTGCAAATGAGTGTGCGGGATAGGCCAGAAAGGAGAAACGGGCATATAATTCTAAGGGGCTCCACACTGGCATTGTATTTGGTACGGGTCGGTGATAACCTGGGCTCGCAATTATTTCAAACAAATAGGGTAGTATTTTAAAAAAGGGGTTTTTATTTATTGTATTTAAATAAAACACGTAAAATAGTGTTTTGGTTATTATTATACATTTATTTAACAAATGAAATTGTTTATGTTGTTATAGTCAATTGCAAAAATATACATGTCATTAAGGTATTCAAAGGGTTTATTTATAAAATATTTTAATTAGTATAATTCTACTTTGCTTTCACAATGTGTGTTTTGAGATATTTTTTAATTGAAATCGATGATTATTTTGATATTATAAAACATGATTAAAATGTATCTGAAAAAATATACAAACTCGAACTCATAGCATTTTTTTATCCGACAATCACAGGTACTTTTAAATGTCAGAAACCAAAAAAGAGCGAAGCTACAGTCTATCTGCAGCACTCGGAAAGCTTTAATGATTACTTAGGCCATCACTTAGTAAAGGTTTTGACAGTTTTTTATACAAATGTATGTCAAATCTTTACTAAGTGACATGTAATCATTAAATATCTCGTGAGTACCGCACAAAGTAATGTAACCTGTAAAAGTACCGTAGTTGCCCATTCCAAAGCGTAAACCTCGGAGCCTAGTAACAAAATCTTGGACATTAAGAGGAAATGTGGGAGGCCTTTTCTCCATAGAAACGCTCTCGCCTGTTTTCTTTTATGTTAATGACTTTATAGCTATGATTTACAGAATAATAAATATTATCTACTTGTACGCCCTTATGTTTTTCTTTTTGATGATACATTATTTTTCTAAGCACTAGAACCCTCAAAAAATGCCCAAAATTGCTTATATAAATCGCTGTCAACAGAGGCGTGGTGACAACTATTAACGAAAAAAGAAAAAAAAACAGGGGCACAGAATAAATCCTTATTCAGTGTCTAATAGTAGATTATGCACCAAGGGGCTAAAGTTGTGTCTTATGTCACGGGCGCCATATTGAATCTCGAGTGCAATGAAGGATTCGGAATTTAACTCCCGAGCGCAGGGAAGGAGTTAAGAGTTTAACGCACGAGCGAAGCGAGGGAGTTAATACAAGAATCCTGAATGCAGCGAGGGATTCAAGCTAGCCCAAGGCAAAGACACCTTTAGCCCAGAGGAGGATACTCTACTTTTTACACCTACTGTGAGAAAATAATAGCCATATTACGATAAACAAAGTATTTATTAAATAAACAAACAGTAAGAAGAACATATTTAGAACTAGTTAGTTATATGCACATACAGGGTGTTTGGAAGGGAGCTGTACATACGCCTAGGGTAGAAACTAGGGATAGTCTGCTACCTACCCCCGCCCATTATATTGACCTTGGCCTCAAGGTTTTTTTTTAATTTATTTTTATTTTTTATTTGACTTTTTTGTGATTTTTTGACTAAAACTACCTGTAGCTCAAAATCTATCCATGGGACCGGTCGGCTAATGGTCTTGTTTTAATCGTTAGAGTCTTAGGGTCCTGCAAAAAATTATTTTACACCAGAAAATTGTGGAGAAGAAAAGTTATGGGGCCTGAAGTACCATAGTAAGGTAAAGAAATAATTTTAAGGGCAACTTTCTATGGGGTTTAAAAAAAACTAACAGGGTTGGAGTTCTTCTGATTTTTTTAAAACATCCTCAGTCCATGCCCTTTCTAACGATATGCTAAAAGTGTATTTATCACTTTTAGTTTTAAAGTTATTAATTAATTTCCGCAACTAGGGCACTTTTACCACCACGAGTCGACATTTGTAAGACAAATGTAATTTCCAGAATTTAAACCAGTTTGGCCTACAGTTGGCAAATTTGTTGTCTCACTCTTACACGAGAGCAACATGTAAGAGACAAAACATGTCATGTCATGTCTCTTTCGCTCTTGGGTCGACGGGGCCGGGCAGGTAACTCGTTGGGGTCTTTGTTAGTCAGTCGAGATTTACCCATCTTAGCTAACTTACGTACTTGCCGTTACGACGCTCCACTGTTTTCGTTAATTTTGTTGAGTTTGTTATTACTTCGTTTTTGTTAAGTTTTGTTATTTGTTACCTTGTTGTTGGCAAAATGGCTGGATTTACCAGTGAAGAGTACACCGACATGCTGGTGGTGTATGGAATGGCTGATTGCAATGGGCGCGAGGCACGGAGGATTTATCAAGAACGGTATCCTAACCGGCGAGTGCCTAACCACCAAACGTTTGGCTCAACTTATCCCCGTCTGCGAGAAACCGGAAATTTAAATTTCCGGGAACCAGCCGTGAACAGATTTCAACCAAATTTGGCTGCGGAAGAACGCATATTGAGAAGAACGAATTTGAGGAAGATCCGACCAGAAGCGTAAGAACCGTAGCCCGGACGCTTGGTTTAAGCGTGTGGAAAGTCTGGTCGGTTCTTCGCGAAAATGGACGTCATCCTTTCCACTACACCCCTGTTCAAGGTAATTTTTTACATAAAGTTTTTGTTTTTAGCTCTTATGTAATGAACTAGCATGTGAATTTCATAGGCAATTTTTAAATTAACATGAGCATGTGTGTGAGAGAAAGAGAAATGGAAAGACAGAGATAGCAATCAATGTTACATAGCTACTAATTCATAAGGAAACCGCTAACGTTGATATTTTTATTGTTTTAGGCTTAGAGGATAACGACTATGCAAGAAGGGTGGAGTTTTGCCGCCACTTGCTCCATACGGACGTGGAAGATATTAATTTTTACGGAGTATTCTCTGGACTGACGAGTCCAAGTTTGACAAGGAAGGAATTGTAAATTACCACAATCTCCATCACTGGGCACCCAGAGATCAAAACCCGAGAGTCAAGAGGCACAGAGGTTTTCAACGAAGGTTCTCCGTGAACGTATGGGCAGGCGTCATCGGTAATCGGTTGATAGGGCCGCACTTTTTGCCAGACAACCTAAACGGGCAAAACTACTTAGATTTCCTCGAAAACGATTTGCCTGATTTAGCGGAAGAAGTGTTTGACGAAAATCGGCCCATAGTCTTCCAGCACGACGGCTGTCCTGCTCATTGGAGCCTAGCAGTGAGGGAGCTTCTGGACAACTGCTTTCCTAATTCTTGGATTGGTCGGGGTGGGCCAATTCCCTGGCCCCCAAGGTCGCCTGACCTTACCCCACTCGACTTCTACGTCTGGGGAAGGGCGAAAGAGTTGGTGTACGCAGAAGAAGTACCAACAAGGGAGGTTCTAATTAACAGGATCCACGCCGCATTCGATACAATGCGCGAGGAACTGCTGCTTAGAACGGTGACCGTGGAGATGAGGAAGAGGTGCCGAGCATGTTTACAGGTCAATGGTCATCAATTTGAACAAAATTTGTAATTAATTAAAATTAGTAATTAATTAAAATTTGTAATTTAATGACATTAGTCATTACCAAATTTTTTGTTTCATTTGCCATCCTTTTACGATCGAACACATTTAATTTTCATTAGTTGAAATTTTTGCTTGAAGTGCCCTAGTTGCGGAAATTAATTAATAACTTTAAAACTAAAAGTGATAATTACACTTTTAGCATATCGTTAGAAAGGGCATGGACTGAGGATGTTTTAAAAAAATCAGAAGAACTCCAACCCTGTTAGTTTTTTTTTAAACCCCATAGAAAGTTGCCCTTAAAATTATTTCTTTACCTTACTACGGTACTTCAGGCCCCATAACTTTTCTTCTCCACAATTTTCTGGTGTAAAATAATAATCTTTTTTGCAGGACCCTAAGACTCTAACGATTAAAACAAGACCATTAGCCGACCGGTCCCATGGATAGATTTTGAGCTACAGGTAGTTTTAGTCAAAAAATCATAAAAAAGTCAAATAAAAAATAATAATAAATTAAAAAAAAACCTTGAGGCCAAGGTCAATATAATGGGCGGGGGTAGGTAGCAGACTATCCCTAGTTTCTACCCTAGGCGTATGTACAGCTCCCTTCCAAACACCCTGTATATTAATTGAAGTTAATGGTAACATTTAAGACATTAGTCCAGTTGTGCAAAGATAAAGTTACAGCCAATTACTATTACGGTATTACGGCGAGGTACGGTATTTGTTATTATTAATGCCAGTTTTAATGTTATTCCATTCCTTTTAAAAAATGGTTAGTAGTTATCTAATTATTCTTACAATATTATGTCTTCGAAAACATGGCAACGATATGAAGAAGCAGTCGTTATGATTTTGTAGGAAATCGAGAATATCATCCACACGTAGGTAGTAAGGGTATCGAGAATAGCTTTCCTCTTTCTGGCACCAAAGGGTGTTTGTTAATACTATACTGCCAATTTAGCTGAGCATGTGAGATTCCAAATTCAAATTACATTATTGACCAGCGGGTCATAATGAAATCCAGTACAACATTATTGACCGGCTGTGCCCCCGGCCACTAATGACTCACTTTAGGTTAAGGTTGCTTGACATATAGTTTGACGTTTTCGAGCAGGTGGTGTGAAAAATATCTTTTAAATTGGTACAATATTGGAGGAGGAAATAGGCGAGAGCCAAACCTAGAAATATGACTTTTTACTTAAGCTATTGAGTCGGATTTGCAGTTGTCCTTATCGCCTAGCTTGCCTCGCTTTCGCAGAGCGACAGCGATAATACCAAATTTTCAAAAAACTCCGCCCGCATTTCCTCTTAATATTGAGATTAAACATAATTATAATATGTGAGAACTATTTAGAAAGACATGCAAGTTAAGAGCATCCAGAGTAAACGATATAATAAACAAATCAAAAATAAAATATACCGTGGCAGCTAAGAGATGACCAGTCCTTACGGAGAAAAGCAAAAAAATAATTTAATAATAATTTTAAATAATTTAAAAAAAAAAATAATTTTGGTAAAAAAATACAGACGTGTTTCTTGTAGTAGATTTATATTTAAAATAGAAAATCAAAGTTTTTTACAATTATTTTCATCAAGTTTTCTAGTAGAACCTCTAAAACACTGGTACTCACGTTTGCAGCACGTTTATGTGACTAAAGCCATAAATTTACACCACCTGTCAGCTCATCATTGGACAACACTGTTTTTACTGTCACTAGACACGAGTGGATCACTATGTCTCAACTTAACGAGATCTTAACAGCACAGAAGAGCCTGGAAGATAATTTTATTCGTAAGATGAACGAACTAGAAGCCCAGATCCAGTGTGCTGGACCTGCTAAGGATACTGTTGCGAGGGTAGCTGAAGAGTTCCGCACCTTCAGGGAGCTGATCTTCAGCATGCTGAGTCTACTCAGAAGGCAGATCAGCGAGTGTGCTGCACAGGTCGACGGGTTGGAAACCAGGCATCGCAGAAAGGCGCTGATATTCCAAGGAATTGCAGAGGTTGAAGGGGAGGTTAGTAGTGCCGTCATCTTGGACATAATAAATGAGAAGCTGGCGCTCAAAACAGTCACTGCGTCCTCAATAAAGGTTTGCCACAGACTTGGGGGAACCAATAAGGATCACCATAGGCCCATCCTTGTCAAGTTCTCAAGCTATGAAGATAGGTCTGCAGTTTGGAGAGCGAAGACTGGGCTGAAGGGTTCTTCTGTATCCATCAAAGAGTTCTTGACAAGGACCCGTCAATCCATCTTTGGGAAGGCGCGGCTTCACTTCTCTATGCGGTCGTGTTGGACTCAGGACGGCGTCATTGTTATTAAAGCCCCCGATGGTAGCAAACATAAGATAACATCTTTGGAAGAATTGAGTCCGCTGCTGGTGAGGTATCCCAAGGCTCAAAATTCTGGAGATAGTCTGAAAAACAAGACGTTGTTAACTAGGTAATATAATATAATTAGTAACTTACAGCATAGCTATTCCTACGTAGTGTAGGACGCACTTACCTTAGAAATTGTTTGTGATCTCTCGTTGTTTATTAACTTTTGTCATGTAACCTTTGTTATTGCTAGTCTGTTTTGTTTTTGTCACACGTTCATATCCTTATTTTAAGGTTTACAAGTCTCACATTCCTAACTATCAGTTTACCCTCGACTCTTTACATATAGGATCACCTTGAAAATAATAATAATTATCATGTCTGTCAATGTCAAATCTGACATCGAATATTTAGTTTGTTTTTAAATGAAATCTTCAAAGATCGGATACGTTCTCTAAAATAAGATGTTGCTGTGTAATGTACGGTGCGTTCCGAATTTCAGTATAGAGTTAGTTAGTAATTTATTTACTTTTTACCTTGTGTTGATTGTTCTGGCAATCATTTCATTATAATATCACTTGTTGTTATTTTTATATGATGATGTTAGCTGGCGGGTGGTGCAGAGATGCAAAGCCGTACCAGAAACCGTGTAGTTCTCTTATATTTTTAGTGTTTTATTATATCTTATTTTTATTGTATTTATATTTATGACAACTTTGTTTGACAATGAGTCTTTTTTCTCTGCCAACGAATCTGCTGCCACTTCGGATGATGATAGTTTTTGTTCCATCACAGGCACTCTTGGCGATCTTTTACGTGAAAGTTTCAACCAAAACCTTGACCGGCTGTTTAACGCTTGTCACATCAATGCCCAGAGTATTCCTAGTCACTACAATGAACTGTATGAAACTTTTACGAACAACGATGTCCATGCTGTCCTGATTTCTGAGACCTGGCTAAAACCTGAACTCTTGTCCACTACCTACTCTCTTCCAGGTTTCGTTCTTCTACGGAATGATCGAATTGGAAGGAGAGGGGGTGGTGTAGCAATTTATCTTCGTGCTGATTTCCCGTACAAAATTCTCGCTACTTCCTCCTCTAATAGTTCGGCTGAGTTTCTTTTTCTCGAGGTCTGTGTTAAGCGAGCCAAAGCCGTCATTGGAGTTGTGTATTGTCCCCCTACCCTTGATTATTTCACCGAATTCGAATCGATCCTAGTATTTTTGGGTTCAGTGTATGCACATCACATTGTCATGGGAGATTTCAACACCAACCTTCTTGCCCATAATTCCTCTCGGTCCTGTAAACTCCTACATCTGGTCGAGTCAGCTAGTTTACACGTGTTGCCTCTCCAACCGACGCATCATAATCCTGTCGGTGATGATACCTGGCTTGACCTTATCCTGATTTCTAATCCTTCCTTAGTTTCCTCACATGGTCAACATATCGCTCCAGGCTTCTCCCATCACGACCTTATCTTCCTGTCTTATGTCCTTAAACCCCCGAAACCCACACCTATATTCCAGTACAGGCGTGCCTTTGCGCGGATGAACACTGAACAACTTAAACAAGATGCCGCTAATATTGACTGGTCTCCCCTGGAGGAAGCCGCTTCAGTTGATGACAAAATTAATATTTTTAATTCAATTGTAGTTAGTCTGTATGACACCCACGCTCCCATCAGGAAAGTTAAGCTGAAACGCCCGCTGGCGCCATGGATGAATCGGGAAGTTAAGATGGCAATGCGACAAAGGGACCGCGCGTTTCAAATCTGCTCGTAATCGTTGTAATCAGATGATACGTAACGCTAAACGCCGCCACATTCTAGATAATGTCACTTCTCCTGCTGATATCTGGAAATTCCTTGGAACTCTAGGTATCGGCAAATCGCGGCATTCAGACCTTCCTAAGACACTTGGGTTGGACGATCTAAATCGTCATTTCTCCACTGTTCCCACCCTTGATAGTTTAACCAAATGTCAAACCCTTGACTACCTTGATGGTCTGACGCGACCTAATATTGCTCCTTTTGCCTTCACCCCAGTCGACCCGGAAGAGATCAAAAAGATTATCCTATCCATTAAATCCAAAGCTGTTGGTTGCGATAACATCAGTCGGCACATGATCGTGACAGTGGTTGATCAGCTCCTTCCTGCGATTTCCCATATTGTTAACTTTTCCCTTTACTCCTGTGTTTTCCCGTCCGTGTGGCGTAAAGCCCATGTTCGACCACTACCTAAAGTTCCAAATCCCACTCTTCTAAGCCACTTTCGTCCAATTTCCATCCTTCCCTTTCTATCTAAAGTACTTGAGGCTTGTGTACACAAACAATTCTCCAATTTCATCCACAAAAACTCCCTCATCAGTCCATTTCAATCCGGGTTCAGGCCCGGGCATAGTACAGTTTCGGCTCTCCTTAAAGTGACTGATGATATAAGGCGGGGAATGGAAGACACCAAAGTTACGGTTTTGGTGTTGATCGATTTCTCAAATGCTTTTAATACCGTCAGTCACGATGTCCTGTTATTCATCCTCTCCTATCGCATGGTCTCTCCCGAGGTTCTGGCATGGTTTTCTTCATATCTTCGGGGACGTCAGCAATCAGTTCTTGCTGGTGACTCCAACTCCAGCTGGTATGATCTGGAAACTGGCGTCCCTCAAGGCGGCATTTTATCTCCACTTTTGTTTTCTATTTTTATAGATCTCATAACTGCCGAGTTTCAGTGTGCGTATCATCTTTACGCTGACGACTTACAACTTTACTGTCGGGCGGGTGTTGACAGCTTATCTGATGCGATTGAGGAGCTGAACCGGGATTTGCGTGCCGTCAAGGGCTGGTCTGATCGTTTCGGGGTGGCGGTTAACCCTGCCAAATGTCAGGCCATCATTGTAGGGAGCCCCCATAGCTTGAGGAGGCTGAATGGCTTAACGGTGCCACCGGTTACCTTTGACGGCGCGGTGATCCCGTTTAGCTCTGATGTCAAGGATCTGGGTTTGCATGTTGACACCTGTCTTGACTGGCGTAAACAGGTCGCGATTGTGAGCAAGAAAGTCACCGGAACGTTGCGGTCTCTCTATCGGTTGAAAAATGTACTCCCAGCTCACATCAAGGCAATGCTTGTACAGTCCCTAATCTTCCCCATCATTGACTATGGTGATATGTGCTACTATGACCTGAACGCAGATCTGCTCAATAAACTTGACCGACTTCTAAATAACTGCATTCGATTCGTCTTCAATCTTCGCAAGTACGATCATGTGTCTGAGCAGCGATCGCTACTAAAGTGGTTACCTATCCGAGAGCGCAGAGCTTTGAGGGCTTTGACAACCCTGTTTTCCCTTCTTCACAAACCCACTTCTCCTTCTTACCTCACTTCCCTTTGTCAATATTTATGCACTGCTCACAGCAAGACTCTTCGCTCCACTAATAATCGTCTTCTACGTTGTCCCTCTCATCGCTCTGGTTTTATAAAATCGTCCTTCTTTGTCCAGGCGGTTTTCCTCTGGAATGAACTCCCTCAGGATATCAGGACAGTAAACGGACAGTTTACGTTCAAAATGAAAGCTCGCGAGCACATTCGCAAGAAGTTGGCAGCTTCGTCTCACAACTAAGTTGTTAAAGGTTTTCATGTGTATCTTTCAAACCTTTATATATTTTATGTATATGTTTATGTATGTATTTATTCTTATATGTTAGGTATATATATTTTCTAAATTTTGATTCTGTTTTGCACCTACTGTGTAATGTCTCTGCATCACCCTAAGGTAGACTGGTAGAAAATGCCCAAGGCATTAAGTCCGCCTTTGTACGGTTTTATTACTTGTGCATAAAGTTTTAATAAATAAATAAATAAAATAAAAGCATGACGCATGAATCAGCACCATTGTGAAGGGAGCTAAATGATCCGACACACGCGCCACAATCAGCGAGACATTTGAGTGATAATTTCTATTGGTATGATGTAGTGTTCTAATAAAATAAGTAGGTTTTAGAATGTTTTTGTACAGTAATGTAAATATTATCATTTTATAGACAATAGGTTATTTCACCAATAAAATCGAATTAGTCCGTCTGATAGATTATCGAAATATATTGGATAGGTCGTGTTTTTTGTTTGATTAAATTGACGAAAATAAAACGTTTCAAAGATCATGAGTTTTGACGTCACTTTGGGTAAAAAACTTACTAGCCTTGTGACGTCACACGACTTGACACGACTTTTCAAAGCACTGTATGGATGACTAATTCGATTTTTTTGATGCAACACCCTATTGTAAGGTCATTGAAAGGTGCTAAGTATATTCTTATTTATATTCACACACACTTGTTTTGCAATAAATGCATAATATACATTATAAATCAAGTTTTATTTTAGACTGACCCCTTACGTAGCTGTCAACCAAGCATTTTACTTAGGACATCAACACATTAAGCTACTCTGTCAAATGACAATGTCATCTATCGCTACGTATAGCGACGACTTGGAGGCGGGTTGTTCCACGCCGACGAATTAGCACTAACTGCGGTACGCAGAGATATTTAATTTTGATTTGACATACTTTTGTATGACAAAACTGTCAAAACCTTTACGAAGTGTTTACATAAGTATGATTACTTATGTAAACACTTCTTATGCATAATAAAGCTCTCTGAGTGCGGCACTAAAATTGTTATTTGATTTTTAACTTAATCGCTATAGCATTAGGTTCGAGGTTGATTGGGGAAATTTCACAGTTTCATATGCTTGATGTGGCGACATTTTGCGGCTGGGATTTGATTTTTAAATAGTGAATTTAATTTAAAGTATAGAAGTATGAATATTGTTTTAAAGATCAAAAGTAGTTCAAAAGTCGCTCTGTTAGATCTGTCAGTTTATTTTGACAGTTCGGCTGACTTCACATTGCAGGTTTCCTTACTATACCTACTTGCCTAAAAAAAAAAAAAGAAATGTAAAAGTCAATGTAGACATTAAAAAAACAAAGTTTGATGTTGAAGCAGTTTGGTACGGGATTCCCTTCATGAACATGATTCTTTGAAATTTTGACCTCCAATATCTGCGTAACTAGAAGGTTGTCAGGTATGGTCGAGAATAAAAAATACACTACTGGAAAAAAATTAAGAAATATAAAAAAAAATTGGGTAAATTTCAACAGGCCGTTGTATTACTCGATCAATTAAAAAAAAAAATAAAGGATCCCGATCATTGGTTGCTGAGATATCGATATCAAAGACAAAAGGATCCTTTTACATTTGAAAACCGATATCTCGGCGAGAAGTGAACGTATCAAGGTTTATAATATCAAAAAAGAAACTAAAGCTAAATTAACAAAGTATCCGATCCTCATGGTTAAGCAAAAAAAAACACGCCTATTTTTTTTTTGTATGATGTGTCCTGATACGGTTGCATCATAAGAAATACAATCTAGCTTAATACTAAAGCTAATGAGTAATTCTAATTTGACTTAATTTGCTAGGGAGACTACGTCTAAGAATGTGTCCATTAACACTTTTCTAATTGTCTCTATTAAGGGGAAGACACTTTGTTCTTGTGTTTCTTATTGGTAGCACTCACTTCACTATATTACACTAACACTTCACTAAATTAGCTCGAAAGGTTTTGTCCTTTTTAGCCTTCTCACTATGTCCGTGTTATCGAGGAGCTGGTTAGCCTCGATGTTCACATGATGGTGAAGCCCTTGTTCATGAGCTTCGGCGTTCTTTTTGATTATGTCTTTGACGAGGTCTACTTTGAGGTTCGTCATTTCGAATGTACCAGGGCGCATTAACGATTCCTCTGAGTACTTTGTTTTGAAAACGCTGTATAATTTTGATGTTACTTTGTTTGGTACAGCCCCAAAGCTGAATATCATAAGTCCATACAGGCATGAAGACTTGTTTGTACAAAAGTACTTTGTTGTGTACTGACAGCGAAGAATGCTTTCCTACATCGACTTGTAGCGAAGCTCTAGCTCGTCGCGTTTCTTTTTAACATGAGCTTTCCAGCGAAGCTTTGCGTCTAATGTCATGCCTAAGTATTTGGCTGTATTTTCGTATGGTATGACATGACCGTTTATGTTTATCCGATGAAAATTTTGCTTTTTGTTTGTGAAGTCTATGTGAACAGATTTTGTTTCATTAAGTTTCACACGCCATTTTTTTGTCCAGTCAAAGATGATATTGACGGCTGTTTGAACTTTTTTCACTGCTTCTTCTTGAGTGACACCTGTGGCCATTATAGCTGTGTCGTCTGCAAATGTGGCAATGGTATTTTATTCTAACTCAGGAATATCGCAAGTGTACAATAAGTACAAGACGGGACCTAAGACACTTCCTTGCGGTACTCCAGCTTTTATCGGCTTCAGTTCCGAATGTGCATCATCTTGTCTTACTCTAAACATACGCTGTGATAGGTAAGACTCTAAGATGTCAGCAAACTGTTTAGGGAGCATATTTCTTAGTTTGTTAATAAGCCCTTTGTGCCATACCTTATCGAATGCTTGCGCTACATCGAGGAAGACCGTTGAGCAAACTTTGTTTTCCTCTAAAGCCTTTTCTATAATGTTGTCGCCTATTGACCAAAAAAAAAAACCTTGTACCCAATGTTGTTTTTTTTCGTTGCTGCTTTTTCAAATATTATTCCAAAGTTTCAATCAAAAAACTATATATTTGGAACTACGATTTCCTTTATTTTTTGTACGACCATTTCTGTTGAAGTTAGGGCCTGTTGAAAATTGACCAAATTTGGAATTTTTTTGATCCCTTAATTTTTTCCAGTATTGTATATCGCAAAGACGGAGAGAACAAGTAGCTTTCGGCTTCATTAAGCTGCGGGATGTTGTAAGAGATACCGCGACCTCGACATAAAGGGCTAAGAAGGAACATGGGTGGTTTTTATTCAGTAGAAGTCTGACACTCCCTTTCGCTCTGCCCAAGAGCGGAAGGGGTTGTTCGATGACTTTCCATCCGCCAAAAAAAAGGAGGGTACTTACACCCTTTATAGAAGTGATGAAGCAATTTTTCGTTTCCAAAGGAATTAATTAAATAAATATGTATAGATAGTTCTTTAAAATAAATAAAAATTCTCTATTTCAGATGAAATAGTACCGTTGGAAGGGAAGGCGTTAAAAGGTGAGTATTAGCACTAGTACTCAATTCATACTATACCGCAGATATAAGGTCCCATTTAAATAGATGGACAAACTTTCAGTAATTATTCAGACCACCAAAATAAGGACAACGTTAAAAAACTGGCCAAGTGCAAGTCGGAATTGCACATGAAGGGTTCCGTACCATTGTCTACACTAATATTATAAAGAGGAAAGATTTGTTTGTTTGTTTGTAACGAGTAGGCTCCGAAACTTCTGGACCGATTTGAAAAAATCTTTCACCGTTGGGAAGCTACACTATCCCCTACTGTATTCCCACGGGAACGGGAACTACTCTGGTGAAACCGCGTGACGTCCGCTAGTAGTACATATTGAGAGATTTTCTTTGTTATTTAAGCACTATAGAGTTCTTATAAGTTTTCCTGTAATCTATAAGTATTGAACTAATTTCTGTATTTTTTTCAAAGTTTTAGGCTCGGTAGTTTCGGAGATATGGGGTTGGGGAATGGATGGTCGGACAGACAAACACACGAGTGATCAAAATCAAAAATCAAAATCATTTATTTCAAGTTGGCCAGTTACAGGCTCTTTTGAATAGTCGAACAAATACTAAATTTTAATAAGCTAATATACTAAGCTACAGTCCCACTCACAAGGCATAATAACTGTCAGTGTACTGTAGTTGCCGATTCCAAAGCGTTGGTCTCATGAGAAGAATGGCAAGAAACTTCATGGATACTCTTTTAAATCATAATATTGTTACAAAACTTTGGTTACATCATTCATATTGAGATTGGTATATTATCATGTGAGAACGATGTAGCAAGTTGTGCACGATAAGTGTCGACAGTAAAGCCAAAACGACGATTTAAAAATAATATAATAATTCAAACAAGCCGTGGCAACTAAGAGGTGACCAGTCACAACTGACAGCACCCGTTCACGAGCATGACGCATGGATCAGCCACCATTCCACTCAACCATTTTAAAGGGAACGAAATGATCCTATAAGGCTTCCGTTTTTTCCTTTTGAGGTTTGGAATCCTAAAAAGAAATCAGCTTGGGTATCTTTGGATTGAAGTACAGAACGCTGTGTTAAAATTTGCTCATCTATTTAATTGGGACCTTATTTAAATATAGGCAGCTACCTACATAACGCAAGTATCACCATCTGGGTGAAAACTAAGCGTGCCATTTTTTGACTAAAAAGAAAGAAAGAAAACAAATTTATTTGGCACATGCCACAAGTGCACACACAAAGTAAATAATAATAATAATAAGAAAACCTAACACGAAAAAAAAGGGTGTGTATCTCACGGCTGCGCCAAATAGGACCAGTTCAGCAAAGTGCCGAGCAATTAGTGCCCGACGCTGGTAAGACGTGGTACCTAGTAGGACGTTAAGCACTATTAAGTTACTTTTAAAACAAGTTACTGTTACGAGCTGGGTATGGGATAAATAAAAGCGCTACCAATTGAACACACGAAATAACTTTATTACTCGCAAAACACAACTGAACACTTTAGCGCGCTTAAAATCTCTTCGATCCTTCCGTTGTCTCGCTTAAAAGTAGACTGACTCGCTGCGTCCTCTCTCGGTCCTTTTATACCACTAACAAACAAAAGATATTCGAGAAAGTTCGCTATTATTCCATAAAACGTCCAGAAAAACATTAACAAAAAAATAAACTTAAAGATAAAATAACCAACAAAGAAGAAGTTACTTTACGCCGTAGGTATACGGTCGAAATTAAAATGCAAGTACCGCTAAAGCCGGGCGCCGTAGTTATACCTACAGAATGGAAATAGGTAACTACTAGAATTCACGCGTACTTCTCAGTTATTAAGCGAGGTTTCTCGAAGATTCTAGATGACCGGCGTAACATTACTATACAAACAAGTTACTACACAAAAAAAGTTGCTATACAAATAAGTTACTATACAGACAAGTTGCTATGCCGACAAGTTCCTATGCCGACAAGTTCCTATGCCGACAAGTTCCTATACAAACTAGTTGCTATACAAACAAGTTACTATACAGACAAGTCACTCTATCTACAAACAAGTTGCTATACCGACAAGTTCCTATACCGACTTTTCCTATACAAACAAGTTGCTATACAAACAAGTTACTATTCAAAACAGACTAGGTTTTTGTTCTTTAAATAACTAGAATTTCGTTCTTGAGCTGTAACGATGCAACATTTTTATTTCAAACAAATTAGCTTGCTGCGACAGTAACCTCTTTAAGTCTAAAAAAAACTTAAGCCGGGCACGCGAAGTAGGTGCTTTTGCGTTATCGAGGTATATCTGTGATATCTGTGTATCTGTCATCCACAGGTACATTTTAGGCCCTTCCTACACAGCGTGTTTTCTACGGCGCGCGTTCCTGAATCGCGCGTCGTCGGCGCCGTATGTGCGTTCAAAGCGCGTGCAAAGGGTTGCAACTTGAAAGTAGTTGGCAGTTGTAAGGGCGTATACACGTGTTTCACAGTCGCCCCTTGTGCTTAGGTTGCAAGGTCGTGAGCAAATCTCTTTTGAAGCACGTATCATCTGCGCGTCGACGGCGCCTTAGAAAACGCCGTGTGCTAGGGGCCTAAAGCGCCATGTCGCGGCATAGTTTTAAAAAAAATAATTTCAGCTGAATGACACTTTTGTCCTTTAACAGTAAGTTTATATATAGGGGCAGCGCCCTTTCTTTTTTTATCGGGGGGAGACCTTCAAAAGACGACCGGTTTGGGGAAAAGATCGGGGAGGGTAGGATTTTTACCTTACTATCTCCTGTGTCCTCCAAGAGGTATCTCAGTAACACCCCAGTGATCAAAATCTGCACTTGAAAGGTCCTGTCCGAAGCCCCTTCTGTGCAACGCAAAGATAATGTTATGTTATTTTAAAGAACTCACAGAAATAACAGTATGTATAAAAGCGTAAAAAAATTGGTCAAAAGAGTAGCTACACGCTTTACAAGTTTTTTTGTGGGGGCACTTTTTATCCTTGTCGCGCGGAACGGACCATTTGTACTACGTAACGTAGCATTATGCAAGTATGACGTCACTTTTTCGTAGCGCTGTGTTTGTCTGGCAAGTCATTTAAAAGCGTTTTAAACTTAACCATTTTTTTCATTATTTTACATTTTTTTTTTGTTTAATGTTTACTTTTTTTTATTGTTCAAGACCACTAAAATAAAATAACGGAGTTCATATGACGTTCAGATACATTCTTACTTGACAGACTTATCTATAGGTCTACAGCATGCGATAAGCAACTTTATTGTTACCATTACAAAGATCACTGTTAGTAAGATCCCAAGGCCGCAAGACGTCACTTATTTTCTGACAAAGGAAATGTAGACGATTGAGTAGTGTTAGTATACAGGGTGTAAATTGACCCTTCACACATACGTCAACCAAGCATTCTGTACATCAAACTAAGTACTCCTACGCAAATTTTTTTGCTGGGATTCGACTTTTTTTTTTGGGGTCAAAAATCTCATTTTGCGGTAAAACTCAATGTAGCACTCTTAAAACATTGTGCTAGTGGATGCTTTGAATAGTAAAAGGGTCATGGAGGTAATTTAAGTAAAGTTATAACCTGAAAAACTAGTATTTACAAAAACAGCTGTGAAAAATTTGTAACTTCGACCCCCAATATCCGAGGAGGAGGAGGAGGGAGGGAGGATATAGGAGATATTGGGGGTCAAAGTTCGATATTTTTATCGAACTTTGACCCCCAATATCTCCGTAACTAGGGGGTTCCCAGGTATGGTCTAGAACAAAAAAAATATCACAGTGGTGGGGAGAACAAGTGCCTTTCGTTTGCGTTAAGGGTACTTTTACACCCTTTATAATAAGAATGCATGCCTACCTGCTTGCTTGCTTAGACAGCCAATTTTAAGGTATCAGGTAATCAAGGTACATAAAAACATTACTTACCTCAAGTATTTTCTCAAAGCTGATTTTTACCTAAATTGTAGGCATTATCCTTAAAAATAAGTCGCCAATACTACCAGACACTTTCCGTCGGCCGTATTGCATAACAGACGCTTTAAAGCTCCCAAAAAGTGGAGACTTGGTCACTTGGACGTGTTGTGATTGTTTACCCGGAAACGGATGGCATCGCTCGTCTGACTGACATACAGACCTCCGCTGGACTTATTAGGCGGGCATTTAACAGGATCTGCCTTTTGCCTGTGTCGTCAGAATCTTGTTGAAACCGTTGCTTTTAACGCCCGGGGGCAAGTTGGGGCGACTGCCCAATATAGCATGGCAATAATCCGATAAAAAAGTATTAAATCATAAGGGGTTCAGTTTCTCTTTGTTCCTCCTATTTACTGTTTTCACTTGCCATACTTAAGTCGGGAGTGTTGGCGACTTATTTTTGAGGATGTTGCTTAAAATAAATTTAAAAATCTGCTTAATCAAGGTACATATAAACTTTACGTGAGTAAGTAATGTTTATATGTACCTTGATTATCCGATACCTAAAAATTGAACGTCTAAGCAAGCTAGCAGGTAGGCATGTGTTTTTAGTACATACTAACACTAATCAATCGTCCACATTTCCTTCGTCAGAAAATACGTGACGTCTGGTGGCCCTGGGATCTTGAACTATTTATAGATGCTCGTGGCCAAATATTAACAGCCTTTTAGGTCGATATTCTAATGAAGCCGC
Organism: Diarsia rubi; assembly: GCA_932274075.1. Taxonomy (NCBI): domain Eukaryota; kingdom Metazoa; phylum Arthropoda; class Insecta; order Lepidoptera; family Noctuidae; genus Diarsia; species Diarsia rubi. The sequence goes on from OW026441.1 coordinate 4,479,540, forward strand.
GATTGCCTAGTTCGGTGATCACCCCTTACATACAAAGATTCCTCCATGCCTCGGAAAGCACGTTAAGCTCTTCATCCTGACTGTCATTTGAAGATGTTTGACAAAGGTAGCCAGTGGCCTGAAAGTCTAACAATCAGCCTTACCCCAGGGTTTGTTACTAGTTTACATCCGGGAAAAAAAAAATCCGTATGTTCAAGCAGTTTTGTCGCACCTATTATTGGAATCATATTTATCAGCTCACAACTTGGGACTTAAAAACCCAGTAATATTAGTGACAATAATATCCGTGGTGCTAGGCAACTGGGCTTGTCTCAGTTGTTTACGTCCCTGTGTGCCCATTGACCTTGTTCTGTTATGGAGGAAAGTGGAAATTATGTATTTTTCCTACTCCTCCGCTATTCTTTTCTGATTAATTTCGTTCCGGGATCCAAGACAGTTAAATCGTTTCTCTGGGACTTCGTCGAGCTTCATTGTCTCGGCGCTTTTCTGATGGTCGCCATTGTTTATTCTGGCTTACAGGAGTTACAGTGGTTTGGAAATAGTGAGGCGGGCTTGTCCCAAAAATACTTAGATGGAACATGACTAAACCCTGAAAATTAATTTAATAGTCGTATATATGCCATAGATATGAAAGAATAAAAGAAAATAGAAAACATTTTTTGGCATGGAAATTTGTATGCATTCTATGAACTTGGCAGTGAAAGTGTGAAAAGTCGTATAATAATATACCATAGAAGAAAAATAATATTTCGTCTACCGAATATGAAACTCAAAGTGTGTTTTCTGTCTGCAGAACAACCGCCGCCAATCAAAGTAAAAGAAGGCGACGATTTAAATAAAAAACGGCAAATCACAGTAAAAGAAGATGACGATTTTAAAAGAATTGACGACAAATACCACTGCATGAGATGTGATAAGATTTACTGCAATAAAAAATCGCTGACAACTCACGTGAAGAAAGTACATTACAAAATTAAGGAATTCAAATGCTCATTATGTGTTGATGCATTTAGAACAGAGTCACTTCTAACTGTCCACAAACTAGAAGTCCACAAAGTGGATGAAAGAGTGACATGTAACGTATGTAATAAGTTGTTCAACGCAAAGTGCTATCTAATGATACACATCAGAAACTACCACCTGCAAGGCGAAGTCGGACAAAGATTCAAGTGCGAGTTTTGTGATTTTGTCACCTTGTTAAAGAAAAACTTGAACAAGCATAAGTTTACACATAAAATGGTGAAGGATTTCAAATGTAGATATTGCAAGAAATCGTTTAAGAGGCCCACTACTCTGAATTTTCACGAGAGGATACATACAGGGGATAGGAGGAAAGTTTGCTCGGAATGTGGTCAGGCGTTTGTGCAGAAAGCAAGCTTAAATTATCACATGGTCAAGTATCATCCTAATGTAAAATTTTAGCAGACAGGAGAATGGGAAATTGTGGTTAGGATTTTGTGCGACTGTTTTGTTTTTAATTATTAAAGTTGGTTGGTGTGTTGTATATGTGTTGTTTACTCCTGTGTGGTTTGTTGGCTGTATTTAAAAATATACTTGTGCTCTGGCATCTCAGAAGAAGTCCAAAAGAAAAAAAACTACTGCAAAATTAGTTTGTCAGTACCCTACCCTCAGAATATTAGCTTATTTGCAAAATCTGTTAACTGGAAATAACCAATTAAAAACTTGATGTTAATGAAGTGTTTAATTTGGTAGACTTTTTTGTTTCGACTTCTGAAAGTAAAATTATAATCCTTTTTTTTTTTGTTTTTTTTTTTTACATATTTTAACTGAGTTATCTCACACAAATCCTGATCAATGTTGCAATTTAACACAATCAACATTACATTGTAACTCAAAGTTGGCACATCATTGACATAGAAGAAGAAGAAAAATTACTACCGAAGAAAAACTTAAAATCTATATAGGACCACTGCGCAAGCCTCCTATAAAAATGAAAATTAATCACCTAAATCAAAATACAATGCCACGGAAATGGCCCATGACCAAAATCTATGGGGTAAAAACCGGCCAATTGCATATCGGACCACACACAATGTAGTGTTCCATAGTCACCAATCAAAATATGTGGACTAACTAAACTGATTAACCTCCCTGCCTGCCTGGTTTCGAACGATGATTTTATTGTAATAATAAAACTAAGTTACCTTTGTCGGTTTTGAAAGCAGTTTTCCTTTCAATATTTTTTTTTTCTCTGAACACGACGTCACCGCCTTTTGGCCTCGTACGGGACTTATTTTAATTTCTGTATTTTTTTAATGTTTTCTCTTGTTTTCGTTTATAAGTCAAGTTTTATTTTATTATTTATTTCTTGTCCTGTATGAGACCATTTTTTTTTTCTTTCTTTCTTTCAATATCTTCTATATATATAAAACAAAGACGGGTTTGTTACAACACTTATAACCCGAGACCTGCTGGATCAATTTTCATGGTTTTTGTTTCGTTGGATTTGTCTCTTGCCCTGAATAGCAGAATACATTTTAAAAACAATGAAAACTTGACGAATACATATTTTAAATATATAATATGATATTTATGAAAATGAATCATTTTGCCTAAAATTATGTTCCTTTGTTTCGTACCTGTCAAACATTTGTTTTCCTCCTGTCATCCTGTCAAATAGGTACTGTGATTGACATTTATGCATGCGTTCAGAAATGTATTTTGTGTAAACTATTTAAAAAGGGTGAATAATCTTATATATATAAAAGAAAGTCCTGTTAGTTACACTATTTATAACTCAAGAACGGCTGAACCGATTTGACTGAAAATTGTTAGAGAGGTAACTTAAAACCAGGAGACGGACATAGGAGTTTTTTTTTTTGGGTAGATATTTAGGTCGTATGTTGGTAGATAGGTAGTAGGTAAGTAGGTAGTAGGTAGGTAGGTAGGTAAGTAGTAGGTAGGTTGGTAGGTGGGTAGTAGGAAGGTAGTAGGTAGGTAGGTTGGTAGGTGGGTAGTAGGTACGTAGTGGGCAGGTAGTAGGTAGGAAAAAGGGCATTTCAAGGCATGCCGGGTTCAGCTAGTTATTAGATAAAAATCAACGCCACTTTTCGTTGTAATTTTATAACTCAAGAATGGGCTCACCTATCCAAACCAAATTTTTAGGCTTTGTTCGGACTATTTAGTAAATGGTTTATGAAGTTTGCACAAAATCGGTCGAGCGGTTCTTCATTTATCACATTTTTTGTAACAATTGTTCAATAAATGGTGAATCATTTTGTTAATGGGGATTTTGTTATTTGCAATTAGACCCGGGAGGTGGCGCTGCTGTTCGGGCAGGACGACGTCTGCAAGGTCCGCTAGTTTCGTTATACAGGGTGGTGCCGATGATACGACAGTAAATAAAACTACGTATACCTTAGTATGTTCCCAGTGTATATACAAAAAAACATTTGAATAACATCCAGTAGTTTAGTCACAAGAAATTATTTTTAATTTTTAACATTTACTACACGATGTATCTGTTAATACGGAAGCACTGTCAGGTTAATGACCCCGCATCGGTGCGGTTGCCAACTCGCTACTTAAAAACTTTAGCCAAATCAGTTTTAACACTTAATTTATTGCAAATTATACCTTATATCTGTACAATAAGAGCCATAACGCATGTCATTAGACTTAGATAAAAAATAACGCATGCGGAAGTTGCTATGCACTCTCACTAATAGAACATTTAGTGTGTGCGAAAGAAATATCTAGTTTCGTTTGTTTATTACTTCACTTTCTTGTCCAAACTTGCAAAGAACTACGCTACGAAGCTAGGTCACGGTCACCGACTCACCGTTCAGTCTGTCGCAACAGTCCTGTGACGTTGCACGCGTCATCGCTTTGTAAGCGCACGGGTGCAAGCGGAGCCCGGGCGCCGCGACGCCACCTTGATGTAGGTACCTACCCGCCACCGGCCACTCGTGTCATCGTGTGTCAGGGACCGGGACGTGAAAATAGGTAGTTAGCAACGGTTATTACAATAAGTGTGAAATTGGACGCATTATTTTAGTGACAGAACATGAACAATTAATAGGTATCTTAGTTAAATTAAATAGTTCAGTGAACTGTGCGAATTTAGGCGATAAGTTTTTATTGTGTTCGTGTATTTTACTTAGCTTAGTAGGTAGGTACCTACTTAGTAAGTGATTGAGCAGTGAGTGATCCTGATTGTGATGAATAAATAACACGTGGGCGATAGGTGCCTGATTATTCGGTTAATAATCTGTGAATCAGTGTTGCACCGACCCCGAATAAAAATAAAAAATCTGTGATTCAGTGATTATTACCCATAAGACGACCCACTGACCCAAAAGGTCACGTCGCTACACGACGATACGCTACGTTGCCGCTCGCTACAACAGAGGTTAGTGAACCCATGTTTTTAAATGGCCTTCTATTTTGTTACAACTTCTAAGCCATTTAGTTTGTTTGAAATTTTTGTTTTTTGAATTTTGGTGTTAGGATTTTTTTAATGGTTTACAATTATTCCTATGAACTAGTATGGTCCGTGTTTTCATTTATTGTCGTATCATCGTCTCCACGTTGTATATATTACTACCATTTTTTTCACACACCCAAACAACCGTTTAGCTGATAAAAACTTAATATTTCACAAACGAATCCTTTAACCGAAAAAGTGTTTCACCAAACTCGCAATATTTTTAAAGACGAATATGGCGAAACTATAAGGGTTCCTTATTGACTACGGAACCCTAAAAACTAGGCCCTGAGTAGCTGGAAAGAAGAAAAAGAAAATATCCACTACCGAATATGAAACTTAAGGTGTATTTTCTGTTTGCAGAACGGCCGCCGCCAGTTACTCTTGGAGTTGATTTTAAAAACGAGGGCGGCAAATACCACTGTATGCGATGTGACAAGATATGCAACAAGCTAGGTACAGTGAGGGATCACGTGAAGAAAACACATTTCAAGTTTAAGAAATTTAAATGCTCAATGTGCATAGACACATTTAAATCAGAGTCGCTTTTAACAGTTCACTGCCTGAAAATTCACAATGTGGATCAAAGAGTGTACTGTGGCATATGCAATAAATTCTTCAACGAGAAGCATTACCTAACCTTACACATCAGAAATTACCACTTGCGAGGTGAAGTTGGACAAAGATTTAAGTGCGATATTTGTGATTATGTCACCCTGAGAAAGACCAATTTGAACAGGCATAAGTTTACACATAAGCCAGTTAAGGATTTAACTTGTAAATATTGTGAGAAATCGTTTAGGAGGCGGGGTAATTTGATGGAACATGAAAGAATACATACTGGTGACAAGAGGAAAGTTTGCTCGGAATGTGGTCAGGCGTTTGTGCAGAAAGCAAGCTTAAATTATCACATGACCAAGTATCATCCTAATGAAAACTTTTAGCAGACAAAGGAAAATGGGCAATTTGTTCACAGTTCTATAACGAGTTGTTACAATATATTTTGTGATTTTCTTTTTAACTATAAAAGTTCGTATAAGTACATCTGTTTATGGGTTTTATTTTAAAATAATACTTGTACACTGTCATTTCAAAAGTAGTCCATTAAAAGAACGGCTCATAAATATGATTCAGTACTTTTACCCCCAGAATATTAGACCTTTTTTATATAAAACGATGCCCCACTCTAGGAATTTCTCCTGTATCGTGGGTGCGTTATACTTATTGAAAAATAATAGCCAAGTTAGTTATCAATGAAAAAATTGATGTCAACCAGGTGTTTAATTTGTGAATTTTGTTTTTTCTATTGGCTTCCGAAAGTAAAATTATTTTTCATTTTTTTTTGTACTCTTGATAATAGGGTATTTCACCAAAAATCTAATTAGTCCGTTAGATAGATTATCAAAAAATAGTGGACACATATTTTTTCTATTTTCACGTAAACAAAAGATGAAGACGATACAGTGCTTCGAAAAGTCGTGTCAAGTCGTGTGACGTCACAAGGTTAGTACGTTTTTACCCACAAAGTGACGTCAAAAACCCCCACTCATGATATTTGAAACGTTTTATTTACGTCAATTTTTAATCATTTGATAAAACAAAATAACACGTATCCAATGTTTTTCGATAATCTAAGAGACGGATTAATTATATTTTTTTGGTGAAATACCCTATTTTGGTATCTCACACAAATCCTGGTCAAATTTACAATTTAACACAATCAACATTACATTGTAAACCTTCCTTAATTGTGCCTTCTTGTCAGTACATCTACGAAAACATAATCGTACATGAGAAAAATCTGCATCTTTTAGTAAAAGAGGTGACAGACACAATAGGGATGATTACTGTCCGTCTCTTAGATTATCGAAAAATATTGGATACGTATTTATTGTTTTATCAAATCAATAATAATTGACGAAAATAAAACGCGTTAAAAATTTGAGTGGGTGTTTGTGACATCACTAACCGCTAAAAAATTTCATACTAATGTCTTAGAATATGACGTCACACGAGTTTTCAAAGCACTGTATCGTCTTTATTGTTTGCTTACGTGAAAAAAGAAAAAATACGTGGCCAATATTTTTTGGAAATCTATCTGACGGACTAATTCGATTTTTTTAGTTAACTACCCTATTATATTACTAGGAATAGGGACCAGTTAGTTCAGCCAGGCTTCAAACTCGCTAAGGTAGACTCATCTTTCATGGGATACTGTTTGAGATGCTATAATAAAATCCCACAAAGCATTCTTTAACTGAATGAGACGAAATTAAAAACATGCATCAAACGCACACTATGCAAGCAAGCATATTACAAGTTAGACGATTATATCGCTGATAAAAATGCATGGCTCAATGCCGGTCCTGCTCCACAAGGACAGGGCGCTTAAATTGATAGCATTAAATAGGAAAAAGAAAGAAGTAGAAGATAGTACAAGGATCTTTGCAATGTATAAATTCAATCTCTTTAGTATTGTTGAAACCGTTGCTTTTAACGCCCGGGGGCAAGTTGGGGCGCCTCACACTGGTCCCAAATTAAAAAAAGTGGACATTGATAGTAGACCGCTGATATTTTTTTTTATTGTTGATACAATGATAACAGATAAGGCAAAAAAATATTATTGTCCTACTTCAAATACTTTTCTGTAAAAAAAATATTTCTTTTTTTTTGTATGGGAGCGATTACATTTTACTCAATTTCTCAAAAACTTTAAGCGATGTCGAGATGGCAATCACATATGTTAGAAAACTAATAATTCTGAGTATTTGGCTCGAAGAAACTTATTGCTTATCTCTGCGTACTTTCGAGATAATAGTGACAGAAAATAACATTTTTTTTTAATGTTAATTGTTTGCTTTTTTTTAATCATAGCCTTACTTTAGCACATAATTATAATGTATGCGTAATGTCAAATAAATAAAAAGAGACTTCTCTGTAAAAGAGGTTATGGGGGCTCACTAATGACTGAAAAGCTATGACCTTTCTGAAGGAGTACTTTCATCAGTTCTAAAAAACAATCAAAATGAAGACAAATAAAGCTGCAAACATAAAGTTGAATATGTTCACAAACGATTCTGAAAAAATATTATGGTGAAAGATTAATATTTGGGTCTATATTCTCTTGAGAAATCTCTATTTCCTCGTTTTCCAACGAAAGCAATTCATTGTTCAAGATCAAAGCACTAGCCTCTGGAAACAACTGTTTATGTAAACGAGCAAACTTTGGTTTGATATGGCTGATGTAAGGATCTGAGCTAATTAGAAAGCTGTGGATAATGTCTAAATTAGTCTGAACTCTACCGATTTTTCTTGTATGTGCCATTCTAACATTCCGGAAATCTTTATTCCTCGCTTCGGAAGCTTCTTCGGAAAGCATGCCTATCGGAATAAAGGAGAAATTTTCACAAATATCAGCACCGTGTATCAACAATTTATGGACACTTGAAGGCATGTAATACCATGGATATAAGTTTACATACAGCATTGCTGTTTCTTTACAATATTCCCTAAACAAGTTGGTATTAATAAGTTGACCAGATGAAATTGTTTGTAAAATGACTGCAAATCTCTTGATTAAATCAGGGTGGATTCCCGTTATTTCAGCAGATACTTCATAATTTTCAAAAAACCTTCTTGCCGTGTTACCGTCATTGGTTGTACCAAATCCCTGTTTTACTATGTCAATTAACAAACCAGTTCTTTCCCGGAATTCTTCTTGTGTCAAATTTTTTTTAATTTCTTTTAACAATTTATCTTCTTTTCGTGCAGCCCACTTTTTGAAGTCTAAGTTGTACGAAATGTGTAAAATACATTCCATACATCTTATCCACATATGAAGCGAAGACAGACCATATTTATACATATCTTCTCTGATGAGTTTTTTGGATACAAAGTCCAAGTCATTCATTTTGCTAGGTAGGGTATTGCAAATATTACAAACAGCTGCAGAAGAAGTATTGGAAATCACAGTAGAAATTTTCCCATCAATCATAGTCATGTACAAAACATGTTTACTATCAAAATTATCTACAATTGTGGGAACAAGATTACGAATTTCTTCCTCTAAGGATGCACTTTCCTTCTTTATCAATTCATTTGTTTCTTTTGCAAATATAAAGCCAATTGGACGACAATAGTTTGTTGAAGAGGGAGCAGGATTTTGCCACAAGATAGTACCACTCTCTTCTTCCAAACGAAGCGGAACCAAACTAATCATGAAAACTGAAGAATCGTCAATTTTAGTGTCGGAGTGTGACTTTTGTTTATAATTACTTTGAGAAGATGACCCGTCAAAACCCCATTTGCTTATTAGTTTTAGCGATTTTTTGTCGGCAGAGTTGTGCTGAATTGTTTTTAATATCCTATTGGTTGTCAAATCTAGAAGCGATTGAAGTCTTATCTTAGCATCAGATTCAGTTACAGTTATGTCTGACTCTGGAGGATAACAAGTTTTTTTAGCTTCCAGGAGCTTTTGATAGGATGGTCGACCATACATTTTCTCTGAAGCAAGAATAGTTCTTAAATTTCGATATTGCCATTTTGACAAATTTGTTGAGGTGTAAAGCGCTAACGTTTTATCATCTGGTAAACACGGTTTGTCAGTCTTTTTAGCGAATAGTACATCATGTACCATCTCACATTTTTCCTTGTTTTGGCTGAGTTCGTTTAATATAGCTGCTAATTTTGTTTTTTAGACTCTTTTAATTTGGCACATAAAGCATAAACTAATTCCTCCTCTGTGTGATCTAGAAGTGTTAGAGAACGCCTTTTCTTCTGTTTATCAGATATATCAACAAATGGTTTTTTACTTGTACCACAACTTAATTGATGAGTATCCACTTGCGTTTCGAAATTTGGAATTACTTCCTCGGCAACTTTAAAAATGCTGCTTAAATCGATATTTTGACATTTTGGCCAAACTATTTGGATTGTAACCAGTCTGAATTTTTGTTAAGAAAGGTCTTTTGAGCTCTACTGGAAGCAGACCATCTTTTTGAGATATTACTTGAAAAATTACGACAAAATAATTTAATATTACTCAAATCTTCGGAAGACAATTCAACACCAATACGTTCAATAAGGGCATTCAATAAAAATTCGACATTTTTAAAACCACCTCCTGATTTAAGAACAACGTATAAGTCTAAGTTGGTGACAAATGCGAACATATTATAATTTTAAACAATAAAAAAATTGAAAACAAATTAGAATCAAAGATATCAAAGACAAAGTGACTTTGATTTTAACAAAAAAAAAATTACGAAAACAAATTCGACGAAAGAAAGACAAACAAAAATTGGTTAAAATTTAGTAAAGTGCTGCACGCGGAGGGGGTTGGGGGGGGGAGGGGGCGGGTCCCCCCTTCCCCCTGGTACCAATCCCATTACAAGGTAATGCACCATTCCTGAGAAAAACCGATTAATGTAACCTAACCTCAAAACACTTAATAGTCGCTTAAAAGGCGTAGTAGGGATAAAATATAAGGTATACCACTCACCGAGGCGCGGTCGAGGGTGGGACGGTCGACGGAGCCCCGCTTCGCGGGGCTCCTACTTCTGAATGGTTTAAAAAAAAATAACCACGAAGGGTATGGCGGGGTCTATTCGCTCGCTTCGCTCGCTCATTTGACCCCGCCATACCCTTCTAACCTAACTTATCCGTGTCGGGGTGCCCCAAGTCCCGAGCTCGCTTCGCTCGCTCTTGTATTCTATACCACTCACCGTGGCGCAGCTGAGGGAGAGCTGGGGCGCAATTCTGTAAAATAGTCAACTTGACAATAGTGTGTCGATAGTGTGTAAGTAGTGTCTCAATAGAATATTTAATGACATTTGGTATTCTACAACTTATCTAAGGTCATTGACTTGCCACAGTTGCAACTGTAGTGACATTGAAACGCCATAATGGGACTATTGTAATATTGGTAGTCTGGTACATTTTAATGTGTCAATGTCATCGTGATGGCCAAAGTTACGGTTGTCTGTAAATATTTTAAGTGATATCTGACAGTTGTGTCTATCGTGTTTAGCTATCGAACTGCCATTGTGAAGCCATCGAACAACGACACCTCTTTTGCCTATTGATTTGGTTAAATTTGTTCCTTTTAAAATTTAAAATTAAGTGTCCTAGTGTGTACGTCTTACGTAATGTACTAATTAATAAAGTGGACTTAGTTTTTCGCCACAATGAGGCCTTCTGTACCTACTTTGCGGTGGCGTATAGTGCCGACTGTCGACGTTTTGCTTTTGCGCCAGCGCCGCAATACTCGCGCATTAATGAGGCTGCAAGTGAATTCGACTTTGCAAGGAGCAAGCAAAGGAGCTAATTGATCCTGAAATGTTGGTGTGGAAGTTCATAACATAACTCAAAATTTACTGTGAAAATATATTTCCATTGAACTTTAGAACTCCGAACACAAATCACTTTAAATTCATCACGTTTTTTTATTATTTTCCCAACAACAATTGGGACATTTTCACTTACCTTACCTTTGTCGTTTTATATATGTTAGTCAAGTAACTACTCTCTAAGATAATAATTATATAAAAATGTACTCTGTGATAATAATGTGGAATCTGGAAAAATAAAAAAATCGGATTTTGGGGGACAAATCGCAATTTGAAGAAAAAAAAACAATTTCCATCGAGTAGGGTATCAAAATGAAGGGTTTTAAAAGGAGATTACAAAAATATATGACACTTATATGTTTAATAGAAATTCAAAGTCACAAATCCTATAAACACCAAAACACCAAAGTTAAATAAATCATCTGCGAAGAATTTTACGCGACCAACGAAAGAACAAACACAAAAGAAATCTGAAGTTGGAAATAAAAAAGGTTTCAAGTTTTGTTTAATTTAAAATAGGCTTGTTTTTGATTTTCAGTTTTTTCAGTCGGGATTTTTAGTTTTTTTTTTTAGAAAGGCAGAAGCAATATTTTTATCACATCAGATAAAAATATTGTTTTACAATAAACGCTTGTTTTTTGTGAAATTTTGTTTTTGATAATAAAACGTTTTATTTATGATTATAAAAACCTGTATTATAAAGATTTAATTGATAAAAATAGGATTTCATAAAGTGGTAGGTTTGGTATCTCATGGTAGCTTTTTGTTAGCAACACTGAAAACTATTGTACTGTCAAACAATCAACATACTATCGACACACTACTGACACACCACTGAAACGCCATTGAAGTTTCTGCGGAATGCCAAATTTGCAACAGTGGCAAAATAATGTCTGTAGTGTGTCGATAGAGTGTCAATGGCGGGTTGCTTAACTCGAAGTTACAGAATTGGGGCCCTGGTCGACGGAGCCCCGCTTCGCGGGGCTCCTACTTCTGATTGGTTAAAAAAAAAATAACCACGAAGGGTATGGCGGGGTCTATTCGCTCGCTTCGCTCGCTCATTCGACCCCGCCATACCCTTCTAACCTAATCTAACCTAATAGTAGGCAGAAAATCGGTGTCCGGTGTACAAAAGCGTAGGTTATTCGTGAGGGCAAACAATTCGAGTCCAGAGGGAAAGCCAAAGTCGTCGAATATAGCCACAAGAAAAACACAACGAAACAGGGAACACATTCACGCAACTCGAGGAGAAACGGAATGAACACACGAATGACAGTATTGACAGTGTCAGTCAATCGTCCATTTTAACGTTCCGTTTTCCTTAAAAAACTGATTTGAGGTTAGAAACAGTTTTCATTAATTTCTCGAAAAATATGCATTACCTTGTATGAAGAGTGGTCTAGTAATAACCGGGGACCCATTCCCTACCGGCTTTAACCACTTTTTCCTCCCTCCGCGGGCAGCACGTCTCTAAAGCCAACCCCAAAAATTATTTGATTTTAAAATCCAAAGATTCAAAATATAACAAAACAAACAAACAACAAGCATTTCTTCAAGCGCACAGAAAATATAAGGACACGTCTTATCGCAACCACATTTAGTTGTACACTGAGGTGAACGCGCGCGATTCGTGACCGTATTACGTTACGTCATGAGAGGCGGCCATCTTCTTATCCCGGCAAACTCGCGTCGAAGCTCCATTTTGCTGGCCAGCGGACCCTTTTGTGATATGAGTAGTCTGCTATGATTAAAAAAAAGCGAACAATTAACATTAAAAAAAATTGTTATTTTCTGTCACTATTATCTCGAAAGTACGCAGAGATAAGCAATAAGTTTCTTCGAGCCAAATACTCAGAATTATTAGTTTTCTAACATATGTGAATGCCATCTCGACATCGCTTAAGGTTTTTGAGAAATTGAGTAAAATGTAATCACTCCCATACAAAAAAAAAGAAATATTTTTTTTAGAGAAAAGTATTTGAAGTAGGACAATAATATTTTTTTGCCTTATCTGTTATCATTATATCAACAATAAAAAAAATATCAGCGGTCTACTATCAATGTCCACTTTTTTTTTAATTTGGGACCAGTGTGCGCCTGCCCAATATAGCATGGCAATAATCGGATCCATTTAGCTTTAAGTATTAAATCATAAGGGGTTCAGTTTCTCTTTGTTCCTCCTATTTACTGTGTTCACTTGCCATACTTAAGTCGGGAGTGTTGGCGATTTATTTTTCAGGATATTGTTTAAAATAAACGTAAAAATCTGCTTGGAGATTTTATGTGAGTAAGTAATGTTTTTATGTACCTTGATTATCTGATACCTGAAAATTGAACGTCTAAGCAACTATACTCCATAAAAGATAGCTTGATCTCTGCGACAGCTGTCAGTAAATTCACGCCTATGAAGTACTGAATTTCATAGTACTGCAGACAGTACCTGTCAATGTCATACTTTATGGGCATGCCGACCTAATTAGTGATGGGCGATGATTCATCGCAACCACAGACCTATCGAGATTTTTTAAATAAAACTAAAATTAAAATGAATTTTTCTTTTAATTTTATTGTATATTTTAATATCATAACTATTTACATTTGTACATACTTGATCTAAAATAATAGTGAATAAATAAAATCCAATTTCTTAATTAAACCCAATTATATCCCTTGCCTTGAAATAATGTCCCTGTCCAACACTAGATCAGAGGGCTATGACGAAATTAGTACTAAAATCATAAAACCTTGCTGTAATGAATTGACTAGTATTTTAACCCATTTAATAAACATGTCTTTTGCAGCAGGAACATTTCCCGATAGGTTAAAATTATCAATTATTAAGCCGTTATTTAAGAAAGGAGATAAAAGTGATATTAGTAATTACCGTCCAATTACATTGATACCTATTTTTTCAAAAATTTATGAGAAATGTATGTATAAAAGGCTAATAGAATTTTGCAATAAATTCCAAATATTAAGTACTGAACAGTATGGATTTCAAAAAAAGAAATCCACATCTTTAGCTATTTACTCTCTTATGAAGGCAGTACTTTCAAATATTAATAATAATCATCTGACTACGGGACTTTTTTTTGATTTATCAAAAGCCTTCGATTTTGTGTCGCACAGCATATTGTTGGATAAACTAGAGACTATTGGGATTAGAGGACCTGCACTTGATTGGATATCATCCTATTTAGGCAATAGACAGCAACGTGTCATTATTAGTAAAATTAACAGTACTAGAGATATGATACCATACTCATCAGAATATAAGCAAAATAAATGTGGCGTACCGCAAGGAAGCGTGCTTGGTCCAATATTGTTTCTTTTATATATTAATGACATCATAAAAATAACCAATCATAAATGCATATTATTTGCCGACGATATATCAATCATAGTGACATCAGATAAAAAGAAAAACAAGACTGACCATGAGTTTGACATAAATAATACAATAGACAAATTACTGCTTTGGCTTGACATGAATAATTTAAAAATAAATTTAGATAAATCCGTTTACATTCAATTTAATCAATCAAATAATAATAAAAACAATATAAAACTTAATATTAATAAAATCGAAGAGGCAACCCATACAAGGTTTTTAGGCGTAATAATAGACAAAGATTTTAACTGGAAAGAACATGTAGATAATGTAAGCACTCGAATCAATAAATTTGTATACGCACTGAAACAAGTTAAAAACGTAACTAACATAAAAACTGCAATTATGTCATACTACGCTTATGTTGAGTCGCTACTGCGATATGGTCTCGTAATGTGGGGTAATGGTACCAATATGGATAGAGCATTTATCGCACAAAAAAAGTGCATCAGAGCAATAAGTGGTATTAAACCTGATGACTCATGTAGACCAATGTTCAAGAGGTTTGGTCTGCTACCTCTACCATGTCTGTATATATATGAGGTATGTATATTTGTAGTCAACAACAAACATTTATTTAAATCAGCAAATGATGTAAATCCCAGAAACAGACGAGATCCTCATAAACTGGTATTAAGTGATTTGCCAAGACTTGCGAAATACAACAAAAACTGCCTTGCAATGTGCGTACGTATTTATAATAAAATACCAAGTCGCTTTAAAATATTGAACTCGAGAAAATTTAAGATAGAATTACACAAGTGGCTTATTGAATGTAATTTTTACAGTTTAAAAGATTTAATGGACGTGAGATGTTGATTCCTTTTGTCAAAATATAAATTTTTGCATGCTATGTTATATCTTAGCGAAACATGTTGAGCTACTGTAATAATATTAACATCAATGTATACCATGTTTTACGCAAATAAATGATTTACTTACTTACTTACTTACTTATGTTACATGAGCATCAATAATAGTACGAAACGTCGATAATTTTTATCGACAATTTTTGATATCCTGGCAGCCCTAGGAATGTCAAATTGACATATGTCGCAGAGATCAAGCTATCTTTTATGGAGTATAAACTGATTAACCTCCCTGCCTGCATGCTTTCGAACGATGATTTTATTGTAATAATAAAACTAAGTTACCTTTGTCGGTTTTGAAAGCAGTTTTCCTTTTAATCAATATTTTTTTTTTCTCTGAACACGACGTCACCGCCTTTTGGCCTCGTACGGGACTTATTGTTTTCGTTTATAAGTCAAGTTTTATTTTATTATTTATTTCTTGTCCTGTATGAAACCATTTTTTTTCTTTCTTTCTTTCAATATCTTCTATATATATATAAAACAAAGACGGGTTTGTTACAACACTTATAACCCGAGACCTGCTGGATCAATTTTCATGGTTTTTGTTTCGTTGGATTTGTCTCTTGCCCTGAATAGCAGAATACATTTTAAAAACAATGAAAACTTGACGAATACATATTTTAAATATGATATTTATGAAAATGAATCATTTTGCATTTAATTATGTTCCTTTGTTTCGTACCTGTCAAACATTTGTTTTCCTCCTGTCATCCTGTCAAATAGGTACTGTGATTGACATTTATGCATGCGTTCAGAAATGTATTTTGTGTAAACTATTTAAAAAGGGTGAATAATCTTATATATATAAAAGAAAGTCCTGTTAGTTACACTATTTATAACTCAAGAACGGCTGAACCGATTTGACTGAAAATTGTTAGAGAGGTAACTTAAAACCAGGAGACGGACATAGGACAGATTTTTTTTTTTGGGTAGATAGGTCGTATGTTGGTAGATAGGTAGTAGGTAAGTAGGTAGTAGGTAGGTAAGTAGTAGGTAGGTTGGTAGGTGGGTAGTAGGAAGGAAGTAGGTAGGTTGGTAGGTGGGTAGTAGGTACGTAGTGGGCAGGTAGTAGGTAGGAAAAAGGGCATTTCAAGGCATGCCGGGTTCAGCTAGTTATTAGATAAAAATCAACGCCACTTTTCGTTGTAATTTTATAACTCAAGAATGGGCTCACCTATCCAAACCAAATTTTTAGGCTTTGTTCGGACTATTTAGTAAATGGTTTATGAAGTTTGCACAAAATCGGTCGAGCGGTTCTTCATTTATCACATTTTTTGTAACAATTGTTCAATAAATGGTGAATCATTTTGTTAATGGGGATTTTGTTATTTGCAATTAGACCCGGGAGGTGGCGCTGCTGTTCGGACAGGACGACGTCTGCAAGGTCCGCTAGTTTCGTTATACAGGGTGGTGCCGATGATACGACAGTAAATTAAACTACGTATACCTTAGTATGTTCCCAGTGTATATACAAAAAAACATTTGAATAACATCCAGTAGTTTAGTCACAAGAAATTATTTTTAATTTTTAACATTTACTACACGATGTATCTGTTAATACGGAAGCACTGTCAGGTTAACGACCCCGCATCGGTGCGGTTGCCAACTCGCTACTGAAAAACTTTAGCCAAATCAGTTTTAACACTTAATTTATTGCAAATTATACCTTAAACCTGTACAATAAGAGCCATAACGCATGTCATTACACTTAGATAAAAAATAACGCATGCGGAAGTTGCTATGCACTCTCACTAATAGAACATTTAGTGTGTGCGAAAGAAATATCTACACACATCAAAAGTGTCTAGAGATCAACATATATTTTTGCAATAACTTTTCTCCTGATTGATATTAATTAAAATTTTCTTTAAGGATTCATCAAATAAAGTGTTTTCGTTTGTCACAGTAACGATAAACCAAGTCACCTTTGCATTAATAAAGAAATTTGCCATTTTCCTAATAAAGGGATTTTTGACATTTGAACCACTAACATTAAAGTTCGAAAAAAATACTGAAGTAACAGTTTTCTTTAAAATTTTATTGGGTAACTTAAACAATTAATAATCCGTGTTTCTACCGCGAACACTAACAACACAAGAACATCGGTTTGGCATACTCAAAATGAGTTCATCCAAATCACGCTGTGGAATGGCCGCCCATGTTCGTTGCAACAACAAAAAAAGGTCTTCTTGCGACTGGATACCCTCCATATTCGGCAGAGCTCTTCTCTGTAGCATATCCCATGCATGCTCAATCGGGTTCAAGTCTGGCGACTGAGCAGGCCAGGGCAGGACATTGATGTTAGCTGCGGCGAGAGTCTGTCTTACAACTCTTGCGGTGTGCGGTCGTGCATTATCATGCATTAACTGAAATAAGGGACCGATTTGCACTTGTAGAGGAACGATGACGTCTGATACAATCGTCTCAGCATAAATTTGAGCTTTGAGGTTGCCTCTGATCCAAATCAACTCAGTTCTTCCGCCGATCCAAATACCCGCCCATACCATGATGGTTCCACCACTATAAGGATGGACTTCCTGGCAGGATTTTAATCGCTGTTGGCGTCCAGGGGTTCTCCAGTGTCGTATACGTCTTGTATCCGGTCTCATACCAAAACGAGACTCATCAGAAAAGCACACGAAACGCCATTGTTCTTCTGCCCAATTTCTGTGTTCAAGAGCCCATTGATATCGAATCCTACGATTGTGCATTGCTATAGGTGGTACCCGTAGCGGTCTTCGGGAATGAAGGTTCACTTCATGCAAGCGGTTTCTGACTGTTTGGTCGCTAATTAAGTTCCCTGAAGAGTGATGAAGCCTCACGGCTAACATCATGGCGGTTATTGTTGGAGCTCTTCGAGTTAAGATTTGAATGTATCGGTCTTGTCTCCGTGTGGTGCAGCGATACCGTCCTCCATGGCGCTCAGCCACGGTACCAGTGCTTCGGTAACGTGTCCAAAGTCGACTGATAACACTCTGACTTGTATTCAGAGCTAAAGCCACAGTACGTTGCCGGGAACCAGCTTCTATCATTCCCACGGCTCTGAGCATTTCTTCCCTGCTTAAATGACGTCGCCGCTCCATAATAACGTTGGTTTTAATCAGTAGTAGGGAAACAGTAGCACTAATAATGTCTTCAATGCGTTGTATGTTTTTATAGGGAAAATATTGACAGCTGATTTTCATCTTTTACTCGAATTTGATTCACAGTTCCTGATTCAAATTATGAAATGCACCAAAAAGGATCCATATAAATTTATAAAATCATAAATTTATTACAAAGCCACATCTCAATCTCAAGAAATCCGCATAAAAATGCTTGATCCCTAGACACTTTTGATGTGTGTAGTTTCGTTTGTTTATTACTTCACTTTCTTGTCCAAACTTGCAAAGAACTACGCTACGAAGCTAGGTCACGGTCACCGACTCACCGTTCAGTCTGTCGCAACAGTCCTGTGACGTTGCACGCGTCATCGCTTTGTAAGCGCACGGGTGCAAGCGGAGCCCGGGCGCCGCGACGCCACCTTGATGTAGGTACCTACCCGCCACCGGCCACTCGTGTCATCGTGTGTCAGGGACCGGGACGTGAAAATAGGTAGTTAGCAACGGTTATTACAATAAGTGTGAAATTGGACGCATTATTTTAGTGACAGAACACGAACAATTAATAGGTATCTTAGTTAAATTAAATAGTTCAGTGAACTGTGCGAATTTAGGCGATAAGTTTTTATTGTGTTCGTGTATTTTACTTAGCTTAGTAGGTAGGTACCTACTTAGTAAGTGATTGAGCAGTGAGTGATCCTGATTGTGATGAATAAATAACACGTGGGCGATAGGTGCCTGATTATTCGGTTAATAATCTGTGAATCAGTGTTGCACCGACCCCGAATAAAAATAAAATATCTGTGATTCAGTGATTATTACCCATAAGACGACCCACTGACCCAAAAGGTCACGTCGCTACACGACGATACGCTACGTTGCCGCTCGCTACAACAGAGGTTAGTGAACCCATGTTTTTAAATGGCGTTCTATTTTGTTACAACTTCTAAGCCATTTAGTTTAATTTTTGTTTTTTGAATTTTGGTGTTAGGATTTTTTAATGGTTTACAATTATTCCTATGAACTAGTATGGTCCGTGTTTTCATTTATTGTCGTATCATCGTCTCCACGTTGTATATATTACTTACTACCATTTTTTTCACACACCCAAACAACCGCTTAGCTGATAATAATAATAATAATAATATTCCACACACCCATTTTTTTCCATTTTCTTAGCTGGAAAGAAGAAAAAGAAAATATCCACTACCGAATATGAAACTCAAGGTGTATTTTCTGTCTGCAGAACGGCCGCCGCCAGTTACTCTTGGAGTTGATTATAAAAACGAGGGCGGCAAATACCACTGTATGCGATGTGACAAGATATGCAACAAGCCAGATACAGCTCGGACATCATTCTATGTCAAAGTCCCTCACCATGGGATGCCCTCAGGGTTCGGTTATGGGTCCGTATGTATGGAACGTAGGCTTCGATGACTTTCTCGCGATTCCGCTTCCATGTGGCTGTTCATTAACCGGTTACGCGGATGACGGCCTGCTGCTCATTCAGTCAAGTACTCGGGCTGGACTCGAAAATTTGGCTGACACTTGCCTAAAATTAATATCCCAGTGGGGCGCTCGTAACCGTTTGACCTTTGCACCACACAAAACGTATCAACTTCTTTTAAAAGGGAATCTGAAATCATGTCCTAGTATTAAATTTAATAACGTTCCCGTGAAAAGGAAGCAGTCCGTGTGTTACCTTGGGTTTGTCTTAGAGAGGAATTTTTCATTCATTGAACACATAAAAACCGTCGGTGAAAAAGCTAAAAAGAACTTTTATGCCTTAACGAGAATATCTAAATCTACGTGGGGTTTATCATTTTTAACTCTAAAGACGATCTATGGGGCTACTTACTTGGGGTGTATGTGCTATGGGGCACCAGTTTGGGCCGATAGGGCCACCATAGGAGCGGCACGACGTAAATTACTTCAAAGCCAGCGGTTGGCTTTGATTTTCTTGTGTAAAGCGTATAGGACGGTTAGTACTGAAGCCTTACCGGTACTGGCAGGGGTACTTCCAGTCGATCTTGAAGTGCAGCGCCGTGCTTCAATGTACTACTGCGCACGAGAGACCGCGGACGCAGACTTTTTATTGCAACGTGACCGTGCTAAAGTAGCTAGATTACTTAAACCACAGACTGACGTGTGGGAGGAACTTTTGTCTGAATGGCAATGTAGGTGGGATAATTCCATCAAAGGCCGACACCTCCACCAGTTCTTTCCATCCGTTCTTGAGCGGCTGGCCAGGACATGGCTGGAGGTGGATCACTGTGTTGCCCAATTTCTCGCAGGTCATGGTAACTTTAAGAGTAAATTATTTTCCTTCAAGCTTGTTGCCTCGCCTTTCTGTCAATGTTCTACATCTGACTGCGAATATGAACAATCTGCACATCACATCTTATGGGAGTGTAGTCTTTGGGAGAATGAACGTAATATTATGTTAAATAGTGTACAGGTTACTTCCGGAGTTATTTATTACACGGACCTTGTACAAACTAGAACAAATTTTCGTGCGTTCAAGCATTTTTGTCATACCTATTATTGGAATCAAATATAACAGCTCACAACTTAGGACCCAGTAATATTAATGACAATAATATCCGTGGTGCTAGGCAACTGGGCTTATCCCAGTTGTATACGTCCCTGTGTGCCTATTGGCCTTGTTCAGTTCTGTCTCCTGCTGATATGGAGGGAAGTGAAAATTATGTTTTTCCTACTCCTCCGCTATTCTTTTCTGATTAATTTCGTTGCGGGATCCAAGACAGTTAAATCGTTTCCCTGGGACTTCGTCGGGCTTCATTGTCTCGGCGCTTTTCTTGTGGTCGCCACTGTTGATTCTGGCTTACAGGAGTTACAGTGGTTTGGGAATAGTGTGGCGGGCTTGTCCCAAAAAAAAAAAAAAAGCCAGATACAGTGAGGGATCACGTGAAGAAAACACATTTCAAGTTTAAGAAATTTAAATGCTCAATATGCATAGACACATTTAAATCAGAGTCGCTTTTAACAGTTCACTGCCTGAAAATTCACAATGTGGATCAAAGAGTGTACTGTGGCATATGCAATAAATTCTTCAACGAGAAGCATTACCTAACCTTACACATCAGAAATTACCACTTGCGAGGTGAAGTTGGACAAAGATTTAAGTGCGATATTTGTGATTATATCACCCTGAGAAAGACCAATTTGAACAGGCATAAGTTTACACATAAGCCAGTTAAGGATTTAACTTGTAAATATTGTGAGAAATCGTTTAGGAGGCGGGGTAATTTGATGGAACATGAAAGAATACGTACTGGTGACAAGAGGAAAGTTTGCTCGGAATGTGGTCAGGCGTTTGTGCAGAAAGCAAGCTTAAATATTATCACATGACCAAGTATCATCCTAATGTAAACTTTTAGCAGACAAAGAAAAATGGCATTCACAGTTGTATAACTAGTTGTTAGAATATTTTTTGTGATTTTCTTTTTAACTATGAAAGTTAGTATGTTGTGGTTTTATTTTAAAAATATACTTGTACACTGGCATTTCATAAGTAATCCAATAAAAGAAAACTGCGCATAAATATGTTTGTCTACGACGCATTCCCTCAGTCATTCAATCTTCATTCAATGTTAATTCATTCTATGTTCACTCCATTCATTCATACATTCATTCATATTGCAAACGACTCCGTCGCAAAAAACTGTTTTTTGGAAAGTTATCTACTTTGTAAAGGTTTTAATAAACCCCTAAAACTCAAAATATCTTTGTTTGATTTATCGCAAACAAAATTGGCGACCGTGACAGGACCTGCAATCGTCGGATTCACTGTCACTCAGATTGTTCCCGAAGCCCGCGTCAAGGGCACTTGAAGGACACCGTCACGTCGACACCGGACGAGATCCACCAGTACCCCAACGGAAGGCCGTGTTGAGAATACAAGATCGCCGTGCCTGTGGACTGGCCTCCTACTTTACCTGGGTCGAACTTCACCTTCGTCAAGCCATTCGGAAAACTGCAGGGACTACTACGGAACTCCGATCGAGCAAGTCCGCCCTCAGAACGAGTCTAATATCCTATCTACGTGACTACTACGTGCTACGGCCTACAATTGGACTGCTGAGATTAGCTGTCTGCCTATTTAAAGTGAGCTCGTTCCATCTTACTAACTTACCCACCTAATGTGTTGTCCTAAAGTCTGTGCATCTAGCGGATTTAGTTCCTCGAAGTCAAGTGAAGTTCCTATCTTTCTATTTGTGTCTATCGTGCCTAACCATCTTCTAAGTATCTTCGAAAGAAGTATAATTGGGACAGGCGACGCACAAATTAGCCTAATTAATTTCACTTACCAACCTACCGCCATCAATAAATTAATGCACATTTAACTTTAACTTAATCTCTTACCGTTACTCAAATCAAGTAGGTAATTTTCATTGAATTATTTCAATATTATTGATTATTGTCCCCTTTATCACTCATTCCAACTCATAAATCACTTACATATTAGTTAATACTTCCCGAGTTTTACTGTGAACTTACGAACCGTCGTCTTTCGTCATACGAATTGTTTTTATCAGTTTACTAAGACGCTTGGAATTGATCTATTCCAGCGATCGTGCGTTGTGACTTGTGACGCGGCATCGTTTGCGCATCGCTGTTACCTGACTGCCGGCGCACCCCACCTGCACAGCTCACCATTGCGTGCAGTCTACGAGGGCCGCGAGCATCAGCTGATCAACAAAGCGAGGAGCGTATCGTATGCTATATACCTATTTCGTTATCTATTAACATCTGTTTGTGTTAGCTCATTACGAGTTTACTACAATGACCGATCCTTCAAAGTTAAAGGAACTAATAAGCAAACGCGGTTCTATCAGAGGACGCGTAACGAAATTTAAGTCAAGTCTTGACAGTTTAGCCTTATTAGAATCCATTCCAGAATTAGAAGTAAATAAACTCGTATTGAAGCTATCAAAAATTGAGACATTGTTCATTGAATTCGATGAGGTGCAGAATCAGATAGAAATTTACAACGCAGATAATCAAAGTAGCGAGTTAACTACTAGAGATTTAATCGAAAACGATTTCTACCATTGTATTGCGTTAGTTCAAAAGTTAATTAAGAATAATTCTGCAGTTCAACATGATGAGAATAATTCTCAAACTAAATCTTCTATGGCCACTTGTCATCATAACGATCACAGTTGTAACACGTTAGGTTTTAAATTACCGGTGATTAAAATTCCAAACTTCGACGGGACCTATTTTAAATGGTTGGAGTTTAAGGAAACTTTTGTTTCTTTAGTTCACAACAATAACCAGATTGAAAACATCCATAAATACCACTACTTGCAATCTTATCTTGATGGAGAAGCCGCTCGGGTTATTGCCAATTTGGAGGTTTCCCATAATAATTATCCTGAAGCATGGAAACTTTTATGTGAACGTTATGACAATAAGCGTCAATTAATAAATAACCATGTCAAGTCTTTGCTCAACATTAATTCCGTGCAAGAAAATGATAAGTCTTTAAGATATATTATTGACCATGTCACAAAAAATTTGCGCGCGCTTAATTCACTAGGGCTAGGGACTAGGCTAGGGGATATTTTACTTATATATATTATTGCAGGTAAATTAAATAGTAGTACATATTTCAAGTGGGAAGAACATAGAAATAGTTTGAGTGACGTACCTTCGCTTAATGATTTCTTCAGTTTTCTTAAACGTCGCGCTGATGTATTCGAGACCGTTTATCGCCACAAACATGACAATCAAGACAATAAACAAAAACAATCCTCTTGTAATCAAAACAAACATAATAGCTCCAAGTCTTTAGTGGCTACTCCAAACGAAGGCAGCACTTCTCCTTCTAAAATACCGGAATGTTTGTTCTGTAAGAACAGTCATCGCCTTTATGAGTGTCCGCTTTTTAAGTCGAGCCCAATAGAGGATAGATTAGCATTTGTCTCTTCCAACAAATTATGTGAGAATTGTTTGAGATCTGGCCACATTGCTAAACGTTGCCGCCTTTCAGCTACATGTCGTCATTGCAAATCGCGACATAATTCTCTTCTTCATAAATCAGAAGAAACTGAACATTCGAATTCTGTTAATTCCGTTATTATGTCTTCAACGTGTTCTTCAGAAGTACTTTTGTGTACTGCTCGAGTAAAGGTTACCAACCCAGCCACCAACGAGACTATGATAGTGCGAGCTTTGCTCGACAGCGGGAGTCAGTCGACAATTATTACCCATGAAGTAAAAAGACGTCTAAACCTGATTCCTCAGCCATCAGACACTACCATAGTAGGCATTGGTAACACCAAGTTAAATATTAACACAGAACGCTGTATTCTACGCATTCATTCTGAAACAAGTTCTTTTAATGTGACAATATCATGTTTAATTTTGCCGCAAATTACCGGCGACTTACCTAAGTCATATTTTGATTTAAAAAAATTAAATATTCGTGGATTTCAGTTAGCTGATCCCACTTTAAATGAACCATCCCCAGTAAATATTTTGATTGGTGCTGACTTATTCTGGGACATCATTAGTGCCCAGCAGCATTCGTTAGGACCTGGTTATCCTAAACTTCAGGCGTCAAAGTTAGGATGGCTCGTTACGGGATCACTGCCATGTTTTAATGAAAATAAAACTAACTCAGTCATGGTCAATTTTGTCTCAAATGGTGACACTTCTAGTAGCGTACATGACGAGTTGTCTAAATTCTGGGAACTTGAAAATTTTCCTCAAAAAAAGCCCCTGAGTAGTGAAGAAAAGTTGTGTGAGAAACTTTATCTCGCCAACACTACTCGCACTAGTAATGGTCAATTTTGTGTAGGGTTGCCTCTTCGTGATAGCATAGACTGTTTGGGCAATTCCTATAATCTAGCCAAAAAGAGGTTCTTTAATTTAGAGGCTCGTTTCCGGAAACAACCAGAATTAAAGCAACAATATTGTCAATTCATAAACGAATACGAAGCATTAGGCCACCTATCGGAATCTCCTGAGTCTAGGCCATTAAATGCCTATTTCTTGCCCCACCACCCCGTGATACGGGAACAGAGCGAGTCGACTAAGTTACGCGTCGTTTTTGACGCCTCGGCCCGTACTTCTTCTGGTGTTTCTGTTAACGACCTACAAATGGTGGGACCAGTAGTGCAAGAACCTTTGTTTAATATATTAGTTCGTTTTAGACAACATAAGTATGTTTTGACAGGAGACATAGAGAAAATGTTTCGCTCAGTGCTTCTCAAGGAATCTGATCGCAATCTTCAACTGATACTGTGGCGTGATAGTGAAGATAAGCCTTTAAGGACACTTCGTTTAAATACGGTTACCTACGGGTTCGCTAGTGCCTCCTTTCTCACTACTCGTTCTCTTTGGCAGATAGGTGAAGAGTGTTCAGATCAGAAGGTCAAAACTATTATACAAAATGATCTATATTGTGATGATCTACTTACCGGTGCAAACAGTGAGGAGGAGTTACGTCATATCCATATTTCAGTCTCTTCTGAATTAGCGAAGGGAAGTTTTCATCTGCGTAAATACCGTTCAAACTTACCTGAGTTACTCGCAGACTCCGTTAACCTGGAAAGCGGCAATCTTATGATTAGTAATGCGACTAGTACGCTAGGTGTAGGTTGGACGCCGTCTTCGGATGAACTTCATTTTCAGCATGATGTTTCGTCTTCTGAAAATGTCACAAAGAGAACTATACTTTCCTCAACATTTAAAATATTTGATCCACTTGGTCTTCTGTCTATCTTCACAATTAAACCTAAAATTATGCTACAAGAACTATGGAGTCACAAAATTGATTGGGACGAACCTGTTCCTCCAGAAATAAGGTCCTCCTGGTTAAGATTTTCTAATAAATCCTCATGTTTGTCTTCTTTAAAGATTCCTAGATATATTTTAATTGATAATCTTTCCTCTGTAGAAATACATTGTTTTTCTGACGCTTCGCAGCGTGCCTACGGTAGCTGTATATATTTGAGGTCTGTTTCTACTAGCGGTGACATACAAGTTAGCCTGGTATGTGCAAAATCACGGGTGGCACCTATTAAACCTACGACAATACCACGGCTCGAACTATGCGCTGCTCTATTAGGAGCTCAACTAACTGCTACAGTTTTATCCGCATTACGTTGCCCTATTGAACGTCAGGTGTATTGGACAGACTCCAAAGTTGTATTAGGTTGGCTTAACTCTAATAAAACTAAAACCTTTGTTGCTCACAGAGTAGCTGCTATGAATGAGCTAACAAATCCCACAGATTGGCGTTATGTTCCTACTTCTATCAACCCCGCCGATTTAGTCTCCCGTGGTGTCGATCCAGACCAGGTAGATCTCTCTATGTGGTGGAAAGGACCATCATTTCTTTCAGAATCCGAAGATTCCTGGCCCGCCTGCACTGCGGACTCTATTGTTCTAGAATTGCCAGAACTTAAGACACACCATACTTTAGGGGAGGATGCATGTTCCATGCCAAATTTATAAAATATTCTAATCTAACTACTCTTATTCGGGTTCTAGCTAGGGTTTTAAGGTTCGCCAACAATTGTAGGTCACGCGAAAAATCTGACAGATTACAAGGTTCACTTAAAGTTACCGAGTTAGAAAACGCTCACAACGTTTCTATGATGTTAGCACAGAAAGATTCCTTTCCTATAGAATTAGGTCTACTACAAAAGGGTAAATCTTTAAAACCTAAAGCCGCTCTTACGTCGCTTAATCCATTTTTAGATGAAAATGGAATTATTAGAGTCGGAGGGCGCATCGATTCATCTACCTACCAGTACGACAAACGTCATCCTATCTTATTGTGTTCCAGTCATTATATAACAAAGTTATTATTCAAACAGGAGCATCTACGCTTGTTGCACGCCGGTCCTCAGCACCTCCTGGCATCTATAAGGGAGCGCTATTGGCCTGTAGGAGGCAGGGCTCTAGCTAGACGTGCAGCGCGCGAGTGCGTTACCTGTCGACGTTTCAATGCTCGTACCATGGATAATATTATGGGAAACTTACCTGCAGATCGCGTTGAAGCCGACTTTCCTTTTTCAACGATAGGTACCGACTTTGCCGGTCCATTTCTTATTACGGACCGCAAGGGACGAGGTTGTAAGATAACTAAGAGTTATCTGTGTATTTTTATTTGCTTTCGGTACAAATGCGTTCATTTAGAGTTAGTCAGTGATTTGACAATGAATGCATTTGTCCTAACATTAAAAAGATTTATAGCCCGCAGGGGTAAACCAAAGGTCATCTACTGCGACAATGGTAGAAATTTTGTTGCAGCAGCAAAGGAAATAAATTCCTTTCTTAAGTCCAACAGCGACGCTATTATTGACTCTGCATCTCGCGAAGGCGTTGAATTCCGTTTCTCACCAGCATACGCTCCTCACTTTGGTGGTCTGTGGGAAGCCGGGGTCAAGTCCGCGAAATTTCACATATACAGAGTGCTTAAAAATATTCACTTGACGTTCGAGGAGCTGAGTTCATTGTTCGCTCAGATCGAGGCGATACTTAATAGCCGACCCTTATGCCCATTAAGTCCTTTACCACAAGATCTATCTCCACTCACCCCGAGCCACTTTATAATTGGTAGGCCGCTGACCTCTTTACCATCGCCGTACCTGCTGGATTAAAGCACAAACCGTCTTGACCGTTTTCAGCGATTAGAGCAAACTCGCCAGCACTTCTGGAAGCGGTGGTCAACAGAGTACGTCACGGAGCTCCAGCAGCGCACAAAGTGGAAGGTGCGGTGCCGTGAACTAAAGGTAGACGACCTAGTCCTAATAAAGGATGATAGGACCCCTCCACTATGCTGGCGCCTTGGAAGAATCTCGAAGCTATTCCCCGGCGCTGATGGTGTGCCACGAGTCGCCGACGTATCTACCTCACAAGGCACCATACGACGAGCCATCAACAGATTGTGTCTGCTGCCATCACCAGCTGATCATACGGATCATTAAGAACCTTGAAAGCGTCACCTTTCAAAGCCCCCGAGGATGTCTACGACGCATTCCCTCAGTCATTCAATCTTCATTCAATGTTAATTCATTCTATGTTCACTCCATTCATTCATACATTCATTCATATTGCAAACGACTCCGTCGCAAAAAACTGTTTTTTGGAAAGTTATCTACTTTGTAAAGGTTTTAATAAACCCCTAAAACTCAAAATATCTTTGTTTGATTTATCGCAAACAATGTTTGTTAGTAATTTTAGCCTCAGAATATAAGCCCATATACTTATTGAAGAATAATAGCCAAATTAGTAATCAATGAAAAATTGTATATCAGTCAGGTGTTTATTTTTGTGACTTTTGTTTTATTCATTGACTTCCGAAAAAAAGTTATTTTCCATTTATTGTTTTTTTTGCAACCTTTTCAATAGGCTATTTCACCGAAAAAACCTAATTAGTCCGTCTGATCTGATTATTTATTTATTTATTTATTTATGACTGATTTTGATATTTCACACAAATTCTTTCCAATTTTGCAGTTTAACACAATCAACGTTACATTGTAACTAAAATAAAAGTAGAAGCACATCATCCATATAGTAGTATAAGAAAAATAACCACTTGCAAGGGGCAGTCGGACAAAGATTCGAGTGCGAATTTTGTGACTATGTTTCCTTGAGAAAGTGTCGTTTGGGCAGACATAGGATTAAACATAAGCCAGTGAAGGATTTGACTTGTAACTATTATGGGAAATCGTTTAAGAGGCCGACTACTCTGAATTTTCACGAGAGGATACAGACCAGTGAAAAGAGGAAAGTTTGCTCGGAATGTGGTCAGGCGTGTGTGTAGGTAACTAAAAGTAGAAGCATATCATCCACATAGAAGTGTAAGAAAAAAAATACATAGACGATAAGTCGTAAACTACCAAAGCAAAATTTATAAAATCGATATGGGAACACCGCGCAAGCTTCCAATCTATATCTATATATACACACATCAAAAGTGTCTAGGGATCAACATACACACATCAAAAGTGTCTAGGGATCAAGCATTTTTATGCGGATTTCTTGAGATTGAGATGTGGCTTTGTAATAAATTTATGATTTTATAAATTTATATGGATCCTTTTTGGTGCATTTCATAATTTGAATCAGGAACTGTGAATCAAATTCGAGTAAAAGATGAAAATCAGCTGTCAATATTTTCCCTATAAAAACATACAACGCATTGAAGACATTATTAGTGCTACTGTTTCCATACTACTGATTAAAACCAACGTTATTATGGAGCGGCGACGTCATTTAAGCAGGGAAGAAATGCTCAGAGCCGTGGGAATGATAGAAGCTGGTTCCCGGCAACGTACTGTGGCTTTAGCTCCGAATACAAGTCAGAGTGTTATCAGTCGACTTTGGACACGTTACCGAAGCACTGGTACCGTGGCTGAGCGCCATGGAGGACGGTATCGCTGCACCACACGGAGACAAGACCGATACATTCAAATCTTAACTCGAAGAGCTCCAACAATAACCGCCATGAGGCTTCATCACTCTTCAGGGAACTTAATTAGCGACCAAACAGTCGGAAACCGCTTGCATGAAGTGAACCTTCATTCCCGAAGACAGCTACGGGTACCACCTATAGCAATGCACAATCGTAGGATTCGATATCAATGGGCTCTTGAACACAGAAATTGGGCAGAAGAACAATGGCGTTTCGTGTGCTTTTCTGATGAGTCTCGTTTTGGTATGAGACCGGATACAAGACGTATACGACACTGGAGAACCCCTGGACGCCAACAGCGATTAAAATCCTGCCAGGAAGTCCATCCTTATAGTGGTGGAACCATCATGGTATGGGCGGGTATTTGGATCGACGGAAGAACTGAGTTGATTTGGATCAGAGGCAACCTCAACGCTCAAATTTATGCTGAGACGATTGTATCAGACGTCATCGTTCCTCTACAAGTGCAAATCGGTCCCTTATTTCAGTTAATGCATGATAATGCACGACCGCACACCGCAAGAGTTGTAAGACAGACTCTCGCCGCAGCTAACATCAATGTCCTGCCCTGGCCTGCTCAGTCGCCAGACTTGAACCCGATTGAGCATGCATGGGATATGCTACAGAGAAGAGCTCTGCCGAATATGGAGGGTATCCAGTCGCAAGAAGACCTTTTTTTGCTGTTGCAACGAACATGGGCGGCCATTCCACAGCGTGATTTGGATGAACTCATTTTGAGTATGCCAAACCGATGTTCTTGTGTTGTTAGTGTTCGCGGTAGAAACACGGATTATTAATTGTTTAAGTTACCCAATAAAATTTTAAAGAAAACTGTTATTTCAGTCTTTTTTTCGAACTTTAATGTTAGTGGTTCAAATGTCAAAAATCCCTTTATTAGGAAAATGGCAAATTTCTTTATTAATGCAAAGGTGACTTGGTTTATCGTTACTGTGACAAACGAAAACACTTTATTTGATGAATCCTTAAAGAAAATTTTAATTAATATCAATCAGGAGAAAAGTTATTGCAAAAATATATGTTGATCCCTAGACACTTTTGATGTGTGTATATTTTTGCAATAACTTTTCTCCTGATTGATATTAATTAAAATTTTCTTTAAGGATTCATCAAATAAAGTGTTTTGGAACACAAGAACATCGGTTTGGCATACTCAAAATGAGTTCATCCAAATCACGCTGTGGAATGGCCGCCCATGTTCGTTGCAACAACAAAAAAAGGTCTTCTTGCGACTGGATACCCTCCATATTCGGCAGAGCTCTTCTCTGTAGCATATCCCATGCATGCTCAATCGGGTTCAAGTCTGGCGACTGAGCAGGCCAGGGCAGGACATTGATGTTAGCTGCGGCGAGAGTCTGTCTTACAACTCTTGCGGTGTGCGGTCGTGCATTATCATGCATTAACTGAAATAAGGGACCGATTTGCACTTGTAGAGGAACGATGACGTCTGATACAATCGTCTCAGCATAAATTTGAGCGTTGAGGTTGCCTCTGATCCAAATCAACTCAGTTCTTCCGCCTATCCAAATACCCGCCCATACCATGATGGTTCCACCACTATAAGGATGGACTTCCTGGCAGGATTTTAATCGCTGTTGGCGTCCAGGGGTTCTCCAGTGTCGTATACGTCTTGTATCCGGTCTCATACCAAAACGAGACTCATCAGAAAAGCACACGAAACGCCATTGTTCTTCTGCCCAATTTCTGTGTTCAAGAGCCCATTGATATCGAATCCTACGATTGTGCATTGCTATAGGTGGTACCCGTAGCGGTCTTCGGGAATGAAGGTTCACTTCATGCAAGCGGTTTCTGACTGTTTGGTCGCTAATTAAGTTCCCTGAAGAGTGATGAAGCCTCACGGCTAACATCATGGCGGTTATTGTTGGAGCTCTTCGAGTTAAGATTTGAATGTATCGGTCTTGTCTCCGTGTGGTGCAGCGATACCGTCCTCCATGGCGCTCAGCCACGGTACCAGTGCTTCGGTAACGTGTCCAAAGTCGACTGATAACACTCTGACTTGTATTCAGAGCTAAAGCCACAGTACGTTGCCGGGAACCAGCTTCTATCATTCCCACGGCTCTGAGCATTTCTTCCCTGCTTAAATGACGTCGCCGCTCCATAATAACGTTGGTTTTAATCAGTAGTAGGGAAACAGTAGCACTTATAATGTCTTCAATGCGTTGTATGTTTTTATAGGGAAAATATTGACAGCTGATTTTCATCTTTTACTCGAATTTGATTCACAGTTCCTGATTCAAATTATGAAATGCACCAAAAAGGATCCATATAAATTTATAAAATCATAAATTTATTACAAAGCCACATCTCAATCTCAAGAAATCCGCATAAAAATGCTTGATCCCTAGACACTTTTGATGTGTGTATAAAAGAGAAGTCCACTCACTGACTGACCACTCATCGCGAAATCTCGGAAACTACTGGGCCGTGAGGTCTAAAATTTGGCACAAGCACTCTCTATGGGGTGCAGGCGCGTACTAAGAAAGGATTTTTTAAAATTCGCACCCCAAGGGGTTGAAAAGGGGTGTCAAAGTTTGTATGAAAGTCCTACGTTTTTAAAGTTAGAGACATGAATGTGGGCCTGAATGTTCCTTTCGGCCTCTAGGTGCTCACTAAGAAAAGGTTTTACGAAATTCGGCCCTTAAGGGGGTATAAATAAGGGTGTTTAATGTTAGTATGAAAAAAGTTAAAGATCCAAATTGAATCTTACGGCAACGCGTTATTGAATACTTTACATTGAAATTAGAATTCGGAAGCCAATAAAGATCCAAATTGAATTTTACGACAATGTGTTAATGCATATTTTACATTGAAATAAGAAATTTCTTGAGTTCCTTTATCTTCAGTTTATAGGCAAATTTCTAAGTGGCCAGTATGTTTCATTATTATGCAGGCGTCTGCAAGGTAATGAAATGAGGTTCCGTTCTAAAGTTTTTATGCCAATTTCTATGTGGCCAGTATTTTTCAGTATGCCGCCTGCATACTGAAAAATACTGGCCACATAGAAATTCTGCTGAAAGGTAAGAAAAACACGTTTCAAAAAACGAACCTAATTTTAATTTTAGTGTTTAGTATATTTGGTTTTATGCCGCCTGCATACTGAAAAATACTGGCCACATAGAAATTCTGCTGAAAGGTAAGAAAAACACGTTTCAAAAAACGAACCTAATTTTAATTTTAGTGTTTAGTATATTTGCTGCAGTGCGATTATATCCGCAGTGTCACACATTTGTTTTACACAGTCTACTGATCTCTTTATAGACCTTATAGTATATGCTATATTCCTACTTATCATTATATATATCACATACCATTTATCATCCTTTTTATAGTTTATCCTTATTTATACTCGGCGAAACGTTCTAAACGATTCGTTTCCATTTAAATTGCTGAAATTAAATATTAGTTTTCATATTTTCATTGTTGTGACATGTATGTCAAATGTGCCAAACTGTCAGTAGGTACTTTTCTTTTTGTCATAGTTTCTTTCTAGTTTAGTCTAAGAAGGTCACTTTTTGGTTTATATAACTTCATTATTTTTTATCATTGTTAAGCTGAATAATTGTATTTTATTAATTAATAAAAATAACTTTATTTTAAATTATAATTTTAAAATTCTAAAAGCACACTCGGAGGTTCTATTACGTCTCGGTGGAATACTCCTGGCTGGTTATATGACTGGCAGGTGACATGTCATATTTCAATTCGAAATTGTCAAAGAATTTTAGAAGAGAAGAAAATGTGATTTTTGGTATAAAAATGGGCAGCTGATGCTGACCCAAAAAACTTTTACACTGGATACCACGCCGAGATTATGTCCGGTTGATTTTACGTTTTATTTTACGATCGACTCTACGCTGAGAATCAACGCTACTCGTTTCTGTCGAGATTTAGTCAATTACACGGGAATCTACGTCGAGGTTGTCCTGTTACTACGTATGGATTCTGCATACATATAAATCTACGAAGTTCTACTGTCCAGACCAACTCCAAAGTGGATCACCATCAATCATTACCAAAAGTGGATCACCATCTAAGAAGCGGATCTCTCTTCTCTCAATTAAAAGTGGTTCACTAACTAAATTTTAAAAAACCTCCGCCGCCTGAGTGTGTGATAGGTAGGAAGGTGTTTTATATATTCTTTTGTATTTTTTATCTTAAAAATTAATATTTATTGTACAATCTACCTTCTCTTTTATTTTTTATTAGGGATCGGTAGATTCGTTACAACCTACAATTAAAACTCAATAGTTTAAGTAATCTATTTTTCGCAACCATCTTGACGTTTTACTGCTCGCTCCTTTCCAGTGACTAAATAGTTCTGTCGATCCTTAAATATGATTTATCTCCTAAAAAATATTCCATTCGGCCAAAAATCGTCTTTCGTAAATAAGTCTAACTTACTTCTAGGAATATAAATCTTATAAGAGTCATACTCCTTCGAGTATTTCATGGGTACTTTTTCTGGTGCCACTTTTATACACTAGTTCTCGCCATGATATACTCCCCAATATCCTCTTCAGTGGTGTCCTGTGAAACATTATATATATATAAATAGTGGAATTTTTATGTCAGCAGCTCTAAATTTAGACGATGAATCTACAGGAGCACATCCCTGTTTCCCTTTAAATCTCATCGAACGACGCTTTTTCACTTCGATCCATTCCCCTTCGTCGCCATCCCTGTCCATTCTTTGCCCGTCCAATCTTCCAATTACGTTGTGATCCTGTGAGTTTACATTGGGCGCGCGTTTATCTGTAGTTAGCGGCGCGCACTCCACCACTTGCGCCGGCCGCTCATACGGTGACGGCGCCTCACTGTACGGCGACACAGCTGATGTCGCACCGTTCGAAACCGTAGTTGACATACCGGTGGCCTCCACGCGCGCAACTAATGAGTCCGATGACGCGCGTTTCCTGAGCGGAATCGATACACATCTCGCCTTACACGCATAAGAGGGAGACAGTACAGTTGAAGATTCTCTGGACAACTGTTTAACCTGCGCCTGAGCTATTGGTGACTCATGCTTGGGCTCTGATCTATGCGTACAGTGCATAAAGCCCATCGGTCCGCTATTACATGTAAAGCTATCCTGCATACAATACCCACCTCTCTTTGTATTAACATTCGGCTCAAGAATCACTAAATTCGACGACAAAATTAATGGTATCACAAACTTTGATTCCCAACCACGATACAATTTCTTTGGTGTTCCGCAGGGAAGCATCTTAGGGCCACCATTATTCCTTATATACGTGAACGATCTCCCTGAAGCGATAGACCAAGACTGTTCTGTTTGCTGATGACACAACCGTTATTTACGATTGTAAAAATGGTGAATCACATGAGTGTAATATAAACAACAGCTTGAATAGAATTATTACATGGTTAGATTTAAATGCCCTAAAAATTAATTTAGAAAAAACTAAAATATTAAATTTTAAAACACGGAAAAGTAAATATCAAACCGTTGAGCAAATCCATAAAACAAAATTTCTTGGTATCACAATTGATGAACATTTAACTTGGAAAGATCATAATGATGAAATGTGTTTAAAAATAAATAGATTCGTTTTCGCCTTGAAAAAAGTTAACGATGAGACCTCTAGACAAACTGCGTTGATGGTATATCACGCCTATGTTTGTTCCATCATCAGGTATGGTATCATTGTCTAGGGGAACTCTTCTGAAATAACTAGGGTTCTGTTAACACAAAAAAAATGCATACGCACAATTTTTAATATGGACTGGACTGATTCTTGCAGACCAGTGTATAAATCACACAATCTTCTGACAGTTCCTTGTATTTATATGTAAAGAAATTATACTTACTTTAATTAGAATTAAGGCCGCGCTACTACCGCCATTACGGTAACAGACGTAATGTCGCCCGCTTTTATTTTATCTGTGGTCGTGTTAGAACATCTGTGAAAACTAAAAGAGCTAAGGAATGGTTTGTTAGGAAATAGGAATTGATATTGAATTAAAAGCATTAAATGTCGTTTCTTTTATTACAGGTAAGGTTTTATAGTTAATTTAATGTTATATCTAGTAATAAGTGTTGAACAAACGTGTAAATAACAAATATAAATCTTTTATTACAGAGAAACTCAATTGTGTTTTCATTGACGGTATCATCTCGCCTACCTTCCGAACAAATACCATTATAAAACGACATTTCTTGTAATTATCAAGAAAATGGAGAAATTAAAATTTGTATTCAAATCAAAGTCTACACAAGACGGAAAGTCAACCTATATCGCCATAACCAACATTATTACACAAGATGAGAAAGTTTTCCTGATCCCTGAAGAGTATGAAGCAGCGTCACTACACAAACATATTCTCACCTCAAAAGCTTACAATACGGTGCGAAATACGATTAAGAAAAGACATCAAACTAGAAGTGTTTGGATAAAATTGACAGCGGATATGGTAAAAACATACTTTGATGAAGATGAAAACTTGATATTCGAGAACCAATACTTAGAGGAAATTACCCAAGAACAATTGGCAAATAACAACAAATACGGTTCAGAAGATCACTTGGTGAAAATTTTGGAAAAATTAGTCGAAAGTCAACAAAGAAAAGATATACAATGTGGATCTGGAACTACGACATTAAATTAAAACTAGCACTGTACTAGTCCATCGAAACATTTTAAAACACGAAGATTAGTAGTTAGTGGAAAATTTAAAAATTGCAATTTTCAAACAAAATAAATAGCAGAATCAACTGCATAAAAAGTAAACACGCTTTAACTACGAAAAGTCACTGACCTAGTGCGCGGGGTGCAGCGAGCGGCGGCGATGTTGGGCGTAGGTACTTTTTATCGGAGAACAACAAATCAGCGGCATAAACTCACTAAGTTGCGAGTTGTTAATTAATAAAAGATCACTGATTGAATAATTAATCACTTAAAACCTTATTTGAGGCATAATTAAACTAAAAAACTTACTAACTTAACCTAAATCACAAAACTAGCTACCTAATAAATGCCTAAATAACTAATATTACACTAACACCAATAAGTCACAGTAACCTATGCACTAATCCAAATATCATAAATCGTCTTTAATCACAATAACAACAAACTTTTCATAAAATCACGACAATGCGCGCGCGGCTCGTCTTGTGATAAAAAAAGTAGGCGTGTGCTCTCCTCAAAGGGCGCCGCTATGCACTGACTGACATAGTTACCGAGTCAAGGACTTTTTGCCGAAAAAAATTCCGCTCACACACACACTCGCAATTTTCTATGCACCACTAATGCATTATTTGCGTAAGTAATATTACTTTTTCTTTATAATTGTAGTATTTTGTGGGAGTGTGCGGGGCGCGTCAGAGTGGGATCGTATGACACCTTTCTCTGTCTTTCAAGCGTATTGAGACGTTGAGAATAGAATCGTAGGTTTTTGCACAGGTTCCTGACCTTACAATGTTTACCTATTATTACGGACTCCGATCTACATCATGTTGAAAAATAAGAAAATGAAAAATAATTTCCTGTGGCTAAAGTAGTCATTGGATTTGATTGATTTTTTGTATACGGGTCAAGAGCATGCCTTTCTTTACGTGGTTTAGAGGAATGTCAATCGTCCTGCTCCACATTGTATATGAAATAGCTAAATTTGTCAAAACTAATTCTTCACTTTTTGAATCTAAAAACAATATCAATAAACGTACAGTTACACAGTATTTATTAACAATGCCAGTACCTAGGACTGAATTATTCAGACGTAATTGTGTTTATATGGCTCCACTTATCTATAACTCTCTACCAAAGTTTATAACTGATCTTCCGTACATGAAACTCTGCAAAGTATTGAAAAAGTGGCTTATTTCACATAGTTTTTATTCCGTAGCAGATTTTTTAAAACTATCTAACTGTAAATCGGACCATTACCGGAATGCATTATAAAGTTAGGTACCTTAATTATTATTTTAAGGATTTTGTATTTATATACTTCAAAATATGTAATATTATTATGTTTTCTTTGTTTTGTTTTTCTCTCTTGTTTATGTTAAAATTGTCTTTGTATGTTTATTTTCTATTGTTAAACATTTGTTTTGTGCCGAGTTCAACTTAGAAATGCAATTAGTTACTCGTATTTCTAATTTAATGGCTTTTTCACAGTTACTGTGTTTTGAACTAAGCATCTTATCTTTAATGTTTGCATGCCAACATAATGGCGAAATGTGTCATTGCACTACATAATTATTAGTTTACCATTCTTTTGTACCACATTTGTTGCAAATAAATAATTTTGACTTTGACTTTGACTTTGAATATTGTTTGTCATTCTTCCGCTGTCTACCTTCAAACTGTCAATTTCGAGCTTTAATAACTTTAATTCTTCTACCGTCGCATATATTGGACATTATTTAAAAATTTATCCTGTATCTCACGCAGTTCTTTTTGGATCAACACAATGTCCTTCAGTAATCTAGTAACATCAATGTGATCGAAAGTTACGGGTAGCTTCTGGAGATTTTAGATGTGGTCCAATAGTAAATGTTGTTCTTAAGATTGTCAGTACTTTTATATTCGTTATATGTACCTATAAGATAAACTTATTTAAGAATATTAGCCCAGTTGCCAAAAAAGTGTATCTAAACATTACCCATACCTACCTAGTTAATCAAGTTTTAGTTCGTTTTTGACAAATTAATTTATTGTGATTTCAACTGGATTTCGTTATCATTTGAATCTGAATAAACTGGTTTCTTAAACTAAGTGAATTATGTTTTCATTTTTTCATCCTTTTGCAGTGAGATTCTAAATATAAAATAAAATATTCCTTGTTATCATAGAAGCACATAGCGTTACGCGGTGGCTGTGCGATCGCCTGCTGCGTTGTGTGTTAAGGTTCTATTCGTATGGTCTATGGGTAGTTGTTTGTGAGTTTTAATATTTGTAAAAGCACTTACCATATACGAGAAATACCTAGGTAGTTTATAAAAAAAAAATGTAGGTACTTCACTAGATACTTACTACTTAGTTATTAGTGGGTGAGCTTAAAGCCACTAGTGTTTACGAGTTCTATTTTAAAAATAAACTTGCCCTGAGCATTTTCCGCGTAGTGGATTATACCCCATCGCTCTCCTAGAGAGGAGGCCTAAGTCCCTGCAGAAGGAACATTATACGCTTATGATGATGAGCATTTTAGAGGTAGTCCAATCGTAAATGTTGTTCTGAAGACCTACCTACCTCCGGAACCTTATTTTGTTTGAGTTTTGTGGATTTATCACCATTCCTGCATTCTTTGCATGTGACGTCACTACCGGAGAGAGATCAGGCGCAAACCGACGATGGCTTAACGTGCTTTCTGATGCATTCCTTACTCCGGGCTTCTACACAAAAAATCTAATAAGAAAAGTCTTTAACACTGTTCCCAACCAGAGAAATTCAAACCAGGATCTTATGTTTAACAAACGCTTTTAAGCCCACTGAACGTAAGAGGCAGTAGGAAAAGATTCTCAGAAAATCAAGGACTTCGGTCGCAAGAAAATTAGCTACTTACTGGCCTATACCTACTGTGCCATTTTATTATTTCTGACTTTTATAATCCTGAGCCTTTGAGTTTGTATCGGGGTTTCTTCTCAGGGTAGCCGACCGAACAAAGAATGTTAATGTGCAAAAATGTTTTTATTAACCAATTTACGAAAAAAGTTACGTTTCTTTAGCCGTCCTTTTTTTAATTCACGTACAGTGATGTGCAAAAGGAAGAAGAAGACTGACGCCCATTTTTCTTTCTAGGACCCCCCACATACTACACGATCGTCAAAAACGAATTTCAATGCAAAACCTGCGGCAAAGCTTACTCTTCGCAACCTCTAGTGTCCCAACACTATCGGTTCGTGCATCTAAAACGTCGGCCGAAAGACAGGAAATGCACGAAGTGCTCCGAGCGAATTCCCGACCACCTCCGAACAGCCCATTTAGAAAAGGAACATGGAATACCAGCTCCCTCTTGTGGCGTTTGCGGCAAAAAGTTCAGGTTCCCTTGCAATGTGTTGCAACACCAAAAAAAAGTTCACATGGGCGAAAAAA
The DNA here is from genome assembly GCA_932274075.1 of Diarsia rubi. Taxonomy (NCBI): domain Eukaryota; kingdom Metazoa; phylum Arthropoda; class Insecta; order Lepidoptera; family Noctuidae; genus Diarsia; species Diarsia rubi. The sequence continues at coordinate 4,519,250 of OW026441.1, forward strand.
CAGAAAAGTGTCAAGTGTGTGAAAAGGACTTTTTTAATAAACTCAGTTTAAAGTTGCATATGTTGACGCATTCTGTTGAAAAGAAGTTTAAATGTGGGGTCTGTGAGAGGGAGTTCCGATGGGAGAATAATTTGAAGGATCATGTGAGGATTCACACTGGGGACAAAAGATTTGTTTGTCCTGTATGTGAGAAGGCTTTTGTTCAGAAGTCGACCTTGAAACAGCATGTAGCGAGAAATCATCCTGGGGTTACTGTCTCCTGAACTTTGAGAAGATGCTTGACATTTCTTTCTCAATTCTTCATCTTCAAGCCACATCGTCTGGTATTTAGGCAACTTCTACTTTTTATATGCTCCGTCCACGAGTAGAGTTTGATATGTTTGGAGAATAAACTGATATATTATTTGATTTCACTGATAAATTGCTCTATGCTATACTTTTAGTCTGCCTTAATAGGCAGCGGGAATACCTTGCAGAATAATGAACACAGGAATCATCATCATCATCAGCCTATTGCATCCGATGCTGGATATAAGTAGGTCTCTTCAATTACACGCCACTCAGCTCGATTCGCGGCAACTCTCTTCCAGTTGCTGCCACCCTCCCTACGAAGATCGTCGCTCTATTGAACCTGATTCACGGTTTCCACGTTAGGAAGGTTAGATAGGAATAGGAAAATAGTTATTACAGGCTTCCTACCGATACCCGAATCCAAGATCTCTAATTATTAGCACTCCATTGTGATTGGGTACATAGATACTCACTATTACTTAAGCCTTAGTTAATTTTTCAATAACCATTTGTAATGTCCTAATTAAATTATAATTATCACTGGAAATTTTGAACGCAGTCAAATAGAATTTTTATGTCTGATTTTATGAGTAGGTACTTCTTCTAAATTCGATTACACACTACACACTAACATAGTTAAAAATAATACCCTTGTTTTTGTAAGTGGATAACTTATTTCCTTTCGGTATACTTAAGTATAATTTATATTGATTTATCAAAGGGAAAATGCGACATCGACCATTTTGTTCCCCATTTTATTTGAATCAGGAGAACACACTTTAAATATTTTTATTCTATACCTAGGCAGCAATTTAAAAAAAAAAAAAAAATTTGTGCCAGTTCAAACTGACAAACTGTACAAAAAAAAAATGTACATGCCGTTTTGGGGGTTGGTTACAGAAAATATACGCAAAGACATCGAAAATGTCTCTGAAGAACTCTTATAATGATTCATATAATTACTTGTTATTTTTATAAATAAGTTCTTGTAGCTGTATTGCTGTTTGCAATTTGAATAAAGTAGTAGGTACCTATTGAATGCCTACATTTCTATTACTTTTTGGTTTTATTCCTACTTTACCTACCTTGCCTTGTGTAGTGGTCTCAAGCCCGACTTCTGTGGTTAAGGTCCCGGTTCGATTTCCAAATCGGCGTTTCGCTGTAGGCGAGGACAAACAGCTAGCAACCGCATCGCGGCTGTATCGATGCGAACACGCGACAGCATTGCTGACTCAAACTATAACCGTAATTAGGTGTTTTTAAACAGTTTTAACAGAAAAGCACTTTTAAATGTAACAGATACAACAATGTTACCGAATCAAAGTGTAACCTTTTATATGTGTTAATATGTGTAACTGAAATACTTAATCAGTTTTAGTATAGCTATAGGTATAAGTAGTAAGCACAGTACGAATGTAAGACCTATTACACTTATTAACACTGTTAACACTTTTATATCTGTTTGTTTGTTGTTTAATATTTGACACGTATTTTTTCTTTTTTCACAAACAATGAAGACAGTCCAGTGCTTTGAAAACTTGTGATGTCATACTCTAAGACATCAGTACGACATTTTTAGCGGTCAGTGACGTCACAAACCCCCACTCAAATCTTTGACGCGTTTTATCTTCGTAAATTTTTATTGATTTGATAAAACAAAAAATACGTATCCAATATCTTTCGATAATCTAATAGAAGACGGACTAATTAGAATCATAGTTTTTTTAGCCAGTGAACTTCCCTATTCTGTAACAGGTATTTCTTAGTAGCGCAACGGCTTTGTCCCCGGTTGATGGAAAATACAGGTACACCTCTACCTAACCCTTTGCGTATTATGATGTTATGTTATGTTAACTTACCTACTCAGTCTCACTGGTATCCTGGGATATAAAGGGTGTAAAAGTATCCATAACGCAAACGAAGGGCACTTGTTCTCCCCACCACTGCGAACATTTTTTTTGTTCTAGACCATACCTGGGAACCCCCTAGTTACGGAGATATTGGGGGTCAAAGTTCCAAATTTTGCACAGCTGTTTTGTAAATACTAGTTTTTTTAGTTTGTATCTTTACTTAAATTACCTCCATGACCCTTTTACTATTCAAAGCATCCACTAGCACAATGCTTTAAGAGTGCTACATTGAGTTTTACCGTAAAATGAAATTTATGACCCCAAAAAAAAGTCGTATCCCAGCAAAAAAATTTGCGTAGGGGTACTTAGTTTGATGTACAGAATGCTTGGTTGACGTTTGCGTGAAGGGTTGATTTACATCCTATATACTGGATCAATATGGGTGTACTAACGATTATTTGCACCACTTCTGTCCACGAGGATTACTCTTATTTACATGTGTAAGTAGTATAACTACACCCTCTTAAAGTATTAATTATCAGTGTATTCTTTGCCCCTAACTCACCACCTAAAAAATCAACTACAACTGACCCAATTTTTTTGTTCTAGATTACGCGACAGAAACTGCACCCTACTACAAATTAGAAGTCCTAGCCGACGGCTCGAAAGACTACGTGTGTACCGCTTGCACGAAGAAGTACAAATCACTACCTTGCGTAGTTCAGCATTATCGACATGTCCATCTACGTTTAAGGCCAAAGCTCCGGTCCTGCTTCTTATGTGAGGTCAAAATCCCAGGATATAAACGCGCCCGCCACCTAGAAAAAGCACATGGGATACCACCACCAACTTGCAAGGCATGCGGCAGAAAGTTCGCATTCCCTTTCCAAGTGTTGCGGCATCATAAAATGGACCATATGGGAGAAAAGAAGTTTGATTGCAGCGAATGCGGTATGAAGTTCAAGTCTCAAGCGAATTTGGGGCAGCATTTGGTAAAGCATACTGGAGTAAGAAGATATCTGTGCGAGATTTGTGACAAATCCTTTAAGTGGAGGAAGAATTTGAAGACTCACATGATGATGCATACGAATGAGAAGAAACAAGTATGTTCTGTGTGCCAAGATTCGTTTGTTCAACGGTCAAGTCTAAAATATCACATTACGAAGAAACATCCGGGGCATGTTTAATATATTGTATTGCTTTTATTTGGGCAGAAAGGTGGTGAATACTAAGATGACAGTAATAGAGAATGAAGTATTTAAGAGGAAATGAAATCTTTTCTCCATAGAAACGCTCTCGCCTGTTTTCTTTCTTGTCAATGACTATAAAGCTATGATTTTTTACAGAATAATAAATATTAACTACTTTTTTTTCGTTATTTTTTATACTTTGTCAAGAGAGGCCTAGTGTACAAATTTGACAACTAGAAAAACATAGGGGCACAGAATTTATCCTTCTTATTTAGTGTCTTCTTCTTCTTTATGGGGTTCAGGTTTCCGCACTTAGTCCTTGAAGTGGACCATTGTGCGTGAGCCATGGTGGCCGATTACTCCAACCAGCCCACCTCCCTCCAGAAGCAGATCAGACTTCCCGGTCTCCTCAGGGCATCCGCAAGGGATTTTGGTGTTCCAAGGGTCTCCTCACGAATCTTGGTAACGCCTGTACACTCAAGGAGCACATGCGCCACCGTTTCCTCTGCCTCCATGCATGCTCTGCACAGGGGGCTGTCAGTGATACCTAGGTTGTGGAAGTGTTTATTTAGTGAACAGTGTCCCGTGATGGTCCCCGCCACCAGACGTAGGCTGTCTCTGTCCAGGCGCAGAAGGCGCCTGGTCAGCTTTGTATCCAGGGATGGCATAGCATCCTTGGATTGCCCACATCCTGGTGTTAAGGCCCACCATTCCTCCGCTTGTATACGAGTGTGGTCCTTCAACCAGTTTCTTAGCTGCCTAAAAGGGATGGGCACAATGGGTTCGGGTCCGTAGGGTTTTGTGCTGGATCCTCTTCTGGCAAGTTCGTCAGCCGCATCGTTTCTAAGCGATCCACTATGGCCTCTAATCCATTGTAGTGTTACCTTGTTGTGATTTAGTACCGTGATTCGTTCTAGGGCCTTGTGGCATTCTAGTATCAGTCTCGACGTGATCTGATTGCTCTTTAGGGATTGAAGGACTGAGGCACTGTCTGAGAGTATTCGAATATTAGTATCCGTAACCTCCCTGGCCTCTATAGCGTGTGCCGCTTGGATAATACCTACACACTCTGCTTGATAAACAGAGTTGAGCGTTCCAAGTGGTTTGGATATCTTAATGTTTAGGTCGTCGGAGAACACCCCTACGCCTGTCCCATCTTCGGTTTTTGATCCATCAGTGTACATCCTTAGCTCTCTTGTACGTGAGTAGTCACACCACTCCTCTGTGAGCTCTATGTTGTAGTGTTTTTGGAAGCAGTAAGCAGCAGTCTTCAGGGTTCTGTCGATGGGTGATGCCATCATCGGTTGTTCTTTGATTGCACCTTCTTAGATCCGTGTGTGTTTGATTCTAGAGTCATTTCTTAGGGTGCCGGATACTTGGAGTCTGAAGGCCACTATGGCCGCCTCCTCTCTTACGATGAGGTGTAGGGGAGGTAGGCCCAGCATCACCTGTAAGGCGGCAGTGGGGGAAGTTCTCATGCTGCCGGTGATTGCTACGCAGGCAAATCTTAGTAGTTTCTCGAGATGCTTTTGGGTTGTACTTAGGTTGGTCCTGGGCCACCAAACCAAAGAGCCGTATGTAATGATTGGTCGGATAACTGTGGTGTATAGCCAGTAGGTGATTTTGGGAGTTATGCCCCAATTTCTCCCGAGGAGTCTGTTACATTGCCATAGGGCTATACTGGCTTTCGTGATGATGTAATTTCAGTGTGTTTTGCCCAGTTCAGCTGTTTGTCCAAAAATATACCCAGGTATTTGGTTTCAGTCGATATGCTTAGGGTTGTCCCAAAGAAGCTTGGCAAATGTAACGTTGCTAGCTTCCTTTTCTTTGTGAAGAGAACGAGTTCCGTTTTGGTAGGGTTCACTGCTAGTTTGTACTCCTTGCACCAGTCTTCTACTATTCTTAGGGCTTGGTGCATAAGGTTGCATAGCGTGTTTTCGTGTGTGCCGTTTATTATTATGGTCAGATCATCAGCATAGCCTACCGTGTAGTAGCCTCTGCTATTGAGGCGTTTGATGAGGCTGTCTACTACGAGGTTCCATAGTAGTGGCGAGAGAACACCGCCTTGGGGGCAGCCCTTCGCCACTATTGCTCTGGACGTGTCGTTTACCGTAACTTGGACGGCTCTCAGTCTGAGTATATTTGTGATCCATCCTCGCAGGGTCGAGTCCACACCGTGTTTCTCGAGGGCTGCGTTGATGCTGTGGAAGATGGTTTTGTCAAAAGCGCCTTCTATGTCAATGAAGACAGCTAGTGAGGAGCATTTGTGGTCCACTGCGCATTCGATCTTGGAGATCACACTATGCAGCGCAGATTCTGTTGATTTGCCTGTCGAATACGCTTGTTGTTGTTTGTGAAGTGGCCGCTCCCGGAGAGGTCCGTCCCGAATGTGTCGATCACAGATTCTCTCGAGGGTTTTCAGTAGGAAGGATGTTAGGCTTATTGGCCTATACGCCTTGGGTTGTGTGTAGTCTGGTTTGCCTGGTTTGGGGATGAAAATGACTTTCACCTCTCGCCATGCAAGCGGTATATATTTCTGTGCTATACAGGCTTGGTAGATGGCGGTCAGCCATGGCATTAGAATGTCTACCCCCCATTGTAGCAGGGCGGGGAAAATTTTGTCTAAGCCTGCGGATTTATATGGTTTAAAAGTCTTTATGCCCATTCTATTCTCTCTACGGTTACTATCGTGCGGGCTCTGGCCCAGTCTTGGTCATTTGGTGTGTGCGTTGGTTCACTTGCCCAGGTTCTGTCCTCGGAGAGCTTGCAGTCTGGGAAGTGCTTATTTAGTGTCTAAAATATCTTATAAATTGGTACAATATTGGAGGAGGAAATAGGCGAGAGCCAAACTTAGAAATATGACTTTTTACTTAAGCTATTGAGTCGGATCTGCCCATAACTGCCGCTCGGGTGCCTAGCTCTCGCAAAGCGACAGCGATAGTTTCTTCAAATACCTAATTTTCAAAAGTCTCTCCGTCCGCATTTCCTTTTAATACCTATAGCAATGCTAATACCCTGATTCTTTTATTTCTCCCTCAAAAGAAGCCCTTATTTGATATTAAATCGGCATAAATAAAACTTTTTTTGATGTCCCCAGAACGCAAAGGACTTAATATCCTTTAGCCCTTAGAGGATTGCATGCTTAATGCTAAGAAGATATATTTGTTTTGTAAAAACATGGGTACCTTGTTAGCTGGGCGATTCACAATTCTTGGATTGGTCCTTCCTTACCCATAATCGTCACACAGTGGTGCCTAAAAACGTGGCCGAGGTAGGCCTAAGAATCTCCGAAGTGCCGATATGGAATCATTCCTGGCTGCTTGTCCAGAGAAGGCAAAACACCGGGAGAGTTGGAAAGTAATTAGGGAACACTTTTGCCCAGCCGTGGGACAGAATAGGCCATGTAGGCATGGCGTACCTACCTCCAAACATGTTAACCAAGTTTTTCGGTACCATACACAATATCTCTAGGAGAGGGATGGGATTTAATCCAGCACGCATGCCTAGTGCGGGTTGGTAGATGTCACATGTCTTCGAACTTATTGGTTCTAAGACATGCTGGTTGCCTCAAGATGTTTTCGTTCACCGTTTTGAGAGCAGCGGTGACAAAATAAATTACACTAAGTAACGCCTGCTAGGGTTCGAACCCATGACCTACTGTTCCTAAGTTGCGGCCGACGCCACTGGCTGGGCCACCGCTGCTCTTTATATCTATATTTTTTTATTTGTGGAAGGACACTAATAAATAAACAGTACATAACAAATAAAACTCAATTCATTTCCAACCACATAATTTTATTTTGGAATATGTTTCTCCATCAAATGATATGCTTTCGTATGACTTGTCAAAGACCTCTGGTTGTCAAAACTTTTGTCACATGCTTGACATTTCAATACTTTGGGTTTCGCGCCATGCACTAATACTTCATGACAGTTCTTTTTCGTGTAATCATTGAATTTCTCGCCACAATATCCACATTTATTCCTTTTATTCATACAAATATGTACTGCTTTTTCATGAGCCTGCTTTTTCACGTTATTATTAAAAACTTTGGGACAGTATGCACAGTTAAAAACCCCGGTTTTATGTCTATAAGAGTGTGTAAGTAATGTTTTTTTGTTTACAAACCCCGCATCACACACATCGCAGACATAATTTCTATAATGTGAATTCATATGTTCTAGTAATACTTTAAAGTTCCCGTATTCGTTACCACAAAAAACACATTTTGACATATCCGAGTCGAATTTAAACGGTAGAATATAATTTTTCAGGCCTTCATGAAAGAATTTGTGGTGCTCAGATTTCAAGTGTTGAATTAATTGATCTAAGCTATGGAGACTCGTTTGACAGATGTCACATGTCAGATTTGTAATGTCTAGTTTGATGATGTAATTGTGTAGTGCTCTTTCTTCCATGAATGTCGATTTCAAGCCTTCGTGATTGGATAATGTGTGCGTTTTAAGTTCAGGAGTCGTTTCATATTGTTGGGGGCAGTAGCTACAAGAGAATCCAATCCCACCGTATTTTCCTATTGGTGTAGCATTAGAATGATATAAAATAGTTCTGATGTTATCTTTGTGTTTTTCCGCTTCTGTTTTTCGTTTTAGTTTTACCTGAGTTGAATTATTCGGAGTTATTACTATGATTCCTTTTTTCTTACACCTCTTTTTTGTTTCTTCTTTCTTCGTCTTTATCATGATGATGTGTTTCTTCGATTTTCGTGTTGCTTCTATAAAATAAAAAAATGAGTATTAAAATTTTGTAGTTGGTAAACTACATATTTTATTTAAACCAGTCTTACCAAGGAGTACTGTGTTACCCCGCTACTGAGTTGTGCTCAGTTATGACGTAGTGGCTCCATATAAAATCAATAATAATCAGTTTGCAGTCTAACAAGATGTACCAGTAACATCTTGTTAGACTGCAAACTGATTTCAAATTCTCAATATTTTTGCACGTATACGTTACTCCAGCAAGAAAGTATCTCCTAGAGATACTATATGAGTAGAACGTATAGTTGGTGCCTTATCTGCTGTAAATGTGCCCCCACATAAAAAATGTGTGGCCCCTGTCGTTTTGAAAAAAAAAACGGAAAAACGATTCTTGCTAGGGTAACTTTTTTCTAGCAGGAAAATTCTAAACGAGTGATCGGAGAGAGAAAAATTGTGCATGGCCAGAGAGCTTATATGTGTGACACAATGTGCCCCCAAAAATAAAATCTGTGCCCCTTCAGATTTTCGTGATATTGCGTTTCCTGCTGGAGTAATGTTTTGATGAATCGTTTATCTCTAAAACCATTGCATGTGGCCCTGTAGAATAAACATACACGAGTAGCTCTTAATGTGTGCCCCTATGGCCCCAATTAGATTTAAGAAAATATTTATAGTTTTCAAGTTATCGCGGTTTTATGAAAACCCGAAAAAACATCGCAGCGCCTAATGAGACAAGGCATAAGTTCGCTGAAAACTGTATTCAGTCCTTCTTAACGCTAACAATAACCATACAAAGTTTCAAAACGCTTCATGCATGCGTTTTTGAATAATCTTGCTAAAAGTCAAAACGATGGTGTCATAACTTTGACGGCAAAATACAAGGAACTCGCTAAATCTCAGATGTGTAGGTGTAAACCAAAATCATGTGCCTTTAGTCAAAAATATATGCTGAAAATATTGAGCTTGGAATGTTTCGCATTAAGTAAATATAAACAAAAAACCAAATTAAGTAAACAACGGCTGGTTATCCGACCAAATTTGAATGACTACTAAAAAGCGATGGATTCATTCATATCGATGACTTTCTTTATTGGACGTATTATACCTAAGCTGTTGTCCGTACAGTTGCGTTCAAAAGTTTTGGGGGCTAAAAATATATAATAAATGCACCTCGTGACTATATTAATGAAACAGCTTGTTGATTTGGAAATTATTATTTTTCTTCCCTTAATTTTAATTCTTAAAGTAATTATTGCATCAAATCACAGATGAAATTTCTTAAGTATAAATATTAGAAATAATTTGCATGTTGTGTAGTTTTTCATCTAAGTCTAACTTATATATAGTATTTATTTGTTTAAATGTTGGATGTCATCCATTGTTGAAGCAAAGAGGTTTTGCTGAAATAATCTCAGGCAAGTTATAATTTTATGTTTTTAATATTGTTGTTTGAGATATGTTACTTCTGAATAAATGGTTGTTCGGTTGTCAATGATTTTTTCAATGTATTCTACTTTAACCGTTTCATTATGTTTTGGTAATCACGATCTACAGTTATTAGAGAAACCTCAAGTAACAGGGAACCTCTAACAGGTTATGGGCCCAGAACATGCCCAGAACATGCCGAACTGAAACACCAAATAACAAAAATATTTTTTGAAAAAGTCGATGGAATTTTGAGAAGAAAGTTCTAGAAAAATCTCTAAAAAATGTCTGCAGCAGGAGATAGCGCGCAGCAATCGACTAGTTCGGGTGGATTACCGTCGATTGAGCGACTCGATGGTAGTTCAAACTATTCAAACTGGAAGTTTGACATGGAGTGTGTGTTGGTTCATGACGAGCTATGGAACTACATCATTGCCGAACCAGACTTAGCAGACGCGAACGCTGTAAAGAGGGATCAAAAGGCAAGAGCGAAAATATGTCTTATGATCAACAAAAGTTGCAAGGTGCACGTGAAAAGTGCGAAAACGGCAAAGCAAGCATGGGATACCCTGAGGTCAGCGTATGAAGACAAGGGAATAAATAACAAATGCAGGTTATTATCTCGCCTTGTGAGCATAAAACTGGAACAGTTTACCTACCTCAGTACCGGAGTATGTGACGGAGGTCATAAAGGTATCCCAACAGCTTAACGACCTTGGCAAGGAGATTGATGACGAGTTGTTAGCCACCTTAATGCTACAGGGACTAACGGAAGAGTTTATGCCCATGAGACTAGCCCTGGAGAACACAACAACTACACTTACCACAGACTATGTCAAGACGAAGCTGCTTCAATTGACTTCATACGGGAGTGAGTCAAATCAGAGTGAAGCAGCCCTTACCTCCAGATCCAAGAGAAGACCAAATACAACACAGAAGAAGTGTATACCACCGTCACAGAAGACCACAAAATGCTTCATTTGTGATTCTGCGCAGCACGAGACTGCCCTGATAATCCCCGGAAGAAGGCGACGGCGCACGCTACGATGCACACAGCGGTGCATGCCGCGGCGGACACTGTAGACGACGGAGCGCTCCACAGTGCCATGGCGACGTCTACCTCTTCAAGCAGATACGAGTTCATCGTGGATACGGGAGCATCAGAACACATGACGTATAATAGGGAGTGGTTGAGAAATTATGTTAAGCATAATAAGATAGAGATTTCATGTGCTGATGGCGGTAAAGTATATGGTATAGGAAAAGGAGATGTGGTAAGTAAAGATGGAAGGAATGTGTGTGTAACAGGAGCTATGTATGTACCTGACCTAGACCTGACCTCCAGCTGGCAACCAAGGTAAGAAGCCTTTGCTCTCATCAGTGGTACCAATAACAGACCATCTATACAGCCAAGTACTAGTGTAGAACCTGTTGCTGCTACTGGAGTAGAACTGCCGCTTCAAGGACAAGGTGGTGATGGAGAGAGAGGCTCTCCCCAGTCTGAGGACGAAGAGTGGGCTACATCCGATGAAAGAGGACAATCAGATGTTGAAGAAACCTCCCATAATGATGAGATATCAGACAGGAGATACCCACTACGAGTAAGGAAACCAAAACAATTTCCAGATTTTGTAGCCTATCAAGCGGCTAATGTACTTCAAGATCCTTTAACTGTCCAGGATGCATTATCGAGAGAGGATAAAGCAAAGTGGAAAGTTGCAATTGAGGAGGAGTTAGAGGCTCTCAAGAAAAATAAAACGTGCCAAACAAACGCCACCGAGGTCGTGTAACATCGTTGATTCGAAATGGATTTTTCGAATCAAAGAAGAGATGGGGGGAAAGATCCGTTACAAGGCACGACTCGTTGCGAGAGGCTTCAGTCAACGCAGAGGCGTTGAATATTTCGAAACGTTTGCGCCTGTGGTAAGGCACAGTTCGTTGAGAGTTCTGATAGCTTTAGTAGCTAAAATGGATTTAAAAATAGACCAAATGGATGTGAAAACAGCATTCCTAAATGGGAACTTGAGTGAAGTCGTTTACATGAAACAACCGGAGGGTTTTCAAGTAAGAGGCAAAGAAGATCATGTGTGTCTTTTACAAAAGGCTTTATATGGTCTTAAGCAGGCTCCACGGGCGTGGAACACAAGACTTCTTTCTGAGCTTCTGAGGTTGAAGTTCAAGAGATCAGAGAATGAACCGTGTGTCTACATGAGAGCACAGGATGGTAAATTGATCATCGTTGCAATTTATGTAGATGACCTGTTAATATTTTGGAATAATGAGCAGGAGATGCTCTCACTCAAGAAAGAGTTAAAATTGATCTTTGAGATGAAAGATCTAGGCAGAGCTGAACTGATGCTAGGAATTCATATAGATCAGAGTCTTAATGGCATTAAGCTACATCAAGAGAAATATGTAGATGAGCTTTTAAAAGCATTTAATATGGAAAACTGCAAACCAGTGATGACACCAGCTGTACCAGGACAGAGGCTAGAAAAGGTTCCAAGTGATAAGAAGTTGGATGAGAAAATCCCTTATAGATCTTTAATAGGCTCACTTATGTATTTAGCAGTCTGTACGAGACCTGATATAGCTCACGTGGTCAATTATTTGAGCCAGTTCAATGAATGCTACAGCGAGCAACATTGGATTGCGGCTAAAAGAGTGCTTCGATACCTGAAGGGTACAAAGAAGCTAGGAGTGATGTACTCAAGAGAGAAACGCCAAGAAATGGTAGAAGGCTATGCTGATGCCGATTATGCTGGTGATAGCGATCGACGTTCATATTCAGGCATAGGATTCTTAATTCAAGGAGGAGCAGTTTCGTGGTCAAGTACTAAACAGCGCACTGTGGCACTTAGCACTGCAGAGGCAGAGTATGTCTCAATGTCAGAGGCAGCTAAGGAAGCCGTGTTCCTAAGGCGATTTATTTTGGAACTGACTGGAAAAGAATACCAACGAGCTTTAACGGTATTTTCAGTCAGTCTGCAATTGCCATTGCATATAATCCAGTTCACCACCAACGCACGAAGCTGTTCTTGATGTTGATGTGAGATATCACTTGTCACGTGCGAAATGCAGTTGAAGCAGAGGATATAAGGTTAGAGTATCGCGAAACTGAGAGGATGGTTGCGGATATTCTTACCAAGCCTCTCCCCAGAGGCAAGTTTGAGTGGTGTGTTAAGAGTATGGGTTTGTGTGTATGAGAACGCGGTGTATTGAGAGTAGTGTGTGTTGTGTGAGTGTGTATATGTATGAACATGAGTTGTTTGTATGTATGCATGAGATTAAGGAGGAGTGTTGAAGCAAAGAGGTTTTGCTGAAATAATCTCAGGCAAGTTATAATTTTATGTTTTTAATATTGTTGTCTGAGATATGTTACTTCTGAAAAAATGGTTGTTCGGTTGTCAATGATTTTTTCAATGTATTTTATTTTAACCGTTTCATTATGTTTTGGTAATCACGATCTACAGTTATTAGAGAAACCTCAAGTACCTAACAGGGAACCTCTAACAATAGTATTTATTTGTTTAAATGTTGGATGTCATCCATATATTATACAATAGCTCTTATACCTTTTTAACTGTGTTAAAACCTAAAAAGTGCCGAAGAAAGTTCGCGACTGGACACTGAGTTTCGTATGTCGGAAACACAATCGAGTTGTCACCCCGCTCGGTACCGCTACCGCTGTCACTCACAAACAGAAAAAAACAAGAAAAAGATTAGACCGATTCATCTGCTCTTAAACACCTACCCGCGATAGTTTCAGTTTATCCGTAATCTCGGGAACTCGAATCAAACAGTAAATATGGTAATATTCCGTTTTAAGTGTTGGAGATAGATATATTAAGATGAAAAGTAATGGGAGATGAGAAAAAAGGTAAACAACGATTTTTCTGTTGACTACATATTTATTTCTAATAAATAGTTTATAATATTACTTTTGTGTGATGTAAATGCTCCGAGGTAAACAACGATTTTTCTGTTGACTACATATTTATTTCTAATAAATAGTTTATAATATTACTTTTGTGTGATGTAAATGCTCCGTGCATTTACATCACGCCAGCACATCAAGTTACCCTAAACTGTCTTTCCCAATCAACCTTGAAACTTATGCTTCTCCGTTAAAGTTGAAAATCTATTAAATAACTTTTGAAAGATAGTAGCTTGATGTTCTAGCGTTTGTACTCGAATTACCGAGAAAAATATCACCTTAAATAATATTATTATGATATTCATAAAAATGGGTTGACATGGAAACCCGACATATATTTTTGAAAGGGCTTATAAGTAGGTACTAAAGTTCATTAGCAACAAATTAAGTCCAGTTTTAACTAGGTGTTCAAACTAGTTGTCAACCGAGCTGTGTCTGTTTTCGGGATAATACAAAAAGTTAAAAATATTGGTATTAAAGACTTTTTAGCGTTTGCGGACTACGAGAAAGCCTTTGATTCATTTGGGCTTTTGATGACATTTGGGCTGTACTGCAGTCTCTTCAACGGTGCACAAATCGACTACAGGTTCATCGATGTATAGAAGTCTTGGTACAAAAACGCCACCATGTCAGTCTGACTTCAGAAGCAGACCTATGAACTTATTCTTCTGCAGTGAGGTGTGAGGCAGGGAGACGTAATATCTCCGAAACTGTTCAACCCTGCATTGGAGGATAAGTTCAAGGTTAGGGAGGAACTAGGCAACAACGTCAATGGCAAGTACATCTACCTTCGGTTTGCCGACGATATAGTGGTCATGGCTGAGACCATGGAGGACCTCAGTACAATACTGAATTTAGGAAAGCTTCCGAAAGAGTGGGTCTTAAAATGAACACGGGCAAAACTTAAGTCATGTTTAATGCCCGTGTAACACCCACTCCTATTAAGATCGGAGACGTAACACTCATGTCGTGGCCGCGGGTTGTACACTAGTTATCGCGGCCTCGACATAGAGGGCGAAGAAGGAACATGGGTGGTTTTTAGTCAGTAGAAGTCTGACACTCCCTTTCGCTCTGCCCAAGAGCGGGAGGGGTTATTCGATGATTTTCCACCCGCCAAAAAAGGAAAAAATAAAAAAGACGTCACACTCATAGTTATAGATGATGATTATTTCTATCTGAATTTGTTGCTAATGACCTCTAGTGTAACACTTTTAAGGAATAAGTCTAGTTTCCCTGTCAACCTATGTAACATAAAGCAATTCCTTTGTCACTGTTTCCATTTTATTCGTGGATTTCACTAAAACTGTTTAGTGAGCTTAAAGCAATTTTGAGTAAAAAATATATCACGAAATTTGAGATCAATAATATAAAATTAAAAACTTAAATTATTTAATATTAGTGCATGGTACTAAATATATTACAGACTAGCTTTATCCCGCGTTTTGCTTGCGTTATGGTCGGATTCCTACGTCACTCGGAGATAATGTAGCTTTGCATTAGTGGCAGATTCTACGGAATCAGACTCCTGCCCCCGTATTTACAAATGCTGCGATTCGAAAAGTCGTATGTCTACCTTTTTTGACATTACGAAAGCGAGTGATTTCTGAATCGAGATAAATTGAAGCGTTTGTGCCAAGGGCCTGAAGTTTGCCCTAATTATAGTTCTACGCTATACCTAGATCGCTTGTCATGGATGTTAGGACAAATAACTACCGATCTATTAATTAAGTAGGTACTTATTAGTATTGCTACAAATAACAAAATAATTCATCTTTACGCTATGGCTACACATACTTCATTAAGTATTAATAAAACTCGGGGGATATTTCTTTACATAATCATTTCGATGCGTTCTATGCATACTTAATTATTTTGCTATACATACAAAAACAAGTCTTATTATTACAAACACGGTTTGTGCCTTAGTTTGACCAGAGTTTAGTTTAGAAATATAAAATGTGCCAAAAGCCTGAAAATATAATACATCTATTTGTATTGCACTTAAATAAAGTGTGCTACTATCCCAAAAATATAATATGACTAGCTTTTGCCCGCGTGAAAATATTGATTTTTCATACAAACTTTGCCCATGATTACTTATTGTACTAATACTATCATTCCTCTCTCAGGTAAATACTCAAGTTAAGCTGTCGCGGCATTTAAGTACTTTTGTAGTTTTTAGTATTCGGAGACTCTTTTAAATAAACTGATGTAAACATTTCTGTATCATTTAATATATTAAAACTAGCGGACCTCGCAAACCGGCACCCAACCGGGTCTAATTGTAAATCTAAATCATTCTCGAATCCACTTGAACATAGACACAAATATTCATCAAAATCGGTCCAGGTTAGGAGGAGTTCAGTGACATACACACGTACAGAAGAATTGTATATATAAAGATATATATAATATCTTGAAGTTTAACGAAATATTCAGTACTTTGCGCATCTGTAGTTTCGTTAAAGAATTCAATTCCACCGATATTTCTGCTCTAATCATTAGGAGGACAGTGCATCTTTTTATGTATGGTAAACCCCCTTTTAGTAGAAAACATTTTATTACACATCTCGCACTCAAACTCTTTCAGTAGACCGTGTTCATCAGCCTGATGCCGTCTCATCTTTTGAAAATTTGTAAATTTCTTCTCACAAACGCTACATTTTTGTCTGTTTTTCACGTAAACGTGTACCATTCGTTCGTGGACTTTCATCTTGATTCGAGTGTCAAAGACTTTTTTACAATAACCACAAGTGAATACCCCAGTTTTGTGTCGGTACATGTGAGCCTGCAACATCCTTCTGTTAACGAACCCAGCTTCACAGACGTCACAAACATGATTACTGTAATGAGAATTCATGTGTTCGAGTAGGACCTTGAAATTATTATACTCGAAGGAGCATTCAACGCAGCGCAGCACCTCTGAATCGAATCGGAAAGGGACGATATGGCTACCAATGTCGGTGTGGAAGAATTTCTGGTGATCTTTCGTGAGATGGTCAATTAATCTTTGCAGTTCGTTGAACGGTTTCATACACATCTCGCAGCGAAGTCCAGTTATATCAAGTTTGACGATGTAGTTTAGCAAAGTGTAGTTACTCATATAACAGTAGATGTTTCCTTCGTCGTGTTGTTCTATTGTGTGCTTCTTCAGATTTCTGGGGGCTGAGTAAACTTCTGTACAATAGCAGCAGTTGTATCCGAGGCTCCCGTATCTTCCTATCGGCGTGGCATTAGAGGCAAGCAGGATTGTTCGGATGTTCTCTCTGTGTTTATCAACTTCGGTGAGCGTGGGGACTTCAGCTTCTTCTTCGTCATCAGAAGTGGTATAAAAAAATGAAGCTGTGTCGACTTCTATCTCGACCAGTATGGATTCTGGATCGCGACCTACAAAGAAAGCGGTTGTTTAATGTTTGATCTCTTTGCATACAAATTAGGGTAGATGGATATGAGTGATACTTAGTCATTGATGAGAGTGATGATTGTGATAAAGCATAAAATATTGTTGATGTTTCTTAACTTCTGTTTAGCTTTCTGGCTGAAGGGATAGAGTAAACTCCGCTGATTGTAACGTTTAGAACTGTTTTATTAGTGTTAAAAATAACTGTTTTTTAAGTGTGTGTGTATAGTTGTGCTGACAACTGACTGATTTTTACAATTCGAAAGCTACTGATTTTCCCAAAGAGACTTGTTTTATTAAAAGCGTTTTTTGATGTGACATCAATTAACATAAATTGATGATTGACGACAGGCTACCGTTATGATCCGGATGAACTTAAATAGTTAAAATAAATGAAAACACTTATGTTACCAATCAAGCAGAACATTTATTTAAATACCATAGTATTGATACTAAAACTAACATACAACTACTACACTTAACTACGAAGTCAGTTACACAAAAGACAGCTGTTTATAAATTAGCATAATATGATAAAACCTATAAATTTTACCTATCCCAATGTCGCTAGAGCCCTCCCTTTAAATCAAAGAATACTGGTATCCTTTTGCTTTCGTTTCGATGGTACGATTTATTCTATTTCTTGGCCCAGTGATTTCTGTACTGGTGGCATACAATGACCTCATATATCTTTGCTACACTGAAGAGACATAAAAGTGGAGCACTCATATAAATATAATAATATCGGACTTAGCACATTACCCTGGGGCATACCGTAACTAACACACAGCTAATTAAATTGCTCATTAGTGACAAGATAATTTAAACAGACTGACTTCGTTCCGGTAAATAGTTTCGAAAAATATCAAGAAAAATATCTGTTATGCCTATGGGTTCTAGTGTATCGTCAAGAATGGGCACCAAGACAGTGTCAAAAGTCTTGTACACAGAAAAAAATATGCATTTGAATAAGACGTAACATACACAGCAAACGTTAAAATCCACGCTCGATTTAACCTGGCGACCTACCACAGCCCAAGTGTGCGAGAGATGGACTTGTACAGTACGTCCTGATCCATCCCTCGCCCACACTGAAGTAACACTAAAATGATACCGCTATAAGAGGTTATAGTTATTGCTATGATATATTTTTCTGTGGGTACAATCACCATAAGCTGCCTAGTTAAAACTTATTGATTGTGATTGTAACACACGGTTAGAATCTAAGCAATATTTAAAAAAATGCAAGCAAATAGGTACTTTAAATTGAACAAGAAATTAAACCAAATGGACCGCTTTCTTATGTTCAAGCATCTTACTGCGAATAACGAAACCAGAATCGCAGAAACCGCAAACATAGTTTCTATAATGTTCAGACATATGATCTTGGAAGTCACTGTATTCTCCAATGTCGACTGCACAAACACCGCACATAAGCTTCCGACCATCATACTTAAACGGAATGATTTGATTCTTTATCTGTTTATAAATCAACTCACTGTGACCAGTCTTCAAATGGTCCATCAACTCTTCCAGGCTATCTATAGACTGATCACAAATTTTACATTTCAAACCAGTAATATCTAAATACACGATATGTCTGGACAGAGATCTAGCGTTGAAGAATTCTGGTCTATCATTCACGTGGACTTTTAAAGAATGATTTCTCAATTCTGTCGGGTTTTGGAATTGGTCGAGGCAGTAGCTGCAAGCAAATCTGGACCCCACTCGACAGCGAACTGGCGAAGCGTTGGAGCATTTGAGGATAGTCTTGATGTTGTCAAATTGCCAGTCGAGTTCTGTTAAACGTCTTTCTTGGGCTATTTTCTTCTGCTGCTCACGGACCCAAGGTATTGTTGTGTTCTTCCCTATCGGTCGAATAGACACGAAAGAAGAAAAATTCAGTTTCCTGTCCAAAGTAATAGATTTTGCTTCTTCTTCTTCCTCTTCTTCGCAGATAATTGGAGATTCGAGTTTGCGAATAATCCTGGAGCGAAGACCTGGAAAAATGAGTAGATAGTTTGTTTAAGAGATTATCAACATAAATAATGAATGTTTTAGTTCTTTGATACCCACTTGAAGCTGGTGACGCTGAGTTGTTAAAACAAATTCCAGTGGCCCGTTATATTTAAATTATTGTTAGTTTTTATGCATGCATTATGGAGATAGTACACGGTTTATCAAAGATTTCATGCTCGGTGTAATTTTTGTGTTTGTCAAGAATTCCGTTGTTAGCCCAAAAAAAATGTATTATCCGTTTTTTCCAGATTGTGTGGTTAGTTGTAGGTGTAGCGTAGGCTATGGAGTGGTTTAAAGAATCGATGTATTTTATAAGTGAGGGTTGTATGAACGTGGACGAATCAAATGATGTAGTTCTGGCTCACAAGATTAAGTCATTGGTGTTGATGCATAGACCTTTAGGGCAACTATGTAAATACGCATGGTCATGATCAACATTATAACAATATGAATAGGTACAATCAGCATCAGAAGTAGATTAACACTACACAAACTTACTAAGCAAGTTTTTTAATGAAAACTTGTTCGAAATTACTCGTTACTAACAACAAGACATTGAAGAGTAAAGAATATTTTAAAGAATAATCATCTGAACCATTAAAAATAATAGCTGGAACCCTGTATATTAAATAATAAAAGTTACAAAATATTAAGCTACTTCTGATGCTGACCGTACACGAAGCTACTTTTAAAAGTAGTTTTTTCCTGTGTTGTCTGAGCTTCTAATGGTGAAAAGGTAAGGATAGTTCCAATAAACCTTTTCACTGCCACGGACTTTAATAGAAGTTTTAGAATTTCATGGCACCAATAGCACCACAGAGCAGCAGGGCTATTGCGTATCTCTGTTGACAGATTTATTGATTATCACTTTGGCTCTGTGTGCTTTGATTAACTGTCAAATGGTTCCATTTAAGCATTAACCCTGCATCAGGGCTATTGCGTATCTTTTAAATGTCAGTGGCTATCATATTGTCCATGGATTAACTGTCAAATTGGTTATGGTTTAGTACAAAATGGAACCATTTGACATTTAATTTATGGACACTATATGTTAGCCACTGTCATTTATAAGATACGCAATAGCCCTGCTGGTCCCAAACAGCAAACGGCAACGAGGCGGGCCGAAGTAGACGATCTCGACTGTTATAATATGTTATGTATTATATTATAACATTGCGTGAGGATTGAGACCTATAATTTTGGAATTTCATGTGTTCTGAGTTGAGGTTTGAGATTCAATGCACATATCTAATTATAAAAATAATACAGAATAAACCTTGAACGGAGTTCCATAAAATAAAATTGAAATGACTGGGTGTAATAAAAAACAACAGTGAAATATGATGAATTTTATTTTTTATTTAACTAAAAACACGTTACGATGTTTACATCCGCGCTATCAGAATGCGATTGAATCTTGTTAGCGTAAACCAAAAATTACAGCAAGTATCTACTCGAGTGAGAAAGAAGCGTTGTCAAAGAAGAGTTTACTGATTCTATACTTTATCTAAAAAACAACAGCGTTGCCATAAAAATGATAAATGGACTGTAATTCAAAGCCAAAAGGAGATTGAACTTCGTTCGGGTCCGTTATTTTTAGTTTGCAATAAGTATATATTATATTGTTCTTTTTAAGTAAGTACCTACTTAACTATCAACTATGCTACATCATAGGTTGGCAAAATATGAGCTTTGGATGTGGACTTGCGGACACCACCCTATTATACAAGACAATAGTCTAATCCTCATGCTTTGCTTTCATGTGATTTTTCAACGTACGTTTCTCGACAAAAGCCAAACTGCACACATTGCAAGCAAACCGACGATCGTCAGCATGCGATCGCAAATGCTGTCGCAACGACTTTTTAGTCGCATACGGTTTCGTACACACATGACATTGGAACGTCTTGATCCCTGTATGTACCCGCATATGTTCTTCCAAAAGATGCTTCAAGAAAAACTGCATCTTGCAGATGGTACAGACATGTTGTCTTTCCATCAAGTGATCCTTCTTCACGTGTCTTGTTAGAGATCGTCGATTTGTGAATACTTTTTCGCAGGCAGTACATTTTAAAGATATTGGAGGAGCTCCATGCTTTTGTACCATGTGATGCATTTTTGTCCAATAGTCTTCGAATTTTTCTCCACAAACTTCGCATTTGTTTCTCTTCTTGAGTCCCAAATGCATTCTCTGTTCGTGGTCTCTTTTTTTTTGGTCGGATGTGAACGTTTTATCGCATTGACTGCATTGAAAATCTCCATTTGTGTGTCTTCTTTTATGACAGATTAGTAAACGTCGTGTAATGAATCCTGCATTGCAGACTTGACAAATGTAGTTCCTAAAGTGAGTATGCATATGCTCCTGTAATATTTTAAACGTCGAGTATTCCGTACCACATATAGCGCAAATAAACTCTTCAGAATCGAATTTAAAAGGAATAACTTCGCTCATGTTTGTGGTAATATTTTTACCATGCTTATTTATTAAATGTATAACAAAATCATTTAATTTCGTAAGGCTTTTCTGGCATATTTTGCATGTTAAATCTGTTATGTCAACTTTGATAAGGTATTCAAAAGATTTTGGCATTCGTAAAGCTTGTATGTCGGAGTGTTCTTCTAAAGAATGTGCCTTTAATTTCTTGGGATCTCCAAATTTCTTGGGGCAGAAATTACAGCAATATCCGTTGCTATCTTTATTTCTGATTAAATTTGCATTGGAATACATAAGTACTGTTTTTAAATCGTCAGATCTTTTCTTTGTTTCTTTCTTTGATGTTTTAGGGATCGAGTCAGTTTTCAGTATAAGCTCCTTTGTAGATAAATTATCTTCTTCTAATGGTGTGTCCCGTTGTTCACCTATGAACAAATAAATTCTATCAATTCTTTCAGTACTTGGTTATCACTTCTTGATATAATTCTTCGGTATGGGCATAATGGTAGGGTATAAATGAACGTTTAAATATAACACGTAAGCGAAACAAACTAAAAAATGGTTTTGTTAGTGTCTTAAAAATATAGCGCAAGTAACTTCCGGATACTTACACATTTCGTTTGCTCATAATTTCGTAAAAGCTAAGCTGAAATGGAATATTTTAACTAGAAAATGTATATAATATAACAATGAATATACGTGAAATCTATATTAAAACTACTCAAAAATTAACTCTACAGAACGTCTACGGCTGCTACACTTGTTCTCCATGTTTGGAACGCATGTGACTCCGCCAGCTACACTTTTGTACGAACGCTTGGCCACAGTGAATGCAAGTGAATCTCCTATCATTCGCATGGATCCTCATATGCTCTCTTAGCGTATTCTTCCTCCCATAAGCCTTTAAGCAAACTTCACATCTGAACTGCCTCAGGCCCGTGTGTTTTGCCATGTGTTTCTGCAAACCACTCTTGCCAAAGAATCTCATGTCGCATTCTGTGCACTTGTGCCTTCTCTCCAAAAGATGATCTTTCTTTGTGTGTCGTGATAAGGACCTTTGGTTGCTAAAAGTTCGATCACAAGCTGAACATTTGAGGACAACAGGCGCCATTCCATGCTCTGTTACCATATGCGCCATTTTCTTCCAATAATCTACGAATCTTTCATCGCAGTAACTGCATTTGTTTCTTTTGCTCAGACCCAAATGTGTTCTTTTTATGTGGTCGCGTACTTTAGACTGGTTTGTAAACGTTTTGTCGCATTGATCACATTTAAACTCTCCGCTATCATGACGTTTGACGTGGCTTGCTAGTAGCCTGTCAGTCATAAACCCTGCTCCACACATTTCGCAAATATAATAACCGAAATGTGAATTCATATGTTCTTGTAAAAGCTTGAATGAAATGAATTCAGCCGAGCACATGACACATTTTAGTTCTGGCGAGTCGAATCGGAACGGAACAATTTGGCTTTTAGTCTCTGGATACATCTGCTTATTATGTTCATCCTTAAGATGTGCTATAAGGTCTTCTAAATGTTCGACGTCTTTGTCACAAAGTGCGCAATTTAAATACGTTATGTCTAGCTTGATGACATGATCAAATAGTTTAGCGGTCTGGGTCTTGTACTTTATCAGGCCATCATTGTTATGTTCTTCTAGAAAGTGCTTCTTGAGAGCAGTCGGCTCATGAAACTGTTTAGGACAGAAAGAACAGCCATATCCATGCCCATCTTTACATCTTATTGGGTTGGCGTTGGAGTTGAGCAATATATTTTTTAAATTTATCTTATTCTTCATGTTTTCTGAGATCGAGCCTTTCAGGATGGTATTTGTGTTTCTCGCTGTTAATTTTGAGATGAACTTCAAATCAACGCTTGTTTTTGACGATTTTTCTATTCTGATAATCCTAGTTCCCCGGCTCTGACCTACAAAGAGAAATTTTACATTATTGTAATTATAGTACTGGTATTCAGCTGCTTCCGCTTAGACTGGAAGCCGACTCCAACATAGTTGGGTAAAGGCTAGGCAGATGATATACGAATGCTCTACTTAAATCTTCAAAGAATATGCTGCTTTGTTATAAACATTTTTAACCTCCTCCTCCTTCAAATCAGAAACAAAATCGTGTGAAGCGAAAAATGAAGACACCTAACGTTAACAAGTTATCGACTATAAACGTTCACAGGAAAATACACACTTAACTATCCATGCAGTTTTTTGTGACCGTACTTCACTATATTACTTTATATTTTCTAGAATCACCTCGATAAGCTATCGAATGCAGTCGCTGTGGCCGAAATCGGCTAGATGGCATCATTATCATCGCATAATTTACCTTTAAAAACTTCCAAGTTAAGGAAAAAACGTCGGTATAAATACTTCCACATCAGTCCAAACCCACTTCGCTGTGCGTACGCAGTCAATTTTGAAAATTGTAATATCAGATTCAGATCATATTTAACACTAAATTACATATTTTTTTTACTCTAACTAATTCAGAATACAATACTAATGCTCCAAGACGCAATACAATTTGATGATGTTATCCAAAAAACAGATATATGCAGCATGACGGATGCATTTGAGTTAATACCATCATGACATGTGTGCCCAGGAACGTCCAAAGACACCGTGGTACACTCAGGTGTAGATGGCGGGACAAGGTAGTGACAAAAGAAAAAGGGAGAACTTTACCCTGAAGTAGAATCATTATTGAATAAAACAAACGGCACCCTTTAAGCTCTTTAATGATACAAATAGAAATTTAAACTTTCTGCCCATGCTTAGTTTTCATATGACTCCTCCAGCTGCACTTCTGGACGAAAGCCTGTCCACACTGTTCGCATTTAAAACGCCTATCATCGTTATGAATCCTCATATGCTCCTTCAATGTCTTTGCCAATCCATACGCCTTTAAACAGACTTCGCACTTATAAGGTCTCTCTCCTGTATGCTTTGTCATATGATTTCTAAGCTCGCCCAAAGCGAAGAATTTCTTTTCACATACTGTGCAAGCATGCGGTCTTTCCATCAAGTGATCTCTCTTTACGTGAACGGCTAACCGTTTTTGGTGATCAAATAATTTGTCGCACGCTTGGCATTTCAACTTCGGCTGTGTCATGCCGTGAGCGGCTATCAGATGAGCCTCCTTCTTTCTATAATCATTGAAAGTTTCTTTGCAGTACCCACATGTGTGGCGAATCTCTTTGGCATGCTTAGTCTTTACATGTCGGTTTCTTTTTGCCTTTGTATCAAAAGTCATAGAACAAGTTGTGCAGCTGTAATTTCCAATCTTGTGTATCGATTTATGAAGCCTTATTCCAGAAATATTAACGAATCCGGCATCGCAGATATCACATACATAGTTCCTGTAGTGTTTATTCATATGTATAGTTAATAATTTGAATTTGTGGAAAACATTCTTACAAATGAAACATTCCAGAGGTTCTGTGTTAAACTTAAAAGGGATTACGTGGTTTTTAATGTCAGTATATATTAATTTCTTGTGTTCATTCTGCAAGTGTTCCATAAGTTCTTCAACAGTGTCGATACTTTTGTTACAGATCTTGCACTGTAGATCAGTGATGTCTAATTTGACTATGTAATGGTACATGCTCATGTTTTTCAAGAAGCATGTTTTGGAGACGTCCTCATGCTCTTCTAAGGTGTGTTTCTTGAGATCTGCTGCTTCAGGGTATTGATCTTCACAGTGACAACACATGTAGCCTTTATCTCCCCACATCTTAATTGGTGTAGCGTTGGAACACTGCATTATTTCAATAATATTCGACTTGTGTTTGTAAATTTCATAACTGAACCATTTCGAAGCTATAGGGTTGTTGCAGTTTGATCCCGCTACCCTAGGATGTCCAGCACCAATTTTCGGAGGTGCATTTTTTCCTTTCGTAGTATCCGGTCGGCCGGCCTCCTTTTTAATTGCGACTGTATCTGCTTGAGGTTTACCTATAAAGAAAAGCACGATTATATTTAATGCATTGATTGTATCAGAAATTAAATATTAAATGTAATTTTCATTACAATTTTTGAAATGTTTAAATATTTGTTGTTACGAGGACTTAATTGTTAGAATTTAAGTAATATAGCAGTATAGCTAACACGCTCTGAATTAATGAATGATGAAATGCTGAATTGATGAATGAGATGTTAATCATTATTTAGGAATTAATATTAGGTATCCTGCCGTGACTAGTCAAGATACGTATGCGCGACACTCATGGCAGTTAGCATGTTAACTAAACAAATAAAAAAGCTGAAGTTTAATTATGATAGTTATATTTCAATTAAATTAAACACAAAATATTATTCAATCACTTAACAGTCAGCTAGTTCTTATTATATAAGTTTCAAGACCTCGTGTGTCCCGATTATAAATATAATTTCTGTTCGAGCTCCTGCCGCATCCGGTTAGACTGACGATGATGTATTTTTAAGCATTTAATCCATGTTTAGACTTCATATGAGCTATAAAATTCTTTTTCTGTGTATATGTCAGGCTACAGTGTTCACATTTGAACACCTTTTCAGCATGGGTCCGCTTATGAACGTTTAATGTCTTTCTCCTTCCGAAGAACTTCAGACATACTGTACACTGAAATTCTTTCACTCCAGTGTGACTGATCATATGACTTTTCAACTTTGTCGTCGAATAGAACGCCATGTCGCATTGAGTACATTTGTGGGACTTCTCCATAAGGTGGTCTTTTTTTATATGTGTATTAAGTTTCCTTCTAGTGTTAAATACTCTGTCACAGGCTTGACATGCTAGCTTCAATGGTTCAGCTCTATGCATGGCTGCCACATGAGCTACTTTTTGTTCATGTTCTTTAAAAGCTTCTTTACAATACCCGCATTTATATTTACGTTTACCGTGTGTATGGAAGACTCTTTCGTGAAATCTTTTTTTTGTTTGAGTAGCTAAAACTTTTGGACAGTAATCACAAACAAATGAGCCTGTATTGTGGTGTGCTTTATGCTGTGTAAAGGTATTTCGGTTCACGAATCCAGAGTCGCAAATGGTGCAAATGTAATTTCTATAATGTATGTGCATATGTCCAACAAGGCCTCTAAACCTAGTAAAGGTATGGCCGCAAAACATGCATCTCAGAATATCGTCACTGAATTTAAAAGGAAAGATATGGGTCGTATATTTCGTGTCGATGTTTTTCTCATGCATGCTTTGAAGATGTTTTATTAAGTTGCTAAGAGTATCCATATCCTCGTTACATATCTTGCATTTTAGTGCAGTAATGTCTAATTTGATAACATAATCGGACATATTCATTTTCTTCATGAAGTTTGCTTCTGCAATGTCGCTGTGGTTTTCTAGAGTATGTTTCTTCAGGTCTGCAGGTTGTTCGAACTGCCCCGGACAATAACAACAGTTGTATCCGATCCCTTCGTACCGTCTGATAGGTGTTGCGTTAGAATAAAGAAGAATTTCTGCAACGCTATTTCGATGTTTTGAAAGTTCCGTTCTTGGTGCATTTTTAGGATCTTGTTTAGTGTTTTCCAGACTGATTGCGCTTTCTAAAGATGTAACGCTGACCGAAACGGTTAGCGATACATCCTGATTTTCTCCATATGTAATATTGAGTGTTTCTTTCGATTCATCTATATTTTCTGTGTAGTTTGATTGTTTTTCACTGACAGTTTTTGTAGGTGCTATGTCATTTAATTCTTGTTTCACGACAGCTGCGTCTTGATCACCTACAAAGAAAAGGAAAGCAAATGATAAATCCTGTTTATACTTTTCGGTTATTTGTTTAAAAATGTTGGAAGTTTAGTACGAAAGAGTGGCTTGGCATGTTTTAAAATGTAAAGTACTTTCGTAATGCTAGGAGATAGAGATAGAATAATGTCATAAAATTAATTGCAGGTTCTGTCAGTAATCGAATAATTGACAATGTATTAATTCTTACTCATTCGCACTCCCTACATGTACACACTTCACCGTACAATTAAACGTTAATCATTTGGTTTTTTATTTACACAAATTATATGTCAGTTGTCTTTTGCACCATTTGTAATTCTATAAAATATTTCGATTGACGATAAATATGGCCTTGATTGCTGCGGAGAAGCACTATCTCAGTATTTAAATGATTTTATAATAAGCTTTTTATGTTCTTAAAGCTTTAATTTGAACACAAAAACGCCTAAACTCTTCATTTTGGGGGATTGTGATTAACAATAATTACTTGAAAGTACTTTGGAATACTTTATCAATATTGAAATAAAACAGCGTTTTATTTTTACTTTTAGGTTTATTTTGCACAAATTAAACAGAATTCCTACTCAAATCGTTTGAACTATGTAAGTAACACGTTTTTACTTTTAACATACAGTACATAATTTTAAACATACATTACGAAAAGAAACAGTTAAAGACTATACTTATTTTAATAAACATCAAAATAATATTTAAAAAAATAGGATAAGTACTATAGTTACTACCAGTTAAGATGTCAATAACGGTCATTATTAAACTTACCCTCATTTATTAAAGTTCTTACCTTTGAAATCCAATAATAAGCCTGTTCATGTCTTGATTCTTCATAATATATCGTGCGTGATCTTCAATTTTTTGTCCTAATGAAAAACTATACATGGTTCATTTGTTTTGGTTCATGCAAAGAGATATTCAGGAAAGGGCAATGACCGCTATTGACATCTTAACCGACAGCAACTGTAGATGGTTTGTTCATGGAGAGAGAATGAGTTAAGGGCGACTCAAAAAAATCATACGTGAATTCGATCTGGACATGAAACAAGGTCAGAATGATGATGATGAATTGATGATCTGAATAACCACGAAAGGACACCCTAGAGGGGATACAACGACCTTATTGGTGACAGTCTTCAGAAAGGGTTAAGTGCGTACTCGCAACAGGAGTGCGTCTATGACCAGCAGGGCTATTGCGTATCTTTTAAATGACAGTGGCTAACCTATAGTGCCTTTCAATTACTGTCAAATGGTTCAGTTTTGTACTAAACCATAACCAATTTGACAGTTAATCCATAGACAATATGATAGCCACTGTCATTTAAAAGATACGCAATAGCCCTGCAGTAGGGCTATGGCGTATCTTTTAAATGACAGTGGCTAACCTATGGTGCCTATCAATTACTGTCAAATGGTTCCATTTTGTACTAAACCATAACCAATTTGATAGTTTATCCATGGACAATATGATAGCCACTGACATTTAAAAGATACGCAATAGCCCTACAGATCTATGACCGTGAACGAGCCGCAAAAAGTTTGCAAGGATGAAGAATCGTATCAGCTAGTAGAGTTCTGTAATTTCTGCCTATCCCAAATATAAAACAAGGCTATTTATGTATGCTTCAAAATGACTCGCTGACTCAAATTTCAAATACAATCAAAGTGTCTGCCAAATAGATACACCATACTACATAATTATAATAAGGATTATTCCTTAAATTCTTAATTATGTTTTAAAATTACCTCACTACTTGAAAATTGTTTGTCTGTATGTAAGTATGAGCGTATGCATTATAAAGTTGTGCATTGATTAAAACTAAATTAGATATTCTTTCTTTAAAAACATTTTACGTGCGTACATGTATTATTATAGGAGGCTGTACACAATAGGGGATCGAACTGGGTCAAAAAATATGATTCTAATTAGTCCGTCAGTTAGATTATCGAAAAATATTGGATACGTGTTTTTTGTTATATCTAATTAATAAAAATTGACGGAGATAAAACGCCTCCGCCGCCTGTGTTCAATATTTTTTGGAAATCTATCTGTCGGACTAATTAGTTTTTTTTTGTCCGATCCCCTATTTTGTACGTTCTGAAATTCTAGTTGTTTTTAATATGCAAAGATCATACAAATTAAATTCAGCTGCTGTACCCATAGGGATCCAATATTGTAAAAAAAGTGACAAAAAGAACAGGAGGATTATGAGGGTAACCTCAAAACTATGATACGAGAATCAACTCTCCGATTATGAAAAGTTGAGTTAGAAGAACAATCATTAAACATCAATTTGGGGATGTAATTTAGGCAAGACTATTTAATCTGTCTTGTCTTCTATCGTATTTTAACTATTAACACGTAACAAATAAGTTATATTTTTGTTTACTTAAGATAGTTCATTTTTATCCAAAAATAAAGATTATTTTTATCATTAAACCTACAAAAAAAAAATCTGCTGCATGCAAAGCGGGGGCAATATACGTCAGCTGCGTTTGAGTGTTACTAAAATTTTCCATTAAAATAATATTAAGTAGAGCTAGCATCACTGCTCTGTACTTCGTGCTTCGCCCTCATATGCCAATTCAAGCTAGGTCTCTGCACGAACTTTTTATCGCATATTGGACATTGAAAACGCTTGTCATTATTATGAATCCTCATATGCTGATTCAAAGTAGATCTCTTAGCATAATGCTTCGAACAGACTTCACATTTATGATTTTTAGCCCCTGTATGAATAAGCATATGTGTCTTTAAATCGCCATCTCTGAAGAACGCCCTATTGCACTCAGCACATTTGTAATTTTTCTCCAACAGATGGAAGCGTCTTATATGAGCTCTAAGAATACTTTGGGTAGTAAAACTTCTATTACACGCGGTGCAGTTGTACTTCCTTGGAGTAACCCCATGGGCTTTAGTCAGATGCAATTCCTTCGTAACATACTCTTTAAAACCTTCGTTGCATATATAGCATAGGTACGCTTTGTCAGTTTCAGTATGTCTGCGCATTTCATGGTTCCTTCTCTTGATTACGTTATCGAAAGACACCGGACAATGACGGCAGACGAAGGTTCCGGTCATGTGAATTGAACTATGACTGTTGAGACACATGTGATTGACGAAACCAGCATCACATTGGTTACAAACGAAGTAGCGATAGTGTTTGTGCATATGCTCGTGTAACGCTCTAAACGTGGAGAAAAGGACTTCGCTCGTGCATAAGCAGCATTTTAGTTGCTTCGTATCGAACTTGAAAGGGAATATTTGATCTTTTATATCAGTATGGAACTTCTTATCATGTTCCTCTGTAAGATGGACGAATATATCTGCGAGAGAATCTATGTTGGCGCTGCAAATCATGCATTTTAGGTTCGTAATGTCCAGTTTGACTAAGAACCTGGCTGGTCCTTTGGCTTGAATGTTGCCATAGAATTTCTCTTCATTTTGATGTTCTGTTAAAGTGTGCACCTTTAAATTCATGGGTTCTTCAAAACCTTCCGGGCAATAGCAGCACAAATATCCTCTATCCTCCCATTTGTGTATCATTGTAGCGTTCGTAGATTCTAGTATGAGTTTCAGATTGTCCAGATGCTTCTGCAGTAGACGCTTTACACGTGGTTTAGGTACCTTCTCAGCTTTAATTAGTGTGTCGATCTGTGACTCTTCTTCGATAGGCTCTATTTTGATGTACGTAGTTGTAGTCAGTTTTTCTTCTTCATCTATAAAGAAAATGATTCGAGTTATTGTCAAGTTTTTAACTTGCTAATTCACGGTCTGTTCTTGCACATATAAAAACGTAGGTACATGGTGTCAATGCTTATCACCTTAACAAAATTTAAATCGAAGTTTTCTTATCTTATTTATTTTAATATATTTATATAATTCGACGACACGGTTGACGCAACGGCTGAGCGATTGGAATACTGCGCTGCGTGTCGCGGGTTCGATCCCCGCACGGAACAAATATTTGTATGGCCTACAGATAATTGTTTCGTGTCTGGGTATTTGTGTATGTGAGTTTAAATGCCTGTGAACTCACCCGCGATACTGGATAAATAGTGTGGGGCAACGTTATTAAAAAAAAAACTTTCTAGCGACACTTTATGTGTGTCTGGGGAGATGATTGGCATCTCTGATTGATCTGGCTGCTAACAAAAACACTTCAAATAGTCTCTTGAATATTGTACATAAAAATCAAGACTGAGAGAATATAAGTGAGTTTGAGTTTTTATTTAAAAAAAACGACAAGCAATGTATCGAATCTTATAGACCAATAGCGCTGGTGCCAGTGATATCAAAGATATTTGAAAAATATATATATAGTCAAATTTTTAAATATCTAGATAAAAATAATATATTAACCGATGAACAGAAAGGCTTCCGCAAAAATAAAACCATTAATATGGCAATATATGACTTTTTGAACAATGTCGTTACGAATGTTGACAAAAGAATACCTGTTTGTTCCGTTTATTGTGACATGACTCAAGCGT
Organism: Diarsia rubi; assembly: GCA_932274075.1. Classification (NCBI taxonomy): domain Eukaryota; kingdom Metazoa; phylum Arthropoda; class Insecta; order Lepidoptera; family Noctuidae; genus Diarsia; species Diarsia rubi. The sequence goes on from OW026441.1 coordinate 4,550,750, forward strand.
TCGACTATGTCGATCACAATATCTTGCTCAATAAACTGGATGCGTATGGTATTAGAGGGAATATACTCAGTTTGATAAATTCATTTTTGCAAAACAGGAAACAGTACGTAGAATTAACTGACATAGATCCTAAGACTAAATGCGAACGAAGTTATAAGTCTAGTCATCGCACAGTTGCTTATGGTGTACCCCAGGGCAGCGTCTTGGGGCCTCCATTATTTATACTATACATAAATGATCTTCCAAAAGTAACAAGTCACCCTATGTCACTGTTTGCTGATGACAGCACTGTGACCATTTCAAGTACTGATGATCGCAACCACGACGACGTTGTTACTCAGACAATAACCTCCATAGTGACATGGTTAGATAATAATAATCTCAAAATAAATATTGATAAGACGAATTTAATGATTTTTAGCCAACGTGCGAATCCCAATATGACAGTATATCATAACAATAAAATTATAACACAAGTAGACTCGTCAAAATTCTTAGGTTTAACGATTGACAAAAAATTAGACTGGAAAGCACACACGGAGGAGCTAACTAAACGTATTAGCAAATCAGCCTATGCCCTATTTAAACTGACCCCAGTGATTAACGTCGATGCTTTAGTTACTGCATATCATGGTTTGGTGAGTTCAGCATTAAGGTACGGTATCATTTTCTGGGGTAACTCAACCAACAGAGAAATAGTTTTTAAAGCGCAAAAAAGGTGCATTAGGTCAATGTTTAGACTCCTCTATTTAGATTCGTGTAAGCCATTTTTCACCGAATACAAAATATTGACATTTCCGTGCCTATATATTTTCGAGGTAGCTGTATTTGTTAAGACCAATCCAGATCTGTTTACCAAATTAACATTTTACAACACACGAACTCGACCACAAAATAATAACTTGTGCGTAAGAAGGTCCAACACAGCATTAATGAAAAAAAGTGTTTTTTGTATGGCGCCATTAATTTACAACCAGATACCAAAATCAATTAAAGATTTAAATGTATCCTTATTTAAGAAAAGGCTTAAATCTTTGCTGTTGACTAAAGCGTATTACAACATTTCGGAATTTTTCTCAGACAAATTGTAATGAAATGAATGAATGTGTTTTTTGACTTTGGTATTCATTTTGACCTAGTACTTATGTTATAAAATTCTATTCCGTTTGACATTCCACGTGACATTTTTGTATTATTTTAATTATTATTTTACTATTTTGTCGTTTATTCTATTTTTATTTTTTGATTTATTTTGGACATTATTTTATATTTTTTCTTTTGACATTTTTCATAGATTTTCTTTTTGACATTTTTATATTATTTCTATTTTTAATTCCATTAATTTAATTATTATGAATTTTGATGTCAATGACCTCTACAAATATTTGTACACCTCCGGGTATAACATGGCGAGCTTTTTTTTTTTTTATAACAACTATTTATTGTACCTGTGTTAACAAATGATTAAATGATTTATGATTTATTTATGATTTATGAGTATTACTTTTACCTGCCTTAAGCACTTGGTACCTGACAACTGGTAACAGGTGCTTAAGGCAACAATGCATACACTCAAAGTACATACTAGCACTACATTATCCCATACATATTATTACTGAGAAAATAAGTAATGTCTGTCTGGATCTTGTTCTCTAAGATACACTGCGTTTGCACGTTTACAGTGACATTTACAATATACATTCTTATCAAAATCGAGAGTAACATAATTTTTAGATTTCAATGTTTTAATTAAAATTAAATAGCTGCGTCTCTTGCTTCGTTTTGTCCCGTAAGAACGGTTCTTTCTTTGTGTGTATAAAAATTGAGCTATAACCTTTTTTTTAATATTATTTGGGTCTTATCCTTATCTCTGTCCCCAGGTCAGGAGTAGGTCCTGACCTGGGGACAGAGATAAGGTCGACGATGGAACGTCGATGTACGTAACGTAAGTGACATCTAAAACCTGAACCTGAAAGGGTTCTTTTGGGTTTCACACATGACTTAAATACAGTCACACATGATTTAAATAGATTAGGATCATTATGAACTAGGAACACCGACACAGGGAATTCCACTCCTTGTGTATAATAAAAGAAACAAGAGAAAGCGCTAAATGCGAATGTATAGAACATCAACAAGATATGTGTGATAAACCAGCAGTACGTCTGGGCTACCGATGAAAGAAGGAATTGATGGAATGTAAAGTCTCACAAACATGCAACGTTACGGTGGTGGGCAGGCTATGAAGCTTGTGTGCGTAGTTGGCACTTGGCACCCCTACTGTGAAAAATTTTACCTAATGGAATAAAACTATAATACAACTTAGTGATATTATATTTTGACAGAGCAAGATAAATTAAAACTTAATGATGAGCTTAATTGAAATCTAGCTTAAGAAATATTATCTGCATGCTTCCTCATATGCCAGTCAAGACTAGGTTTCTGCACAAACGCCTGCTCACATATTGTACATTTGAAGCGCCTATCATTGTTATGAATTCTTATATGCCGTGTCAGAATAGATTTAGTAGTAAACTGTTTTGAACAGACTTCACACTTGAAATTTTTAGCTCCTGTGTGACTCAGCGTATGTTTCGTGAGATGACTTTCTCTGAAGAACGCTCTGTCGCATTCTGAGCACTTATGTGTTTTCTCCATCAAGTGGAACCGTCTGATATGTGCGCTAAGGAAACTGCTAGAAGAAAAGCTCCTGTCACACGCAGTGCAGTTGTGTTTTGCTGGAGCAACGTCATGTACCGTAGCAAGATGTATTTCCTTCGTATTGTAATCTTTAAAGAATTCATTGCAGAAGTGGCATTTGTTTAATTTGCCAGCTTTACTATGGCGGATTTCATGGTTTCTTCTCTTGTAGACATTGTCAAATATGACCGGACAATGTCGGCAGGCAAATGTTCCTTTAGAGTGGATGACTTTATGACCAGATAAAGTATCATGATTGACGAATCCAGCATCACAAACATCACAAATGAAGTATCTGTAGTGTTGGTGCATATGCTCATGTAATGCATTAAATGTAGCGAAAACGACGTCACTGGTACATTGACAGCATTTCATTTGTTTCGTGTTGAATTTGAAGGGAAATATTTGATTTTGTACATCAGTATGGAAGCTTTTATCATGTTTCTCTGTAAGATGGAGAAATATATCTCCGAGAGAATCTATGCTGGCGCTACAAAGCATGCATTTTAGGTTCGTGATGTCCAGTTTGACTAAGAACCTGGCTGGTCCTTTGGCTTTTATGTTGCCATAGAATTTGTCTTCATTTTGGTGTTCAGATAAAGTATGTACTTTCAAATTCATTGGCTCTTGGAAAGCTTCCGTGCAATAGCAGCACAAATATCCCTTATCTCCATGTTTGAGTATCATCGTGGCGTTCGTAGATTCTAGTATTAGTTTTAGATTGTGGAGATGCTTGTGCAGTAATCTTTTTAAACGTGGTTTAGGTGCTGACGCAGGTTTTATTTGTATATTTTCTTCTATGGGTACTACTATTTCTTCAGTTTTCGGCTCTATTTTGATGTTCGTAGCCGTAGCCAGTTTTGGTTGTTTATCTATAAAGAAAATTAGTATGTTATTGTAAACTCCTTCATTTCTCTTGATAAAGTACAGCCCTGTAGGCCTACCATCAACTTTTAGTTAGCCATTCAATTCCGATGCAATCCAATTTAGGAACCTAAACTGAATCGCTAAGATTCGTACCATGAAGTGCCATAATCTAACTGGCGTTTGAATCGCTTATGGAGGAATGAACGAACGAAATTTATCTGTGGTCCGCGGTGTGAGAAAGAGATGACGCTTTACAGTCGTTGCATAAGTCTGTCTCTTTTACTCGAACCATATGCGTTGCGTTTCGAAACCTAGTTAATATGATTTTAGCGGTTTTTTTGTGTAAAAATTATAACAAATACATTTCGAAATTGCGCTTTTTAGCGTTAAATTATATACCATTAAGCCCTTTTTAGTACTCATTAAATAATAGTCATTTATATATATGAAAAGTTTGCTTAGTGTTGTCGTAAAAATAAATTGAATAAGACGAGTTTAGAACGCACCTTCACTCAGTTTGATTTGACAGGAGGCGTTTGTTGTTGTTGCGATTTGTTTTGAAAGTTTAAATATCTCGAACTTTTTTGAAAGAACATTGGGTGTTATTATTAGTATTTAAAAGTGTTTTTAACGTTTTACTTTGGTAAAATAAGTTGTAATACGAATAATGGCGTAAGTATTCTTGTGGAGTTTGTGTAGTAATTTTATATTTTCATAAACTTACAAGCTTCTTTATCTCAAACGCTTACCAAACTTAAGTACCAAGGTATTTTAAGTGCTTTTTTTACAGTGATGTATCGCGTCGAAGAGTGACTTACAGTCAACTTGAGCAGCTTTGGGAATTTTTAAACCAGAATAAAGCCATAGCTATTACAGAGGAAACTGTTTGCTGAGCTATAGAGTGAGCACTGCTGTCTCCGATGGGTCTCTGATATGACCCTGTCACATAGAACGACAGTGTAGTTAAAACCTAAAAAAATGATACTAATTAGTGTAACTCTAACTACTTACTTAATAATTTATGTGTTCATTTGGCCAGTGGGTCATCTTAGTCATTTTTAAAATTCACTTATGTTTTTAATACTGTTAATATGGATATTAAGTGCATGTATCCAGATAACTTATTTTAATGTGCCTTAAAATGTTTTTGTTTTGTGAATAATTTGACTTCTACCTTTGTTTCTACTGATAAATCAGTTGATTTTGATGGATTTTTCAACATTGGCCTCAGCTCATCACACAGTTCTAATACCAATTGTTTAGACAACCGATATCGTTTTATAAATTCTGCATCTTCCAAATAAAAGGGGTCCGATTGTTCCCGTGTTATACGTCTTTTTTGTCGCCGTGTTGTGTTTATTTCATTATCATTTTCCATGAATTCAAAAACGACTAATTCGTCAGACATCTACAATAAAAATAGCTCTAGAAATCATTTTTTTACATTGACACTTATGGAACACTAAATATTCAACTGAAATACCTTGAATTACGTATATTTTCACTATTTTTTTAAAGTTATTAACAAAACGATTCACTTTACGCCAAGCAAGTAGCAACTTTTTTTGGATCGCTTACTTTGACAGATAAGCTATCCAATTTAGGTTGAAATGTCACCTCATGGTACGAAAATTGAACGAACAAAAACAGTTTGCGATTCAATTGCCGACTTGATTTGGCGTCAACCTAAACTGGATAGCTATAATGACGTCGTGGTATGAAATAGCAAAGCAGTTTATTTTAGGTCGTCAATTGAATCGCAATAATAGTTCATAGTAGGCCTCCTGTTCATTGAAAACAAAATTTAAAAACAACTGCGCTACGTCGAATGCTGGCAATGCTGGATTTCATATTCATATAAACAAATTTTATTAAACTTATAGATTAATATGCACTATAGTGCACAGATGGCCTACATACCACTGCGGCGTTCAATGAATAATTGTTTTTGTTCGTCTAGTAGATGAGTTTTAACACTAGTGTCTAATTTGTGTGTTCTACTAACCAAATGGACTTATGGTTTGAAATAAATGGTTTTTACTTTCGTTACAATGGGAATCTGGTGGATGCGAGACGTGGTTGCGAATACAAATTGACGGCACGGTTGGCTCGAGCAATTGACTGCTGCGCTGCGTGTCGCGGGTTCGATCCCCGCATGGAACAAATATTTGTATGGCCTACAGATAGTTGTTTCGGGTCTGGGTATTTGTGTATGTGAGTTTATATGTTTGTGAACGCATAGTGTGGGGTAAACTTTTTTTTTTTAAACAAATTGGCAACATTTAGAGGGGCCTATGTACAACAGTGGACGTCTTTCGGCTGAATTGATGAAGCATAAATGAAAATGAAAATTCATGAATCTCGCATTATGCTTTCAAATGAATAAGCTGTTAAAATCTTATTTTACAATAAAATAATGTTTTATTCTTATTAGATTCATTTGAATCCATAATTGCTTATGCAAACCACTTTTTATGACATACAGTTTCAGTGCCCAGACATGAATAAACAAAAATGTGAAATTATCGTGTTTGGTTCCAATACTATTTTATTATTTACCCGTTGAAGGCTGTAAAAGCAAGTGAAGTAATTTAGTAACCTACTTCGAATAAGTTAGATTTTATTTAGACAATCCATACTGTAATAGAATTAACTTTGTCGACTTCAAAAAATAGATAAATAGAACTAAGGAATGCCAAGCTGCAAAAGCACAAAATATTTGCAGAGAGCCTGGTAATATTATTCTCTACAGAGTAACTTAAAATAAAACTAAGTTATTACGTGTGCGTTTCGACCGCGCGGCCACGACGTTTTTTTTTAAAAAAAACTGTACCAAGTTTATGTAAAAGTTTGTAAAAGTTGATTCCCAAAACCATAAATTTGTCAAAGTGTTGCGGCGTAACGCCTCACAAGAGTGGTACTCCACGCGTACCTGTCATATTATTAGTTGCCATGCATATTTTGGTAGGCGCGTGCTGCTCACACGCAGCCACAGATGTTATATTTCTTCCATGTCATTCTACCGACGACATTGGCACTGTACGCAGCATCTTTTTAAACCTTTGTTATATATCGCATAGTTACTATTAAATCAATTCCATTGTAAATTGGACTTTAATTAGCCCCAGTGTGTACTCTAAATATACATATTGGTGGCCCATGAGGGGAAAAAACCGCGACAAACTAAAAAGAAGAAAAAAGTCAAGAAAAAACGTGGCAAAAAATCTCGTCGAGGCGGAGCCGGCCGGCTGGTGAGCTTCTTCTTGGCGCGATTTGAAGATTGAAGAAAGGGTTCAAGAGCGAAGGTGCAGCCTGGCTGGGATCACCTACGAATTCAGGCTGAAGCGAGCAGTGATTCAGCAAAAGTATCACATCGCGCATCGGACTTCAACAAAAGCAGATAAGTGCCCTATCCTTCCTATTTTTCCTAATCTTCCAAATAACTCATCCAAATTACCCAGAATTATCCTATTCCTGATTGTTGGGAATAGAATTCATTTGTGCAAAGCGAAAATTTAACGGAAAAAACAATCGTTAAAGCATTTTGTCAACCTACCTCCTGGTTCAAAGAAAATTGTTCTTTTGTGTGCTTTTTACAATACTTCTACATTATTTGGTCTAAATCTATTGCAAAACTAATTACTAGTAGCTCGGTAATTAATAATATAAAATAGTACGCTTAGAAAATAAATAATTTTAATTTCATTTCAGTATAGTTTAAAGAAATTTAATCCTTAATTCCAAGGCTTAGGTTACAATTTACTCTGTTAGATTATTCCTCATTTTGATGATAAATACTTAGATGTGTGCTTCGGTCATTTCAGATTATTATCTACGCCAAGCGCAATCAGCTGTGCGGGCGTAACCGGTTTCCGAGTAACCAGGTGTCGTCGAATCGAGGAGCGTGAGCCTTTCTTTGTTAAATTAACGGATTGATCATTAGGCATTCTTTAGAGTTCCCGCGATGACCTCCGGCCACCGTAGACGCGGGCCTGTGGACGGTGAGTGATGGGCTAACTCGCCGTCCGTCCGTCTCACGACGAAAACAGGCCGTGTCGACGGCGCGTTCGTGTTCCACGCGCGCCTCAAAGAGATGTCAGCAACATGGGAGGGGCCCGAAAGGGCCGACGCCTGTCGGGGCCGCGGGTAGTCCAACGGTTATCGCGGCCTCGACATAGAGGGCGAAGAAGGAACATGGGTGGTTTTTAGTCAGTAGAAGTCTGACACTCCCTTTCGCTCTGCCCAAGAGCGGGAGGGGTTATTCGATGATTTTACACCCACCAAAAAAAAAAAAAAAAAAAAAAAAAAAAAAAAAAAAAAAAAAAAAAAAAAAAAAAAGGCATTCTTTAGAGTTTGTTTTGATACTTTATTGAACTTAATACACGTACTTGTTTAACTTTATACTCGTAATGCCTAACGAATCGGTAGATAAATTTCGTTTAAAAGATTTAGTTACTAAAAGGTCATCTGCAAAGGGGCAGATAACTAAATTCAGGAATTATTTAACTAGTATTGCTGATGTTACAGAGCTGAATAACATACAATTAACTGAGTTAAGTTTGAAACTTGCAAAATTCGAGGCATTGTCAGTTAGGGTTGACGACTTGCAAAATGAGATTGAGGTCTTAAAACCAGATGATTTAGACGCTGAAATTGATGAACGTGATAGCATCGAACGCGATATTATTGTCAACATTGCGACTGCAAAAACGTTGTTGGACAAATTCTCTAAGATTGAATGTGAACATAGACGCGCTTCAATCCATGATACTTCTTGTTGTTCGGATCATCAATCCTTTGGTTTAAAATTACCTCAGATCCAGATAGCCAAGTTCGACGGAGCTTATTTCCGGTGGTTAGAGTTTCGAGACACTTTTGAGAGTTTAATACACAAAAATGAACGCTTAACACCAATCCATAAGTTTCACTACCTTACGTCTTATTTGGAGGGTGATGCCGCAAGAATTATTTCGAATCTTGAGGTATCGTCCGATAATTATTTTGAAGCATGGAATTTGCTTTGTAGTCGTTACAATAATAAAAGACTTTTAATCTACCACCACTTATACTCACTATTTTATGTAAAGCAACTTTCACGTGAATCGGAAAGGTCTCTGAGATTTCTAGTCGACCATGTTACGAAAAACTTGCGTGCTTTGGCCAGCTTAGGACAACCCACGGATGGGTGGGAAGTTATAATTGTTTTCTTGCTGACGCCAAAGTTAGACCCCAACACTTTAGCAAAGTGGGAGGAATATCGAAATAGTTTAGACAATGATGCTCCATCATTGGAGCAATTCAATAAGTTCTTGATTGAACGTGCAGGCGTGCTGGAGGCATTAAATCGTAACAAACATGATGGCAATATGCCGAAGGGTCAAGTGGCCACCGCGCGTAATAATTCTAGCACAAATAGTCATAAAACCAGTCAAAATAATTATACAAAATCATTTGCTACTTCTAAGGTCAATAAACCCAATAATCCTCGTAACTATCAATGTGTCATATGTAATGAAAATCACAGGATTTTCGACTGTCCCACTTTCAAAGCAAAGGGGATAGATGATAGGACGAAAGACATTACTAAATACAAATTATGTGTCAACTGTCTTAGGCAGGGACATCACTCAAGCGCATGTCGAATGGGACCTTGCCGTGAATGTAATAAAAGACATCACACTTTGTTGCATCGCCCCGCTGCGTCTTCTGATGTTAATAATATTGCAATGGTAGACGATCCTATTAATAACGGTTACGAAACCATTGCCAGCTTTTCAAAGCGAACTTCAAGTCAAACTCTTTTATCTACGGTCATGATTGAAGTCTCGAATCCACAGACCCAGCAAAAGGCGAAGGTTCGGGCGCTGCTCGATAGTGGCAGCCAATCATCCTTTATTTCTAAAGCTTTAAAGGACAATATAGCATTAAAATCGGTACCAATTGACTCGCTAAAGGTCATAGGAATTGGTAATACTGTTTCTTCTAACATTGCCGAAAGTTGCAATATTAAAATTAATTCTCTAGTTAATAAATATAGCGCAAATTGTTCATGTCTGGTTTTAAAGGAATTAACCGGTGTAATACCTAGGTACCCGGTCAATGTCAATACATTAAATTTACCTAAAAACATTGTTCTTGCTGATCCTACATTTAATCAGCCAGCACCTGTAGACGTTCTAATAGGCGCTGATCTATTTTGGGACATCATGGGTAACGAGCAGCGTTCCCTTGGCCCACAAAACCCATATTTAATAAATACGCGTTTAGGCTGGATAATATCTGGACCTATATATTCAAATGTTGATCATAAAGTCACACATTGCAATCACACCACGGTAGGTGCCGTGTCAAGCCAAATGAACATTGAAAAATCAATTGCAAAATTCTGGGAACTAGAAGAGGTTCCCACAAAACGGGTGATGAGTGAAAATGAAAAGTTGTGTGAAGAACACTTCAAAACTCACACTCGTAGAGAAACCACTGGTAGGTTTTGTGTAAGACTACCATTAAAGGACACTCCAGACTGTCTGGGGGATACCTATAACTTAGCTAAAAGGCGGTTATATTATTTAGAAAAACGTTTTAAAAAAAATCCATTGCTGAAATGCGAATATACAAAATTCATTAATGAATACGCTGAATTAAGCCATCTTTCATTAGCTAAAGACGAGCGAAACATAATTTATTATCTATGTCATCATGCGGAAAGTGAGTCAACTAAATTACGTGTAGTTTTTGATGGGTCTGCAGCTTCTACATCAGGATACGCGTTAAACGACATTTTAAGGGTGGGTCCGCCCGTACAGGATTCTCTGTTTGCTATACTCATACGCGCTAGACAGTACAAGTTCCTGTTAACTGGGGACGTTGAAAAAATGTACCGTCAAGTTTTAGTTGACAAAGAAGACCGTGGCTTACAACGAATTCTATGGCGAGAGGACGAGTCTCACCCCATTACATCGTTAGAGTTAAATACACTCACGTACGGCACCGCGAGTGCTAGTTATCTTAGTACTCGTTGCCTATGGCAACTGGGGGAGGAACAACGCGACGAACGCATTAAAACTACTATCCAAAAGGATTTTTATGTTGATGACCTCATTACTGGTGCTGATGATGAGCAGGATTTACGTCACATTCAAAAGGGCGTGTCCGAAGCTTTAAAAAGCGGTTGTTTTAATTTAAGGAAGTTCAAAAGTAACCATCCGTCGATATTAAAAGATTTAAACATAAATCAACAGGACAAGTTAACAATCAGTGAATCATCAAGTACTCTTGGCATCGGCTGGATTCCATCAAGTGACACTTTATATTTCCCAATTAAAAACTTTACATTTGATATAGAAGAGGTTATAACAAAACGATTTGTGATGTCAAATTCATTCAAAATATTTGATCCTTTGGGTATCCTTAGTCCTCTTATTATACAACCTAAAATTATGTTACAAAAAATGTGGCAACAAAAAATAAATTGGGACGAACCGGTCGCAAAAGATTTGAAAGACGATTGGTTTAACTTCACAAATAATTTAAATTGGTTAAATAAATTTAAGATTCCAAGATTAGTGTTATGCGATAAGCCTATATTTATAGAATTACATTCTTTTAGTGATGCGTCTCAAAGCGCTTATGGTGCATGTATCTACTTAAAATCAGTAAATGATCACGGTCAAATCACTGTCAACTTATTATGCGCCAAATCAAAGGTAGCGCCATTAAAACCGGTTACCATACCACGTCTTGAATTGTGTGCTGCATTATTAGCCGCTAAGCTTTGTAAATCCGTTACAGATTCTCTCCGGTATCGGCCGGGAAGACTGGTACATTGGTGTGATTCTAGTGTAGTGCTGGGTTGGATAAATAGTGATCCAACTAAATTAAAAATGTTCGTTGCTAATCGTGTTTGCGAAATAACTGAAGTTACTAAACCATCTGCATGGCGTTACGTTCCTACTTCAATGAACCCAGCTGATTTGATCACTAGAGGAATGGATGCAAAGAGCTTATTGTCCACGGAGTTATGGTGGTCCGGCCCTAGTTTCTTACGTCACAATGAATCCAACTGGCCAATATTAAAAGAATCCAAGTTAGATGACTTACCTGAAATAAAAACACACACGTCAATAATTAATGATAACTTTATAGATTTTAATAATTTTACATGTTTTAAGAAACTTAGAAACCTTATGACGTTGGTTTTAAGGTTCATATTTAATTTGAGGAATCCTCATAATAAACGAGTAGGTATACTTACCGCGGATGAGTCATCTGAGTCGTTTCTGTCGCTGTGCCGTATCGCCCAGCGTGAGTCATTTCCTATAGAATATGACTTACTTTTAAAAGGTAAAGAATTACCGGCTAGGAGTAAAATTTTATTATTGTCTCCGTTCTTAGATAAAGATAACAAGTTGATTCGCGTCGGTGGTCGCATAGATGCCGCGGCATGCGACTTCGAGAAAAGACATCCAATACTCCTGCATGCTACGCATAAACTAACAAAATTATATTTTGCTAACGAGCATCTTGTAAACTTACATGCAGGCCCGCAGTTGTTGCTCGCAACAGTTAGGGAAACAGTTTGGCCTGTAAACGGCAGACATCTTGCACGACGCACTGTTAATAACTGCGTAAGATGTAGACGTATTAGTGGTAAAACGTTGTGCCCAAAAATGGGTGACTTACCTTCACAGCGCGTGAATCCGGATTTTCCATTCCTGTCCGTTGGGTTGGATTTCGCTGGTCCATTTTTCATTTTAAATCGCAAGGGACGTGGAAGTCGCTTGACAAAGTGTTACATGTGTCTTTTTGTGTGTTTACGTTACAAATGCATTCATTTAGAGGCCGTCAGTGACTTAACTAAAGATGCATTTGTAATGACTCTCAGGCGATTCATTGCACGTCGTGGGAAACCAACGGAAATATTTAGCGATAACGGTCGTAATTTTGTCGCCGCCGCGAAGGAAATTGGCGCTTTTATAAAAGAAACTAAAGAACCTATATCTGATTTTGCAAGTCAACAAGGTATTAAGTTTAAGTTCATACCTACTTACGCTCCTCACTTCGGCGGCATTTGGGAAGCCGGCGTAAAGTCTGCTAAACACCATATAAAACGAGTTATTGCCAATAGTCATTTCACATTCGAGGAAATCTCGACTTTGTTTGCACAAGTGGAGGCGATTCTTAATAGTCGTCCCTTGTGCCCCTTATCATCCTGTCCTAATGACCTCCTCTCCCTATCCCCAGGGCACTTTATCATCGGTCGACCGCTCACTGCGCTACCCTCACCAGCCCTGGAAGATGTTACCAACACAGGCAACACACGAAACCGATATGAACGTCTGGAGAAAACAAGGCGCCACTTCTGGCAAAGATGGCAGAAAGAATATTTATCGGAACTTCAGCAAAGAACGAAATGGCGCAAAGGAAATTCTGCGCGGCTCAATATAGGAGACATGGTGCTCTTGGCAGAAGAAAACGCGCCCCCACTAAACTGGCGTCTCGGTCGAGTTCTGCGGCTATTTCCCGGACCAGATGGAGTGGCACGAGTCGCTGAGATCAAAACTTCACGAGGCTGTGTGCGACGGCCGTTTACCCGTCTCTGTCCGCTACCTACCGCTGAAGAACTGAAGGGTTGAAAGCAGGCTTTCAACGGCCGGGAATATGTTGCGGCGTAACGCCTCACAAGAGTGGTACTCCACGCGTACCTGTCATATTATTAGTTGCCATGCATATTTTGGTAGGCGCGTGCTGCTCACACGCAGCCACAGATGTTATATTTCTTCCATGTCATTCTACCGACGACATTGGCACTGTACGCAGCATCTTTTTAAACCTTTGTTATATATCGCATAGTTACTATTAAATCAATTCCATTGTAAATTGGACTTTAATTAGCCCCAGTGTGTACTCTAAATATACACAAAGTTATGGTTACAAAGTTATAAGGGTTTGAACGTGGCCGCGCCATCGAAACGCGGAGAACCGCGCGGCCACGGAGATCTTTAAAACTAAGCGTTGCAGAGACCTGCAATTTAGGTATATAACAGATTCCAGATGTAAAAAATTTGTAAAAATATAGAAAAAAACCCTAGGTTTATATTTTAGGAGCTGTAACACTAAAACCCCATGGCCGCGCCATTGAAACGGTGAAAACCACGTTATCGCCGATATCTCGCTGAAAAAGCATCGTAGAGGTCTGAAGTTTCTTGTAAAACCTAGATTTAAATATGTCAAAACTTTTGGAAATACCCAAAAAGGACCTAGGTTTATATTTTAGGAGCTGTAAGACTAAAACCCCATGGCCGCGCCATTGAAACGGTAAAAAACCACGTTATCGCCGATATCTCGCTGAAAAAGCATCGCAGAGGGCTGAAGTTGTTTGTAAAACAATGATTAGAATTTGTCGAAAATTGGAAAAATACACAATAAATTTCTAGGTTTATGTTTTAGGAGCAGTAAGGCTAAAACCCCATGGCCGAAACGGTGAAAATCACGTTATCGCCGATATCTCGCTGAAAAAGCATCGTAGAGGTCTGAAGTTTCTTGTAAAACCAAGATTTGAATTTATCAAATTTTTTAAAAATACACAAAATAATCCTAGCTTTGTATATCAGGAGCTGTAGTACGATATCGTTTAGAACCTTTGTTGTTTCGATAGGGTGACCATGACTTTGTGTTTACAGAAAACTTTCCACCTATTGCATTTCCCTAAAAATTCCAAAACTAGGTTTACTAAAAAATTAAAAAGTATTACGACAGTAACTAGTATGTATTACTTACCTTGGTTATGAAGCATTAATTTGAAATCCAATCGTAAGGCGTAACAAAGTGCACTCTAAAAGAGATATCCTGTAGTCGCGCAGTCTCCGCCAAAAGCCTTTTGTTGCAGTCGTCGTTTTACTTTCAGTTAATTCGTAGGGACTACTCGTTGGTGTTTGTTTGGTGTTTTTATATTTTGGCATTCCTACGGACTTTGATTTGAGCACTGTTTCGGACATTTTTTTTTATCTTTGGAAAACTAAGTTCTGCTCTTACAATTTGGACTTTGTTACGCCTTACGATTGGATTTCAAATTAATGCTTCTAAACCAAGGTAAGTAATACATACTAGTTACTGTCGTAATACTTTTTAATTTTTTAGTAAACCTAGTTTTGGAATTTCTAGGGAAATGCAATAGGTGGAAAGTTTTCTGTAAACACAAAGTCATGGTCACCCTATCGAAACAACAAAGGTTCTAAACAATATCGTACTACAGCTCCTGATATACAAAGCTAGGATTATTTTGTGTATTTTTAAAAAAAATTATAAATTTAAATCTTGGTTTTACAAGAAACTTCAGACCTCTACGATGCTTTTTCAGCGAGATATCGGCGATAACGTGATTTTCACCGTTTCGGCCATGGGGTTTTAGCCTTACTGCTCCTAAAATATAAACCTAGAAATTTATTGTGTATTTTTCCAATTTTTGACAAATTCTAATCATTGTTTTACAAACAACTTCAGCCCTCTGCGATGCTTTTTCAGCGAGGTATCGGCGATAACGTGGTTTTTTACCGTTTCTATGGCGCGGCCATGGGGTTTTAGTCTTACAGCTCCTAAAATATAAACCTAGGTCCTTTTTGGGTATTTCCAAAAGTTTTGACATATTTAAATCTAGGTTTTACAAGAAACTTCAGACCTCTACGATGCTTTTTCAGCGAGATATCGGCGATAACGTATTTTTCACCGTTTCAATGGCGCGGCCATGGCGTTTTAGTCTTATAGCACCTAAAATATAAACCTAGGTTTTTTTTTTGTATTTTTACATGATTTGACAAATTCAAATCTATGAATCACAAGAAACTCCAGACCACTACGATGCTTTTTCAGCGAGATATCGGCGATAACGTGGTTTTCACCGTTTCAATGGCGCGGCCATGGGGTTTTAGTGTTACAGCTCCTAAAATATAAACCTAGGGTTTTTTTCTATATTTTTACAAATTTTTTACATCTGGAATCTGTTATTTACCTAAATTGCAGGTCTCTGCAACGCTTAGTTTTAAAGATCTCCGTGGCCGCGCGGTTCTCCGCGTTTCGATGGCGCGGCCACGTTCAAACCCTTATAACTTTGTAACCAAATTTATGGTTTTGGGAATCAACTTTTACAAACTTTTACATAAACTTGGTACAGTTTTTTTAAAAAAAAAACGTAGTGGCCGCGCGGTCGAAACACACACAGTTATTACTTGTTATCGAACTTGAATTTGAAATTTAGCTCAAGTAGAACTAGTATCTGCATGCTTGTTCATATGCCAAGTCAAGACTAGGTTTCTGCACAAACGCCTGCTCCTGTACATTTGAAGCGCCTTTCGTTGTTCTGAATTCTCATATGCTGTCTCAGAATAGATTTCGTAGCATAGAATTTAGAACAGACGCTACATTAGAATTTTTTGGCCCCAGTAGGTATGGACTATCATGTGACTTTTGAGATCGCCATTTCTGATAGTTCCTATCACAAGCTGTGCACTCATATTTCCGAGGAGTAACACCATGCACCGTAACCAGATGCGCTTCCTTATAAATAGATTCTTGAAAACTTTCATTGCAGAAGTTGTATTTAATTGAGTTAGCAGTTCGGCGATGGTTGCGAAACTCGTGGTTCCTTCTTTTCAAGACGTTGTCGAATTTATCAGCACAATATGGGCAGCTGAAGGCCCCTTTCTTGTGGATGACGACATGATTGGCTAACGCCGTATGATTGATGAATCCAGCAGGGCATTCCTTGCAAATGAAATTTTGGTAATGTCTGTGCATATGGCCGTGTAATGAGCTGAAAGTGGCAAAAGCGACCGCACATTTGCTGCATTTCAGTTGCTTCGTATTGAACACGAAAGGAAATATTTGATTTTTAATATCAGTATGGAAATTCTTATCATGTTTCTCTGTCAGATGGCCGAATAGATCTTCTACAGAATCTATATTGTCGCTGCAAATAATGCATTTTAGGCTCGTAATGTCAAGTTTGACTAAAAACGTAGCCGCTGATTTAGCTTCTATGTGGCTAAGATTATTTTTCTCATGTGGATGTTCCGTTAAAGTGTGGGCTTTCAAATCCGTGGGATCTCTGAAAGTATCTGTGCAATAGCAGCACGAATATCCCATATCGCTATGTTGAACTGGACTCCTCTACCAAACGGTTTCAAATCGAATCTTATGTTATTCGTCTCTGAAAATGATTACTCGTAGGCAGGTGAAAATTGGTTAAAAATTTGGTGGTGTGCCTAAAATATTGTGTAGTGTGCCATTGGTTCGCCATCCCAGACCTAGTCTATAAGGGGCGAATATTCCTTATTTTTACTAGCTTTTGGCCACGGCTTCGCCCACGTGAATTTCGAATAATATCCCAACAAACTTACAACACCTATTAACCCCTATTCACCCATAGAGGTTGACTTTAGAAAAAAAAACTACGGTAAACCTTCCTCGAGAACCACTCTATCCATTGGTGACAACAGCTTGAAAATCGGTGCAACAGTTTTTGAGTTTGTCGCGAACAGACAGACAGCCGCGGCGGAGGTCTTTGTTATACAATATATACTTATGGAAATGCCCCGCTTGCAGAACCTCATCACCAGCTGTGTCTACCCCTGAACCTGCGTCGCTGGATACCATATTGAGCGAGATCCGTGACATGAAACGGCAGCTACTTAACTTGCCGACCTTGGTAGATGACATTCGCGTGATCAAGAATGAGTTGACAGAGCTTAAGTTGACATGTGAGGGCACTGGTGGGAGACTCGACGAGTTCGACACGAGACTCGTGGAAGTTGAAGCAAAGGTGTCTGAATTTGAAAAGCTTCACGAATCAGTCAATAGTTTACAGAGTGACTTGGCGAACGTGAAGTATCAACTTTCGACTTATGAACAGAGGTCCAGGTTAAACAATGTCGAAATAAAGGGAGTCCCTGTTAAGAAGGATGAGAACCTGTACTCCATCATCGACGCTATTGGCCGTAAAATTAATTACAACTGTCCTAAAGCCCAGCTGAACTATATTTCAAGGGTTCCTATTTTTGGTTCCAATGAAAAGCTGATCATAGTGAGTTTTTTAAACCGGTATGTAAAGGAAGATTTTATTGCGGCGGCACGTGCCAAAAAGGACTTATCTGCTTGTGACATTGGGTTTCAAGGCTCATCTCAGCGTGTGTATGTCAACGATCACCTAAGCGTCGAGTACAAAAAGCTTTTATCTAAAGTTAAAATCATTGCCAAGGATAAACATTACGAGTACGTATGGGTTAAGCATGGTAAAATTCACATACTTAAAAATAACCATTCGAAAGTTTTTATTATAAGGAAGGAGTCAGATTTAAACAAGATTGTCTAATGTGCTTCTTAATTGTTATCCGTACTTTTCTGTTTTACTTTTATATTTTGCATCAATGGCTCCAGGTATTTAATACCGTTTGTGTCACAATAACTTTTTGCAAAATGTTTAACACCTCTGCCGCACTCATGACTTCGACACCTCTCTATTGTTTTGCTACTTGTATCCTTTGTGTTCGTTATCGCGCTGTTTACTTTAAAGCTTTGCCGCACCACACTATGTTTTACTCGTTCGCACTTGCACGCAACATGCACTATTGCTCGCTTTTTCGCACAGTTGTTTACTACTTAGCATCGTATGATTCTTGCGCTCGCGCAAACCTTATTGACTTTTACCTTCTTATTAGTTATTTAATTATATTATACCCTATTCTACAATATTATTTTATGAAATACTTTATTTTAATGAATTACGCAGATTTGTACACTATTATTAGTATTAGTTTTCAATGGCTCATAAGTTAAATATATTTTATCAAAACGTTCGTGGGCTTAGAACTAAAAGTGATACTTTTTATCGTCAAATGTTACTAAACTCGTATGATATTATTGTTCTTACAGAGACGTGGTTATTAGATGGAGTTTTAAATTCCGAGTTCTTTGACGAACGGTACATTGTGTGGCGTCGTGATCGGGATTATGTTTTGACCGGGCAGTCGCGGGGTGGGGGTGTGCTTATTGCTACACGTAAGGACCTTTCAGTTATATGCCAACCTAGCTTCCAGTCTACAGCAGAGGATTTATGGCTCAGCATACGACTGAAAAATTCTAATACACGTAAATATATTACCGTTCATATTTGTGTTGTTTATTTATGTAAACAAAACTTAGGCCTTTCTTTTTCTTTACAACTTCGCAATTACCTCACAAAATTAAACCAAATAGTTATGAGTAACTCTTCTGATACCTTTCTCATCATTGGTGACTTTAATATGAGCGGTATAAACTGGGTCCTGTCTGACAATCTATCGCTCGTCCCAACGAACCCGATCGGTTCTGATGAAGTTTTACTTACTGACGAATTATGTACATTAGAATTTGGTCAATACAATGGTGTCCTTAATAGGTTTGGTAAAGTTTTAGATTTGGTACTTTCTAACAAATTAGCTAATGTGGTTGAATGTTCAAGTCCGCTGGTTCCCATTGACGCCTACCATCCAGCACTATTAATTAAAATGGATTTCGTTGAGGCTCCTTTATTAGAGTGCGCGCCACGGACACAATATCTGTTCGACAAAGGCGACTATGAGTCTATCAGCAAAGACATTTCTACGACTGACTGGGAATCCGAGTTTGCGACACGATCAATTGATGAATCAGTTCACTTTTTTAATCAAGTTATTTTCAATTTACACACTAAATATATTCCACAAAAATTACAACGTCACAAAAAGTATCCCACTTGGTACAATTCGGCATTAATAAAAACAATTAAAGAAAAATACAAATATTTCAAAAAATTTAAGACATATGGCAATATAGCTGATGAGTCAACCTTTAGGCTCCTCCGGGAAAGGGTAAAGGTATTAGAATCACAATGTTATGAAAACTACTTGAAGTTAACCGAAAAATCTATTATAGAAAACCCAAAATATTTTTGGACTTTTGTTAAAAAACGACACAACTCAAATGCAGTTCCGAGCACTTTAAACTACAACAGTGAAGCGTTGCGTACCGGAGAAACAATATGCGAAGCTTTTTCTACGTACTTTCATTCTACATTTCTAGATAACAACCCTAGTCGTGGAAATTCTTCGCCCTCTCTTTTTACTGAATCTACCAGCCCATCTGATATATGTAGCATTGAGGTGAACGTTGAGGAGGTTTCTAACTTGCTTCGCAAATTGGATACCTCTAAAGCGGCCGGCCCGGATAACATTTCGTCTAAATTTCTTGTTCAGTGTTCGACTTCGATTGCCCAACCTATCTCGCTTCTCTTCAGAAAATCACTAGATATCTGTGTTGTACCTAAACTTTGGAAATCGGCTTTCATAACGCCTATTCACAAAAAAGGAGTCAAAACCGAAATTGTAAACTACAGGCCGATATCCAAGCTCTGTATTGTGGCAAAAATCTTCGAAAGGCTTATCTATAACCAGTTGTATAGAGCTCTTAAAAATTCGTTTAGTTCCTTCCAACATGGTTTTCTGAAGGGAAGGTCTACCGTCACTAACTTAATTCTGCTTAATGATTTTATTACTGACGCCATGGATAATGGTAAGCAGGTTGATGTTGTTTATACAGATTACAGTAAGGCTTTTGATCGGATTGATCATGAGGTCTTACTATCAAAATTATATAATATGGGAATACGAGGCGATTTACTGAGATGGTTTTCTTCTTACCTGGAGAACAGGTCTCAAGCAGTAGTATTAAGCAATTACATGTCTAGTTGGGTGCCTATCCCCAGTGGAGTCCCCCAGGGGTCTTTACTCGGGCCATTACTTTTTATTGTATATATAAACGACATCAACTCTTGCTTAATCTCATCCAAACTGTTGTGTTTTGCTGACGATATGAAAATCTATGCCGAAATATCATCACATGCCGACGTGATTGCACTTCAGGATGATTTATGTCGTCTGGAGGAATATTGTCGTGGGAGTAGGCTTGATCTCAACCCTGCAAAGTGTTCGGTTCTAACATATTCTCGAAAGCGTTCGAATATACCTTCATCGTATAGCTTAGGTAATCAAATACTGCCTAAAACCAACTGCGTCCGAGATCTGGGGGTATATCACGATTCTAAGCTCACGTTTGAGCCTCATGTCGATGCCATAGTCGCTAAAGCATCTAAAGCACTGGGTTTCATAATGCGGCTGTCCAAGTGCTTCACTCAAGCCAAAACTTTAAAAATTCTTTACTGTACTTTTGTTAGAAGTCACTTGGAGTACGCGTCTGAAATCTGGAATCCTTGTTATCACAAGTACATTGATCGGATAGAGAGCATCCAGAGGAGGTTCATAAAGTATTTGTGTTATCATCAGAAAGTGCCCTACCGATCTGAAGATTACCTCGACCTCTGTAAGAAGTATCATATATTACCCTTAATTAATCGGCGAGCAATTTGTGATTGTATTTCATTATTTAAAATATTCAATAATTCTACCAATAACTCCGATATCCTATCTAAATTTTACTTTAACGTTCCTGGAAGGTCAAAGCGATGGAACGTGCCGTTGCGTGTTCCATTTACTTCTACAAATTACAGGCAAAATTCATTTATAGTTCGTGCAAGTAGAAACTTTAATGACATGTGTAAACAGCATGATTTTGATGCTTTTATAACGAGTGTGTCCTCGGCCAGAAAGTGCATGAGCCTTAGCTTTTTTAAGTAAGATTTAGTTTTTTCAGGTTTTTATTACTGTACTGAATGTTAACTGTGAAAAACGACGTGAATTTAGTTTAAGTTTGAATGTTTACTATATTCTTTTCTTTTGTGGCTGTATTGTGTTGTTCACACTCTTTTTTTTGTAATCTGTTTTTAGAAGTGAGGACTTTTAATTGGCTGTCAGCCTCTCATACTATTTTTTAATTCTGTTAATCTTAGCTGTAAGTCTTCCATAGTTAATAAATAAATAAATAAATAAATAAATAAATATGTAGTGATTATAATAATATGTGTTATGTTTTGCATTTGTAAGAGCTCGAGGCCGAATAATAACAGCCACTCGGGTCGATCTATAGGTTATACCGCGCTTGCCGCGTACGTGCTGTACGTGGGTGGCTAACCACCCACTAAAACCGAGTTTCCTATGTACCTCGGAAAGCAAGTTAAGCCGGTGGTTTTGCCTGACATTTGTAGGTCTTTCGACACTCGTTACAGGTAGAGGGTAGTTAACAAAAAAAAATCTAATTAGTCCTTCAGATAGACTTCCAAAAAATATTAAACACGTATTTTTTCTTTTTTCACGTAAACAAACAATGAAGTCGATACAGTGCTTTGAAAACTCGTGTGACGTCATACTCTAAGACATTAGTATGACATTTTTTAGCGGTCAGTGACGTCACCAACCCCCACTCAAATCTTTGACACGTTTTATCTTCGTCAATTTTTATTGATTTGATAAAACAAAAAAAATACGTATCCAATGTTTTTTGATAATCTAACAGACGGACTAATTAGAATCATATTTTTTAAAGTCAGTAAACATTCCTATTCTGACAACCAGTCTTACCAAAAGGATATCGTATAACTAAGTACTAACTGGGTTGTGGAGGTCAGGACGTAGGTAGTCGTTCAATGTAAAATACAGGTATTCAGCTGCAACTGCAACTGCAACTGACTGGAATTCGACCCCAACAAAGTTGGAAAAAAGCTAGGCATGTGACTCTCTTGATGATATATTAGATAATAACATTTACAAAGCATCAAAATGTAAGTGACAAGTTAACTTATTAATAAGACCTACGTTTTATTGATCAGTTGCTGAATATTAAAGCAGGATATAGGTGTGAATGATTAAGATAAACAAAGATAACAGAAAGGGTCTTAAATAAAATCCAGGTGTATCCACAAGAAGTCATTTATTCAGAGTAATCCTAATATCTTTTATAGTACAGAGCCTGAGTTTATTTAAGTTATTTCTTAGCTTAGCAGATAGGTTTACTGCTTAACAGAACGGTGACAATTAAGATTTGGAGCCCTCACTACAAAAGATCTTCTAAAATTTCTTAACAACGCCTTAAACAAAACACACATTAATTTATGGGCATGTGATGTGGAGGCATGAAAAAAATGTGATGAGGAAAGTTTTGTGTATGAATGTAGATGGCAATAAGAATAGAGGAAGGCCAAAGAAATGATGGATGGACTGTATAAAGGATGCTGTATGGAGGATGAAGATATGCTGCTTCGAATCAAAATGAATTGGCATAAGGGCAGGAGAATTAACACTCATCATCACTTAATACATGTAACACAACGTGAAACCTGTCAAAGCAGTCTGAGAGAATCAATATACTCGTCGTATATAAAAATCAATGCCACTTTTCGTTGTAATTTTATAACTCACCAAATGTTTAGGCTTTGTTCGGACTATTTAGTAGATGGTTTATGTGAAGTTTGCACAAAATCAGTCGAGCGGTTCTTCATTTACCACATTTTTTGTTTCAATACTGTCCGGGCAAGACGACGTCTGCCAGGTCCACTAGTATCGTATAAGAATAGATGTTTATTTATAGGTCTTACATTGTTGAAGGACACATCATTCGAAGGTTATATAAAGAATGTAAATACGAAAAAAACATTTCCATTTATCATTAAAAATGGTAAAACAATGCAACTAGATGTCAAATTTCCCATGAACAGTCTTACAATGGCTTTTCCAGGTACACTTTTGAATAAATGATAACCCACAAAATTCACATTTGAACCGTCGATCATCGTTATGGATTCTCATATGACTGACTAGACTGGAATTTCTCCCAAACGATTTCAGACAAATTGTGCATTGAAAGTTCCTCTCCCCCGTGTGTTTGATCATATGCTGCTTAACATCATGAGAGGAAAAGAATGTCATGTCACACGTCTGACATTTGTATTTCCTCTCTAATAGATGGTCTCTTTTGACGTGCACCCTCAGTCTACGCTTGCTTTTATAACTTTTGTCACAAGCACTACATTTATACAGTGATTCTTTAGCACCGTGGACTTCAGTCATGTGAATTTCCTTATCAGCGTACTCTTTAAAACCTTCGTTGCAATATGCGCATCTATTGGGAAGCTTATCAGTGCGAATATGGTTACATCTCTCATGATACCGTTTCTTCATCATCGTGTCGTACACTTTCGGACAGAAGCTGCAAGGGAAATCTCCCTTTAAGTGTGTTTGGCGATGTCTGAGCAAACATCCTCGAGTAACAAACCCAGAATCGCATTCTTCGCATACGTAGTTCCTGTAGTGTGAATGCATATGCTCGTGAAGTATTTTAAACTTGTCGAAAACACTCTGACATAAGCAGCAAGTCAGATCATCTGTTAGAAATTTGAAAGGAATGAAATGATTTGGAATGTCAGTGTATATCTTTTTTTTATGCTCCTCTTGCAAATGGGTCAATAGATCTTCCAGACTGTCTATTTTTTCAGCACATAACGTGCACTCTAGGTTAGTGATGTCAATTTTGACATTGTATTCTGAAATGCTAGGGTTTCTAACGTATCTACTTGTTGGGTCTGTTTTACACGTGTGTTCTGTTAGTGTATGTTTTTTTAGGTCAACAGGCTCTGGGAATTCTTGGAAACAGTAGCTGCACACGTATCCAACGCCTCCGCGACGCATTATTGGTGTTCCGTTAGAACATTCTAAGATTTGCCCGAGGTTGTAGCGATGTTTCTCCAACTCACTGGCATGCGGCTTGAATTTAATTTGTTTGGGTGTAGTTACCTGCAATTTGGTTTTTCTTACTGGTCTTACGATAACTAATACTGCTGGCTCTAAAGGTTTGATTTCAACTTTCTTGCTCTCTGTTTCTTGGTTACCTATAAAGAAAATTTTAAGGTTATTGTTATGTTGTTCAAATGTCCATATTCTTAGATTTTGAACAATTAGAGCCATTTTCTACAATCAGCTGTAAAAAATTGAATGGAGACGTAACTGACTGAAATTGTAATCCCAATAGAACTTGAGCTACAACAGCGTGAAATACATGTACCAGATGTACCTATACATTAAGTAAAGTAATGTAAGACAAAAACAATACTAACTGCCGCACTCAGAGAGCTTTAATTATTACTTAGGCCATCACTTAGTAAAGGTTTTGAGAGTTTTGTCATACAAAAATATGTCAAACCTTTACTAAGTGACGGCTTAAGTAATCATTAAATTTATCTGAGTACCGTAGTAAGAGGGGATGTGAGCCCGCCTGATCAGAAAATAGACATCACAAATAAGTAGCATTTAGGGGTCTGAAGGACAGGGTCTAAAGTTCTTCATCCCCTATAGCAAAGTGAGAATCCTCCGGCCAGACGGGTGTTATGTCGCATGTAGCATAAATTAGTACTAAATACTTTAATGACTTGGTGTTGTTTTTTCCTTATATTTAAGGAATATTAAAAACAGCAAAGCATAAAGCAGCGGTGGCCCAGTGGTGGAGGCCCCGACTTACGAACAGTAGGTCGTGGGTTCGAACCCATGCAGGCACATTACTTTGTGTAATTTATTTCAACAGCGCTGCGCTCAAAACGGTGAAGGAAAACAACCACCATGTCCATGTCAACCATGTCTTAGAACCAGAAAATTCGAAGACATGTGAAATCTACCAATCCGCACTGGGCCCGCGTGGTAGATTATAGCCCATTCCCTCTCAAAAACGGCAGGAGGCCTGTGCCCCAGCAGTGGGCACATTAATAGGATATTGATGAAAAAACAGCAACACCAAGTCATTAAATAATAATCCAATGTTGTACTTATAGCTGAGATGGCGACTAAAATACTCGTAGGTATACATATACTTCTCGTATATAAGACATGCTGCGCCGACTCCAGAATTCCAGATAAATTGGGATTCTGAATGATATTGTTATTTATTTTTTGTGGTTAAGCACTAACCACACAATAAAAAAGAATAACACTTTAAGAGGATTAAATTGTTCAAGAAGAAAGTTTATGAATAAGATTATCTAACATTTTATTGATTACTTTTTATTTTTAGGTACTTCTATTTGTAATAATATATAGTCTAATGTTAGATACAATAAATAGCAGAATAATGTTGACAGCCAAATAGTATATTACAGTATTATTAAATTAAATAACTTAGCGATGCCCAGCAGTGGACTGACGATGATACACAAACACACGGTTCGAAATATTTGTACTTTTGAAGATGGACAAACTAAATAATACAAATGGGGAAATTTTCGTCATTGCAGATACGGCGGAATTAACACCCGAGCAGTAGGCAAGTGTTATGGACCTGAGAACTGCAGTGATAAATGCGTACGTGAATCAAATGACGTAGTAAACAATACAACATAACGAAAAGTTATTGTGTATTGGCCGGCCATTAAGAAGCTGTGCTTGAAGATAAATAAGCCAATAAATTATAACTATTGAGGTGTCTCTTTGTACACAAAATACGCGCTTTGGACGTGGAGTCCGTTATACAATACAAGATGAAGCTAGTTTAAAACCCTTTCGTTCATTGTTTGACTCCATGTTTAATCTTCGTGTGTGTATTCAAACTGCTCTTCTTTACGAATTCGTGCTCGCAGTGTTCACACTTAAAACGTTCATCTGAATGTGACCTCATATGCTGCTTCAAAGTCTTCTTTTGAGCGTAAGATTTATGACACACATCACATTGAAACTCCTTCAAGCCTGAATGCTTGACTGCGTGCATTTTTAAACTGCTAGCGTTGAAGAATGACATTTCACATTGGGAGCATTTGTGTTTTCTTTCCATCAAGTGATCCCTTCTCGTATGTATTGTCAAAGCTCTTTTATTCTCGAAAGTTCTGTCACATGCTTGGCACTTGAGTGTACGTAACTGAACGCCGTGCACTTTGGCTAGATGTTCATCTTTTTTTTTGGTACTTGTGAATCGTTCGTTACAGTACCCGCATCTGCTCAGCAAATATCCCGTTATATGTACCGCTTTTTCGTGAGATTTCTTCTTACGGTACGTATTATATATCTTGGGGCAATACTGGCATTTGAATTCACCTAATTTGTGTTTTTCTGCATGACATTTTAGACTTGTAAGGGTCACGAAACCTAGATCGCATTGCTCGCAAACAAAGTTCCTGTAATGTGAATGCATATGTTCCTGTAGCTTCCGAAATTTTTCGAATACGTTGGAACAAATGCAGCAACGAATATCTTCAGTTTCAAACTTGAATGGTATGATCTTATTCTTGATATCCGTAAATATCTTTTTCTTGTGCTCATTTTGGAGGTGATCTTTAAGTGCCTCTAAAGACGGAATGTCGGTGTTGCATAGTTTGCATTGTAAGCCTGTAATGTCTAATTTGACGCAGAATTCAGATTTCCTGCTGTTCATAATAACGTTTGGAGATACTGGGTCATATTTGTCTCCATGAATTTCTTGGTTATGCTTCTTTAGATGGGCAGGATCCTGATATTGTTCCCGGCAGTAACAACAGACGTACCCCGTGTCTATCTTTTGTAGGAAAGGGGTCGCATTGCTGGACATGATAATCATTTGCGTATTATTCGATTGCTTTTCTAGTTCCTCTCTTACAGCCGGTTTTGTTTTACCAGCGAGCGGCTTTGGCTTGGCTGTTGGTTTATTTGGTTTTGGTTCAGGTTCTTTCTTTAATTTGATGTTACCTACAAAGAAAATATACGGTTATTCTCGAGTCGTAAGATTTTTCCATCATACATTTAGCACTACCCGCTTTTTTATGACCTTCCTTAGAATTACTGAAATTGAGGCGATAAAGAATTACCTATTTAACATAAGATATACAGAAGACAGAATGGTGCAGAAAAGAAGCCTTTGACCAACAGTCAAACAATAGAGGTAGAGGTCAATCCGTTATATAAATACTGACTTTTCATCATATTCCCGCACTTGTCCCATGTCACTTATGAGTCGGCGTTACGCGTTTTTTTTTAGGGTTCCGTAGCCGATTGGTTCCTAATTTTCTCAAAGTTTGAAAATATACACTTCCAAAGTGGTAAAATATGTGTCCCCCCCTCTAACTTTTAAAATAAAAGAGTGAAAAATCTAAAAAAAAATATATGCAATAGAAACTTTCAACCAAAATTGGTTTGAACAATATATAAGTAGTAAAGAGTTTTTGAGACATAGCACATTTAAAAAATCGCAAATATAACTTTGTCTTTCATACAAACACTGAAAAACAAACTTATCACAAAATATGTTGTTCTGTTGCTGCCTGACAAGTGCAAGTCCGACTTGCACATGGCCAGTTTATTTCAATCTAACCAATGCCAACCGTCATGCTATCATTATTAAAGAGATTCATAAAGAGCAAATGACACTCGACGACTTGATCAAATGAACGTATTCATATAATTCTGTACATTTTACAATTTTTAAATTAGGTAATACAAGAGATGTTTTGTATTACCTAATTTACTTTTCACAGATATTGTTCGTGTTCGATCGGTATTGTAATACAAGCGAGACGATCTGGACAAGACGGGCGACCAGTGGTCCACATTGGCCTTGGATCAAAACAACTGGAAGTCATGGAGAGGCATTTGCCCAGCTGTGGGATGATGCAGGTTATGTATCAATATTGTTTAAACGAAACATTATTAAGGTGACTACGGCTTTCTATAATATTTGATGGGGAAAATTATGGACAAATTGACAGAAAAAAAGTTTATTTAATATTATTTAAGTATGCATGTTATAAGTTACTCCAAACATTAATATCGTTCCTATACGTGGCGTCATTTTTTTTTAGAGGTATCTTTATACATTCAATGGTGGATGAATAAATATTTTAAACTAATAATACATAAAAAATGTCGAAATAAAACTATGATGCTGATGACTCAGTTCCGGCTTAGAGTAAATTTACACAATAGTATTTTACCAAGAAAATCCAATTAGTCCATCAGATAGATTTTCAAAAAATAATGGACATGTATTTTTTTCTTTTTTCACCTAAACAAAAAATGAAGACGTTACATCGCGGCAAGTCGTGTGACGTCACAAGGTTAGGACTTTTTTACCCACAAAGTGACGTCAAAAGCCCCCATTCGTGATCTTTGACACGTTTTATTTTCGTCAATTTTTATTCATTTAATAAAACAAAAAACACGTATCCAATATTTTTCAATAATCTAACAGACGGACTAATTAGATTTTTTTGGCAAAATACCCTATTGCCTATTTTGACACATCAACCTAGAACTCTTGCAAGCAGTTATCAACTTTGATCATGTTGTCCCAACCACAACACTTGTTGTATATCAGAAGTAGGTATAAATAAGTATCTTTGGCAATTATGAAGAAGAAGCGTTTACTAGACGAAAAGACAGTGTATGGTCATAGTCATCATCATTCTCTAGCCCTTATCCCAATTAATTTGGGGTCAGTGCAGCATGTCTACCTCTTTCATACCTCTCTGTTTTTCGTCATCTCATGAGACACCTCCTTTCTTACCATATCATTCTTAACACAGTATAGAATAGTATAATCACAGTATAGAAGTATCTATTGCAACCAATATCAATGCAATTGACGAGTACTTTTTTCTACAATAAATACTGACGCTGATTTATAACTCGCCGATTTTAGTTTTTAAACTGGTCACTAACACAAGACCAAAAATTAACTTCAAAATTGTTGATGTTTTACGTATCTTAATATATTCTGTATGTACTCGACTAGCGTATGCTAATATTTATCGTAAGTTTTAAAATTACACATCTTTACAAAATGGTCGACTGCAAAGCTCATATTTGCACATCAGCCGAGTGCTTCTTCATATGCTCTCTCAACGCTTTCTTTCTAGCGTAAGTCCTTAAACAGATATTGCACTGAAAGTCTTTCGTCCTCGTGTGTACAATTTCATGATGCCTGAGCATTGGTGCGGTAAAGAATTTTTTTTCACATAACTCACATTTGTGCTTACGCTCAATCAAATGATCCCTCCTAGTATGAATTGTCAGAGCTCTTTTACAAGTAAAGGTCTTATCGCAAGCACGACATTTGATCAGATTACTTCGCACCCCATGCACTTCAGCTACATGGTCATCCCTCTTCTGATAATTTTTAAACATCTTTTTGCAGAACCAACACTTATTTCTCAGATACTTGTGGACGTGAACGGCAGCTTCGTGACTTTTTACCTTCCTAAGAGTGTCATAGGTTTTGGAGCAGTAGCTACATTTAAACTCCCCTTTTATGTGTGTCTGGGCGTGTCTTTTGAGACAACCACCGGTAATATAACCCATATCACAGACTTCGCAAATAAAATTTCTATAGTGAGTGTGCATATGCAATTGCAAAATTTTAAACTTTTCAAAAACACTTGGGCACAGACAACATTTCAAGACTTCACCATTGAACTTAAATGGTAAGAATTGGTTTTTAATGTCCATGTGTATTTCTCGTTCGTGTTCACTCTTTAGATGAATTAACAAGTTTTCCAAAGTGTCTATGTCAGTGTCGCAGAGTGTGCATCGTAAATCCGTTAAGTCCAGCTTGACACAAAACTCATCTTTTCTGCTAATTTTTTCAATTGGAGTAACAGCACTGTACAAGCGCCGATGATTGTCACGAATATGCTTCTTCAGATCAGCAGGGTCTGGATACTGTGTATCACAGTAGCAACACATATAACCTCGATAATTTATTCCAAGAAAAGGCGTTGCATTGGAGTAAATAAGAATTTCTTGAAGATTTGAGCGGTGTTTCTTCAGTTCCTCGTACATTGCAATCCTCGCTTTACCGATTTCAGTGAGAACTCCTTTTATTCTCTTCCGTTTCGGTTTATCTTCAATATTTGCTTTCGGAACTTCAGTGGTTTTAGTTTCAGTACCTTTAAAGAAAACGTTGTTTCAATTGTTATGTAACCATTCCTAAAGAACGTAAAAAAATATTAAAGCATGAAATAACTTATGATTATAACAGTATCAGACAACTAACCTAATCTATTAAATAAGCCGACCAGTAACAAATGTTGGAAAAACACAGTTGAGCTCTTTTTAGTGCAAATGACACTTACAGCAAACATTTCAATAACTCCATAAACGAGTAACCATTAAGCTTATTTTGTTTTGACTGTAGCTGTTGAAGATTAAAATTATCTTAGATTCAGGGATCGTGTGTAAATTCGCTAAAACTCACATGATAAAGCGGATGTGCTCCCAGAATACAGCAAGGGTCTGTACTAGGCCCGCTACTGTTTCACTACGTCTATCGAAGAAGGATAGTCAATCACAATCATTTAAAACTGAAAATAAACCATGAAGGGGGAGGGGGTGTAAATCATTTATATGAAACATTGTTTCTGCGTCAAGTTACGGTGAAAATGAAATGCATTCGCCCATTTCAAATCAAATAATCACTCTCGTTCAAAAAATATATTTTCCAACAAAATAGTGACAATAATATCAATAACCAAGAAGATCGCAATCGGATTGCATTTTATATGATGCAAGCCGATTGCGTAAACCAAAACATTATTAGCCAGCTAAAAATAATACTCGTACTTAAAAACTTCTTAATGTCAATTTCCATCAAATCTTTAAGTTACTGGTATTTTTAGAGGGAACTGAAATAGATAAACAAGTATAGAAGAGTGTGCAAGATACACCCCCCTAGGTGGGTCTGACGTCAGCTTCATTGATATCTGGAGGATGCAGGGACTAGTGCAAGCCCAACATGAAAGACATATCTTATGAAGAGGCTTCACGCTAACATTCTGTATGTCATTGGTCGGTACGAAGCTCAGTCAATGAGGTCTCTGATTTTATACACATCAGTCAATGCAATTCCTGACCAGGAGGTTTGCTTTTCTGCTAATTTGATTTGTTTCTCCACTACTCCCTACCTCCCTATACTATCTCTTGACCGCTGATCAGCTTTCCGAATCAAATGCCAATAGTTTTAGTACCGCCTGTTTACCATTCAGGAAGCTTGTAAAGTCAATCAGTATGCACCATATGCACTGCCTGTTATGGGATTTATTTTCTCATTTTTCTTAATCTTGAATATGACTTTCGTTTGGAAACTCTCGTTATCGTCTCGCGTAAAATATCCTGAACTCCATGGTTTGTTTAATTAGTTATACTGTGTAATTCAGACCAGCTCGCCGTGCTTACTTTTCATATGCCCTTTCCAGCTAGCTTTCTGCACGAAAGCTTGACCGCAATGTTCACATTTGAACCGTCTAACATCACTGTGAATTTGCATATGCTGCCTTAAAGTTTCCTTCCGGCTATAATACTTCATGCACACGGTGCATTGGAACTCTCTCGTTTTTGTATGCGTTACCATGTGAAACTTTAAATCAACTGCTTGAAAAAACTCCTTATCGCATTCTTTACATTTAAACCGCCTCTCCATCAAATGATCCCGCCTGGTGTGGATCCTAAGTGCGCTTGTGTTTGGAAACGTCCTGTCGCACGCTTGGCATTTGACAACCTTCAACTTGAGTCCATGTACTTCCACTAAGTGCTCGTCTCTTCTTACATGATTCTTGAATCTTTCAGTACAGAATTTACACTTATATTTGTAACCCTTGTATACGTGAACAATTTTTTTATGATGGTCTGCCTTCACTTTAGTGTCAAAGGTTTTAGAGCATAAATTACATTTGAAAACGCCTATATTATGTCTGTTGATGTGTCGTCTAAGACTTCCTTTCGTCATGAACCCCATGTCACACTCATCGCAAATAAAATTCCTGAAATGAATGTGCATGTGTTCTTGTAAACATCTAAACCGTTCAAAATGACTCGAGCACATACAACATTTCAAGGTCTCGCTGTTAAATTTAAATGGAAAGAGTTGGTTCGTGATTTCGGTATGCACAGGTCTTTTGTGGTCAGTTTCTAGATGTTTTATCAAGTTTTCTATTGTGTCTCTGTCAATATCGCAGAGTGTACATCGTAAATGAGTAATATCCAGCCTTATAAGAAACTCATTTATTGTGTACTTATTATCACTTGGAATTACCGAGTTGTATAAGCCTTTATGATTGGCCCGAGTATGTTTCTTCAGGTCTGCAGGATCTGGATACTGAGATTTGCAGTAGCCACACATATAACCTCGATAATCAGCCCTAACAAAAGGCGTGGCATTTGAGCATGTCAGAATTTCTTTGAGATTTTCGTGGTGTTTCTTCATTTTTTTCATCATTTCTATCCTTGATTTACCGACCTTAGTGAGACCTCCTCCGTTTTTCCGTTTTGATTTCAATCCATTATTTGTTTTATGTTCCTTGATAGGTTTATCTCGAGTACCTATAAAGAAAATTATGTTTTAATTGTCTCATCAACTTTGTGTTTTAAGTGTTCAATGCAAGTTAATAGTCGTATCATACAGGTTAGTTTTAACCTGTTTATACGGATGAATTATGGGAACAAGAGTACAGTCTCTTGCTTTTTCTGTTCCTATGAGAAGCGTGAGATTAAGAAGACTAAAATACCCGCACAAGAAGTCACGAGTAAAAGCTCAATTCAATTTTTAGGGTTCCGTTGCTGATAACAAAAAAACGGAACCGAGATTAGTCATATCTGTCTATCCGTACGTATGTTACAGCCACATTATTCGGAAACCATCTTCTATGAGGTCTGCGGCAACGTCTTTTGACTATCAGAGCTCCCGAAAGTGGCTTCAGTCCCACGTAAGCTTAGCGGCTTTATGAGCAACGTCCCTGTTATGCACTGGCCAACTCCTAATCTAGCTCTAAGCCCTATCGTACATTTGGATCAAACCAAAACGGTGGGTATGGGCATGAAATTCTGCTCCCACCTCTCTTTAAGTTCTGCATTGCATCCGTCATTAAGGAATGCACTAGATTCCTGACGAAGCTCGTAAAGCATCATGACCGAAACCAGTACCAAGAAGGCTCAGGTTCTAAGATCAAAATGTTGTAGTAATTATTTTCATATTTTTTACGACGTTAAGCGTCAGGGATTTCATTTTTCGCATGGGAATATAATTTCAAGTTTAGAAGTATGAATATTGTTTTACTACCCATAGGACATTTACACACACAACCGGTCATAGTGATGAAGAATGCACTGGATACTATTTTGAGGAGTCTACTAAACACTCATGCCAATTGATTATTTTATATTGTGGCGACAGCGACATCTATCGCAACCCATGCGAACTTATGCCCGGTTCCTATAAACAAGAAACGAGTCGTTTTGCTTACGGATAGTAGTATTTTCAACGAGACGTAGGCCAAAACCGTTCCTATAAAAAACGATTCGTAAGTTAAGTTAGCGATAGATCAGTACCTACGGATGTCGGAGTCGTTAACAATTTGTTTACAGCCCGATTTTGGTTGTTTACAAAAGTTTTATTTATTTTGCGTTGTTGCTATGTTTTAAAAACATTTATACTGTTTTTAACAGTATAGTTGGGAACCCTGGGTGTAACGTCTATTGTAGAGAGTAATTTATGTAAGTTTAACTCTAATGCTCTGTGCCATAAAATGTAATTCCCAATAATTCAAACACAAAACTTAAACTTAGCTTAGAATGCGTCAAGACAGAGGTCAGGCGCTCTCAATCGCGTTTTGTTCACTTCAGTAGCCAGAACAGAAAAACAATGTTTTTTTTTAAATAAAATAATGATATTTCTTCAACACCAAAATATTAAATAAACATAAAAGTTAAGTTTACTGTATAAAAGTATAAATATGTTGTATATTGTGTAATCTGCACATGGATTTACTGTAGTTCTAAACATTCTGAATTTGTAATAACGAAACGCAAGGAGGGTCGAACATGTGTTGACCGAGGGCTTTGGTAAGTGGGTAACCAACACCCGTTCGTCGCAGCTAGAAGTTGCAAAAACTTTTAGGAACGCCTTTTAACGTCCGTTACTTGTTACTCAAAAACGAATGGTATCTTTTGCACAATAACGAATCGTTGTATAGGAACCGGGCATTAATCGGCAAAATTCTGCATCGCGCTGTCAAAGTTATCCGCGACATTAGCCTATTAGAAAATCCCGACTTACAAATGTCGGGCAGTTACCCGTCTGGTCGGAGGATTGTCCCTTTTCTACGGGGAATGAGGAACTTTACACCCTGTTCCTCATGCCCCCCCAATATTTAATAAATAACATTAATATTTGCTTCAAAATCATTTTATGAATGATATGTTTTACTTTTGCTATTTTCTTGTTGAATAACTGTAACATTAGTAAACCAGTACATCTAATCGATTTAGTATTACTAATTGACACGATCGATTTTGTTACTAAAGATATCGATTTATCGATCCCATCCCTAAATCCCTGCTGACATTTGATTAACGTCAGTCTGTGTTTGTTTTTAGTTTTGAGATTAATTAATAGAAGTACTTTTTTTTTTGGCGGGTGAAATCATCAAATAACGGGGTCCCGCTCTTGGGCAGAGCAAAAGGGAGTGTTAGACTTCTACTGACTAGCGCCGTCGACACGGCCTGTTTTCGTCGTAAGACGGACGGACGGCGAACTAGCCCATCACTCACCGTCCACAGGCCCGCGTCTACGGTGGCCGTAAGCCGTCACGTGGCCCCCGACGCCCGGAGCGCCTCCCGCGGCGGCTGGGACGAGAGGTTCTCTCCCTTTCGCGTTTCGCCACCTCCTTCGCTAGCATCACTGCTTCGCAGAAGGAGGCGACGGCGTCCCATTCCTCCTCGCCCCGGACCATGGCTTGCACCAGGGCAGGACGCGAGAGGTCGCCGCCACCGATCGCCGCTACTGAGAAGTAGATCTTCGATTGTTTGTATTTTGTGAACTCGTAATTCATATAATATACGTGGATTACTCAGATTTTAGAGCAATAATGTTCGTCCGTGCATGA
The DNA here is from genome assembly GCA_932274075.1 of Diarsia rubi. Classification (NCBI taxonomy): domain Eukaryota; kingdom Metazoa; phylum Arthropoda; class Insecta; order Lepidoptera; family Noctuidae; genus Diarsia; species Diarsia rubi. Next base: position 4,586,157 of record OW026441.1, read on the forward strand.
TTTCAGGTATGTCAATAAAATATACATATAAAATTACTCCGAAACTCGGCCGTTGTTTACTAAAATAGCTTTTGTAGAAGTTAATATGATAAGTGTAGACAATAAAAAAACAAAGTATGATTTTGAAACGACATGGTACGGGATTCCATATGTAAGGTTTTATAAAAATTAGTTTAAAATTTGCTACTGGCCATACTGACGGCGATAAAAAAAAGCACATGGTAGGCTGGACACACGGGGTGACGCTCGTAGCGGCGGGAGAGATAGTTGTATCGTCGGAGAATAATTCAAAATAAGTTTTGATACCTACATTATCTGTAAAAGGAGCTCGTGGCTTAATAATAACTGCCATTCGGGTCGATCTTTAGGTTAAGCCGCGCCTGCCTAGGTTGGTCTGTGGATGGGTGACCACCCATTACATACAGAGGTTCCTCCGTGCCTCGGAAAGCACGTTAAGCTGTTGGTTCCGGCTGCCATATAAAGATCTTTGGTAGTCGTTACAGGTAGTCAGTGACCTGATAGTCTGCCATCCAGTCTTACCAAAGGGTATCGTATTGCCCAGTATTAACTGGGTTGTGGAGGTCAGATAGGCAGTCGCTCCATGTAAAATACTGGTATTCAGCTGCATCCGATTAGACTGGAAGCCGACCCCAATATAGTTGGGAAAAGGCTAGACAGATGATGATGACCTACATAATTTGTAAGAATACCTTTAAGTTATAAATAAGTTATGATGAAAGTTCACTGTGGTTATTTCTGAGATATTTTATACATACTCAAGAAAACATTCTCCTTTAATTTTAATAATCGGCTAGGGCAAGGGGTGTAACAAGGTGTTCAGTTGTTTGTTTGTACTTCGTCGTTGGTCTAGTGGGCGCAAGCGTGAATGCTTATCATGCTTTAGCAGAATCGAAATATGAACCAAGTTAAAAAAAAAATCTTAAAATTGACTTTATATAGTTATAGACATTAAGTTCATTTTAATAATGTGAAATTTTAACGTGATTTATACTAAGATTCTGCGTGGATTCTGATAAAGCGGGGTTCGGATTTGTGCCCGATTGACGGCAACAGCTTCACCCTCTATTTCAAGGAACTTAAACATGACTAGCGAAATGTACTATAGGTATAACCTAACCCTACGGCATTAAATTAGTTGTAATATTATGTTAGATAGTATTTGTTTGATGTAAAGGGTTTTTTTTTAAATCCAACGGTATTATGTCAAAACTTGGTCCTGTTCGAGGCCAAAAGGCCACTAGGGTTTTACATTTTCTTGAAGTAAATATAGTAATAGAAGCGATTTTTTTGACACTGTTTAGTGTAAACTTCAAGAGGTTATTTGAAAACAAACAATTTTTATAGAACAGAATTATAATTCACAAATAAAAGAACATAAAGGTAAAACATAATTTTATTCTTCCATTGTTGGAATCTAAAATTCCAACAATGGAAGAATAAAATTATGTTTTACCTACTCAACGTGAGAAGTTATTGCCAAAAAAAAACTGAATCGATGAAAGAACTTATTAAGTAAGTAAATTGAAGTACTTAATACTTCAATTTGATTTCAGCACTTTAGTTTAGAAGCAAGTTCGCGTATAAAATGTGCACATTTTTCCAAAATTTTCATTTTCTTACTAGTATCGAAAACTTTCGCACACAACGGTAAATCAGATGTATTCCTGCCGGATTAAGACAAATGTAATTACGAACGTTCTGAATAATTATGAGAAAAAAAAAATCGAACATATCCTAAGCATCGTGGTACGTTTATTCAGTCTTCTGCACAGTTCAGACCAGTTCACCGTGCTTATTTTTCATATGTCCTTTCCAGCTAGCTTTCTGCACGAATGCTTGACCGCAACGCTCACATTTGAACCGTCTAACGTCACTGTGTATTTCCATATGCTGTCTCAAAGTTTCCTTCCGACTATAAGACTTCAGGCACACGGTGCATTGGAACTCTCTGGTTTTTGTATGCGTAACTTTATGAAACTTTAAATCAGCTGCTAGGAAAAAAGTCTTATCGCATTCTGTACACTTAAACCGCCTCTCCATCAAATGGTCTCGCCTCGTGTGGATTCTTAGTGCGCTTTTATTAGGAAATATTCTATTGCACGCAAGGCAATTGACGATCTTCAGTTTAACTCCGTGCACTTCTGCCAAATGCTCATCTTTTCTCATATAATTTTTAAATCTGTCACCACAGTATTCACACTTTGCATTCATACCCTTATTTAAGTGAACTAAATGTTCGTGATACTTTAACTTCTGCTTAGTCAAATAAGTTTTAGGGCACGAACTACATTTGAAAACGCCAGTTCTATGTGTGGCCATGTGTGTCCTGAGATTTGATTTGTATACGTAGCCCTTATCACATACATCACAGACATAATTTCTATAATGCATGCGCATATGATCTACCAAACTCCTGAACTTTCCAAAAAAACTTGGACACATACAACATTTCATGGTATCACCACTAAACTTGAACGGTAAGATATGGTGTTTGATGTCGATGTGCATATCCCTTTTGTGGTCCGTTTCTAGATGTTTAATCAAGTTTTCTAATGTGTCTATGTGAGTATCGCAAAGCGTACATCGTAAATCAGTTATGTCTAGCTTCATTCCAAACTCTTGTGGTTTTTTTTTACTTCTAAACGTTTTTGGAGTTTCTGCGTTGTAAAGGTTTACTTTATGATTGTCACGTGTATGCTTCTTCAGGTCTGCTGGGTCTTGATACTGATCGTCACAGTAGCCACACATATATCCTTGATAATTAACTCCGACAATGGGTGTAGCATTGGAGCAAGTCAAGATTTCCCTTAGACTTTTGCGCCACTTTGTGAATTTTGGTTCGGTTACATTGATCTTGGTGGTTTTCTTTTTTATCCATGGTGGTTCATAATCTTCATCTGATTCACTAGCCTTGGTAAAATTGCCGCGATTACCTATAAAGAAAACGTTTTTTTTTTTTTATTAAGTATTTTACTTTTTTTATTACCGTACTGTATTATCCAGTATAAACTGGGTTGTGGAGGTCAGATAGGCAGTCACTCCATGTAAAATACTGGTATTCAGCTTGCATCCGGTTAGACTGTCGCCGACCCCCAACATAGTTGTGAGTGGGCCAGGCTGATGATGACTATGTTGTTATATTGAACTTTAATTTGGTTTAAGAAAGACGTTTTAAGGTTTAAACCAAACTGTAAAACTTTGAAATTATCAGTAATTATTTTTTGTAATGTTATTTTCCAGAAAGAAAACTTGAGAATACTGTATGGGCTAAGCGTTGCTAGCCTTTCCGCTTAAGTTCAGAGTTGGGCTAAGCATTTACTGACTGAGTCGGAATACTCAAACCTATGGTCTTCTCAAAAGTCCGTCTCAGGCGAGAACCTGGTCCTCACATGATTTACCTAAGACAAACTGTGACCTCTGGATTGTCTCAAAGTTGTCAGATGGGAAACACTGACGTCATTAAGATTGTAAAAATTTGACGTGTGAGTGTTTTTAGTTAACTTAGCTCTTTAAAAATAAATATTAATAAATGTAATTTAGTTTCAGAAAAGTGAAAGTTATTAGGTAAGTAAGAACGGATGTTTTACTTTTGAGGTGTAGGTAGCACGCAGCTTACTTAAAACCGAAATAGTTTGAATGTCATTTGAAATCAAACAATTTGTATGAAAACAATTATTATAATTCAGTAATAACAAAATTTAACATCCGCATTAACAGAAACATATTCATTTAATAACAAAAATTCTAAATTTAGACTAATGTGCCGTGCCTATTCCTCATATGTCCTTTCCAGCTGCACTTTTGAACGAATGCCTGACCACAGTGTTCGCACTTGAACCGCCTATCATCGTTATGTATCCTCATATGCTCTTTTAATGTCTTCTTCCGGCCATAGGATTTGAAGCAGACATCACATTTGAACTCTCTCACTCCTGTATGTTTTACCATGTGGAGTTTTAATTCGTTAGATCCGAAAAATTTCATTTCGCATTGGGCACATTTGTACCGTCTCTCCATGAGGTGGTCTCGTTTAGTGTGGATCGTTAGAGCGCCTTTGTTGTCAAAACTCTTGTCACACGCATTGCATTTGACGGATTTAAGCTGGACTCCATGGATCTCAACTAAATGATCATCTCTTCGTTTGTAATTTTTAAATTTCTTATTACAGTAGCCGCATTTACTAAGCAAGTTCGCGTGTACATGAACAGATTTTTCGTGACTTTTCTTCTTCCTGTGGGTATCAAATACTTTCGTACATATATCACATTTGAATGTACCAGTCTTATGGCCTTCTACGTGACATGCTAGAATGTGTTTATTTATAAACCCAGCATCACAAAATTCGCAAACAAAATTCCTGTAATGTACATTCATATGCTGTTGCAAGTTCTTGAATTTGTTGAAAACGTTTTGGCAGAAAATGCATTTAAGTGTATCACTGTTGAACTTGAAAGGCATTATGTGGTTCTTAATATCAGTATACATCTTTTTATCGTGTATTTTGATTAAATGATCTATGAGTTCTTCTAATGAATGTATGTTATTTTCGCATATTTTGCACGAGAGGTCAGTGATGTCTAATTTGACAAGGAATGAGAACATCATTTTGCCGACCATGAATTTTAGTTTAGTTTTATCGTCGTGGCCTTCTAGAGTATGTTTTTTTAAGTCTGAAGGATCTGGGAACTCGTCTGCACAAAAACAACAGGCATATCCGATGCCCCCTTTGCATCGTATCGGAGTCGCGTTGGTACATTGTAATATTAGATGTATATTACTTCTATGTTTTAATAACTCATTAATTTTGAGCTCAGCAGGTTGTTTGAGATTTCCTCGGGTACATTTGCGAGCCACTTTTTTGTGACAATCCTTTTCAATCTTGGCGTTCACGTTACGTTGAACACCTACAAAGAAAAGGAAACGGTTATTGAATATTTCGGAGACGTATTCTTCCGTGTTATGGCTTGATTGCATTATCTGCTATTGCATTAAATTTTCGGGATATTTTCATAAATACTTCAAGTTTTCAGTTTTGGTTCAGTTATTTTGTTGATGAGGTCACTGTGATTTGTTTTCAGAACGAAATAAACTCATTAAATTATTGTAAAATTAAGAAAAATAATACAAATTAAAACATTGTGCCAAAAGATGATGAGTACAAGTCATAATTATAATCAAATTGCTGCGCCAACTCCAAATAGATTGGAAATAGAGCAGACGTATGATATTATTGAATTGGTATCAAATTGCAAAAATAGCAATAGGACAGTTAACAAATAAAAAATCTAATTAGTCAGTCAGATAGATTTTTTCATGTAAACAAAAAATTAAGAAGCTATAGAGCTTTGAAAACTCGTGTGATGTCATATTCTTATATATTAGAATGGCATTTTTTACCGGTCAGTGATGTCAAACTCAAATCTTTGACGCGTTTAATCTTCGTAATTTTTTATTCATTTGATAAAACAAAAAATACGTATCCAACATTTTTCGAGAATCTAACAGACGGACTAATTAGAATCACATTTATTGTTGGTCAGCTCTAGGTATTTTTCTAGTGATTTCAACTGAGTCGTAAAGACTTATGTTAACTATTAAAGAAAAATCTTGTTACCCCTTTCTAAGAAGATTGGGCGCACGATGGAGTATGAGAGTTGGCTGAGTTCAAGATCACAAGGAGTGGAGAACGAAGAATTACCAAAAGCGTTTTATTAATAAAAATAATGAAGCATTACGTTTTTTTCCACTAAAACATTTCATGGAGCATTATTGTAAAAACCACTATACGCATATGAAACAGACATGAAATAAATAGTGTCCGTGGAGTTTCCTGCCCATTATCTTTGAGTTCAAGAAATAAGATAGGGTGATAATAAAAAAAAAAAGATATCGATAGTGTAACAAGAAGAATTTATTTATTAAACGAACCAAACATATACCCTTAAAACTAAACTCACAAGCAAACAAAAAACTCTAAGATAAATATGTTTCCTAAGTAACATCGTCAGAAATGATAACACTAGTTAACAAATCAAGGGTAAATAAGGGTTAAGCTTAACACTTTAGTTGGATTTTCTCAGTCAAATTAAAATATACTGCTTGTCGTCATTTTCTAAGAGAAAAGTCACACGATGCACTATGTGGCATTTCGTTTTTCAGTGCATGACAATGGGTCCTATCGTAAAAAATTACATTACACCCCAAAAACCAGTCGTTCCGCCCAGCAATCATTTAAACGTAATTAATTATTTTGATACAGAACGCTTGGTTGGCGGCTTTGTGGACCCGTTTACAACGTGTATGTTTACATATTCTCAGCCACTACTCAAACACACGTATATCCCCCCAGTAAACAGGGTGTAAATTAACCCTTCACACAGCCGTCAACCAAGTACATCAAACTAAGTACCCCTACGCAAAAAAATCTGCTGGGAAACGACGGTAAAACTCAATGTAGCACTCTTAAAACATTGTGCTAGTGGATGCTTTGAATAGAAAACGGGTCATGGAGGTAATTTAAGTAAAATTATAACCTGAAAAACTAATATTTACAAAAACAGCAGCTGTGAAAATTTTGGAACTTTGATCCCCATTATCTCCGTAACCAGGTATGGTCAACAAAAAAATTACAAAAAAAAAATCGCAGTGGTGGGGAGAACAAGTGCCCTTCCTTTGCGTTTATTTTATGGTCATCACTTATAGGAGATTTGTGGTTTTGTTACATCTCCAAATCGGGCTCACTTTCTTGAGTCGAAGTCTACAACTCTGTCAATAAATAATGACCGTCAAAAATCCAAAATTGAAATCCGGTGCCGACGGATTAACCTTTTGACCGTCACGGACGTCTATGTCAAATGAAAATGCTCGTGCTCACGACGCCTGGGACGGCATGGCACGTCAATAATAACCCGTTTTTACAGTACAGCTTGATGTAGACACGACTTTCGTTATTGACGTGGCGGTTAAAAGGTTAACATGCTTTCCGAGGCACGAAGGAAATTCGTTATGTAATAGGTGGTCAACCTTCTACGGTCCAACCTAGACAAGCGCGGCTTAGCCCGAAAGGACGACCCGAGCAGCTGTATACAACCTAACTATTCCTATCAAACTGTAATAGCATGCTTGGAACGCATATGTCCTTTCCAGGTGCACTTTTGCACGAATGCCTGATCGCATATCTCACATTTAAATCTCCTATCATTCTCATGTATCCTCATGTGCTCCCTCAAAGCCTTCTTCAGCCCGTAGGACTTGCAGCAAACCTTGCAAGAAAACCTTTTGATCCCTGTGTGTTTGACCATGTGGTCCTTTAGACACTCTTTGGTAAAGAACTCCATCTCACATTCAGTACATTTAAATCTGCGTTCTAGTAAGTGATCCCTTCTGACGTGAAGCTGCAGTTTGGAGTCAGACGGGAAGACTTTTTCACAAGCTTTACACTGCTTCGGTTCAATAACAACAACACCGTGTACTTCAGCTAAATGAGCACATTTTTGTCTGTACCACATAAACTTTTCGTCACAATACCCACATTTGTTTAAAGATAACAAGTGGACAGTCTTTTCGTGATATTTCTTTTTTCTGGGAGTGTCAAATTCTTCGGAACAGTGTCCACATTCAAAAACCCCCACTTTGTGGCTGTCACTGTGTGTGTTAAGCATTTTCTCGTTAACGAAACCAGTTCCACATACGCCACAAACGAAGTTTCTATAGTGTGTATACATGTGCTCTTGCAGTACTTTGAATCTGTTGAATATTTTTGGGCAGAAGGTGCATGTAAGAGTCGAGTCTTCGAACTTGAATGGTATGATATAATTCTTTATATCTGTGAACATTGGTTTTCCGTGTTTGTCCCTCAAATGTTGGATGAGGTCTACATCTGAGTCTATGTCTGTGTCGCACAAGGTACACTTGAGTTTCGTAATGTCTAGTTTGACTAAGAAGTTCAAGGCGCGCTGTCCTTTCATAAAGTCCAGTTTATCACTGTCATCGTGTTCTGTGATGGTATGCGTCTTTAGTTCATCTGGATTAGGATATTGGTTTTCACAGAAACAGCACACATATCCAACATCATACTTACGAATGGGCGTGGCATTGCTACATAGTAGTATCTCTCTAATATTGTAACGTTGTTTAAACAAGTCCTCTTCATTTTGTTTTTGACTCTTTTTTTTAGTTTTATTTCCATCTTCATCAGAGTTTGATTGAGGTATACCTCTGCTAATATGTTTCTTTTCAACTATCTTTGATGCTGTGCATGCTGTTTCTGCTTTAGAAGCAATTTGTCGTTTTTTCATCTCGGATTGCAACTTCATAGCAAGATCTGCCGCTTCACTTCGACCTACAAAGAAAATATTATTATGTCATTCTTGGATAAATTAAAATACGTTTTTTCCTTAAAAATTGTCTTTCGGTTTGTTCTTTTTTACCTAGTACAGTGACCAAGCATTTAATTTGTAGGCCAAAGGGTTTTTTCGCGATGATTTGTATCGACATCCCATATTTTGTAGCGGACTATGGTTCAAATGGTTTTTACAATAAGGCTCAAGACAAGGTTTACTTAAAAGAACTTTATTAAATTAAAATTTTACACAAACATTATTTCATCAGCGTAACTTAAGCTAGGCAAATAAGATTAACAGTCATCAATATGTGTACTAAGAAAGCTTTACAGTTATTTTGATATTCTGATCGTTTTAGATGTAATAAATTAATTTACGCGAAGACATTTAATTTACCATCAGTAAGTTCTTGCATCATTTAAGTTTAGTAGTATGGGAATCTAGTAGTTACAGACGTAGATTGACCGATTAGACATATAGATTGATTGATTGATATAAGTAAGTAAATGTAGATAGTTTGGAAGCAAATCAATTGATTGATAAGTAAAAAGTAGCAAGTAATAACATAGAATAGAGACTCGAGATAATAACAAATCATGGCTTTAAAACTGCTATTTTCAGTATGCTCGATGCCTCGATTACTGTATTAAATACAAAGGGTTCCTAACAAACTTAACTATTCAGAGTTATAGTTGATTATGAAAGGACGTGTTGTCGTCTCTTTTCTTTGTGGATTATCTATAGATTTATGGTATATGTCGTCAATGACACTGACTGTCAGTAAAGGCTTTAAATATTGTTTTTTCTTATTTCAGGTAAGTAACTCTGTTTATAATGTGTAAATTGTATTAACACTTTGTACCTATTCGATTGAATTGAATAAACGTTCTTTGTTATTTCAGAAAACGCAATTTCGTCTTTATTTCACGAAAACATATTGTTATCATTATGCCTATATTATTAGTAATAGTCAAATAAAATTAACGTATTTTAAGTAATGACATGGCTTTTAAAGTCAGTGCATACCCCTTACAATAAGTAAGAGCCCCCTCTTAGAGCGAACATCTCGCTTAATAGAATTTGCTTCAGCTCTAAGCTGTCACCAATTTGAAATATTGGCAATGATAACATTCACATGTTGCAAATTTCGACGACTTTTCAGTTCGATATTTTTGTCAAATTTTGAAAACTAGAACTATGGAAACAAAGAAACATAAGTATGGACACAAAGAAACAGATAAGTATGGAAACAAAGAAACAGATAAGTATGGAAACAAAGAAACAGATAAGTATGGAAACAAAGAAACAGATAAGTATGGAGTAAAAAGACATGCTGCGCCGATCCCAAATGAATTGGGATAGAGTCAAGCGAATGAGGATGATTTTTGTTACATTTTGATCCAGACAAAGATCAAAAAACGGTACTAGACCAACTCAAAGCCGTATGCACTCTTAGTGCCAAAGCTTATGCAAGTCTATCATTAGCATTAAAACACACAATCAAACCAATTCATCATGTCTCGATTTCATGTGGTTTTTCCAGCTGCATTTCTGAACAAACGCCTGTCCACACTGGCCACATTTAAACCTCCTGTCATCTGCATGTATCCTTAAATGCTCTCGTAATGTATGCTTCCGTCCAAAAGCTTTAAAACACACATCGCATCTATACTGTTTTTCGCCTGTATGTTTTAGCATGTGCATATCCAGTTCTTTTTTTCCGTAAAATTTCATATCACAGTGCTCACATTCATTTTTCCTTTCAAGTAAGTGATCTCGTTTAGTGTGTCGAGTTAATCTGTCTCGTCTTGTAAACGTCTTGTCACAGGCCATACATTTGAGAACACGAGGGTTAGCACCATGCTCTTGTACCATATGTTCATTTTTCTTTGCGTAAGTCGTGAATTTTTCGTTGCAATGTGGACATTTGTTCCGTCTATGATCTCCTATGTGTACAAATTTTTCGTGGCATAACTTTTTGCCGTTTGTATCAAATACTTTTGAACAGAACGAACAAGAAAAGTCTCCTTGCTTATGTCGAGCCATATGGCTGTTCAAGGTTCTCTTGTTTATAAAAGGAGAGTTGCAGGTTTCACAGTTATAATTGTTATAGTGTACATTCATATGCTCTTGGAGAAGCTTAAAACGTTCGTAGGTTTTGGGGCATAGCACGCATTTGAACGTGTCCCCTTCTAGATTAAAAGGCAGAATATGATTTCTGATATCTGTGTATATAACTTTATTGTGTTCAGATTTTAAATGACTCATCAGTTGTTCTAATCTATCAATATCTTGCCCGCATATTTCACATTTCAAACCAGTTATGTCTACTTTAACAACATAGGAACTTAGCGGGTAGCCTCTCATGAATGTGGTTTTTGTCTTATTGTCATGTTTTTGCAGTGAATGTATTTTGAGGTCGCTTGGCATGGTAAAGTTTTCTGGACAAAAGCCACACAAGTAACCATTTCCTGTGTAACTTCTGATGGGGGTAGCATTAGAAAACAAGAGTATATTACGAATATTCTGCAAATGTTTATCTATCTCTCTTTTGTCTGCTTTAAGAGGTCGAACACTTAATATTTCTTCTTTGATCGCACCTTTTTTAGCTACTGTTACCGTCCAATCAACTTTGTTGTCATTTTCTCGTGTGGGTCTCGGTGCTTTGAGTGTATTTATTATTTTACTTACATGAGTTTCTAATTTAATTTCTGTATGGCAGCCGAGACCTACAAACAAAAGTTTGATAAAATTATTTCCTGCGAATAATCTTCGTCGACTGTCTTATAATTTATAAGGTCTTATGAGCCTACCACTCAAGCTTCACCACACTTTTGCCTGTGCGTTTACACGGTGTACACAGTACATCGCGCGTGTGGATGGTAATGGTCATACAGTTTTACCAACCACACGCGCGATGTACCGTGTATATTAAATTTTGTAAGCAGCCTTTTTAATGGGCGTTATTTGAAGAAAAAACGTGTTGCACCGACCCCCAGTAACATGAGACAAGGGCAGGAAATTGAGGACGAAGCAGTTATATTTTGTACGATGATGACTACATTGGCTTGAAGTACGTGTTCAATACTTGGTCCCTTTTAAGGTCTAGATTGGATCTGAGGGAACAAGGACATTTGCTTGTCTTGCGTTTATAACATCTGCTAGATCTAGTTCTGTAGTTGGAAATGACCGCAGTTTAAGAAGACTTATTTGGTATTTGAGATCTCAAGAAACAGTATTTCTAATTACAAAGATATTGTTACAATATAAGTACACATGATTTATGTTTAGTACGTGTCTTAAAGTATATCTTTAAAAACTGATTGGTTAACATTAAAAAATATCCATTCACACGCTCCACCTTGAAAACGCAGGTTTTACTTTACACAAAAATAATTTTAAGACTGCAAAATGTAAAACTTTTTTCTTTGGGAATAGAAGTTTGAATAAGCGTTTACACTATTTTAGGACAATAATTTAAGTATGATGGAATACGCAAAACCACTATAACATTAAGAGTTACGTTATAGCTTAAATCCGTTTCTTATGTTTCATTACCGTACGGCGTTTCGAATTGAACTTCTCCACAGCATTCTTATGTTTTTTCGACTCCATATGGCCTTTCAAACTGAATTTCCGTACAAACTCTAACCCACACAGTTCGCACCTATGTTGTCTGTCCTCGGCATGTACCTTCAAATGTACTCTTAAATGATCCTTACGAGCAAAAGCCTTCAAACAAATATCACATGTGAAACGTTTCGCGCCTGTATGGGTTAACATGTGAACATTCAGTGCCTTCTTCCTAAAGAACTTCATGTCACATTGCTGGCATTCGTGTTGTCTTTCAAGTAAGTGATCTCGTTTTGTATGTCGAGATAATAACTCTTTGTTATGGTATTTCTTATCGCAAGCTAAACATTTGAAGACTACTTGTTCTACACCATGCTTTTTCGTCATATGGTCATTTCTCTGTGTGTAGCTAGCGAATTTCTCATCACAATATGTACATTTATTTCGTTTCTGGCCATGGGTATGTGTGAATTTTTCATGGCATAGTTTCCTGATATTTGTGTCAAAAACTTTTTTACAAATCCTGCATTGGAAGTCTCCTTGTTTGTGTCGGGACACGTGCCTTTTCAAGGTTCTCTTATTGACGAATGGCGCGTTACAAATATCACAGTTATAATTTTTGTAGTGCACATGCATATGTTCCATTAACAACTTGAAGTAGTCGAAGAAATTTGGGCATAGGACGCAAGTGAACTTTTCTCCTTCAAATTTGAACGGCAAAATATGATTTGGGATGTCCTTATGTATGATTTTGAAGTGGTTAGATTGTAAGTGATCCATGAGTGTTTCCAATCCGTCAATATCTTGTTCGCATATTTGACATTGCAGACCAGTGATGTCTATTTTAACGATGTAGTTGAAGATGATGGAGCCTCTCATGAAACGGCTTTTCATTGCGTTGTCATGATTTTCTAGTGTATGTATTTTGAGGTCTGCCGGCAGAGGAAAGTATTTTGGACAGAAGGCGCATAAATAACCATGCCCTGTCTGTTTTTTGATAGGAGTAGCATTTGAATAAAAGAGAATGTTTCGAATATTCTGCAAATGTTTGTCAATCTCACTTGTGTCTGTTGCTTTAGGAGGTCGAACCTTTAATAAGTTTTCTTTGAGCGCCTGACTGTCGATAGCTTTTGCAGATCTTGGGGCTTTGATTACTTTCATTATTTTACTTACATCTGTCTCTAAACTTATTTCTGTATCGCGGCGCCGACCTACAAAGAAAAGTTTGAATTAAAATCTACAATAGGTATATTGAGCGCAATGGGCTGCTTTGATTGGGTTTACTTAGCCCATAGAATTTTTGGATTCATGCGACAATAACAAAAACTTGAGACGAATTAGTCTACCTACAGAGAAAAAGTCTTCTTATTTAAGGGCCACACATGCTACTTTTAGCACTGGCGATCGGTGATTTAGCCGCTTTATAGAAGCTGAATGAAGCGAGCAAACATGCTGCACCAAACACTTATAACGCTCGAAATTAAAATATACCCTCTTACCAAATCGAAGTTCAAGGAAGCAGTCACCACGTATCTATTGGATCTTGACCATATCACTCTTCACCTCACCCCACCACAGGAAATCCTAACGTACTTCACTTGTACATTCTCACTTTAATTTAGTCATTTTCTGCATAACATAAGAATAAATACTTAAATACTGTTTGGTGGGAAGGAGGGTGGTAATCTGTGTAGCAGGTTTTTCCTAATGCAGATACCAGTCTCCCATAAAGGATTGAACAGATATAGTGTCCCTATATCCCCTTTACTTGAGAAAATGTAGTAGGTAAATAAAGACGTATTGAAAGAATGGTTTCAGTTGCACAACCTCAAATAATTTCGACAGAAAGCTTGATATTCTTCTAAATAAGTAGTGGCTAAGTTACTTGAAGCGGGTCTCTCATGAACGAGATTGTGGATTCATAAACGGTTACGAACTAGTGTGACTATTTCATTTTTAATTTATTTTGAAATCACTGCTTGGCAAGTCAACTGGTATACAACAAGAACCACGAACAACAGAACAAGACAACAGAACTAACTTCACTTAATGATACTATGAATAGTGATAGTAGTTTGATTAGTCAATAAATAGAGACAAAATCTAGTTTACTACATCATGAATAGGTAGATACAGGAGTTGTTTTTTTATTTAATTTTTTTTTATAAAATAATATAAAATTTGATTTTAAATGAAATTATTTATAATAAATTAAAATTTATTAACAATATAAATTATATAAATTTCAATTAAATTCAAGGCACTGATGACTTTTGTCTTTGTTTAAATTTTCCTATGGTGCGATGAGAAAGAGAAAGCTCATGGACTCGTGCAATTTCGGTTTCCGCACTTACTGCCGCACTCAGAGAGATTTAATGATCACTTAGGCCATTACTTAGTAAAGGTCTTGACAGTTTTGTCATACAAAAGTATGTCAAACCTTTACTAAGCGACGGCTTAAGTAATCATTAAATATCTCTGAGTACCGTAGTTAGACCTTAAAGTGAACCACGTTGTACGTAATAGAGAAAGCTGAACTCTAAATCTTGTACACGAAACGGATTAGGATGAGTCGAGTATATAGAGGAATAAAAATATGTATGTTGTCTTTTTTTTTTTTTGGCGTGTGTAAAATCATCGTATAACCCCTTCCGCTCTTGGGCAGAGCGAAAGGGAGTGTCAGACTTCTACTGACTAAAAACCACCCATGTTCCTTCTTAGCCCTCTAAGTCGAGGCCGCGATAACTAGTGTACAAACCGCGGCCCCGACGGGCCTATGGCCTACGGACATATTATGTAGTCTCAAGTACAGAAATGATACACGCGCTTTGTAAGCAAACATTTATATTTACTTTATCGCACATCGTACGTTATTTGATCTAACGATAAGAAACTTTGTAATATCAAAATTTTCTGATTCCAATGATTGAAACATCTATGAAACTTATGCGACAGAAATATCGGCGTGCCTGCAATGTCCTTTTAAGTACACTACACAACGATAAAATCAAGTCGCGTAAATTGCATAGAATGCAACAATAAAAAACAAACTTAAATTTCACTCGCTCAGACCAATCTTCAGGTTAAGGAGTGCTGGCCTGCCGTCCGTGGATAGGTGACCACCTGTAACATAATGAATTTCCTTCGTGTCTCGGAAAGGACATTAAGCTGTTGATTCAGGCTGTCGTTTGTAGATCTTTGACGTTGCAGATAGTCAGTGGCCCAAAAACCCGACAATTAGTCCTATTCAGGGTATGTTATTACCCAGTACTGGGTCGTGGAGTTCAGATAGGCAGTCTTTTCATGTAAAATACTGGTTTTCAGTTGCATCTGGTTCCAAGAAGCCGACCCCAACATGGGAAAAGGCCAGATGATGACAAGTTTAAACCCGTTCATTATGCCGCGTCCACATATGGTTTTTCCAGCTGCATTTCTGCACAAACGCCTGTCCACACCGTTCACATTTAAATCTCCTATCATCTGCGTGTATTCTCAAATGCTCTCTTAAAGTAAATCTTCTTCCAAACGCTTTCAAACAAACTTCGCATTTAAATTGTTTTTCGCCTGTGTGCTTTAACAGGTGAGTTTCCAACTGTTTCTTTCCATAGAATGTCTTGTCACAGAGGTCACATTTATATTTCCTTTCAAGTAGATGATCCCGTTTAGTGTGTCGAGTCAGTTTGAATTTTGTAGAAAACGTTCTATCACAAGCCATGCATTTGTAGACGGAGGGTTTTACACCATGTTCTCTAACCATATGTGTATTCCTCTGTACGTAAGAAGCGAATTTCTGATCGCAATGCGGGCATTTATTTCTTTTATAACTATTAATATGCACGAATTTTTCATGGGATTTCTTCTTGCCAGTTGTGTCGAACACTTTAGAACAAAAAGAACAAGAAAATTGTCCTAGTTTGTGCCGGGCCTTATGACTAAGAAAAGTTCGTTTATTAAGGAAAGGAGCGTTACAAACATCACAATTGAAATTATTGTAGTGTACGTTCATGTGTTCGATTAGTAACTTGAAGTGGTCGTAGACATTAGGGCATAGCACACATTTCAATACTTCCCCTTCAAATTTAAAAGGCAAAATACGATTTTTTATGTCTTTATGTATAGTTTTGTAGTGATCAGATTGTAAATGATCCATCAGTGGTTCTAGTCCGTCAATATCTTGTCCGCATATTTCGCACTTCAGGCCAGTGATGTCTATTTTTACGGCATAGTAAGTTAGAGGGTAGCCTTTCATGTATGTGCTTTTCGCTTTGTTATCATGTTTCTGTAATGTGTGTATCCTAAGGTCTGCCGGCATTGTGAAGTGTTCTGGACAGAACCCGCACATGTACCCTTGCCCTGTGTGACTTTTGATAGGTGTGGCATTGGAAAATAAAAGTATGTTGCGTATATTCTCTAAATGTTTGTATATCTCTTTTTTGCCTGTTTCTTTCCCGACAATTCTTAATTTTCCTTCTGTCGACTTCTGTTTGGTTTTATTTTTTGAGACGGTTACGGTCCAGTCTACATTTTTGTCTTTGGCTTTTGTAGACGTCAGAGTTAGAAGTGTTTTCATTGTTTTACTTACTTCTGGTTCTAATTTTATTTCTTTATCGCACTCGAGACCTACAAACAAAAGTTTTCGTTAAAATCGTTTATGAATAGGCTGCGAGTACTAGCTATTTGGCTTAGTAGCAAGTATTTTCTTTACCACAACGTTAGTAAATTAATTTCTATGTGTTGGTAGCCCAATGACGAAGTATGTCTACACTAATATTGTAAAGAGGAAAGATTTGTATTTTTGTGTGTGTGTAAAAACAACTGGACCGATTTGAAAAATTCTTTCACCTTGGGAAGCTATTCCCACGGAAACGGGAACTACGCGGGTGAAACCGCGTGTCTTTCGCTAGTATTTTATGTTTTAAACCACGGCGTTCACGGTGCTTTTGTGGAATGGGCCTGCTCTTGATCTCGATCACGCCTGATGGACAGCGATGGATGAGGTTTATGGTAGAACGATCGTGCCCAGAAGATGTCTGGTCACTCTTGTTTTGAAGGCAGACTGGTCTGCGGGCTCTTCAGAAGCTACCGCGGCCTCGACCACCCATGTTCCTTCTTAGCCCTCTATGGGCTAAGAAGGAACATGGGTGGTTATAAGTCAGTAAAAGTCTGACACTCCCTTTCGCTCTGCCCAAGAGCGGGAGAGGGGTTATTTGATGATTTTCCACACGCCAAACAAAAAGGCAGACGGGTCATATGTAGGAGGGATCACGAAGTTTTCAATCATAGGTTAGTGTATTTTAAGTGCTTACGAAAAACATGTTGTTTTTCTTTATGATGTAAGATTTTTAACCTTATGTTCAAAAAGTTTTGGTTTAAAGTTTTAAACGGAAAGATATTTCCAATTCGCCTCAGGGAATGAAAATGAAATGTCAGTTACTCATCATAAATATAATAATTTAAGTCTAATACAAAGATCACCAGTACATACAGATATCACGATTAAATGCTGTGTAGAATCACATTTCAAGCGTTACCATTGTTAAACCAACGTTTTCATTTACTTAACATACTAAAATAATCCCCCATGAAGAGCTCATGTTTAAATCTAAGATCCTAGTAGAACTACAAATACAGGGTGTAAATCAACCCTTCACACATACGTAAACCAAGCATTCTGTAGATCAAACTAAGTACCCCTAAGCAAAAATGTTTGCTGGGAAACGACTTTTTTTGGGTTAAAACTCAATGTAGCACTCTTCAAACATTGTGCTGGTGGATGCTTTGAATAGTAAAAGGGTCACGGAGGTAATTTAAGTAATTAAGTACTATCTTAATGAAATCAGATTCTGAGTATAGATTTCACGATCCACGGCTACAAACGACTTTCTCCTGGGGCCGTACCTATAATAAGAAACGCCATTAAAGTGGAATGGGTATAACTCCTCTCCAGGTGGCTAAATAAAACAACCGCACGGGTCGATCTTTTAGGTTCTGTTGATGGGTGACCGAGTTTCCTCCGTGCCTCGGAAATCACGTTAAGCCGTTGGTCTCAGATGTCATTTAAAGACCTTTGAAAGTCGTTACAGGTAGTCAGTGGTCTGACGATCTGAGAGCCAGTCTGACCAAGAGGTAGCGTTATACCCAATACTAACTGTGTTGGTCAGATAGACAATTGCTCCATGTAAAGTACTGATATTTAGCTCAGCCCCGATTTGGAGGCACGGAGATGATGATAGCTACATCACTTTCCCGCAGTGGGAAATCCATTTAAATTTTTGCCGGATGAACTTTTCATTTCAAATCTTAGTCAGCAATAAGATCTGTCTGGATATAAACAAGTTAGTTGGCAATCTTGATTGCTTGCCCATCGTACCGAACTTTGGTTACTATAAAGTGGACTCAATCACCAATAATTGCAGCTAATACTGTTGCATAAAACCATTTTTACCCGACTGCCAAGGGTTTTGTTTTTTAAGTCTATTTCGGCATGTTTGGCACCATAATGCTAGGAGGATTTTTTGTTAAAGAAATCCCATGATTTTTCTTCATATGCTTCCTCTTACTATTCTGCGTCGCATACCCTTTCCCACAAACCTCACATTTGAACTTTCTCTCATTCGTATGAGTAGCCATGTAATGCCCTAGCATATGCCTTTTGATGAAGAAACCCATACTACATACGGAACATTCGTATGGTCTCTCTTTTAGATGTACACTTCGCATATGCAGCATCAAATTCGACTTCAGATTAAACTTTTTCTCGCAAAGGTCACATTTCAGACCTTCAACGTTGTGTACTTGCATCATATGTCTCGTCTTTTGATAGTAATTCTTGAAACGGGCTTTGCAAATCTGGCAGACACTGTCTCCAACTATGCCTTTGTGTTCTGTGTTTACATGAGCTTTCTTCTTGGATTCCGCGGCAAATACCTGGCCACAATGTCGACAAGGGTAGCTAGACTTTTTCTTGCTATGTGTGGTTTCGTGTCGATTAAGACGAAAAGAGTTGACGAAGCCAGCGCCACAGGTAGTGCAAATAAAGTTTCTATAGTGTATATTCATGTGTTGCATCAGGAGTTTCATTGTGTGAAATACTTCATTGCAAAGGCAGCAGTTCATCCTTTGTCCGTGAGTCAATTTAAACGGTTGAAAGTAATCTGTGACTTCGAGGTAATATTTTTTATCATGAACCGCGACTAAATGTTCAGTTAGAGTTTTCAGGGTTTCCATTGGCTGTTCACAGAGCGTGCATTTGAGGTCTACTACATCTAGGAAGGCTAGGAAACTAGACATGCCTGTACCGACTTTGTACGAAGGTTTTTCTGCACTGTGATCGCTGTGCGTGTGGGCCCTTAAATCATCGGGGTCGGGGTACGTCTTGAAACAGTAAGCGCATACGTAGCCTGCATCGTTCCTATCCTTGAAAGGGGTAGCGTTAGAGTACTTGAGCAAGGTGGTGAGATTGTGCCACTGTTTCTTCATTTCTGGTAGATGTTTTTCCCGATACATTAAACGACTTAATGCCTCATCGTCGGTTTCCTCCTTAACAGCGCGTTTGCGGTGTTTTTTGGTTGCTCCGGTTTTGCCTATAAAAGAAAAATAATTCTTTCACACGCGGTTCAGGTCTTCTTATTCTTAAATCTAGCAGCTATCAGTCGTGGTATTTGAGGCACGGGTATCGAATATTGGTGGCGTTCATATTAAAATTAAGTGATTCTATCAGTCACTAATGCGTAGACTGAAGAAGGTCATCATAGGTTTAAAGTTTTGAATGAGGCAAATCACAGAGCTGTCCAGGTTGCCACGTATTGGCCGGATGGAATCTGAGTCATCGATTCGAGAAGACGATATTTACGAAGAGTAATCAGCAAAAAAAAATATACATGAAATAGTTGGTGCATATTTTAGCTGGGGTATCTTTGTGAATTTAATTTTCTTTCTAGCTGTCGATGAAAGCTAGCGCTATGTCACTGTCTCGTATAGAGTTCACAACATTATAGGGAGCCTTTTCCATTTTGCGTGTATATAACGCATTTATTTCCCCAACTTATTCGTCTTGTTTTAGTGACTTGGTTCGCAAGGTTGTCGATATGAGGAAGGGCTGGACTGGACTCAGCGACCATTGTGTTGATAGTCGTAACAGCCAATGGCTGATTTTCAGAGCCTTGACCTACACCCGAGGAGGTTATTGTTAGCATGGTCAAGGCTTCAAAGGCTTTTATCAGAAATCGGTACGTCTGGAGTTCTGGAACGGCTCGTGTTGCTAGGTCTTCTATCTGAAGCCCTGACCGCCAGTAGGCCCGGGATGGATAGACCTAATGGATATCCTCTACCCTGGGGTGAGCGGAGGGGTGCCTCTATTTGATTAAAAACCACCCTGGTGTTTAATAATCTGACCGTGCCCTAATCTGACCGTTTCAGATATTACGTTGGGCTACTATTCTATTTAAATGTTTTTTTTACTAGAGAGATAAAGTGTGTAAGTTAATGAAACAATATTTTGCATATTAAACGAGATCTGCTAAAGCTAAGTTACTTAGATTTGGCCCCGCCAGTCGGGTCCTAGGTGTGAGCACAAGTCATTTAAAGCTAGGTATAATGAAGACTCGGAGGCGAGTTGTAGGCACACAAAAGAATTATTGCTCAACCCATATGCTGCGTGCTTGAAGGAGAGCCCGGAAGAGTTAAATCAATTTAATCTCAGTTGTATGTGCTCAAAATATGTGCTACGATGACAATGTGATGATAAATGAAAAGCAGAAACATTGAAATATAATGATAGTTTATTTGAAATAGGTATATCAAATATCGTGTACAGTGTACACATTATAACATAATTACATAGATCGTTTCACGCGTTTGTGACTGTACTCTTAGGGTAACAGTTAGGCTCATATACGTGATACGGTCAAATATTATAAACATAGGATTCTGATTTAAATTCACAAGGATAAAACATGTCCTATCATATCCTATGGAACTGGGCTGGTCACATCTGACGCATGTCGGAGGGGCAATAGGCAAAAATAACTAACAATTAGCAGGAAACGACAACGTGGCAGGCCCAGAAGATTGTGTGATGAGAATATTATTTTTCAAAGGATTGGTCAACCATCGCACTATATCGCGAAAAGTGGAGGGAGGGAAGAAATGCCTTTGCCCCGCAGTGGGTCATTATAGGCTTATTTTAATAAATATCATACTCTTTGCAGAATAAGCTATATGCACTTTTTCAAGATTCTCGTTTTCGGTAACGGTGAGGTATGACATTCAACCATATTAATCAAAAACAAGTACTTACTAAAAGATTCAATCTTTTAGCACTTAGTCGTAAACTAAAAATATAAAAATACATATTTGTAATGCAGATTACTATGCGGCATTAAAAAAAGCATGGGTATAAGTAAATAACTATGACATTTGGATAAAATATAAATCTAGAAGAAAATTATCATGAAAATATATTTTTGTTGCTTTTCGTAAATACGAGATAATATTTTGTCTTACATTAGAGCACAGTTCATCGGCTAGAAAAGAGCTGCAGAAGTCATTTGTAGGGTTAAATGAATTTAGATTATGTAGTTGGATTGATGATTTTAATTATTATAACTCAGTCAAGTTATATTTGTTACAGTCGATTATTCAAGAACAATGAAATGTGTCCGTTATAAAAAGAAAATTAAATTAAACAATTAAATCACAATCGGCAAAATACAAAAAACTTAAGACAATTTGGAATTCGCTGGATGTCCTGGCGGTTCAAACTTAAATTAATATTTTTTGACATTAATGACTTGTATTTGATGACCTTTTTCACAAATAATATTAAGCATATTATGTAGACAGACACTGACGCACAAACGCTTACTACGTATACAGTAAATCGTTCTGTACCCAATGATATATTAAAACTATAGATACGTTGTCCACCCTCAAAATTGACAACATGAAATGAAGCCAATTGGCCACATCGCGCTTAGTTACGCACCAACCTCTCGCGCGATGCTAAGTTTGTTCTTAATTTAAATCGTGTGTGTAAACCTGCGCGAAACATAAAGACAACAGGCATCAACAGGCATCCCGCTGTACGGTGTCATATTTTCTTTCCCTTTCTTTACGCGTGAAAGTAGTTATATAATATTTTTGCCGTTTCGAAGCGCCGCCATGTTAGTTCATGACGTGTCTATATATAATACGTCATTTTCTGTACCACATAGAAACTTTTCATCAGCCTATAACATTCCTACTGCAGGAACTCAGGCCTCCTCTCTAGGAGAGAGATGGGCTATAACCCACCACGCGTGCCCAGTGCGGGTTGTTAGATGTCACATGTCATCGAATTTTGTGGATCTAAGACATGCCGGTTTCCACACCATGTTCTCCTTTACCGTTTTGAGAGTAGCGGTAATGAAATAAATTACACAAAGTAGGTTCGAGCCCACGACTTACTGTTTATTAGTCGGGGCCGCCATCACCTAGCCATCACTGCTTCATCGGTAATTAAAAAAAAACCTTTGTTGTGGGTTCAGAATGATCTACTGAATACGTGGAACCGTGTGTCATTTCCCTTCCACCCTGCAGGTATGCCATTCGGTCATTTGAAATATACCAATAATTACAAATTAATAATGATGTCGGATAGTGAAAAGTAAAAAATTACCTACTGGCTGCTGCTTCGCATGTATGCCACATAATGGATGTTTCCTGATTAAAAAAAATATGATTCTAATTAGTCAGTCTGTTAGATTATCGAATAATATTGAATACTTACGTATTTTTCTTTTTATCAAATTAATAAATATTGACGAAGATAAAACGCGTCAAAGATTTGAGGGGGGGGCTTGTGACGTCACTCACCGGTAAAAAGTCATACACTAATGTCTTGGAATATGAAGTCACACGCGTTTTCAAAGCACTATATCGTCTGCATTGTTTGTTTACGTGAAAAAAGAAAAAATAAGTGCCCAATTTTTTTTGGAAATCTATCTGACGGACTAATTAGTTTTTTTTTTGTTGAAACAATCTCCATAGATGTGTGTATATTTCGATATCTTAACAACATAAATCAATGTTTTTTCGGCGACAAATACAGCGGGCAGTGTAAGTGTTATCACTGAAAGTTTGAGATTATTTCAAAATTTTACCATATTTATCGATATCCCCGTCTGTGAAGATTCTAACGATGCAGTGTATGGTAATGAAGATTTCAGATTGTTTACCATTGGCCATTTTTGAACATTATTACAGATGGTTGTTATAAAAATATAAACTTTGCTGTCGTGTACGCAAAGAAGATTTTTCCTTTTCGTATAAAAAATCTAGGTATTGGCAGGCGCAAAAAAATAATCCGTAATTAATCACACATAGAGGTCATTTTCCTAAGAAAAATATACTCCTCGAATGTATGATTCAAACAATATAGTACTTTCAATATATTTGCACTTACACACTTTAATGCAACGATATAACAACTAAAAAATGATACTTATTATAAATGAGAACGGAACATTATCTAAGTCTTTAGTACTAAAAATTAGGTCGTCAGGGAATGTCCGATAACCACTGGTTTTGAAAAACTAACACTACTCAAACTCTTCTTTAGCTTTCTCTGCCTGTGCCTTTATTTTACTTTCAGCCGCTATCTGCTTTAGAGTAAGCTCCCTATTATCTATAAGATGCTTAACATCATCAAACTCCTTGAAGATATCCAAATCGTCTTGATGCAACCGCACATGGCTCTTCAAACTGCATTTCTGCATGAAGGTCTTATGACAAATCTCGCACTGAAATCTTTTATCGTCTTCGTGTATTTTCATGTGCTCTTTCAGGGTTCTAGCTCTTAAGAAAGCTTTGCCGCACACGTCACAAGAACATACTTCGCTGCCGGTATGTCTTGCCAGGTGATCAGCAAGACCTCGCTTGGAGAAGAAATTGGCATTACATTTGTCGCATAAGAAACTCCTTTGTTGCAAATGATGATGTTTGATATGTCTGTTCAGTTCAAACTTCTTCTTGTAAGTCTTGTTGCAAGCGTTGCAAGGATATCTGACCGGAGTCTCATTATGTACTTTAACGAGATGTTCGTTTTTATCGTAGTAACTGACGAAGATTTCCGGACATTGAGGGCACTTATTCCTCAGCCAACCGCCAGTGTGTACACCTTTTTCATGATTCCTCTTCTTCGTCATAGACGTGTACGATTTATCGCAGAAATCGCAAGGGAATATGCCTTGAGCGTGTGTCTTGCCATGTTTCCTTAAAGCTGCGATGGTTATGTACCCAACGCCACATTTCTTACAACAGTAATTTCTGTAGTGGCTGCTCATATGAAGATAAAGATTCTTAAAGGATATGTGTACTACAGAACAGACGACACATGTAAAATTATGTCCGTCTTCCAAACGAAATGGGAGAATAATGTCTTTAATATTCTTGTAAATAGTCTTATTGTGTGTGGCTACGAGATGATCCTTGAGATCGTTGAGGTCTCTCATTTCTAGATTGCAAACGGTGCAGTGCAGGTTAGTAATATCTACTTTAATGGGGTTATAGCTAAGTTTATAGTCTATGATGCTGTTGATTTTGTCTTTTTCCGATTGCTGGGCAGTGTGCTCACGTAGTGAGTAAATATCGGGGAATGCTTTAGCGCAGTACAGGCAGGAGAAGCCGCGAATGGTTTTGTCCCTGAAAGGGCTCGCATTGGAGTATTGCAGTATGGCGGTTAAGTTGACTCTGTGCTCTACGCGCTCTGGTGTGGCGCTTTCATCCGACTTTTTC
Source organism: Diarsia rubi (assembly GCA_932274075.1). Classification (NCBI taxonomy): domain Eukaryota; kingdom Metazoa; phylum Arthropoda; class Insecta; order Lepidoptera; family Noctuidae; genus Diarsia; species Diarsia rubi. The sequence continues at coordinate 4,610,867 of OW026441.1, forward strand.
CTTTTCCTGCGTTTGGGCCCCTTCCGCTTCGTTCCTACAACAAACGAGCACATCTCATTATCTTCGTCTGGTCTATGTCTTCTTATATTAGGGTTATCTTCTTGAGGATGGGCGAGCATTTCCGTCACTCAAATATTTCTGGGTTTACTCTCAACGTCAAGGATTCAAGGGTCGTTTTATGTTCGTTGATTTTGTCACAAATACACAGGTAGGCAAGAATTTTTCGTTTTAATCACAGCGTTTTATAGGAAAGCAGTATTCATGTAAATATCACAGATATGTACGAGTTCAAACAAGAGTCGCAGACAAAGTTAAAAAAAAACTTGTTAAAAACAGACTTAGTTATGTACCAATACATACACTTTATAAAAAGCGAAATAATAATGTATCCAGTCAAGGAACTGACTACAGTAGTGGCTTGCAATCAGAATAACAAGAATCACAGAATAAGTTAAGGTAATATGGTAAAAAAAACATTAAGTCTTCTTATCGTGTGGGCAGATCTAACGACCTCACACCCCCTAGAGTCTGAGTTTCTGAACTGCCTCATGAGCCTATGACATGGTTTGACGACCGCCATATGACGACCGGGACCACCGGCTTACGTGCCTTCCGAAGCACGGAATCATCTTTAGAATGTTAAGATAGACTCAACCGTTAGCATTGTCGATACGTCATTGTTAGAGTCCTCTTTTTACGTTAGAAAAAACTTCCCAATAGTACGGATACTGTTCGACTGCATCATCCCACAGTTGAGCAAAGGCCTCTTCAAGTGACTACTATCCTTCACATAATGAAAAATCCGTTTCGTGGTGGAAACGTTGTAACTCGATGTTATCGTTTTTGAGGGGAGAGTATTTTTAATCCAGCGATAATTTGAAATAATCAAAGATTAGCGTCAAATCCCTAAATTACTATGAAAAACGAAAAGAGCTAGTTTAGCAGGACCACTAAATCTGTAGTAAGATCGAATTGTGTGTTTCAGCTTTTCGGAACATTTTAAGAAGTTAAAGAGATTAAGTTCACGGTATCCATAAAGCTGTTCAAATGGATAGTTACAAACATGCAACTTTTCTGACCCTGTATTCAAGAACAAACGCTTCGATTCGATAGGTCGTATGCCTACCCTTTTTTGGCATAACGAAATTGAGTGAGTTAGAAATATGTTTCCGAATCGATATCAAAACGTTAGTAAACACGGAGCCTGGTTTAGGATATTCAAATTATAAGGTCTAAAAATAATGCATTGTTTTGAGAGTACTAGCAATAAGTGTGACGCATTACTAGTATTCCTTTTAACCACTTCAAGTAAGCTACTAGGAGTGGATTCACGATAATAGTCCAACGGAAGATTGTGACGTGTGTGTTTGCGACTGAGTCTGGGTATAGTGGGCTAAGTTTTTGGTTATAGCACAGGCTGGTTTCATAAAGATGTTTTGCTTCACGTTTTAAACAATAACAAGAATATTGCTTGTCTGTGTCCCCTGACCTTAGACGCGTATGTTAGGGTCGTTTTCGCAAGGCAACCAATGCTCAGAAAATCCCACATTGACGTGAAAGTACCAGGGTAGACCGTGAAATTCAAAGTTTCTTAACTTGTTTGCTATTAGCTGGTTTAGCGATCGCGAATCATATAGAAAGAAAGAAAAGAAATTTATTTGCCACATGCCACAAGTGCACACACAAAGTAAAAAACAATAATTTAAAAAATCTAAGAACTAAACACGAAAAAGAGTGTATCTCACGGCTGCGCCAAATATATAATACATTTATTATATATTCATTTAATAAGAAAGTTAATCGTGGTTGAACATGAAGAGCGGTGAGTTATACTTGGGAATTTAAAATGTTCGATGATATGCTACATACAGCCTGACACTGACAGGAGAATTGCATAAAACGTCAAACAATTTTAATTACGCAGTCTACCCTCGTGGTGGTACTTTCATACAAGCCTAAAACCCCGGCTTGCTTTTATAACCTACCACTCTTCATGTTGTCAGGGTTCCTGAACAGTCTGCTTCATTTGCAGGCTTGCCGTATTGTTGGACCCTAAGCACGCTATTCTTCCCTGGCGCTTATGAGCCTGTAACTACAATAGAACCCATTTACCCTTCAAAATGGAAAGCAGTAATGCTACTTGTCGGGAGAAATGGTGGTAAGTATTGCCCCAGAAAGACTTATTCTTTAGAGTTTGGCGAGTGCCTAACCTGTGGTGGATTATAGCCCGATCTCTCTCAAAGAGAGGAGGCCTGTGTTCCAGCAGTGGGAACATTAATAGGCTGTTGATGATGATGATGACGAGTGCCTAACCTGTTTGCAGATTTTTAATGCCTCGCATGGGCCTCTGACTTGGCTTGACCAGAAAAGATACGCAATAGCCCTGGCTATTGCGTATCTTTTAAATGACACCGGCTTTCATATAGTGTCCATCAATTAACTGTCAAATGGTTCCATTTTGTACTAAACCATAACCAATTTGAGAGTTAATCCATGGACAATATGATAGCCACTGACATTTAAAAGATACGCAATAGCCCTGCTGTAAACCACTAAATCACCCGTTGTACTATTAACGTTTACTTTCTTTAATGCTATGTAAGTAGGTTAAGTATTTCAATAATAGTTCATATTGTTTCTTAGGCAGTCAATAAGTTCAGTTAAGTTAAAGATTTCAATGTATTCATTCAAGATAGTTTAAGTAAAATGTTTTCAAAAGTCAGATAACTTGAAATTACACATGCATACACAGAAAGTATTGCAAAGTTAGAAACGCTTTTTAAATAATCAAAAAGTAACAAATATCGATACACAAGCGATTAAGTTTTTGATGTAGAGGTTCCGTGTGTTTACTTACCTCATTTCTTCTTCTCCTGATAGGGTTCTGTAGTTAGCTGGAAAACTGTGGAAACAGGTGCATCACAGACCAAAGACCTATTATCGTAATTAATTTTGTATTATTTACAATGGTGAAATGATGACACCACTTTATTATATTTCATTGTACCTACTATTTAATTTTAATTTATTCTCATAATAATAATAATTGAATTGTAACCTGCTTTGATTATCTGTAATGGACGATTATAAATAACTGATGCTGTGTAGCGTCCTCTCATATTTGTACGCCGTTCAGGCAAAACATGACTGATATAATTTACATGTTTAACTGCCGCACTCAGAGAGCTTTAATGTTTACTCAGGCCTTCACTTAGTAAAGGTTTTGACAGTTTTATCATACAAAAGGATGTCAAATTTTCACTAAGTGACGGCTTAAGTAATCATTAAATATCTCTGAGTACGGCAGTTAGACAAATAAAAATTATCTTATCTTATCTTACCTATTGAAATGGCATCATCAATTGCCCCTAGTCTTTTCTCTAATATCTTAGGTTCGGCTTCAGTATAATCGGATGCAGCTGAATACCAGTATTTTACATGGAGCGACTGCCTATCTGACCTCCACAACCCAGTTAGTACAGGGGAATACGATACCCCTTGGTAAAACTGCTTGTCAGACTTTCAATCCACTAACTACTGATATGAGAATGTTAATTTTTAAATCGAGATTTTACTCCCGGCTTCGCTTCCTTCACGGAAATAATGTATAAACAAATTTTGTCACAAATTCAGAGTTCGTGGTTGCGACTGTAAAATTCTTATTTTTGATGTAAGTATTAGAGATATGTTATTTGGTTTTTGTCCATAGACGACCAACCCGAACCTATTGTTGACGTTTTATAAGTGCCCACGTAATTTATTTTATTTTATAAAGGGTGTAAAAGTACCCTTAACGCAAAGGAAGGGCACTTGTTCTCCCCACCATCGCGACCATTTTTTTGTTCTAGACCATACCCGGGAACCCCCTAGTTTAATCCGTAAAGTTATTCAATAGTTTTGGTCTGTGATACGCCTTTTACTTTACACTTTTTATAAATGTAATAAAAGTTTGCTTCACAGGTGACGACGGTAAGTAAATATAAAATTATTTTATTATTCGGAGTACACAGAAGAATATACTTAACTGAAAGTTACTCGAACCATTTCCGTCCACACATCATACTAATCGCCATATTCGTAGTCAACAGTTCATTACGTTCCTTTGCCATATCGTCTCACATACATAGTGTTAGCCTGCGTCATCCCACTGCTGAACAAAGGCCATAGACTTCCAGTTTTACAATTACATTTGTCGGTCTCTCTTAGCTAGGACCTTCGTCTGCGTGAAATTATAGTAAAAATATTACTATCGAAATTTTAATCAGATTTTGTTAATCACTGCGAAATCAAAATGTTAGGCAGAGGGATACCCCCGTCGGGGCTGTGGGTTGTACACAAGTTACCGCGGCCTCTACATATAGGGCTAAGAAGGAACATGGGTGGTTTTTAGTCAGTAGAAGTCTGACAATCCCTTTCGCTCTGCCCAAGAGCGGTAGGGGTTATAAAAAAAAAAGGCAGAGGGATACCCACATTCCCGTCTGGGCTGCGGGTTGATCACAAGTTACCGCGGCCTCTACAAAAGGGCGTCGAAGGAACATGGGTGGTTTTAAGTCAGTAGAAGTCTGACAATCCCTCTCGCTCTGCCCGAGAGCGGGAGGGGTTATTTGATGATTTCTCACCCCCCAAAAAAAGGGATACCCATATTTCGTAAGTTATTTTTAAGTCTTATGAAATAGGTGGAAGTCACCATGAATTTTCTTTTTTGTACTCTACCACAGTGCTGTCCTTTTTGACCCTAAGGTTGACTGGTAGAGAATGCCTTGTAGCATTAAGTCCGCCTATGTACCACTCTTGTGCATGAAGTTTAAATAAATAAATAAAAGCCATCCTATATTCCGTATTGGTTTGAAAGCCTCCGCATCCTTTTCTTTTACGAAGGCAGCTCAGAGAATACTACATTCACTAAACCAATGATCCTTAACGCAATTTATTTGGGGTCGGCGGAGCATAAAATCAAAACTCATTTATTCAAACTAGGCTGATAATCAGCACTTTCCGAACGTCAAAATTTACTTTACTTATTTACCATATAGACAGTCCCCCAAAACGCCCCCTTCGACATATCTTTTTGTTCTATACTTTTCTTAGTTTTCATCTCAGTAGGCACCTGCTTTATAGGCGTATCCTTTCACTCAATCCATTCATCGATTCTTTAGTCTTCCTCTACTCTTATACCCATCAAAAAAAAAATTATAAACGGAACTTGTAAGGCCCCTAAACCGACCGAATTTTCTACTACTGTTTACTGTTCTAAATCATCATCTGCTTATCAATTACCAAACTATGTAGGAATCGGTCTCCATAGTAACCTGATACAGCTGAATACCAGTAATGTACTACCGCGTTCACTGTAGGTCGCCGTCATTTGAACCATTTTTTTTGGAACTCTTTAAAACCAGAATCAACAATCAATCAAAGCTTGACGAAAGAGAAACAATTTAACTTTCATGGTTCTTGAAATTAATCAAACTAATATTATAAAGCTGAAAGTTTGTGAGTGTGTATGTTTGTTACTTCTTCACGCAAAAACTACTGAACGGATATGAATAAAATTTGGTACACAGATAGTTTATAATCTGGATTAACACATAGGATAGTTTTTATCCCGATTTTACCTTCTCGTGGGATAATTTTCGAGTTGTAGCGGGTGAAGCCGCTGGCAACGGCTAGTCAGAAAACAATTGCGGAGGAGTCGGAAACCATGCGTCATGCTCGTGAACGGGTTCTATCAGTTGTGATTAGTCACCTCATAGCTGCTACATTGTTCTCAAATAATATACCAACTCAACATAAATGAGGTAAGATTTTGAAAAAATATTCTGATTTGTGGAAGACCTTTGTGGAAGAGAAGTAATAAAAAATGTTTATTTCTTTGAAAGAGTGTCCATAGAGTTTCTTGTCCGTTCTTCTCCATAGAGATCTACGCTAGGGATTGGGGAACTACAGTTCATTCACAGTTATTATGCCTTGTGACTGGGACTGTAGCTTCTTTTTACTTTGTATTTGTTTCGACTATTCAAAAGTGCCTGCAACTGATCTACTTGAAATAAATGCTTTAATTTTGAAACCTTGCAACCCTACAGGTACTCGGGGCATAAGAGCGAAAAGTGGTCAAGCGTCAATTGAGAGCAGTAGTACACTGAGCGACTGTCTTTCTGACCTTCCACCTAATTTCTCGATCATTCTTAAATTAATTTAGTATTACATTGTCCCAGTCTTGAGCTGAAGATCTTCAACGCTGAAAAATGGAAATACAGAACCTCTTTGCAAGCCTGGATATGATAGAGCGATTTTTAACTTTGCAATACCGTGAAAATACTATAATAGCTACACATATAAGTATATAAACATGTTGAAACAGCTGCTTTTTCAAGTTTTTCTGGCAAGAATGCCTAAGTTATTGGAAGATGGAAGTCATATAACATAGCTGTACGCCTGTAAGTTATACCCAAAGGGTTATGCAGTGATGTACTCTTAGGTGCCGTCTCCATGGACGAGAAAATCGCAGCGGTGTTATCGTCGTACCTCGTATTGCTATACCCTCTCTGTCATGGACTGCCGCTACTAAGAGGGTTTAGAAATACTTAGTATGACGATAATACCGCTGCAATAAGTTGACAAAAAAAAATCGAATAAGTCCGTCAGATAGATTTCCAAAAAATATTGGACACATATTTATTCTTTTTTCACGTAAACAATAAATGAAGACGATACAGTGCATCGAAAAGCCTTGTGTCGTCACAGTTCGCTACATTTTTTACCAGAAAGTAACGTCAAAAGCCCCCACTCATGATCTTTGACACGTTTTATCTTCAAATTAATAAAAATTTACGATTTTTGACACGTTTTATTGTCGAAATTTTTTATTAATTTGATAAAAACTAAAAACACGTTTGCAATATTTTTCGATTCTCTAACAGTATCAAAACGATCATGAGAGTCACGCGACTTGACGCGACTTTTCGAAGCACTGTATCGTCTTCATCTTTTGTTAAGTGAAAAAAGAAAAAATACGTGTCCATTATTTTTTGAAAATCTATCTGTCGGACGGGACTAAACAGAATCATCTTTTTCTTAATCGGGAAACATTCCTGTTCTCTCGCTCGTGGAGACGGCTCCTAAGAGTACACCCACATTTACTGAAGCACTCAGAGAGCTTTAATGATTACTTAGGCCATCACTTAGTCAAGGTTTTGACAGTTTTGTCATACAAAAGTATGTCAAACCTTTACTAAGTGACGGTATAAGTAATCAATAAAAATCTCCGAGTACCGCAGTTAGCCAGTTATGTTTGAGTCCCATTTAATAGGGCCAAGTTAAGCCTAATGCCATCAACAGGGCACAAATATACAGACTCCCGTGGTTGCTACTGAGAAACCCAAAGACAAACTTACTCTTGGGAAAAGATTGTATGCCTTGTATGAATTTAACATAATGCCATTTTAACCTCGAAAAACATTCTAAACGATCAATAAACAGCTCTTTCAACACATTTCATAGTGAAACTTTTGGCCGGGTGTGCAAGCACTTGAAATATACACCTGCGAAAATTTACTCTACAAATATTTGATCTGAAATCGAAATTTTTAGCATACAATTTTTGCTGCAAAGTGTAAATGAATATGAGAGAATACTAGTAAGAAACACATATTACTAGTATTCCTGTTTACCCCTTTTAAGCTAATTATGCTTATTTAAGAGTATGTCTACCGTTTGCAGACCTAACCCTGCTTGATAAGTATACCTCTTAAAGTTCGATGTACAATCACCAAAAATGATTCTGTTTACCGTAAGGACTATTCTAGGTTGCTAAGCCGCTATAACAACTGTTCAATCCTTGGCCCTTTTTTACCGACTTAAAAAAGGAGGGGTTCTCTATCTGGTTGTATTCTTTTATATATTTATTACCTCATAGCGACCGTTCAAGTATTACGTTACGCAATTTTCGGAGATTATTCAGCCCCCCTCCCCCCCTTGTAACGGGCCGTAACGTTTTTCTGCCCCCCCCCCTGTACCTCCCCCCCCCTACTAAAACGTGACGTAACTACGAAGTCACCATTTTTTCCCCAAAAATATAAAATTTTGAGTAAAGCAGAATCAGATTTTTGGTGAGAATACTTGCAAAGAAAAAAAAAACAGGTATACTTGTCATGGAGGTCTCAAGACGTCTGTAATAAAACTGTCGTCTGTAATGAAGGACGCAAATGCAGCATGAAGGTTTTTAAACACCTTGTTGATGTCATAATTTTCTTCTTGAACTTATACAATACGCATGTTTTTCGCCGAGGTTTAGGTGTTTTAGTCAATTTCTTCAGTGTCCAGATTCTTGTCTTTCTATGCTTTTGTCTTATCACAAGAAAGTACATTACAAACACCACCAATTTCGAGTTGAAGACTTCGTTATAGTTGAATATTTTTAAGTTGACTCGAATTCTCTCTCTTCAATTTTCTCAGTCTTTTTTTGGAGTCTCAATTCAGTCACAAACAGGATTTTCTAAACCATCTTCTTTCATGGCATTGTATCTTCACCACTCTTGGTTTAATTCTTTCATATTCCAAACCACCATGTTCCACGTTCAAAAATCAAAGACAATACCTAGATTTAAAAAAAGAACTCCGCATGCTCTCCTAACCTAATGATTGAACACACACAAAAAAAAGCACATAAATATTCCACATTTAAAAAAAGTCCTAAAGGTGCGTGCACACTCGGTCAAAGGCCACATAAAAACTTATATTTAGGAACTTACGTTTTGTTGAAGTCTCGCCTGTAGCATCAGCTTTCGCCTTTTTAGCGCTAGCTCGGGTCGTTGTGGCCGTGGCTTTAGCAGCTCGTTTCCTTGTCTTGGGTTCGTCGGCTTCTGTCTTAATAGGGACTTCGTATTCTAGAAAAGAAATGGGATGTGTTTATATGTCCTTAAAGGACACTGTTAAAATCGGTCAAGCCGAACTTTTGTTCTGATATTAGTGATATTACAAACATACACATCATCTTACTAGGGTATTTAGAAAAAAAAAAATCAGTCCGTCAGATGGATTTTCAAATAATATTGGACCATTTTTTTTTTACTTAAACAAACAATGCAGACGTGTGACGTCATATTCTAAGACATTAGTGTGACATTTTTTACCGGTGAGTGACGTCACAACCCCCCACTCAAATCTTTGACACGTGTTATTTTCGAAACACACGTTTCCAATATTTTTCATTAATCTAACAGACGGACAAATTTGATTTTTTGTTCAAATACCATATTTCAACCTACTGTATTGATTTATTTTTTATGGTACTTAGCGAAACTTATATTTTAGAACCCATATTATTATAAAATAGGTCATTTCTCAAAGTTGCAATCGTTTTTTCAAATCCGGGAAATTCGCGTTTGAACTTTGTCAAGCGTGTACATATATTGTTGCTCGTGCATTGCATTGGTATAAGCTAATAAACTAAGCTACAGCCCCACCCACAAGGCATTATAACTGTGAGTGTACTGTAGTTGCCGATTCCCAACCGTTGGTCTCATGAGAAGAATGGCAAGAAACTCCATGGACACTCTTTTAAATCCTATTATTGTTACAAAACTTTGGTGACATCATTCATGTTGAGATGGTATATTATTATGTGAGAACGATGTGCACGATAAGTGTCCACAGTAAAGTCAAAAACGACGATTCAAAAAGCTCGTGAATTGCATTGGTACACCTGTGCCTTACCCTTCGGGAATCATAGGCGTGATGTTAAATGTGTGAACTTACCGTTTCCCGAAAATCCCTCGTCGCCAGACCCCAAGTTGTCATCAGAGTCATCTTCTGCTTGCACTTCCACCTTCACGATATTAGCTGTTTAAACAAAAAAATTATTATGTTATTACATTTTAATTTCGGTTTTTGTATAGACGCGGTGGCCCAGTGGTGGCGGCTCCAAATTACGAACAGTTAGTCTTGAGTTCGAACCCGGACAGGTGCATTACTTTCGATGACATGTGACATCTACCAACACGCACTGGGCCCGCGTGGTTGATTATAGCCCATCCCTCTCCTAGAGAAGAAGCCTGAGACCCTGCAGTGGGAACATTATAGGCTGACGATGATGATGATGATGACAGACGCGATCGTCAAATTCAAGGAGATAAATATACTAATAATAGGTACATTAATAAATTCTCGACCCGAATGAATAATAAAATGGGTAGATAAATCTTTTTTCCAGAAATCGGTAAGTGTGAACTACTCGTGTTGAAATACGGCCCGTGTGATACTCGCCAAAAAATTTCTTATTTCTTAAACATTTTTTACAAAAAAGCCTAGTATGGAACTATGCTTGGAAGTTTCTAAGGGACAACGTGCACAGGCCCGCGCTTATGGTGGTCGGAACCCATCACGTGGCCTTCGACGCCCAGGACGTCTCCCGCAGCGGCTTGGACAGAGGTTCTCTCCCTCTCACGTTCCGCCACCGCTAGCATGACTGCTTCGAAGGGGGTAACGGCGTCCGATTCTCGCGTCAGGCCCATGGATCGAACCAGAGCCGAAAGTCCAGCTGATATTTAAAACTAATTTCTCAAACTTACGTCTAAACAGCGTCTTATTCTGCAAATGTTTCTGGAACTGCTCCTCGGTGTGAAGAACCTGCTTCTTAAAGTTGATCGCGTTCCGCAGCTGAGTGATGCAGACCTCGCATATGCCACCATCGTCTCCTTGCTCCGACACGTTCAGCTAATGACAAAAGATTCAAGGGTTATATTGGAAACTAACTTTTGCTTCGTCGTAAATTTGACTGGCCTGTTGGTCTAGTGGTTAGTGACCCTAACTGCTATGCCGGAGGTCGTGGGTTCGATTCCCACCCAGGACAAAAATGTTTGTGTGATGAGCACGATCATTTGTTCTGTGTCTGGGTGTAATTTATCTATAATATATATGTATTTAGAAATATATAAGTATGTTTATCAGTTGTCTAGTACCCATAACACAAGCTCTGCTTAGCTTGGGACTAGATGGCGTTGTGTGATAGTTGTGGAATATTATTATTAATAATTGTCTTTAAAACTACAAAAATGACGATTTTCCATAGTCTCCTTTAGAGGTTAAATTTCGAAAAATCCTTTCTTATTCCTAGTCTACATTATAAAGGGAAACTCTACGAGATATTTCAGCTTTCTAGGTAAATGGGTTGGGGCTGGGCGCTGATGAATCAGATGGGGCCTATTTTTTAATTTACAGGATGATGAAAAAGACTGCCTGGTTAGGTGCTGAGCTTAATATCCTGGGTTTGTGGCATGGTTAGGCAAATTTTTACTAAGTTTTTCTATCAAGAATTTCTCAGTAGAAGTCAGGGAGTCTGGACCAGGGACTCAAACTGTAACCGTGTTTTTAAAACACTTTTAAATGTAACAGATACAATAATGTTACCGAATCAAACTGTAACCTTTTATATGTGTTAATATGTGTAACTGTAATAATAAGTTTTAGTACTCATATCTTTAGGTATAAGTAGTAAGCACAGTACATCCATGTACCTTGTAAAAAGCTAAGTATGAGTACTATCTACATAAAAAAATGAACTTCAAAATTGATAGTCCATAAAGGAAAGTTTATCCTTATATTTGAGATAGATATGCATATTGAGTACTGCCTGTTTTCATTGACCAAAACCTAACTTCAGTTGCATTATTGGGGTAGGCAGAAACACACAGTACGCCACCTGCCACAAACCTTAGACATAACTTTGAAAATTAGGGTTTAAGCTATTGTTAAGTCTACCCTTCGGGAAAATATAGGCGTGTTGTAATTATTATTGTCACAACCCAAGCGCCCATGGTCCAAAAATAGGAAATAAGAGCAGTTGGACTTTGAAATGCGTATTTTATTTTATCACTTTAGATAGGTATTATCCAAAACTGTAATTCGTTAAGACGATTTACAGAGCCCAATGACTGAATTCCATTATTAACTGCTGCAAGATAATTTAACCTGAGCAGGTTCCAGATTTATAGAAAATCAGTATCAAGGGTTTTGTAAGATCACCTCTTGAAATGGATTCGTCTAATTTACGAAGAATACAATCACAACAACCAGGTTTATGGAAGCGGCGGCGGTGGCTGCCATGATGGCTAACATCGGACAAACAATAAAAAGCAGCCCTCTGAACGCACAACAAACTGTTGCGTAATTAATAAGTACTCCAGCTAATATGAATACCATCGAAATTGAATTTTATAGTTTCAAAAGGTTTACAAACGCGTTTTACTTACCAGTATGTCGAAACATTCTCTCAACATGTCTGAGTAAATCTCCTCTTCGCCCATCCAATGATACGAGCTTTTGATGTCTTTAAATGCACCTTCCGATGCACAACACCGACACATACCGGTGTTCACTGTAGAATCCATCATTTTGATAGATTCTTTTCTAACATTAACACATAATAATCTTAAATTTAGTTGGGAAAAAGTTATAGGACGCCACTACTTCGAAGCTCCGCCATTTTCTGAATGTTTTTTTTTCACAGACGCTGTCGTTGGGGACTTCCGACTTGGGGAAGGTTTATATAGGCAAAGGTGGCTACAATTGCAGCCAGAATGAATAAAAAAAATACAGTTTTAAAATAATAATTTAGAAGATTTAACAGTTCTTGAATATTAACTGGAGAAAAAGGAACAAAATAATAAGGTAACAATAATAGAATGATGATGGTGATGATGAGTGTTGACGGCCAGTGGATAGCCGTAGTAAATTAAAAAGTTGACTACTGTCACTTTGCGTTCCAACCACTTTACAACAGATTTTTACGACTAGTATAGCATTAGAAAAAGAAAGATAGTAGTCCTTATGCCTTGAAGTGAACGGATTATCACATAAATTATGTTTCAAATTGTATAAATTCAGTATCGGACATTATTGTCATCAAGATAATATCTTTTGGTTTGAGCTGTGTAGAAAAATTTATTGAAATTAACAGAAAATAGATAATTATACGCCGATAAAGTATTATTGATACCATGTCGTACGGCATCGTTTGCCGTTGCTGCCTTTTGCGAGCTCCTGATAAACAGCTGAAGACTGAATATTCTACATTGGGCAAGTCAGAAGTTTACGCCGATATGCTGAAAGATTGCTTCGAAATTCAGGTAAATAGTGCACAAAAATAATCTCTTTGTGATGAAAACAACGACTATATAGACTTTTCTACTGTTCCGTGCCTAAAATTTGATCAAATTTGTACAGAACATCAGAATTCTTGTCTTGAATCTGTTACAGTTCTGTTTGTTAGTAAATTGACCTAATTCATAGAAATATATGTTTCTAATTTCTAATAATAATAAGTTTTATGTTTCGTTGGTGTAGTAGTCGCTGACGCTACTACTGCGTAAAGGGTCTAGAGTTCGAATTCCAGGTCTAAGAGTGTCATTATTTTTTAAAAGAACATTTTGTTTTTCACGAAACTCTAATAAGGACTAAATTAAAAATAGCTAAGTTTCTCCACTACATCAGCTATCTACCAGTATAAGTCCTGTCAAAATTGATCCACACATTTCGGAAATTAAACAGAACAAACAGACTTACTAGATACCTAGATAGATGCAACGGGCTAGTGTCCGAAACTCCACGCCTAATGCGAGTATTTTGCGTACGGGTGGGAAATTTATTCGATCCATCCCAGCTCCCCGAGAAAGGCCAGCAATCCTTTGGTGTTACCGGCAATCTCACGGAAAGTACCTGCGTTACCGAAGTACCTGGTCCTGTATGGGGCAACCCCCGAACAGTGCAGGAGCACGTGGGCTGCTGTTTCTTCTTCCTCCCTGCAGGCTCGACACAGAGGACTATCTGTGACACCTATAACAAAGAGGTGCTTATTAAAAGTACCGTGTCCAGTGATGGCGGCCGTCACTGTGCGTAGCTGCAGCTTAGTCAGCCGGAGCGCTTGTTTGGTGAGGCGGACGTCGATGGCGGGAAGCGCCTCCTTGGCCTGCCTGCACTCGCCGTGGTCTTGCCACAGCTTGGCATGAAGTTCTCAACAGACTTACTAAAGTTAATATGTGGTACATACATTAAAACTTTCATATCCATTTAGTAAAAAACTGTTATTTTTAAATAACAATCAGACACTTTTATTTATTTGCTAATGATATTCTAGGAATTTTACTGTTAACCATTATTTTAATGAATTCTTTCCAAGACAGACCGCTTCTCGCCATTATCTCGAATATATCTTTACGTGACAGTGCGGCTAAGGGCGGTGAACTTTGTTGCATGTAATTTGGCAAACCGCTGCCGGTAGCCGTTGCTTGGCCATAACATTACTAGGAATATCTAGAGTCATTTAACGCGACACCATTTGTTTTAGCTGTCTCAGCAAACGCTTTTCAACCCATTTTTCAACACACACATACGAAGTGTTTATGCACCAAACTTACACATTCACACCACCTACTGGCGTAAACTTCGCCATACAAGTCAATATCTATGGCTGTATTAACAAAATATGTGTAAAATTGTAGTATGGCTTTAGGCGGTATGATGATGGTATTTTTAAGTATTGTATTAAGAGCTTTAAAAAAATAGTTAAGTGTACCAAAACGTGTTAATAATCATAAATAAAAATTATATTTTTATTTTAAACTTTTATGGATTGTAACGGTTCCCAATCAATCAATAACAGCTTAGGAACTCAAGCCAACCTCACCTACGCGAGGTACACCCTGCTTTCGACCAACGAGGTTGGATATGGTCCAAACCCGCATATAAAAATTAATTAACTTTTTTTTATTTTCTATAATGATTCTCCTAAATCAAAAGTAAGAGGATGACCCAAGGAAACGATGAAAAGACGAAGGGTGACACCCTCTGTCTTTTCATCGTTTCAGGGGGTTCGTGTCAGGTGATATGAGAAAAAGGAGAAAGAAAGGAAGTGGCTGATGAGATAGAAAGAGTATTAGAGAAATATGGTAAAAAACAGGCTGTGCTGTAAAGTTTTACCTTTTTTTTTTTGGGTGTAGAAAATCATCCCCCTCTGGGCAGAGCGGAGTGTCAGACTTCTGACCCAAAACCACCCATGTTTGTTCTTAGCCCTTTGTGTCGAGGCCGCGGCACCTCTTTAGAACAACCCACAGCCACGACGGGTACCCGCAGCCCCGACAGGACTAAAGTTAGACCTTCTTTACACATTACAGATGCTCCTGGACTCTGAAGACAGTGAAGACGGTATTTGCGAGGTCTGTATTACAAGATTACGGGATGCGTGTGACTTTAAGGAGCAGGTACAGCAATGTCAGAAGGAGTTCCTGGATAAACTTAACGCTTACAGTGTCAAAGGTATGCTTTATATTTGTTATACTGGTTTGCATGTCAGCAGAGGGCGGTGGCCCAGTGGTAGCGGCCCCGTTTTAACAAACAGTAAGCAGGCAGGCGCATTACTTTATGTACCTAATTTATATCATCACCTTGCTCTCAAAACGGTAAAGGAAAAAACATTTTTGCAAAAAAAAAAGCAGTTGTACCTTCCATCATCAGTGAATCCACATGATACTATGATGATCAGACGCAAATACTACTGCTCACACAGCAGAACAGCTTTAGAAAATATATTAAAAACATCATATAATGTCCCTATAATTGTTGAGGAATGCCCTCGATGTTGCGGGATGTTGTAAAAAATACCGCGGCCTCGACATAAAGGGCGCGGACATACATAAATTAAAATACATACACACGAATAGAGAACCTCCTCTTTTTTGGAAGTCGGTTAAAAAGGAAGGAAGCATTCCAATATTACGTTACGAATTTGGGGGAGGGGGGTCTTGTAAAACGTAACGAGGCGTTACAGAGGCTGGACGTTTGAACTACGCGTTCCGTAACAGTTTTTTTTTCCTAGAGAATCACGCATTTTTAAAAGCATTTTTTATCTTAAAATTTCAAATTTTAGGTAAATCGGTCACTCTGTGTTAACGTAACGTTTTACTAGAAGGAAGGGGGAACAGAAAAACGTTACACCGCGTTACATGGGGGGTTTGGAAGAGCAAAAATCTCCAAAAATTGCGTAACGTACTCGTAATACTTGAACGCTCCCGTTTAAAGTGTACGTTAGTTTTTATTATAGTTTTCCTTGTTCCTTTTCAGATGAATCGGGCCCAACGGTTAAGGAAGAATACCTGGATTTGGATGACGAAAATGGCATATATTTTCTAGGTAAGCAATTATCTTGCAAGGAGTAGGCAGAGATGTTGATGATGTTCTTTAGGCGGCCAAAACGTACCACAGTCGCCGAGACGTAACGCCGACGCAATGGTAGTGGTATTTATGTCATCATCTGCCTAGCCTTCTCCTAACCATCTTGGGGTCGGCTTCCAGTCTAACTGGAAGGAACTGAATACCAGTATTTTACATGGAGCGACTGCCTTTCGGACTTTCTCACTCAACCTAGTTTGTACTAAGTAATACGAAATCCCTTGGTAAGACTAGTTGTCAGACTTTTGGGCTACTGACTCACTTGTAACGACGGTCAAAATACGTGCTTTCCGAGGCACCGAGGAAAGCTGGTATGTTGTAATGGGTGGTCACCCATCCACGGATCTACCTAAGCAAACGCCGCTAAGCCTTGCTTATCTGTCTTCCCCTTACTTGTGTCCCTAACTAGGTTGTACCTAGTGGAATACGATAAAGTACTTTCATGGTTTATATTGAATAACTAGGTGTAGCCAGCGGCTCCTGGAAATTTATCCCACGGGAAGAAACAATTGGGATAAAAACTATCCTATGTGTTAGCCCAAGTTATAAACGATCTGGAGTTTTTGCGTGAAAGAGTTACAAACATCCATTCATCCATACATCCTCACAAACTTTCGCATTTATAATATTAGTAAGATAATAGGGTAGATAACAAAAAAAATCTAATTAGACCGTCAGATAGATTTCCAAAAAATATTGGACACGTATTTTTTCTTTTTTCACTTTAACAAATAATGAAGACGATACAGTGCTTTGAGAACTCGTGTAACGTCATATTCTAAGACATTAGTATGGCATTTTTTACCGGTCAGTGACGTCACAAACCCCCACTCAAACCTTCGACGCGTTTTATCTACGTCAATTATTATTGATTTCATAAAACAAAAAATACGTATCCAATATTTTTCTATAATCTAACAGTAGGACTAATTAGAATCACACTTCTTTAAGTCAATAAACATCCCTATTGCATGTGTTTTCTCTTACAGAATTAAAAGAGGAAATGTCAGATGATTTCGATGACTTCAAAGACGAGGATGATAACAAGAAGTTGACAGAGCTCCTCGGCTTTAATGACATCACTATCAAAAAGAGGGCTAGTAAACGCAGTAGCAAGAAACGGTTACTGCTTGAGAATGGTGAGAAAGGTAAGTTTGTTTTTTACTTTTTATGCCCAAACCACGGAACCAATCATTCCGAAATTTTGGCAAAGGCCTCTCCCATTCTTGTCCAGCAGGGCTATTGCGTATTTTTTACATGACAGTGGATATCATAAAGGGTGTAAAAGTACCCTTAACGCAAACGAAGAGCATTTGTTCTCCCCACCACTGCGATATTTTTTTTGTCCTAGACCATACCCGGGAACCCCCTAGTTTAATCCGTAAAGTTATTCAAATTACGGAGATATTGGGGTCAAAATTCCAAATTTTGCACAGCTGTTTTTGTAAATACTAATTTTTCAGGTTATAACTTTACTTAAATTACCTCCATGACCCGTTCACTATTCGAAGCATCCACTAGCACAATGTTTTAAGAGTGCTTCATTGAGTTTTACCGTAAAATGTGATTTTTGACCCCAAAAAAAAAAGTTATTTCGGAATATCTCCGTAACTAGGAGGTTCCCAGAACCTCCTAGTTACGGAGATATTGGGGTCAAAATTCCAAATTTTGCACAGCTGTTTTTGTAAATACTAATTTTTCAGGTTATAACTTTACTTAAATTACCTCCATGACCCGTTTACTATTCGAAGCATCCACTAGCACAATGTTTTAAGAGTGCTTCATTGAGTTTTACCGTAAAATGTGATTTTTGACCCCAAAAAAAAAAGTTATTTCCCAGCAAAAATTTTTGCGTATGGGCTTAGTTTGATGTACAGAATGATTGGTTGACGTATGTGTGAAGGGTTAATTTACACCCTGTATAGTGTCCATTAATCAATCATCAAATCATCAGCCACTGTCATTTAAAAGATACGCAATAGCCATGCTGATCTCCCTTTGTTGTACCTACACCGGCCACCGGCTAGTCACGAACGAGTCCAAATCGTCACGCCACCGTTTCTTGGCCTTGCCTCGGTGAAGGCCACTCGAGCCTGTTATGGAAGAACATCGTAAGCGACAAACATACAATTTTACAGAAGGGGTATTTTACTGGTGGGCTGCGGGATGTAAGAGATACCGCGGCCTTGACATATAGGGCTAAGAAGGAACAAGGGTGGTTTTTAGTCAGTAGAAGTCTGACACTCCCTTTCGCTCTGCCCAAGAGCGGGAGGTACTTTTTGTATTATGTACAAAACACGTTAAGATGCAATTATGAGTTCAGCAGGGCTATTGCGTATCTTTTGAATGACAGTGGCTATCATATTGTCTACGGTTTAACTGTCAAATTGGTTATGGTTTAGTACAAAATGGAACCATTTGTCAGTAATTGATAGGCACTATGACACTAGTTTAGCCACTGTCATTTAAAGGTACGCAATAGCCCAGCAGGTGTCTTTGCGTTAGGGTCGAAATAATTTTAACTCGACGTTACGAAAAAAAGTGATATACCTATATGTTGTCGTTTACGATGTTTTTCCATAACAGGCTCAGTCTTCAGGCAGCCATTGTGGGACCATTCTGCCATCTGTCCAAACTCATCCTGGGAATGCGACCCACCCAGCCTGGACCAACCCTGCAGGGATTAAAGTCGTGATGTAATGTGTAATTTTTTTTTACAGAACTAAAACCGAAAGACCGTGCTATGAAGCTGTCCATCCGCGCGTTACAACAACAACAAGTGATGGTGGACCAGATCCTTAAGCCAGTGAAGGTATGAATTGTTACACATTAGGAAGAAATTGTACATTTTGATATATTCCACTGGCTGAAGGCCTTAAACTCGAGGCATCCTAGGACTTGCCTTTTAAAGCAGAAGCCAACCTCATAGGTTTACCTGCGAGAAAAAAGGACATTTTGTTATAAGTGAGTAAATGTTGTCACTGCATTCTAGGCGGAATTCACAACCGAGCCGAAGGCGAGTTTGTTATGGAGCCGAGAACTGCAGTAAAAAATGCCCACGTGTATCAAACGACGTTATATTGTATAACAGGATGGTTTTCGCAAGTCCACGTCCAATGTGCGTACTTTGCGTGGGTTGGGAACATTTTCGATCCACCCTAGCTCATCACCGACGAATCGACGTTTTTCAATACTCTTACGAAAAAATGAATTATATTGTACTGAATATTTTTTGAATTCGAATGACTTTTTTATGCAGACTGAGCGTCATGACTTCATGAGGTGTATACTCAGTTTCATTTATTATTATACTGTCGGTGCCAAGCTGTATTCTTTTTTTTTAGAAGTTATCCTCAGGCTCTACCAAGCGACTGATTAGCGACGCGTCTAAGAACAGAGCCAACATCGACACGTTACTCAAATGCTCCAACTGCACGCCTTTCGCCAATAAAACTATAGCAGGTATTTTATTTATTATCTTTATAGGGTGAAACGAACCCTTTACAAAACCTTCAACTTAGCATTATATACTATAGGGTAGTTAACAAAAAAAAAACTAATTAGTCCGTCAGATAGATTTCCAAAAAATATTGGACATGTTTTTTTTCTTTTTTCACGTAAACAAACAATGAAGACGATACAGTGCTTTGAAAACTCGTGTGACGTCATATTCTAAGACATTTTTTGACCGGTGAGTGACGTCACAAAACCCCCACTCAAATCTTTGACGCGTTTTATCTTCGACAATTTTTATTGATTTGATAAAACAAAGAAAAAGTATCCAATATTTTTTGATAATTTAACAGACAGATTAGAATCATATTTTTTTAGTCAGTAAACATACCTATATTCATCGTCTTTCTCTTTCCCTTATCCCAATCCATTTGGGGTCGGTGCTGTATGTTTATTTTTGCATCCTTCTCGAATACTCGTTATCTCCTCAGGCACCGCTTTTCTTGCTATTTCATGCTTTAAAGTCTAAAGGCATGGGACTGTCTAAAGTTTAGACAGTCCCATGCCCAT
Source organism: Diarsia rubi (assembly GCA_932274075.1). Classification (NCBI taxonomy): domain Eukaryota; kingdom Metazoa; phylum Arthropoda; class Insecta; order Lepidoptera; family Noctuidae; genus Diarsia; species Diarsia rubi. The sequence continues at coordinate 4,631,111 of OW026441.1, forward strand.
ACCACGATAATCGATGCTACATCTTCGACCACATCGTCACTTAACATCAGGTGAGATAGCGGTAAAACGCGAGCCTATCAGCAATAAAAAAAAAAAAAAACGATTACCACACAATTTTTTAGCCACCCGGCGCCACTTTTAGACTTCCTCTTATGTGCTCATATCTTATTGTATGCGTTCGCGTAACATCACACATCCCCCTTAGCATTCTTATCTCAGCCACATGTATTCTGTAATATTGTAAAAAAATGATTGCTAGGGGAAATTAACGACTTTTAAAAAAATGATTGCTGGGGGATTTTTTTTTTTTTTTTTTTTTTTTTTTTCTTATCTTGCGATCGGCTTGATAAGCCCTTAACAGATATGTTGTGTGTTCATTGACATTAAAGAACTGTTCCTCCATTGAGAAACTGTCTCATATTATTAGTTGTGAACAAAGTCCCATATATGTTTTCTTTTGAGCCTTCTCAGGTTTACTGGTTCACATAATGCAGTGGCTAGGGTGTTAGTATGTGCCTTTATGCGTTCTTTGTATTTCTTCGCTCGGTGTTCTACTTCCTCCTTAACTGTTTTCATTTCAGTGTACTTGTGCAATTCACTCGTTCTGATGAAAAGTGGTGCATTGCATATGGTTTTGAGAGCTTTATTCTGACACCGTTGCAAGATTTCCACATTAGAAGTTTTTGCAGATCCCCATAGCTCAATGCCATATGTCCAAACTGGCTTGATTATGGTTTTATAGATGAGTATCTTATTCTCAATTGTGGTTTGCGATTTTCTGCCGATTAGCCAGTTTAGGTTTCTAAGCCGTATGTTTAACTCATCACGTTTTTTATGGATATGGGTTTTCCATGTTTGTTTCCTATCAAGATGCATGCCCAAATATTTTGCCGAGTCTTGATGAGGTAGAGTGTTGTTTCCGAGTTTAACCATTGGGCAGTTGTCTTTCCTCAAAGTAAAAGTGACATGCACTGACTTGCTGGGGCTGGCTTTGATGCGCCATTTTTTCATCCATTGGCTGACTTTGTCCAAGTGACTCTGTAGAATGAATGACGCTACGCTGGAGTTTTCATGATTACTTAGTGCAGCGGTGTCATCAGCAAAAGTGGCAGATAGTACATTGTTAGTTGAGGGTATATCTGCGGTGTACATAAGATACAGAGTAGGGCCCAGTATCGAGCCTTGCGGTACCCCGGCTTTTATATCTTGAAAGGCAGAGTAGGGCTGTAGCTGGGGGAAATTAACGACTTTTTTCCAATTTTACGGTAGGACGCTATGCAACGCACTTGTGAAAACATTGTGTTGATGAATGCATGAATAGTACAGGTGTCGTGAAGAAATTTAAAAAAAATGGGTCGGTTGATAAAAGCATTACCCTCTTCAACCAATTAAATATACTCACCATCACTTCACCTGTTTTCAGGAATCCTCTGCGCCTACTGCAAAACAACATACAGAGACCTACACAACCTTAGAACCCACATCCAAGACAAACATGGAAAGGATACCCTCATAGAGTCCAAACGCATGGACAAAAACAACCTAGCCATCAAAATGGACATCACGGACCTCAGGTGCAAACTTTGTGACGCTAGGATGGACACTATAACCAGTCTAAAGAACCATTTGACTATAGAACATGATAGGAAATTCTACCCCGATGTAAATGATTATGTCCTAGAATTTAAGCTGACTGACGGAGATATACTAAACTGTGCGTTGTGTCATTCCACTTTTGAGACCTTCAAAATGCTCTTACAACACATGAATGGACATTACAGGAATTATATATGTGAAATATGCGATTTGGGCTTCATAAACCAACATAAGTTGAGGAATCATAGACGGACACATGAAATTGGGAATTTTAACTGTTCGTTCTGTGATAAAATCTTCAGTACCAAAGTAAGAAAAGTATGGCATGAGAAATATACACACAATCCTAATGCTAGGTATACTACTAATTGTCCTCACTGCGAGGAATCCTTTACCAGTTACTACCGTAGAAATAGGCATATGGCCGTAGAACATAATATGTCAGCGGCCACATACAAATGTAATATTTGTGACAAATCTTTCATTTTAAAGTCAAAACTAACATTTCATATCAAAAAAGTACACTTAATGGAACGGAACCATATATGTCCGGAGTGTGGACAGGGATTCTTTATTAAGCAGTCGTTAGATGAGCATATGATCAAGCATAATGGAGAAAGAGTATTTAAATGTGCTGTCTGTTCTAAAGCTTATGCGAGAAAAAAAACTTTGAGAGAACATATGAGAATACACAATAATGATAGGAGATTCAAATGTGGGGTGTGTGCCCAAACCTTTGTTCAGAAGTGTAGTTTAAAAAGTCATATGCTCTCAAACCATGGAGTTACTTTAGCGGAGTATGAGAATGGAAGAACGGGGTTGGGTAGTCCATAGCTGGCTAGATACCTATTATGTATGGAATTAATATATTTACAGAGTGTAAAAGTATTACTATTCTTCCAACCGTTCCTACGCATTTTTAACTGATACTGTTAACTTGCATTATCCCATAGCTTGCCAAAGGCCTTTCCCCATGACTTCTAGCTGTTTCGATCCAAGGCCAATGTGGACCACTGGCCACTGGTATTGTCCAGCAGGGCTATTGCGTATCTTTTAAATGACAGTTGCTATCATATAGTGTCCATCAATTAACTGTTAAATGGTTCCATTTTGTACTAAACTATACCCAATTTGACAGTTAATCCATGGACAATATGATAGCCACTGACATTTAAAAGATACGCAATAGCCCTGCAAATCGTCCTACCATCTTTTACGAGGTTGTAAAAGTATCCATTCTACGCATTCTGTACATTAAACTTAAAAACCCTGAGCAAAAATATGACGTAAACGATTTTTGTAAGTCGGATTATAAGTTTTTACGAATACTGTTTTTTTACACCTTGTTATTCATTGTTCTCGTTGTTAAAGAGTTTAATTATAGCACACTGACATGTAAGGGAGCGTTCAATTGATACGTGACGAATTTGGCGGAGCGGGTCTTATAAAACGTTACGATGCGTTACAGGGGCGGGAGAGGGAGTTTGAACTACGCGTTACTTTAGATTGTTTTTTAGAGATTCTCTCACGCATTTTTAAAACGTTTTTGTTTCTCTAAACTTTTTGTAATAAAAATGGTCACCTGGTAGTATAGGAAAATGTTACGGTGCGTTACATGGGGAGAGGGGTCAAAAATCTTCAAAATTTGCGTTACGTAATACTTGAACGTTCCCTAAGCTGCTTGTAAACTTTACAGAATGTTACTGTGTTTTCTATTTGTTACTGATTAGTATTAATGACTTTGCAATCAGGAATTTCTCCGGTAGACAACATGCCTATTGTTTTGTTATAATATCCACTTATCCAAGTTTTGTCAACAAAATAATATATACAGGGTAAACGCTCAAACGCGTACCACATATTCAAAATATCATTTCGACCCCCCACGCCCCCACTCATATACATTTTTAACTAAGCCATTTTAAAATAACACCCTAAATAAACCTCTGGACTGAACCCCCAGAATTATTGACATTATGTAATGTTTTGTCAGTGACTCGCTTTATTTAATACTATTGTATTATAGGCGTGATTTAATATACGTATATCGAGATGCCTAGTTACTAAAAGGGAGCGTTCAAGTATTACGTTACGAATAAGTTACAATGCTTTACAGGGGCAGGAGGGGAGGGGTTGAACTACGCTTTACATAACTTTGCTTTTTTCTGTTTTTATCTAAAATTTCAGGTGAAAATGATCCCTTGGTGGTCATGTAGGTAACGTTTTGCTAGGGGAAGGGGTACAGAAGAAGATAATATCCAAAAATTGCGTAATTGCTGCTACTACACACTTTACAATAAATCGTTACGATTGGACGGTACAGTTTACACTACATGTCGTTTATTCGTCATTTATCATTTATCGGCGCATTTTAAACTGTACCGTCCAATCGTAACGATATATCGTAACGTGTGTAGCAGTCTTTACGTAATACTTGAACGCTCCCTAATATGAGAAATGATAAGCAATAAACAGAATGTTTAAGTATATTATTTTATTAGAAGCAAATATTCTTCTGTAAATTTTAGGTATTACATATTAATATTGGTCTGATAATCGAAAACAATGTGGTTGTACATTTATTTAATTATTAATTGTGTAAAAATGTTTAATGACTGTTTATTTATTTATTTATTACGCGAGAAAGCAATTTTATGTATTAAATGTAAACATTATGAGTTATTTAAGATTGTAAATAGGTCCATGGCGTCTTCTCAAACAAACTTTAAACGGCGTTCATGAGCTGTCAGTTTCAATATTTTATAACAATATCATGCCAATAGCTATGCCACAATTTTTGTAAAAAAAAGCACTAGGGGCTGTTTCACCACCTGCAATGAATCCCGTTAACTTGCCTGGCACATTATTTCATACAAATTCAGATCTATTCTTTAATTTATATGTTAATATTCGGACATCATGAGCCCTAGGCGTGGTTTCGATTAATTTGCAATTAACTGTAGAATTACACTTCTAGACATTTTTGTCATTGCGTTAAAAAGTTAAAAAGAAAAAGTATGGCACTGACCGATTCCGAACGCGTTTTATTTGGTTGCGTTGGCGAATACCTCCTAAGAGATCCATTCAGTTGTTCTTCCAAGAAAAAGGCTATAATATATTGTCTAGTTATAACTTGTACAGGTTGATAAGTTATTTTGTTAATTGAATAAAAGATTTTAAATACATACTTGGTTTTATTTAAACTGCACATTAATTCTCGCCTTTTTCCCATGGGGGTAGGCAGAAACCACAGAGCGCCACTTACTACGCTCCTTACATACCTACCCCTTTTGCGCCTCGTCCACATTCATACATCAGGTCATACACGCACAACACTAAACTATTAAACTAGAAACCACAGAGCGCCACTTACTACGCTCCTTACATACCTACCCCTTTTGCGCCTCGTCCACATTCATACATCAGGTCATACACGCACAACACTAAACTATTAAACTAGAAACCACAGAGCGCCACTTACTACGCTCCTTACATACCTACCCCTTTTGCGCCTCGTCCACATTCATACATCAGGTCATACACGCACAACACTAAACTATTAAACTAGAAACCACAGAGCGCCACTTACTACGCTCCTTACATACCTACCCCTTTTGCACCTCGTCCACATTCATACATCAGGTCATACACGCACAACACTAAACTATTAAACTAAACTACTGCTACTACTTTTAAAGTATTTGTATATAAAGTAAAAAAAGAACGCCAACTGCGTAATCATAATCTTTGTCATCGAACTTATTTGTGTTCGATGCAGCATGTCTTATTTTTCCATACATCTCTATTATCTCTCGTGGCTAATAATAACTGCCACTTTGGTCGATCTTTAGTTAAAAGCCGCGCTTGCCTAAGTTGGTCTGTGGATGAGATGGGGACCACCCATTACAATAATACCATACCGAGTTTCCTCCGTGCCTCGGAAATCACGTTAAGCTGTTGGCCCCATATACAGGGTGTAAATTAACCCTTCACACATACGTTGATACGTTAACCAAGCATTCTGTACATCAATCTAAGTACCCCTACGCAAAAAACTTTGCAGGGAAACGACTTTTTTTGGGGTCAAAAATCTCATTTATGGTAAAACTCAATGTAGCACTCTTAAAACATTGGATGCTTTGAATAGTAAAAGGGTCAGGGCGGTAATTTAAGTAAAGTTTTAACCTGAAAAACTAGTTTTTACAAAAACAGCTGTGCAAAATTTGGAACTTTGACCCCCAATATCTCCGTAACTAGGGTGTTTCCAGGTATGGTCTAGAACAAAAAAAAATCGCAGTGGTGGGGAGAACAAGTGCCTTTCGTTTGCGTTAAGGGTACTTTTACACTCTATAGATCTTTGACAGTCGTTACAGCCACAAGCCACAAGTCTTACCAAAGGGTATACAAAAGGGTAAGGGTACTTGGTATTAACTGGGTTGTGGAAATCAGATAAGCAGTAGCTCCATGTAAAATACTGGTAGGTAGGTATTCAGCTGCATCCAGTTAGACTGGAAGCCGATTTGATGGCTAAGTAGACAATTTCCCTATGACTCGTCTTCTTTTTGTCTGGTTCTTAGCTGGAGTTTCTACATACCTACTCCCTATGTTGGGGGCTGACCTGATAGGCGAACAATATGCTGAAGTGTAGACCACGAACAATACGGAGGTATGTTATGTATGACAACCGACTATGTGGACAGACAACCCCATTGGACAGAATACTGCTAAAAGCGAAGATATCTGGAAGAGACCTCAGACTCGTACACTCAGCATAAGATGATAATTCCGTGCTTCGGAAGGCACGTACTCGTTTCAGCTGGTGGTTCCGGCTGCCAAACGGCGGTCGTCAAATCATGGCTGTTACGGACGCCGAACTCCTAATTAGTTACAGTTATATTAATTTGATTTGTTTAGAAGTATTATCATTTAATCTCACCTTAGTAAATAATTAAATAAGTTAAGTATATAATAAGAGATAGCAAGATTTTGACTTATAACTGTGCTAATATTAAGCTTATATGTACCAAAGTTGCTGAACAACTGGTAATAGTTCGTAAATAGACCACTTAATTAGTTTGCCTTTGAATTGTAAGAAATATTTAACTTGTATGAATGTTTTACGTATGTATTACATTAGGAATTTATGTGGTTTAAACTTTGTAAAATAATAGGTACATTAGTTATGGAAAATTCCACTCTTACTGTGACAAAGTCCCAGCTAAGAAAAATAATAATGTTTGCAATTGGATAACGCTCCCCGCGTTCAAGTATTACGTAACGCAATTTTTAGATTTTTTACTTTATTTTTCTGTACCCCCCCCCCCCCCCCTCTAGTAAAACGTAACCACTAAGTGACCGTATAACCAAAAATTTAAAAAATGCGTGAGCGAAGCTGAAAAAACAATTTTACGTAACGCGTAGGACAAACTCCTCTGTAACGCAGTGTAACGTTTTGCGAGACCCCAAATTCGTTACGTAATACTTGAAGGCTCCCGGTTTCGAATAAATGTAAAGAAAACCACGAGATACAATAAAACATTTATTTTACATTTACTACGACATATTGCCAGCGATAAACTCTAAAAACGTGATACAAAAAATTACAAATTAATATCAAATCCGTATTATTATAATCTAACTTTTAACCATTAACATTAAAATGCAATTATTTTACTATTTATAAATAAAATAACATTCTTAACTATTAAAATTATATTTATTGCCATAAAAGTATTCAGGGTGGAATTTTGTAATGCCACCTGGAGGGAAAGTACTCTTAATACTGCAGATAGAAAATTTTACTGAAAGAAAGGAAAACCAGGAAATCTGAAGTTACAAATTCAATGAGTCAAGTTAAAGCTCTTTAACTAACATCCATCTTTTGTAATGCGACACCGCAGATTTATAATATTCACCACAACACTTTATTAAAGGTTACTAGAAATGAATTCGTTAAAAGAATAAATTTGTGTATCCAAGAGAATGGAGCCCATTTCGAGCAACTAATTAGTTAGTTTACCATTTTTTGTAAATAATTAAATTAATTTAAGATTTCCTGGTTTTCCTTTCATTTAATTTATCCTGTTTGTTATAGAGATTTCATCCTTATAATTGACTAACGATCGATGCAATAAAAGTACAGGGTATAATTTTTTCAGATTTTAGCCGGTTCGATTCCCGGGTGTGGGAGAACAGAATTTTCTAAAATTTGAATGCAGTTTGCTTTCTATTCAAAAATAAAGGAATGTTTCCTTTGAGTAAAATTTTCTATCTGCAGTATTAAGAGTACTTTCCCTCCAGGTGGCATTACGAAATTCCACCCTGTAAAGTAACCAACTGCCATTATTTATGGATAGTTTAAGCTTTTACAATGCAATGATACCAATCCAGACTCCTTTGCTGATATTGAAAGATTACTAATGGAAAAACCCATATATATGGATATGGACATGAACTAACACTTAGCTCGACTAAGAATCAAACCCTCCAAGGTCATTATGCTCAACAGTGGGACTTGCTACCACTAAAGACACTTGTGAGTCTGGCTCACTCATATTTCTTCTTAGCGCGTGTCCCTGACTATTTAAATTCAATATAAAAAAAATCTTGCAATACCTACTGAATTGAAACCTATCTACCATGTCAAGAACAACAACTTTAAAAAAAATAACTTTGTACATTCAATTGCAAGGAACGATGACTTCATTATTGACAACTGTATAACATTTAACTAGGATCAATATATTTCGGACGGACGATGATCTCAACGTCCGCAGACCTAAGACCACCCAGCCTCAATACATTTTTGGGCTATTTTCAAGAGCCAACAAAAAACAATTTTGAAGTCGTATAATTATTTCTTGGTGAATTGACTTTTGATTTAGGTATAATAATAAAAAAGTGTTCAATAATTGTTTTTCCACCGTGATCACATTTGCATTAACTCGTGTGCTAGGCTCCCTTACTTGTTTAAAAATAAACTATTACAATTAAACAAATTAAGAAATAGTTCCTCTATTTAATGTGCTTCCAATCACAAATCTTGAAAATCAGTGGAAGAGCTAGTCTCTTCCACTGATTTTCAAGATTTGTGCAGACCAGCAGGGCTATTGCGTATCTTTTAAATGTCAGTGGCTATCATATTGTCCATGGATTAACTGGCAAATTGGTTACGGTTTAGTACAAAATGGAACCATTTGACAGTTTATTGATGGACACTATATGATAGCCACTGTCATTTAAAATATACGCAATAGCCCTGCAGAGAGCATTCAATATCGATGTCTTACACCGTATAGTCGATTTTACCGTTCGGCATGTGCCGAATATTGCCGACCCGAATATGCGTAGCTTTTAAGAAATACGGTATAAAATTATTACTATAATATATCACAGACCTTAACTTGATTCAAAAAGGTTTTCACAACACGAACATCATTTAATAATAAAATAAAATCAACTTCTAAAAAAATCCATTTATACCAATTTATTTGTGGTGGTGATGCACACATGATCAAAGGATGGCCGCTAATATACTTATTACTTTACATCGGCATTTTTTGTCGTGGACTGAACTTGAGTCGGACTTAACACGCCTACACTCTGCTCCATTAGACATATTGACAGCTACATTTTGTTTTTTCACATAAACACCCACTTCTCATTGATTAAAACAGATTGCAACTATGGGTTTGGCAAGGATGGCTGGTGTAGGAGGCAACGTATACGGATGAAGTACCTTTTTCGAGAATCCGTCAATTGCTGCGAAGAAATTCTAGGCTTGATTTGGTAGGCATTGTCTCCTTATTGTCATGACAACGACAGTCGACTCAAGTTCTAAAATGGACTTTAGCGGCACTAAAAATACGAGTGCTAATCTAATTCTCCGTCTTCTGCATAATCTCACAAGCAGCCATACTAATTCCATGATTCGACAAAAGATGACTTTTCAAACTACATTTCTGAACAAAAGTCATGCTGCACACTTCACATTTAAACCTTCTATCATTATTATGAATCCTCATATGTTCCCTCAAAGTATATTTCCTGGCATACGACTTGTGGCAAACTTCACAAGAATAGTTCCTCTCACCTGTATGTTTAACCATATGAGCTTTCAAAGCCTTTTTACTGAAGAAACGGTATCCACACTCGGTGCACTGACAATTCCGTTCCATTAAATGACTCTTTTTTATATGATACATTAATAAACTCTTTAAAATATAGGACTTATTACACACATTACACTTATACTGCGCTTCTGTATTATGCACTTTCACTAAATGTTGGTTCCGTTGATAGTAACTCCGGAACGGGACGTTGCAATACGGACAGTTTGAAATGTTTCTTGCTCCTAAATGCTTCATTTTCTCATGGTAATGTTTTTTAGTACGAGTTGCGAAGACTTTATCACAATGCTCACATTTGAAACTCCCTTCTTGGTGTGTTGTCCGGTGAGCGTTCAAAGACCGTTTAGTAGCGAACGAAGAATCACAAACCAAGCATGTATAGTTACTATAATGTATATTCATATGCTGCTTAAGCATCTTAAAAGTCTCATAAGTCGAAGAACACATTGCACAATCGTACACATCACCTTTTTTCAGCTTAAACTGTTGTATATGATCTTTTATGTCATTATGGATGGTTTTCCCGTGTTTTTTGACTAGATGATCCTTGAAAACGCCTAAACTTTCCAGTTTTTCGTTGCATATCTTACAGTATAGGTCAGCAATATCAACTTTGACATTGAACTCAGTCATGTCAAAGTTTGTTTTGAATTTGAGACGTTCTTTGAGATGTTGTTGCTCCGTATGTTGTCTCAAATCTGCTGGATCTGGGTAGGACAAGTCACAGTACCCACAAGCGTATCCCAGCAAGGTTTTGTTCGTAAATGGAGTGGCATTGGAGAACTTTAGTATAGTTTGAAGGTTCTCTCTGTGTTTCATCTTGTCGTGGTGGGGTTGTCCTGACCATAGTAAACTTATTTTTGACTCGCTCGGTGCAGTGAGTTTTAGTCTTGTTTTTTTAGGTTTTATTTCAGTCTTTTTTTCTGGTTTTATGTCTATGTCGTCTGTGGAAGAAAAAAAATGGCAATAATGAATGCACCTGTATCAGGATTTGGCAATAGGTGATAAGTAAGAGAACGGGCCTAAAGCATGGATAATTTGCTGTCCATTCAGGGCCAATAACTCACCTTTGGCCCTACGATTTTTTTAAATTTTAATAATTTTCTATTTATTTTGAAAAATAGTAAAATCAACTTTTTGACTTGAAATTAAGTTTCAAATGAATTTAAGGCCTTCAGCCAGGGTTCGAACCTCGGCTTAGTGCTTCATTGAATGACAGCAACGGACAGACTAGGTCGAATTATTTTTATTTACGTAATTTATAGTAACTTGCTCAGCGGCGCGAACTGCATCACAAAGGCCAGGCGGGAATATTACAGGGAAGGGTGTCGCGAAGGGCCTCGGTGGCGAAGGCGGAATGCGAAAGTTTTAAATAAAAAACTCACTAATAGAAGTAGCAAGCCTGGACACCAAGGTCTTAATCTTGTCACTCTTCCACGTGCCATCAGAGGTTGCTGTCTTCTTTTTCACTGCACTACGTTTGGGGACACTCGAGTCAGCTCTAGCTTTTGTGCTCTTTGATTCAGATTTCTTTTTTGCAGGAGTTAATTTCTCGTTTTTGATTCTTTCTTGGGAGGTTACACTGGCTGGAAAGATCAAGTAGATTTATATAGGGTGTCTAAAACGGAGAGCACAGCGGTGGCCCAGTGGTGGCGGCCCCGACTTACGAACAGTAGGTCGTGGGTTCGAACCCAGGCAGGCACGTTACTTTGTGTAATTTATTTCATCACCGCTGCTCTCAAAACGGTGAAGGAAAACATCGTGAGGGGACCGGCATGGCTTAGAACCAAACATTCGAAGACATGTGACATATCTACCAATCCGCACTGGGCCCGCGTGGTAGATTATAGACCATTCCCTCTCATAGAGAGAGGAGACCTGTGTCCCTGCGGTGGGAACATTAATAGGCTGTTGTTTCATTATGAGGCATGATGATGATGATGTCTAAATCGTGAAATTTTGTATAAGACAAGTTAATGATAAAAATTGTTAAATATATAGACATAATCATCTGTCTAGCTTTTTCCCAACTATATTTAGAAAGGCTTCCAATCTAACCGGATTAATACCAGAATTCTACATGGAGGGACTGACAATCTGACCTTCACAAGACCACAACCCAGTTAAGAAGTACTAAATAATACAATACCCCTTGGATTTCAGGACACTGAACAAACAATAAGTAACATCTTAACGTGCTTTCCGAGGCAACTCGGTATGTTGACAAATTTTTGGGAGCGTTTTCATTTTTATATAGATATGCAAAGCGAAGCGTGAAAGAGTAACAAACATCCTCACAAACTTTTGCATCACACTATATTATATGTATTTAATACACTAATATTATAAAGGCGAAAGTTTGTGAGTGTGTATGTTTGTTACTTCTTCACGTAAAAACTACTGAACGGATTTGGATAAAATTTGGTACACAGATAGTTTATAAGTTGCATTAACACATAGGATAGTTTTTATCCCGATTTTATTTTCCCGTGGGATAATTTTCGAGTTTTAGCGGGTGAACCCGCTGGCAACAGCTAGTTTATAATATTAGTAAGATTCATGTCAATATCCCTATTAGATGGTCACCTATCCACCCCGTCGGGGCCGCGGGTTGTCCACAGGTTATCGCGGCCTCGACATAGAGGGCGAAAAAGGAACATGGGTGGTTTTTAGTCAGTAGAAGTCTGACACTCCCTTTCGCTCTGCCCAAGAGCGGAAGGGGTTATTCGAAGATTTTAGAACCGCTAAAAAAAAAAAATTGTCACCTATCCACGGACCTACTTTGGCAAGCGATGCTTAACCTTGAAGATCAAACGCATACAAAAGATGCGGTGCACTTAAGTGCAAAGAAGCTAGACTTACCTGCATCTATGAGATAGTAATCATCAGAATCATCACCGCTGTCGTGTTTGGGTTCCAGTTTTATTTCTACTTTCTCATCTGAAACCAAAAAAACTTAATAATAGTAAGAGAATGTAACTAACAATAGGGGATCGGACAAAAAAAAAACTAATTAGTCCGTCAGATAGATTTCCAAAAAAATTTTGGACACGTATTTTTCATTTTTCACATAAACAAAAAATTAAGACAATACAGTGCTTCGAAAACTCGTGAACTCTTCTTAAACGTGATATGATAGTACATTTTAACCTACAAATGACGTCACAACCACATATTATCTTCGTCAATTTTGATTAAATTGCTGAAACAAAAAACACGTATCCAATATTTTTCGATAATCTAACTGACGGACTAATTAGAATCATATTTGTTGGACTCAGTCCGATCCCCTATTCTAATGTATTAAAAATGAAGTATATAATATTTTTCCATCAGCTAGCAAGCTATTTCCGAGGTTTTTTCAGACCTAAAAACTGCCTCTGACTGACTGCCTCATTAGTCTAAAGGTCACAAGTACGACTGCTGAGTGAATTCGCAGGTCTGGCAAAATGTTATTAAGTTTTTCCATCATGAATTTCACAGTTGACAGCCCCATAGTCTAAATATGTGCTCTGCGGGTCTAAAATGACCGCTTTATAAGAATCCACGCAGAATCTTAGTATGAATCACGTTAAAAATTTAATATTCTTAAAATGGACTTTTTTGTTATAGGCTTAAAGTTAATTTTAAGAATTTTTAATTTTTAACATGATTACTATTACGATTCTGCTAAAGCGGCCATTTTCGACACCGTGTTGATGGACTGACTTAAAAAAATGTGATTCTAATTAGTCCGTCTGTTAGATTATCGAAAAATATTGAAGACGTATTTTTTGTTTTAGGAGCAGTGGTGGCCCAATGGTAGCGGCCCCGACTTACGAACAGTGAGTCGTGGATTCGAACCACACGAACAACAGTCAGGCGCATTACTTTGTGTAATTTATTTCATCACCAGTGCTCATAAACGGTGAAGGAAAACATCTTGAGGAACGGCATGTCTTAGAACCAAAAAATTCGAAGACATGTGACATCTACCAATCTGCACTGGGCCCGCATGGTGGATTATAGCCCATCCGTCTCGTAGAGAGGAGGCCCTAGTCCCTGCAGTGGGAACATTATAGGATGATGATGACGATTTTTTGTTTCATCAAATCAATAAAAAATTACGAAGATAAAACGCGTCAAAGATTTGAGTGGGGGTTTGTGACGTCACTAACCGCTAAAAATGTCATACTAATGTCTTAGAGTATGACATCACACGAGTTTTCAAAGCACTGTATCGTCTTCATTGTTTGCTTGCGTGAAAAAAGAAAAAATACGTGTCCAATATTTTTTGAAAATCTATCTGACGGAATAATTAGATTTTTTTAGTTAACTACACTATTGGTTTGGGTGTGGAAGCATTACCTTGCCGAAGCCAGTTTTTTTTCTGTGACAGTTGGTAAGGGTTTTTAATAATGGGCTAGTAAATAAAACATTGTTCATTACCTTTTTCAACACACACTATATTCTTGAAGAACTCTTCATTAGCAGTCAGGACTTGCTGTTTAAAGCTGAAGGAACTGCGAAGACACTTGATGCATGTATCACAGATGCTCGTGGGTGTCTCATTCAATGGCTTTAGCTGGAATTATTGAAGTTTATGTTAAAGTTTTTAAAAACAAATTGAGTGCCATTTGCAGAATGCAGGTAACTTTTTGATTTCATGTTGCCATTTAGAAATTCTCCTGTTTTGACAGTGTGTTTCCAAAAATTAAAAGACACTGTATTGCGTATCTTTTTAAATGTCAGTGGCTATCATAGTGTCCATCAATTAACTGTCAAATGGTTCCATTATGTACAAAACTGTAACCAATTTGACAGTTAATCGATGGACACTATGATAGCCACTGACATTTAAAAAGATATGCAATAGCCCTGCTGGCACTAGTACCTGTAGGTCATAAAAGTATTTGTTCTGTGTGGGAATTGAACTCAAAACACGCAGCACAGCTACCAATCCCTTAGCCACTGCTCCAACTGTACCATCACCATTACTGCTGTGTAATACTTAAAAAAATTGTATTGTTATTAATCTGTAATCTGTTTTATTTTTAATGCTAAATGGGACTGCTCTTGATCTCAATTATGCCTGAAGAAAAGTGATGGATCAGTTAATTTCCAGTCAGAATACCATTAGAATGCAGCTTTCACATGCTCCAGAAAAATGCAACTGGTTTTGATAGAATCCACACAGAAATAGGAGAATTACAAAAAAAGAAAACAATATGGAACTATTTGTGGTGTGCGCCAAATAAAATTATACTTTCCCAAACAGACAAGTGAAAGAAGAAGAAATGTTTTCATTCCTTATTGATTTTGTATCTGAAATAAATATTTGTATAATCGATTTTTATCTATCTAGCCTTTTCCCAAACTATGTTGGGGTCAGCTTCCAGTCTAACTGGATGCAGCTGAGTACCAGTATAAGAGAATAGGTAGTTAGTAAGTATAGTTTTAAATTGTCAATGTATAAAGATTTAAATTTCAAAATACAGTAGCCTTACTGGCAATGAAATGTGTAACATTTTATTAACTGGTTTATTGATAATATTCAAGCAAAGATAACACAATAAATATGTCCTTGACACTGATAATATACGTTAAATTACTGTGGGCAAATTTTTAAATTTCTTTTCCAATAAGTTTCTTAGCAGGTTCCGATCTAGTTAGATTATTGTTGTTTGTTCTTAAGTACACTACCAGTCTTTTATTATGCTCACAACCGGCATTTAACGCGACTACCAGGAATCTTAAACCGGAAATTGACCTCAATTAATAACACGAAAATAATAAGTTATCCAACTTATTTCGTGTTTTTAGGTGGTATTTAGGTATTAGTACTGCTGGGTATATAATTTTTTTAAATGGAATGTAAACTTACGATGATATTGAAGCATTCTTTCAACATTTCAGCATAGTTCTCTTTTTTGTCGAGCCAGTGGAAGCTTGAATATAAGTCTTTGTTCAGGCCTTGGCCGAGGCAGCAGCAACAGACACCGACCACTTCCATTGTTTTGGTTTTCCTTACATTCAAACAAATATTTTCATAATTATTTCGTCGAAGAACTCCGAGAAAATACAAAAAGTACGTAAACGCGACGTCGCGAAATCCTGTTTTTTGACAGCAGAAATTCTTGTTTTTTTATTTCTTGGGGTAGCCAGGTACGATAAAAAAAGTTCCCCTATAATGCAAAAGTAAGGTCATAATCATACTTTATGGTAAGGTTGACGCAATGGCTCAAGCAGTTGACTGTGCGCTAGGTGTCGCGGGTTTGATCCCCGCACGGAACAAATATTTGTATAGCCAACAGATAGTAGTTTCGGGTCTGAGTATTAGTGTATGTGAGTTTAAATGTTTGTGAACGCACCTACGAACCATGACAAATTCGTAGTCACGTAGTGCAGGGCAACGTTTATAAAAAAACACTAAATGTATTGCCCAATGAAATAAAACTGGTCGCTCTTGGGTAGAACAAAGGGAGTGTCAGACTTCTACTGACTAAAAACCACCCATGTTCCTTCTTCGCCCTCTATGTCGAGGCCGCGATAACCAGAGGACTACAACCATAACCAAAGTACAAACTAAAACAAAATGGCCGCCGCTCTTTCTATATTGATTTGTTAGCGGTTTTGACGATTAATTTTCACTGAAAACGTGAAAATTAATTGCGTTTCGTTGTGGAAATGTTAGTGTAGTGTCGTGATGATGGAGTTCGACGAGATAGTGGTGAAGGAGAGCCCCGGGCTATGCCGGTGTTGTCTCTCCGAAGGATGCTACAAGGATTTGGGGTCTGAATACACTTGGATGAATGAAACCGAGGTGTATGCTGACATGCTATTGGAATGCTTTGATATTAGCGTGAGTTTACCTTTTTTGCTCCAATACCCATATTAATATTCCTTCGTAAGCAACCCGAATAATATTGTTCCTGTTTGTAAAGTCTTCAAGATTTTTATCTGCTAAAAGCCGGTTTTTCATCGTTTAATTACTAAAATATATTAGTCTATTCTATTGTGATATCATTAATTGTTCACCATGATCAAGCCCAAGCTCCCTTTAGTTATACATTTAAATTGCGACGAGATGGGCAGACGACATTATTGCTATTACAGTAGCCTGTATGAGGCTGGCACAAGAGCGTAGAGCTGGGCACTAGCAAAGAAAATCCGACTGACCTTAGCCCTTTATGTCGAGGCCGCGGTATCAATTACAACAAACCGCAGCCCCCTCCTTTCAACCTCTTACAACATATTTTCGCGTTAAAAAAAATCCTATGTCCGTTATCAGACTCTAGAAGTCGATACTATCTGTGTAAAAAAAATCAGTTCAGTAGTGTTGAGTTACTATTGCATTTATAATATTAGTAACAATGTCAAAATATTGCAAAGCTACTCCTTCTTTTATCAGATAACTCAACACAACGAAGGTCCAAATGGTCCAAACCGGCTCATCTGCGAGGTCTGCATCACTCGGCTACGGGATGCGTGCAACTTTAAGAAGCAGGTTATGGACTCGGAGAAGAAGTTTATTGATATGATGGGCAGGGGAGAATTTAGACCTAAGAGTAAGTTGTTATAATTTTATATTTTTGGTCAAACTTTTTTATCCATGCTGTTCACTATACAGTACTTTTTAGTATTTTAATGTTTTAGCTGAGTCCATTTGAGTTGTCATTCTTCTTAGCATGACAATGACAATCCCAATTTTGTCCACCCAGAACTGCAGGGCTATTGCGAATCTTTGTAAATGACAGTGGCTATCATAGTGTCTATCAATTAACTGTCAAATGGTTCCATTTTGTGCTGAACCATAACCAATGTGACAGTTAATTGATGGACACTATGAGAGCCACCGACATTTAAAAAAAATGTAATAGCCCTGCTGAGCTACTAGTTTGGCACTTGCAGTATCATCTATCAATATCATTGTCTTTAACATACTAAGGAGAAAATGTTTCTACGCAGCTGCCTGTTCCTACTTTGTCAATATGCTTGCTGCTGAGCTTGAGGCCCTGGGTTCGATCAAAACTTTCTCAGTGACAGCCACGGAGTGTGGATTTGTCCCTGATTCATGGAAATAAGCTTATGTTAATTTCTATTGCAGTGCTAATTTACCAGACGCAGCTGAAGTGTGAAGTTGGACCACCAGTGGAGGAGCACATTGATGATGAAGGCATTCAATATCTTGAAGATGATGTGGATTTTGGTGATGGTATGTGCCTTACTTAGTAACTTTGAACAACTGTTTTATTGAATACTAGGTGATTGATGTCAGTCAAACTATATATTAAAATGTTCCTCAAGAACCACTATCTATTTGTGAAAACAACATGAAAATACAATAGTTTTTGAGTTTATCCTGAACAGACACAGCGGAGGACTTTGTTTTATAATATGCAGTGGTTTCAAATACACCTCTGCTTAAACTATGAGTGGCAACACAGGGAGGGGATGCCCTAGAAAGCCATACATTGACCTTATTAGTGAGGTTCTTCAGAAAGGACAGGTATGTGTGTGTGACAACAAATGTGCATGTATAACCAGATGTATGAATGTGAACCAAGTAAAAGGAGTAAGTATGTAAAGATTTCAGCAGGTGGTGTTCTCTGATTTATGCCTACTCCCTTGAAAAAAAGCGTGAATTTGTTTTGTGTCAAGGAAGTTTGGACGAAGAAGACCATGCTGCGCCATACCAAATTGGGATAAAGGCATACAATGACAAATGTACAGTCACAAGTAATAATATGTATTTTTTTAATTAACAGCTTACTCAGAAACCCGAGCCAAGCAGAGAAATCGATTTTTATCGTAGCATTCTGTTGTGTGTTTGTGTCGCCAACTTTATAGTTCTTTTGTTTGTGTTGGTCTTTCGTTGGTTGCGTAAAATTCTTTGCAGATGATTGATTGATTTTCGAAGTTGTTTGTTTTATAGGATTATATAATATGTATCCACCAGTGCTTGCTGCTCACACACAAACAAAAATTTTTTTTTTTCACCTAGTTGAGCGCGGACGCAAAATTGACAACGCCATCTATTAACAAACATCGAAACTAGTTCGACATAAACTTGGCAAAGTTCAAACGCGAATATCGCGCGAAATTACGATTACAGCTTTGAGATATGACCTACTTTATAATAATATGCGTTCCAAAATATTAGTTTCGTTATAAACATAAAAATTCAATCAATACAGTAGCTGAAACTTGCTTCTTTACGTTGCTTAGTGTATACATATTGGCACTGCTGGGCAAAGTTAATGCCACTGCCATTTTCTAAAAGGCAACCTTATCTTTTTTTTTTTTTTTTTTTTTGGTGGGTGTAAAATCATCGAATAACCCCTCCCGCTCTTGGGCAGAGCGAAAGGGAGTGTCAGACTTCTACTGACTAAAAACCACCCATGTTCCTTCTTCGCCCTCTATGTCGGGGCCGCGATAACCAGAGGACTACCCGCAGCCCCGACAGGGAGGCAACCTTATCTTGTGAATGTGATTTTTATTATCCAGTAGGAGACTGGCAGTGATATTACTGCAACATGTAATCCTAGGGTCAATTCGAATGAGACTCGTGTTGAGATTTTTAGATGGAAACAAACTAGTTTTATATTTTATTGTGGAAGCAGAGACACGCACAGTTCGTACATCCTGCAGAGAAGAACAAAACCTACGACACCAGTGTTGCCACACACACAGTAACAATATTAGGCAATGACATTATGTTATACAGCCATAAATAACAGGCAGGGTGTACACTATTCTTTAAATACGAAATTACAACAATAATTAGAATACTATAACAACTCGCGCATGAAGGGTTCCGTGCCTTCATAGTAGCCCCTTTTAATAGGGTATTTCAACAAAAAAATCTAATTAGTCCGTCTGTTAAATTATCGAAAAATATTGGTAAAAAAGTACTAACCTTCTGACGTCACATGAATTGACACGACTTTTCGAAGCACTGTATCGTCTCCATCCTTTGTTTACGTGGCAAAAGAAATAAAACGTGTCCATTAATTTTTAGAAATCTATTTGACAGATTAATTAGATTTGGTGGTTTTAAATTAAATTAAATTTTGTTGTATAATTATAATAGCGCAAACAGAAATACTTTATAAGACTAAAGAAATGTAATATACAATCCAGGTTTAATTTGGGAAAGGCTGCTAAAATTCTGGGACAACCTATGTTGGTTGGAGTAGGGAATACTTACACATCTTGCACAATGGTTCAATCAAGAGGCAAAGTGCGGATAAAAGCCCATTTGAACTAAACCAATATCTTGTCTCTGCGCACTATCTAGCCATAATAGGGAAAGAAGATGCTTGATAGATAGGCACAATAATTAAAAGATGACTTCATTACCTTTACAGATGACCTCAAGGACGAACTGACCCAACCTTCAGTATCAGATGTGACCGTATCCACACTACCTATCAAAGGCAAGCGTGGACGTCCCCGTAAGAACACCCCGGTCAAGCCAGAGAAGAGATCCAAGGTTTCGAAGATCGAGGATAAGGCGAAGACTCCGAAAGCTGTTGCTAAAGGTAGGTCGATAGTCGTTTTGCTGTTTTCTGGGGAGTGTGTATTGTGATTTTGACATAAATGTGTACTACTAGCGGACGTCATGCGGTTTCACTCGCGTAGTTTCCGTTCCTGTGGGAATACAGGGATAAAAAGTAGCTTACGTCACCCTAAGGATAGTGCAGCTTGCCAACTGTGAAATATTTTTTCAGATCGGTCCAGTAGTTTTTAAGTAACTTACAAAAATACAAATCTTTCCTCTTTATAATATTAGTTTAAGTGTAAGTAAGTAATCTCGTATACTGCAAGAAGACAGATCACACATCACATGCTCGGCTAGGCAGTAAAACCGCCTCATATGCCGTGACAGAAGATGGCATTACGCTATCATAGCGTGATGCACGTAAATTTTTTCCCATTGGAATAAAGATTTTTTTGTTAAAATTTTCAGTTATATCAAGGCAGTAATCATCTTAAACAGAAATATCATGATGTTTTCAGAAAAATAAGTTGAACTATTGAAGCTGATTTTATAAATAATATAAAATCACAGCACACACACTCCACTTTTTGATATTTTTGTTGGCAATATTTCTGAAATACAACTGTTACTAGAAACATTATCGTATTTTTTGTAGAACTGTATTAGAAGTATTGTCAACGTGTTTTATATTAATTCTGAAAGGCCAAATCATAACAATATATCTTTCTTAATTGATCTAGGAGAAGCGTGAAATGGAAGAGGTCTTTATCCAGGAGTGGGACTCCAATTCGATCCAAAGGATATTATTGTTAAACTCGCAAGGAATATTCGGCATTCAGCCTATTCGGTTACTGTTATTCAATTTTACCAAAATACCGAACGTTTACGAAAAAAAAAATCAAGGCAATGATTTGGCCTTTAGAATACTGTTTTTTGTGTATATCATAAGTGCAATGTTTACCATGGCACTAATTAGGTAGATTCAGTCAAAATAAGGCTTGTTTTCAATTTTTAATTTTTGAGACGTATTTATTTTATGAGATTAGTTACTATATTGCTAAGAGGTCGGGAACAGCCATAAATTCCTACCTTCGGGCCTGAACTACCTAACCTACGGTAAACTTTGCACACGTGATTCATGTACAGTCAATAAACATTCCCTCATGGTTTTTGTAGAATAAAATACCGACTAAGGTGACCATTACGAGGTAGGTTTCTACCGCAGATATAAAACTTACTTCAAGATTTAAATTATTGTGTAAATTTTAAATTGGGTGAGGTCTTTTTCAACTAACGAATTATCTTTTTAAACTAATATTCTACATACAATGATATAATAATATTCGGACCAGAGTGTTTGAGAATCTGTAATCCCTTTTCGCAGCAGTTTACAAAGATAGCTAACGACGGTTAAAGATTAGCTAGTCTATTTGTGCAGCGAAGGAAGGGTAGTGTCTATATGTATCGCCATACATGGAGGCTATTTATTTAACAGATTAACGAGCGTTCAAGTATTACGTAACGAATTTGGGGGAAAGGGGGTCTTGTTAAACGTTACGATGCGTTACAGGGGCGGTGTGAGCTACGCGTTACGTAAGATTGCTTTTTTCAACCCTTCAGAACGGTCGCATAAAGAGATTCCCTGGCACATTTTTTAAGACGATTATTTTCTCAATTTTTCAAAATTTTGGTATAATTGGTGGTTATGTAACGTTTTACTAGGGGCGAGAAGAGGGTTACATAAAAACGTTAGGGGGAGGGGAGGGGGGTCAAAAATCTCCAAATATTGCGTACCATAATACTTGAACGCTCCCTTAGTGAACGGAATCGTAAAAGAAAAATATGTTTAGACTTTTTTTGTAAGAACCTCGTCATGCGTCAGTTTACATACAAACGTCTCTCATGACCAACGATTCTTAGTTCATAATTATCAATCGCTAAATATTGGATTCTACTTGAAATTATTCGTGAAAATTAACCTCTAACAAAATTCTGCTGTCTTTGACAGCCTGTGTGAAATTTAACCTATAAAAATTAATATTTTTGACCAACAATTCTTCATTAAGCAAAACTATAGCGCACTGTGGAGTAACATACGAAATAAATACTTTTTTTTTTAAGGGTCTGTTTCACCATTTACGATTAAGTTGCCGTTAATTTACTTGACAGATATCATTCTCATGGTCTTGCTCTTGTCCAAATTCATTTTGGGTCGGCGCAGTATGGCTTTTTGACCGATCATTTCCTACTAATTCTGTTCCATTTTAGAAAAGACAATGACCGAAACTCGTACCAAGAATTCTCGAGTTTCAGGATCAAAATGTTGATAGTAATTATTTTTATAATTTTTTACGACATTATGCGGCTGGGATTTGATTTACGAAGAATTAATTTAATTTAAAGTATAAAAGTATGTTGTTTTACTCCTTAGACATGGCGTTCACACAACCACTTCAAAAGTCGTTCTGTTGGATCTGTCAGTTGATTTTGACAGTTCGACTGACTTCGCATCGTAGAGGTTTCCCTTCAATACCTACTAGCCTGATTTTGAGGTTATTTTCGATTTTATAAAATGACTCCGAAACTTGGATTTAGTTAACAAAAATAACGTTAGTAGGAGTTAATATGATAAATGTAGACAATAAAAAACAAAGTTTGATGTTGACACAGTTTGGTACGGGATTCCGTATATCCATGAACAAGATCTTTTATTCGTTAAGTAGTGTCTAGTCATAGGACTGCGTAAAATAGACCCTGAGAAGACCACTGATCTTTTCCGAACTAAACTTTTGACTTTGCTGGACGATTCTATTAGGTTCTTATTTTATTTAAAAAAGAATCTAATATTTATTTCTGGTGATCCTGTGAAATCTGCTGCAATGAATCATCAATTTTTTTTTCTTTTTTTTGTCTTTCTAAATTATTACTGCCTCTTAACATAGTTTCTACGTTATAATTGTTACTAAACATTATGGATCAATAAGTTATCTGAAATAAAGTCTTATTATTATTATATTATTATAATTCTTTAATTTGTATGACATTTCTCGGTAGATTTCAATCTGAAACATAAAACACGTTGCGACTTGCGGACAAATTATCGTAACATAACACATTTACTACCGGACATAGGTTTACCCTAGTCGTACCCTACGAATAGCCGTAATGTAATATTTAAATTTCCACATTATTTAGAAAAAAACAGCATACTATTCTACACGTATGCTTAGATTAAACGGACATAGAACTAGAACCGAAAAATTTAAAGTGGAGAAACAGTGAGATTAGCTCATTTAGTGTCAATCGACGAAAATCGTAGATAAATTTGATAATTATTATAGAGGACAGTCGTAGTCGCATGCCACCTTGCTAATGGCAACTAGCAAATGAATTTTGTAGCAATGAGAACGCTATGAAAAGCATCAGGTGTCAGTGGCATGCGACTACGGCTGTCCTCTATATATAATAATTATCAAATTATCTACTTACTAGACGATTTTTCTTGTTTAATACTTTTAAGACCACGGTTTAATTAGTCTGCGTTTTTATTCATAGTCGGGTTTTAGTTTAAAAACTTATTTTTTATTCAATAGGAACAACAAACAGCTGCAATATAAAACAGACATAGTATAATAATAAAACTTATAGACAATATTGCAGCCCACAACACTGTTCAAAGATAAATTATGCGACACTTAAAGTTTTTTTTTTTGAGATTGGGAAATCATCAAATAACCCCTCCCGCTCTTGGGCTGAGCGAAAGGTAGTGTCAGACTCTACTGACTAAAAACCACCCATGTTCCTTCATAGCCCTATATGTCTAGCCCGCGGTATCTCTTACAACATCCCGCAGCCCTGCCCTTGTCCAATGTTACTTTGGGTCGGCGCAACACGTATTTTCTTCCGATCTCCACTGTCAACCGTCACGCTATCATTTAATTAACAATGTGAATAATTGCTAGGGTTACAAACACAACAATATAATGGTGTGTATAAATATTCAAGAATACGAAAAAAATACTCCAAAATTGTCCATACAAAGTGAAGAAGCAAGGCGTCAAGATATCTCATACAAAAATTTCACTTTTTAGGTAAGAAACGGCGCAACACAGAGGCGTCGAGTAAGTCCTCAATGACGTCAACAAAGCGCAACAGGCTTAGGAAGGCGAACGCTATCCGTGTTCTAGAACATTCCACCGTCATCCCTTTCAAATGGCAGAGACAAAATTATCTCTGCTTCTTCTGCCATCTCACTTTCAAAGACACGGATTTGCTTAAAGAACACACTAGAACTAGTCATAAGACTTCTAGTATAAATGCTGCGGTTTCTTACTTGAGAAGAGATGAAAAAGTAAAGATAGATATCTCTGACTTACAATGTCGACCTTGCTATCGTAAATTCGAAGATCTGAAAGCTCTTGTAGAACACTTAAAGAGCACGCATAAAATAGAATTCAATGAAGACTGTGGTTACGGACTAATACCGTACCTTCTACAAAACGATGCGTACAACTGCGCGGTTTGCAAAGAAAAATTCCATTACTTCATGAAGTTAAATCAGCATATGAATGAACATTACGAGCATTATATCTGCGAGTTGTGTGGGAAATCTTTTTTAAGTCTTGATCGATTACGCTGTCACGCCCAAAATCATGGAGCTGGGTTCCACTGCAACTTTTGCCCGGAGAGTTTCGACACACTCACCCAGAGAAAAAACCACGAATCTGAAGTCCACAACAAAGAGAAGCTTCTAAAATGTTTCTTTTGCCCAGAAACCTTTCCGAATTACAACCAGAGAAAGCGTCACCACATTTTGATACACGAGGTGAAAGCCCCTGAGTTTTCGTGCCCAGTTTGTAGCAAAACCTTCACAATTAAGAGCAGAATGAAGGTGCATATGCAAGAAGTGCATATCCGGGAGAAGAATTTCTCCTGTTCTATGTGTGAACAGAAGTTTTTCTCGCGGCACCATGTGCAGAAGCACATGGTTAAGCATTACGGAGAGAGGATACATCAGTGTGAAGTCTGTAAGAAGTCCTATGCAAGGAAACAGACTTTGAAGGAGCATATGAAGATACATGGCGAAAAAAAGAAGTTTGGATGTAGTGTTTGTAGTCAGGATTTCACTCAGAAAAATAGTTTGAGGTTGCATATGAAAGTACATCATCCTGAGACTGTGATAGGTGAAGTATTATAGAGAAGCTAAAGAAAAAAGTTTTGAGAATTAATGTAGATGGATATAACCACGCAAGAACTTCGCGAGACTTCGGCTGGCCGGTTTATACTTAACGAGGTTACCATCGCTGCAAGTTGATTTGTTTAAAACAAGAACTTAATTGTAGACGTTTAAAGAACTGGAACGTAGTCTATTTTTTTTATTGTAACTTTTTTATGTAGTCATAGTAAGATAGGATCCGAAATGAGGAAATCCGCCGAAGAAC
Source organism: Diarsia rubi (assembly GCA_932274075.1). Lineage (NCBI taxonomy): Eukaryota > Metazoa > Arthropoda > Insecta > Lepidoptera > Noctuidae > Diarsia > Diarsia rubi. Next base: position 4,656,760 of record OW026441.1, read on the forward strand.
CAGTGTCACCGACATAGCTCTCAGAGTATGTAAGTTGAAGTGGCAATGGGCAGGCCACATCGCTCGAAGAACCGACAACCGATGTGGAAGAAAGGTTCTCGACTGGCGATCACGAACCGGAAGACGCAGCGTTGGTAGACCTCCCAGCAGGTGGACCGACGACATCGTGAGAGTTGCGGGCAACCGGTGGATGCAAACAGCAGGGTGGCGTTCTATGTGGGAGGCCTTTGTCCAGCAGTGGACGTCTTATGTCTGATGATGATGATGATGATGATGATGATGATGATGATGAGGATGAGTAGGTAGTCAAAATGGCCCACTAGGTTTTCATACGGATCGTGAGACTTACGTTATGTAGGTAGGTATACCTGTGTATAGAACAGTAGAGGCCAAAGATCGATGGACTTTGTGAAGAATGATATGTCTAGAAAGGAGGCGGACGGAAAGAAGATGCTGTGATATCAAGTAATAAAGAAAGAAGTATGGTACCTAATCCAATAGGTACACGCGAGCCATAGGGTATTTCGCCATAAAATTCTAATTAGATCGTCTGTTACATTATCGAAAAATATTGGATACGTGTTTTTTGTTTTCTACACTAATATTATAAAGAGGAAAGATTTGTTTGTTTGTTTGTAACGAATAGGCTCGGCTCTGAAACTACTAGACCGATTTAAAAAAATCTGTCACCGTTAGGAAGCTACACTATCCCCGGGTGACATAGGCTACTTTTTATCCCTGTATTCCCACGGGAACGGGAACTACGCGGGTAAAACCGCGTGACGTCTGCTAGTATCAAATAAATGTAAATTAACGAAAATGAAACGTCAAAGGCCATGAGTCTTGTGACGTCACTTAGTGGGTAACTAAGTACTAACCTTGTGACACGATTTGACGCGACTTTTCGAAGCACTGTATCTATCTGTATTAATATCTTCATCTTTTTACGTAAAATATGTGTCTCTTATTTTTTTTTAATCTAACTGACGGATCAATTCGATTTTTTTTACTCTATTGCAGTTACAAATCTGTAAACACCGCGTCTATGGAGTTTTGCTAGCTGGTTATACTTGATCTTGTACAAAAAACACGTAATACACTAGGTTCATGCGAGTCATAGCAGTTATATCTAAACTAATATTATAAAGCTGAAGTTTGTTTTGTTTCTTTGGTTGAACGCGCTAATCTCAGGAACTGCGCGTTGAAGTTGAAAAAATATTTTTGTATTGGATTGTCCATTTAACGAGGAAGGTTATAAGCTATAATATGTCATGCAGACAAAGTTGCGCAGGTCAGCTAGTTGTGTTTAGAAATGTATAGCCATCGCTTCGTAGTTTTGCTAGCTGATTTATTTTAACCTTTTAAATAAATAGGTACTCTATCTAATAGGTGCTCTATTTATAGGCACTATAATGTATGGACAGACGTATATTTATTATTGAAGCAGAAAGAAAAATCAGCTTCTGAAGTCGGTGGAAAAAAAACAATGAAACAAACAAAAGTCACCTACTTCAGAAGCTGATTTTAATCCTAAAGTTTATTTTTCACTATTTTGTGTTTTGAAGGTTGTTTTTTTTTATATAATATACTTATCACCATGCCTGTAATCGCCGGCCGGTGAGTTAGACATAGCTGTAAGTATTGTAATCTTGCATTTGGCGAGGTATGTTGAGGCTTTTGAGTTAAAATTCTGGGAGAAATGGAAACCGAAGCTAAAACGGTTACCATGTATTCAGTACATCATTCTGACCCCCTCCCCCTGAGGGGGGGGAGTGGTGGTGGGAAGTTATCATATGATTCTTCCCGCTCTGGACGGAGCGGAAGGAAGTGTCGTTCGGACAACCCGCAAAAGTGAAACCAGTATTGAGGTTTGAACTTGCGACTAATAGTTTACAAAGCGGTCCCACATCCGCTATTCTATTGGCTCCGTTACCCATAAATTTGTCATAGGTAATTTAAAAAGATAATGACTTTTCCATACATTTTGACCGTGTAGGCAGTGTTGCAGTTGTATAGGGAATGAAATTTTTTATAATGGAGGGGGGTGTCAGAATTATGTATACTACTGGATTAATTAGAATAGGATGATGGAGAGACTAGCAGTATTTACGCATTTTTTACTTAGTAAGGGTGACTTTATCTCATTACGTTAAGAAAAACTAATATTTCTAACTAAACTGTATTCTCTGTAAGGCACAGAATTACTTCAGAGTTTACAATTATGATCATGAGGCAATGTATTTTTATATTCTTATATTAGAAATTACACATAATGATAATTTAATCAAACATTTTTATTTACTTACTAGTTTTACCCGATAAAAAAAGAAACTACGTCCTATTACAACTAATACCTACCAAATATACGAAAAGAAAAAAAGGAGTGCGATCACAAACAACCGTGACACGAGATATTGATATATTATCTTCTTTATACAGAGTTGATATGAGAGAGGGGCATTAAATTACACTACATATACTATACGTGTTTAGTATTAATTCGATACGGTACAAAAATAAAAAGCACGGATTTATTCTTTTCAAATAAACTAAATAGTTTACAAATCAGTGTAAAACGCAAACACCCTTAATAAATAAATGTAACTGACCTTAGATACTTAGGTAACAAATTGGCAACGTCGCACGCGCGCGTCGCGTATAAGGAAAGCCTCTCTGTCGTATCAACTATGTATATATATTTCTTCTGGACGTGTGTTTGTCACTCAAATCCTCCTAAACGACTGGACCGATTTTGATGAAAATTTTCGTATGTGTTTAAGTGGATTTGAAAAAGGTATAGATTTACAATTGAACCCGGTAGGTGGCTCTGCTGTCCGGGCAGGACGACGTCTGCCAGGTTCGCTTGTTAAATCTAAGTATAGAGAAGTCTTTACATTAGTCAGATATCGTAATAAAATTATTTTCATTTCAAATCAGGAAACATAATTATTTCCTTTTGGAGCTACGGAACCAAAAACATCACTGAAGATACTATATTTACTACTTGAAAAAAAAAAGTTAAAACGAAATACATTACGACATGGATGTATGAGACATAACAGCGAATTAACACAACATTTCAGAATTCTGCCGATACATTAAACAACTTTAAATGTACCCTAACCACAAAATGATCGTTTCTTACCTTTATTGAGCAAAGTAGAAATTATTTGATCCTGATTTTTTGTTGAAATACTAAGGGTACCTTTACAGTAGACCAATCTTCTTTTCAGGTAAAAAACCGAAGAAATACAAGAGCACAGAGTCTTCTTCGATGAGAAGACGACGGAACCTCCAAATTCTATTCAACAATACATCTATAATACCTTTTAAATGGCGCGGAAAGTATCTCTGTTTCTATTGCAGCAAAGACATTGCCGAATATACTGAGTTAAGGGATCACACCAAAGCACATGGCAACTGTTCTATAAAAGACCATTCCTTAAAAGTCTTAAAAGGTGGAAAGAACATGGAAATAAAAGTAGACATCTCTTGTATTTCTTGCGAAGTCTGTGCAGAGACTTTACAGTCTTTCGATGAAATCATTGCTCATTTATTTGATAAACATGCTCTAGAGTACGATAAAGGAGTAGAAATGGCTATTGAAGAGTATAAACTTGCTAGTCTTAGTTGTACAGCTTGCGATGAAACATTCACGTATTTCGGATACCTAGTTTCACACGTCAACAATAACCATCCCAAAAACTGTCACATCTGCGAGAATTGCAATCAGAAATTCAACAAAAGAAGAGATCTCTTTTCTCATGTTAAAAATTATCATCGCGAAGGAGGATATAAATGCGAAATGTGCCCTCAAGTCTTCAATTCAATGAATATTTTAAGAAAACACAGAAACAATCGACATTTGACACGATGCAATATATGCAATTTGAAACTACCCTCAGCTTCTATGAGACAAAAGCATATCGACTTGGAACACCCAGACGACGGGTCTTTGCAATGCGATGCTTGTTTCAAGGAGTTCCATACGAAACGAGGCCTTAAGATGCATGCAAGAAAATGCAAAGGAGAAGAAATCTTCGGAATCGCGATCAAAGAAGAGAATTCTGCCATGGACTTAGATTTAGACGAAAATTACGAAAATCCAGTCAAAAGACCTTGCGTCAAACAACTTCGGGAAAACATAGTCATAATCATTAACATGTCTACCGCAATACCTTTTAATTTTTATAAGAATAAGTTCAACTGCTTCTACTGCTCCAAAGATTTCGGCGATTCCGATGTGATGAGAGAACACACGGTTATAGAACATCCCGTATGCGATGTTAACGAGAAATGCATTCGAAAGTGTAGGGAATCAATATCTTGTGTCAAAATCGATATTTCGTCACTCACTTGCAAAGTCTGCTTCGAGTCTTTGGCAGACTTGGACCATCTAATCGATCACTTGATCGAAAAACACGATGCGAAGTACGACAAATCGATAACCACGTGTCTACAACCTTATAGGCTGATTAAAGACAACATGGTCTGTCCTCACTGTCCTAATGAAGTATTCAATTTCTTCGGATCGCTTCTAAAACATATCAACCTGAAACATACCAATAATAATATAATTTGCGTGTACTGCGGTCAAACGTTTCGCAGAGATCAAAATTTACGAGTTCATATTTGGCGTCATCACAGAGCTGGACGGTTTAAATGCACTATCTGTAACGCTGATTGCAATATTCCGTCTCGACTATACATGCATATGGCTCGCGCTCATGGCGTCAGAGCCGCTAAATGCCCGAAATGTCCCGATTCTTTTGCAACGCAATACGAAAGGCAGAAACACTTGATCGTCGCCCACAACACCGGTCACAAATGCACTTATTGCGGGAAACTGTTCACTAGAAACTCATTTATGAATAATCATATTCGGAGGACGCATATGAAAGAAAAGACTAAAGAATGTTCTGTCTGCAATGCGAAGTTCTTTAATACTGTTTTGTTGAGGAGGCATATGGTTAAGCATAGTGGGCAGAAGATTTATAGCTGTGATGTGTGTGGGGAACGGTTTCACTGGCGTAAGACTATGCAGACGCATCGAGCTAGGCTACATGATAAACCGGTTTATCCTGCTCCGGACTTATAGCTTTAGAGAAATCGGGAAAATATGTTTCTCATTCCATGAAAAATGCCATTAATGTTAGCTCATGTTTGTAATACTGACATCATCATCTGCCTAGCCTTTTCTCAACTATGTTGAGGCCACCATCCAGTATATTCGGATGTAGCGAAATACCAATATTTCATATTTGAAATCCAATAATTTGAAGATTTAGATTTTTGAGAGAATTCTAGATTATCTACTAGTGTAGAAGCTATTAATTGTAAGGAGTATTTATTTCTAAGTGCCATATTTATCCTTAGAATATAGACTATAAAAATCGTAGGTCTAGTAAAGGCAGGTTTACACCAGTACCAGATCTTTCTTCTGACAATTTTTGAACGAAGACAGTATTTTTTAATTTTCGCGGGCTTATGTTCTGAAAGTTTAGACGAATTCGTCTTTAGCTTCATAACGGGCCATCAAAAGTTAACACACTTCGCCAATCCTCCTTGCACTGCCCTTTGCCAACTCAAAAGTACAAAATAGTCCTTTCTTTTCAGATTGGGAAACAGAGGTGACAAAGCACAGTGCTAGTTATCTAAGGAGGCGAAATCTGCAAATATTACTCAACCACACAACATTGATACCTTTTAAATGGCGTGGAAAATATCTCTGCTTTTATTGCGGAGATGATACGAAGACGCCCGAACGTCTCCGAAAGCACACGAAAGCTCACGGACCTTGCAGCGATAGGGACAGAGCTATCAGACTAGTTAAATCAGCCGATGTAGAAATCAAAATCGATGTTTCCGATGTTAGTTGTGAGATATGTTCAGAATCATTTCCGTTTTTAGACGAAATCATCGAGCATTTGATTTTCAAACACCATATGCCTTATGTTAAAGGTGTAGATATATTCTTATCAGCCTACAGGTTATTAGATCTACAATGTCTCCTCTGCGATAAAAGCTTTAATTACTTACGTAAATTAATCAGCCATATGAATGTCGCTCATCCAAATAACAGCTTTGAGTGCGCCAAATGTGCGAAGAAGTTTAACAAACGGAGGGATTTAGATTCGCATATGAGATTCCATCATAAGACATGGCATTCTTGTACCAAATGCGATGAGAAATTTCCTACCAATGGAGAGTTACAGGTTCATAGGTCTACCGCTCATTCTTCGACCTGCAACATCTGTTTTCAAGTCTTTGCAAATGATGGAAAGAGGCTAGCTCATCTAAAATCAGACCATGCCAGTGATCAAAATCAATGCGGTTTTTGCAACAAAACTCTAACAACCAAACAAGCGTTTATAAGACATGCTGCAAATTGCGAACACAAACCTACCGAAGAATCCATTATAATCGATGAAGAAGACAAAAAGATATCTGTTAAAGAAATAAGAAAGGGCTTGGCAGCCATCTTTAATATGACTACCGCACTCCCTTTTAAATTCTTCATGAACAGGCTCCGATGTTTCTACTGTACGAAAGACTTTAACTCTTGCGAGGACCTGAAGGAGCATACGTTGAATGCACATCCTCATTGCGATATATCTTTCAAGTCCATGAAATTAAGGAACAGATATGATGGTGTTCAAATCAAAGTTGATATTTCGGCCTTGTCTTGTAGACTGTGCCATATTTCCTTGCAAGATTTGAACGATGTGATCGACCATTTGAGCAAAGAGCACAAAGTCAAATGCAACTTTTCTGTAGAGAGTAATCTACAACCTTACAAACTGATTAAAGACAACTATCCTTGTCCTATTTGTGGTGAGGTTTACAGATACTTTGGAGTCCTACTCAAGCATGTTAGCGCCTCTCACAGTGGTAACAAACATATTTGCATGTACTGCGGAAAGGCGTTCAGAACGGATCCGAATTTAAGAGCTCATATATCCAGACGACATAAAATCACTGATAATCACAAGTGCAGTGATTGCGATCTTGTTTTTGCGACTAACGGTGCGCTTAGAAATCATCAAGGAACGGTTCATGGTACTAAATTAGTACAATGCTTCGAATGTACTGAAAAATTCACATCGCAGTACTCCATGCAAAGACATTTGATCACGTCGCATGGTACTGGCCACAAATGTACTTATTGTGATAAACTTTTTACTAAAAACTCTTTTATGGTCAACCATGTAAGAAGGTCCCACTTAAAAGAAAAGAATGTAGAATGTTCTGTGTGTTTCGAGAAGTTTTTCGACAGTCAGAGGCTAAAAATGCATATGGTTAAACATGTAGGAGAAAGGAACTTTCATTGTGATATTTGTGGTAAAAAGTTCTTATGGAAGAGGAATTTAAGAGGCCACATGGCTTCGCATATTCGGAACGCGAACGCTCGAAATAACACCTAACAGTTATTGATGCTGTTTTTGTTAATTTTTCTGCTATTGGCTGGTTATTTCATTTCTAGTTCTGATTTGATCATGATGTTTCCATTCAAAGATTTAGCCAAGATTTTTCCTATACGCTTTATGCCTGCTATACCTTTGATGAATTATCAGTACATTTTAAAGAAGATGAATGTGTCAACAACTTGAGACCGAGATCCAACCAAAATCTAAATTTATTGCACAAATGTTACAACTACATGACGGAAAATATTATGCGAAAACTAACACTAGTGTGGGAGTAAAAGATTGAAATAACAGCACATTTATAGAGAAGAACAATTTGTTTTCAGATGGTCTACCAGGGCCGTACGAAGGCTGTACCTCTGAAAGGCGACGGAAAAACTTGAAACTACTGTTCAACCACACAACCATCATGCCTTTTAAATGGCGAGGCAAATATCTTTGCTTCTACTGCGGAAAAAACTATACAGAATACATAGAATTCAGAAAGCATACTAAATCACACGGACTATGTACCACTAAAGATTACTCCCTCAAACTAATCAAAGGCAACAACGTCGAAATTAAAATCGATGTCTCAGAAATTGGTTGTGACATCTGCAATGAACCCTTCAACAGATTCGAGGAAATAATCGATCATTTGATCTCGAAACACAATTTAGAATACAATAAAAATATCGATATACCTTTCCAGGAATATCGACTCGTCGACTTTCGATGTTTACACTGCGAAGAGCAGTTTTCTTACTTCGGATATTTGGTTAAACATGTCAATAATGTGCACCCGCAGAATTGTTTCATATGCGATGATTGTGGAGTTACTTTCAATAAGAAAAGAGATTTGTCTATACACTTAAGGAATTATCACAGACAAGGAGGATATCCCTGCGATTTGTGCTTGAAAAACTTCGAAACTCGACTCATGTTGCGGAGGCATCAAAATAATATGCATTTTAGACACTGCAAGAGTTGCGGTTTGCGATTCGCATCCCTATCTCTCTTACAAAAACATGTATTAGTCGATCATCCACAGAATGAAAGTAATATGAAGTGCAGTTACTGCTCCAAAGAGTTCCACACTTCTTTAGGCTTACGGCAGCATATAAGCAAATGCAAAGTGAAGATTATATCTCAGGTCGAACCACAAACTTCCTTTCTAAACGACAGTAATATAGAACCGAAGAAAAAACAGAACATATTACAAATACGACAGAACATACAGTGTGTGCTAAATATGTCGACAGCTGTGCCTTTCAAGTTCTTCTCCAAATACTCCTGTTTTTATTGCTCAAAGAAATTCGTAGAATTCGACGAATTACGCCAGCATACTAGTCTTGAACATCCAATTTGTGATTTGAAATCAAAATGCATGAAAAAATGTAAAGGAGAAAGGATAGCTGTGAAAATCGATATATCTACGTTAGCGTGTAAATTATGCTGCCTTCCTATGCCTAACTTAGAAGATTTGATCAACCATTTAATAGCCGAACATAAGGCGAATTACGATACGTCAATTTCTGGATGTTTAGAACCTTTTCGCGTTATAAAGGACAACATGCCATGTCCAATCTGCCCCGATACTGTATTCAGATACTTCGGAATTCTGCTTCGTCATATGAACTCCGAACATAGCAACAACAATCGAATATGCGATTTCTGCGGTCGAAGTTTCAGAAACGCGGCAAATCTAAACGTGCATATAACTTACGCGCATACCGGTTCATGCGAATGTGACATCTGTGGTGTTAAATATAAGAACCAATGGTGTTTGGCACGGCATAGAGCGAGGACCCACGACGCGAAAGACCATAAATGCCCGAAATGCCCTGAGCTGTTTCAGTCGCAGTATCATAAGCAGAAACATCTGATAAAAATGCATAATGTTGGACATAAGTGTAGTTATTGCGGCAAAATGTTTACAAGAAACTCCTTCATGAAAGACCATGTTAGAAGAACACATTTGAAAGAAAAGAACATTCCGTGCTCAATATGTAATGAGAAATTTTTCGATAATTATCTTCTGAGAATGCATATGGTAAAGCATGAGGGGGATCGGAAATTCAGTTGTACTGTTTGTGGAAAAGCCTTTTTGAGGCGAAGTAATTTGAGCTCGCATATGGAGATGCATAAGAAATATGGTCATGTGCAGTTGTAGGTTGATCAAGGTTTTAGGGCTTACTGGTGCAAGCACCATTATCACGGATAAACTAAAGTTATTACGGGTGGGTGTTTATGAGCAGATGTTTTTTGCGCTTGATACCGCAACAACTGTCACACACAACTCTACTATCCCCGACACGAAACTCTCTGTCCGCTTTCTTTTTTCGGCAATATCCTAAGACTTCGTTAATGGTGTTCTGACATGTCCGCTTTGTGCACGTAGTTTGTCGGCCAAAGTCGTATACGGTCTACCCAATTGAGAACACATGAAAGACCAGCACACCCAAAGCTCTCGATAACCAACCTAGAAAGCCAATCGAATGTAGGCGCTGTGACCAAAATCGGCTAGATGGCATCATTATCATTAAATTTCGTATGAACCATCACTCAACTCAATCTACGCTCCCGTTTGTTTCAAGCATTAATGACACGTAATCGTAAATGGTTTAGATTTTAGGTGTAAAAATATTTAAAACATTGAAAATATCCTATCCTCAAAGCGGTGAAGGAAAACATCGTGAGGAATCGGCATGTCTTAGAACCAAAAAACTCGAAGACATGTGACATCTACCAACCCGCACTGCGCCCGCGTGGTGGATTAAGTAGTTCATTTCGTCATAGAAGAGCAGTGTCTCAGCGGTAGGAACATTATAGGCTAATAATGTTTATGCTTATTATATTATGAACTTCTTCGGAGCCTGTAAACTAATTGTATAAGAAAAAGCTAGTATGAAACGACGAAATTTCTCTACCTTTGGATAAGTAACGTATAAAATGATCTCGATTAGGTATATTAAAATACTCTGTGTTTGCGAAAAACTGCAGCTATGTTAATTATTATGTTAAAATTCACGCATGTGCATTTCATTAAAAAATATATATTTAATGTAATTATTGAAAATAATTGTAACCGCCTATATTTATATCATTATCTGTAGATATCCATCAAATTCAATATATTTTATTCGTAACATAACATTTATTATATAATTTAATGTAAATAAATATTTAACATTATGACAAATGTTTTGTAATATTCACTAATTCATGCCATTAGATCTCTAGCTAAAACTAGAATAATCTGAAAAAATATACTAGTATGTATATTATATTTGTAACTTATACAAATGCTATTTTATTGAATTACTGTACATTTTTATTCCTAAAGCTGATAATAGACACTTCACGGAAGTGAATATTCATTACACGACGGCCCAAAAAAATTGTTTTTGATTTTATTCTACGTTCACTCCACACCTTCAATATAACATAGAACACATTTAGAATTTGAGTACTCGTAAAATATGCCGATTGTTGATATCAATAATTATTGAATTAGTTAACTAATGAATATTAATTCACTTGCAATTTAGCGTAAACAAACCGTGACATAAGTGAACGAAAAAGTGAAACGTCTGTTATCAGCTTTACTACTAAAAAAGACTTGTAAATAATGTGATACTCGAGAATGTACGAAACATACGACAATTTAATTTTAAAATATACTTCTTTTTATTTGACTTGGCGTTTTTATGTCTCCTGCTATCTTTTATAGAAATTCGTTTTACATAGAATACATATACACACATCAAAAGTGTCTAGGGATCAAGCATTTTTATGCGGATTTCTTGAGATTGAGATGTGGCTTTGTAATAAATTTATGATTTTATAAATTTATATGGATCCTTTTTGGTGCATTTCATAATTTGAATCAGGAACTGTGAATCAAATTCGAGTAAAAGATGAAAATCAGCTGTCAATATTTTCCCTATAAAAACATACAACGCATTGAAGACATTATTAGTGCTACTGTTTCCCTACTACTGATTAAAACCAACGTTATTATGGAGCGGCGACGTCATTTAAGCAGGGAAGAAATGCTCAGAGCCGTGGGAATGATAGAAGCTGGTTTCCGGCAACGTACTGTGGCTTTAGCTCTGAATACAAGTCAGAGTGTTATCAGTCGACTTTGGACACGTTACCGAAGCACTGGTACCGTGGCTGAGCGCCATGGAGGACGGTATCGCTGCACCACACGGAGACAAGACCGATACATTCAAATCTTAACTCGAAGAGCTCCAACAATAACCGCCATGATGTTAGCCGTGAGGCTTCATCACTCTTCAGGGAACTTAATTAGCGACCAAACAGTCAGAAACCGCTTGCATGAAGTGAACCTTCATTCCCGAAGACCGCTACGGGTACCACCTATAGCAATGCACAATCGTAGGATTCGATATCAATGGGCTCTTGAACACAGAAATTGGGCAGAAGAACGTTTCGTGTGCTTTTCTGATGAGTCTCGTTTTGGTATGAGACCGGATACAAGACGTATACGACACTGGAGAACCCCTGGACGCCAACAGCGATTAAAATCCTGCCAGGAAGTCCATCCTTATAGTGGTGGAACCATCATGGTATGGGCGGGTATTTGGATCGGCGGAAGAACTGAGTTGATTTGGATCAGAGGCAACCTCAACGCTCAAATTTATGCTGAGACGATTGTATCAGACGTCATCGTTCCTCTACAAGTGCAAATCGGTCCCTTATTTCAGTTAATGCATGATAATGCACGACCGCACACCGCAAGAGTTGTAAGACAGACTCTCGCCGCAGCTAACATCAATGTCCTGCCCTGGCCTGCTCAGTCGCCAGACTTGAACCCGATTGAGCATGCATGGGATATGCTACAGAGAAGAGCTCTGCCGAATATGGAGGGTATCCAGTCGCAAGAAGACCTTTTTTTGTTGTTGCAACGAACATGGGCGGCCATTCCACAGCGTGATTTGGATGAACTCATTTTGAGTATGCCAAACCGATGTTCTTGTGTTGTTAGTGTTCGCGGTAGAAACACGGATTATTAATTGTTTAAGTTACCCAATAAAGTTTTAAAGAAAACTGTTATTTCAGTCTTTTTTTCGAACTTTAATGTTAGTGGTTCAAATGTCAAAAATCCCTTTATTAGGAAAATGGCAAATTTCTTTATTAATGCAAAGGTGACTTGGTTTATCGTTACTGTGACAAACGAAAACACTTTATTTGATGAATCCTTAAAGAAAATTTTAATTAATATCAATCAGGAGAAAAGTTATTGCAAAAATATATGTTGATCCCTAGACACTTTTGATGTGTGTATTATCACAGTCCTTCATAAACACACTTCACACTAATAGTATAAAGGCGAAAGTTTGTGAGTGTGAATGTTTGTTACTTCTTCACGCAAAAACTACTGCACGGATTTGGATGAAAGAACATCGGGCATTTTTGTATGGGACACTTACCTACGGCGAACAAAAATAAAATTAGGTACGGTGGATAGGCAATTAAATCTAGTTTACAATGGTATAGTTCCCATATCTGTGGGTCGTGGCAATAAGGAGAAAATGGACATTTAGAAAATATTTATAAATGTTTTTGGGCAATAATTGAAGAGGAAAAAGGGAATCAAAAATAATTAAAACAACATATTTTTCTCTTAACTTTTATTCTGCTGCATCTAAATCTAAAATAGTTTCGTCTAAAAACGCCGCAGGTGTGTAAAATTCGTCTTGATATACAGCCCAAGATAAAAAGTATACCACACTGGCGATGTGCGCGCAACTCCCAACAGTGCGGCGGCCGTGTATACAGGAACAGTAATAGCCCTCGAGGCTTTGTCTTCCCTGCAATGCCAGATTTATTAGTAGATATGTATAATAGCGTTTTGCTCTTATGTGACGGGACTGTATTCTGCCTCGTATTAATATTTTATTTTCGACCAACTCTCTGCGATGGTATAATTCCATTATATACACTCCGTTTGGCCGCATGTGTTCGTGGCAATAAGATTTGGCCAGTTTCAAATGGTATATTCCCAAGGTAAATAAAAGTAGCTCGTCGTAAGTCAATTGTGGGAAATCTCTTAATTCGGGATTGTTTGCATCTAGCGGCATGAATGCGACTCTTTGTCTGTTTAAATTGTTTCGAATCACGTAATCAGCCAATACGTTTTCTCTATTTATGTTCTCATCTATTATATTTATAAACTGTGCGGCATGAGCGTTATCTCTATATGGTCGATGAGTGGCATTGATGAGTGCTGCAGTTATTTTAAAATCGGTCATCATATTTGTCAACGCTACATTAAAATAAACATGGCGGAATATCTTGAAGTCCTTTTTAAAGCGACCATTAATCGTTTCAACCACCCAACGACACATAGTTATTAGCCGTGATTTATTTGCATCTACTGTGCTTAACTGCTCTCCTCTTGCTCTTGTTGGTGGCATATGCGCATCATATCCATGCTCTTCAATGGCAGGAATAGAGTCTCTAAAGCCGCGGTCCAATATAAAAATGTCGTTCGCGTTCAGAAACCAATGCCAAGCGGCGTCCTGCATCATGTGACTCATTATTTCGGCATCCGTAGTAATGGCTGGGTACGGGCCTAATACATCTACAATATAGCCGTCTGTGCATACAATTAAAAAGGGTTTTACTAGGTTGCGGAATTTGTGCAGGCTATATGTTTTCCTCTGAAAAAGGAAGTTGGAGCTTTTTTGCACGTATATATATGTTCCATCACACACAAGAATGGCTGCAGGTTCATTCTGGTTACCTCCAAAAATATGACTCGGGATGGTTAAGTTGCGAGCTATTACATCTTCTCTCGTCATGTGATCTAGACCCAGATGTCGGGGAACAAACTCTTCAGATAAACATTCTCGAGCTATTTTTAATTTTCGCTCCAATGTTCTTCTCGACATATTGAACATAGAAGCTACACGTTCGTCTGGTTCACCCGTTCTTATTTTAACTAAATACAGTCCTAAAACAGTAGCAGAACTGTTGGTTCTGTCACGAAGAGATGTTTGATTCAAAATTCTATTAAATTGAATTTTATCCATACCTGTATAAAAATGTAGTTCATTGTCATCTATCTCCTCAATATTTTCGAAGTCCAACTGAGTTCCTCGTTCCAATTTCCATTCATACAGCTCGATAATATCGAGAACATGAGCACTGTTAAAGTGTTCATGTAGAGGTATTTGCACATAAAGTAGATCTTCCCATTCATTGCTTATCATATGGGGTTGGCAAACTCGAGCAAGTTTTGGTATGAATAGCTTATTCATACGAAATAAATGTAACCTAACATATTTTGGCACAGCATTTGCTGGTACATTTCTGCAGTTTTGAAAAACACAGCGTCGAGCAGTATTAGATACACGCAAATATCCAGGAATAGTCATAATGCCAATGTTTTGTTGTTGTTGAACGTTAACTACTATTTCTTGGACTTCCTCTTCTTGTACTTGCTGGGGTAATGGTTCTTCTTGTACTTGCTGATGTAATGGTTCTTGAACTTGCTGGGGTAATGGATCATTTACTGGCCGGGCTTGCAATGCGCGATAAAATCTCAGCCAGCAAGGATTGCATATTGATAGTGTACCATCAAAAACAATCTGTAACAAGTTTATTTTACTGTTATTTATTGATAATCATAATAATAAATGTCACAACGTAATACACTATGACCAAGGAAACGAATAGTTTCAATGGTTGAAAAGGAGTCCTATGATGACGTCAACTATATAAAACGATATAAAACTATATCTAGGAGAATAAATAGAGGCTCTGTTGCTGCGCAAAAGTTGGAACAAACTCTAGTATTTACATATAATTAATGTTCTATAATATAATTAACTCACCTCCCGTGGCATTATTTCTTGTAATAATAGTACTGCATAGTCACGATATCTTTCGAAAAACATTTGAGTAAGACGGTGTCTTCTACGACGTAGAACAGATCGCTCACACGACACACAACTATTTTGTCGTTCCATTTCACAACAAAATCGAACTCGAAAGCAAACGAAATCCAGTAAACAAGCAGTAGGTAATTAGTTGACTCAGACCACAATGGGAACACAGTAAAACACAGATCGCTACGACGGATGACAAAGGACTGCGATGTAGTAAGATAAGCTAGCTACCTGCGCGAGCGCAACATAAACCAGTTTTAGGACTATGGGCGAGAGTGAGAACGAAACATGCACATCAACTTGACGGATTTAGTCTGATTGGGTTTACAAAAATACCACGGAGTTATATTTTAACTTACTGAGCGGTCGTTTAGTAATTAGGAAAAATAGTCAACTTAAAATATGATTTTCATTTTACTAATTATTTCCATTTTCCCATTATTGTGAATCAAAATAACTACACAATATTAAATATGATTGCAAACACTATCATTTAAAAATGTTTTGGTTTATGTTCGCGACTTTTAAAAAATCGGGTAAAAAACGCCCGATGTTCTTTGGTACACAGATAGTTTATAACCTGGATTAACAAATAGGATAGTTTTATCTCGATTTTATATTCCCGTGGGTTGTAGCGGGTGAAGCCCTGGCAACAGCAATGGACTATAAAAAGAACCTTATCCAATAAGAACGCATGAAGATATATCGTCCAATAAGAACGGATATAGATATTCGCGTGCCTATTCGTGTGCCCGACTTCAGTATTTTATACTTAACGCAGGTTATGTCGCAGTAAACTAATTTGTTAAAACAACAACGTTACACGGTTACAATTGTTACAACTCAAGAACTTAATTCCGAACATTCAATTTAAAGAACAAAAAACGTGGTCTAATTTGTATCAGTAGTTAACAAATAGTGCTGAGGCCGTCATAGCAGGTGGTAAAAAATGGTGCGCTTTGTTTTCATATGGATCGTGATAAGAAGTAAAAAAATAGGTAAATCAAATTAGTCCGTCAGATAGATTTCCAAAATATTTTGGAAACATATTTTTTATTTTTTTACGTAAACAAAAAATGAAGACGATACAGTGCGTCGAAAACTCGTGTGACGACACATTTCAGTACATTTTTTACCTAAAAGACGTCCCAAGTCCCCACTACTGAATCTCATATGATCTTTTACACGTTTTATCTTCGTTAATTTTAATTAATTTGATAAAACAAAATAACTTATCCAATATTTTTCGATAATCTAACTGACTGACTAAAGATAATCATATTTTTTTAGTCAGTCGACATCCCTATTGCGTCGTCTACATATTTCTATATTTGTTAATGAGAGTGATCAATTTTTCGTGCCACACAGATGAAAATTATGTTCTTTGTTTTCTTCTTCTACTCTATCGAATCTAGAATATTTTCTTGAACCCTGATGATTGACGGAATACATTGAACACGAAAAGCTATAGAATAGTACAAAAAAATAGACCGGATCTTGTAAAAGAAGCTCTTACCTGAATAGACTACCACATGACTACTTGATCCTTTTCGATATTCCTTATAACCATCCGCGCAATTTTATCCTTATCTCTGAATAATAACCCTCCTTTTGGGCTTCGCCGCAGTCGGGTAAAAACACGCAGAAACGAAACCACGTTCAGAAAAAAATCACCGGTGGATACATAACCTCCTCCTTTTATAGAAGTCGGTTGAAAATAAACAGAAACCAAGAAAAGTAAAAGCTGAATTTCTTTCCAGGTACAAAATTCAATACCGTGGAGGACAAATGTAAGAAAATGGAAGTCGCCCGTAAGCTATTGATAAAACGACGCAATGTCGAATATGTTTTACAATACAGCAATGTTACACCCTTCATGTGGCATAAAGGGAAATATAAATGCTTTTACTGCAACGAAACTACTAAAGACCCCGGCGTACTTCGAGAACATACTGCCGAGACTCACCAATTCGCAAATCTAGAACTTGTAGTCTTCGACAGAACTAAAAATAATAGGAATAAGGACGCTGCAGTTAAAATTGATGTCACTGACTTGAGTTGCAAGCTTTGTACTCAAACTGTGACGAATTTAGAAGAGCTGATACATCATTTGATCATTGCACATGATGCAGAATATGATGTAAGCGTCCCGAATTGTCTACTTCCTTTTAAACTAGACAAGGATCAACCTACATGCCCGACTTGTAATATGAAATTCGTTTTCTTCGAATATCTGTTACGCCACGCGAATAAACACCATCTATCACATCACTATATCTGCGATGTTTGTGGCACTAGCTTCCAAGGAGAGAATCATTTGAAAATGCACTACAGGTATTACCACAGAGAGGGTGGGTATACCTGCGAGTATTGTGGCATCAGTCTTGCAACGTTATCCAAAAAAATCTTGCACGAAAAGAACGTGCATTTAGTCAACCTCTCAACTTGCCCACATTGTCCGGAGACCTTCAAGAGTCCGTACTTAAAGAAGCTCCATTTAGCAAACGTACATGGTGTAGAAGAACTGAAAATAAAGTGCCCATTCTGTCCGAAAGTTTATCCCCAAGAATCGATAATGTCCCGACATATGAGAAGGGTGCATTTAAGAGAAAAGAACGTAGAATGCGAAGTGTGTGGCGACAAATTTTTCGGACCTTACGACGTAAAACTACACATGGTTAAACACAATGGAGAAAAGAAATTCGTTTGCTCCGTCTGTGGCAAGAAATTCTCTAAGCGGAGTAATTTGAATTCCCATGCAGTGTTACATACTAAAGAGAAAGATTATGTATGTGATGTCTGCAATAAAGCTTTTGCACACCAAACAAATTTGCGTATGCATATCCGAAATAGACATAGTCGGTTCGATCTAGCTCCTATAGTTGACGAAATTGATGAAACCGATATAGTACAGATGGAGATCATTCAAGAGGAATTAAACGGAGAAGTAACAGGACAATATATTGAATGATATTACCATATTGTGGAGTAAATCCACAATTTTCACCCACCAGTTGCACATGAAGGTCAAGTTTAGTGATATGGAACAGAGTTCGTTTTTGATTGACAAAAAGAGTGCTTGATCTAAATTGTGCATAAGGATTGCAAATCTGGGATAAGGTTTAAAGTGGCTGGCCGCGGGTAGTCCAACGGTCATCGCAGCCTCGACATAGAGGGCGAAGAAGGAACATGGGTGGTTTTTAGTCAGTAGAAGTCTGACACTCCCTTTCGCTCTGCCCAAGAGCGGGGGGGTTATTCGATGATTTTACACCCACCAAAAAAAAAAAAAAGGTTTAAAGTGGCTTATATGAAAGGCCGGACAGTAAAAGGGACTGATATAGTGAAAAAGACTGGAGGAAAACTGTGTGATATTGTAAAAGTTGGCGGTGAATCTAAAAATCGATCTTTCAATGTGAAAACTGGTGAAATCATTGACTGTGCCTGATAGAATCGTGAACTAGGATACTCGTATTGTAATAAATACTAGGTTTTTAAGTTTTTCTCCGTCATCTACAAGTACTGTAAGACGGGGTATATATAAACGCAGGGGTGAATCGAGACGGGTACTTTGAGGGGGATTTTAACGTTGCATTTATTTGGTATGTTGCCAAAAAAGGTATCTAAATTCATAATTTAAATTAAGCAAATGAAATGAAAAGTGCATTGGTGGCCCAGTGGTGGCGCCCCCGACTTACGAACAGAAAGTCGTGGGTTCGACCCTAGGCAGGCGCATTACTTTGTGTAATTTATTTCATCACCACTGCTCTCAAAAACGGTGAAGGAAACATCGTGAGGAAACCGGCATGTCCTAGAACCAAAAATTCGAAGACTTGTGACATCTACCAATCCGCAATGGGCCTGCGTGGTAGATTATAGCCCATTCCCTCTCAAAGAGTGGAGGCCTGTGTCCCAGCAGTAAGACCATTAATAGGCTGTTTATGATGAAGAAAATAAAATCATAAGTAACATTTCAAATTGGTTCAATGTTAAAATCTCTTTCAGACTTTTGTCTCTATTTTTTTAAGCGGTTGGAAAATCATCAAATAAGCGAAAGGGAGTGTCAGACATCTACTGCCTAAAAACCACCTATGTTCCTTCTTAGCCCTATATGTCAAGGCCGCGGTATCTCTTACAACATCCCGCAGCCATCTCTATTCACCCCTGCGTTTTTATTCACCTCGTTTTAATCGGTGCCTACAACGGTAGCAATTCACCCGCAAGTCCGCATCTTCATCTGCAAAAATTGTGATAGCTCGGCTTATACGCATGATATAAAAATATAATTTATAGCCTCTAGCCCCCTCGAATAATGTTGCTTTCTGCCAGGTGAGAATTTTTAGAATTGAACACCCCGTAAAAAGTTACAAACAAATTTTACCTCTTTTTAATATTAGTCTATAGGTATGACATACCATCACACTTGTAATATTCGATGGGTTCGGCAAAAGTGTACGTACTTAGTACCCGCACCCACTTTTAGCTGTTATGTTAACCAAACTCGCAACAAAACAATCTTCGGCAGATAAGGCAAACCTAATCTTATGTTATTAATTAGGCATCTGTAAAATGTGTTATAAAGGTACATTTCTCACGTTGTATTGATGATTTTAATGATAATAATTCTGTAACTACGTACGTATTACGGTCACGAATCATATTTTAATCAACTTAAATTAGAACATAAATTTGGTTCCCTTTTTAAATCAAAATTTAGGACTTTCATATAGGTTATCTTGGAGTAGAGACCAAAATGAACTAACTTTTTGCACTACTGTTCATCTTTTACTTTGTACATATTTTACATACTTACCTCAGTACTCAAAATAAACATTTATGAATTTTAAACATGTTGTTTTTACCATAACATAACATAACACACACTTATAACCAAATAACAGTTTTTTTTATATAAAAATGCCTAAAATGGTTATTTGAATTTTTCACATACATTTTGAGGTTATGTGAAAAAAGTGTAAATCCAAAGTTGTAGAACTTTTTATTAAGTACCTACAACCTTGCTTCACATTTTTCCATAGGACTTAGTTTAGCCGGAAATCAAGATAAACCGTTTAACACCCCTTTCCGACCTCAGATCGACTGTAAATTATTTTTCCTTTAATTTTTGTTATATTCTCTTCACTTTCCAATGGGTTTTATCCTACTATAATTTTGTTTTGTATAATGTATAATCATCCACCCCACTCAGTATGAAATGATACCTACTTGTTAATTATAAAACACATTTTAAACCATCACGAAAACGCAATAAGGAGGCGTAATCCTTGACTCTCTTTTCAGGACGTCGCTCCACGCAAGAAACATACATCGAACAACTCAATAAAAAACGAAGAAACGTACTTCAAATCCTTCAATACGGTAACGTGATTCCTTTCAACTGGCAGACCAAGGGGTTCCGATGCTTCTACTGCTCAAAACCAATGCGGGACTGCGAAACGCTCAAAAAACACACCGAGAAGCATTCAATAGATCTTAATGATTTTATAACTAAGAGAATCATATCCAAAGATATACCAGTCAAGATTGATGTCTCGAATTTAAGCTGCAAAATGTGCATAGGAGAATCTTTGAAAGATCTAGAAGAGTTAATAACACATATAGTTCTAACTCATGATGAGGACTACGATAATACCTTGGATGTATGCGCATTACCTTTCATATTAAACAAGAATTTAATGCAATGTGCCCTTTGCGACAATCAATACGACAACTTTACCAGCATGCTCGGGCATATGCATAAGGACCATGTGAACCATTCTTTCATCTGCCAGATTTGTGGTTTAAGCTTCATCAACAAGCTTCGCCTTAAAAGACATATAAGCAACTGCCATGTGGGGTACAGATGCACAGTTTGCGGCAAAATGTTGAACGCGTGGTATAGGTTGGAGAAACACAAGCAAAAAATGCACGGGCAAGCTAAACTACATGAATGCACCCTTTGTACTGCCACTTTCGAAAACCAGTATCAATTGAAAGTGCATTTAGGAAAGATGCACAATGTTGAGAAGTATAGAATCAAATGCGAGTATTGTCCAAAAATTTGCACGACCAAAGGGGCTATGTTACTTCACGTACAATCTCAACATTCTGACTCCAAATTCAAGTGTGATTTGTGCAATTACAAGACCGGGATAAAATTTTTGATTACTTTACATATGAAAAAACATTTTGGCGATCGCGATTATGCTTGTAGCATTTGCGAGAAGTCTTTCCGTAGGTCAAGCAACTTGAGAGCTCATATGAAGGTTCATTCTGGAGTTTCTGGTCGTGTATGCCGAATATGTCGCAGAGGTTTTACTGATTTGGAGTCCTTGAATGTTCATATGAATGAGGTTCATGGTTATGAAGAGGCTTAGGTATTAGACAATATAATTTTATTTAAAAACTATTTAATAAGTTAACAAGAAACTATTAAAATGCATAAAAAAAACTGCTCTTCAAACTGTCAATGTCAGCTGGTAATGTGCCAAAGAACGCGGCATTGCCAAGGTCACGGGAAGCGTCAACTAGGCGTTTCCATAGACAGGCTATGAATACTTGAGCACTCGGACCCCTCGACTTGAGAGTTTCAACCCCAAACGGCTGGGAAATATAATTTCCACAAGGTTCTCTAAAGCTGCAGCGGCAGCGCCGGCACAGCACGATGACCTTTGAAGATGTGATGAAGTAAGAGTATCGACATTATGATTCTAAGGATCGTAATCTCTTATCGTTGCTTACCGTTCCTCTAGCTATTTTACCTATGAAAGGCAACCCACCAGCAACTATTTCAAAGATAATAAAGTACACTCTAGTACAAGGTGTCATGTATTTATAATGCAATAGCTCTGGCTGGAAATGCCTATGGATTTGATTTCCTAGGTATTTATTAGAGATATTCTTATAAGTAAGCAACATAAATCTATCATTTAGATGCTTAAACATTTTTTTTACATTATTTAATTAGGGGCATTTTTAACCGCAATTCGTATGTCAGTCCCATCGCACTCTACATATACATAGATCATAATGTAGGCTATAAACCTAAACAGACTCTTCGCATCTTAAACATTGATATAATAACATGCTTTTAATAGCTTCACTTGCAATATGTAAAATATTGTTAAAAGTTGATTATATATAATTAATTTTATGCTGATATTTTTCACATGTTTAGTTAAGTTATCATTTTAACAATGTATGGTTAGCATCATTCTAAATTCAAAATTGCGGACGCCCAAAGATGGCGGCCTAGTTATTTTGTGCATTCCCATGAAATGGTCACCCCAAAGAGTTTAATGAAAGAATACAAGAAATAAAATGACGTAACTCTAAAGCGTTTTTTTTTTCAATACTTAAAATATTTTATTTACCATGAGAATGTTAATAATACTGGGAGAGCATAGATACTCTAGCTACCCATAAAATTTATTATTTTGTAAGATTGTCTATAAAACGAAACAATGTTATGTAATATCAAAACTACAAGCATATGCAAATCTTTGACATTATAAAATAAGTTTTAAACGTTCGGTTCAATAGGGTAGTTAGCAAAAAATCTAATTAGTCCGTCATATAGATTACCAAAAAATATTGGACACGTATTTTTTCTTTTTTCACGTAAACAAACGATGAAGACGATACAGTGCTTTGAAAACTCGTGTGAAGTCATACTCTAAGACATTAGTACCTACTAGGCATTTTTTACCGGTCAGTAACGTCATATTTTATTGATTTTAAAAAACAACAAAATACGCATCCAATCCGGACTAATTAGAATCACATTTTTTAAGTCAGTAAACAGCCCTATTCAGTACACTGTAGCAAACTGAAATTAACCTATAAAATAATTAAAATTTATTTCTATTTATTTGTTTCTCTTTTCTCCTTGCCTATTTGAACATTTTAAACCACAAACCACATTTTAACAATAACCCTCCTTATCGGGCTTCGCTGCAATCGTGTAAAAACCACGATACTATTCGTATAAATCGAAAAATAGACATTCACATTTCGCCAGTTTTGTTTCAAGTCCTTGTGGGACATGAAAATTTGAAATGTGGGTGTACTATTAGGTACGTACACTTCTGAGCCTTCGGGGATAACAGACGTGCTTTAACGTTATAAAAAAAAACAGCATGTCATATTCTGGCTACCTCTAAACCCTGTGTTTTCCTTACAGGAGAACTAAGAGGTGGCCAGGAACTGACTGAAGAGCGGCCCGAAAATACGTCTCCCGAAGACTGCCAGTCTCTCCCAGGCACCGCTATATCTCGGTCCACTAGCAAGCAAAACCTCACTGCGAAAGACAAACGAAATATCATGAGGAATAATGTAGTAGAAGTCCTAATCAAATCCACGGTTATGCCATTCCGTTGGCTCAAAAGTTCGTATAGGTGTTTCTACTGCTATGACATCTTCCAAGAGGCCTCCGAATTGAAGCTCCACCAGCAAGTACACACGGGAGACGCTATCAAATTCCAAGCGATGAAGAATTATTGGGAAGCCGTTGTCTATATCGATGTGTCGAACCTCGCGTGTACTCTTTGTCCGGCTAAAATAACAGATTTATACGATTTAATTGATCATTTGATTGCAATACACGGAATTGAGTATAACAAAGATGTAGGGATCTGCATGGTGGCTTTCAAGCTGGATAATTTCAATGTTAGCTGTCTCGCTTGCGGTGCGAACTTCTACACTTTTGGACCTCTACTCCATCATACAAATAAAGATCATAAAGGAACCTCAGCGATCCTTTGTGACGTCTGCGGGCAGCATTTCAAAGATGCGAACTTACTCCGACTTCATGTCAAATCCGTTCACGAAAACGCGCTAATTCCTTGCACTGAGTGCGGAGAAAAATTTGACTCAAAGTCGAAATTGAAAACTCATCAGAAAAACAGCCATGATATGGAAAAGAAATATAAATGCGCGGATTGTTCGGAAGTATTCCAAAGTCACTATAAAAGGTCTAGACATATGGCAGCCGAGCATAAGAATAAGCAAGAAATCAAATGCCCTCACTGTCCAAAGACCTTCGTCTTCAGAAGCATGATGATGACACATCTGCGGGATTCTCACCTGAAATTCCGCAACCATATATGTGGAGTGTGTGGTTGGAAAGCCTTTAACAGCAACCGTTTGAAGAACCACATGTATAAGCACAGCGGGGAGAAGAACTTCAAATGTGAAGCTTGTGATAAAGCGTTTACTACTAAAAAGATCATGAAGGCTCATTTTGCGAGAATGCACAAAAATCCTCATTCTGCTATCATGCCTTACGTGAATAATCCTTACATGGGGCAAGTTTGAATCGTTGACGCCTTTGTATTCTTAAGTTTTAAGGAAATAGTGGCTACTGTTATAGATCTCAACTTTCATTTATCTTCTTGTTTTATTGTCCTTTGTTTAGTACTACTTCTTGTAGCAATGATAACACACATTTCATACGCTGTTCTATATCGCTGCAATAACCCTTTTAGTCGCATTCGAATCTCACGGCAGAGGTATCCAATCGAGCGTTAGCATCACTACTGTAACGGAGGAGGCAAAAATCCGCTTATATTGTAAGCCGACCCCAATATATTTTACGAAAAGGCTAGGCGTGTGATAGTAACATGCATAGTATTGGATAAATCAAGTAATCAAGACATTTTATTTAACACTAGACGTAGGTTGTCCTGTGTCAAACCATTATATACTTTTTCTCTCATACAAGATCTTTTTTTTTGTGTTGAACACAGGTAAATAATATACCTAAAGCAATGTGACGCCCAGATACAAATACAATTATTTATTTAATTTATGTAGTAGGTATGCTGAATATTTTTACGTAAACATGACTTTCTACTTAAAACTGGATTTTATTTCACATGTACACACGACAACTAATCAAGTTATGCAAAGCGAAAGCTTATCTTTCATTGTACGGGAAGCTCGTACAAAGGTCAGTTTATACTGGATATGTATAAGTTGATGTATCGCCGTGTATATGTAACGTCCTAATAACTAATATGCAGTTATGCATCATGCATTTTTGTTTTCCGACCAAACCGTCATCACCTTTGTATCTTCGTTATTAAAAACTATGTGTTAATGTTTCAATCGCATGACATCGAAAACCCAAGTGTTATGAAAAAAAGCTACTAAGAGTAAAAACTCTATGAAGAACTTTTCTACTTCCAGGAAATGCAAGCACTGAAGAAAATCGAGATAAAACCGACATAGAGCAAGAAGGTATACCAGATAATCCTACAGAGAACACTACTAATGATTCGGAAGAGACACCTATCAAATCATACGGTATACTAGAAACACAAAAGATTTTGAGAGAAAATGTAACTCAAGTCCTTGTAAGATCCACTTTAATGCCTTTCAAGTGGCTGAAAAACTCATATAGATGCTTCTGGTGCTACGAAATCTTTCAACAACCTAAAGATTTAAAAGAACACCAAGATGTACACATTACAGACGAAATTGCCACAAAAATGAAGAATTTCTTGGATCCACAAGTCTGTGTAGATGTTTCGAGCATATCATGCAAATTATGCCCTGAAAAAATTGAGGATCTATACTCTTTAATTGATCATTTGATTATTAAACATGGAATAAAGTTTAATAAAGATATAGGCATATGCATGAGTCCTTTTAAATTAAATTCGATCAATGTTTCCTGCGCCATATGCGGTGGCGTATACCAAACATTCAGCAGACTTCTATTCCACACCAATAAGTACCATAAAGGATCTTCAAATGTGCTGTGTGATATATGCGGGAGTCATTTCAAGACTAATCAAAGATTGAAGGAACATATAAGCATAAAACACGACCAAAAAACAATTAAATGTCGGTTATGTGACGACAAAGTCACTCCAACGACTATTAGAACTCACATGCAAAGAGTACACGGGAAGAAGTACAAATGCTTTAACTGTACAGAAGTTTTTGAAACGCATTATAAGCGATCTTTGCATATGATGACAGTGCACAAAAATAGAGAAACAATCAAGTGCTCACAGTGTTCTTTAACCTTCGTCTTCAGGAGTACAATGATGAGGCATTTGAGAGAAACACATTTGCAGGAAAGGAATGCTGTCTGCGGAGTGTGTGGCTGGCAAAGTTTCGAAGGTAGCAGACTGCAAATTCACATGATGAAGCACTCGACTGAAAGAAATTTCAGTTGCAGTGTATGTGGCAAGGCTTTTAAAACTAAGAAGACCTTGAGAGGACATTGTAAGAATGTACATTCGAAGGTCACACAGAAGAATGTAAGGCGACCTGTCCCCTCGTAATAGTTTTTGGAAAGAATTTTCTGATCGGCTGAGGGGCTAGACCGAAAATGTGTAATAGTGAAAAACCGATATCTTTTTGCAGTGATTTCTGAGGCACTTCCTGATCACCTAGGAAGCTACATCTTTTTCAATCAATTTTGTTTGCCATCAATGTTGAGAATCTACACAAATAATAATATTATAAAGAGGAAAGATTTTTTTGTTTGTTTGTAACGAATAGGCTCCGAAACTGCTGGACCGATTTGAAAAATTCTTTCACCGTTGTGAAGCTACACTATCCCCGGGGGGAACGGGCACTACGCGGGTGAAACCGCGTGACGTCCGCTAGTAATTTATAATTTAGACGTTTAAAAACCCTTTTTAGTCATTTTTGCGTGTGTGTGTGTATTGTGTGAGCAATAGTGTTTGAGCTCCGTTTTAACCGGGTGTCCTTAAGACACCTCTTTTTTGCCATAGAACTACTGTTTTGATTTATTTTTAAGTACCTATAAACATATTGTTGAGCGTATGTATCAGCCACTGAACCGTGATAAACTTATTAATAAATATTTAAATAAATTTATGCCTTTTTTAATCATCTTCATTATGTGGATGTTTTACTTTAAACGCTTTTCCACATAGGTCAACATCACGAGCCTGCAGGAACATAATAGTGCGAACGATGGGGTACTTGATATCGTGTCCTGACTGTCTTGTAACTTGCACATCTCAGGATCTGATGGACGCTACTCAAAGTGCCAAAATCGTCGCCAAATATAGGGGAAACTTATTTTAAATTGTTTTCGACACGATAAGAAGAAAATAGTGTAAAATATTCTGTCTTGATATGGACATTTCAATGTGATAAGGGCGGATGAATCGCACGTGAAGGAGTAATAATAATAATAATAATATTCCACAACTATCGCACAACGCCATCTAGTCCCAAGCTAAGCAGAGCTTGTGTTATGGGTACTAGACAACTGATAAACATACTTATATATTTCTAAATACATACATGTTATAGATAAATTACACCCAGACACAGAACAAATGATCGTGCTCATCACACAAACATTTGTCCTGGGTGGGAATCGAACCCACGACCTCCGGCATAGCGGTTAGGGTCACTAACCACTAGACCAACAGGCCAGTCAAAAAAAATCAGTCAGTAAATAATTTTCTTAAATGGATGGAGAGGGAGAGAAAAGAAGGTCAATGAAAATATGGATATAATGGTGTGATAGGGTATTTCAACAAAAAATCTAATAAGTCCGTCAGATAGATTCCTAAAAAATAATGGACACGTATTTTTTCTCCTTTTACGTAAACAAAAGATAAAGACGATACAGTGCTTCGAAAAGTCGTGTCAAGTCGTGTGACGTCACAAGTCACAAAATGACGTTAAAAGCCCCCCACTCATGATCTTTGTCAATTTTTATCAATTTGATAAAACAAAAAACACGTACTTACCTATCTAATATTTTTCGATAATTTATCAGACGGACTAATCAGTTTTTTTTGGTTATTTCACCAAAAAAATCCAAAACTCGTATTTTCTATGCGGTGGAAAATTATTCGATCCACTTCAGGTCCCGAGAAAGGCCAGCAACTCGTTGATGTTGCTGATGATCTCACGTAGAGAACCTGTGTAACCGAAGTAGGTACTTAGCCCAGTATGAGGAGACTTCTGGGCAGTGAAGAAACACTTAGGCTGCTGTTTTGTTTTCCTCCAAACAGGCTCGGCACAGTGTATAGATAAATCCTTACCTCACAGACTAATCTAATATACATATCGTAAAAATACAAATTGTTGTTACTGGAAACCTTCCTTTGCTCTATGCTCTGCCGCAGGTGTTAAATAGATCTTCAAGGTCAAGTAGCACTATACCAAGGTCTAGCCGTGGATGGCAACCTATCCATTATATATCGGGTTTCTTGCGTGCCTCGAAAAGCACGTTATTCCATAGCCGGATTCCATTTAGTTTGTAAATCATTGACAGACGTTACAGGTAGTCAGTGGCCCGAATGACAGCCAAACAGTTTTACCAAGGGCCAAGGGGTATCATTGGGTTGTGGTTAGACAGTCGCTTCATGTAAAATGTCAGTATTTAGCTGCATCTGATAATCTGATTTGACTGGAAGCCGACCCCATCTACTTGGGAAAAGGCTAGGCAGATGACGATGACTCGTGGTGGCAATTTTAAAACACCTCAAAATATCACCAAGCGCATCTCACGCGACTGTTCTCTCATTTCAGACAGAATAGGTAACAGAAGAAAGACGAAAAAATCAGCTCGCGACATTACTGACAATCATTATAGAAAACTCAACCATAGTCCCTTTTAGATGGAACAGGAGATAGAATTATCTCCTGTGCTTCTACTGCCAATCTTTCTTCGTCAAAAGCGCTGAACATAGAGAAATCGAAATCAAAGATATTATAATAAGAACACTTTAATAAAGATGGCAAGACTTAGATAGACCTCTCAAATCTTTGGTGTACCAGCTACACAAACCAATTCGATAATTTCCAAGAGTATTTTGACCATCTCTCAGAAATACATGACCTTAGGATGGAAAACGAAATCTCAAAGTCATTTGATTGTTTTCATCTAGATGACGATGGATTGTCCTGCTTGGAATGTGGACAGTACTATAAATTCTTTGAACCATTGTTGGCACATACGCACAAATACCATGTCGAACAGGTTGTATGCGATATCTGTGGACAAGGCTTCCCAGATAAGCACAATGTACTCAACCATGTTAAAATAATGCATGGGATCAAGTCTTGTAAACATTGCAATGAAACTTTCAGGACGCAATACGCGTTGACCAACCAGCACGTAGAAAACACGCATAGGACTGATGAGTTACAATGCCCGATGTGTCCAAAAATATTACGAAATAGATACATAAAGAAACGCCATTTAGCCTTAGTTTATGACTGCAAAAGTGCGCAGTTCGTATGTGAATTTTGTTCGAAAATATTCACCAGAAATAATAAATACATCCGGCATAAGCTTCGGGTACATCTCAAAGAGAAAAATCTTACCTGCGAAGTTTGTGGGCACAAGACTTTTAACGAAGAAGGACTGAAAGTGCATATGGAGGTACATGGTAAAGAGAGGCCTTTCAAATGTAGGACGTGCGAAAAAACTTTTAGAAGGAAATATAATCTTGTCGGATATATGAATACGCATAAAAAGAATAAGATTGAGACTGTTGTTCAGGTTGATAGCTTAGTGTTTGAAGATTCTGAATAAAACTATTTGCCCACGTTAGCACAGGCGTTTGTTTTTTACTCCTACTGGGTCTTCACATTTCCACGTCGTTTTGTTACAGGCAGTTGAGTGGCTCGCAAGCCAGCCAAACTCCACTTTCCACGTCGATTCGTTACAGGTAGGTGAGAGGCTCGCAAGTCAGCCAAACAGTCATCAAGGTTTATCATATGGCTCAGTATTAACTGGGCTCCACAGCCCAGTTAATAAAAGGTCAGATAGGCAGTCGCTCCATGTAAAATACTGGTATTCAGCTTAATCCGATTAGACTGGGAAGCCGACCCCAACATAGTTGGGTAAAGGCTAGGCACATGATGAGACCATGAATCCTCGTAAGTCTTTCGTAATGGCTCGGGGCTGTGAGTTGTTCAGAAGAGATACGGGGTAGAATCGACCCTTACACAAAATTCTGCATACTTTGTTTTAATGTTTTAGACTTATAAAATACTTTATATTGTTCCTCAACAACTAAGCATGATTTCACAAATTCGGTTTAGTAATTTTCCGATAAAGCCGTTCCAAAGACTAATCAAATGATAAAAAAGTCTGAATACATTTTTTCTTTTGGTTCCAGACTCGCGGGAGGAACTTCGAAGACTATTCACGATATTTCTCGGCCATTCCACAATAATGCCTTTCAAATGGTACCTAAATCGCTATCGGTGTTACTACTGCGACGAAACGTTTATCGACTGCTCAAAACTAAAAGAACACACTAAGAAGCACGATGAAGTAAAAATAAGTAGGATTCTGAAAAGGATTGGGTGTCATAGTCGGATTAAATGGGATATTTCTGAGATTTCTTGCAAACTGTGTCCCAAACCAATAGTATCTATCGATCACTATTTAAATCATTTATCTGAAGCGCACGATTTAGATATTAATAAAGATGTGTTCCATAAATATTGCTACATCTTCAAATTGTCAGACGAAGGCATGATTTGCCTCGAGTGCTGCGAAAGCTTCAAGTTCTTCGGTCCTCTACTGAGACACATCAACAAATTCCACAACAGCACAAAAAAATACGTTTGCGACTACTGTGGTCTAGCTTTTGCGTTAAAAGGGACAATTAAACAACACATAAGGAACAGACACTCTGGAATGAAAACAAAATGCAAATTCTGCGACAAAATCTTCCGAACCAAAGTCCATTTAGCAAATCATTGCAGGAAACAACACAAAACGGGCAAATTCGTTTGCGACTTGTGCCCTAAAACTTTCGAAAGTAGATACTTCAAAAGATGTCACATGGCTTTAGATCATAACGTGAAAGGTATGCAATTTCCTTGTGAATCATGTGCCAAGATCTTCACACGTAAGAGTGCGCTTTTAAAACATGTTTCAATGGTGCATTTAAAGGAGAAGTTTACTACATGCCACCTCTGCGGGCACGAGGGATATGATATGCAAGCTTTAAGACGTCATATGAACTCTCACGTCGCTGCTAAGCGCTTTACGTGCCGTATTTGTAATGTAAGATTTAAAACGCAGAAGACTTTTGATGCTCACATGAGCAAGCATTGGAAACCTACAGAGGAAGAATATATCCTTGGGTGAAGAATGATTGAAATGTGGTAGCTCGAATCTTATAGGTCTAAGTGTAGTTGGGTTTGCTTGCATTAGTTATCGGCGTTACTCTGGTCATTATTATAGCCAGGAGTTATAGTTTAGTAACTGCCTGCATAAGCTTGGACTAAATTACAATAGTCTCGCTTTGGCTTATTCCCTTGAGGGTCTGCGTCATTGGAGGATGCATACCTATATCTCTGTACTTCTTGATTTTAAATATATTCTCAATCATGATTAGGTAAATTTTAGGCCAAGATTTTAAGGATACATAGTCACAATTTAGTTGTAATAATTAAAATAAATACTTTAGGAAATTACTTCGATCGTTTTATTACATCCCTGGTTATCATCGCTACGAAGTGACTAAATTAACTCAGCTAAACTGACCTTTGCCCACAATAGGGGATCGGACAAAATAAACTAATTAGTCCGTCAGATAGATTTTTGCTGGGAAACAATTTTTTTTTTGGTGGTCAAAAATCTAGTTTTACGGTAAAACTCAATGTAGCACTCATAAAACATTGTGCTAGTTGATGATTTCAATAGTAAACGGGTCATAGAGGTAATTTAAGTAAAGTTATAACATGAAAAACTAGTATTTACAAAAACAGCTGTGAAAAATTTGGAACTTTGACCCCCAATATCTCCGTAACTAGGGCGTTTAGTAGTGGGGCGAACAAGTGCCTTTCGTTTGCGTCAAGGGTACTTTTACACCCTTTATATTTAAGTAGGTATCCCAATATTCAACTTTTATAACTTGACAATTATTCTAAATCCTAACAAATCTTGTTTCAGTATCCGACGAAACTATAGAAGCTCGACACGCAGAAAGGCAAAGAAAAGACGATCTAACAAAACTCATGACCATCATCATAGAGAACTCGTCAATTCTGCCGTTCAGATGGTCTGCCAGCAAATACATGTGCTTCTACTGTTGTTGCGACTTCGTAGACAGCGCTAAACTAAAAGAGCATACAATAGAAGAACATAAAGGTGCCAAGCTGAAGAACGTACTCAGAACGTTCATAGGAAGCAGTCGAGTCAAACTTGATACCTCAGAAATCACCTGCAATAAATGCTATCAAGAATTCCGTCTTTTCGACGAATTTCTGACCCACCTAGCAGCAGCTCACCAGTTTAAAATCAACAAAGAAATAGCTAAATGTATTTTTACCTTCAATCTTTCCGATGATGGAATGTCTTGCCATGACTGTGGACAGGAGTTTAGATTTTTCGGACCCTTACTAAAACATGCCCACAAGTTCCATAACAAATATAAAACTTTTCTTTGCGAGATTTGCGGGCAAGGTTTTGTAGCTAAAGCAAATGTCTTGAGCCATATCAAAAACGTTCACACATTCACTCCTGGCTTACATTGTCGGAGATGCGACAAGGTATTTAGAAACCACTATTCTTTACAAACTCATTGCGAAAGCGTCCATAGAACGGAAATGCTTAAGTGTCCGAAATGTCCCGAGATGCTTGCATCACAATACTTGAAGAAGCGACACTTAGCTTTAGTTCACGATGTCAAAAAACTGCAATTCAACTGCGACCAATGCGAACGAGTGTTTACAATGAAAAGCAGACTTGTACAGCATAAATTGAGGACTCATTTGAAGCAGAAGACAATATCCTGTGACGTCTGTGGTTTCAAAGTTTTTAGCAGCGATCTTTTGAAACGCCACATGGTCAGACATGATAATTCAAGGCCGTTTGAGTGTAAATTCTGCCAAAAGACGTTTCAGAGGAAAAAGACTTTGGATGTTCATACACGTATACACACGAATGATAAGAGGTATGCGTGCAAAGAGTGCGGGAGGGCCTTCGTTCAGGTGACGAGTTGGAAGTTGCATATGCGGGTTCATCATGGGGGAACCGCTGGGGCGTCTTGGCATTGAAGTAGGGTCATCTTTAGATTAGATTCATCTTGTGTAAATAAAAAAAATGTATATTGCTCAGTTATGGCTTGGTTTTGTTTTATTTTCAATTAGGTACTACTCTATCATCATCATCAACGGCCTATTAATGTTCCCACTGCTGGGACACAGGCCTGTTTCTTTTTGAGAGGGAATGGGCTATAATCCACCACGCGGGCCCAGTGCGGATTGGTAGATGTCACATGTCTTCGAATTTTTGGTTCTAAGACATGCCGATTTCCTCACGATGTTTTCCTTCACCGTTTTAAGAGCAGCGGTGATAAAATAAATTTACACAAAGTAATGTGCCTGCCTGGGTTTGAACCCACGACCTACTGTTCGTAAGTCAGGGCCGCCACCACTGCTCCCCACTACTCCATCAATTAACGATTACTATTGGACTCACTAGTGCTTCCTTGTCCTCTGCTATTCATTTCTGGTTAATTTCCTTGCGGGATATCCAAGGCAATAAATAGTTTCTCTGGGACTTCGTAGAGCTTCATTGTCTCGACGCTGCACTGGTGGTCGCCACTGCTCATTCTAGCTTTTAGGAATTACAGTGGTTGGGAATAGTTATGTAGGTGGCGCTGTTGTCGAAATTTTGAAAATATTGGGACAGCACAATGTGTCGGGTGAACGAAACAATAAAATAAAATATTTACTCCCTAAACATTTTATTATCATCGAAAGTATATACAATCGTTATTTACATCAATCTATACATATTGTTATTGCAGTCACACCCTACATTATACAGGGTGTTTGGAAGGGAGCTGTACATACGCCTAGGGTAGAAACTAGGGATAGTCTGCTACCTACCCCCGCCCATTATATTGACCTTGGCCTCAAGGTTTTTTTTTAATTTATTATTATTTTTTATTTGACTTTTTGACTAAAACTACCTGTAGCTCAAAATCTTTCCATGGGACCGGTCGGCTAATGGTCTTGTTTTAATCGTTAGAGTCTTAGGGTCCTGCAAAAAATTATTTTACACCAGAAAATTGTGGAGAAGAAAAGTTATGGGGCCTGAAGTACCGTAGTAAGGTAAAGAAATAATTTTAAATTAAAAAAAAACCTTGAGGCCAAGGTCAATATAATGGGCGGGGGTAGGTAGCAGACTATCCCTAGTTTCTACCCTAGGCGTATGTACAGCTCCCTTCCAAACACCCTGTATAAAGAACAATTTTGTAAGTAACCTTCCCCTTTCAAAACCCAAATAAATATCGACGTTTTTGGATTTACAAGGCTTTCAAGGATTTCAGCGCTAGCAGTTAAAATAAGTTATTTAAAATTCCCAGCGTCGACATTTTGAAAACCTTAATCAAATCACATTATTATTAACCCAAATAGAAATGAACACATTTTTCTATAACATGTACAGACGCCAGCATATTAAGTTACCCGAAACTGTCTTCCCAATCAACCTCGATCGTAATGCTTTAGAGATAAAGTTGAAAATATATTAAAGAAATTTGACAGATTGTAGTAGAGTGATGTGCTGACGTCTGTGTACCATGCTCATTCATCATCATCATCAGGCTATAATGTTACCACTGCAGGGACTCAGACCTCCTCTCTAGGAGAGGGATGGGCTATAATCCACCACGCGTAGGTACCTAGTGAGCTAGTGAGGGTTGATAAATGTCACATGTCTTCGAATTTTTTGGTTCAAAATATGCCGGT
Source organism: Diarsia rubi (assembly GCA_932274075.1). Classification (NCBI taxonomy): domain Eukaryota; kingdom Metazoa; phylum Arthropoda; class Insecta; order Lepidoptera; family Noctuidae; genus Diarsia; species Diarsia rubi. The sequence continues at coordinate 4,691,813 of OW026441.1, forward strand.
TTCCCTCCACCGTTTATGCGAGCAGCGGGGATGAAATAAATTACACAAAGTAATGCGCCTGCCTGGGTTCGAATCCACGACTTACTGTTCGTAAGTCGGGGCCGCCACCGCTGCTTTTAATTCAAACATTATAAATACAAGGTGCAAGAGACATCGACACCCATATTCTGAAATTGGATAACTCGATAACTAATAAAACTACACAACTTAAGTATGAAAACATCTAGACATCAGAAAATAGGGTAGTTGACTGACTATTTAGTCTGTCCGTTAGATCATCGAAAAATATTGGATACGTGTTTTTTGTTTTATCAAATTAATATGACGAAAATAAAAAATGTACCAAACTATGATGTCGTACGAGTTTCCGAAGTACTGTATTGTCTTCATTTTATGATTACGTGAAAAAAGAAAAATACGTGTCCAATATATTTTTTTTTTTTTTTATATATTTGTACATCTGCAATCAGCCCTTGAGCTTTAATCAGATTTGATGTTCCTTCTATTTGGCAGTTTAAGATTTTTCACATTCAGCAATGTGTCATCTCATTATATTGTGTGTGTGATGATCAAATTGATGCTTATCGCTTTCTTTTGAGTCTGTCAATATATTTTTGAAAATCTATCTTACGGAATAATTAGGTTATTTTTTTGTCAACTACCATCTTGTTCCTCTCGTCACGGAGCCGAACTGAATATCGGATATTCGTTTAAAATTTTCCCAGTTTGATATTAACATTTCTGATGTTGCGATTGCGATAGTTTGTGAAACAGTGTGCCGTACAAATATTTGTTTCAGTGGACTAATGTGACGATGAGCAAAATGTGCGCGTGTTCATCAAAATGTTCGCGGACAAATGTGTGCAACAATTGTTCGCACACATATGTGTGGAACAAATGTTCGCGTTAAATTTTTGGTAGAATCGCACTTTATTAAAGGTGAAGAAAGCGATGAAAGCGACGAAAATAGTAATAATGATTTGAGTCGTAGTTATTTGTTTTAGAGTGGGACCGTCATATGGCTACTCGCACACTGACAACTCAAAATCACTGCTCGTGGTCAGCGACAACTACTTTTCAACATCGATACGGGATGCGTACAGAAAATGTTATAAATCGTTGTTATAATAATTTAAATGTTACAAAATGTAAGATTATTTATGTGTGTATTTGTGTGTAGAATGGAGAGTTTCATAATTATAACACTGTTATTATTGCATTTTATTCTAATGTTCACAGTATAGTTATATTATGTTGCAATGTTGAAAAACAAAGTAACATAATGTGGACGTGTTATAAAAAAACAAGTTATACAACATGTTACATGTTCTGTGCGCACAAATACATGTTACGCTTCCTTCACGACACTTCCTAGCACTTCTTCTTTCCAGCAAAAACACTAGGAAGTGTCGTAGGGGGGGCGTTTTGGGGGACTGTCTCTTGTAAATAAGTAAAGTAAAGTAAATTTTGACGTTCGAAAAGTGCTGATTATCAGCCTAGTTTGAATAAATGAGTTTTGATTTTGATTTTGATTTTGATTTCACACTTATACATCTATCCATACACGACACGCACGAACATCACTAATAAGGTCAGTGTATGTCCTTCTCGGGCGTTTTCAAATTACATTAAGTAAGTATATTTACATTTCAATTCAATATTGTCTTTCATTGACTAGGTGTTACAATATAAGACATCACATCATTGGTTAACCAAAGAATTAGGTACCTACCTCTACAGGTAAATACATGTAAATTATTAAACTAAGATTGCATATCTAAGCATAGTGGATATAATTATTTTCAATGCTTGTTTTCACTGACGCTACGCAACTCTGTAATAATAAGTAACCCGGGGCTGCGGGTTGTTCGAACAGATAGGTACCGCGGCCTTGACACAAAGGGCTAAGAAGGAACATGGGTGGTTTTTAGTCAGTAGAAGTCTGACACTTCCTTTCGCTCTGCCCAAGAGCGGGAGGGGTTTTTTGATGATTTCCCACACCTCAAAAAAAAGGAGGTATAAGACTCGTAGTCAGACATACACCGCGCAAAAGATTACAGAGTGGTTTTATTTAAGCATACATTTAAGTATGGCTTAGCGTTAATGAAAACGCGCACAAAAGAATTATTAGCTATCTACCTACCTAAATAATAAACTACAGTATATTTTAACTAAATCAAAAATAATTTACTTACTTACATAATGTTAACAATAAACTATTTTACCTAAGTAACAGAGTTTTTATAAAGGTTACTGTGCAATCAAAATAAGAGAAGAATATAACATCACGCTTGGAATCCGCGAAGGGTTAGGCAGATGTGCTAAGTAGGTACACCCACATTGCGCCTGTTATAATAAAATAAAGGGAGTCTATAAAAATACTCGAAGAACAAGCTATACAATGCGGTAACGACAATCGTAACTTATTTATTTATTTATTTAAACTTCATGCACAAGAGTGATACATAGGCGGACTTAATGCCACAAGGCATTCTCTACCAGTCAACCTTAGGGTCAAACAAGACAATATTGTGGTAGGCTACACACTAACTAAAAAAAAACAATATAAATAAATATATTTATACTTATATTAATACTAATACACATTTAGAAATAACATAAACTAATAAATATTTTAACAAATACCAAAATAAAAATAAATTCGAAAAACTTAACTGACAATTAATATGACTCGACTTGTAATTAATTATTGAGAGCTATTTGGTCTGATTTAACTAAATACTTTACTTATCTAATTACACTAATCGCAAGAGTTGTAGCGGGCGAAGCCGCTGGCAACAGCTAGTATTATAAAGGCGAAAGTTTGTGAGTGTGTGTTTGTTTCTCTTTCACGCAAAAACTACTGAACGGATCTGGATACAATTTGGAACACAGATAGTTTATAACCTGGATTAACACATAGGACAGATTTTGTTGCGATTTTTTCTTCCCGTGGGATATTTTTCGAGTTGTAGCGGGCGAAGCCCCTGTTAACAGCTAGTAATATTATAAAGAGGAAAGATTTGTATTTTTGTATGTAACGAATAAACTTAAAAACTCCTGGACCGATTTGGAAAAATCTTACACCGTTGGCAAGCTACACTATCACTAGCCCGATAGGCTACTTTTTATCCCTGTATTCCCACGGGAACGAGCTAAGCGGGTGAAACCGCGTGACGTCCGCCAGTAATTTTAGAAATGCGAAAGTAAGTTTGTTTGTTACCTTTTCACGTCTCAGCCACTGAACAGCAGGGCTATTGCGTATCTTTTAAATGGCAGTTGCTATCATATTGTCCATGGATTAACTGTCAAATTGGTTATGGTTTAGTACAAAATGGAACTATTTGACAGCTAATCAAAGCACACAAAGCCAAAGTGATAATCAATAAATCTGTCAACAGAGATACGCAATAGCCCTGCTGATCATCCTGATTTTTTTCACATACATTGGCAGGTTTACGAAACGGACATAGCGCAACTTTTAACTAGAAAAAAAAGTAAAGTTCCCGAGGAAAACTACAATAGGTAACGTTCTTATGATAATAGATGGCGCCACGCGTCTTTCGTGTCACGATTGAATTTTGTTATCGTAATTTAAGTAGTATTTTTATAACAATTTCACGTGGCGTAGGCCGCGGTTTTCAACATTATTTTATAATCGAATCGAAGGGTGGGCGTTTTAAGGGACGGTCTCTTGTAAATAAGTAAAGTAAATTTTGACGTTCGAAAAGTGCTGATTATCAGCCTAGTTTGAATAAATGAGTTTTGATTTTGATTTTTTTATTTATTTATTAGTTAGGCTTGTCGTCACCAACTTGTATAAAAAAATATTAAGTACTTAGTATTGACGAAGTGGGCGTAAATTCTTATTTCATCTGCACAGTAAAAACGCGTGTATATAAAATAAGTATTGTCAATTGCAATTGACCGGATTTTGACATATATATATCATTTTAGTGTTACACTTCAACAAACTTATCTGTGCAGGTGGTCAAACAATGAACTAAAATTAATGCACCGAGTTTGACATATCGATGCATTTTTCCTTGACAAGCAGATGCTTTAAACTGCACATATAAAGTGGTCAAGGAACAAAATTGAAACATTTGTAAAGGCATATAAACACATAATAACATTACGCCAGCAATACCCAAAGGGTTAGGTTAGGTGTACCTACACCTTACTCCCCCTGGCATAAAGCCCATAGGTCAAACGGGCAGGCACTAATCAATAGGGACGTTTACCGAATTAAAAAATGTGATTCTAATTAGTCCGTCTGTTAGATTACCGAAAAATATTGGATACGTATTTTTTGTTTTATCAAATCAATAAAAAATTGACGCAGATAAAACGCGTTAAAGATTTGAGTGGGGGTTTGTGACTCCACTGACCGGTAAAAAATGTCATACTTATGTCTTAGAATATGACGTCACACGAGTTTTCAAAGCACTGTGTCGTCTTCATTGTATGTTTTCGTGAAAAAAGAAAAAATACGTGTGCAATATTTTTTGGAAATCTATCTGACGGACTAATTAAGTAATTAGATATTAGATTTTTTTTGATAACTACCCTATTGTAAGTATAGGCTCGCCCCCCCCTTTTTTTGGGGTTGGGAAATCATCAAATTACTCCTCCCGCTCTGAACAGAGCGGTAGGGAGTGTCAGACTTCTACTGACTAAAAACCACCCATGATCCTTCTTAGCCCTTAGTGTCGAGGCCGCGGTATCTCTTGACATACGACTTGAAAACATAACTGACGAACGTGGGTGTATTATTAGGTAAGTACCTACACCTGTATTTAATCCTTCAGAGATTGCAGTTGTGATGTTATGTGTATTTACAAAATCTTATGAAAAATAGAAGAATACGACGAATAGTCTATAAACGTTGTAAGTATGAAACAATGTTTATTTTTTTTAGAGCGCATAAGAATGCATTAACTTTCATTTATTATTAAGAGTATTTAGGACTGGCCTGTTGGTCTAGTTGCTATGCCGGAGGTCGTGGGTTCGATTCCCACCCAGGACAAATGTTTGTGTGATGAGCACGATCATTTGTTCTGTGTCTGGGTGTAATTTATCTATAATATGTTTGTATTTAGAAATATATAAGTATGTTTATCAGTTGTCTAGTACCCATAACACAAGCTCTGCTTAGCTTGGGACTAGATGGCGTTGTGTGATAGTTGTGGAATATTATTATTTATATTTATTTATTTATTATTTATAATGTCGGCCAATATAACACCACTATGCTGAAATTGTGGCTTTTTGGACTCGTACAGGACCAATTTAGATTGTTGTTTTTTTTTTGTTAATAGGCTAGATCACCAAAAAAAAACATTAGTCTGTGTGTTAGATTATCGAAAAATTTTGGATACGTGTTTTTTATTTTATAAAATTAATAAAAAAATACGAAAATAAAACGTGTCCAAGATCTTGAGTCGCTTTTGACGTCAATTTGTGGGTAAAAATGTACTAACCTTGTGACGCCAGACGGCTTTACGCGACTTTTCGAAACACTGTATCGTGTTCATCTTTTGTTTAAGTGAAAAAAGAAAAAAATACTTGTCCATTAGTTTTTGAAAATCTTTCTGACGGACTAATTAGTTTTCTTTGGTGAAATAAAATCTTTTTTTAGTTTGTCCTGTGCGCCACTCATAGATACTTTCTCTTTTTTTATAGTACAGTGTTAGTACGTATTGAAAATGTACGTTAACGCAAACAAATATTAAAATTGATGGCCAGATAAATAATTTTTAGAGTAGATTTTCAAAAAACAGAAGCCTCATCCGGAATTCCGGTTATTTTTCTAAATTATTTTAAAACAGGGGTTGGAGGATTGTCGGCCTAATTTCCGCTCTTTATTTATTTTCAAAATAACGGCCACTCATAAAACCTACTGGTCTAAGAGTCGGTAAAGATCGACCTTCACAGCTTTGATAACCAAATGAGACGTATTTCTTATCTATAAACAAATATGCCTTGCCTATCAAAAAGTGGTCATAGCTATATTTTTAGGCAAGTCTTTAAGATTGGTTGTGTAATTAAAATATCTAACCTTTGATATCAATTTCGATAGGTTAGCAGATCGGTAAGTTACCAATATTGACTTACCTGTTCACAGCTTGCCAGGTAGTCATACACAGGAAGGAGCAGGCAACCCTACTTGGGCATATTCTGTGTGTTAAAAACTATCAGTTGAGATAAAATTCATTCGGTTATCAAAATAGTGAAGGTGATGAAAGAAAATTAAATTAAATTCAAAATAGATATAAATTATATTTGATAAGAAATACGTCTTTTTTTTTTTTGGCGGGTGGATAATCATCAAATAACCCCTCCCGCTCTTGGGCAGAGCGAAAGGGAGTGTCAGACTTCTACTGACTAAAAACCACCCATGTTCCTTCTTAGCCCTATATGTCGAGGCCGCGATAACTAGTGTACAATCCGCGGCCCCAACGGAAGAAAATAAATACGAAAACGAAAATACGTCTCATCTGGTTATCAGAGCTGTAAAGGTCGATCTTCACCGTCCCCTCAAATATACATAAATCGATAGATGACATCGATACAAACAAGTTTTGTAAGAGACAAAATGCTCTAGTGGTACGTTTTCGAAAACAAAGTCAAATTCAATTCACTGACGCCATCTTCAATAAGGAAAACGTGACTGAACATTTCTGCCGTCTTTAGAAAAGTGCATATATATTTATTTTTTAGCTAGTTTTTACGTATCTATGACGTAACCGGTTTTAATACAACACCTAACTAGGTTTAGTAGTGCAGTTGCAATTTCTAGGCTTACGGAAAACAAAAATAAGTCTTTAAGTACGTTTTTCTTGAAATCAGGTTAAACCTAGTTATTGCACGTTTTGTAAGGACGGCAGATTTTGTCTCATCATACAACACTTGTTTGTATCGCTACCAATTGGGACAAGCCCGCCACACTTTTCCCAAACCACTGTGACTCCTGTAAGCCAGAATCAACAGTGGCGACCACCAGGAAAGCGCCGAGACAATGAATCTCGATGAAGTCCCAGAGAAACGATTTAACTGTTTTCGGTCCGCAACGAAATTAATCACAAAAGAATAGCGGGGGAATAGAAAAATTTATAATTATATTTAAACCAGCTATCAATTAATAATTAATACAGGTATTATACGCGGCCGCTATTTTGAAAAAAAATAATAAAATAGCGATGTTAGGCTGGCTATTAATTCAAATTCTTTTACTGTCTTTAATGACGACAGCAGCGCCATCTCTAAACATTTTCTATCAAAATCACACATAACCTCTTTCGACTCCTAACGTTTTACGAATTAGGTATACAGGCAATGTACTAATTAAAATTAAATGAGTCACAGTGTACGAATAAACCTCAGAATGCCTTCTTACTCCGTTGCGGCAAAATGGAATCCTTTGCGAAACTGAAGAAGGAGAGTAGGCTATATCGCTTGGATTTTCTTGATAGGTAATCTGTTAGCACGTTGCTGTCTCCTGAAAAATTGAATGATTAACAATTTTAATGTTTTATTAACTTACTAACTAAATAAGATTCTGTTTACTCCGTCAGATACATCGTCTAAAAATATTGGACACGTATTTTTTATTTTTTCACGTTAACAAAAAATTAAAACCATACAGTGCTTCGAAAACTCGTGTGACATCACATTTCAGTACATTTTTTTTAGCGAAAAGTGACGTCACAAGACCCCCACTCATGACCTTTAATGCCTTTTATCTTCGTATTTTTTTATTTATTTGATAAAACAAAAAATAAAACGTAACCAATATTTATTTATAATCCTACTGACGGACTAAACTGATTTTTTTTTTGTCAAAAAACTTCTCTATTGTATAAAAAACACTAATGCAGCTTTAGACATGGGAAAACGAGTGTCTTCGATGAACATCCAATGAAAGATTTAACTTGAGTTTAGGGTGCCAGCGTCTTCGCCTATGATTTGAACATGCAGCTGTAGTTTTAAGACGAGCAAAGTACATAATCATTTATCATCATCATCATAATATTACCACTGCAGGAAGCAAGCCTCCTCTCTTTGAAAGGGATGGGCTATAACCCACTACGCATGCCCAGTGCGGATTGGTAGATGTCACATGTCTTCGAATTTTTTGGTTCTAAGACATGCCGGTTTCCTCACGATGTTTTTCTTCACCGTTTTTGAGAGCAGTCAATGTAAGTACTTACCCAATAACAGCGGTTGCTTTTCCCCTGTAGTGGGTAATACGTAGTCGTTTGCTGATAAGGAGACAAACAGCGCGAACGGCACCACCCATAGACATAGTGTGAAATATGCTAATACCTGAAAATGTTATTAAATACTGTGTACAAGAACGGATTCCTCCATTTTTAATTTTTCTCTTTATATTAATTGCAAAAATCGTAAAAACAATCGCGTTTTAGTACGGCACTTTCCCTATAAATAAATAGCAAAAAAAAAGTAACAAACTACCCACATACCTCCGAAAAACTATAAAACACGGTCCCAAAGAACTTGAAAGCCAAATAATGGTGTAAGGCCAGCGTTAGAATAGCCGTTATAAACGTGAAGCTGGTCACTCTGACCACAGGGAAGTCTCGTAGCAGTAGACCGTGGAGGACCTGCTGCAGGAGCCCGAGGGCGTTAAGATGGAGCGGTATGTCTTCGAAGATTTGGAGGCCTATGTGGATACACGCTGTCGCCTGAAAAAGAAGATGATTTTTCTTTGAGTGCTGTCATCTGCCTAGTTTTTTCTTAATTATATTGGGGATGCAAATGAATCATCATCATACAAAGTCCAAATTCACCCGCTGCTGCGTATTTTATTTATTTTTCAACATACTTGCTCATAAAATGGCTCTAATTTCACTGCAATTAGGAACATAATGACACCTGTAATCAAACGGTGACTTTTTCATTTATTATTCACAAGTTATAGGTTTTTTTACGCTATCCGCAAAAATCCAAAAAAAAATGAAACCTCATTCTTGTAGTCTATGACTGTTCGCGAGTTTTAGATGCGCGCATAAATACTGATTATTTTTTACCGCCATTACGTAAACATTTTCACAACACGTTTTCACTGTTGAAAATGGTTTTTTAGTATTATTTTCTTCACAAGTACAGTTGAAAAACGTGGTATGATACACGTGTGTATGCGGTAATCACCAACACTACACACTTGTACCATAATGTACTATTATTTTATTCTGTTCGGGAAACCTACAGCGAAAGGAAACAGTATTTTAAAAAAATATGAATTTGTTTGGCTCTTTGCTTGTGCCAAGCACCGTTATTGTGTCAGTAAGGATATTCCCGTAATGGCAACAATGTCGTGTCTCCATCTCGCGACCGGAAGACCAACATTTGTCTTTCCAGTCGCCACTTGGTCACAGCCTTTCTCCATCTACCATCTCCACCCCCGACTTGCTAGATGTCCTCCCCCCTTTTTCTTTGGAGGGTAGGAATCATCAAATGACTCCTACCGCTCTGGGCGGACCGGAAGGTAGTGTAAGACTTCTACTGACTAAAAACCAACCATCCTTCTTAGCTGTTTTATTTTACAAATAATATTATTGTTCCGAAATTTAAATGACCTAAGACTTAAATGACTTAGCCCTTTGTTCAAGGCCGCGGTATGTCTTTCCAACAACCCGCAGCTCTTGAAGGCCTTTGCAATACGACCTGTCGGACGGACGGTGAGCTAGGAGATTTCCTGCCCTTCCCTTTAATATTATACTAGCGGACCTGACAGACGTCGTCCTGCCCGGAGAGCAGCAGGTCCGATCCGCCATTTATTGAATTCATTTGTTACAAAAAATGTGATGAATGAAGAACTGCTCGACCGATTTTGTGCAAACATAACATAAACCATCTACTAAATAGTCCGAACGAAGCCTAAATATTTGGTTTGGATAGGTGAGCCCGTTCAATGCCACTTTTCGTTGTAATTTTTTAACTCAATTAAAAAATTTGAAAAGTGGCATTGATTTTTATATCTACCTATTGATGATTTGAGTGTCATAACGCGATTTGATGCAAATGAATGACCATATTTTATTTTGTTATGTTATGTTATGTGAATAGATCTGTTGGGACTGCCTCGCTGGTTCAGTGGTCGCAAGCGGGACTGCTCAGCATGCAGTTGATGGGAATAGAGTCGCCCCTTTTAAGTTGGGACTTAAATATAAGTAGCGAAATATTATGGGCATACCATTAGGGACACCTGTCTGGCTGCAGGATGTTGTAAGAGATACCGCGGCCTCGACATAAAGGGCTAAGAAGGAACACGGGTGGTTTTTAGTCAGCAGAAGTCTGACACTCCCTTTCGCTCTGCCCAGGAGCGGGAGGGGTTATTCGTGGATTTACCACCCGCGAAAAAAAAAATGTGTCACCGGCCTTTCTGATTTGCTGAATCAGAGCTGAGATGATTAGCCTAATGAGAGCCTCCTCAAGTATTGATCGAGGCTCTTGGCAGTTAAGCCATTGGCTGATACGACAAGCGCACAACAATCACTGACTTCACACTCCACCATGTTGACAACCTCATGATTCTTTTATCTTTCTCGTCGTTTGATATAAGTTCTTCCATTATTATTAGAAAATATTTTGACACTATACTTACAATAGTTGTCCACGTGATAATAGTTTTAGCCAAAACTGTGTATTCTTCTACTAATTCTGCCAAATAATATAGACCAGCCGCTGAAATGAATATCAGGGTTTACTTTATTTATTCTTATACCACATTAATTACATTTTGAAATATTCCTAAACAAAATAATTATTAAAAAAAATAAGTTTATATAAAATAGTAGCCCAAGAACAAGGTGGTCAGGGCTCCAGTGAGAGAAACCTCATCACTACCTACTATGTCCAGGAGTACTGCTCATTTTTTGTGAAAAATGTATTGTATAAACAATAGGGGATCGGACTGAGTCAAAAAACAATGATTCTAATTAGTCCGTCAGTTAGATTATCGAAAAATATTGGATACGTGTTTTTTGTTTTATCAAATTAATCAAAATTGACGAAGATAAGATGTGGTTGTGACGTCATTTGTAGGAAAAAAATGTACTATCATATGACGTTTTCGAAGAGTTCACGACTTTTCGAAGCACTGTATTGATTTCATTTTTTGTTTATGTGAAAAAAGAAAAAATACGTCTCCAATATTTTTTGGAAATCTATCTGACGGACTAATTAGTTTTTTTTTGTCAGATCCCCTATTTTTGGTTAACCTAATAAATAAATTATAATAATATTAGACCTTTTGAATAACTAAAACCTTATACCTCTATAAAACATTTGAACTGATTAGTTTAACTGGGCTTTTATCCGCACTGACCCTCTTGATTGGGCCATTGTCATTTGCAGTGATATAGCCCAAACCAGCGCAGAGAGCAGCAGTGGCTCAGCTCGGCCCGACTTATGAACAGTGGATGGTGGGTTCGAACCCAGGCAGGCACATTACTTTGTGTCATTTATTTCATCACCACTGCTCTCAAAACGGTGAAAGAAAACATTGTGAGGAAACGATCTAAAAAAAGAACAATGGCAGCCGCCCATACATTAATTTAGCTGATGTAAAATACCGTCGTCTTTAAATGAAAAATATCTTGTTTAACTCGCCGTCAACTTCTGAATTAGTCTGCGCAAGAATTTTGGTTCGAGAAGGCCGAGAATAATAGAAATTCAGTGATGAACTTTTGTAGGTTATGTCTATGGTAACAACATTGCATTAGTATTTCTACTTTCCTTACCCAGTTTTTGCAGCATGCAATGTTTTTTAAAAGGTAGGTAATCCCAATGGTTATAAATACTCTTTGGCACGCCTTACTATAGGTATACAATTGGTATCATGTACACAGGGCGGCTCATCAAGCTTTACATTTCCAGTATAACGTGGCTTCGATTTGTATATATTTTCTGTACAATGAGAGATCAACAAAAAAGCGCAAGCGCATAAGCGTCTGTGACACTGACGTAATCAACCATTGTCAAACACAATTATTTGTAACTAAGTATTAGTCTTTTTACCAGTCATTAATTGAAAGTAATTTATTTATTTTTACAGTACAAAGGTTTTACCTCCCAGCAAGGAACACTTCCACTTAGAAATAAACAGTATTGTTACTTAATTTACTCAGTTTCATTACAATAACAAATTAAAACTGAATAAAACACAATAATGCTGAGTTTACTGTCACTAGGCAGAATAAATATAAAATGGCAACACTCGAGGTCAATGAAAAAATCAATTAACTTTTCATTTAAAATATTTTTTTTATCCGGCCCTAACTAGTTAATGTGATAATTTGAAAAAACGTAAAAAAAGAATGGAACTGCCTTCGTATATAAGTCACTTTTAGACGCTCAAAATAAATTCAGCTAAGATTTCGCCATTGTCCTTTAAAGATATGTGACATCTACCAATCCGTACTGGGCCCACATGGTACAGTATAGCTCATACTCTCTCAAAGAGAGGAGGCCTGTTTCCCAGCAGTGGGAACATTAATAGGCTGTTAATGATGATGAGCCCAAACCAACCAACCATCTACATCATATTCCTACCTTTCATCGTAATCACTCTTTAGCCCATATCATAATTAATTTGGGGTTGGCCCTGCAGGTGTTGATTGTGAGAGTTTCAGGACCAGTGTCCTGTGGTTACAACTGTCAAAGATCTACGTATGACAGCCAGGACCATTTGCTTATCGTGATTTCCGAGTTACAGTATGTGGTCACCCATGCACAGACCAACCTAGGCAAGAGCAGCATAACCTGAACATTGATCTGAGCGTCTGTTATTATCTAGTCACAAGCTCTAAGGTACTACTTAATATGTTTTATTTAATTCATTGTATATTAGCACAGGTCTACTGATTCATCTAAGTCAAGAATAGATCTTATTTGATAAGAACTATTTTATAAACAACAAGTATAATTAATTCGTTCTGCCAATGTTTTGTTTTTGGATTATAGCCAGATTTACATGTTTTGATGCAGGAAATGCCTTTAAGATAATGCTTTAGCAGTTATTTTATCGATATTATGCCTCATTTTAAGTTTAGAAATGTAGTAATACTAATTTTCGTTAAAGGGCCGTTAATAACTATTCATTAGGAATGATAACGCAAAATTTCGGATTGAAATTTTCCTTCATAGAAAAAGTTCATTAAAAAAGAATTGTATTGCTTTATTTCGATGATTTTACAATGTATAAGTGGATGTTGTAAGGTATTAACTTTTACGCTTCAGGAGAAATAAACTATTTTAATCCTGGGTTCAAATTTTAACACATAAATTACGATTTTTCGAAAATACTAATTGAATTGCGTTTTTGAGATAAAATTGTGTGTATTACTTACCAATGGCCAGTGTGATGAATATAGCCTGAACGGCAAATGATAACAAACTTAAAAAGTAGAGGAACATCATCTTTCTGAATTATTTTTCGCCTTTGTTTTGAATTTTCTGCACAAAGTTTTAGGTTATATACGTTGTCATTGAATTTGAAATGCCAAACCCAATTAACGTCAATGTCATGTCAAAATAATGTCAATGTTAATGTCATGTCAGTGTTGTCATCATAGGATATCAATCTTAACCAAAGGAAGTATTTTTCAATGTATGTACAGTAGAAATTTTAAGAAGTTTTAAGTTTGTGTATACTTAATATACTACTGTTTGTTTTCCCAAATTAAATAAATAAATAAAAGAAATCAGTGTCGGTTGATAGATTGAAGGCGGGTACAGTACAGTCCTGCGGGCGGGCGTATGTGTCAGAATTTCTAAGAAGACCTACCTATTTTTTTCATATTTTGACTAATTGGGCGGAGAAAACCGAATAGAGACGAGTGGAAGGTCTTTGCCCAGCAGTAGGACATTGCGCCCACGCAAGTGCTAGAACAACAGTAAAGTAAAATAAGTCAAGTTTATTTGCAAACAGTTTATTTTAATATCATTATATTACTGATGGATGATTGATTTTCATTAATAAAATTATCACATTACAATTTGAATCTTAAAACTAGCTAAATTAAGGGTTGATCAGTCTAAGCCACGTGGACTAGGGTCTCCGCGTACAAGTCACCATGGTCATTCTCAGCTTTGCAGCCATAGTATCCTGTGTCTCCTTTCTTTGCGTTCTTGATGGTCAAGACACCATCTTGGTATGTGGCTCTGTCACCAAGAGCCTTGGCATTGTATGTCCAAGATACCTTGGGTTCAGGCAGGCCTGTAACTTGGCAGGGTATCGAAACGTCTTGACCTTCTTTCACGTCCACTTGCTTTTCTGATTTCTTGGAGAGCTTTGGAGCACCTGTAAAAAGTGAATAAAATATGAGTAAAACGGAAAACAGAATAATAGTGTGGGTAGACCTTTCACGGGTTGGACCAATGATCAGCAGGGCTATTGCGTATCTTTTAAATGACAGTGGCTAACTTATAGTGCCTATCAATTACTGTCAAATGGTCCCATTTTGTACTAAACCATAACCAATTTGACAGTTAATTCATAGACAATATGATAGCCACTGTCATTTAAAAGATACGCAATAGCCCTGCTGGTGGTGGGCAGTGGACTAGTAAAGATCATGTTAATCCGCTGAAGGATACATTAGCACCGGTCGATGTAGTAAACAAATCCAGACTTCGTGGTACTCGTGGTAGCTACTGAGATCTTCAAGGAGAAATTTAATATTGCTCAGATGGACCTAATTATCCAATCCTGAACCGAAAGCAGCAGTACCTTGCGCCCATTAGACCAACGAGGCAGAAAGTCGAGTAATCTTTTTAATCCCATGAGAAAATGCCAAGCCATAGACTATGGAAGCCTAGGTAGAAGTCCAAAATTGTAAAATTTTCCCAATCAACCTTGAACCTAATACTTGCGATAAAGCTGAAAATCTGTTAAAGTAGTAGCTCGATGAGCTGGCGTCTGTACCACAGACTATCTTCTCCTTGATAAGATTCTTAAAATCCAACTGCGGCGTATGCCTTGTGAAGTTGTGATCCGGTGGTCGTGGGATGGATTTTCACGGGAAGCATGCTTCGTAAAGTTGTTTTTATTTTGGCTAGGACATTGCAGGCTTGAATTACCTGATTATCGGATAAAAAACTGATTACAAGCTTCGGAAAGCACGTATAAGCCAGTGGTCGCGGCCCCAAATGGTGGTGTGTGGGGTCGTCATAAGGTATGACGACCCCACACACCCTGTGTGGGATCGTCATACCTTAGAATTCAATTTGATACTCACTGACTACAGTCAACCTCATCGTATGAGTCTGCTTTCCACCGACTTCATTGTCGACCACACACTTGTACTCTCCCTGGTCTTCCGGCAGCGTCTCCTTGATCAACAGCCTCTTGCCGCTGGTACGGTTGTGGGCGGTGACCCTGTCTCCTGGCTTGCCATCAATGTCCTTACCATCTTTGTACCAGGTGGGATAACCTAAGGGGCTGTGGAAGCGAATAGATAATTGATTTAGGTGCTTTGGAATAAGTTTGAATTTTATGGAAGAATATGAAATGCTGTATGCGTCTGTTGGAGGTCGAATAACGTTTACAAGAGAGCTCTGTTTGCAAATACTTGTATTTTACTGTTTTTGAAATGCATTGATAAACAATATGGCAGCTTAGAACACCGAATGGCATCCAAGAACTGACGAAAGAAATGTTAGTCATCCAACGGGATGGGCAGGTGACATAATTGCCATCGGGGGAAAAACTTGGATGACGCTATCACAGGACCGCGGAAATTGACACAAAAAGAGAGAGGCCTGTAGCTTAAGTATGGCTGGCGTCATATCAATTCAAATCTACAAAATATAGCTAAGCCAAACTTCACCGGCATTAGTTCAAAATATGGCTAAGCCAAAGAACCATAGTTCTTCATATTACAAGTAAACATACTGTAACCCGAACAATAACACTGACGTACCTACTGGAAGGATAAAAAAATCGTAAAACAAAGCAAATTACTTCGTTAGTTTTGCTATAAAACAAAGTAGGTACCCGAAACCGTTTTGGAGCGCAGTAGGTATATGTTGATGCGTATTTGGTCGGGTAAAGATTGGAATTAGAGTTAAAAAACACTTACGTTCCACCATAAATGCAGTAGATCATGGTAATATCACCAGCCTTAGCCATCATATCGTTGCTCACATACTGTGGCACCAGTTCTCCATTATTCGGGGTCTTATCCTGAACCAAAGCCTTCAAGAAATGCTCAGCTAACACCACTTCTTCCGCAGAAGCAGGGGTTTGGGCGAAGCAGACATATTTGAAGCTAGGACTGACATCAGATTCAGTAACGTTTGAGAAATACAGAGTCCCTTCAGGAGACAAAGTGATTCTTCGGCTGAGGAAAGTTTCCATGATGGTAGGGTCTGATCGGAGTTGTGTCTTCCAAACTATCGTTGGTTTTGGGTAAGATTCTGGTATAGGACAGTCCAATTTGAAAGGCCTGCCTTCGACGGGAGTATGCTCTTGAGTTTTCACTTGTGGGGCATTGATGAAGGCGCGTTTCAGGCTGATTTGACGGGTGCTAGCAGTTCCCGCAGGGGTCTCAACAAAGCACTGGTATTTGCCCTCGTCCTGGGGTTGAGGGTTGAAGAACATGATGCTGCCTTCACCAGGGCGTTGGGCGATATGACCGGCGCTCTCCCAGTCGAAAGGCTGGCCGTTCTTCTGCCACGAGTATCTGAAAGAACAGTGTTATTAAGAACTTTATTATGATTTGTTTATTGACATAACACATTAGGAGCTCGGATCGTGGTTTAATAATAACTGCCATTCGGATCGATCTTTAGGTTAAGCCGCGCTTGCCTAGTTGGTCTGTGGATGGGTGACCATCCATAATACACCGAGTTTCCTCCATCCCTCGGATAGCACGTTAAGCTGTTGGTCCCTGCTGCCATGTGCAGATCTCAGTTCTGGCAGTCGTTACAGATAGTGAACTGAAAGTCTGACAACCAGTCTTACCAAAAGGGTATCATATGGATTACCTAGTATTAACTGGGTTGTGGAGGTCAGATAGGCCGTCGCTCCATGTTAACTCCTGATATATTAGCCTTAGCCTCAAGGACCTCAACATAGTTGGGTAAAAGGCCAGGCAGATGATGAGTTTAATAACATGCCAATACTTTCCAAAGGGACTACCCCTATTGGTAAAGTACAGGTTGAGTCTTTGCTCCGGTTCTGGTACACAAATCCAGACTATGGCTCTAACTGAATAATTAATTCTTTAAATTTTTTAATGTTCAATAACAAAGTGACATTGTCTAAGGCGTTTGTAATGATTCAATAACAAAGTGACATTGTCTAAGGCGTTTGTAATGGTTCAATAACAAAGTAACATTGTCTAAGGCGTCTGAGTGCGGCATTAGACCAATAAATAAACAAATAGTTTTTCCTCAATAACTAATAAATAAATGGTAATTATTGTGGTATCCCTATTAGGTTTCTTTTAAGGATATTTTTTACAGTTTCCTTAATAATGATTCAGTTTTCCGACATTTAGTGAATCAGCTCAGTGTTGAAGGAAACAATAAGATTGTTATTGTTTTGTTTGTGCTCTGATTTTCCTTTACATCATGCATTTTCTCCGGTATGGGGTAGACAGAGGTGTGTCTTATTATTTATTTAAACTTCATGTACAAGAGTGGTACATAGGCGGACTTAATAATGCCACAAGGCATTCTCTACCAGTCAACCAAAGTACATTACAAAAAAAAATTGTAAACATAATACATAAATTAGTGCCATACATAAATTTACAGATAGAATTACATAAACTAATAGATATTTGAGTAAGTAAGTTTTACTAAGTTTATTTCTGTAAATTGTAGTTTAATTAAATAAAAAAAAGAAATAGATATTATAATCTACTTATACAAATTTAATGCGAGAAACCTTATAATAATTACCTACTAAGACTAGTGACTTGTATGTACACTCACATCTGTAGCAGTTAGGTAGTTCGTAGCAAAACACAATGGTTGTCATTACAGATCTTTGACAGTAACTGTCAAATTGGTTATGGTTTAGTACAAAATGGAACCATTTGACAGTAATTGATAGGCACTATAGGTTAGCCACTGTCATGTAAAAGATACGCAATAGCCCTGCAGCAGGGCGTATTGCGTATCTTTTAAATGACAGTGGCTCTATTGGTTAACCATAACCAATTTGACAGTTAATCCATAGACAATATGATAGCCACTGTGATTTAAAACATACGCAATAGCCCTGCTGGTCACCCGAAAGTCTGACAACTAGTCTTACCAAGAAATATAGGACCCAGGACTAAATGGGTTATGGAGGTCAGTTAGGCAGTCGCTCCATGTACAATACTAATATTCAGCTACTACAACTGCAACTGCTAGCCTGTGTTATCCCACTGTTGGGCAAAATGACTTCCAAATTTTGCGATCGAGGGCCAATGAGGGCCACTGGTCGTGGGTTTTGTCCAGCACGTCGCGCCATCTCCTACGAGGTCTACCGCGTCGCCTTCTGGCTGTGTCAGGGCTCCACAACGTGGTTATTTTGGCCCACAGCTCGTTGGGCATACGTTAGACATGGCCTCCCCAGTCCCACTTTAGCTTAGCGGCTTTTTGAGGAAAAGGAGTACCTATGTAAGGATCGTAGCAGCTGGTGTTCTGTAGTTCCTGCCTAACCTCCAATAAAAAAAGCGTGAGTGTATGTATGTATGTATGTGTAATTTCTGTACTCACTTGACATCTTTCTCCCGACCTTCAGTGGCACATTCCAGCAGGACGGTGGAGTAGTTATCAGCCTTGAACAGCACCTCAGCTGGCTGATCCTTTAGCACTGGCAGTTTGGAGGCAGGTGCCTGCTCAACTGGGTGGGATACGCCTGTGAAACCGATAAAGTGTTAAGAAGAGTTGTAAACGGCTTAAAATTATTCCTTTATTTATTCTTCTTACATATATTTTAACAAGCGAACCGACTCGGTTTCGCATGGGTCCAATGTTTCCATTTAGATCTTTCTCTAGAATCACCGTATCTATTGTTGAAAACTGCATTAAAATCCGTTGCGTAGTTTAAAAGATCTTAGAGTACAAAACTACAAACAGTGCGAGTACAAAGTATGTAAAGTTAAAGAAGCCTGACCTTTTTACATATTACTTTTAAAAAATAGAAAAAGGAACGTTAAAATAAAGATAGTAGCCCACTGCTATCTGGAATATGTTCAAGCTACCGGCGCGGCAGTTAGGACTCCAGAGAAAAGAAACTCCTAACAATAGGACTGAGTACCTCCTGGACACGGCTCGCGTGCAGTCAGAGAGAGTAATTTTCTCGCGGAATAACGAATGCAACTTTGATTAAAGTTCTATGCCATAATTTTATTTGGTCCCAAAATAGCATTGTCATGCTCGTAACTTCCACATCCAATTTTACAAAAAATCACTTTAAAAAAAACACCATAATTAAGGCAAAAGTTTGTGAGTGTGTATATTTTTTATTTCTTCACGTGTAAACGGCTGGAGCGATTTCAATAAAATTTTGTATGGAGTTAGTTGACAACCAACACATAGCTAAGATAGTTTTTATCCCGATTTTATCTTTCTGTGGGATCATTTTCGAATTGTAGCGGGTGAAGCCGCTGGCAACAGCTAGTATGTTGTAAACGCGAAAGTTTGTAAGTATGGGTGTTTGTTACACTTTCACGTAAAACTACTAAACGGATTTGGATAAAAATTGGTGCACAGATAGTTTATAACTTGAATTAACACTTAAGACAGTTTTTATCGCAATTTTATTTTCCCGTGGGATAATTTTCGAGTTGTAGCGGGAGAAGCCGCTGGCAATAGATACTATTAATGTGTAGGTACATCATGTTAGTGTTCGACTGTACAATAATGGATATGGACCATAGGGTTTAAAAGTACCCTTAACGCAAACGAAGGGGAACTTGTTCTCCCTACCACTGCGATAATTTTTTGTTCTAGACCATACCTGGGAACCCCCTTGGTTACGGAGATATTGGGGGTCAAAGTTCCTAATTTTGCACAGCTGTTTTTGAAAATACTAGTTTTTAAGGTTATAACTTTACTTAAATTACCTCCATGACCCCTTTGCTATTCAAAGCATCCACTAGCACAATGTTTTAAGAGTGCTACATTGAGTTTTACCGTAAAATGAGATTTTTTACCCCAAAAAAAAAGTCTTTTCACAGCAATTTTTTTTGCGTAGGGGTACTTAGTTTGATGTACAGAATGCTTGGTTGACGTTTGCGTGAAGGGTTAATTTACACCCTGTATAGACGTGTTTAAAGTAGGTACTTACAGTAAGCTAGGAATCCTACCACCAACAAAAAACAAGTCTTCGCAATGTGAGCCATGGTTCTGAAAATAAACACTTTATATAATTTAAGATCCCATTAAAAAATTAAAATAGATGGATGGATACATTTTAACACTGCAGAGTTCGGACAAACCAAAGATGTCCAAGCAAAAAAAATGTTTGGTAACCAACTATTTCTAGTTTATTTTCGGTAGCTGTTTTTTTTGTATCTAATTAAACTCGTTTTTTTTTCATTTTTTTTACCTTTGTCCTTATTTGTAATGGTCTGAATGATTTCTAAAAGTTTGTACATCCAATTTATTAAGCAAACAACAGGTAATAAATACAAATTCAAATTGTTTATTGCAATCCATAATGTACATTAACAGGTGTTAGGGAAATTAATTCTAGACACAATTATGGACCCTGTCGGGCACAGCAAATGTTTGTTTACGTATAATAGCGTAGCAAAGTAGTACTAGTGATTTGTAGTGTTCCTGCGTGTACACTCTCCCAGTGTTTTTGATTGAGAATTTAGTTTTACGACTTGCGAATAATATATTCTTTTTCTAACGGCATATTATGACAATGACATAAAGAGGAAAGACATGTTTTTTTGGATTGTGGAAAATCATCAAAAACCCCTCCCGCTCTGGGCAGAGCGAAAGGGAGTGACTCCTACCGACTAAACACCACCCATTTTCCTTCTTAGCCCTTTGGGTCGAGGCCGCGGTATCTCTTTCGAACAACCGGCAGCCCCAACAAGAGAAAATAACAAAAACAAAGTCATGTAGGTACGTACCTCTTTCTTAGCACGGTGTCAGAAACTACGGCTTTGGAAGGCGATGTACCAGTTTATATATCAGACAAAAATGATTCAGTTTTTTGCATAAAATACAACTTTGCGAACAGAAGGTTAACTTTGCACAATACTGTATTGGAACCAATGAAATATTAAAACTATAAGTAGATACGTTGTTCGCCCTCAAAAATGACAACATGAAATGAAGCCAATTGGCCACATCGCGCTTAGTTACGCACCAACCTCTCGCGCGCTGCTACGTTTGTTCTTAATTTAAATCGTGTGTGTAAACCTGCGCGAAACATAAAGACAACAGGCATCAACAGGCATCCCACTGTACGGTGTCATATTTTCTTTCCCTTTCTTTACGCGTAAAAGTAGTTATAATATTTACGCCGTTTTGAAGCGCCGCGATGTTAGTTCATGACGTGTCTGTATAAAATATGTATAATACGTCATTGATTGGAACTTACCTTCTTTCTCTTTTACGTACCTATTGGTGTAAACAAACTTTGAAATAATTAAGTTATTTCCTGAAAATTATCTAATTATTATTATTTTTTCTATTATTATATATTATCTATTTATTAAATTCTCCTAATACTCCTGCTCTTTCACCTCTATCTCATTTGAGACGCTCATCTAACTGTACCGTAACTTATAACCGGAATAACACTTTTCCACGTCCAAAAACACGTACCTACCCATAGAAGTAGATGATGTTAACGCGTTTCGGAAGAAGATGTAAAAGAAAAATATTTTTTTTTAATTTAAATATAGGTATTTTTAAGTACCTACAGGCCTACAGTAATACCTACTTTACCTGTATCTATGACTAGCGGACGTCATGCGGTTTCACCCGCGTAGTTCCCGTTCCCGTGGGAATACGGGGATAAAAAGTAGCCTATGATTCTCAGGGTGAATGTAGCTTTCTAACGATGAAAGAATTTTTGAACATTTATGAGTTTTTTTTTCATACACACATACAAAAACACAAATCTTCCCTCTTTATAATATTAGTGTAGATGTAGTTTAAAAATTAAATTATAACTTCTTGTGACTTGATCACGACTAGTTATGGCACCAAAGCTGGATCCGCCCTTGGTCTGTAGTCATTAACTTGCACCTTACTGTTGTATCGAGTCAAAGACAGATGTGTTGCTGGGGAGTTTGTTCCGCCACTTCATCTTTCCAGCTAAACACTAGGAAGTGTAAAGGGGGGGTAAGTAAAGTAAATTTTGAAAAAACCCACGGGAAAAAAAAAAAAAAAAAAAAAAAAATCCCACCAAAAATAAAACTTGTAAAAAAAGCCAAGCCGCGCAACTCACTTTTACCATAAAAGTAGTGAGATCCATGTAATACCAAGTCAGTTAATATATTTAAATCCTACTTAAAAACCTTTGTTGTTTTAAATAAAAGATTGACTTGGCCATCGCATCGTATTAGCCAATGTTAAACATTGTAATCATTCATTCATTCATTGTAGATAATCGCCATCGCATTGGCCAATGTGATGCAGTGGCCAAGTCAATCTTTTATTTAAAACATCAAAGGTTTTTAAGTAGGGATTAAATATATTAAAATGAAGGAGCAGTTGGTTTTCTGTTCTTTCTTGCACAGCGGCATGTTTTCGCAAAGTGCCACACATACTCAGCTGATAACCTGTGTCATGAGTACCTACAGCGCAGGGACTTTACTGTCACCGGCAGAATTCAAAGTATGCCATCATAATATTGATTTACCATTTACACAAATGAGAGAAGCCTCGTTGGTTCAATGCTCCATACTATTGAGTAGGGTGTCCTGGATTACATGCCTAGTTTGGCCAAAGTGTGTTTAGGTTTCACATTACGTAAATTCTCAGTGTGAAGGTTTAATTCTAGATGTTTGAACAATTGGAGACAATAAACTCGAGGAGCTCGCAGCTTAATAATAAAGTAACTGCTACTCGGGTCGTTTTCTCCGTTCATCAAAAATTACGTTAAGCTGTCATATCTTCCCGTCGCGCGTCGGGTCGAAAAAATCGAATTAATCCGTCACATTGATTTAAAAAATATATTGGACACGTATTTTTTCTTTTTTCACGTAAACAATCTATTAAGACGATACTGGCTTTGAAAACTCATTGACTGAGACATTAAAGTGTGACATTCTTTAGCGGTCAGTGATGTCACAACCGACTCCTTGACGCGTTTTATCTTCGTAAATTTTTATTGATTTGATAAAACAAAAAATACGTACCCAATATTTTTCAATAATCTAACAGACGGACTAATTAGAATCATATTTTTTCTAGTCAGTAAACATCCCTATTACCTTCTACACAATACTAGTAATCTGTGACAATACACAGCTTACAGCTTGTGGGAGAATTATTCACAAGCGTCGTCGTCTAGAACCCTTCGTGTATGTCCAGATCGAAAAAAAGGTAAATGCTATTTCTTAAATAATGAAAACCAAACAACACCAAGGTAAAAATAAAAATAAATGAAATTTAAGAGCTTCAATAATTGTCATTTCCTTAGTTAATCGTTTTTAAGTAGTAATCGTTAACGCAAATAGATCAGATCAGATACCTATCTCTTGTCGTTGTACACTAGTTATCGCGGCCTCGACATAGAGGGCTAAGAAGGAACATGGGTGGTTTTTAGTCAGTAGAGGTCTGACACTCCCTTTCGCTCTGCCCAAGAGCGGGAGGGGTTATTTGATGATATTACACCCGCCCAAAAAAAAAAAAAGATGACTAACTCTTCCAGAA
Source organism: Diarsia rubi (assembly GCA_932274075.1). Taxonomy (NCBI): domain Eukaryota; kingdom Metazoa; phylum Arthropoda; class Insecta; order Lepidoptera; family Noctuidae; genus Diarsia; species Diarsia rubi. The sequence continues at coordinate 4,715,690 of OW026441.1, forward strand.
ATCTCACAATCGAAATGAGGTTTGCTGTAAGAAAACCCAATTCTGAATTTAAGCTCGCCATTGCACAAAAGCTATATTAGTCTTCTGCTATAGGTACTATAGAGAGAAGTAGAAATTATATTTTTCCTACTCATCCGATATTCTTTTCTGAATAATTTCGTTACGGGATCCAAGACAGTTAAATCATTTCTCTGGGTCTTCATCGAGCTTCATTGTCTCGGCGCTTTTCGGGTGGTCGCCACACTCGCCACTGTTGATTCGAGCTTTCAGGAGTTACAGTGGTTTGGGAATAGTGTGGCGGGATAGTCCACAATTACAAAGTTTTGTATAGTACCTGTAGCTTTTTGTGTTGAATATAGAATAAGGATGACTCTTACTGTCACTCACTATGTAAAGGGGTAAAACAAACATGTGCTTAGTACGTAAATGAAGCAGACGTGCTGGAATTAACAATGAGTACTAAAGACAATGTATCTATCTGAATCATAGTCCAGAGTCTTTAAAAAACAAAGATTTTCCTCAATTTGACGTTCAAAAAACGTATAACCATGTATGTTTCTGTCTGTTTGGATAGGTAGAGGACTTTTAATTAAATTAGTTTTTTTCAAAACATTCTAAGTAGGTAGGTGTAATGTAATATCAAATTATTATAAAGGGTGTAAAAGTACCCTTAACGCAAACGAAGTTCTCCCCACCACTGCGATCAGTTTTTTGTTCTAGACTATACCTGGGAACCCCCTAGTTACGGAGATATTGGGGGTCAAAGTTCCCTTGCACAGCTGTTTTTGTAAATACTTTTTCAGGTTATACAGGGTGTAAAGTAACCCTTCACACATACGTCAACCAAGCATTCTGTACATCAAACTAAGTACACCTACGAAAAATTTTTGCTGGGAAATGACTTTTTTTTTGGGTTCAAAAATCACATTTTACAGTAAAACTCAATGTTGCACTCTTCTAACATTGTGCTAGTGGGTGCTTTGAATAGTAAAGGGGCTATGGAAGTAATTTAAGTAAAGTTATAACCTGAAAAACTGGTATTTACAAAAACAGCTGTGCAAACTTTGGAACTTTGCCCCCCAATATCTCCGTAACTAGGGGGTTCCCAGGTATTATCTAGAACCAAAAAATGATCGCTGAGGTGGGGAGAACAAGTGCCCTTCGTTTGCGATAAGGGTACTTTTACACCCTTTATAATTTAACTTTACTTAAATTAAGTACCTCAATGACCCTTTTTCTATTCAAAACACCCACTAGCACAATGTTTTAAGAGTGCTACATTGAGTTTTACCGTAAAATGAGATTTTTGACCCCAAAAAAAATCGTTTCCCAGCAAAAATTTTTGCGTAGGGGTATTAGTTTGATGTACAGAATGCTTGGTTGAAGTATGTGTAAAGGGTTAATTTACACCCTGTATAACATGGGGTGCAATAACGTAAAAGTGAATGTGAACCAAATAAAGTCGCTTCCCAGCATTATAATTGATGTGCAAAATTAGATAGTTTGATGTACTTACAGAATGCTTCGTCGGGTATCTGTCTGCGCTGTCTACCTGTCTGTCGCTTTGTTCCGTTTAATCTCAGAAACGGCTGGACCGATTTTGACGGGATTTTTACTGGCAGATAGCTGAAGCTATATAAGGGGTTTGGACTTGGGCTGCGGGTTGTTCGAAAGAGATACCGCAGCCTCGGCACAAGGTCTAAGAAGTAACATGGGTGGATTTTAGTCAGTAGAAGTCAGACACTTCCTTTTACTATGCCCAGAGCGGGGGGGAATTGATGATTTACAACCTCCCAATAAAAAGGGGTTTGGTCTTATTTTTATTTTAGAAGCTTTCATTACAAAAAGTCCGATTCAAATAGGAAAGTAAGTAATATATTTTATAATTAACCATTTTACGCGGGCGAACAACCGCTTCGCGGCGATCAGCTAGTACGATCAGCAACAGAAATAGCTCAACATTTCGGAAGTTGAATTATTAGTACAGGGCTCCAGCTATTTTTTTTTATGTTTCAGAAGATGATTCGCTAAAATATTAATTACTATCAATCATTCGTTAGTAACGAGTTACATCCAACAAGTTTTTATAAAAAACTTGCTTTGAAATTTTGAGTAGTGTTAAAGCTAGGTTCACTTGCTGACCGTAACTAGTGGGTAATATATGGACACAGTAACTTGAACTGTGCAAACCAGTCTTTAACCCGGGTTCAAGGTTTCTTTAAGCTATCTGGGGTTAACTTGACTGAGAAAGAGACCCTTCAAGAGTAATTTACTTTAATAATAGTGCGAGAAATGTATGATTGCAATGCCGATTTGTTTGCAAATGGCTGCATACCCTAAGTGGTGTGCTAATTTAATATGAGATCTAAATATTTTACAATATTGGAGATGGCTTGAGTAAAGTTTTGAGTACTCATGAATAATAATAAAAATATAAAGGATATAATAATAATATTTTTTATTCAGAAAAGAAACACATTTTAAGTTCACAAAAACATTTTTCCAATTAGAAATGAACATTATAGATAATAGAGTATCGTTGGTGCCTGTACTAATGAAGATCATTGTATCACAGACACCAGTGCCTTCCAAATAAGTTACACAATATGTAGATTCGGACGTGCCACAAAGTGAAGTGAACAAAAAGAATATTTCTAATAAAGTAAACAGTAAAAGTAATTTAAAAATAATAAAAACAAATTGATACTTTAATATTACTATATACTATAATGTCAATTATGAGTAGAGGAAGACCAAAGAAACGATGGACTGTATACAGTGTGTTATTTTATGATGTGCTTAAAAATAGAGCTTTTGACTTTCACATTATTGCACTATTATTGAATTGATAGACCGATTTGCCGTCAGTGCATCGTCTTAGTACAAGTATGAATAAACATAAAGTATAACTCTGTCTGTTACCATTTCACGTATTTGGATAAAGGCAAACAAAAAGATTATGACCTTACAACATAGGATATTTTCTATCGCGGTACAAGGCGAGTGTGAAACCCCAACCACAGATTACAACACAGGAATATGCCACACCTCGCTTACCCATCGTGCAGAACTAACTACACCTTCCTGGACGAATGAAACAAACCACAGAACTGTCCAGCAGGGCTATTGCGTATCTTTTAAATGACAGTGGCTAACCTAAAGTGCCTTTCAATTACTCTCAAATGGTTCCATTTTGTACTAAACCATAACCAATTTGACAGTTAATCCATAGACAATATGATAGCCACTGTGATTTAAAAGATACGCAATAGCCCTGCTGGTTGCTACGTACTGGTCGAACAAAATCTACCTCCGTGGTCGGGTGGTTTAGGCGTTGATCTTGTGACCCGGAGATCGTGGGTTCGAGTCCCACGAGAAGCAGACTTTGTAAAGTTGTTTCCAGTTTGGCTAGAACTTTGCAGGCTTGCATCACCTGATTGTCTGATTAAAGATGATTCCGTGATTCGGAAGGCACATAAAGCACGTAAATGAAGGGCACTTGTTCTCCCCTGGGAACGGGGGTTCCGGAGATAGTATATAGGAGAAGTTACGGAGATATTAGGGGTCAAAGTTCCAAATTTTTCACAGCTGTATTTGGAAATACTAGTTATTCAGGTTATAACTTTACTTAAATTCCATGACCCTTTTACTATTCAAAGCATCCATTAGCACAAAGTTTTAAGAGTGCTACATTGAGTTTTGACCCAAAAAAAAGTCTTTCCCAGCAAAAAATTTTGCGTAGGGGTACTTAGTTTGATGTACAGAATGCTTGGTTGACGTATGTGTGAAGGGTTAATTTACACCCTGTTTATGGCGGTGATCTAAGCCGCCAAATGGCGGTCGTCAAATAGACCATAATATGCCAGAGGCCCTTGTGGCGGTTTAAAAACTATTACTAGGGTGTGTGGGGTCGTTAGGCCTTACTGCCCACACGATGAGAAAATCTATTCGAGAAGGAAAATAATAAACTCATGGTACCTAATTCGTCCCGTGGTAATACCTATTCTGGCTGGCCGCCATACGAACGAAACCACGGGCAAAAGCTAGGTATAATATGAAAGACGAGAGATTAGATTATATAGGTACAAAAAACAGGCGAAAATATGCTTGATTAATTCCTAATCAATAGTCGTTGATGTTGATGGACAGAATCTCGAATTTCAACTCGACCTCATAATAGACAAACGGTATTTTATAAAGCTTCAATTACCAAGTCTATGGCCTCAGACTTGGTATAGGGTTGTCACCAGTTTCAAGAGAAAAAAAAATCTGACTAGCCTTTTTTTTTGGGTTGTGGGGAATAAAAGACTCGTCCTCCCGCTCTGCAGGGCTATTGCGTATCTTTTAAATGACAGTGGCTAACCTATAGTGCCTATCAATTACTGTCAAATGGTTCCATTTTGTACTAAACCATAACCAATTTGACAGTTAATCCATAGACAATATGATAGCCACTGTCATTTAAAAGATACGCAATAGCCCTGCTGGGCAGAGCGGTAGTAGTGCCAGACTTCTACTGACTAAAAACCACCCATGTTCCTTCTTAGGCCTTTGTGGCGAGGCTGCGGAATCTCAATCATCTGCCTAGCTTTTGCCAACTATCTTGATGATGGTGAAGGCAGATGATGTGACAGTCTACAACAAGGGTTACGTGGTAGTGCTATAAAGGCTTCAAAATCACTCTTTTAGCAAAGTCGAAAGACACTTTTTCTTTCCGTCAGTGTGATATTTTTTTTATTCTGGACCATACTTGAGAACCTTTTACAGAGTGTAAACTAACAGACTTTGCTGGAGTCTCCAAAATGGGCCCACACTTTACTTTCTAACCACTCTTTTGACTGCACTATACAGGATGTAAATTAACCCTTCACACATACGTCAACCAAGCATTCTGTACATCAAACTAAGTACCCCTCCGAAATTTGTTTTGCTGGGAAACGGACTTTTTTTTGGGATCAAAAATCACATTTAACGGTACTCATGTAAAACTCAATGTAGCACTCTTAAAACATTGTGCTAGTGGATGCTTTGAATAGTAAACGGGTCATGGAGGTAATTTGAGTTAAGTTATAACCTGAAAACTAGTATTTACAAAAACAGCTGTGCAAAATTTGGAACTTTGACCCCTAATATCTCCGTAACTAGGGGGTTCCCAGGTAAGGCCTAGAACCAAAAAATTAACGCAGTGGTGGGGAGAACAAGTGCCCTTCGTTTGCGTTAAGGGTACTTTTACACCCTTTATAGTTACGGACCAGCAGGGCTATTGCATATCTTTTAAATGGCAGTGGCTATCATATTGTCCATGGATTAACTGTCAAATTGGTTATGGTTTAGTACAAAATGGAACCATTTGACATTAATTGATGGACACTATATGATAGCCACTGTCATTTAAAAGATACGCAATAGCCCTGCTGGTGTACTTCGGTACTCGTAATACGTGATTTTGAAAAAATTATAAACGTGAGGCAAGGCAACCCTATACCCTCGTGCGGGTTAACATTCGTCACATATGGTAGATCTAGTTAGCATATTATATTCATTACACTCCATCACTCTTGGGATTCACCGGGCGATGAGGAAACTGCTGTTTAAATAATTTTCCTTTTGTTTTTATATGACTCTGTGGAGCAAGGTCATGCGGTCACATCAGCGGCGGGAAAAAGATGATGGCATAATGCATAGAAGTTTTAGATTCCTTGTTATATCACAAACACGTGTCATCGTCTGCCTAGCTTATTCTCAACTTTGTTGGGGTCGGTTCCAAGACTGGCTGTCGGGTTTTCAGGCCACTGACTGCCTGTAACGACTGCCAAAAATGTATGATAAGTACCTATATGGCAACCGGGACCAGCAACGGCTTAGCGTGCTTAGCATGAACTCAGTTAAAAAGTAGCAAGGCATACAAGATTTGATATAAGTAAAGCCGGCTTTTGACTACGGGATATATATTACATCTTGAGATATAATACTTTATCGCTCGTCGTACATTTTGTACGTGACCGTTCAAACTGTGCTTTAATATATATCTTACAGAGGGAACAGCAATCTTTTTCTCTTCTTCTTCTTCTTCTTCAACCTTTTACCACCCAATGCTAAGTGTAGGACTCTTCCAGTGCACGCCATTCTTCCCGGTTTTTCGCCTTTCTTTCCTGCCATTCCAAAAAGGTCGTCGGTCCAACGCATCGGTTGCCTGCCCACATTTCTGTGCCCTACTCTAGGCCTCCACTTAAGCACCCGACTACCCCACCTGTTGTCCTGTCTACGGCATATATGGCCCGCCCACTTCCATTTTCGGCTAGCGATCACATGGGCTATGTCGACCAATTTCGTTCTCTTCCGGATCTCTGTGTTCCTGATTCGATCACGTAGAGATATGCCTAACATAGCCCGTTCCATGGCTCTTTGGGTGACTTGGAGCTTGTGCATCACCCGCTTTGTCAGCGTCCATGACTCGGCTCCGTAGACCATAACTGGTAGGACACATTAATTGTTCAAATGCCCGACGCTTGAGGTTAATGGGAATGCTTGTGCTCTTGAACACTTCGGACAGTTTGCCAAAGCTCCCCAGCCTAGGCGGATGCGGCGCTCAATCTCGCTATTTTGTCCGAATTTGGCAAGGTTCAAGGTTTGTCCCAAGTAGACATATTCATTGACTCTTTCTATGACATTCCCATGCACAGTAATGTGATCTATGTCGATGTATGATGTATATCTATGAACAGCAATCGCGGGATGTTATACATTACATCCTATAGTCAAAAGCCGGAGGTACTTCAAGTTAATAATTTACATAAAAACCGGTTTGGTTGAAGACTTTGATTGCAGGCGGTTAGCAACAGAAGTTGTGTGTGTGTACAGAGAACTCTGTGCCACAATTTTTTTAATATACGTTGATAGTTGGAATTTCTCCTGTATCGTGGGGCGTTTGCAAACATTTAAACTCAAAACACAAATACCCAGACCGGAACAACAATCTGTAGGCCATGCAAATATTTGTTCCGTGCGGGAATCGAACCCGCGACGCAGGGCAGCAGTCCAATCGCTCAGCCACTGCACCAACCGTGCCGTCAAATATATTTTACTGTGTGATCCTCATTATGTTGATTTAGGTAGACGGAAGCTGAAACAGAATTGGAGAACGAAGGCATAATGATTATGATGGTGAATAATTATCCCGTGTAAAATGTGTAATTTAAAGAACTGCTGTGATGGCCGATGGGAAATCATCAAATGACCTCTCCCGGTCTGAGACCTTGCAGACGGAAATGGAAGGGCCATTTGCTGCCATCCTGACCTGAACTGAGCTAAGAGACGAGTGGAGATGTGCGAAGCATTGCGTATGAGCTAGAATATAATCAAGTATAAATCCACCGATACCGCGTCAATGGAGAATGGACGTACCATATCATCAACAGCCTATTAATGTTCCCACTGCTGGGACACAGGCCTCCCCTCTCTTTGAGAGAGAATGGGCTATAACCTACCACGCGGGCGCAGTGGGGATTGGTAGATGTCACATGTCTTCGAATGTTTGGTTCTAAGCCATGCCGGTTTCCTCACGATGTTTTTCTTCACCGTTTTGAGAGCTGCGGTGATGAATCAAATTACACAAAGTAATGTGCCTGCCTGGGTTCGAAAGTTGGGGTCGACACCACTGGGCCACCACTGCTCTCTACGACGTACCATATACTATAGTATATGCTATATTCCTACTTATCATTATATATATCACATACCATTTATCATCCTTTTTATAGTTTATCCTTATTTATACTAGGCGAAACGTTCTAAACGATTCGTTTCCATATAAATTGCTGAAATTAAATATTAATTTTCATATTTTCATTGTTGTGACATGTATGTCAAATGTGCCAAACTGTCAGTAGGTACTTTTCTTTTTGTCATAGTTTCTTTCTAGTTTAGTCTAAGAAGGTCACTTTTTGGTTTATATAACTTCATTATTTTTTATCATTGTTACGCTGAATAATTTTATTGTATTTTATTAATTAATAAAAATAACTTTATTTTAAATTATAATTTTAAAATTCTAAAAGCACACTCGGAGGTTCTATTACGTCTTGGTGGATTACTCCTGGCTGGTTTTATGACTGGCAGGTGACATGTCATATTTCAATTCGAAATTGTCAAAGAATTTTAGAAGAGAAGAAAATGGCTTTGGTATAAAAATGGGCAGCTGATGCTGACCCAAAAACTTTTACACTGGATACCACGCCGAGATTATGTCCGGTTGATTTTACGTTTTATTTTACGATCGACTCGACGCTGAGGATCACCGCTACTCGTTTCTGTCGAGATTCAGTCCTGTTACTACGTATGGATTCTGCATACATATAAATCTACGAAGTTCTACTGTCCAGACCAACTCCAAAGTGGAACACCATCATTCATTACCAAAAGTGGATCACCATCTAAGAAGCGGATCTCTCTTCTCTCATTAAAGTGGTTCACTAACTAAATTTTAAAAAACCTCCGCCGCCTGAGTGTGTGATAGGTAGGAAGGTGTTTTATATATTCTTTTGTATTTTTTATCTTAAAAATTAATATTTATTGTACAATCTACCTTCTCTTTTATTTTTTTATTAGGGATCGGTAGATTCGTTACAGTTTGGCGCCCAACAATCGTACCCACTCTTTTCAAAATTCTAAAAACTATCACTAGTACCGTTTTCTTTTGGTAACTTATTTGGCTTAGTAACTAACATATTTTTATTTCTTTTCTACAGCCCTACTCCTCCTCCTCATCTCAACACTTCTTACTTTACATACATTTACTCGACACCCCTACACACATTCCTTTTACCCACTGGTAATTGGCATCCATTCTTCACTTGTAAGAGTTCTTAAAACCATTCGTGGTCTCTTTCAAGTTGAGGTTTGGCTTACTCTACGACGTACTATTGGAGAATATCCCGTAGTCGTTTTCCACTTACTATTTACACTTTTAACAACAACTCTCATTTACTCAACACCCCCACAGACTTGCACATCACAGCGGTTACCCACTGGTAATCGTACTCAGTCTTCGCTTGGGTGTGTTTTTAAAACCACTTCGTGGTCACTACCAAGTTAGGGGACTGAGACACTTAACGACAGCTGCAGGACAATATCCTGTGGTTGTTTGTACAAACCTAATTCTACATAACTCACATTACATATACTATACTATTCTCTTAAAACATTCTTCATCATCATCATCCTCTTATTTATATTTTTCTGATATGTGGGCTCTAATAAAATTATCATCATCTTGTTATTTAACACCGTTGCTAAGTAACAGGGTAAAAGTGTCACATGGATATTTTTGTGGTGGCAAAAACTGGTACTAAATTTTTACCACCCAGAAGGTTTTATTAGTCTACGAAGTATATTAAATATAGTATATGCTATATTCCTACTTATCATTATATATATCACATACCATTTATCATCCTTTTTATAGTTTATCCTTATTTATACTAGGCGAAACGTTCTAAACGATTCGTTTCCATATAAATTGCTGAAATTAAATATTAATTTTCATATTTTCATTGTTGTGACATGTATGTCAAATGTGCCAAACTGTCAGTAGGTACTTTTCTTTTTGTCATAGTTTCTTTCTAGTTTAGTCTAAGAAGGTCACTTTTTGGTTTATATAACTTCATTATTTTTTATCATTGTTACGCTGAATAATTTTATTGTATTTTATTAATTAATAAAAATAACTTTATTTTAAATTATAATTTTAAAATTCTAAAAGCACACTCGGAGGTTCTATTACGTCTTGGTGGATTACTCCTGGCTGGTTTTATGACTGGCAGGTGACATGTCATATTTCAATTCGAAATTGTCAAAGAATTTTAGAAGAGAAGAAAATGGCTTTGGTATAAAAATGGGCAGCTGATGCTGACCCAAAAACTTTTACACTGGATACCACGCCGAGATTATGTCCGGTTGATTTTACGTTTTATTTTACGATCGACTCGACGCTGAGGATCACCGCTACTCGTTTCTGTCGAGATTCAGTCCTGTTACTACGTATGGATTCTGCATACATATAAATCTACGAAGTTCTACTGTCCAGACCAACTCCAAAGTGGAACACCATCATTCATTACCAAAAGTGGATCACCATCTAAGAAGCGGATCTCTCTTCTCTCATTAAAGTGGTTCACTAACTAAATTTTAAAAAACCTCCGCCGCCTGAGTGTGTGATAGGTAGGAAGGTGTTTTATATATTCTTTTGTATTTTTTATCTTAAAAATTAATATTTATTGTACAATCTACCTTCTCTTTTATTTTTTTATTAGGGATCGGTAGATTCGTTACAATACCCAGAAATAATTCTAAAACCATTTGTGCCAACCGGAGCAGCGGCACGCGCGGTGCATCGGCGACCCCGAGTAACAGGGGATAATTATATGATGATGATGATGATGGAGAACAAACAAAATGGATGGTGGACGAAAACGAAATAAAATGACCACAATGGCTTCAAAAAACATAGTTTATTAATTCCTCAAATACAGGTTACAAACAAATGAATAAATACGAATAAATGCTCTTATCAAAACTGGTGCATTGCAACTCTGGTGCTTCAGATCTGTCTTCGACTTTTTTTTTGCCTCTGCCCAATGTTGCCATTATCCAAAAATAAATACTTAACCTCCTGCTTCCTTTCTGGTGCTAGGATTCCTTATCTTAATAACTATTTCGTTTGAATCTAGGATCTTTGCTTTTGGTCTCCAGAAAATGTCTGTTCCATTTTCGCATCTATCGGTGGCGAAGAATTTGACAAGAACGCAGGATAAGGCCATTGGAGGCATTATTACACGTCGTATATTTAAAGAACTGAAGTTTGATGGTGCCTGTTTATTGATATGGCAACATTTTGAAGTTTGTATGTAGAGTAATAACTTTTTGCTGGTGCTTGATTTTTCGTTGGGATGTCAATGGTAGAGTGAGAAGCTCTAGTACACTCAACCGATGCATGTTCTGGGAGAATTTTGTCAGGTTTCTTGATCACACATTCTTCAACATTTTCTTTCAATGATACATTCTTAATTTCAATGACTTGTGGTGTGTTGTCTCGAGAAGTTGTATACGGTTTCGTCACGTCAAATTTCGGTTTCATCCATTCAGTTTTAAAGAATGTTCTGTTTATTAGTTTAGAGATTTTGATTAGAACTGAAAAATAAAATTGATCTATTGGTATTGTAAGTATTTGCAAGCAAACAAAAGTTACTGACTTCAGCAGCTGCACCTTCAGCAGATATTTGCATTTCATTTGTGAAGTCGCTAAACATTTGTTTGTTTTTATCGTAGGAGATGTTTCCACTTCTTGTTTGGGCCATGTCTGTAGAACGCATCAGGTATATACAGCTATTCACAAACAATTGAACCTTTATTTGGCATCACGAGAGCGAGCGAGGTAGTCATACGACATACATATTCGATCTGGTTTCGATTATATTGATTGTGAATAGCTATGCAGGACAGAAGACGGGCGTCGTCGCCGAGGGAGGCCTTGAAAACGCTGGCGTGACCACATAGAAGCTTCTGCGTGAGATTGGCCGAAGAAAACCGCATAGAGACAGAAGTAGAAGTCTGTAGAAGGCTATAGGGGAGGCTGTGGGATCTCCGAAAGAGATACCGCGGCCTCAGACACAAAGAGGTAAGAAGGAACATGGGTGGTTTTTAGTAAGTAGAAGTCTGACACTCCCTACCGCGCCGCCCAGAGCGGGAGAAGTCATTTGATGATCTCCAAACCCCAAAAAAAAAAGACTGGGGAGGCTTTTGCCTTACAATGAGACAATATACAGGGTGTAAATTAGCCCTTCACGCATAAGTACATCAACCAAGCATTCTGTACATCAAACTAAAAATACCCCCTACGTAAAAATTTTTGCTGGGAAACGACTTTATTTTTTGGAATCAAAAATCTCATTTTTCGGAAAAACTCAATGTAGGTAGCACTCATACAACATTGTGCTAGTGGATGCTTTGAATAGTAAAAGGATCATGGAGGTAATTTAAGTAAAGTTAACCTGAAAATTAGTATTTACAAAAACAGCTGTGCAAAATGATGTTTCGGGGAAGACGTCCTACATCCAAAGACAAGCTTTACGTGTCAATAATATTCATATTTGTTAATGCGGGTTTTAATGACTAACAAATATTATTTATTTAATATTTTCCTGTTTTCAGACATTTCATTCAAGTAGATAAGAAATGCAGTGCAACACATGGCAGGCATGGCAGGGCATTATAATCATTTTGTTGGATCATCATCATCAGCCTATAATGTTCTCACTGCAGGGACTTAGGCCTCCTCTCTAGGAGAGGGATGGGCTATAATACACCACGCGGGCCCACTGCGGGTTGGCACTTGGCAGATGTCACATGTCTTCGATTTTTTGAATTACAAACGAAACCGAAGAAACCGGCATGTCTTACAAGACATGCCGGTTTCTTCACGTCGTCGTTTTCCTTCACCGTTTTGAGAGCAGTATTTTATAGGAAACATAAATAGCACTAAAGACTGTAATCTCTAACTGCAGAGCTCAGAGATATTTAATTAATACTTTAGTCGTCACTTGGTAAAGATTTGACATACTTTTGTATGACAAAGCTGTGAAAACCTTTGCTAAGTGATGGCTTAAGTAATCATTAAAGCTCTCTAAGTGCGGCAGTAAGAGTTATAATAGGCAGAGGAGTATCCAGTAGTCGCCAGTTATGTTTACCTCATTTGAGGAGACGCTGACCCTCTTGCCATCAACTTTACTAAGTGACAGTTTAAGTAATCATTAAATATCTCTCATTACAGCAGTATGTATCTACAACTTATGATGATGACTAGGAGCCAACCCGACTACCTGACACTATGCATCTATCTATAGAAAATCTGTCAAACGCCTTGCAAACATGTTATAGCAATAGCGTAACTTGACAGATTAGCATTTGCTATTCAAATGTAGTAGGTGTTTAATACGAAATAGGTCACGTATTAGATATGTACTTACAATGGTAAAACATACATAGTATAGAACAAATATAGTGCGGACGTATAGACAGTGACGGTTTGTAAAATAAGATTATGAAATGTAACGTACCTTAGAAGTGGAGTAGGTGCGACAACAATAAAAACCAAAGTATAATTTATTAATTGAAATGCGCCTTGCCTTATAACATACCGGACTCTATGTATAATATCATCTTTGTCAGATGATATAACTTTTGTGTTTGTTTAAAGGATTTGTGACTAAAAACTTCTTTTAAAATATATAAGTGTCACATATTTTTACCCGACTGCGGCGAAGCCCAAAAGGTCTGTTTCTTTGTTCCCTCATAACTCCTAAACGGATGAAGGGATTTGAATAAAATATCATCATCATCATCATCAACAGCCTATAATGTTCCCACTGCAGGGACGCAGGCCTTCTCTCTAGGAGAGCGATGGAATAAAATATACGTCCTTAGATTCGTCTTAATGGTGCGAGTGTCACTGGCTACATTAAATTAAAAAAAAAAACAAAGAAAAAATTGCTGATTTTGGGGGCCATATCGCGGATTAAAAAAAAAAACCATTACCATCGAGTAGGGTAGGTATCAAAATTAAGGGTTTTAAAAGGAGATTACATAAATTTTGACAAGTATGTTTAAAATAAATTCAAAGTCACAAATCCTATAAACAAACACAAAAGTAACTAAAAAGTTGGAAATAAAAAAAGTAGTTAAAAAAACTAAAAAACCTGACTGAAAAAACTGAAAAGCAAGCACATTTTAAATTAAACAAAACTTGGAAGCAGGCAGGGTTCCTTTGAATATTAAATAAAAAAATGAAAACAGAATGGGCCCCGTCTGCTATAATTTCTTTTTAAAACCCTTCATTTTGGTAGCGATGGTAACGGATTTTTTTTTCAAATCCGCGATATGGCCCCCGAAATTCGCAATTTACCTTTGTTTTTTATTTTTGTCAGTGAGACTCGCGCCATCAAGACGAATCTAACGACGTATATTTTATTCAAATCCCTTAATCAGTTTAGGAGTTATGAGGAAACAAAGAAACAGACATACACACATACACGCCAAACACATAACCCTCCTTTTGGGCTTCGCCGCAGTCGGATAAAAAATTAACGCAGGGCTGTTTCCACATTAGAGAAAGCTGATTCAAATTTAGCATCATATTCATATTTTATTCAATTATTGTGCGTGAGTTTGATGTAAACTTGTGCGAGTCGAATCACTGGGCCTGGAACTTATTTTACTTATAAAATATGAATGAAACTAGTATTTATATCAGATTTGCGGGGGCGCCAGGCGGGCGGCCTGCGGGGAAGGGGTGGTTTGTGATTGGCTGATTGCAATTCCGATGCATTCAGAATGCACCAAATTGCTGAACGCACTAGCGGGCAGCGAGTGGGCAAGCGGTAGCGGGGTTATGACTTTGCGTCGGACTCGTATGTCAACATAAAACGCGCGAATTTTCAAAGTAGTCCTAGAATTTTTTTTGGTGTGGTTTCTGGTGACGTGAGTGAGATGTGATGCCCTAAGGACGGATTTTGTTTGTGCTTCTTCTGGTGCCCCCCAGACGTGATGCCCTAGGCAATTGCTTAATTTGATTATGGAATAATCCGTCACTGCGCATAGACGGACATGGCGAACTTATAAGGGTTCCATATTGACTACGGAACCCTAAAAATTTATCCTTTAATGTATGTTACATTGTTCATCATTCAGTACGTGGTAAGTGCAGGTATAAAGACAGTTTACAAATAACTAAAACAGATTTAGATATTCATTTTATTTTCGCTGTTTACCAACATTTTGTTGTGATACAAGCTGATCAGAACTGTCCAAGGTCGTAAACTTTATTTTTTCCTAAGGATAACGCGAAGTGGTCCAACGCAGAGAATGAACTTCTTTTAGGGAAGCCTTCGCAAGGTTTGAGGGTACAGGGTGGTTCGGGGTTCATACTTGCCCGCGCTTTTGGAAACACCGGGCAACCCCTGACGCACGGCGGGGCACCACTTATTCCAGGTATCCACTTTTCACAAGGCTTCTCCGGTTTTTTAGGAATTGGCCAAGACGGAATCGGAGCCCACGGGTCAAATTCCCTAGCCAATAAAGTCTCGATGTTCGATTTCATTTGCCGCAAAACTTCCACTACTATTTTGCCCAAATTCTGAATATGGTCAATAACCATATCAGTCAAATCAACCCTGATAACTGCAGCACAGGCTTCAGCTTCGCAAGCTATTTCTGGGCAAATGTTTCCTAATTGTACTCCACAAATCGCATCAATATCACAGGCAGTACATTTCTTAGAACCACCTCCTTTCTTCTTTGGCACACAGACTTTCGGCCTTGCCTTCACCATAGGCAGCCCAAAGGAAGGCGGTGGTACTGGGTTGGCTGGTGGAGACCTGGGTGCCGTAGGCGTGCATCGAGGACCTTTCTTGTGGCATTCTCCTTTGGTAGGATCTACCTTAACTCCTAAATCGCGGGTGCACTGCATACGATTTCTTCTTCTCACTCTTCTGAGAAGTTCTGTCAGGGATACCTGTTCTTTGCTTGGCAGACTTGTCTGCTTTGGCGACACAATTCCAGGCTTGACGATAGGCAAGTCTTTGATTTCCGGTGTAATTTCAGGTACCAATTCAAATTGTACATTATCGATTGTGTGAAGTACTTGTGTATCTGCTTGCACATTCTCAGCGGCGTGCGGCGTATCCTGGTGTGCTTGCGGCGTATCCTGGTGTGTAGCATCTTGTTTAGGTTCTCCGAAAGTGCTTATCTTGTTGTTGACTTCCGCTTGTGTACCTGCAATCAAGTTCTCGACATTTACCAGATTCGGATTTGGTTTTGGTCGTATTGACTCGCATATATTTTTCTTCATGTATATAGTCTCGGAGGTGTCCACGAAATCGGTATTTTTACAAGTGGACATTGAAGGTCCTGGTGATATCGGACACGTCTCATTGCATGTCAACACATAGTAAGGGTCTAACTCGTGCTCTTTCATCAACTCTTCTGGCAAAGTTACTTTTTCAGGTTTTAGATTTAATTTACACTCTGAATTTTCATCTGCGTATAATTTGTTTGAACATGGTTTAATGGATGTATGTTCGTTAGGTGAATTTTCTATATTTCTATCCCATTTGTGATCTTGGAGTGTTCGGTCATGATGATATTCAACTTCACCAGATGAAGAAATATGATGGTGCGATGATGGGTTTGTGGGCTTAATCGCAGGCTTAAATGCTTTAGCGGTGTGAGGAGTTCGGTCCGACTCTGTATTTTGAACAAAGACATTTTTATCATTTGATCCTGGTGTGGATCTTTCCGTGAGTTGCTTAAATATAGATAAATGCAAGTTTTGCATGCTTTCTACATCAAATGGTATAGGTGCATTAGGTGCAGATGGTGACAGCCCATGTTTTAAATTTTCAATCTCTTTCTGTATGGTTTGATTCACGTTTTTATCCTGTGATAGTGATATGAAATGAGATTCCTCCATTCCGTCTTCGTAGCCGTCTAATTTTGGTGTCCGGGAGCATGCGAGCTTAGCTGTGGGATTATTGTCGCAAGATACAGGCTTTATTTCTTTCTTAGTCTGTTCTGGATGTGGAACACCATCTTTTTCTTTCACTTGTTCGACATCTTCTGAATTAAGTAAAGTCGCTTCATCAGCTTGTTCATTCAAATCGGGTAGTCTTATTTGAGAAAGTAAGTGATATCTTGAACATGATGTCGTGGAAACCATTTCGCCTATTTCGTCTTGTTTCTCCGATTCAGCGCTCTTACAATAGATTTCCTGCTGTTGTTGCTTTTTTTCGTTACATAGGTCCATTTGGAGTAGTTTGTCTTCCCCCCTTGTAGTCGAAGTTTTGTTTTCAGGTTTACAAGTCAAAGGAATGCCAAGCTTATCCATTTCCTTCACCAACATTTCATCTAATTGCCCCAGTGGGCCGTTCAGACACCGTTTAGCCGCTTCGTCTAAAGTATCGTGTCCAGGAGAAATGCCTTGTCCTTTATTAATACTCTTGATAGTTAATATTGGGTTAAGCTGGTCTCCCAAAATCTTTGGATTTACATTAAACCCTTCAATCTCAGGTCTCTGCGTTTCAACAAGAGGGATTTCTTCTATGGTTTCTAGTTTTTGAGCTAATTTTACCTCATTCTCGTTTGCAGTGGTAACATTAAGAACCCATTTCTTATCTGGATTTACTGCAGAAATTCCAACATGCTTGACTCTGTCGCTTGTCATAGCATCAGTATCATCATAAGCCCCTGTCTTATTTCCTACAGTATCTGAAGTGACTGGGTTGCTAATATTCAAAACATGGTCTCGTAAGTTGTCTAGCTCAATTTCCTTCATAGATAATTCAGGAAGTGGTGCTTCTTTTTGAATACGTATTTTTGTATCAGCATGTGGCACTATCTTTTTTGTATTCTCCTCAACTGTGATTTCGCGATCATCGTTGACCTTAATTAGTTCCCGAGACATTTTGAAAATGCCACATTGTCTATCATCAGGTATCACAGGGTTTTCTATATTTTTTAGTTCTTCTAATAGTATTCTTGCGTTTTCGGCTTCTTTTATTTCACGCTTTGTATCTTCAATGTTGATTGTGGGGGAACAATATTGTTCACTCGGTCCCTTATCCGGTCCCGCAGACCCTGATCCAAACGCTTTGTCTATTATCTTCTGGCACCTTTCTCGGTATGTAACAGGGATTCCGGTTTGAGTATCTATGGGAGTACTTTTTAGTCTGGGGAAATCAGTGCCTTTTCCTGTCTGGCCTGGTCCATCGTCTGTACTTTTATGGTCTTTTCTTATGACAGCATAAGCTGAAAAATTGCGAAAAAAGCCATGAGTATGCTTGTTAAGATGTGTTAAATAGATTTGAGCAATATTTGAGTTCGAA
Source organism: Diarsia rubi (assembly GCA_932274075.1). NCBI lineage: Eukaryota > Metazoa > Arthropoda > Insecta > Lepidoptera > Noctuidae > Diarsia > Diarsia rubi. The sequence continues at coordinate 4,733,623 of OW026441.1, forward strand.
TTCTAAACTAAAGTTATCCTCAAAGGCTTTTATCGCCGTTTTTCTTTTCGCCTTCCAAAAGGTTTGGAATTACAGCGTCATTGCACAGATTGAGATAATAAATATTGTTAAAAACTATTTTTTAGTAGGAATTTAAAAATGGATACAGGATGTATTCGTCGTGTGTGACCTGTGCTGATACTACATTCAGTTTAGGAACTAGCATCTCACAGGTCTAGAAAGTCAGCTGCTTAAGCTATCCCATGGATGGCACTTCCGGGAGGCCTTACATCGCGCGAGGGCATAAAAAACGAAAAATAAACGACTACACGCTAAGGTCCCCTGTGAGTCTCGGTTTAGGCAGTATTTTTGTTTTTGCACAACTCTTCTCAACGTTAACAGGTCAGCCCGATGTTTTAATACATCGCATGAAAATGCAAACTAAAATCCAATGGAACTACAACAACTGCTAAGTTCCCACAGTGTCCAAAGACGAGGGTGTTTAACCAGTGTAGGTATGTTGCCAGTGAGTGATAACTTATGGCACAGAGGCTTGGTTTTTAACTGCGGCCTATAGAGAAACTCAGAGTCACCCAACAAGCCATGGAAAAAGAGTGGCGAGTTCGAAGTTTCTTGCGCAATAAAATCCAAAACGAGAAACTTCGCTGAAAAACCAGGGTCATCGACATGGTTCATAAGTCTCTGGTCCTCTTAGGCCCCGGCACACGGTGTATTTCAAAACCACAGACGACGCGCGTTTCAGGAATGCGCGTCATAGATGCAAATTTTTGCAATTTCATAGATTCCAACGCCCGCAAAACGCGATAGAACGCGCGCGGGAAACGCGTTTGAAATTCGTTTGAAGCGCGTACAAAGGATTGGCATGGGATCGCTGTATTTACGCATACGGCGAACGTGAAACGCAGTAGATGCGCGTTTCACGTTCGCCCCGTGTGGTTAGGTTACAAAGTTGCGTTCAAATCTCGTTTGAAGCGCGTATACCTACGCGGTTCATCTGTGCGTTTACAAGCCGTAAGCTAGGGGCATTAGCTGTCAGAGTATGCATATTAAAGTGGCAATGGGCAAGCCACATCTCTCGAGGAACCTACAACCGATGGGGAAGAAAGGTTCTCGGGTGGTGGCCACGAACCGGAAGATGAAGCGAGAGACACGTCAAACTGAAAATAAAAACCGGCCATTCGACCAAGTGCATGTCAGACCACGCATGTAGGGTTCTGTAGTTGCCCATCAAAATATGTAAACTTATTATACTGAATAACTGCCCTGCCTACCTGCCTCCGAACGATGATTTTTACTGTAAAAATAAAACAAACTTACATTTGCAGTTTTGAGACCTGCGTTCCCATTCATTAGGTATTTAAGGAAAATATTTCATACAAGTACATTTTATAAATTGGTCGACTATTAGTCGTAAACTTGTAGAGCCTACTTTGCTGTGATAGTTTTCCTTCATATATATGCTACTACCATGATTTTTTTCAAATGCCCATACACAACCCGCATAGGTGGTTTAGGTTGGTTGGCACACTTGAGTTTAACAAAAATTTGCACTTACTAAGAGTCTTTGAGATACAGTGCGGACGGACGAACGGACGAACGGACAGACAGACAGACGGACATGGCGAAACTATAAGGGTTCCATATTGACTACGGAACCCTAAAAACTAATGTTTCGTTTGACAGTCTTGCTGGCACAGTGGTAACAGTCAGCGAATATGTATTCATTTACCTACCTACGAAGTCTTGCAGATTTCTTGAACGAGAAACTAGACTCTAGATTTGAGCCTGTTTAATGGCAATAGGCTCGCCACAACATATTACTTGAGGTTTAAACATAACTGGCGAAATGTGCCCGTGTAATCTAAGGCCTCAGACCAAGTAAAAAGTAAAGACGGAACTCTGCGAACAGCAAAGTGCAAGGCCGGTCAAACTACGCCTCGCCGTGTACATACACAATACACGCACACACGTACAACATAAACTACGCCTTGGTCTTATACTTTTTATTTGGTCTCAGACTTGTGTGCGTGTATGCGAGGCGTAGTTTGACCGGCCTCACTTTGCTGTTCGCAGAGTTCCGTTAGATACTTTTTATTTGGTCTGAGTATAAGGCACACCATTTGGGGATTAAGTACCTACAGTTGTGGTGTTATGTTTTCAACGAGAAAATAGTCTTAAAGCTAGCCGATTCTTCGTCGATGGTAAGAAAGGTGCTAAACTAATGAAATTATAATTATTTCAAACTTGCCTGGCATATTGCACAGATCATCTCTCAAAAGACGTGGTCCAAATCCAACAGAACACACCTTTCTTATTCTTGAAATAGTTATTCGTGACATCATTGTTTGAGACATATAAATTCCGAATGATAATCAGCGAAAATAATTTTGTTACATTTTTCTGAATTCATAACAATGTTACTAAAAATTTGACGTTTGCTTTTGTTGTTCCGATTTTGTATTGGGATTTTCTTCGGATAAAAACATTGACTGGTCTTCTGTATTTATGCTGCCAGCAATATTTGGCAGTAGACAAAGACAAGTTTAGTTGCTTCGTGGCGCATCAATTTATAAAATAACCGCTCATGTGCATGGCAATATCTAATGTAGGTAGTGGAATTATTTGCGGGGACTTCACTCAGAAAAGGACGCTGTATGGTGCATTGATAGGAAAGTCACAGTTAGTTTGTATTACTGATTATCTAGCTACGCTGGACTTCACCGGGTTTGCTTAAACTGTGTTGCCGACATTGATGCATTGGAACAAAAATAAAAGTTAAATCATGAAAGCATTAATTTGTAACCAATATTGGAAGCATTTAACAATTTTATTAACTTGTGCATAACAATTTATTGTACAAATTAAATATAAAACCAAATAAAAAAAAATTATGCAAAATTGAACGCATTTTATTACTGAACGAGACGAGAGAAATATAATGATACTGCAACGTTTCGTTGCAAATTTTATGTAACTGAACCGTATATTTTAAAGAGCTCAGATACGCTTCTATATTAACAGATAACATTTACAGACACATTTAAGTTTTATTTCACAGAATATGATTTTTTTTAATATTTAGAAAAAGTTTTTCACATTCTAACGATCCTACTATTTTTAGATTTGTTGATAGACAAATCAAAATGTGTTCTGATTAGACAACTTTGATGTAACGAAACGTCATTTCAAATGCAAGAAAATAACAAAGATGGCTGAAGAACAGGTGAGAACCAAAATATTATGATTTTTTAACGATTTTAAATGAATTTACTGTAAATATTGCAATTAACACAACTTCAAAATCACACAGATAAATATAGTGATGTTATTTTTTTAATGCCGCCTTTAATTTTATTAATTTGGTCTCTGTTATTTGGTGTTTGGTTCGCGAAGTTAAATTCCGTGCGTTAGATTCTCGTTACAGGCGTCATTTCAGCAATTTATCAATTATAAATATATCTGTTACACGTTTAGGAGTACGTTATTGTATGATGATACCGGCACCTTGGTTATAATGCGATGTTTACACATCCTATCCTTGAAATGTAATCAAAACCTGTAAAGTTGAATTAGCTACTTTCTGCCCCCTAGTGCGTTTTACGATTTCTGATGTTCTACTTTCAAATTTCTCTGTTGTTTGGATAAGGATCATAATTAGCGTTACTTTTGCTTTTTTTGCGTATTGTTTACAGCATTTAGTCCATGTTTGAGATATTTTGAAGGACAATAGTTATTTCATTGTCAATTACAAAATGTTTTAGATTTTACAAAATCGGACATTCCTTAGTTCTGCAGCAATGTTATTTACCGCAGCAATAAGCTACCCAACTCCTTGTCAACTGAACAATTTCTCTTTTAACAATTACTGTGTTAATCACCCAAATTTAAAAAAGGAAGGTTAAATTAGTCATTATTTAGATAAGTTGAGATAAAGGTACAAAATTCGTCATTCTTTGAAATTCTCTCTTTTATTTCCTCAGGAAATTCTTGCACAATTTTTGAATAAATAGGAGTTTAGGTTAATTGATCATGATACCAACAATCTTGAATGATATGGTTTGCCACACCTCACCTAACACATGATGAGAGGTTTTTGTTTCTTCTTTTTCATATGATTAGCGCTTAACTGTGTGTCAAAAGATTTTATGCTGCTCATGCCCTCTGCTTAACATGTCGTTGAGACACACCTCTCTGGCACACTGTTTTGGTTCATCGAAGCAAGTGATAATATACAATATACACATTAATGTGATAAATCTGAGGGCCGTGTCTCGTCGAACTTATGACTTGGCAGTCCATCGACTACTCCACTAGGCTAGCACTGCTTGATTTAGCTTAATTGGTCAAGATACCATTAACATCAATCTTTGATGATGTGAATAGAGCTGACGAGTAACAGAAATATGGAAGAACAAGGCATGCTACACCAACCCCAAATAAATTCGGATAAGGGTAGGAGTTTGATGATCATGGTTATGATACCATCAAGTCATAGATCAATTAAGTTTTACGACATAGTCAAAGAATCAATGATTTAATGATATTAGGGGAAATTACATACGAGAAGGATTTAAAACACTGATTTAGTTTTATTTAAAAAATTAAGATTAGTAAGATTTTTAATAAAATAAAAGATTAAAATACTGATATCGGCCATTTTGATTGAAACACCAATCATAGCGCACTACGTCACGCCAATGTAAACATTACTAGCTGTCACTAGCTCACTGTGTTGTTTTGTTGCCGATTACGCATTTGGATATTTTTTTTGTTACTACAATACTTTGTGAACATCTTTAGCAATGGAATCAGGCTTTGTAAAAGCAAACAGTTCAAATTTGCCCAGGATAGATTTACTGATGTTGGGCGATTTCCTTGGGTCAAATAAAGAATTTTGCTCATCCGAGTTTCGAAATGTGAAAACCTCCCTGTAAGTAAATTTTGTAAGTTTCTAACACTATAAAAATACAACAAACTCGTTTTGAGCTTGTAGGAGTTTAGTTTATTTTCACTTTCATATGTTATTTTTACAATAAACTTGTCAGTTTATTTTTGAGGTTAGCTCCTTCGCAACTTGTAATAAAAGTTTGCTACTGAGTTAATAACCAACAAAAGGAGTAAATTTCTGTAACTACAAAGCATGTACTAGTATCTTTTCTCATAGTAACAACCTACTATCATAATCACCGGGTCAGCTATGCAGGTCCAGAGGACAACATTTTTGGCATTCAATGTAATGCTAAAACTATTGCTATTGATGTGTTTTTACACTGAGGCACCGCACACCACTTATAAACTTTGTTATTCATTTTTAACACACGAATTATGGTAATGTTTGTTTTAGTTTCCTCTAGCTGCGCTTTGACATTTCCATGTTTACATAGGCGTGACGTCAGACCCGACGCCATGACACTGCGAGCTGTTTTCGCGCTCTATTTAATTTTTTTTTCAAAAATGGCTTATATCTTCGTTAAACTTTACTTTATTACTGAAATAAAGGTTTTTTCGTAAATAAAAAAGATGTACCCTTACGGAAGGGGATTTCAAAATCTTTCGTCATGCCTATTGTAGTCTATAAACTTCTTCACATATAAAATTTTACAAATGTATTGCCCCAATGTGTTAGGTAGGGGTGACTTTTTTATTTTTTTGGAGGTTGCGTAGGTAATCATCAAAATTATCAATCAATCAATTGAAAAAAAATATCCTGAGGAAACCGGCATGTCTTAGAACCAAAAAAATCGAAGACCTGTGACATCTACCAACCTGCCTGCCATCAACCAATCTGTGCCCGTGTGGTGGATTATAGTCCATCCCTCTCCTAGAGAGGAGGTCTGAGCCATTCCACTATGAACATTATAGGCTGATGAAGAATCATCAAATGACTCCTCCGGCTCTAGGCTGAGCGGGAAGGAAATGTCAGACTTCTACTGACTAAAAACCACCATGTTCCTTCTTAGCCGTTTGTGTCCGGGGCCGCGGTATCTATTTCGAACAACCCACAGCCCCGGCAGAGGTAAGGGTGCCTATAGTACAATCTCAACCATATTTCAAGGTTCCTAATGAGGCAAAATTAAATTCATGCTTGTAGTTTCATTACTGTAATCTTCAAAAGGCGGCCCCGACTTGCGAACTGTAAGTCGTGGGTTCGGACCTGGTCAGGCGCATTAGCTTGGGGATATTTTTTTTATTACCACTGAACGCCGCATGTCTTAGAACCAAACAATTCCAAGACATCTACTAAGTATCAACCCGCACTGGGCCCGCGTGGTGAATTAACATTATAGCCTGATGGTGAATCTTCAAAAGGAATAGTACTACCAGTTTTACATGATCAAAATAGTTTCGAGTCAGCTATTTTTTTTTTGTAAAATCCTCTTTCATTGTTACAGTAAAGCGTGACTATATAGCTAGATAATTTCCATGGTTTCTGTGTTCTGATTGTAAGGTTGCCAGTATCATACAACATAGCTTTTTCAGTTGGTCTTTTGACCCAAATAGATATTTCAGCTTGGTTTTTTGACCCAAAATAGATATTTCAGCTTGCTCTTTTGACCCAAAATAGATATTTCAGCTTGGTCTTTTGACCCAAATAGATATTTAAACTTAGTGATCCAAAATTAAATTTCAAGAAATTAAATAAGGATTTTTAAACATCAATATTTATAAGAGAACTTTTGTCTGGCTTTCGTAGGTAAAGTGGTCACAAGTGTGACACGACTCTTACAAATATTGACACACGTGAGCACGAAGTCTTAGGTACAATTCTTGACAAAATGTTATTGAAAGAAAGAAAGAAAGAAAAAATGTTTATTTGTCACAGAAACATACATGCATACAGGAAATAAAACAATACACAAAAAAAAAAAAGTAAAATACAACAAGCAGGGAAATTAAAAAAGAAAAAAATATAAATAATGCACGTCGTAACTGCGACAAGTAGGTTGCCACTCAGCATGGTGCTGTGCTATGGTCACCCACAGCACAGCGCTGGTTTTCAGTGGTCACCCGTAAAAAACTATTATACTAGTTATTGGGTTTTTCCAACAGGAATTTCTGTGTAACAGCTGAAAAAGAAAAACCTGTCTGAATGTTTGCCTTGTTAATGACTGTAGACTCGTGCCTTATAACATGGGTCTAAAAAAAACTTAACTATTTACACTCGATATTTCGGATACAAAATTTAAAAAAAATGTCTCAATGACCAAGTCAGCACAACACAATTTCACAATATTAGGACAAAAAAAATAAGATTTCCAAAAAATATTGACGTAAACAAAACATTAAGACTATAGGACAGTGCTTCGAAAACTCGTGTGACGTCACCTTTCAGTACATTTTTTAGCAAAAAGTGACGTCACAAGCTCTACTCATAATTTTTGACGTGTTTTATCTTCGGCAATTTTTATTAATTTAATAGAACAAAAAACACGTATCAAATATTTTTTTATTCAGTCCGATCCTCTATTCTTTAATGCTCTCACTGAGAATTACAAACTCTAGAGCCGGGTGATTTAAAGGGCCTCTTGTAAATATCATAAATTATCTTAACATAACATCATGCCTCGTAACCCCCGAAAAGTTAAGCATAGGTGTCAGTACAAGGACTAATAGGGGATCGGCCAAAAAAAAAACTAATTAGTCCGTCAGATAGATTTCCAAAAAATATTGGAGACGTGTTTTTTCTTTTTTCACATAAACAAAAATTGAAGTCAATACAGTGCTTCGAAAACTCGTGAACTCTTCGAAAACGTTATATGATAGTACATTGTTTACCTACAAATAACGTCACGACCCCCCACTCATGATCTTTGTCGCGTCTTATCTTCGTCAATTTTGATTAATTTGATAAAACAAAAAACACGTATCCAATCTTTTTCGATAATCTAACTGACGGACTAATTAGAATCATTGTTTCTTGACTCAGTCCGATCCCCTATTATGATGCTAAATAGAAATATACTGTTGATTTTGCGTGATCAAAAATAATGACCAGATAATGGAATATTGATTAATTATAATAACATTAGATATCAGATAATTAACCTTATTTTTTTAAAATAATACTTTTTTGTTCCCAAAAATATGTTTGATGCAATATGCAATTTTTATACTTTGCAGCGTAATGTTTAATGACTATAGTCGGGGTTTTAAAATTGCCAGACGGGTACAAAATAATTTGAAAAAATATACAACAAATGGATTTGAGGCAGCTTTGAATTTTAATACAATATTGTGTATACCTGAAACATGAGATTCTCAAAAAGACATCATTTTGGTGGAACTTTTTACCTCAACAAATTATGGATAGGTGCGAGCGAGTAGCGCTATGGGCGAGCTGTTGTGTGACAGAGAGAGCGTTTATCGGCAGCTGTCTGCTTTCTTGTATGCATGATGGTTGTTCTTACAATACCCATGAGGCTTCTAGTTAGAATTTCGGAGTAAAAAAAAAGATGTGAATTTGTGAAAAAAACCGTATAAATAAAGATGATTGTGTTATTTTATGTGTGACGTATTTTACGTGTTATTTTTTGTATCATAATAAAATGCTATTTAGTCATTTTTTATAAAAATCTAAGGCGAAAAATCAGTTACTGAAGTCGGTGACATTTTTACCGAAATAAGGATTATGTTTCTTGGTTGAGTGTTAAATGCATACGGTGAAACGGCCAGCTCTCGGACTATTAGTAGTAGGGGATATCACTTTGACTAAGCCAACTAACTATAGATATTTTTTTAATCTACTAGCTTGTGCCAGCGGTTCGTTCGCGTGGAGTTCGATAATTGTCCTACGGGACCATGCTACCGGGATAAGAAGTATCCTATGTGTTAATCCAGGTTTTAAACTATCTGTGTTTTAAATTTCATCCACATCCGTTCTGTGGTTTTTGCGTGGAAGAGTAACAAACAAACATCCATCCATACATACATTCTCACAAACTTCCCCATTTATAATATTGGTGGGAAAGTAGGATAAACTGAAACTCCAAAGCAGCTCAACGGCTCTACGGAATTATGACAGTGCTTCGGAATAGGAGATCGGACAAACAAAACTAATTAATCCGTCAGAAAGATTTTCAAAAAATATATAGATATTGGCCGCGTATTTTTTCTTTTTTCACATAAACAAAAAATGGAGACGATACAGTGCTTCGAAAACTCGTGAACTCCTCGAAAACGTCACATGCTAGTACATTTTGTAGCTACAAATGACGTCACAACCCCCCACTCATGCTCTTGACGCGTCTTATCTCCGTCAATTTTTATTTATTTGATATAACAAAAAACATGTATCCAATATTTTTCGATAATCCAACTGACGGACTAATTAGAATCATATTTTTTTGACTCAATCCGATCCCCTATTGTCGTAATACGGGATCGGACTGAGAGATTACGACAGTGCTAAGGAATTATGACTGCTACGGAAATACGATTGTTCTACGGAAATATAACTGTGCTACGGAAGTATGACTGTGTTACAGAAATATATCTGTACCATAAATTGGCGTACTGTTTTAATAATTTATCTGACAGTTTTAAGATTTTAAATGCCAACTGTCTTTTTCCAGGAGGTGATACAAATAGAGCTGCTATGCAAACAACTGTACGAGTCGCAGGACCCGCTCGTGAGGGAGCAGGCAGAGAAGGCGGTCGTCGGCTTTCAGGTATTGCAATAGTATACGTTTTACATCTAAAAATTGGACCACAAACATACACCTATATTTATAGTGCCGGCTCAGCACTGCTATTGCGTATCTTTTAAATGACAGTGGCTATCATATAGTGTCCATTAATTAACTGTCAAATGATTCCATTTTGTACTAAACCATAACCAATTTGACAGTTAAATCATGGACAATATGATAGCTACTGACATTTAAAAGATACTCGATAGCCCTGCTGGCCTATTTTTGAACGAGGGTCGACTGTAGTTGTTGTCATGACTTGGTGGACATTACCTCCTACACTAGCCATCCTTGTCAAACCCGTAGTTGCATTCTGCTTTAATCAATGCTCAAGATGTCATATGTCACTAATCGTGTGCAGGGTATGAGCAGAGTTGTGTTGAGCTATACACAAATAATGTGATGTGAAAAAGAACCGGCCAAGTGCATGTCAGACCACGCACATTGTAGGGTTCCGTAGTTGTCCATCAAAATATGTGAACTTACTTGTGGACGGACAGACAGACAGACAGACGGACATGGCGAAATTATATTGACTACCGAACCCTAAAAATACTTACTAGAAAAGATTTTTTTCATTATCAGATGCTTAAAAGTCTGAATCTATAAATAGTATAGATTTTTAGATATTTTGGAAAATTTGGTATTAGTTACTGTAAATCCGTTAGGTAATAAACAACCCAGGGATGCGGAATTTGTTCGAAAGAGTCACCGTGGCCCTGGTACGCAGAGAGCATTAGGAGGAACACGGTGGGGGTTTAGTCAGTAATGATGATGATCGCATGTTTATTTCATTATAAAAAGGAAGGTATGCCGTTAATAGTGGAAAATAACATCAGGCAAATGACCACCACGACCACGCTTACAGAACCATATCCTTTTCATGAAATTTTCCATAACCAAATCGCAAACTGGCTGCCCTATATCCTCGATAGCCTCACGAATTTCATCTTTAACGTCTTGAATCGACGCTGGGTTGTTAGCGTAAACTTTCTCTTTTACGCAAGGTGTTAAATCAAAAGATTTCGGTGGGCAATTGAAAATTTTGATTAATGACGTAGTTTCTACTTGTCAAATGTCAAAAAAAGAGCTTCAAAAGTGACATCTACCGAAATAGCGGGCTATTTAAAAAAACACCTCGTATTGGAAAACCCTGTATTTCTGGAACTTACACCTAGTACAGTGTTCTTAAACAATATGCATTTGAAGGCCATTTACATAACTGATATAACCTCGAAACAAAACAAAAGAAGGTGCAAAATAGCTATAACATAAATTAGGAAACAATGTAACACGCTCACTTAAAACAAACTACATACTCTACCACTAAGTTGTACTATTTTACTGGACACTTTGTATGTTCTTATTATGAATACAGTGAAAACTGTTTTTTAAATTACAAACATTTTAACCTACTTCAAAAAAGGAGGTGGTTCTCAATCGCTTTGTTTTTTTTTCATAACTGCGTCATTAATGAACCAATTTGAAATAATCTTTGTTAGGTGATATTTATACCGCGTTGGGTCTGCGGGATGTTGTAAGAGATACCGCGGCCTCTACATAAAAGGATAAGAAGGAACATGGGTGGTTTTAAGTCAGTAGAAGTCTGACACTCCCTTTCGCTCTGTCCAAGATATTCCCACCTGCCCAAAAAAAAGGTGATATTTATAGTCCCCGATTCTGATAGAAATTTTATCAAAATCAGTTCAGTAGTTCATGCTGGTCATTAATATCTTCTAGTTGCAATTTAAAATTGATTAATGACAGGAATTAGCTTGTTAAACTGTGACTAAAAAGTCTAAAACATCTTTACTTTCGGAAATCGGTGGCAAAAAAGTCAATGAAACAGCCAAACCCAAGTAGCAAAATATGTTTCTGTAAGTATCCTTTTTTTTTGGCAGGTGAAAAATTATCAAATAAGGGGTTGTTTGCCCCCATCTTCCAAAAAAAAAATAGACAAATAAATTTAAAAAAATGCTGAAATCGTACATAATGAGCAAATAATATTAATTAAAAGAACACATTATTAATTACTACTACCCTACCTACTACCCTACTACTTTCTCACCGTTTAAACCTTCCCTGGACTACCACAAATAATTCAAAACCAAAATGAGCCAAATCGGTCCAGCCGTTCTTGAGTTTTAGCGAGACTAACGAACAGCAATTCATTTTTATAAATATAGATTTGTTTGTATATGTTTACAGGAGTCACCGGACACGCTAAGCAAATGCCAGGCGTTGCTTGAGCGCGCAGACTCCAGCTATTCCCAGCTGTTAGCTGCCACGACGCTGGCTAAGCTTATTAGCAGGTAGGCAGAAATATTCTATGTTCTATGCTAGGGATTTTGTTTTCGCACTAAGTCTTTGAAGTGGACCGTTGTATCCAACAGCCCACCTCCCTCCAGAATAGGGTATTTTACCAAAATAGTCTAATTAGTCCGTCTGTTAGATATTGGATAAGTGTTTTTTATTTTATCAAATTAATCATGAGTGGGGGGCTTTTGACGTCACTTTGTGGGTAAAAAAAGTACTAACCTTGTGACGTCATACGACTTGACGCGACTTTTCGATGCACTGCATCGTCTTCATCTTTTGTTTATGTGAAGAAATAAAAAAATACGTGTCCATTATTTTTACCCGACTGCGGCGAAGCCCAAAAGGAGGGTTATGTGTTTGGCGTGTATGTATGTCCGTTTCTTTGTTACCTCATAACTCCTAAACGGATGAAAGGATTTGAATAAAATATACGTCGTCTTGATGGCGCGAGTGTCACTGGCTACATTAAAATTAAAAAAGAAAAGAAATTGGCCGATTTTGGGGGCCATAATAGCGTATTTCAAAAAATAAAAACATTCCATTACCATCGAGTCAAAATGAAGGGTTTTAAAAGGAGATTACAAAAATATATGACACTTATATGTTTAAAATAAATTCAAAGTCACAAATGAAAGAAAATATATTTATTAAATACAAATCATATAAACAAACACAAAAGTTAAATCATCTGCGAAGATTTTTACGCGACCAACGTAAGAACAGACACAAAAGAACTAAAAAGTTGAAAATATAAAAGTAGTTAAAAAACCCGACTGAAAAACCTTAAAAGTAAAAAACAAGCACATTTTAAATTAAACAAAACTTGAAAGCAGGCGGGGTTCATTTGAATATTAAATTATGAAATGAAAATAGAATTACTTTTCCGTATTTTCAGTCGGGTTTTTTAGTTTTTTTTTTAAATATACCTGACAGACTAATTAGGTTTTTTTGGTTAAATACCCTATTAGGTCATCCGCAAGGGATCTTAATGATCCAAGAGTTTCCTCGTGGATCTAGGTGACGACGGTACCCTCGACAACGAGTACCATGTGTCACCGGTTCCTCACCCTCCAAGCACACTGCATATAGGACTGTCAATGATACCTAGACTGTGAAAGTGTTTATTCAGTAAGCAGTGTCCACTGATAGTTTTTAAGTCATGTAGGGGCATCATCTTCATCATCAGCCTATAATGTTCCCACTGCAGGGACTCAGGCCTCCTCTCTAGGAGAGGTATGGGTTATATAATCCACCACGCGGGCCCAGTGCGGATTGGTAGATGTCACATATCTTCGAATTTTTGGTTCTAAGGTATGCCGGTTTCCGCACGATGTTTTCCTTCACCATTTTGAGAGCAGTGGTGATGAAATAAATTACACAAAGTAATGCGCCTGCCTGGGTTCGAACCCACGACCACTGGGCCACCACTGGTCTCCACCAACACAGCTCTGATGAGTTATTATCGATTTAATTTACAGGTCCACCGCGAGCTTGTCCACGCAGCAACGCCTGGACATCAGAAACTATGTACTCAACTATTTGGCAACTAGGCCTAAACTGGCCAACTTCGTCGTACAGGTAATCATGATATTATACAGATTATTAATATTATTATCTGTAAATATATATATTAATCAATGCCACTTTTCATTGTTATTTTTATACCTCAAGAACGGGCTCACCTATCCAAACCAAATACTTAGGCTTTGTTCGGACTATTACCCTAGTAGCATTTTTGGTAGGCTTTTGGTTGGGCCACATACATATTTTTTGTTGGACAACGGTGTGAATTGGCCGCATGTGTTGCTGGAAGGCCAACAACTAAGGGCCTATATGGAAACTCCCATACAGGGCCACATACTGTTTCTCCGTAGGGCCTTTGTATATAGATCATACAATTATCCAACGACTGTATTTCTCCATAGGGCCTTTGTATAGAGATCATACAATTAACCAATGTCGTCGGGTGCTGGTTAGGTACCTACCCGGTAGGATGGGTGCTTCTAAAATATATGCCACCACTTCAAGGGGTGCTTCTACTCCTGATACTGAACAACTTTCCCCATGGAACCCATAGTGAAATCGGAAAAAAAAAATGGATTTCCTAAACTAAGTTGGTCAATCAGCTGAAACACTTAGTATGGGAGATTCAAACTATTTTTTGCGATTTGACTATGGGTCCCTTGGGTAAAGTTGTTCAGTATCAAGAGTGAGAGAATTAGGTATACAAAATTAAAAAAAAAAAAATAGAGTTACGCAATCAATATTTATTAAAATTAGATGCTTAATAACATTAACACTTAGCATGTCTATCTTAATTAAAATTTGTCAATGGCACAAGTTTCTGTTTACAAATGGAATGCACACATTATCATCATCATAAAAAGTAGGTAATAGAAAACATTTTTTATTTAAAGTCGACGAGCAGACAGTGACTTTCTTAGAAGAATTTACTTTTACTTTATAAATACCTAAACGACTGCTTTCAATAGGTATTTTATAATAGTCGGTCTTATTAAAAAAACAGTCACAACCTAATGAAAAATTACCACTATTTTCAACCTCTTTTATAGTTTTTATTCTTAAAATATCTCCATCTTTGGTATTGAAACAGGAATTAATACTAATATTGCAACCATTAATTAAAATTATCTTAGTAATTGCATTCTTCTTCTTTATTATTTTGGGGGTTTGCAATTTTTTCGGCAAATATTTAAACTCTCCCATTCTTTTGGCTACTTGTTGTAGTGGATGATTGTGGGAGCGAACCATTTTTTTAATTTTGGTCATAAAATTTTCAAACGGAAAAGCAGAAAAATTATCTAGCTTTCCAAAATTCTCAACATCTGCTGTTAAATGTAAGAGGTTATGGAAATTGTACACAAGAAGTTCATTTCCATACAACACTGGAATGTCACGAACAAAGCAATGCAATAATTTATCAGCATATACTCTCCATTCTCTATCATCACTAAGGTCACTACATAATATATGAATAGCGCAATGCAGAGTTAAAAAATGTTCATAAATATTTTTCGAAACAATTCCATGTATAACTACAGGGCCTAGATATAAAAGGAAAGCTCTGAATTCTGTTGCCTTCCAATATTTAAATAATTGAATAGACCTAGGGCGCCTGGAAAATTCCGAAGGATAATTATTATCACTAATATGTAGCAATCTTTCTGATATTTGCATTATTTTGATAACATTCAATTTACATTTTTTTGGTCCCTTTTCTACCCAAACTCGGATAATTTTCTTTACCACCCCTAAACAAACTAAGTGCATGTAATCCAAAGGGACTTGTGTGACTAACCCAATTTTAATTTCTGTTAGAATAGTTTTACTTATTTGGTGATCTTCATATTGTTGGTTGTGAAAATAATCATCATTTCTAAGATTTAAATTTGAAGTATATTGCCATGTTGTTCTACCTATATAAGTTCCTTCTTGTGTACATTTCTCGCAGCCATATAAAGAATTGTGGGATTTTATACATTTAAGAAAGGCTCTTGCTGGCGCATCAGCTACAATACAACTCACTCGAAAAGCGTACTTTTTTCCACTAAATATTATACCACTATTTTCCAACTCAATGCATTCGTCCACAAAAGGACGCAGGTAATTATTAACACTATGTGGTTTGGAATTTCCAAAGTACAATCCAACAATAAATGGTTCTCTATTAATACTTTGGTCTAATGTACATAAAATTGGCCAGAACGAATTAGTGGTACTTGCATGAACCGGGAGACCATCCACATTGAGTGTAACGGATAACAAAAAGATGTCATCATTTTCACGCATTTTTGTGTCCATTATCGGGTAGCGGTTTTGTGTAACTAAACCAGATGAGGCTTTTTCAACAATATAAAAGAAGTCCAAAATATATATATGATCCACCATCGCAATCAACAACATTAACATGCTTTGGTGTTTGCAATAGCGTCCGTGAGTCTGTCGGCAGGAAAGAATGAAAAGCATGTAATAGCTTCAACAAACCATCTAAGGCAGAGTGAGTTATATTGTGCTGTTGAGACCAATTAGCAAGAGATGAAGTTAAATTAATATGTTCAGATTGAGCTTTACACTTTTCCAAATTAACATTTGCATTGTTACTGGTAGTAGCACAATTTTCATCACTTACATTGCTTAAAAAGGACCATTCATTTACACCACTTGATGTCAAATCAGATGTTAATTTTTTTTTAGGGATGATGCAAACGTCATCAACATCATCAATCCTTAACTCAGATATTATTTTGTTTTTTTGTATTGTTTCGATGTCTCCTCCTTGTTCTAACTGATGTACCAGAATATTCTTGTCTAGAATTATTATTGACTTCTTCTTGCCCGTCTGCTATCTCGCCCTCCATCTCTGTCTCTTGCAAATCTAAACCAGCTTGTCAAAACAAATATAATCTCAGCATCTGTTGCCTTTTCAGCCAACTTATTTTTACGAACTGCATCTGTAAAAAATAAAACAGGAATTAGTTATTTCATGTAAAACACAAACCACAAATGCCTGGAATACCAAAACAAACATACCTAAGTACTTACTTATAATTACTTGTATCAGTTGTAAATTTTTCAAGCTGGTTTTATTATTTTTGCCAGTCCAGTTGCACTGAAGGGCGAGTAGTGATGAAAAAACTCTTTGTAGTATTCTTCTTGTGATTGTTGCAATGTTGTTACCGCCAATAAAGCTTAAATTATTAATCTGAAAACAAAATGTGAAATAAGCAAAATACATGTAAATAAATGGTAAGCTCTTACTAAATATCACACCTCTTCAATTGGGGTAGGCAGAGACCACATTCTTCTACTTGCTACGATCCTGGTTTAAATATTTCACTTCTTCAACATCCATCAATCTTTTTATACATACTTGTTGATTTGGAGTACCTACTTAACTCTTAGTTAACACATACCAAATTTTCTTTGTTTTCGTCGTTTTCGAGCCAGGTTTCGATGTTATCCAGATCTTCAACAGATTTCAAAGGCAGGGCTATCTCATCAGGTAAAGCGATCAATGCTGCAGATGATGATGAAGTCAATCTTGATAAAATATCATTTTGCGTAGCCTTTAATTCTTTGATATCACTCTGGATAAATGCTATGTATGTGGCAATCGATTCTAAAGGAATAAAATATATACATTAAAGTGACAACCATGACTACCATGTGTCCTACTTTTTATAGCAGGCCAAGTGAGAGTTTGATCGCATACAAAGGGTTCCGTACACTATAGTGTACAGAACCCTTTGTATGCGATCAAACTCTCACTTGCTCTTCTCTTGCTTGAGTCAAGCCTTTAAATGAATGTTTCTTATTTTTGATTTTATTTAATATTTGTAGTTACCGCGGCAATATAAATACACATTCTGTGAAAATTTCAATTGTTTACTTATTACGGTTACTAACATACAGCCCACTGACAGCCACATGGACGTTCGTCCATGTGTCCAAGACTGCAGTCCGTTCGGACTGCAGTCTTAGTGATTGCGTCCCGTTGGCACCCTTTGGGTACGGAACCCTAAAAAAAGATCTACTTACCTAAAGAGGCATTAATTTTATCGACTGCTGATGGTTTCGGCTCTGTAGGAGTCACACAATGGCTTCGGGAAGACAATGGACTATCTATATAAAATAGCAAGATGTAAGTATAACAAATATTTAAACTACGAGTAACAATAGGTATAGGACTTGCAGAACTACAAACTTCTATGAACTTGCAATATTTTATTTACCGTGCTCTGTACAAAAAGTAGGTACTGATTGTAACTTACCAACATTGAAATTTTGAAGTAAAAGCCTGGCATTGGATGTGTGGGCAGGGGCAGTACTTGGTGAATAATTATTTGATTCTGTTCTGGGATCAGTCCTAATAATGGGTGGAGTCCTTCTTTCAGGTTCAATCTGTTCTTCTACAAAATTATAGTATAATATTATAAACTTTAAATTTTTCTCTGAATAAGTAAATAAAATATTTTTCGTTGAATATCTGTGCTACATTACCTGCTATGTTCCCTGATGTAAGGTTACGGGTTGAGTTTTCGTTTGATAGTGGAGAATGAGGCTGTGGACTTGGTGTATCAATTCTTGACTGTTGATCAATCTGTATTTTATGTATTTCTGCTAAAAAATAAAAAACATTTATTAATATTATTAAATACTGTTTGGGATGGTGGTTCTCTCTAATTAAACTATATGTGGGCTGTATAAATGCAGCTAGTACATACATACAGATATTAAACACCCAGACACAGAGCAAACAAATCTGCCCATCACACAATTTTTTTGCCCTGGGTGGGTATCGAACCCACAATCCTCGGATCAGTAGTCAGGAGGACTAACTACTGAGCCACCAAGTCAGTCATTTGTATTAATTATTTACTAACTGCAGCAGATGATTGAGGAGGAGTATAATATAGAAAAAAATCCAAATATGAACCTGGTCCCTAAGACCTTTACAATTGAATGACACATATAATACTAAAAATCAATAAAATTCTGCCGTAGGGCATCCGCTGCTGAACAATATAGGCCTACCTTAAAGACTACCAGTAATACCGATCCAATACAGCATGCATTTACCAGCTCCCTCCTGGTCTTCTCATGTCATTTATACTACATAATAATGGGGGGATGCTCTAATCAAATTATTGATATTATTATCTTACCAGTTGTCAATGTTTTTTTTGAATCTTTTCTTGACATGGACTTGCAAGTTGATAGTCCTAGCTTAGGTGGGTCTGGGTATTTGAAGTTAATGTAGTTTTCATCTTCTTCATCCTCAGTGTCACTAGCAACTATATTACGCTTTCTTTTCCTCCTCTTTTTAGATTGCTCCGAATCCGAGACTAGATCAGACTCACTTTCTGCTTTTTTGCATTTCTCCCTGGCTAAATGTAAATCATCTGAAAGTGTATGTTTTAAGTAGAATAGAATAGAAATGTGGAATGAATGAATGAAGAATGTTTAACTAATAACATAATAATCCAGCCCGGTAGATATCAAGGTTTGTGTTTCATTTATGTACAAACAAAACAACTAGCATACAAAAGGCAGTCAGAATGTAAGTGACCATCTCGATGTTGACCGGCCTATTTCGGGCCTGTCAACATTTCGCGAATGTTGTCGACTACAATCGGGCCGGTAGGTAATGTGTAAAACCGCCTTTCTGTCCTTCAAATCGAGTTATGTTAGGGCGTTCACTACGCGTGTGTTCACTCGCTTGTTTGTATTGAAAGATAGTATGAGCATAACCCGTCGCACGCGTCCGCGCTAGTTAGTTAGCGCAGCGCTGCTCAGTCTCATTCTCATATTATCTTTCAATACAAACACGCGAGGCGGGCACCCGCCGCGTGCGCACGCTTAACGTAACGAACCCCCATATTAGATATTATCAATTAATAAACTTTAAATAATAAAGGTTAACTCACCAGTTTCATACATAACACGCTTTATGGCGTACAGCGGCCAATTTTCAACAGGTAGCTCTTGTGATAGCAAGCATTTGTTGAATTTGCTAGCTATTTTATAAGGCGGCCACAGACATTCTTTTTTGCGCGGCGTCAGCCAAGTATTTCTTACTATGCCTAGGGCATTGTCCTCAAACTCAATTACAAGATACATTTTTTACACAACGAAATTCACAGATTTTCTTCACTATGAAACGAACTCCGTCAACGGTCAAACAAACAATACAAATCACAAAATGGCGGACCCGCGGACGGACGGCCAGTGTTGCCAGGGCCCTTGTGTCGAAAGTTTCGTTTTGTTTCCTGAAATGTTTTACGTGTTTAAATACTTTTAAACATATATAACATTTCAGGTCATTAAGGTTTTAAATTAAACAGACACACCTACATTAAATTAATTGACAGATAATATTAGGCAGTATGTGTTGTTTAAATACAAAGTTACATTGTTTTATTTACGTGTTTGCAATAAAATCTAGTGCTTCTTACAAATCTCATTGTTCTCAAAAGTTACGAAAATTGCCTTATATAAAAATTACTTACTTATGTACAGACGCCAGCAGGTCAAGCTACCCAAAACTGTCAAATTTTTCTAATGAATCTTGAACCTAATGCTCTAGAGATAAAGTCGAAAATCTATCAAAGAAATCTGACAGATTATAGTAGCTTGATGTGCTGGCGTCTGTACATGTTACGCGAGGGGATCAAAAGATACGAAAAATGTAAGAAATGTAACCTCCTGGCAACACTGCGGACGGCATGCGTTGAGCCACGCGCGACGCGATGACTACCCCCCCCCCCCCCGACCCTCTTGGGCCAAGGGCCAACTTAGGTCCGCAATAATAAATGCATCTCACAAGACGGAGCGATATTACAGATCGACAAGAATTCTAAGGAGCGTGGCCAAAATCGGAACTAACACGACTGCTTTGGAGACTGACAGCCATTTTGACATTTTGAATGGAATAATGTATCTTCGGTCGGCATAATGTATTTAGTCTTTGTTGGGCCACCGGCCAATACTATTTGTGATTTCACTAACTATATTCCAACAACGTCCCTACCATTGGCCAATTGTATTTAATTTCTGGTGGGCCAACTTTTGTTCACTGCAGGTAAACCAACACTGTTTAGCCCACGGTAGCAAAAATGCATGAAGGCCCACTGTTGGTAATCAGTTCGGCATAATAACGATATTAATCATCGTTGGGCCAATGTAAGTTACATGTGGGTGATTTAACTAACCATATTCCACCCATGTCCCCACCGTTGGCCAATCGTAGCCAACCAAAAATGCTACTAGGGTAAGTAGATGGTTTATGTGAAGTTTGCACAAAATAGGTCGAGCGGTTCTTCATTTATCACATTTTTTGTAACAAATGAATACAATAAATGGCGGATCATTTTGTGTGTGTTCAAGTGGATTCGAGAATGGTTTCGATTCACAATTGGACCCAGTAGGTGGCGCTACTGTCCGGGCAGGGCGACGTCTGCCAGGTCCGCCAGTCTACTATAGATGTGCCGGCTATGACTTAGGCCGATTAGCCGATTCATCATCAGCATCAGCTTATAATGCTCCCACTGCTGGAATTCAAGCCTCCTCTCTAGGAGAGGGATGGGCTATAATCTCGCACGAAATTTTCGTTCAGCGTTTTTAAGAGCAGTGGTGATGAAATAAATTACACAAAAAAATGTACCGGCCTGAGCAGTTCGTAAGTCGGGGTCTCCACCACTGCACCTCCTCCCTCTACTTCATACAAAATTAACTCCATGTATTTTGTCCACAGTCCTTGGTATCGCTGTTCGCGCGCATCACCAAGCTGAGCTGGTTCGATATGATTAAGGAGGAGTACGTGTTTCACAACGTTATCAATGATATCACCAACTTTCTCAGGGTAAGTTTACACAAAAATACTATATTCAACTCATTTATTCAAACTAGGCTGATATTCAGCACTTTTCGAACGTCAAAATTTACTTTACTTTACTTATTTACAAAAGACAGTCCTCCAAAACGCCCACCCTTCGATACTTCCTAGTGTTTTAGCTGGAAAGAAGTGGCGGAACAAACTCCCCAGCGACACATCTGTCTGTTACGTTGGTTAGAAGAACCAGACTCGATACAATAGTAAGGTGCAAGTTAATGACTACAGACACAAATTTAAAATCATTAATAAAAAAGTATAAATAATAATAATAATAATATTTCACAACTATCACACAACGCCATCTAGTCCCAAGCTAAGCAGAGCTTGTGTTATGAGTACTAGACAACTGATAAACATACTTATATATTTCTAAATACATACATATTATAGATAAATTACACCCAGACACAGAACAAATGATCGTGCTCATCACACAAACATTTGTCCAGGGTGGGAATCGAACCCACGACCTCCGGCATAGCAGTTAGGGTCACTAACCACTAGACCAACAGGACAGTCAGTATGTAATAATAATAGTAAAAAATACATAACATATCAATAAACTAATCTTAGAGAAAGAACATAAATAACAAACAAATAAATTATAAATTCATTGATAAATAGAATCTACTAAAGAAATACACTGTCCCCTAAAACAAGTTAATACAACCATTCTCAACACAGAAAGGCGGGATTCCATATATCCATATATATGGAATCCGGGACCAAGCAAAAGTAAAAAAAAAAACTGCGTCAAAATAAAACAATGGTTTTTATTGTCTACACTTAACATAATAAAGCCGGCTTTTGACTATGGGATGTAATATAATGTTACATCTTGAGCTTACATCCCGCGTTTGAGATGTGATATATATTATAGCAGTGAACGGTCGCGTACAAAATGTATGACGAGCGATAAAATACACACATCAAAAGTGTCTAGGGATCAAGCATTTTTATGCGGATTTCTTGAGATTGAGATGTGGCTTTGTAATAAATTTATGATTTTATAAATTTATATGGATCCTTTTTGGTGCATTTCATAATTTGAATCAGGAACTGTGAATCAAATTCGAGTAAAAGATGAAAATCAGTTGTCAATATTTTCCCTATAAAAACATACAACGCATTGAAGACATTATTAGTGCTACTGTTTCCCTACTACTGATTAAAACCAACGTTATTATGGAGCGGCGACGTCATTTAAGCAGGGAAGAAATGCTCAGAGCCGTGGGAATGATAGAAGCTGGTTCCCGGCAACGTACTGTGGCTTTAGCTCTGAATACAAGTCAGAGTGTTATCAGTCGACTTTGGACACGTTACCGAAGCACTGGTACCGTGGCTGAGCGCCATGGAGGACGGTATCGCTGCACCACACGGAGACAAGACCGATACATTCAAATCTTAACTCGAAGAGCTCCAACAATAACCGCCATGATGTTAGCCGTGAGGCTTCATCACTCTTCAGGGAACTTAATTAGCGACCAAACAGTCAGAAACCGCTTGCATGAAGTGAACCTTCATTCCCGAAGACCGCTACGGGTACCACCTATAGCAATGCACAATCGTAGGATTCGATATCAATGGGCTCTTGAACACAGAAATTGGGCAGAAGAACAATGGCGTTTCGTGTGCTTTTCTGATGAGTCTCGTTTTGGTATGAGACCGGATACAAGACGTATACGACACTGGAGAACCCCTGGACGCCAACAGCGATTAAAATCCTGCCAGGAAGTCCATCCTTATAGTGGTGGAACCATCATGGTATGGGCGGGTATTTGGATCGGCGGAAGAACTGAGTTGATTTGGATCAGAGGCTCAACCTCAACGCTCAAATTTATGCTGAGACGATTGTATCAGACGTCATCGTTCGATCAGTTGTTGTCTACCTAGTATAGTGCACGGACGTACGATCGCGCGCGCGAGCTCTTTCGCGAGAGTTTTCTGCTGACGGATCACAACAACGTCGCGTCGCGGCGTACCTACGTCAATATATCGGGGTCAGTGTCATGACCTAGTTACAAGTGCGGAAATCATGAAGTGTTTACAATAACTTATTGTATAGGTGTTAAACTCGCCTTACAACTTAATAATGGCTACAAAAAAGTCTATTACTATTAAAACTGACCTAGAAAGGCAGTTATATGACTGTTATCTCCAAGAGAAAACAGATAGAGAAAACCTGCAAGTCATGGTACGTAAATTGAATGTACAAATTGATGCCCTGCAGGAACAAGTTCAGACACTTCAAGGAGAATTGAACTGCATTAAAGAAACAAAAGGGACTACAGAACCTGCTCAGACTACAAAAAATGACGTGGAATACTGTACAGACGAGGATGACCTTGCTAAAGAGACTGAGTGGATTAGGGCCAAGAGCAGGAAGAAAAGGAAGCTTAACACCTCCCTCTCTCCAAAACAACAACCCGGAAGCGCCCAACAAGACAATCACCAAAAAAATGAGAAAGTGACTTCGGTCAAAAAAGTGCCCTTACCACCGCCAATCATAATAGACGGAATCAAAAACTATCAAACGTTCTACGATTCGTTAATTGAAAGCCAACCAGCGGAATCATTTACAGCAAAAATGATGAATGGGGATTGTGTGAAGGTTAACGCCAAATCAGAAGACTCATATAGAGTAATTGCCAGGTTCTTGTCTGAAAAAGACTACCACTGGCATTCATACGAAAACAAGCAGGCTAGACCAATTAGAGTTGTGGTAAAGAAACTACACTCTTCTTGCCAACCAGATCGAATTAAGGAAGATTTAACAACCCAAGGCCTAAAAATAGAAAAGGTAGATAGTAAATTGAGCTGGAAGACCAAAGAACCACTCAACATGTTCGTTTTATCATTTTATAACGATGAAGATGTCAACAAAATCTACGGCATTAAGTACATATTAGGGTGTAAAATTGAAATACATCCACTCAAAAATCCAGCACTCATCCCCCAATGCAAGAGATGCCAAGCTTATGGGCATACACATAAATATTGTCAAAAAGAGCCAAGGTGTGTGAAATGCACTGGCAAGCATCTTACAGCCAATTGTACCAAATCTCCGCAAGAGAAACCAAAATGTATCCACTGCGGCCTACCTCACCCTGCCAATTATAGAGGGTGTGAAGTAGCCAAACAGATGCAAATTATGAAAAATAAAGTTTTAAAAAAGAAACCTACGGTGCCTAATACCCAACAGTTTCCTCCTATAACACACCCTGGTAAACAGGCGCAGAAAGCAAGTGTCCAGTCAACTGCAAAACAACCAGCCATGCAAGTAACCAACATCGGTACTTACGCACAAGCTGCAAAACAAGGATCTCAACCTCTGAACTTAGAGGATAAGATTAACCAGATCTTGAAGTGCATTACCTCATTTGATAAGAGATTAGAGAAGCTAGAATCCAGCACTAAAACAGCTGTCTTGAATAATCAAAAATGAATAACACACTTAAAATAATGGCGTGGAACTCCAATGGACTACTCAAACATCAGCATGAGTTGCAGGCGGTCCTAGATACAGAAAATATAGACGTGTGTTTAATCTCCGAAACGCATTTCACAAAGCAATCTTTTATCAAATTTAGAGGATACATGATATATAATTCCCTCCACCCTAGCAACTCTGCCAGGGGGGGTAGTGCGGTTATAATTAAAGAAAACATTAGTCACTACGTGCAGTGTAAATATGAAGAAGAAGACATTCAAGCAGTGGCAGTATCTGTTAAAACTAAGTTTTGTCAAGTGTCCATTGCAGCCATATACTCGCCTCCTAGGCACATGATAAGAAAAGAGCGATACTTACATCTTTTTGAATTATTAGGCCAGCGATTTATCCTAGGCGGCGATTTTAATGCTAAGCATACGCATTGGGGTTCAAGACTTACTACAACTAAAGGAAGACAGCTCTTAAGTGCAGTTAAAGAAACACATTGTGAAGTAATGAGTACAGGCAAACCTACATACTGGCCCACTGACCACCAGAAAATACCGGATCTTATAGATTTTTTCATCTGCAAAAATATATCCACCAATTACATCAGTTTGGAGGAAAGTTTTACTATGGACTCTGACCATTCTCCGATTATACTAATGCTAAGTCAAAAAATCCTATTAAAAGAAAGCCACTTAACCTTGGTTAATAAGTCCACAGATTGGGACAGTTTTGCTCTTGATCTAGATAATATTATCGACCTTAAAACTCCGATAAAAACGCAAGATCAGCTTGACTCAGAAGTAAACAAATTTATTATTAATATTCAACAATGTGCGTGGAGCAATACACCTCAGCTAAAACGCAAATATAAGGGATTTATCTATCCTAAAGAAATTGTGGATTTACTATCAGAGAAAAGAAAACAAAGGAAGTTGTGGCAGCAAACAAGGTTCCCGCGTCATAAAACAACACTAAATAACCTAACTAAACGACTAAAGAGAAAAATTCTACAATTTGAGGATGAATCTCTGAATACCAACCTTCTTCAGCTTACCAATGACAAATCAACGGATTACTCACTTTGGAAAGCGACGAGAAATCTAAAAAGGCAGATTATACAAATACCGCCCATCAGAGATAGCAACGGAAAATGGGCAATAAGCAATGACCAAAAGGCGTTCCGATTTGCTCAACATTTAGAAGAAACCTTTCAACCCAACGAAAGCTCTGTAGAAATACATGAGAGTGTAAATTTATCACAAAACCAAAGAATCAAGCTTGTGACTCCTAAGGAAGTAATGAGAGAAATTCAAAACAACATTAGCTCAAAAAAGTCTCCCGGTTACGACCTCATCACAGGGGAAATTCTAAAACGCCTCCCACGCAAAGCCATAGTAAAGCTGACCAAACTAATAAATGCTTCATTTATCTTAAAATATGTACCTGAGCCATGGAAGGTTGCTGAAGTCATTATGATTGCGAAGCCTGGGAAACCTCCCCACGAAGCATCATCATACAGACCCATTTCTCTGTTACCCGTACTATCAAAGTTATTTGAAAAACTGTTACTAAAACGGATAAAACCAGTAATAGAAGATAAAAACCTAGTTCCAGATCACCAGTTTGGCTTCAGAGAAAAACACTCAACGTTAGACCAGGTACATAGAATAACTAATGTTATTGAAAAAACGCTAGAAAATAAAGAAGTCTGTGCTACCGTGTTCTTAGACGTCGCGCAAGCTTTTGACAAAGTTTGGCATGAGGGTCTCATATTTAAGCTCAGACGCATGCTACCAAAATTTGTAGATATCCTAGAGTCGTATTTAACTAAAAGAATGTTTAGAATACGCCAAGAGGACGCATATTCCGGGCTAAAAACCATAAAAGCTGGGGTGCCTCAAGGAAGTGTGCTTGGCCCAATTTTGTACTTGTTATACACTTGTGACATCCCAGAGCTGGAAAACAGCACCATAGCGACCTTTGCAGATGATACTGCTATTATGGCCACCGGATCAAGCCACAGAGAAGCAGTAGAGAAAGTTCAACTAGCTGTGAACAAAGTTTACGACTGGACACAAAAGTGGAAGATCAATCTGAATGAGTCAAAATCAGTTCACATTAACTTCACAAACAAACACAGTGACTACCACCCACTCTACATAAATGGTATGCTAATACAGCCAAATACCTTGGCATAACTCTCGACGCCAAGCTGCGTTGGAAAGCCCATATCAAAAAGAAAAAACAGGAACTCGATATTCGTTATAAACGTTTGTATTGGTTACTGGGAAGGAAATCCTGTTTATCAATACATAATAAGTTGATAATATACAAGCATATTCTGATGCCAATTTGGACGTATGGTATCCAACTTTGGGGCTGTACTAAGCCAACCAACGTCAAAATAATTCAACAGTTCCAAAATAAAGTACTCAGGGCTGCTGTAAATGCACCCTGGTACATAAGAAACGATGACCTCCACCGTGACCTCGACATGGAATTCGTCACCACCATCATACAAAAATTTGCTGAAGCCCACGAACACAGACTCCATCGACACGTGAATGTTGAGGCAATCCAGCTGTTAGACAACACAGACATAGTGCGTAGACTAAAGAGAACTAAACCATTTGAATTAGTGTAGTGTAAGTGAATCAATAATAGTAACAATGTTGTGCTATTTATATAACACATGAACTAAGTGTTTTATCAATTTTACCAGACTCTAAGGAAGTGTTACGAACGTGTGTAAAAGTGCATACCTAATTATGGACACTATTCTTAGCATTAACATAATTTATAACGTAGCATAATAAGTTAGATTTAAATTGTTTATTAGTCTTCTTAGGCTAGATTGCAATTAACTAGTAAGAACTTGGTTCTTACTAACAAGGGAAAAAAAAAAAAAAAAAAAAGACGTCATCGTTCCTCTACAAGTGCAAATCGGTCCCTTATTTCAGTTAATGCATGATAATGCACGACCGCACACCGCAAGAGTTGTAAGACAGACTCTCGCCGCAGCTAACATCAATGTCCTGCCCTGGCCTGCTCAGTCGCCAGACTTGAACCCGATTGAGCATGCATGGGATATGCTACAGAGAAGAGCTCTGCCGAATATGGAGGGTATCCAGTCGCAAGAAGACCTTTTTTTGTTGTTGCAACGAACATGGGCGGCCATTCCACAGCGTGATTTGGATGAACTCATTTTGAGTATGCCAAACCGATGTTCTTGTGTTGTTAGTGTTCGCGGTAGAAACACGGATTATTAATTGTTTAAGTTACCCAATAAAATTTTAAAGAAAACTGTTATTTCAGTCTTTTTTTCGAACTTTAATGTTAGTGGTTCAAATGTCAAAAATCCCTTTATTAGGAAAATGGCAAATTTCTTTATTAATGCAAAGGTGACTTGGTTTGTCGTTACTGTGATAAACGAAAACACTTTATTTGATGAATCCTTAAAGAAAATTTTAATTAATATCAATCAGGAGAAAAGTTATTGCAAAAATATATGTTGATCCCTAGACACTTTTGATGTGTGTATTATATCTCAAGATGTCGAGAGAGCCGGCTTTACTCATACAAAATGTCAAACAAAACTAAATAGGGGATCGGACTGAGTCAAAAAAATATGATTCTAATTAGTCCGTCAGTTAGATTATCGAAAAATATTGGATACGTGTTTTTTGTTCATCAAATTAATAAAAATTGACGAAGATAAGACGCGTCAAAGATCATGGGGGGGTGGTGACGTCACTTGTAGGTGAAAAATGTACTAACATGTGACGTTTTCGAGGAATTCACGTGTTTTCGAAGCACTGTATCGACTTCATTTTTTGTTTATGTGAAAAAGAAAAAATACGTGTCAAATATTTTTTGGAAATCTATCTGACGGACTAATTATTATTTTATTGTCCGATCCCCTATTCGAGCTTCGAAGTAACTTTGTAAAATCGAAAATAACCTCAAAACCAGGCAAGTAAGGAAACCTGCACGGTGTGAAATCAGACGAACTGTCAAAACCAATTGACAGAATAATTCAAAAATCAAATCCCTGCCCCGACGCATAATATCTCAAAAAAATATGAAAATAATTACTATAAATTTAAAAAAAATTGCCCAAAATAATATAAACATAAAAGATTTACTGCCGCACTCAGAGAGCTTTAATGATTACTTAGGCCATCACTTAGTGAAGGTTTTGACAGTTTTGTCATACAAAAGTATGTTAAACCTTTACTAAGTGACGGCTTAAGTTCTAATTAAATATCTCTGATAACCACAGTTAGACTGGTCCCATAAGTAGAGAGTAAATAAATTAACCGACTTACTGAGTTAGGAGACTTTTTTACAAGTTATGTTTTTTCAGTTTTCTGACATTGTAGTAGCTAGCTGTTCTAATACACTTCAATAAAGAGTAGTTAAAAAAAAACTAACTAGTCCGTCAGATAGATTTCCAAAAAATATTTGACACGTATTTTTTCTTTTTTTTTTTACGTAAACAAACAATGAAGACGGATACACTGCTTTGAAAACTCGTGTGACGTCATATTCTGAGATATTAGTATGACATTTTTTACCGGTGAGTGACGTCACAAACCCCCACTCAAATCTTTGACGCGTTTTATCTTCGTCAAATTTTATTGATTTGATATTTTTTTTTCGATAATCTAACAGACGGACTAAGTAGACTCATATTTTTTTTGTTAACATCCCTATTTTTGGTAGACGATATTATACTCGTTCAATAACTTCTGTTACAGAGTCAAGAGCTATGCACCATAGGAGTCCAGCTACTCTCGCAGCTGGTGATAGAAATGAACCAGGTCTCCGAAGCCGACGCCAATCGTTCCCTTGCCAAACATCGGAAGATTGCTTCGTCTTTCAGGTAAATACTAAAAAACCGGCCAAGTGCGAGTCGGACTCGCTCATGAAAGGTTCCATACCATTATGTATAAAAACGGCAAAAATGTCATGTTTATTGTATGGGAGCCTTACGTAAAGTGGCTTAATAAAATTAGTCTTTTGCCAACTTTGGTGGACTTTCAGTCTTACTGGATGCAGCTGAATACCAGTATTTTACATGGAGCGACTGCCTATCTGACCTCCAGAGTCCACAACTCAGATAATACTGGGTAATACGATACCCTTTGGTAGGACTGGTTGTCAGACTTTCAGGTCACTGACTAACTGTAACGACTGTGAAAGATGTCAAAATGACAGCCAGGACCAGCTTAGCGTGCTTTCCGAGGCACGGTGAATACTTGGTTTGTATGGGTGGTCACCCATCCACAGACCTAGGCTGGCGCGGCTTAGTCTGTAGATTGATCCAAGCGGTTATTTTAATCTGGCCAGAAGCTTATCCATATAAATTAAATAGGGATGTTAACTGACTAAAAAAAAGAGATTAACCAACAAGCATGAAGTTACTTTACGCCATCGGCATACGGTCGAAATTACAATGGCAAGTGCCGCCGACGCCGGCCGAAAGCTGACCTTAGCAATACAATGTAACTATACCTACAGAATGGAAGTAGGTACCTAAAAGAATGTACTCGTCTCTTGTGGGTACTTCACAGTTTAGCGAGGTTTCTCGAAGATTCTAGATACCGACGTTACAGTTATTGACAGTTAGGCCTAATTTACGGAGACGTGGGGCATCGCGCGGCGCGTTGTGCGTTTATAATTCAAGCACATAGCGATGTATGAAAACGGTAACGACGATTTTACGAGAAGCGAGTTTTCGTTCGTTATTTTAAAATGCGGCGTTTGTTGCGGTGGACCCGCCTCTCAGTAAATTAATATAATACCACGCGACGAGCCTTCTGCCAACGCCGCTCGACGCGACGCGTCGCGTCTCCGTGAACAAGCCCTTAAACACTGGTATTCAGATGCATCCGGGTAGACTGGGAGCCGACCCCAATATAGTAAGGAAAAGGCTAGGCAGATGATGAAAGTTCCTAAGACTAATAGACAGAACATGAGAAGGCACGGTTGGTGCAGTGGCTGAGCGATTGACTGCTGCGCTGCGTGTCGCGACTTCGACCCCCGCACAGAACAAATATTTGTATGGCCTACATACAGGGTGTAAATTAACCCTTCACACATACGTCACCAAGCATTCTGTACATCAAACTAAGTAACTAAACTAAACTATGCAATTTTTTTTCAAAAATCACATTTTACGGTGAAACTCTATGTAGCACTCTTAAAATATTGTGTTAGTGGATGCTTTGAATAGTAAACGGGTCATGGAGGTAATTTAGGTAAAGTTATAACCTGAAAAACTAGAATTAAAAAAAACAACTTTGACCCCCAATGTCTCTGTAAATAGGGGGTTCCCAGGTATGGTCTAGAACAAAAATATATTCGCATTGGTGGGGAGAACAAGTGCCCTTCGTTTGCGTTAAGGGTACTTTTACACCCTTTATACTTGTTCCGGGTCTGGGTATTTGTGTATGTGAGTTTAAATGTTTAGAAACGCCCCCACGATGCAGGAGATTTTAAAAAAGAAAATACAAAAAAGCATTTACCCCTGGTGCCCCAAAACAAATTTTCAAATACAATAAATAAACAAAAGTGTATTGTTAATCCCTGTAATAATGTGTGAAAATCATTGTATCACAGAAACTAGATCAAAATCATTTATTTCAAGTAGGCCGCAGTTATAGACACTTTTGAATTGAGTAGATAACAAAAAAAATCTAATTAGTCCGTCAGATTTTCAAAAAAATATTGGACACGTATTTTTTTTTTTTACGTAAACAAAAAAGGAAGACAATACAGAGATTCGAAAAGTCGTTCGACGTCACATTTCACTTCATTTTTACCGGATAGTGACGTCACAAGCCCCCAATCATGATCTTTGACGCTTTTTATTTGATGTGATGAAACAAAAAACTGCTAACTGCTATGTCTGATGATTTGTAATAAATGTAGGTACTATGAATATGTCTTTTCTGAAGAACTTCCCGTATAATGAATTGAAAGTCGCGTTTTGAAGACTTACACCCGTATCTATAAAATTGAAAATTGAGTACTTTTTTTACGAAAAATAAAGTGTGATTGAATATAACCAATCAAATCTCTGGTAATAGCTGTAATGGTTTCTGACAGCATATCATCATAATTTCTTGCTCTAATCCCAATTTATTTGGGGTCTGTGCAGCAGTCTTCGTTCATTCACTCAGTGGCTCAAGCAATGGACTGCTGCGCTGCGTGTCTCGAGTTTGATCCCCGCACGGAACAAATATTTGTATGACCTACAGATAGTTGTTCCGGGTCTGGGTATTTGTGTATGTGAGTTTAAATGTTTGTGAACGCACCCACGATACAGAAGAAATCCCAAGTGTGGGGCAACGTTTTTTTTTAGGGAAAAAATTCAATTTATTTTTTATAATATATATATATATATATATATATAAATTTCAATTTATTTTTATAACGGGCTCACCTATCCAAACCGTTTAGGCTTTGTTCGGACTATTTAGTAAATGGTTTATGTGAAGTTTGCACAAAATCAGTCGAGCGGTTCTTCATTTATCTCATTTTTTGTAACAAATGAATTCAATAAATGGCGGATTTTGCTGTCTTGGACCCGGTAGGTGGCGCTGCTGTCCGGCCAGTACGACAGTACAGTAGACGTCTGCCAGGTCCGCTAGTGATCTATAATTCTCTGTTACTAATCCCATCAGACACCTCTTTTCAAGCCATATCATCCTTCACACAGTCCATCCATCGTTTCTTTGGTCTTCTTCTACTTTTATACCACATTTATACTCAAAACGGGTGTGACGCATTTGGTGCACATCTCAACTTGTACACCATGCTCAAATGGCGAACTAAGCAACTGGTGCACTTCGCAAAAGGAGCACTTTTTAAGATGAGTGGAGATTTCGAAAAAAAAAACTAAAAAAAAAGTAGTTATTAACTAAAAAAGTGTGCCATATGAGAAGAGCACCAGTTGCTAAGTGCACCATTTGAGCATGGTGTACAAGTTGAGATGTGCACCAAATGCGTCAAACCCCTCAAAACGTTCCTCACGACATTTTCCTAATTCCTTCGCCTCGCATGCCCATACCACGACAATAAATTACCACGTAATTATTCGGTCTTCTTTCGTGCTTTATCATATAACGAGAAAAACAGGGTATAAACGAACTCTTTACGAAGCCGTAAACCAAGCATTATGTACATCAAACTAAGTACCCCTACGCAAAAATTATTGCCGGTATTCGACTTTTTTTTGGGGTGTAAAATCACATTTTAGTGGATGCTTTGAATAGTAAACGGGTCATGGAGGTAATTTAAGTTAAGTTATAACTAGAGGTCGGAATTACGTAGAGATATTTATGTACTTATACTGATGTCAAACAGCGAAAGAATGCCTAATAAGAAAAGAAACCATTAAGGAGCCTGAGAAGGCATTAAGTCCGCCTATGTATCACTATTGTGCATAAAGTTTAAGTAAATAAATAAAACGGATAAGCCTCAAATTCCGAGATTAATTATAAAGAGCAAAAAATCCCGTGATTTATTAAATAAAAAAAAAATGTTATTTACTTTTACACAATTTAAACCGCTGCACGCGCGACGTTGCCAAATTTACATCAACGACATCGGATGTCCGAAGTTGCAAAATTCAAATGCGCAGACGCCCCATGTTGCCACATTTGTAGTTTACACAACATCGCTTGTGAGAACAAAAGAAAACAATGGCGGGAATGTGGAGCACTCCCCGCTTAACGAAATGTACTAGACTGTTTCTTTATACCAAAATCCCGGTAAGATCCATATTAATATCAACATTTCGATGCAAGTACGTAAATAACTACCTAATTCCGACCTCTGATTATAACCTGAAAAAGTAGTATTAAAAAAACAGCTGTGAAAACTTAGTAACTTTGACCTCCAATATCTCCGTAACTAGGGGGTTCCCAGTTATGGTCTAGAACAAAAAAAAATGCTCTGAATGGGAGAACAAGTGCCTTACGGCTTCGTTAAGGATAGTTTTGCACTCTTTGTAGTACATTTTTTAAATAAAAAATAAATATTTCAGTGTCCGCAGTGCCGATCCGAACTGTGTGTTTGGACATCAATATACGTCTCTCAAGTGAGGATTATAAAACTAGCTTTCGTCCAGTCATACTGGATTATGTAGCTATTTTAAATGCGCTCTTATTAACCTTTGGTATACCGCAACTTGGATCCGCTAATTTAAAATAGGGTAGCTGACAAAAAAAATCTAATTAGTCCGTCAGATAGATTTCCAAAAAATAATGGACACACATTTTTGTCTTTTTACACGTAAACAATAAATAAAGACGATACAGGGTTTCGAAAACTCGTGTGACGTCACATTTCAGTACATTTTCTACCGGTAAGTGACGTCATAAACTATAAAACAAAAAACAAATATCGAATATTTTTCGATAAGATCATATATTATTATAAACTAATGAAAAAATGAGTGTTGATCGAATGATGTCGCTTTCTCGCTATTTTGTTTTTTTTTTGTCCTCTGGTCGTCCAGCTATACAGCCAGTATTTTTCATGTTCATCATTAATTTTTTTTTAATAATTTGACAGCTGTCAGTTGAAAGCGATTCTCCCTAGGGCTGAAAAGTAATACTTTCAGCCCGCTCCCCAGGCATGTTATGACCTACTTTCAGAGTATGAGTAATGAAAAATAATTTTAAGGTTCTATTTACTAACACAAACTGTATTATAATATTATACTAGCGGACGTCACGTGGTTTCACCCGCGTAGTTCTCGTTCTCGTGGGAATACAGGGATAAAAAGTAGCCTATGTTACCCGGGGATAGTGTAGCTTCCCAACGTTGAGGGAATTTTCAAATCGGTCCAGTAGTTTTTAAGTTTTGTCTTTACATACTAAAGTACAAATCTTTCCTTTTAATAATATTAGTTTAGATGTACGCTAAGTCCTGAAAATAAATAAATGTTATGTTTAAAGAGAAATTAAGTATATAACGCGGATCCAAGTTCGCCATACCAAAGGGTAATGATAGACCATTTACTATGTATTTTTTCCATTGTTATGCTTACCCTACTTCAAAAGGAGGATGTATTCGTCGAGTTTCATGTACGTATGTTACGATGGAAGACCGAAAACACTCATTGGCCATCCCCAACATATAAAATTTTGCATTTTTCTGTCTTCTTCCTCGAGAGCAGTGGTGGCCCAGAGAGGCGCATTACTTCGTGTAATTTATTTCATCACCACTGCTCTCAAAACGGTGAAGGAAAACATCGTGAGGAAACCGGCATGGCTCAGAACCAAAAATTCGAAGGCATGTGACATCTACCATCCCACTCTGGGCCCGCTTAGTGGATTATTGCCCATTCGCTTTCATAGAGAGGTCTATGTCCCAGCAGTGGGAACATTATAGGCTGATTATGCTTCTGTTTTCTCTTTCTTCGTGTGGTTAGTGGGCAATATTTTTTTTGGTGGGTGGGAAATCATCAAATAACCCCTCCCGCTCTTGGGCAGAGCGAAAGGGAGTGTCAGACTTCTACTGACTAACAACCACCCATGTTCATTCTTAGCCCTTTATGTCGAGGCCGCTCTCTTTCGTTCAACCCGCAGACCCGACGGGCGTTGCCCCTTGCGGCCCCTTCCATGTTGCTGACATTTCTTTGATGGCGCCGTCTGGAACTCGAACCTAACTTAAAGTTTTTATGCCACCTTTAATCTGTCACTTACGGTTATAGGTTACTTAGAGGTGTTCTGTCGGGGCTGCGGGTTATTTGAAAGAGACACCGCGGTCTCGGGCACAAAGGAACATGGGTGTTTTTTAGTCAGTAGAAGTCTGACACTCTCTTCCGCTCCGCCCAGAGTGGGAGGAGTCATTTGATGATTTCCCACGATCAAAAATAAAAAGGTTAGTTAGGGGGCTGAACTAAATATTAATGACAACACAAATGGACAGTTCTCCCTACTCCGAATGTGTTTTCAATACTCATGAATCTTATTATAAGGTCCTATTAAAATAGTGGACAAACTTTTAGAAATCATTCATAACACAAAACTACAACAATGGTAAAAAAACAATAATAAAAACATAAGTTACAAAAAAAGGCTAACAACAATACACCAAAAAAATATAATAGGGTATTTCACCTTAAAAATATAATTAGTCCGTCTGTTAGATTATCGAAAAATATTGGATGCGTTTTATCAAATTAATAAAAATTTACGAAAATAAAACGTGTCAAAGTTCATAAAAAGTACTAAGCTTTTGACGTCACACGACTTGACACGACTTTTCGAAGCACTGTATCGTCTTCATCTTTTGCTTACGTGAAAAAAGAAAAAATACGTGTCCTTTAATGAGTTTTTTTTTTTGCTGAAATACCTTATCAGGGTCCAAATAAAATCAGTGTTTTTTTACTTAGATGTCTTTGGTTATACGTACTGAACGCTGTGTTATTTGTCTATCTATTTTAATGGGACCTTATATAGTAGGGAGTAGGGTTCATTTCGAAGTAACCAGATTTTTTACGGACAGGCCCGTATTTTCGTTGACGGACTTGGAGAGTAGACCCGCTGACTTGGCTTTACATGCCGTCAAGAAATATTTCTCAGGCATGTTGATTTCCTCACGATGTTTTCCATCACCGAAAAAAGTGATAGTAACCCTATTATTACTTAACCAAAAAAACCAAATTAGTCCGTCAGATAGATTTCCAAACAATATTGGTCACGTATTTTTTCTTTTTTCACTTATACAAACAATGAAGACGATACAGTGCTTTGAAAACTCGTGTGACGTCATATTCCAAGACATTAGTATGGCATGTTTCACCGGTCAGTGACGTCACAAACCCCCACTCAAATCTTTGACGCGTTTTATCTTCGTCATTTTTTATTGATTTGATAAAACAAAAAAATCCAATATTCTTCGAAAATCTAACAGACGGACTAATTAGAATCACATATTTTGAGTCGGTAAATTATGTGTGTGAATTAACCCTTCCAACAGCCGTCAACCCAGCATTCTGTTCATCAAACTAGGTAACCCTACGCAAAAATTTTGCTGGGAACATTGTGCTAGTAGATGCTTTGAATAGTAAACGAAAAAAAAAACAGCTGTGATCAATTTGGAAGTTTGACCCCCAATATCTCCATAACTAGAGGGTTCCCAGGTATGAAACTATAGCAAAAAAAACCGCAGTGACGGGATAACAAGTGCCTTTCGTCTTCGTTATGGGTAGTTTAACACCCTTTATTATTGCTGCTGACCGTACCTGACAGTACACGTACATTTCGCTAACTATATTTAAACTAGCAGTTGCCAGCAGCCTCACCCGCTACAACTCGAAAATTATCCCACGGTAAGATAAAATCGGGATAAAAATCTCTATCCTATGTGTTAATCCAGGTTATAAACTATCTGTGTACCAAATTTCATCCAAATCCGTTCAGTAGTTGTAGCGTGAAAGAGTAACAAGTATCCATCCGGTTATCATTTCCATTAACATCACTATTTTCTTTCTTTTATTTATAATAATTCTCGCTGATGCCTGCTGCTTCGCCCGCGTCAAATTATATATTTAAACCTTCCTCGAGAACCACTCTATTCATTGGTAAAACAGCATGATAATCGGTGCCGTAGTTTTTGAGTTTATCGCGAACAGACAAAGACTTTGTTTTGTGATCCCTCATAATAGGATATAATGGTTCCTTCTCCGTATTAACATTGCTTTGGAGCTGACTGTACTATAAGAAAAACAAAAAAAAACAAATTATTCCGTCAGATAGTTTTCCAATAAATGACGTCACATTTCAGTATTTTTTTTACCGGAAAGTAACGTCACAATGCCCCCACTCATGATCTTTGACGTGTTTTATCTTTGTAAATTTTAATTAATTTGATAAAACAAAAAACATGTATCTAATATTATTAAATAATCTATAAACTGACAGACTAATCAGAAGCACATTTTTTTAGTCAGTCATCATCAATAGCCTATTAATTTTCCCAATATTGGGACACAGGCTTCCTCTCTTTGAGAGGGAATGGGCTATAATCTACCACGCGGGCCCAGTGCGGATTGGTAAATATGTCCATGTCTTCGGCTTTTTCGGTTCTAAGACATGCCTGGTTCCTCACGATGTTTTCCTTCACCATTTTGAGAGCAGCAGTGACGAAATAAATTACACAAAGTAATGTGCCTGCCTGGGTTCGAACCCACGACCTACCGTTCGTAAGTCCGCGGCCGCCACCACTGGGCCACCTCTGCTCTCTTATAGTCAGTAAACATTCATATTCTACGACTATAGGACCTTAGATTTCGCTTCAATACGAACACACTCGACATTCTAACGTGCCCTTTTGCCCCCAGAGACACTCAACTCTTCGAGATGTTCCGCTTATCCTGTTCTCTACTTGGCACCATGAGAGGGAAGCCTCTGGAGCTGGCAGATGAGAGACAACACGCTTTGGTGGCTGCGTTACTGCGATTGGCACACAACTGTCTGACGTTTGACTTCATTGGGACCACCAGCGATGAGTCGAGCGATGATCTTTGTACTGTACAGGTGAGTGGGAGGACTTGAGGTCATCCGTGGCTGCGGGTTGTTCAAAAAAGATACCGCGGCCCTGAACAGAAAGGGCTAAGAAGGAACATGGGTGGTTTTTAGTCAGTAGAGTTCTGGCACTCCCTTCTGCTTGGCCCAGAGCAGGAGGAGTCATTTGATGATTTCAAAGCGTCAAAAAAAGGAGTAGAGGTCATAGGACGGTGCAAGCAAGCTTTTCGTTTGGGAATTTGGATAAAAAGAAAATCAATTTCTTAAAATCATCAACTGCCTAGTCTTTTCCCAACTATGTTGGGGTCGGCTTCTAGTTTAACCGGATGCAGCTTAATACCAATACGTCTTATTTTATTTATTTTGGAAAACAAACAACTACACTACTCCCTTTTTTTTGGATTTTGTGTGTACATAAATAAATAAAAAATATAAATAACTACAGAGTTATACTCGTAGAATACAGAAATTATACAAATGTAATGTGCAAAGGCATTAAGTTCGTATTTGTAAATTTTTTGTGCATAAAGTTTTAATAAATAAATAAATGTGAAATCAGCCATGTTTTCCACAAATACACAATCGAGACAATTGGTAAATAAGACTAGCATTGTAAACAATAAAAATACGAATGTTAGTAGAAAATTATCACTAAAACGTAAAGCTGCCAATAGTGCCTCATAAGTGGAACAATATTGTCACGTGAATTCTTCAATATGTTAAGTAAAATGAGTCTAAAATCTCTGTGGTAAAGGAAACAGATCCAAACTACAGACATTCCCACAACCCGTTCTAACTGGGTTGTGATAGGCAGTCGCTCCACGTAAAATACTGGGGGTCTAGAATGGCCTCTTTAGCAGATCATAATAAAAATTGCGTTAATGATCTGCTAAAGTGGCCATTATAGACTCCTTGGTATCCAGCTGTATGCGGTTAGACCGTGAACCAATAATGACGGGTGATCGATGGAGACGAACCCCTTTTAATACCACACACCGGCCAGAACAATAATGACCATTTTCTCTTCCTCAGATCCCCACATCATGGCGCCCAACATTCCTAGAATCAGGTACCCTAGACCTGTTCTTCGAGCTCTACCATCTGCTGGGTGGGTCTTTGGCTAGCCTGGCGCTCGCTTGCCTGGTGCAGGTGGCCTCGGTGCGAAGGTCGCTGTTCAGCTCCAATGAGCGTGCCAAGTTCCTCAACAGGCTGGCGGCTGGAGTGCTCAGGATATTGGATAATACGCAGGTATGGAGTATTGGAGACGTGTTTAATGCCCAAAGGTAGCTCGCGAAATTCGAATTTTCATACGTTTTATGCATTTTCCTAGTCAGTGTCAGGGTGTATGTTAAATAAAATAGGATTCGCGCCCGTAACAAAGGTACTATGCGAGCCAACTAAGAATAGGATCGCGCTCGCTGCCAACTTCACACGATAGCAGTACTTACCTGACACATAAGTATGGTCAGCAAAAAAAGAAATGCTAATCAGAAATGTTATGTTTTTTATTCATAGATTTAATTATGTTCAGTTTTATAAAATATTGTTTCTTGAATTCCATAAATAAATTATTTTGGATAAATTAATAATTTGTGGAAACAGTATTCATGGACGGACTGGACTTCGTTGTTATTTTTTTGTTATCATTGTTGACTTTGTTCATTTAATTATTTTATTAACATGCATTTTTTCATATCCTACTCATGTATAACTAATTTGGCGTAAAATAGATTAGAAATACCAAAAAAATGAACATTTATAATTGAACAGAGTATAGTTTCTTCATTGATTTTTCTGCACACCGTACGCTTTGGTTATGAAGTTCGCGAGTATTGCTGAACAAAATGGCGTCTTGACAGCGCTATTCTTAGTTGGCTCGCATAGTAACTTTACTGAGTAATAATGATTAGAATCACCAATACAACCCTCTCAGTTTATATTACTTCCTTGTGTGACTAGTTGATGAAAAAAGGCAATGGCACTGACTTGTGATATTGGAAAATACTCAGGGGGGTAGATAAATGTAGTACTCAGTCGGTCATTGAAATAAAATACAGCATAATGGCAGTAAAAAACCTGGAGGTGGTATTTAAAATGATTTGATGACCGATGCCTGTACTATTCAATTCATCCATCAGCACAATGTTTTGAGTCGTACCCCAAAAAAGTCGTTAGCCATCAAAAGGGATGTTTACTGACTTAAAAAAATATGATTCTAATTAGTCCGTCTGTTAGATTATCGAAAAATATTGTATACGTATTTTTTGTTTTATCAAATCAATAAAAAATTACGAAGATAAAACGCGTCAAAGATTTGAGTGGGGGGTTGTGACGTCACTGACCGCTAAAGAATGTCATACTAATGTCTCAGAAAATGTCATCACACAAGTTTTCAAAGCACTGTATCGCCTTCATTGTTTGTTTACGTGAAAAAAGGAAAAAGACGTGTTCAATATTTTTTGGAAATATATCTGACGGACTACCCTATTATTTTTGCGTATAGTTACTTAGTTTGATGCAAAGAATGAATCCGTTCGGGATTTTAAGTTTTGGCACTCCGACACGTATTCAATCACCATGATGTCCTAACTCCTAACTCCACATTACTTGTTTCAGGCGCTGTCAGACCCAACAAACTACCACGAGTTCTGCCGTCTGCTGGCGCGGCTGAAGTCCAACTACCAGCTGGGTGAGCTGGTGATGGTGGACAGCTACCCGCGCCTCATAGAACTCATCGCCAAGTTCACTGTGCAGAGCTTACAGGTTAGAAGCATCTTCTCTGTTGGGATCGGCTTTCAGTGTAAACGCTGTATTACAGTAAAACGCAAAAATAAGTTAAAACACTAAAACCCGACTACGAATAAAAACGCAGACTAATAAAACCGCGGTCTTAAAAGTATTAAACAAGAAAAATCGTCTAGTAAGTAGATAATTTAATAATT
This sequence comes from Diarsia rubi, assembly GCA_932274075.1. Classification (NCBI taxonomy): domain Eukaryota; kingdom Metazoa; phylum Arthropoda; class Insecta; order Lepidoptera; family Noctuidae; genus Diarsia; species Diarsia rubi. The sequence goes on from OW026441.1 coordinate 4,774,974, forward strand.
ATTATAGAGGACAGCCGTAGTCGCATGCCACTGACACCTGATGCTCCTTCATGGTGTTCTCATTGATACAGAAGTTGCCATTAGCAAGGTGGCATGCGACTACGACTGTCCTCTATAATGATCTAATTCCCTAAATGGTTACAAACGCAGTTACTGAAAGGTACGTTTGACGGTTTTTAACGCAATTCATATTGTGATCTGCTAAAGTGGCCATTTTAGACTCCTAGTATAACCCTTTTTACCCGACTACGGCGGATCCAAAAGGAAGGGTAATGATTTTGGCAGTCTATGTATATATGTATGTATGTTTGTATGTTCCACCGTAGCGCCTAGACTACTGAAAGTATTTTAATAAATGAGGTGTCAATAGATTCAAAAGAATAACGCGAGTGGCATAGATTACTATATAAATTTTAATATTTGTTTTTATGACGGAATTTAAATGTCAAATTCTAAGGTCGAAAAAAATTAAATTGAGATAATCATAACATGTTTGATATCAAATGTGTTCTTGGCGAGTAAATTACAAATATGTATATTATATTATAGTTCAAGTCAAGATATACGTTCAGATTGCGGTCAAATAGTACTCGTGGTCTAGTCTGTGTTATTTACTCGTATTAAGTAAATAACAAACCAACATTAATTAGAATATTACATTATGAAAGGAACATATTACGTATTTATTGAATAACGCACAAACATAAAATTCAAATAAAAAATAAGTTTAAAAACTAAAACCCGACTACGAACAAAAACGCAGAAAAGAATTAGACAAGAAAAATCGTCTAGTAAGTAGATAATTTGATAAATTATAGAGGACAGTCGTAGTCGCATGCCACCTTGCTAATGGCAACTATCAGCTGACTTCTGTATAACGCCATGAAGGAGCATCAGGCATCAGGTGTCAGTGGCATGCGACTACAGCTGTCCTCGATAATAATTATAAAATTATCTACTTACTAGACGATTTTTCTTGTTTAATTCTTTTCAGCGTTTTTAGTCGTAGTCGGGTTTTAGTTTTTAAACTTATTTTTTATTTACAAATGATGTTTATTTTTTCAACCATAGCAATTGCTGTATGACAGATCTTTGACGGCCTTGTGGCTTCATAAATACAGTCACACATGTCGATTGTCAAGGTTAAGCCCCTAAAAGATCTATAAAAGTGCTGTTATAAAATAAGAAACCTGTTTTTTTTTCGTTTCAGATGTGGCAATTTGCCCCCAACTCAGTTCACTACCTGCTCTCGCTATGGCAACGTATGGTCGCCTCAGTGCCCTACGTGAAGGCTTCAGAACCTCATCTGCTAGAGACTTACGCGCCAGGAGTCACTGCCGCCTACATTGGGTCCAGACTCGACTCTGTAGCCTGCGTGTTAAGGTATATTATAAAACTATACAGTGCCAACGAGCTTTGTCTGCTTGATATTACTTTCCTACCTATTTGAATCGGATATTGTTAACAATTTCATGGTTTTAACCTGTTTGTACGGAACCCTAATCCTTTTTGTTAGGAATAGAAGCTTTTTGGTAGGAATAGGAGCCTTGAAGCAGTAAAAAGTACCCGTCGGGGCCTCGGGTTGTACACTAGTTATCGCGGCCTCGACATAGAGGGCTAAGAAGGAACATGGGTGGTTTTTAGTCAGTAGAAGTCTGACACTCCCTTTCGATATTCGATGATTTTCCACCCGCCAAAAAAAAAAGAAATAGAACGCAACTATAATCATGCATTCATGCCAATTTTAATCTGTGGTCGCTTCCCTTTTGTTAATTTGTTTGCATTTTGACAGTTTTCACGTTATTAAATAAATTGCATGATTGATTATTAATTCATTCTTGCTTTTTACTTAAAATAAAAAAGTTGTATATTTCAGACCTTATAAAATCAGCTATTCGCCAAAAAAAACCGTCAAAATTGGTCCAGCCGGTTCGGAGATCAGCCGAAACAAACACAAGACAGACGAAACATTTAAAAATGTATTTAGTAAGAACCTGTGCACCCGGTAACTGAAGGCATTACAAGTCAAATATACTCTTCAATTTCATTTATTTTTATAGATAACTAGCTGTTGCTAGCGGTTTAACCCGCTACAACTCGAAAACTATCCCACGGGAAGATAAAATCGGGATAAAAATGTGTAACTATCCTATGTGTTAATCCACGTTATCTGTGTACCAAGTTTTATCCAAATCCGTTCAGTAGTTTTTGCGTGAAGAAGTAACAAACATACACACAAACTTTCGCCTTTATAATATTAGTGTGATAATGTCAGTGTGATTATTATATTATTATGTAATTTATAATACTGAATATGATTGTATATGACCATGGTATCAAATTATTTGGACCCAACAGGTGGCCACGTTATTCGTCTGTTAATATCTCCTTATCTTCCGCAGGGACGGGCTCGAAGACCCTCTAGACGACGTCGGCACAGTCCAGCAACAGCTAGAACAGCTGTCAGTGGTGGGTCGCTGCGAATACGCCAAGACGTGTCAGCTGCTAGTGGCGCACTTCGACCGCGCCGCCGCTGCCTACAGCGTGCCGCAGCCGCAGCAGATACCTATGCTTCAAGGTTAGTACAATGAAAGACGTAAGTAGACAGTGCAGAAGTCGCCAGGATCCTGAGGAACCTCGTCATCGTCTGCTTAGCCTTTTACCCAAACAGTAGATAGGTTTTACTCTTTGAGGCGCGCGTGGAACACGAATGCGCCGTCGACACGCCCTGTCGTAAGACGGACGGACGGTGAGCTAGCCCTTTAATCACCATCCACAGGCCCGCGCCTGCGATGGCCGGGAGCCATCACGTGGCCCCCGACTTTGTCTAAGGCCTCCGTTCGGGTAATCAGGCGGGAGGAAACGCCCGGATGCCACCATTGTGAGGATCGGCCGGAAGACACGGTGGAGCACACAGTGGAGGTGTGCCCCGCTTGGGCGGAGCCCCGCCGTGTTCTCGTAGCGGCGATCGGCGGCGGCGACCTCTCGCGCCCGGCCCTGGTGCAAGCCATGGTCCGGGGCGAGGAGGAATGGGACGCCGTCGCCTCCTTCTGCGAAGCAGTGATGCTAGCGAAGGAGGTGGCGGAACGCGAGAGGGAGAGAACCTCTCGTCCCAGCCGCCGCGGGAGGCGCTCCGGGCGTCGGGAGTCCCGCGATGACCTCCGGCCACCGTAGACGCGGGCCTGTGGACGGTGAGTGATAGGCTAACTCGCCGTCCGTCCGTCTCACGACGAAAACAGGCCGTGTCGACGGCGCGTTCGTGTTCCACGCGCGCCTCAAAGAGATGTCAGCAACATGGGAGGGGCCCGAAAGGGCCGACGCCTGTCGGGGCCGCGGGTAGTCCAACGGTTATCGCGGCCTCGACATAGAGGGCGAAGAAGGAACATGGGTGGTTTTTAGTCAGTAGAAGTCTAACACTCCCTTTCGCTCTGCCCAAGAGCGGGAGGGGTTATTCGATGATTTTACACCCACCAAAAAAAAAAAAAAGGCCTCCGTTCGGGTTGGTTCCGGCAAGAACCTTTATGGTGATTTGAACGTTGTTTAGATGGGCTACTCTCTTTTACTATTCCTAGTCTTCCACTATTCTTTCCTGATTATTTTCGTTATGTGATACAAATCCAAGACACTTCAATTGTTTCTCTGGGAGTTAGTTGAGCATCATTGTCTCGGCGCTTTTGTTTTGGTCGGCACTGTTCATTCTAGCTTTCAGGAGTTGCAGTGGATTGGAAATAGTGTAGCGGGTTTGTCCCAAAAAAAATCGAACGCCTCTTTCTCTCGCTGACACATAGGAAAATCCGATTGAGGGGTAATTACAATGAAGCTCTTGCTCTCTACACGTGACAGGAATGTGGTGTGTAGGTCCAGAACAGTAGAACCTATCCTGCAAGGTTAGTGGACATTTATGCCGGTAAAGAGGTAAGTACATTGCAGAAGTCCTCAGGATCCTTAGGGACCTTTTGGGGGGGCTCTAAGCAGAGCGAAAGGGAGTGTCAGACTTCTACTGACTAAAAACCACCGATACAGTACGTTCTTAGCTCTTTTTGTCGAGGCCGCGGTGTCTTTATATGGCTTTGAAGAGGTAAGTAGACAGTGCAGGAGTCCTCAGGATCCTTAGGGACCTCGTCATCATGTGCCTATAGCGTGCCGCAGCAGATCCCTATGCTGCAAAGTTAGTGGATGCTTATGGCTTTGAAGAGGTAAGTAGACAGTGCAGGAGTCCTCAGGATCCTTAGGAACCTCGTCATCATGTGCCTATAGCGTGCCGCAGCAGATCCCTATGCTGCAAAGTTAGTGGATGCTTATGGCTTTGAAGAGGTAAGTAGACAGTGCAGAAGTCGTGAGGATCCTAAGGAACCTCGTCATCATTTGCCTAGTCTTTTTCCCGAACAGCAGATACATAAGTAGCATCCGAAAGACATCCCGCTGCTGGACATAGGCTTCCTCCAAGTGTCGCCACATTGATCAATCCCGTGCTCGCTTCCAACGGATTCCCTCAACCTTTACCAGGTCATTGGTCCACCCAGCTACGTCTTCCGTTTCGCGGTCGCCACTCCAGGACTTTTGGGTCCGGACCTGTGGACGGTGAGTAATGCTCTATATCTCAGTCAATAAAGCTCGCCGTCCGTCCGTCTTATGACTACGACAGGCCGTGTCGACGGCGCGTTCGTGTTCCACGCGCACCTCAAAGAGATGTCAGCAACATAGGAGGGGCCGCAAGGGCTGACGCCCGTCGGAGCTGCGGGTTGTTGTAGGAGCCTCCCACGAGGTGGAGCGATGACCTGGTGAAGGTTGCGTGGATGCGAGACGCACGGGACCGGTCAATGTGGCGCCACTTAGGTGAGATCTATGTCCAGCAGTAAACGTCTTTCGGCTAAAATGATGAAGCTAATACTGCCGCACTCAGAGAGCTTTAATGATTACTTAGGCCATCACTTAGTAATGGTTTTGAAAAAATATGTCAAACCTTTACTAAGTGACGGCTTAAGTCATCATTAAATATCTCTGAGTACGGTAGTCAAGAAACATCGGCATCTAAGAATCTACCTTTATTTATGTATGTCCTCATGATTGATCGGTAAACCATTCAATTTAACCCCTATTCCTTTCTCTTACAGGCCAACTAACCTGGCTTGTCTACATAATCGGCGCCGCGATAGGAGGCCGCGCCTCAGTCAACACTTGCGACGAGAACGATGCTATGGATGGAGAGCTCGTCTGCCGGGTGTTACAGCTGATGGACCTGACTGACTCTAGGTTGGCGCAGGTAAGAACGAGAATCGGGTCGAAACATTGTGAGGACTTGTCGCACCTTCAGAATGATTGAGGGTCATAGAGGGTCACTAAAAGGTACGCACTTTTTTTTTTTTTTTGGCGTGTGTAATATCATCGAATAACCCCTCCTGTTCTTGGGCAGAGCGAAAGGGAATGTCAGACTTCTACTGACTAAAACCCACGCATGTTCCTTCTAAGCCCTATATGTTGAGGCCGCGGTAACTTCTGAACAACCCGCAGCCCCGACGGGATAAATAGCCGCCTTACATTTGTTTGTGTTTCTGTCACAGGGCGGCTGCGAGAAACTGGAACTCGCGATGATGTCGTTCTTCGAGCAGTTCCGTAAGATCTACGTTGGTGAACAGGTCCAGAAGAACAGCAAGGTCTACCGGAGACTCAGCGATGTGCTGGGTTTGGCTGATGAGAGCCAGCTGCTCAGTGTGCTCATGAGGAAGATGTGAGTATACAGCTGATCTGCATCATTTCAGCCGAAAGACATCCCAGACTCCATCATACAAGATGTCATTTAATTCGACCCTCATACTGCATTCCTCTTGCTGAAGTCTCCAAAATGGGGCCCACACTTGACTTTCTAACCACTCTTTTGACTGCACTATACAGGGTGTAAATTAACCTTTCACACATACGTCAACCAAGCATTCTGTACATCAAACTTAGTACCGCTACGCAAAAATTTTTGCTTGGAAACAACTTTTTTTTTTGGGGTCAAAAATCACATTTTACGGTAAAACTCAATGAAGCACTCTTAAAACATTGTGCTAGTAGATGCTTTGAATAGTAAAAGGGTCATGGAGGTAATTTAAGTAAAGTTACAACCTGAAAAACTAGTATTTACAAAAATAGCTGTGCAAAATTTGGAACTTTGATCCCCAATATCTCCGTCACCAGGGGGTTCCCAGGTATGGTCTAGAACAAAAAAATGATCGCAGTGATGGGGAGAACAAGTGCCCTTCGTTTGCGTTAAGGGTACTTTTACACCCTTTTTTATTAAATCCTTTTTTGCCATTCTTCGACTTGACCTTGAGTTATAAGTCGAGTTATACGATAGCTAACAAATGCTTGCATTGACTGGACAGATCCAGTCAAATCTGTGTGGGTGATTCTTCAAGAGACCATCTCAGACATAGTCTTCGTGTGTGTATACCAAGATTATGTTTGGACCTTAAAAGAGACTATGACCTCTGAGTTTGTTGCGGATGTATCTTTTCAGAGTAGTCAGGTACGTAACACCGGCCCTATCTAGTAATAGAGAAGAGTTAAAAGAGTTTGTAAAAACCTATTTGCAAATTATCTTTTTTTGTTTTGTTTACAGCATCACAAACCTGAAATACTGGGGCAGTTCCGAGCAGATCATATCAAAAACACTGGGTTTACTAAGCGACCTGAGCGGAGGCTACTCCTGCGTGCGCAAACTGGTCAAATTAGACGAAGTGCAGTTCATGTTGACGCATCACACGGTGAGTTGTGACTGGTCATTATCTTACTGTCTTTCATAATTCTCTTGTTCTTTATAATATCTCAATTTATTTAGGCTGCATGTATTCTTCTTTAAAATTTCTACTCGTCATCACTTCAGACAAAGGAGGTGTGAAGTACAAAAGGTATTGGTCGCGCCACGTAAGATGAACGCTGGAGGTCAAGCTGCGCATTAGGCAATTTATCGGTCTGTTTGGTGGTATGAGGTAGGGGCAGGGGGGGGGGGGCAGACGGACCAATAGCGTACCGAAAAGAATGCGATGCATTTTTGGCGATACGCTATTGGTCCGTCGTTCTCAAAAGTTTTACGAAATGGTTTTACATAACAATTGAGAAAAATGTTTTTTGACGTAAATTGTTTTTTGAAGAGAGATGCTGATAATAATTTCATACAATGTATAGGGCGCAGTGGCAACAAAATGTTGCGAGAGTACAGTAAGAAGAATTGTGTTTTTAATTGAACACATTTACAACACACACACAAAACGTGTTTTAATTCTTTTTAATGATATTTTATTTAATATATTATTCGATGTCAACCTACTAATAAGCGAGTATACCCATGCGCGAACATGCGCTTTCCCCTCATCGTTCTTTTTATGTGGCGACAACTATACAACGACAATCATTAAAAATAGGACTATTGTTTTTGTGGTCCTTGTACTCATATGTCGATCTTTACTTTCAAATATCTCGTTACCTTTGTCTTTGGTAGACATATTTGTACAGATATGCCATTAGAACATCACATTAACCTCCATCTTCACAATTACAGGCAGAACACTTCCCGTTCCTGGGTATCCAAGGTGTTGGAGCAACAGAGATGAGGTGTCGCAGTATGCTGTACACGGCGCTGGGCAGACTGCTCATGGTGGATTTGGGAGAGGACGAGGATCGGTTCCTCGCCTTCATGATGCCGCTTACTGGTATGAGGATATTGTTACGCCGGTCATCTAGAATCTTTGAGAAACCTCACTAATAACTGAGAAGTACGCGTGAATTCTAGTAGGTACCTAATTCCATTTAGTAGGTATAACTACGACGCCCGGCTTTAGCGGTACTTGCATTTTAATTTCGACCGTATACCTACGGCGTAAAGTAACTTCTTCTTTGTTGGTTATTTTATCTTTAAGTTTATTTTTATGTTAATGTTTTTTGGATGCTATATGGAACAATAGCGAACTTTCTCGAATGTCTATTGTGTGTTTGGGGTATAAAAGGACCGAGAGAGGACGCGGCGAGTCAGACTACTTTTAAGCGAGACAACGGAAGGTTCTGAGAGATATCTAGTGCGATAAAGTGTTCAATAGTGTTTTGCGATTGTTTATAAGTGTTTTGCGAGTATTAAAGTTATTTCGTGTGTTCAATTGGTAGTGTTTTTATTTATCCCATACTCAGCTCGTAACATTATCATATCTATCTTCTATAAATATAAATATCAATGCCACTTTTCGTTGTTATTTTATAACTCAAGAACGGGCTCACCTATCCAAACCAAATATTTAGGCTTTGTTCGGACTATTTAGTAGATGGTTTGTGATGTTTGCACAAATCGGTCGAGCGGTTCTTCATTTATCACATTTTTTGCAACAAATGAATTCAATAAATGGCGGATCATTTTGTGTGTGCAAGTGGATTCGACAATGGTTTAGGCCGCGGTATCTCTTTCGAACAACACGCAGCCCCGACGGGATCGAATGACACCTACACATATTATTATACACACACATACTAAATTGCTCATAATCGAATATCTGGTCACAGTGATAATTTATAAGGTTTCTCGTGTTTTTAGACTGTTTTGTTATATATTATAATAAACGAGCCCAATTACTATTTTAAAACTTTATTCTTGATCACAATAAAAATCAGCGTTACACCGTGGCCGTCCGTCGTATATGTGCTATTGCCATTACTCCTCCTTTTCACTCGCACACATACTTCTCTCTTCCTTTCATCCGCTGCGTTCCGTTTTAACATTTAGTTTGTCTGCGTTCTTTAAATACAATATTTATCCCACATTTATTATATTCTATCTGTATTAGTTTGTACATATATCTATTTATGTAACAAAATGGTTTTCTCCTTATTATTTTATTTTTATTTTTTTGTACACAGTGCTGTCCAATTTGACCCAAAAGTTGACTGGTAGAGAATGCCTTGTGGCATTAATTCCGCATATGTACCACTCTTGTGCATGAAGTTAAAATAAATAAAGTATTCTTCCCATTACAGCTGCGTTCGAGGGCATAATAGGCCTCCTCTCCGGTCCAGAATCCGCGATGTACAATTCAGAAGACGCCAAGAAGACGCTCATAGGCCTCGCTCGAGATCTACGCGGTCTTGCATTCGCGTTCAACACTAAAACTACTTATATGATGCTGTTTGACTGGATGTGAGTATAACATGATGGTTTTAGGGGTAGATAAAGTTGTGTTGTACACTAAAGTTTGTCAATTACTTTAAATACAATAAAAATGTGTTATGTTTATATTTGCACGCCGAAATTAAAGGCAGAATAAGAAAAATATACCTTATTTATGCAAATATAATAAATAGTTTTTTTTTTTTTTAGATAGACTATACAGGGAGTAAATTAACCCTTCACACATACGTCAACCAAGCATTCTGTACATCAAACTAAGTACCCCTACGCAAAAAAATTTGCTGGGAAACGGGTCATGGATACCTCCATTAAACCTCCTTTTACACCCTTTATTTACCAATTGTTTTGTGAAAGTGAAAATACACTTGAAATTATTTGAGTATGTTTTGGAAGAGTCTTTTCCGGAGTGGTCCCATTTCAATTTGGTGAAGATCTGATAAAGAACTTTGGAGGTAGGCAACGGAACTCCTCAATAAATGATAGCAAATAGACTGGGATTGCTGAAATCGCATGTCTGTCTATTGTTTACACCAGTTCATAACATAACATTACGCCGTACATTGTGAAGGGGTAAGCACATGTGAACCACTAAGAAGGGAATAAAAACATAAACCTTTTTTATAGAAGTTTTATGTGCCCATGTAGGCCTATGCGAAATAAAATATTTTGGTTTAAATTTATTGTCTCTCTCCCCTCAGCTACCCCGTATATATGAAGGTGTTACTCCGAGGCATAGAAGTGTGGTTCGCTGAGCCGGCGCTGACGACTCCTGTGCTCAAGCTGACTGCAGAACTAGCACAGAACCGCAACCAACGTCTGCACTTCGACGTGTCCTCGCCGAATGGCATCTTACTGTTCCGGGAACTTTCCAACAGCATCTGTGCTTATGGTGAGTCATCATCATCATAAAGACGTCCACTGCTGGACATAGGCCTCCCCCAAGTGTCGCCATATTAGCCGGTCCCGTGCGTCTCGCATCCAGCGTATCCCCGTAACCTTCACCAGGTCATCGGTCCACTTAGTGAGAGGTTTTCTAACGCAACGTCTGCCAATTCCTGGTAGCCACTCCAGAACTTTTTGACACCATCTGCTTCGACGTGTCCTCACCGAATGGTATTCTACTGTTCCCAGAGCTTTCCAACAGCAGATGTGCTTATGGTGAGTAGCTTTTACCCAGGGTTGGTTCGTGTTGAGTCAAGCCACACCGACGTAGCTATCAGAATATGCCAGTTGGAGTTGCAATGGGCAGGCCACATCGCTCGAAGAACTGACAACCGATGGGCAAGAAAGGTGCTCGAGTGGCGACTGCGTACCGGAAGACGCAGCGGTGGTAAGTATCGCACCAGGTGGACCGACGACATCGTGAGAGTCGCGGGTAACCGGTGGATGCAAGCGGTTGATTGCAGTTCTATGGGGGGCCTTTGTAAGGCAGTGGACATCTTCTGTCTGAAGATGGAGTGTAGCACAAGCTGATGGTGATGGTTGAGCTGGCACAGAACCGCAACCAACGTCTGCACTTCGACGTGTCCTCGCCGAATGGCATCTTGCTGCTCCGGGAGCTCTCCTACAGCATCTGTGCTTGTGGTAAGACTAGAATTTGGCCTGTGGAAACGGATGTGACTGGTGAGTAGCTTAGATCTCATTCAGGCTCATCATCAACAGCCTATAATGTTTCCACTGCAGGGACTCAGGCCTCCTCTCTTTGAGAAGGCCATTGGCTATAATCCGCGCGGGCCCAGTGCGGGTTGGTATAATGTCACATGTCTTCGATTTATTCACCTTTTTGAGAGCAGTGGTGATAAAATAAATTACACAAAGTAATGCGCCTCGAACCCACGACTTACGCAACCGCTGCTTATTATTGTCATTTGAAACACACTAATTTATTATGTTTTTTGTCTGTTACAGGCAGCAGAATACTTACGATTGACGTGAACAAGAAGCAGATGTACTCGATGAAGCTGAAAGGCATCTCTCTGTGCTTCTCCATACTCAAGTGTGCGTTGTGTGGCAACTATGCCAACTTTGGAGTGTTCAGGTAATACAAAATATTACATGCTAGATACATTTTTATTTGGTTTTCCGGAAATTATCAAATAAAGAGAGAGGGATCGTTTACGGAGACGCGGCGCGTGCAGAAGGCTTGTCGTGTGCTATTTTATTCATTTACTAGCTGACGTCGCGACGCGTAGTTTCCGTTCCCGTGGGTATACAGGGATAAAAAGTAGCCTATGTCACCCGGGGATAGTGGAACTACCCGACGGTGAAAAAATTTTTCAAATCGATCCAGTGGTTTCGCAGCCTATTCGTTACAAACAAACAAACAAATCTTTCCTCTTTATAATACTAGTGTAGATTACTGAGAGGCGGGTCCAACGCAACAAACGCTGCATTGTAAACTAACTAAAACTAACAGTAAAAAATCGCTTCTCGTATAATCGTTTACGCTTGAATTAGAAACGCACAACGTGCCGCGTAAAGCCCCGTGTCTCCGTAAATGAAGCCTCAGACTTGTACTGTCGGAGGACTGTAAACCACCCATGTTCCTTCTAAGCCCTTGGTGTCCTGGGCTGCGGTATCTCTTTCAAAAAACCCGCAGCCTTGGTAGGTACACTCTCATGTAGCTACTGCCTATCTGACCTCCGAAACCCAAATGGGTAATGTGGTGTGTGGACCCTGTACTAAGTAGTACTGGATAATTATTTCATTAAATAAGAAACCCTTTTTTTTGCGGGGTGAGAAGTCATCAAATAACTCCTGTCGCTCTTGGGCTGAGCGAATTGAAGTGTCAGACTTCTACTGACTAAAAACCAAACATGTTCCTTGTTAGCCCTTTATGTCGAGGCCGCGGTATCTCTTACTACAACCCGCAGCCCCGACGGGAAAGATATGATACCCTTAGTAAATGGTTAGGTATTCATCATCATCTTTTAGTTAAACACGGCTTAACCAAAAGCCACGAGTTGCTACTCTAAATATAACACAGTTACTATAAAAGTTACCTCAAGCCTCCCCAACTAACAAATTTTAGGTGGACACCACCTAAAATGTCTGTGTTGATCGAACCCGCAACGTGCAGTGCAGCAGCCTATCACTCAACCACTGCGTCCACCATACCGTCACGATGACAGCAGATGTGATATTATCATTGTCGTATGTTACAGATTGTACGGCGACGAGGCTCTCGATAACGCGCTCAATATGTTCGTGAAGCTACTCCTCAGTATACCACAGAGTGATCTACTTGTGAGTACTATTTTATATATTTAGAGCAGTATATATTTCTTATTTTACCCAGGCAGACGCATTATTTTGTGTAATTTATTTCATCACCACTGCTCTCAAACCGGTGAAGGAAAACATCGTGAGGAAACCGGCATATCTTTTTTTTTTTGGCTGGTGGAAAATCATCGAATAACCCCTTCCGCTCTTGGGCAGAGCGAAAGGGAGTGTCAGACTTCTACTGACTAAAAACCACCCATGTTCCTTTTTAGCCCTTTATGTTGAGGCCGCGGTATTTCTTACAACATCTCGCAGCCCCGACATATCTTAGAACCAAAAATTCAAAGATATGTGACATCTACCAACCCGCACTGGGCCCGCGTGGTGGATTATAGCTCATACCTCTCCTAGAGAGGAAGCCTGAGTCCCTGCAGCGGGAACAATATAGGCTGATGATGATGATGCTATACTTGTCTCAACCGCGACTACTCAGCGTGAGATCCTGAGTTCTATTACCGGGCCAGGCAAAGTGCCATTGGTTTTTGAAGTGAAACTTCTTTATAGGCACATTTGTGACAATAGTGTCACGGGCGTGCCACAAAAAAGCGTTACGGTCGCTTGAAATATCTCAGAAACTATTGGTTGAAATTGAATAATTCTTTTTGTGTTTGATAGTCCATTTATCGAAGAGGGTTTAAAATTATATAATATCACGCTGCAACCAAAAGGAGCGGAGCAACATTGAAAAATGTTACAGAAACGGGAAAAAATATTTCTCTTTATGAGCTTCCGTTGCATGCGCTGCGTAAACAGTTCTAAGTTACGCAAATATAATGTAAGACGGAATTGTTCCTCTTAAAAAGTTCTTAAAAAGCACGAAGCACTGTATCGTCTTCATTTTTTGTTTAAGTGAAAAAAGAAAAATGTGTCCAATATTTTTGGAAATCTATATGACGGACTAATTAGTTTTTTTTTTGTCCGATTCTCTATTATCGTCGCTTACGAATTTGTAAAACTTTTTACATTTATGCGACTTAAGCATAACTGGCCCAGGTTTCCTCGTTAGGTAGAGTCTGCAACAGAAGTAGCTTAACATTTAAGAAAATTCCAAATGTTAAGCTACTTCTGTTGCAGTCATCTTCATTCGTCTTCAATTAGTCAATGCACAAGACTCTATAATCGCTATTATTTTTAATGTTTCAGAAGTTTATTCTGTAAAATATTCCTTACCCTTCAAGAACTTGTTAGTAACGAGTTACATCTAACATGTTTTTATTCAAAACCCTGTGTTACTCTACTTTGATGCTACTGTACAACTCTGCGTAACCTTTTAATTATTTAAGGCGTGATGTTATAAATATTTTTGAACAACTCGATTGTAACATTGCAGGATTACCCGAAGCTCTCGCAAACGTACTACGTTCTGCTAGAGCGACTGGCACAGGACCATATGCCGTTCTTGGCGAACCTGCAGCCTGATGCGACGCTATATATCCTGTGCTCCATATCCGAAGGTCTCACAGCCCTTGGTAAGTGTAAAAGCAATCCTAGAATTTTATGCGGGTGGCTGATGTAGGAGGCAACATACAGGGTGTAAATTAACCCTTCACACAGCCGTCAACCAAGCATTCGTTACATCAAACTAAGTACGCAAAAAATTTTGCTGGGAAACGACTTTTTTTTTGGGATCAAAAAACACATTTTACAGTAAAACTCAATGTAGCACTTTTAAAATGGTGAGTGAGTAACAAAATACATTGTGTAGAAAATTACTTAAAATTAGATTTATATTTTTTATATTTATATTAAATCATTAAAAATTTATTAAATTAAAAATAACTCATTTCAAACAATAAATTAGATTACATTGGAAACTTATATAAAGAAAAATAATAATAATTTAAAAAGATGAAAATAAGTAAATAGTGGTACATTTGTCAACATTTATCCATACTAAACTCTTCCATACTGTAGTAGCTCTTCCTCAATAAATATCTCCTTAATTTGTTTTAAATTAATAATAAATTAATTACTTAATAAATTTACGCTGGTCATGCTTTTAAATTCTATTGGGAACTTATTGAATAACCACACAGATTGGTATCTGGGACTATGCTGAACCACTTTCAATTTTGGTTGGATTGTGTGGTAGGGTAAGTCCTTCCTACGAGTATTCAACCTCGGGAGGGCGCCAGGCTTTGGCATCTTCTTGTTTATGGCAGTTTTTTAATCATACAGAATGTCGCGACTGCAACTGTGCGCAAGACCCCGGGCCGCAAGGAGGCTCCCCCTGTGCTAGGCACTTGTGTGAACACAGGGGAAGGGAATTGAACGGTCAGAGCGAGGTGACCTAGCAAATTAAGTTAAAACTGTATTACTCATTAGCTTTAGTAATTAAGCTAGATCGTAGTTATTTATGATGTTACCATATTGGGTCCATCATACAAAAAAAAAAAAAAAAAAGAGCGAGGTGAAAAGTTCCGTGGTGCACCTCCAGACGGCAGCACACTCTCTCACTCTCGAAACTTTGGCCACTTAGATATCGCAACACGATGGGCGTCCTCTACTGTGAACTGCAGGCGAATCCTGCGTTCACTGGTTTTTTTTTCGAAGTTCAGTCTAGGAGACTGTCGTCTGCTTAACCGGGCAAATCCCTGTGGATCCCTTGAGTTTAAGGCCTCCAGCCAGGGCAAAACTTACAAACTAAGTGACAAATCGCTAAGGGCACCCCCTGTGGGGTACGGACCTCGGCTTAGGACGTCACTGGGGGAGGGCAGCAAGGGGACAGGCTGGATCTGAGTGAGATTGTTTAGGGGCTGGTTTACAACTACTGGCTCAGCATCGCGGGCTGGCTCTAGCAAGGGTCGGGGGGCTGCGTTCGCTGGCGGCACGTGAGGGCGCGGAGTGGGGCTCGGTGGGAGGAGAGCGTTCATGCTACGATGTCGTGTTACAACACATATTTTTCATTTTTTCACGTAAACAAAAAATGAAAACGAAACCCTTACGAAAACTCGTGCGACGTCACATGTCAGTAGATTGTTTACCTACAAGTGACGTCACAAGCACTCATCATCTTTAACGCGTTTTATTTTCCTCAATTTAAATTAATTTGATAAAACAAAAACACGTATCCAATACTTTTTTGATAATGTAACTGACGGAATAAACAGAATATTAATTTTTTGTCATCCGATCCCCTATTAGAGCCCATCCCTTGCCTAGAGAGGAGGCCTGAGTCCCTGCAGTGAGAAAAGTATAGGATGATGATGATGATGATGATGATGATGATGATGATAATGATGATGTGTTTCAGATACGAGTGTGTGTACGGGATGCTGTGCGACGCTCGACCATATTGTCACTTTCCTATTTAAACAGTTGGTGCAGAAATGTAAGTATTATCTTAGTTATTTATTTAAACTTCATGCACAAACGTGGTGGTGGTGGTGGTAGGCGGGCTTAATGCCACAAGGCATTCTCTACCAGTCTACCTTAGAATCAAATAGGACAGCGTTGTGGTAGAGTACAAAAATAAATAAATTAGGAGAATATAATTTTGTAAACATAAATTAATATACCTACATAAATGGTACATACTAATACATAGATATATAAATATGGCATTAAATAAGCTAATAACTACAATTATATTGCCCCACGTCTTTACAACAAAATCGGGAACTCAAAAAACTTACCAACTTCCATTTTTTTTAAAAACTATTATTGATTGGCTCTAAAATTATGACGAATCCGAAAATCTATTCGGCAGAATTACATGAGACCCTGACACATACACACACTCATACCACACACACACTCCAACTTCAACTATCCACACATCTTCAGAACGCAGTGGTACCCAACCTTACTTAAGCTGTAAAAATGTAAACTCTTATGTGAGAACAATTTTTAATGCATGGCATATGCTATATGGCATGCATGGTTTATCGCTCATTTAAATGTTCTCTGTACATTGAGAGGCCTGGCTCTTGTGATACAGGACCGCACAGTTCTTTTGGAGGCCATTTTGCTTTCCGATTTTTTAATGCCATGGGGTAGCGTCATCTTAGTTATTTATTTCATCTTACTCTTTTTTTTTGCGTTAAATTATTATACAAAAATATTAGTTCCCTGTTTTACCCGACTACGGCGAAGCCAAAAGGAAGAGTAATGATTTTGGCAGTCTATGTATGTATGTTTGTATACTCCACCGTAGCGCCTAGACTACTGAAGGTATTTTAATAAATGAGGTGTCAATAGATTCGTAAGAATAACGCAGGTAACATAGGCTATATAAATTTTAATTAATCTTTTTATGAATTAAATAAAGGTTTTGAATATGAATGTGGATGCGTATTAGTGTAGAGGAAGACTAAAGAAACGATGGATGGACTGCGTTAAGAATTATATGGTATGAAAGGAAAAGACTGGCGGCATTGCCATTGCCACGTTGTATGGCAACACTTAGCCTCTGGCCAACGTCTGGTCACGAGAAGCGTCAGCCGTGCTCAGACATATATTTAAAAAAAAAACGGCCAAGTGCGACTCGGACTCGCGTACGAATGGTTCCGTACAATTATCTATAAAACCGACGAATTAGGGTTCCGTGCAAAAGTCATCATCCCCTGTCCCCTGTCCCTGACTGCTAGGCCGGGGGTCGTGGGTTCGATTCCCACCCAGGACAAATGTTTGTGTGATGAGCACGATCATTTGTTCTGTGTCTGGGTGTAATTTATCTATAATATGTATGTATTTAGAAATATATAAGTATGTTTATCAGTTGTCTAGTACCCATAACACAAGCTCTGCTTAGCTTGGGACTAGATGGCGTTGTGTGATAGTTGTGGAATATTTATTATTTATTTATTTATTTATTATTCTCTTACTCCAATATGCAAATTCATTTAAGGTCGGAGCAGCATGTCTTCCTCTCCCATACTTCTCTGTTTCTCGTCACCTCGTGAGACACGGCCTCCTTTCATACCATATCATTATTAACACATCCATCGTTTCTTTGGTCTTCCTCTACATTAATACCCATCCACATTCATATTCAAAACCTTTATTTATAGTATAGAAGTATAGAAATAAATTCAGCTAATCCTATTCCCGAAAGCCGTTTAAGTCAGTAAACATCCATAATAGATTACTCTATCTCGACTAGAACAATACTAAATCATTTCTAATTATGTTTCCAGCCACGAACAAAGTGTCGAACCCGCGCCAGCCGCTACCAGAGACAAGCAACATGTTCATAGAAGTGTTGCAGAGGCGGCCTGAGATCATGCAACAGCTATTGGCTACCGTGAGTACTTTAGTCGACCCTGGTGCAAGCCATGCTCCGGGCGAGGAGGGATGGGACGCCGTCCGCGTCGCCTTCATCTGAGAAGCAGTGATGCTAGCGAAGGAGGTGGCGGAATGTGAGAGGGAGGGAACCAGCAACATTGTATGGGGGGCTAGGATGGCAAGGGCCGACGCCTGTCGGGGCTGCGGGTTGTTGAAAAGAGATACCGCGGACACAAATGGCTAAGAAGGAACATGGGTGGTTTTTAGTCAGTAGAAGTCTGACACTCCCTACCGCTCTGCCCCAGAGCGGGAGGATTATTTGATGATATCCCTCACCACGAAAATAAAGGCATGGCAAATGCACATTCCTTCACATTTTATAAGAACAGCCGCCTAGCTTTAGCAATCCGTTAAAAAAATATATCATCACATCATCAGCCTATATTGTTCCCACTGCAGGGACTCAGGCTTCCTCTCTAGGAGAGAGATGGGCTATAATCCACCACGCGGGCCCACTGCGGGTTTGTAGATGTCACATGCCTTCGAAATTTTTTGATTCTAAGACATGCCTCACGATGTTTTCCTTCACCGACGGAAAACATCGCCGATAATAAACGGTTTATAACTGCCGCACACAGAGAGCTTTAACGATTACTTAGGCCATCACTTACTGCAGCACTCAGAGACCTTTAATTATTACTTAAGCCATCACTTCGTAATGGCAATGACAGTTATGTCATACAAAAATATGTCAAACCTTTACTAAGTGACGGCTTAAGTAAACATTAAAGCTCTCTGAGTGCGGCAGTTAGTAATGTTTTGACAGTTTTGTCATACAAACGTATGTCAAATCTTTACTAAGTGACGGCTTAAGTAATCATTAAATATCTCTGAGTACCACAGTAAGACTATAATGCAGTGTTTCAGACCACCCCCAATAGCCTACCCAACGCTATATCCTCATTATTTAAACAATGTATTCTCTTTTGCCAGGTCCTGAACGTGATAATGTTCGAGGACTGCTGCAACCAGTGGTCCATGTCGCGCCCACTGCTGGGACTCATCCTGCTGAACGAGGAGCAGTTCGCGCGCATACGACAGGACATGATCGCGCAGCAAGCGCGGGACAAACAGGCGCAGGTGGGCCACAGTCGTCATCTCTTGTACACTCAGAATCAGAAGTAGTTCTCGAAGTTTCAAACCAGGTTTTTGACGTGATAACGTCTTATAAATCGATGAACACTGGCTGCACGCACGAAAAAGCATGACTCAAGCTGGCTTTTGACTATGGAATGTAATATTAATTACACCCTAAGCTATATACAGGGTGTAAATCAACCCTTCACACATACTAAGCATTCCGTACATCAAAATAAGTACTCCTACGCAAAAATGGGAAACGACTTTTTTTATTGGGGTCAAACATTAAATTTTTTGGTAAAACTCAATGGAGCACTCTTAAAACATTGTGCTAGTAGATGCTTTGAATAGTAAACGGGTCATGAAGGTAATTAAAGTAAAGTTATAACCTGAAAAACTAGTATTTACAATAACAGCTGTGCAAAATTTGGAACTTTGACCCCCAATATCTCCGTAACTAGGGGTTCCCAGGTATGGTCAAGAACGACAAAAAATATCGCGGTGGTGGAGAGAACAAGTGCCTTTCGTTTGCGTTAAGGGTACTTTTACACCCTTTATATTACATCCCGCGATTGCTGTTTACACTGTAAGATATAAATTTTGGAACAGTTCAGCTTCGGTGACCGCTGTATTATCACATTTTATAAAACTTCTTCATACTGAGGGCGATGCAGGGGAAGGCGCGGTGTTCGGGGACGTGAGGTAGAATATACACCTTCAAATAACCTCTAATTAACGCTTAATCGGTCGAAAGAATATTTTTAGTTTGAGATGTAATATTTATATTATACGAGCACAGTGTGAACGGTCACGTACGGCGTCGCCGTGGCCGGAAACGGACAAGAGGTTCAGTGTGTAATGCTTTTTTTATTTCTCAGTTGGCGCACTGGTTCAATGGACTCATGGCCGGCATTGAGCCCAACCTGCTCACAAAGAACAGAGACAGGTAAGGTTTTAGTAATTGCTGTAAAAACAGACTTAAAAAAATTAAGATAATTTTTTTTTGGCGTGTGGTAAGTCATCAAATAACCCCTCTCGCTCTTGGGCAGAGCGAAAGGGAGTCTCAGACTTCTACTGACTAAAAACCACCCATGTTCCTTCTTAGCCCTCTATGTCGAGGCTGCGGTATTTTGTGAACAACCCGCGGCCCCGACGGGATTAAATAACTTCTAAAGTTGGTGGTAGTTAGAAGAACCCAAGTACTATGCGAGCCAACTAAGAATAGCGCTGTCAAGACGCCATTTTGTTTAGCAATACTCGCGAACTTCGTGACCAAAGCGTACGGTGTCAGAAAAATCAATGAAGAAATTATACTCTGTTTAATTATATCACGTTCACTTTTTTGGTACTTCTTATCAATTTTACACCAAATTAGTTATACATGAGTAGGATATGAAAAAACAGCAACATGTTAATAAAATAATTAGGTGAACAAATTCAACAATGATAACAAAAAAATAACAACGAAGTCCAGTCCGTCCATGAATACTGTTTCCTCAAATTATTAATTTATCCAAAATTATTTATTTATGGAATTCAAGAAACAATATTTTATAAAACTGAACATAATTATAGTAATTAAATCTATGAATAAAAAACA
Organism: Diarsia rubi; assembly: GCA_932274075.1. Classification (NCBI taxonomy): domain Eukaryota; kingdom Metazoa; phylum Arthropoda; class Insecta; order Lepidoptera; family Noctuidae; genus Diarsia; species Diarsia rubi. The sequence continues at coordinate 4,795,376 of OW026441.1, forward strand.
TAACATTTCTTATTCGCATTTATTTTTTTGCTGACAGTACTTATCTGTCAGGTAAGTACTGCTGTCGTGTGAAGTTGGCAGCGAGCGCGATCCTATTCTTAGTTGGTTCGCATAATAGTTCCATTATAGGAAAGGAGAAAATGATTCGATAACCGGCAGTGGCAGAAACCCATTGCATTATCCTGCTTTATAACAATACTAGCTGAACCCGGCATTTTTTTTTTAAATGGGACAAGCCCGCCTCACTATTCCCAAACCACTGTAACTTCTGTAAGCCACAATCAACAGTGGCGACCACAAGAAAAGCGCCGAGACAATGAAGCTCGACGAAGTCCCAGAGAAATGATTTGACTGTCTTGGATCCCGCAACGAAATTAATCAGAAAAGAATAGCGGAGGAGTAGGAAAAACAGAAATTTCCACTTCCCTCCATATCAGCAGGAGACAGAAAAGAACATGGCCAATAGGCACACAGGGACGTATACAACTGGGATAAGCCCAGTTGCCTAGCACCACGGATATTGTTGTCATTAATATTACTGGGTCCTAAGTTGTGAGCTGTTATATTTGATTCCAATAATAAGTATGACAAAAATGCTTGAACGTACGGAAATTTGTTCCCTTTGCAATGCCCTTTTCCCTACCTACAACCTACCTACCACCTAACTACATATCCAAAGTTCTAAGTCTCCTGGTTCTAAGCTTCCTATTCCCCCAATACCCACCAATTTTCAGCCAAATCGGTTCAGCCGTTCTTGAGTTATAAATAGTGTAACTAACACGACTTTCTTTTATATATATATACGATAACTAACAGACACATTCTTCTCCAGATTCACACAAAACCTATCAATGTTCCGACGCGACATTAACGACCTCCTACGGGGCGCGGGCGCAGGCGTCAGCGGTAACAACGCTAGCGACATGATGACGTCATAATGTTGCCAGCATCAAGTATATAGTCTGTAGTGATGTAGTCGAGATTATCGACGTTTTTGTCTTCTGTGTGTACTATGAATTGGAAGGTCGATATTTTGATATTCGTGAGGAAAACGGCAAGCTTTGAACCAAAAAATTCGAAGACGTGACTTCTAACAACTTACGCTTGGTGAATTATAGCCTACTAGCTGTTGCCAGCGGCTTCACTCGCTACAACCCACGGGAATATAAAATCGGGATAAAAACTATCCTATTTGTTAATCCAGGTTACAAACTATCTGCGTACCAAATCTCAACCAAATCAGTGCAGTAGTTTTTGTGTGAAGAAGTAACAAACATACACACTCACAAACTTTCGCCTTTATAATATTAGTGTGATTCCCTCTGAGGAGGCCTGAGTCTCTGCAGTGCGAACATAGTAAGCTGATTATGATGATGATTTTATGATTGTCTTGATGGTTTAGTGCTCTCAAGTGTGACTACTGAGCATGTGGTCTTAGGTTTGATTCCGGTGTCGGCCAAAGTGTGTCATGAGTTTTTTCATTAGGAAAGTCTTAGTAGCATCCTAGAACTCGTGACTTGTACCCGTTTGATGGCAATAGGGTTCTTCCTAATCCCATATTTCGTAAGTAAGTCCTATAGTCTCCTTGAATCATCATCATCATCATAATAACCCATAAGACGTCCACTGCTGGAGAAAGGCCTCTTCCATAGAACGCCATAAAGAACGGCAGCCTGCCGTTTGAATCCATCTGCTGCCAGCGACTTCTCCTAAAAATAAAATAAATGTTAAATAGGGTAGTTGTCAAAAAAATATCTAATTAGTCCTTTACATAGATTTCCAAAAAATGTTGGACACACATTTTTTCTTTTTTCACGTAAACAAAAAATTAAGACGATACAGTGCTTCGAAAACTCGTGTGACGTCACATCGCACTGCATTTTTTAACACGTAGTGACGTCAAAAGCCCCCACTCATGATCTTTGACGCGTTTTATCTTATTCAATTTTCATTATTTTTGATAAAACAAAAAAAAACGTATCCAATATTTTTCGATAATCTAACTGACGAACTAAACGAGAATCATATTTTGTTTAGTCAGGCAACATCCCAATTATCGTAAAAGAATTTTTAAAATCCAAAAAAATCTTCTAGAAGAATGGCAGCTACTAATTTTTTGATGTCACTCTATTCGGTAATCAAAATACACTGGGTGAACTAAAAAAATTACGCCACATGTGGTGTTAGAATTTCACTGATCCTTCCTAATTCATTTTACTTCTTACTTTTCTTTAGTGCTTGATACCAATATATTTAGGGTTTGCCCTATTTCACTCTACAATACTTCTGTGTAAATAGGGTATTTTACCAATAAGATCTAATTAGTCCATCTGTTAGATTATCGAAAAATATTGGATACGTGTTTTTTATTTTATCAAATTAACAAAAAATTACGAAAATAAAACGTGTCAAAGATCATCAGTGGGGGCTTGTGACGTCAGTTTGTGGGTAAAAAAGTACTAACTTAGTGACGTCACACGACTTGACACGACTGTTCGAGGCACTGTGTCGTCTTCATCTTTTGTTTACGTGAAAAAAGAAAAAAAAACGTGTCCATTATTTTTTGCAAATCTATCTGACCGACTAATTCGATTTTTTTGGTAAAATACGAGTACCCTACTGTCAAAATAACGTCGCAAAAATTCATAGTACACAATGAAGATTTTAGTGTTAAAAAAAAACTATAATTATATGTACCTATTATTAAAATAATAATTATCATAAATAAAAGAAATTGTTAGTTCATCTACAGTTTCAGTAATATCACAATTTTGAACATCATTCATCGTCATAGTATTTTTTATTATTATTTTTACTTTTTTTTTTCGTTTTTAAACTATTACATTTAAATTTACTACTGATATATTAAGTTCTTCGTGATTTTTTATTAAGCATTCGTTGTTTAGATTTCTTAAGAGTATTTTGATGTTTTAATGGCGTTTGAAAATATATCAAATTGTACAATATCTCATGATTCGAAAAGTTATTAGTCAGGAATATGTATACACTTATCAACGTTTAAAAGCAATTTTCGCCTACAGTATTGATTTATTTTTTTATGTTACTTAACGAAATTGATATTTTGCAACCATAAAATAGGTGATATCTCAATCTTGAAATGGTATTCACGAGAAATACGCGTTTGAACTCTGCTAAGTGTATAACTATTGGTTGTGACTGCGATCGATCGTTCAATGAGTTGCTATACAGAATTGAGGTGTTTTCTTACAAAATAAATCTGTTTAGTCTGTCTGTTTTCATTTACAACGTAAACAAAAAATGAAGGCGACAAAAAAAACTTCGAAAACTCGTGTGACGTCACATTTCAGTATTTTTTTCCTATAAGTGACGTCATAACCTCCCACTCATAATCTTTGACGCGTTTTCTTCGCCAATTTTAATTATTTTGATTAAACAAAAAACACGTATCCAATATTTTTCGGTAATCTAACTGACGGACTAATTAGATTTTTTTGTTAGATAACATCCCACATGAGGTTACTTTATAGTGTAAATGTATAATTTGATAACCTGTCTTGTGTACTGAAACTTGCGTTTAAAACCACCGCTGGGCATATAGAAATTCATACATATCACTCTCTTCATGTACCAAGTCTTTTCCTGGTCTAACCGGATGCAGCTAAATACCAGTATTTTTTACATGGAGCGACTGCCTATCTGACCTCCACAACCCAGTTAATACTAGGTACCATACCCTTTTGGTAAGACTGGTTGTCAGACATTCAGGTCACTCACTACCTGTAACGACTGCCAAAGATCTATATGTAGCAGCCGTGACCAACAGCTTAACGTGCTTTCCGAGGCAATGAGGAAACTCGCTATGTAATGGGCGGTCACCCATCCACAGACCAACCTAGACAAGCGTGGCTTAACCTAAAGATTAGCCGGAGTGGCAGTTATTAATAAGCCACAAGCTCCTAAAGTCCTCAGTACTAATATTTAAAAGAATTTGTGTAACTGAAGTATACGAGGAACTAATTTTGTAAATCCTATGTTTTCTTTTTTCATTTATTGAAATAATGATAGATACTTCTGTCCATAATTGGTAAACTGCAGGTTTTATACAAACTGGAGATTTGAGTTTCCTACACCCGTCAAGTGATTCTATCCGTCATACTAAAGAAGTTTTGCTATGAAGCTCATAATTATGGGGTCGTCCCTTAGTCACGTGGTTCGAAGAGGTGGGGATATATGTGACTAACTACCGTACTCATGAGATATTTAATGATTACTTAAGCCGTCACTTAGTAAAGGTTTGACATACTTTTGTATGACAAAACTGTCAAAAGCATTACTAAGTGATGGCCTAAGTAATCATTAAAGCTCTCTGAGTGCGGTAGCAAGTGTTTATTTTTTCGTATGTGTGACATCTTAAATATTTTTTGCACAACAATGAATTAAAATCCGAGCAAGTGAATTGTATGAAACAAAATGTAAAAAATATATTTGCCAATACTAATAGGGGATCGGATTGGGACAGAAAAATATGATTCTAATTAGTCCGTCAGTTAGATTATCGAAAAATATTGGATACGTGTTTTTTGTTTTATCAAATTAATTAAAATTGACGGAGATAAAACGCCTCAAAGATCATGAGTGACGTGGTTGTGACGTCGTAGATTAAAAATGTACTGACAATGAGTTTTCGAGGAGTTCACGAGTTTTCGAAGCACTGTATCGTCGTAATTTTTTGTTTATGTGAAAAAAGAAAAAAAATGTGTTCAATATTTTTTGGAAATCTATCTGACGGACTAGTTAGTTTTTTTTGTCCGATCCCCTATTGTAAAACTACCAGATTTTATCAATAATTTAATTATTGAAAACTCTGGTAGTTTAACTTAAAACACGTGATACTGTGTGAGGGGAAGTCCTGAACCTCGCAAACGTATTAAGGCAATCTGCCTAGCCTTTTTTCAACTATGTCGGGGTCGGCTTTTTTTACAATATTATTACGAGCTACCAAGCAAAAAAGTGACGGGTTGAACCGCCCTTGATGCGTGCAGTATACTAAGGGTGAAAACACATTTGCACACACAATCCGGCCATTTTGGATTATAAGTAAACAAAAGTCGTTTCCCAGCTATCATTTTTGGGTATGCCGTCAAACAAGCATTCTGTACATCAACAATTAAGTAAGTCAATTAGTTTGATGTACAGGATGCTTGATTGACTGCTTTGTCACAGGGACCGTTTACACCGTTTACAAGAAAATGTTGATATGTGTGTGTAAATATGATTTCACGCTAAGTAAGTAACTAAGTATAGTCTATCTACGTCATAGCGGTGACGTCATAATGTATTCGTGTTAACTGTTAATGTGTTGTGTAACAAAAAAACAATAATGTTCCTTGCTGTATGAATTTTATGTTATATTGTGAGTGGCCTATTTTGCTTGCTTGTGTATTTGTCGGTTGAATATCTAAGTAGCTGTTTCTAAGAATTTAATTCTCGTATCAATCTGTATTTTTATGGTATACTTGAAAATATCATAAATAGCATAATTATGACGCTCCTTAAAGATGTAGAATTTTTTAATCGGTCCAGTAGTTTTTGAGTTAGGTAAATCGTATAAACAGAAAAAAAAAACAATTTTTCCACTTTGTAATATTAGTTGAGAAATTATCTATGAGAAATTATAAATATTCCTTCTCTTCACGAGGGGTAGGGTGGCATAGTTTTATATTTTTTAAACGAAACCTTAATTTTTTCTCTAAAATAAGTGTAGCCAAGTTACTCGTTATAATATCAGCTAATTAGAATTTGATACGAGAATTAAATACAGATTGAATTGAACCTTTAAAATAAACTAGTTTAAATCAACAATAAATAATTATAGGCTCGTGAAATGTCTCCGTATGATCGCAAAGTATATTTTATTGGTGTGTGTGCATTCTAATTTAATAATTTAAAGTATGGGCGATTTGTTAAATGCGGGCAATGATTTAGAGGCGTCGTACAGTCGAACAAGCTTATAAATACACAGCCAGCTAACTTTTATTTACTTTTAAGATTATACAGATACATTTAGAGACTGACTTCAAACCATACAGCGTTTCAAATCAGTGCGAAACACTTTAGAAAACAAAATTGCAATCAACACTCTCAGTGCAATAGAGTTTTACTGCCGCCCTCAGAGAGCTTTAATGGTTACTTAAGCCATCACTTAGTAATGGTTTTGACAGTTTTCTCATACAAAAATATGTCAAACCTTTACTAAGTGACGGTTTAATTATTCATTAAATATCTCTGAGTACGGTAGTTAGAGTCAAACAAAAAAGTATCACTGACAGTCCCCTGTGCAGAGCATGCATGGAGGCAGAGGAAACGGTGGCGCATGTGCTCCTTGAGTGTACAGGCGTTACCAAGATTCGCGAGGAGACTCTTGGAACACCAAGATCCCTTGCGGATGCCCTGAGGAGACCGGGAAGTCTGATCTGCTTCTGGAGGGAGGAGGGCTGGTTGGAGTAATCGGCCATCATGGCTCACGCAAAACTGTTCACTTCAAGGACCAAGTGCGGAAACCTAAACCCCATGATAAGATAAGAGTTATAAAGATCTCATGAAAATGAGACGGTCCGTTTAGCGCAATTTCGGTCCCCGCACAGAACAAATATTTGTATCGCCTACAAGTAGTTCTTCAAGGTTTGCCTGTCTTATGTATGTAAGTTTAAATGTCTGTAAACGCACTTACTAAACAGGGGAAAATCCTAGTGTGGGGCAATCAAATTTGTTTTTTTTTTAGTACCTATGTAACAAAAAATATGCTCCATAAATTCATGGTAATTGTCATCTTTCCGCTTAAATGAAAGCTGGTATAAATATAAATATAACAGAGAATCCCATACTAATAGTTTCTCATTTTTTATGAATATTATACATTTTAAGTATTGCCCATATTTAACCAATCACTCTATTTTATAAGTAGGTATTAAATCTAGCTGTATTGTTATAATTTAACATTTATTTCTTGTCAGGCAATTTTGGTCCTAAATATAAATAAGGACCCTTTAAAATAGATGAATAAACTTTTAGAATTAGAAAAATGCAACAGACACTTACAAGAAACAAAAAAACCTCTATTAAATACACTAAAAATATTGGTAACCAACATTTTTCAGCGTGCATGCGGCGTTATGAAGTCAGACTAGCTAGTTTCGTGTCGGGGCTGCGGGTTGTTCCAAAGAGACACCGCGACCTCGACATAAAGGGCTAAGAAGGAACATATGTAGTTTTTTGTCAATAGAAGTCTGACACTCCCTACCGCCCTGCCCAGAGCGGGAGAGGTCCCAAAAAAAAAAGGATTGACTAGCTAATTTGATCAATACTATCCCTCTATGTATGACAAGAGGCCTCTATAATGTATTTCTATTGATACAGCTAGATAAAATATTCGTTTTATCCCTTTTATTTAAAACTTAGTCCCTCGTGTTCCCGTAATAGCAATATTATAAAATACAGATTTATGCAGAAAAATGTAGAAACTGAAACATCGTCAAAGACAAACCACTGTTTTAATCGACTTCTGAAGAAAGACGTTCTGTATTCCATTAGCATCTTTTTTTTTACGTTTTTTCATAGATTTTTTTTTCTGATTACTGGACGATTATTTTCATGTTTTTTTTTATAGTACCAATCTTAAATTTGTATTATATTAGGATTTATTCAGGGAATTTCTTACACCCTGATTTTAAAATACGTATTATCCAATATTTTTCGATAATCTAACAGACGGACTAATTAGAATCATATTTTTTTATGTCAGTTAACATCCCAATAAATTCTTCATGTCTTCTACCATACATTTTCTGCATTGATTTGTAAGGGCTCGTTTACGGAGACGCGGGGCGTCGCGCGGCGCGTGCGGAAGGCTAGTCGCGTGCTATTTTATTCATTTATTGAGAGGCGGGTCCACCGCAACAAACGCTGCATTTTAAACTAACGAGCGAAAAATCGCTTCTCATAAAATCGTCGTTTGAAATCGTTACCGTTTTCATACATCGCCATGTGCTTGAATTAAAAACGCACAACGTCTCCGTAAATAAGGCCTTAGTAATGAATGAGTATGTCTAAGTTATGACATTCCATGTTTTGTCACGGTTAAGGTAAAATGTCCACGAGGGTGAGAGGTGTCTGGTTTTAGTTAATTGTTTGTGCCTGTCCCGGGCTAGATGTAATTTATTTATTTGGCTCACCAACAATAGGGTACATGACTATTTTTTATTTTATTTACTAGTGAATTGAAAACATTAAATAAAAAGATAAGTAAAAGTAAAAACAAATAGTGTAATATCTTTAAAAATGGCTTTGTTTTAACCGATTTAAAATTACTTGTTAGATAAAGACAGCGCTATAAAAAAATTACATCATATTTTCATACCGCTAATAGTTACGTAGTACAAATGGCCGTTCGGCGCGACAAGGATAGGAAGTGCCCCCACCAAAAACTTCCTACTCCATTTTTTAATCGATTTTATTACTTTTTTTTTACACGTCGTCGTATTATTCCTGATAGTTCTTTGAAATAACAACATTTTCATAATCTTACCCATTTATGAATTAAATGTCTACTAATTGTACTAGTAAGCTCGGGATTTGGCACAACATGACTATTTTATTTAAATATGTAAATAGACTTTACATAAACATGTACTGCAGGGCTTGTAAACGAGTCTTAATAAGTCATCATCTGCCTAGTTTTTTCTCAACTACGGTCGGCTTACAGTCAAACTGGACGCAGGTAAATATCAGTATTTAAGGTGGAAGCTCACATCCGGCCCGCGAAATTCTAATTTTCTTACGTTTTTGGCAATTTGCAGGCCAGTGCTTGGTTGTATGTTTATGAAAATTTGATTTGCGACTGTACTGAACGAACTGAACGACGACTAAATTACTAAAGAATGATTTTTGCATGTAAAAGTCATTCTTTAGTAATTTAGTCGTCGTTCTTTAGTAGTTAGTAATTTTGATGGTTATAATTCGGTAACTTCATACGTCTTACAGTCGCAAATCAAATTTTCATAAACATACAACCAAGCACTGGCCTGCAAATTGCCAAAAACGTAAGAAAATTAGAATTTCGCGGGCCGGATGTGAGCTTCCACCTTAAGGTGAAACCTTCAGGGTAGCCCGCGAAATGCGTTTTTTCTTACTTTTTTTTTTGCAATTTGAAGGTCAGTGGCAGGTTTTGTGTTGATTAACATAACGCAATACGCATGTATTTATAGAGATAAAATCTTGACTATAATCCTCTTGAAATGATATAATTCCATTGACTGACTATTTAATGAAAAAGGCATTCAAGGAAGTTATGTGAACTGAGGTGATTTTAATCATTATTACTCGGTAAAGTCACATTTGTTACGGTCGCGAATCGCTATTTTTATTTATTTATTTAAGCAGGTACTTGCTACACATACAGTTTGCACCAACGCGTGCAGCAAGTCAACAACACACACACTAACTTAAAAATCGTATGCAATATTTTTTTTTTTTTTTTTTTGTATTATTTAGGTTTATTTATCATACAACCTGACACTTACCGGCAAATTGTAAAAAAAAACACGAAAGAAAAAAAATTTGAATTTTGCGGGTTACCCCGAGCTAAAGATCGACCCGAACGACCGTTTATATTTAGCGACGTACAGACAGACAGTTTTATAAGTAAAGTCTATTTAATTGTCTACATATTAGTGCGGCTATGTTTAAATATATGATGTGTTTACCTTTTAGTATCCCGAATGTCTTTTTTAGTTCTAATGTTGTAAGCTATAAGTTTAACAGTAATATTTCCTATAAAGGGTTTAAAAGCACGCGTCACGAAGCCAAAAGACACTTGTTCTAATATTTTTTTTGTTCTCGACCTTACCTGGGAACCTTTTAGTTACCGAGATATTGGAGTTCAAAGTTAAAAAAAAATTATACTAGTTTTCAGGTTATAACTTTACTTAAATTACCTCCATGACCCGTTTTCTATTCAAAGCATCCATCCAGCATAATGTTTTAAGAGTGCTACACCGAGTGTCACTGTAAAAATTGATTTTCCACCCCGTCAAAAATCGTTTCCTTGCAATATTTTTTTTGTAGGGATACTTAGTTTGATGTTCATAATGCTTACATGACGGCTTCGTGAAGTTTCTGCTTACAACTTGTATAAATTGAAAGAAACATGATATTTAGTAATTTGTTATTCCTAATTTTAGCTGAGCATGCATTTTAAAACTTTCATCTGACAATTCTGTGTTTTGATTCTATGTAATGTTATCATATTTGTATGTAATTTAAGACAGTTATTTATAAGTAATGAATTAGTCTAAAATGTAATACTTGAGAAAGTACTCAACAAAAATATTAAACATACAGTAGAAACCCGATTATCCGGATCTCAAAGTAAAATCAAACAGTGTTAATAACTTTTTATGTTAAATATATAGTGGTTCACAGACGTCATTAAGACCAAATGATGTCAAAATACGGTAATTAGAACCGTGAATAATGAGTCCGGATAATCGAATATCCTGATAATCGAGGTTAGGATAATCGGGATTCTACTAGTATTTTTTTCTGTGTCAACAAAATGTACTTTTACTCTTTTATTAATATTGCAAATAAATAGCCAGTGTGTAAAACTCCACATAACATTAGTAGTGCTGCCGACACCGTTTTGATAGTAGTCGTGAAGTCGAATTATTTATGTAGTAAGACCGTGTTAACTTGGTACGCAGTGCGCTATGCGCTTGTAAATACAATTAATTGTGATTTGTACAAAGCGAGAAGTTGTTTTATTTAATACTAGTGGACGTCACGCGGTTTCACCCGCGTAGTTCCTGTTCCCGTAGGAATCATAATCTGCCTAGCCTTTTCCCAACTACCTATGGCTTCCAGTCTAACCGGATGCAGCTAAATACCAGTATTTTACATGGAGCGACTGCCTATCTGACCTCCACGACTCAGTTAATACTAGGTAATACGATACCCTTTGGTAAGACTGGTTGTCAGACTGTCAGGTCACTGACTACCTGTAACGACTGCCAAAGATCTATACAGAATGGAATTTTAAATTGTATGGCCCTGGAGGGAAAGTACTCTTAATACTGCAGATAGAAAATTTTACTCAAAGGAAACATTCCTTTATTTTTGAATAGAAAGCAAACTGCATTCAAAGATTTTCGAAAATTCTCTTCTCCCACACCCGGGAATCGAACCGGCTAAAAACTGAAAATATTATACCCTGTACTTTTATTGCATCGAAGGTCATTTAAACACTGTCAAGTATATTGAAATACAGGATCTCTTAAGAAACGAGTTAAATGAGACGAGCCTTCCCTCCAGGTGGCATTACAAAATTTCACCCTGTATATGGCAGCCAACAGCTTAACGATCTTTTCTTCTCCGTCGTTTACGAACCGACCGATTCCGATTTGGAAAATTCTTTTATTCGTAAGCCTATGCTTTCTTATTGGTGTCATAGTCACCAGGTCGGGATCTGATGATGGAATCTTAGCGAAATCGAGAGAACTCAGAAAAATGTACAGCGATTTTGGTATTTTTCTTTATAACAAGCTGATCTGATGGTAGAATGGTTCTTATGTAACCGACATCAATACGACCTCGCAAACTTCGGGGATTACAGGCGTTATGTTTTGATATTCTACTAATAAATACAAAAGTTGCGAGGTCATATTGATGTCTAAACGATAGCAAATGGATTGGGATTGCTGAAATCCCATGTCTGTCTATTGTTTACACCAGTTACATAACATCACGCCGATACGTTGTGAAGGCGTAAGCACATGTGAATCACTAAAAAGTGAAAAATAATAACTATTTAACAAAAATAAAACCGACTTCGACAAAAAGTAAAACACAAAAAAAAACTTGAGAAGAAAAATTCGTTTCTGAAGGAGGTGGCAAAACAATTAAAATATCAAACAAACAAAAGTCACCGACTTCAGAAACAAATTTTTCTTTTGATGTTTATTTTTCACTTTTTTGTGTTAGGTATATTTTTGTCGAAGATCGGTTTTATTTTTTGTTATTAATAAAAAGAAAGTCTAATTTTTCTCAAATCCTATTTTATTCATTTAAATTAATTACATTACAATTATTTGGTATATAAAATATAATATACCTACCGACTACAAAACAGAATTAAGACGGATAAGAAGTTATATGAACAAAGGTTTATAATATTTTTTGCATTCTTCTCTATTGAGATCTACGCTTTGAAATAGGTAACAACTACAACTTTCGCAACTTATTCGGGAGTGTGACTGTAGCTTCGTTTTATTTAGGTATTTAACTGACATTCGAATGTGCCTGTAATAGTCTAATTGAAATAAATGCTTTGAGTTGTGAGTTTATTCCATTTGGGTAAAATAATTTCAAGTGATATAAAAAAGCCTTGCAATTTTCGTCATCATTTGGGCACATTATAATCTAAGTTTTGGCACCATATCCTAAAGTCAAGCGGTCTACACGTTCTTGGCAAGCTCTCCGGACTTCGCGATGACATCTTCAATCGTACCGACCATGTAGAAGGCAGCTTCAGGAATATGGTCCAGTTCCCCTGCCAAAATCTGTCGGAGTAAATGTTTGAGTTAGCGGTACCAAGTCACCTATGCTTGGAGTCTCTCTGAAGGGTCGCATAATTCGCATACGAGCTGCGAGTTGTTCGAAAGAGATACCGCAGCCCCTTTATACACGAAGGGCTAAGAAGGAACATGGGTGGTATTCAGTCAGTAGAAGTCTGACACTCCCTTCCGCTCCGCCCAGAGCGGGAGGAGTGATTTTATGATTTACCACCCTCCAAGCAAAAAAAAAATAAAGGGCCCCCTAATCACAAATGCTTCGATTTGATTCCAGTTCAATACGTCGTATGTCTATCTATTTTTGTCATTATGAAAGTGAGCGAGATGGAAAACAACTTTCCGAGAATAGGGGCAGGATAGGGAGCTTCCGCGCATACTCTCAGGGTCCTGCAATCGCTTGTATTCGATAGCTATTACCGCTTCCACGTTTTCTGTCAGGCCGGTGCCAGATACTTTGTCATCATCATCATTAGCCTATAATGTTCCCACTGCTGGGGCACAGGCCTTTTCTCTTTGAGAGGGTATGGGCTTAAATCTAACACGCGGGTAGATGTCACAAGTCTTCGAATTTTTGGTTCTAAGACATGCCGGTTTCTTCACGATGTTTTCCTTCACCGTTTTTGAGAGCAGTCGTGATGAAATAAATTACACAAAGTAAAGCGCCAGAGCGCCAGCCTGGGTTCGAAATTTTGAACCGTTCGACTTAGGTACTGTTTGTAAGTCGGGGCTGCCACACTTGGCCACCGTTGCTCCCAGACACTTTGTGATAGGGCTGATTCTTTTGCCAAATTATCTCACCCTCTGGAATCCTTTGATGGTCTCTTCCAATTTAACCAGCTTACCGATGTGGCCGGTGAATACTTCAGCTACCTAAAAAACTTATTTTTTTAGTTATTTGTACATAATAGTTATGTAAAATATTATTAAACAATAATCGTGTAGGATTTAACCATATTTAAGTGCAGAAACATTAACTTAACCTACTTTTCACGCAATTTTACGCTGTCTCCCGCTGGTAAAAAAGACACTTGATATTCGCTGAGAATTCTCTCCCTCGTGAAATTGAGTGAGATTCGTTACGCCCCCACCCCAAACGCCTAACGTCATTAATGGACGACCCCTTATAGGTATTGCTCTGATTAGCACCCAAATCATAATCAGTAGGGTTGAAACTTCTCGACGAGCTCGGTTGACTAGACTTCGTAAAGAAACCGGTAAACAAACTTAAAACACCTCATTACCTGGAAGGGCTGTGACAGAAACCGTTGTATCTTGCGAGCTCGCGCCACTGTCATCTTGTCATCTTCAGACAGTTCATCCATTCCCAGTATAGCGATGATGTCCTGTAGAGATTTGTAGTCCTGGTAGATACAATAAGGATGGCACATTAATGAAGACGCAAAAGTATCCTCACTTTTCCACTTCCCTCCATTTTAGCAGGAGACAGAACAAAACAAGACCAATAGAGAACGAGAACTATGGAAGAAGAAAATATGCGCCACTGACTAAATAAATTCGGTTAATGACAGGAATTTGATCCGCGGATGATGATCAGGGGGTCTAAAATGGCCACTCTGGGCAGAATCGTAATTATCGTAAAATGGACTTAATGTCTTGTATAGCTGTATAATCTATACCTAACTATAAAGTCCATTTTAAGAATTTTAATTTTTTAAAGTGATTCATACTAAGATTCTGCGTGGATTCTGATAAAGCGGCCATTTTAGACCCGCTGATCCAGTTGTACAATAACCACAATTTCGTGACACTTACGGCCTTATTACAAAAGTGGTTAAACTTGGGTTTAACTTAGACTTGGTTTATCTCACATGCCGTCTCACTTCGACAATATTCAAAAGAAAGTGACGGCATGCGAGATAAACCAAGTCTAAGTTAAACCCAGGTTTAACCACTTTTGTAATAAGGCCGTTAGAATACAAAAAACAAACAAGTATAATCACGCATATACTAATAAACATTGAACTCTTCCCATGACAGAAATATACAAGAAACTTCAACTTTTCCCAATTTAATGGAGTCGGCTTCCATTCCAGTCTTACCTGGTAAGACTGGACGAGTTCAAGGTTTATTAGGATCTGTCTTGCATTTCACATGGAGCAACTGCCTGATCTATCTTTCAGAAAGCCACGAGCTCCTATAAGACCTGCCAAACGAACCTGCAAAATCTTCTGCACGCCTCTAGCGACCCCATAATGCTCTGCCCCAATGATATTAGGGTCCATGACTCTAGACGTGGAGTCCAGGGGATCGACTGCAGGGTACACCCCCAACTCTGCGATAGCCCGGGACAGTACCGTGGTCGCATCTAGATGGGCGAAGGTGGTTGCTGGCGCAGGGTCTGTCAGGTCATCTGCTGGGACGTATACTGCCTACAAATGGAGAGAAATGATTAAATTAGTTTTCTACATTTGCAATATAGCTGTTTCCTGACTAAAAAAATATATGATTCTCTTTAGTCCGTCTGTTAGATTATCGACAAAATTGGGTGTCGTGCTTTTTTGTTACCTCATCATCATCATCAACAGCCTATTAATGTTCCCACTGCTGGGACACAAGCCTCCTCTCTTTGAGAGGGAATGGGCTATAATCTAACAGGCCCAGTGCGAATTGGTAGATGTCACATGCCTTCGAATTTTTTGGTTCTATTCCTTCACCGTTTTGAGAGCAGTGGTGATGAAATATATTACACAAAGTAATGTGCCTGTCTGGGTTCGAACTCACGAACTACTGTTCGTAAGTCGGGGCCGCCACCACTGGGCCACCAATGCTCTTCTTTTGTTACCTATATCAAATTAATTATTTTAATAAAATTTAATAATTATTATTCTGACGGCACGGTTAGCGCGGTGGCTCAAGCAATGGACTGCTGCGCTGCGTCTCGCGGGTTCGATTCCCGCACGGAACAAATATTTGTATGACCTACAGATAGTTGTTCCGGGTCTGGGTATTTGTGTATGTGAGTTAAATGTTTGTGAACGCACCCACGATACAGGAGAAATTCCTAGTGTGGGGCAACGCTTTTTTAAGAAAAAAAAAATAAAATTGATGAAGACAAAATGCGTCAGATCATTAGCGAGGGCTTGTGACGTCATTCCGGTAAAAAATGTACTGCGACAATGTGACGTCATATGAGTTTTCGAAGCTACGCGACTGATTTTCTCTTAATTTTTTGTTTAAGTACGTGAAAAACATTACGAATATTTTTTGGAAATCTATCTGACGATTTTTTTTTTGTCAAGTAGCAATAGGGTTATTGAACGTTTGGCGCAGAAGCTGAGTGACTGGCTACTGCACTGCGTGTCGTTGGTTCGATTCTCTCGTAGAATTAATATAATTCGCTATTGGTCGGTCTGCCCCAGACCGACCAATAGCGAGTCCCCCGAGTTCCTAGGGGGTTCCCAGGTATGGTCTAGAACAAAAAAAATATCGCAGTGGTGGGAAGAACAAGTGCACTTCGTTTGCGATAAGGGTACTTTTACACCCTTTATATCACCGTCCTATATGAACTGGTCATCTCCATCTTACCTGCACACTGGTGATGGATCCGGTCTTCGTAGTGGTAATCCTTTCCTGCATCGTTCCCATATCAGTCGCCAAAGTTGGTTGGTAACCCACGGCGGAAGGGATACGACCTAGCAAGGCCGATACCTGATGATGAAACATTAGATATGTCTGTATCATCATCATCAACATCATCAACCTATTAATTTTGCCACTGAAGGGACAAAGGCATTCTCTCGTTGAGAGGGAATGGGCTATAATCCACCACGCGGGCCCAGTGCGGGTTGGTAGATGTCACAAGTATTAGAATTTTTGGTTCTAGTTCGATGTTTTCCTTCACCGTTGTCTGTACACTGTACCTGTAATGCTATCTATACATATTTATGTTAACTAGGTGTAAACTACCCTTCACAAAGCCGTCACCCGAGCATTCTCTACATCAAACTAAGTGTAACTCTATTCAAAAACGGGAAATGACCTTTTTTTGGAATGAAAAATCACGAACTTCAGTAGGGCTTTTATTTAACGCACTCAAAACATTGTGCTGATTAGATGCCTTGTAGGTTAAGTTTTGAAACAAGATTTATGTGTACATAATAAGAACTTAAGATATATGTAATTTTGACCGAAAACGGTCAAGACAACTTCCTCCTGAGTTCTAACTGTTTTCAGTTATATTCAAAACTTTCTTATAAAGAAAAAAAACAGAAAAAAAACATATTTATTTGGCACATGCCACTAGTGCACAGAACAAAATATAAAATGAAAAAAAAAAACTAAACAGAGTGCTGCGCCAAATACTCTCAGTTCAGCAAACTGCTGAGCAGCTAGTGCCCCACGCTGGTTTTCAACAATTTCAACCGGATCTTGAGATGGTGATGTGACGGACGTAAAACAGTTTTCTACTTTATGTTTTTAGTTAGGCCTCATTTACGGAGACGCGCGGCGCGTTGTGCGTTTTAAAACGTTAACGATTTCAAACGACGATTTTACGAGATGCCATTTTTCGCTCGTTAGTTTAAAATGCAGCGTTCGTTGCGGTGGACCCGCCTCTCAGTAAATGACTAAAATACCCCCGCCACGAGCCTTTTGCACGCGCCTCGCGACGCCCCGCGTCTCCGTAAAGGAGCCCTTAGTTGTGTTGTTCCATGTTACTTATTAGCACTAACCTCAGAGCCAGCCTGAGTGAATCTAAAGATGTTATCTATGAACAGCAGTACATCCTGTCCCTCCTTGTCTCTGAAATGTTCCGCCACGGTAAGACCGGTCAGAGCCACGCGCGCTCTAGCGCCTGGGGGCTCGTTCATTTGCCCGTATACTAGGGCCACCTGGTAAGATAAACACTGTAAAAAAGTTTCTCAAAACCTCTACTTACCAGGGTCGAAGGTAACTAAGAAGTCTAAGCTGTTCCGACCAACTACCCTACGGGAAAATGGTAGGTACACTGCGTAGTTTCTACTTTAGTCTAATCACATTACCGTAGTGAGTTACTGACATACAGGGTGTAAATCAACCCTTCACACGTTCGTCAACCAAGCATTCTGTACATTAAACTAAGTACCCCTACGCAAAAATGTTTGCTGGGAAACAATTTTTTTTTTGGGGTCAAAAATTTCATTATACGGTAAAACTCAATGTAGCACTCTTAAAACATTGTGCTAGTGGATGCTTTGAATAGTAAAAGGGTCATAGAGGTAATTTAAGTAAAGTTATAACCTGAAAAACTAGTATTTACAAAAACAGCTGTGCAAAATTTGGAACTTGACCCCCAATATCTCCGTAACTATAGGGGGTTCGTTTGCGTTAAGGGTACTTTTACACCCTTTATATACTTAGGTATGTAAAACATCAAAGGATTGAAAAAAATTGCTTTCTTTATTGAAAAAATATCAACATTTTGTCAATAAAGAAAGCAATAGGCCGCTGTGGCTTTAAGTTCGACACCCACAAATATCATGTTCGATTTAAAGTAGTTATTGATAGCACTTAAAAGTTCTACTATCTACAATGAAAGTTAACGATAGCCCAGTAATAATAATAATAATATTCCACAACTATCACACAACGCCATCTAGTCCCAAGCTAAGCAGAGCTTGTGTTATGGGTACTAGACAACTGATAAACATACTTATATATTTCTAAATACATACATGTTATAGATAAAGTATTATTATTATAGTGTACCTTAGAAGTCTTGTAACTATCTGTAATCACCCCGCCAACTTTCATTTCATTGTACAGATCATTGCCTTCACGCGTTCGTTCTCCGACACCGGCAAAAACCTGATCAGAACACACAAAGCATTCCATTAAGAAGTCCTAAAAAAGTGGTATTGTCGTGGTTCTAGTGATTACTCAATCACGCCAGAACGGCTGAACGGATCTGGATAAAATTTAGGACAGAATTATTGTCTGGAAAAGCACATAGGCTACTTTACACAACAAATCGCAACAGAAACAGTCATCTCATACTTTATCTGTCAGTCAGCGAGCGAACTGAAGTGTGGCGCTAGTGTAAATTCGAGTTATCAAACGAGTTTTTAGAATGCTAATCAAGAAACTCAAGGCGGATTCACATTGGAATTCTAGAGTGAGGTCTTATAGAATAGCACTGCTGATAGGCGCTACTGAAGGCGCCAAATTAGAGCTCAGTTCTCGGCTAGATTATGACCAAACATCTTCATTTCCAGTATACTTACAGAGAAACCTCCATGAGCCTTAGCAACGTTGTTAATGAGCTCCATAATCAGCACAGTCTTACCGACTCCTGCGCCGCCGAACAGGCCAATCTTGCCTCCTGAATAAGATGGCATGAGATAATTATTGTTCTACCAACCTCACTAAGTTCATATTCCTTTGAAAAGAACCTCCTAAAAGAGACTACAAAAAATTGATGATGATTTTTTAAAATGTTGATGGATGAAGAGGAAGAGTAAGTAAGTAAGTAAGTAAGTAAGTAATATTTATTTACTCAAAAATGCATGTAATGTTGTCATTATTTTGACAACCTTGTTTGAGCAAAGTCGACCTTGCCGTTCTGTTTCAAGGAGCGGCCGGCAAAGTTTTGCTGGCCGCTCTAACAGGCCGGCAATGTTTTGCCGACCGCTATTTTGACGTTTCAACGTTTTAAAAAATCAATTCCAAAAAGATTTCATTTAAAACACAGCTGTTTACTGTACGTCTAAAGGTAAAAAAAAAAAGATTTAAATGAAGTAATAAATGAAGAAATAATCCAGCAGTCAAACACCGCATTAGAATTATCGCAAACTATCAGTAATATCAAACCGGGAAAGTCGGTGTTGAATTTTAGTAACTGTACTTTTCATAATTGTCATTTTAATTAAAATTCTAGTTAATTAATATATTTTTTATTTAAATTACTTGCTGGTTTTATTTAGATTAGGTACTTGCATTTTTGAGTAATGCACTATACAAACCTTGGCCCACAATGACTGCTTCGCTGGTCACGCTATGATTGCCTCGAGCTAGCCTAGCTACGCTCTAGGCCTTTCAGATTGGCCATCATTGCAGCCCTTGCTGTCCGCTGACCGCGCTGTGTCGGCCTGGAGCTGCGCTACGCTGCGCTGTCGGCCATCATCAGCGCGACCAGCAAAGTAGTCATTATAGACCGCGGCAGTAATGTACTATTGTTTAAACATGGTGTACATGATACATTACATGCAGGATAATAATGGGATACATAAAGTTCTAACATGTTTAGCCACATGTCGCGGCGTACAAATCGGTTGGAAGAGATGGTGCCGTGAAACCGTGATTATATTCAACCAAAAATGAAGATGAAATGAAGACCTAAGAAAAGATAGAGATGGATTGGATGGATTGAATTATATGAAAGAAAAAAAGAGTAAATGATAGCGTGACGATAAACAGGAGAGAACGGAATAAAAAAAACATGACATACATAGACTGCCAAAATTATTAGGTACCCTTCCTTTTGGCTTTGCCGTAGTCAGGTAAGAAATCGTGTTGCGCCGACCCCAAGTCACATTAAACACAAGCAAAGGCTTCCACAAACGGCAAACTGGATTTGTGGCCGATCGATGACAATAGCCCAGGGATGTTTACTGACTTAGAAAAATATGATTCTAATTAGTCCGTCTGTTAGATTATCGAAAAATATTGGATACGTATTTTTTGTTTTATCAAATCAATAAAGATTGACAAAGATACAACGCGTCAAAGAATGTCAAACATAGATAAAATACGTGTCCAATTTTTTTTTTTAAATCTATCTTACGGACTAATTAGATTTTTTTTATTAACTACCCTATTAGGCTCGTCCCTATGATTACATGGGGCTTTTAAACGTAACTAGCTGCATATTTCAATTTTATTAAACAGTCTGTTGTTTTGTTTTGTTTTATATCCTTTATAGATTTTTTTACTACGACGCAGCGTATATTCCTCTTCCATACCTCTCTGTTTCTTGTCCTCTCATGCATGAGTTACCTCCTTTCTTTATACCATACCATTCCTATCACAGTCCATCCATCGCTTCTAAGGTCTTAAAAATGTTTTACATTTAAATATGCGAAACCATACCTTTAACATACGGTGCAAGAAGATCCACCACTTTGATGCCAGTCGCCAGAATCTCTTGTTCCACCGACATTTCGACGAAGGGGGGAGCGTCTGCGTGTATCGCGGCAAACTCATCCGTTTCTATCGGACCGCGCTCATCTGTATAAGAAATTTGATGTAGCTAGAAATTCAACCAAAGAAATCTCCAGAATAAACTAGGGTGGGCGGCATTTAAGCTTGAAATGTTCTCCGGTCTAAGAAGATACCTCAGGGCCTAAAATCTGCCCTATTCAAGCAATGTGTATGCCAACGATGACCTACGGTGTCAAGATATGGACGCTGACAAAGTAGACTGTGCACCGAACATGAGCACAAAGGGCCATGAAGCGAGCTATACTCGGCATAACCCTAATAGACCGAGTGCGGAACACCGATATCCGGAGTCACAAAAAAGTGTTCGACGTCGGGGACAGAGCGATACGCCTAAAGTGGAGTTGGGCAGCACATCTGGCTAGACGCGGAGATGGCCAATGGTGTAAAATTTTGACCGAATGGTGGCTTAGGTTAGGCGTGAGAAACCAGAGGGCCGTCCTAAAGCGCGTTGGGTGGATGATATCGTCTGGAGCTCGGAAAACGGATGGATGAGAGACGTACAGAACAGAGAAGAGTGGTTGAAGAAAGGGGAGGTCTATACCCAACAGTGGGTGATTCCGGGCTGTAATAATAATGATGATGATGATGTACCTAGGGAAACTTTGCTATTGCATTCGAAGCGGAATTGTTATGGAGCCGTGAATTCTAGTAACAAATGTCCCTGTGTATCCAACGATGTTTTTCAATGCACTTCAAAAGATCCAAAAAGAAGACTGCCTTGCCATGGTACTACTGCTAACCATGGCGATCTGGGTTCGATTCCCGGATTGGACAAAGTGTTATTGGGTTTTTCCATCAGGAATTTTCTTTAGTAACAGCCACGGAGTCTTAATTTGTGTTATATATAGGGTGTAAATCAACCCTTGACATTGTGCTAGTGGATGCTTTGAATAGTAAAAGGGTCATGGAGGTAGTTTAAGTAAAGTTACAACCTGAAAAACTAGTATTAAAAAAAACAGCTGTGCTAAATTTGGAACTTTGACCCCAAATATCTCCGTAACTAGGGGGTTCCCAGGTATGATCTAGAACAAAAAATATATCGCAGTGGTGGGGAGAACAATTGCCCTTAGTTTGCGTTAAGGGTACTTTTACACCCTTTATATGGCAATAGGGTCGCCCCCTATCACATGGGACTTTAACATATCGGGTGAAAAATGTGGTTTTATAACGGGGACATCTAGTTTGACCCTTTTAGGATGTAGTGACAAAATAAAATGCAAAACACAACATGTCTGTCTAATTTTGGATTTACTTAACACTAAACAAATAACGTAACCAAAGACAAAGTCGATTAACAAGGCAGTAAGTATGTGATTGGTAAAGCCGGGACGGACGCCCTAGAAAGACATACAGGGTGTAAATTAACCCTTCACACATACGTCAACCCAGCATTCTGTACATCAAACTAAGAACGCAGAAAAATTTGCTAGGAAACTACTTTTTTTTGGGTTTAAAAATCACATTTTACGGTAAAACTCAATGTAGCACTCTTAAATTGTGTTAATGGATGCTTGAATAGTAAACGGGTCATGGAGGTAATTTAAGTAAAGTTATAACCTGAAAAACTAGTATTTAAAAAAACAGCTGTGCAAAATTTGGAACTTTGACCCCAAATATCTCCGTAACTAGGGAGTTCCTAGGTATGGTCTAGAACAAAAAAAAATATCGCAGTGGTGGGGAGAACAAATGCCATTCGTTTGCGTTAAGGGTACTTTTACACTCTCTATGGTACTGATCTTATTGGTCACGTTCTTCAGAAAGGACAGGTGCGTAGTATTCGCAACCGGCATGCGTGTATGACCAGTCACCAGATGTATGAATGTAGACGAGGCTAAAAAAGCAATGTTAGGATCGTATCAAGTGGCGTTCTGTGGTTTCTGCCTACTCCCATAGGAAAATGACGTCAGATTATAAATAACTAACCAATCGGCTCCCCAATGACATTGATAATCCTTCCCAACGTGGGTTCACCAACAGGTATGGTGATAGGTGCTCCAGTGTCCACGATAGGCTGGCCTCGCACCAGACCTTCAGTACCATCCATGGCGATGGTCCGGCAGGCACTCTCACCCAGATGCTGGGCCACTTCCAAGATCAGACGTGGCTCTAAAAGATGATGATGGAATGACGAATTAAGATGGGTCAGAATGGGCTCAGACGACATCACTTTCTAACCGTCATCGAAATGAAGATCTGATCGAGTCTTACATTTATTATTTGACAACGTGACGCTAACATCATTATCCTGTCGGAGAGTAGTCAACAAAAAAAATCGAATTAGTCCGTCAGATAGATTTCCAAAAAATATTGGACACGTATTTTTTCTTTTTTCACGTAAACAAACAATGAAGACGATACAGTGCTTTTAAAACTCATTCTCTAAGACATTAGTTTGACATGAATCTTTACCGGTGGTCACAATCCCCCACTAAAATCTTTGGCGCGTTTCATCTTCGTCATTTTTATTGATTTGATAAAACAAAAAATACGTATAAAATATTTTTCGATAATCTAACAGACGGACTAACTTTGGTCTTCCTCTACTCTTTTACCCATTCATATTCAAAACCTTTATTTATAGTATAGAAGTATAGAAATAAATTCTGCTAGTGCAATTCCCGAAAGCACCCTGATAGGGATAGATTACTAAAAATAATTTTGTACGTTTTCCATAGGTTATATGTAGAGTTTAGATTAGGTACTTACTTCTGCCAGGTACTTCCAACGCGTTCAGGATCGGCGGCAGGTTCGTGTCAAACTGGCAGTCCACGACGGCCCCGATTACTAAGAAAACAGAACAGCTTTTAGGGACCTCACGTTCATCATCATCATCATTATTGCTCCCACTGCAGGGACTCAGGCCTCCTCTCTAGAAGAGGAATGAGCTATAATCCACCACGCGGGCCCAGTGCGGGATGATAGATGTCACATATCTTCGATTTTTTGGTTCTTAGATATGTCGGTTTCCTCACGATCCCACGACCTCACGTTGTAAGCCACCAATTAAAATTGAAGACGGGCATCTATAGACATTTTCACAACCACCAAGAAGAGGAACACGTGGAATAATAATAATAATATTCCCTCACATCTATCTTCGGCTTCTTAAGCCCCGATGATACAGGTTGGTCCGTGGATATGCATGCAAAGAAAGAAGCGGAGAGGGCATGAGAGCATGCCTTTCACTCTATCCGCATCAGAAGGGCAGCCAGGCGTCGAACAGAATAACGATCCCCGGCCACCATAAGAAGGGGCCTGCGGTTGTCGAACTTAGGGCTGACTCGTCGCCCGACCAGCTACGCCCAAAGAGGTGGTGTGCAGTGATTCCTTTGCGACCTTCATGGACAATGAGGTCGCTAGCGGCACTTGATGAGAGCCGGAAACGGAGTTTCCTCTATGCCTCGGAAAGCACGTCAAGCCGTTGGTCCTGGCTGTCATTTGTAGGTCTTTGGTAGCCGACATGCAACTTGCGGTAAAGGAAAACTTCGTGAGAAAACCGAGTATTTGTCTTAGAACAAAAAAATCGAAAATATGTGACATCTACCAATCCGCACTGGGCCCGCGTCGTGGATTATAGCCCATACCTCTCCTAGACAGGAGGCCCGAGTGCAGTGGGAACATTACAGCTTTAGACGACATAAAATCAGGGTGGTAGGTTACCACGTATTTAGTTCATCATTCTGGATCTCCATTATTTGTACATGGTAAAAATTTGAGTCAGAGTTCCTTTTTTTTTAATGGTTGAGAAATCCCTGCAGTGGAAACATTATAGGCTGATGAGGATGATGCAAAGCATGCCGTGCGCCTGTGATTATTTATAGCCTCGAGCACGTTTGTGGAAAACTAACCAGCGATGATCCGACCCTGGGCACCGCCACCTGCGGCTTTAGGAGGCTGACCAGATCCTGCCGTCTTCTTCGGAGCACCCTCGGATTTTCTTGGCGGAGCTTTTTTTGGTGGTGGCATCTCCTTTTTAGCTGCCTTCTTGTCTGCATCCAAGTTCATAGCAGTTGTAGAAAACTAAGGAGGTATAAGTTTTCGTTTTATACATTCTTATTATTTTGGAGAAAGCTTAGGATCCTATGGAACTGGGCTGGTCACATCTGACGCATGTCGGAAGCTGCTGGAGCTAGACTCCTTCTCAAAGGATTGGCCTACAATCTCACAAGATCGCGAAAAGTGGAAGGAGGGAAGGGAGGCCTTTGCCTTGCAGTAGGACAATATAGGCTTGTATTAGTAATAATAATTAAGAGCCTAATAAGAAAATTAAATAATAATAATGCGTATGTGTAGACCGTAGATAAAACTAATTACAAGCACCAAGCATTCTGTACATCAAACTAAGTAACTTTACAAAAAAAAAAAAAAATGTTGCAGGAAAACGTTTTTTTTGGGTAAGCAATCACGATTTACGCTAGAGCTTTATTTAAAGCACTAAACACATTGTGCTGATGGATGCAGTGAATAAAATGGAGGTCGTGAAACTTTCCCTCAGATATCAACGTAGCTGTAAGGTTCTCAGATAATCACATGTGACTAAAAGAGTTATTAATGTAAATGTAAATTGATGGAGAGAGAGAAGAAGAGCAAAGAAAAGATGGATGGAGTTTGTGAGGAATGATATGATCGAAAATGGAATAAATGATAGCATGACGACTGACACGGCAGAAAGGAACAAAAACCGTGATGCACCAACCCATAATGACATGAGTTAAGAGCAGGAAGATGGTATAAGGTTCTCAGATATGATCTAGAATACAAAGTAAAAATTCTTTGACGATCACTTAAACTTATTGAGTTCTTTCATTATGCTCTCCAAGCGTCTCCTAGCTGTAACTTATCATCTATACTTAAAAAAGCTGAAGAGTCTCTTTGTTTGGTTGAACGCGTTAATCTCAGAAACTACTGGTTAGAATTGAAACAATCTTTGAATATTAGATAGCCCATTTTTTGAGGAAGGCTATAGGCTACATAACATCACGCTGCAACTAATAGGAGCCGAGCATTAACAAGATATGTTGCAAAAGCGGGAGAAATTCCTGTGCTACAATTAACGCATTATAAGATAGTTACAATTAAAATAAAACAAACTCACATTTTTAACACCACCTCTAAAATTAGATCCATATTTAAACCACGACTGCAATAACAATCTAGGTTTATTCATCCATGGATTCGAGAGAGAGAGAGACCCCCGTTCTTGGCTTTGAGGGGAGCGCTTTAGGACTGAAAAGTTTTTAGCCTTCGGTATACGGTCTTCTTTAATCGCATCAGATGGCGAACTCTTGATCTGCTCCATGGCTGGTGATAGATTGTATCTTACTGCAATATTGATTGGAAAGAAAGTAGAGGACATTTATCATCACTAGCCTATAATGTTCCCACTGCAGGGACTCAGGCCTCCCCTCCAGCAGGGCGTATCTTTTAAATGTCAGTGGCTATCAAATTTTCCATGGATTAACTGTCAAATTGGTTATGGTTCTAGTACAAAATGGAACCATTTGACAGTAATTGATGGACACTATCTGATAGCCACTGTCATTTGAAAGATACGCAATAGCCCTGCAGGCGAAGAATGGGCTATAATCCACCACACGGGCCCAATGCGGGATGGTAGATGTCATACGTCATTGATTTTTTTTACTAAGACTACTTTTTTCCTTCACCGTTTTGAGAGCAGCGGTGATGAAATAAATTACACAAAGTAATGCACCTACCTGGGCTGGGCCACCGCTACTCTTTTAGGGCACATAGGTTCGTAGTACTATACGTGTTCTGTGACAGTCCAGTCTGAGTCAAGTAAGCAAAATTTTTTATAAAATTACTAGCGACCCACCCCGGCAATGTCCTTAAATATAAACTTTCCTCTTGAATCACTATTTATTTCTGAAAACTGTATTTAAATCCGTTTCGTAGTTAAAAAGATCTAAGCTTGAACAGCGGGACCGACTGTGTTTTATACTACGTAGGTAAAGATTCTCGCTCGCTCCTTATAGACTCGACATAAGCTAGCTCCTTGTAGAATAATCTGTACTGGTGTGGTGAATTAAACACCTCTCTGATAATTCCTTTGATGACTTGATGTAATGAGCAAGACTCATAGACACAGAAACCATACTTTATTACTTTCATCGGCCTGGGTTTTATCTTGGAATTGACTTCCAGCCTTGTATGGAAAGGAATGTTGAGTCACGAGAGGGATGAATGAAATGTGGCTGAAATAAGAATGCTTAGGGGGATGTGCGGTGTTACGCGAATTGATAAAATTAGCAATGAGTACATAAGAGGAAGTCTGAAAGTGGCGCCCGCCGGTGACTGAAAAGTTGTGTTTTTAATCGGCTTCGTGGTACGGTCATTCTCCAATTTGGCGTTCTTTGCCTAATTACCGTAACCTTTTTTATTTTTCACTAATTTGACCACATTTTTTTTTAAAACTTTGCCCCTCGCTAGGAATTTTTCCTATATTACAAACATTTAAACTCACATACACAAATACCCAGACCCGAAACAACTACCTGTAGGCCTTACAATTTTTTTTTTAGTATAAACTAGCTGATGTCCGCGGCTTCGCCCGCGTCAAATTATATACCAGACGTCTTCATCTTTTGTTTATGTGAAAAAAGAAAAAATATGTCCATTATTTTTTGAAAATCTATGTGACGGACTATAATTAGATTTTTTTGGTGAAATACCCTATTCTCTTAATTTATCAAGTCTAGAATCATGAAAAGTGATTTTAAAAATACTACAGGTTTTATACTAGCATGATAGTGTTTTGGATTTTTCAAATTTTGATGAGATTTTATTTTAGAGTAAAAGAAATAAGATGCGGCACTAGTTTCGTTGCTGTTAGCGCCTTATACCAATATTTTACCATTTTATAATATTTATTTGTGAGTCCTACGCGGTGGCTCATGGGCTCAAATACAACGCGAAAAAGAGTGTAATAATGATTTTCAGGCCGGACAACAAGCGATACACATTCGTTCCGAATTTCACTCTGAGTGGTACAGCTCTAAACAAAGTCGAGCAATTTAAGTATTTGGGCCACTGGGTCACCGAGGACCTTAAGGACAGTGTGGATATCGAAAGGGAGCGCAGAGCGCTGTCTGTCCGATGCAACATGTTGGCCCGCAGGTTTTCACGGTGCACGGGGACTGTCAAAGTTGCGCTTTTTAAAGCGTACTGTCAGTCCTTTTACACCTGCAGTCTGTGGGTTAACTATACACAGCGGACATACAGCGATCTGCGCGTTCAATACAATAACGCGTTCCGGGTGCTGATGGGGCTGCCGCGCCACTGCAGCGCCTCCGCGATGTTCGTGGCGGCTGACACAGACGGCTTTGCGGCCATCATGCGCAAACGATGCGCATCTATCATGCGCCGCACGCGCGACAGTCCCATCAAAATCCTGCGCGCGTTGGCGGACCGGTGGGACTCTCCGATACTGGCGCGATGGATACGGCTGCATGCAGTCGTTTAGTGATTTGCCGCCATTATCGGGAAGTCCACCCGGACCTGCTACTTTGTTTAAAATTCCATTATTTATTACTAACACTAGTTTGTAAGCTCGCAATTTTACTAACAAATATGTATGTAATTTTAGGATGAATCTGAAATAAATGATTATTATTATTATTAAGGCCCGATTGCCTATCCGGCCTCCACAACACCCGTTACTGGGGGACACAATATACCTACGACAACAGTACCTATCTGAGATAGAGACTTACAAGCATTACAGCATACACGACTGATCTCAGTTGGCAATTTAGTAAACGCCTTTACTTTTAACAATATTTTCTTATCCATGATGATTAAATAAATAATCCTTTTTGTAACACAATCGGTGTAAGCTGACGTCAAAAAATTCAAATGAGTGACAACTTCGAGTCTTCAATCCATAGATTTTTGACTTCAATTTAATTTGAATTCATTTTGTAATGAGGTTGTGACATCAGGATTTATGTCAAACAGTTTTTTTATAATGTTTGTCAAGTTTCACACTGACTTTCACGTTGGTCTAGTCTAGACAGTGGTCTAGCTAGGGGATCTGAGGGGATCGGACAAAAAAAAACTAATTAGTTCGTCAGATAGGTTTCCAAAAAATATTGATATTTTTTCTTTTTTCACATAAACAAAAATTGAAGACAGACACAGTGCTTTGAAAACTCGTGAACTCCTCGAAAACGTCACATATTAGATATTAGTACATTTTTTACCTACAAATCACGTCACAGCCCCCCACTCGTGATCTTTGACGCGTTTTATCTTCGCCAACTTTTATTAATTTGGTTTTCTGTTCTGTGGGTAAAACAAAAAAACACGTTTTTATCCATTTTTTTTTTTCGATAAGCTAGATACTAGTCAGATTGTGAGATAGATAGATAGATGCATCGGGCTAGTGTCCGCAACTCCACGCCTAAAGGTCTATTTTCAATCTTATTCGATCCATCCCAGATCCCCGAGGAAGGCCAGCAACCCCTTGGTGTTACTGGCAATCTCGCGGAGAGTACCTACCTGCGTTACCGAAGTACTTGGTCCTGTATGGGGCAACCCCCAAACCGTGCAGGAGCACGTGGGCTTCTGTTTCTTCTTCCTCTATGCAGGCTCAACACAGAGGACTATCTGTGACACCTATAACAAAGAGTTGCTTATTAAAAGTACCGTGTCCAGTGATGGCGGCCGTCACTGTGCGTAGCTGCAGCTTAGTCAGCCAGAGCGCTTGTTTGGTGAGGCGGACATCGATGGCGCGAGGCGCCTCCTTGGCCTTCCTGCACTCGCCGTGGTCTTGCCACAGCTTGGCATGAAGTTCTCTGGTACGTTTTCTTACCAAAGTACGAAGATGACCGAAAGGGAGCGGCACGATGGGTCCTGGTCCCACCGCCACCGCCGCCATGCTTGAGCCCCTTCGAGCGAGCTCGTCCGCTGCATCGTTGCCTCGGGAGTCGCAATGTCCTTTAATCCATAGAATGATTGAATGGTTATTATTAATCGATAATCTTACTGACGGACAAATGAAAACCATATTTTTTTGACTCAGTCCGATCCCAAGGTACACCTATGCCTCAACTTTTTTTTGTGGCATAAGTCATCAAAATAACCCCTCCCGCTCTTGAGCAGAGCGAAAGGGAGTGTAAGACTTCTACCGACTAAAAACCACCCATGTTCCTTCTTAGCCCTTTATGTCGAAGCCACGGTATCTCTTACAACTATAACCTGCAGCCAAACTCTGCCTCACCCTTCGATTCGATTCTTCGAATGCGTGATGTTACGCTTAGTAGGTTTAACTAGTTTTTGAATAGACAATCTGTCAAAACATCACATTTATTCTTCAAATAAAACTTAACTGGCGATTGAAAATCCGTTAGTGGGTTGATATATATATTTTTTTAAATAAACGTTGCCCCACACTAGGAGTTTCTCCTGTATCGTGGGTGCGTTCACAAACATTTAAACTCACATACACAAATACCCAGACCCGGAACAACTATCTGTAGGTCATACAAAAAAATATTTGTTCCAAGCGGGAATCGAACCCGCGACACGCAGCGCTGCAGTCCATTGCTTGAGCCACTGCGCCAACTGTGCCGTCAATATAACCAGGGTAAAAATTTCCCCGACAACAAAAGCTGTATTTCTGTTCACTCTCATAGCCTCGTAGTGATACATTACCTATCCATCTCTGTCCTGATTTCTGAGTTTGTTTTTAACCGACTTCAACAAAAGGATGAGGTTCTCAAATCGACTGGTGTGACTCTGACAGGACAGTCGTGCACTGGTCGTTCAGGTAGTCACTGACAACGGTCTTTTTTTTCCTATGCGCCAAAATCAACAGTGGCGACCACCAGAAAAACGCCGAGTCAATGAAGCTCGACGAAGTCCCAGAGAAATGAGTGATCTGTCTTGGATCCCGTAACGAAATTAAGCAGAAAAGAATAGCGTAGGTGTAGGAAAAACATAATTTCCACTTCCCTCCATAACAGCAGGAGACAGAACAGAACAAGGCCAATAGGCACATGGGGATGGACAATCAGCCTTGCCAGCCTTAATAGCATTAATTAATGACCGTCAGATGACTGCAGGTGACCGTCGGACTGCCAAGTCATGGACTTTCGAGTTTGAACCAAAGACAACACGCACCCCTAATTTTTCGGACCCATGTGCGTATTGTATAATCCTCACTTGATTCGCTGAAGTAATAACATCGTGAGGAAACCAGCAATTTAAGATTTTTTTCTTGACGGCGTGTAAAGACAAGTCAGAGTCAAGCGCGGTACAAAAACTCTGACAACGTGTTAGGCACTGCCTACACTATCTCTAAACTACGTTATTATCATATCTCTGGGTTTTAGAGGTCAGATAGGCAGTCGCTCCATGTTAAACTCTGGTTGTATACTGCATCGAATTGGAATGGAAGCTACCTGAATATATTTGAGAAAAGGCTATGCAAATGTCGTGCAGTTGAGACGAAACTGCGACTAGATTTTTATGGCTTGAAATAATAATTGACCTCCTGCATGTCTGCTTAGTTTAATAGCTTGATAATACATTACCTGTTCGTCAATGTCCTGACGCTGACAGCGCGTTTATATAAAGCAGAGGGTGAAAGGGTTAATTGTTCGCGCAACGTGTGAGTTCCCACAGAAATCATTAAAGTACCTACTAGTGTAACTCTACTTGCGCAATAGAAGGCGAATTTTTGTTTGAGTTTTTTAAACCAGTTAATTTTGCCGTGAGGAAAGTTTTGTGGATGGATTTAGAAGTTGAGGAAGACCAAAGAAACGACTTCTTCTTCTTTATCGGGTGGGCAGTAAGATCTAACGACTGCACACACCATATAATATAATATATCTATGGCACACACCCTAGTTTCAGAGTTTCTACGCCGCCTCAAGGGACTCTGACACGGTTTGACGATCGCCATTTCGCGGCAAGGACCATTGGCTTATTAAGAAGAAGAAGATCTCATCATCAGGCACATCCTTTCTTATCATATCATCCTTCACACAGTCCATCCAGCGTTTTATTCTGTCTCCTGCTAATATGGTATGGAGGGAAGTGGAAATTATATGTTTTCATACTCCGCTATCTTTTTATAATTCATTTCGAAAAGTAAAAAAGTTAAGTGTTTAGTAAAAACATTAAAAACCTATAATGCAAAATAAACATCATTTATCATTTATTTAATGACAAACCAAATACAAAAATGATAAAATCCTAGCGTTAAAATCGAAGCGATAGAGTAACATCACCTTCGTTCCAACAGTTATTAGTCGATTATTTGATGTTAAACCTTCGACGAACCGGGAAAACTACGGAGAGGACCACTACTTAACCTTTTGACCGCTACCTACAAGGTCCCGGTCGTTCGTACTTTTTTATGTCTAACCCC
Source organism: Diarsia rubi (assembly GCA_932274075.1). Lineage (NCBI taxonomy): Eukaryota > Metazoa > Arthropoda > Insecta > Lepidoptera > Noctuidae > Diarsia > Diarsia rubi. The sequence continues at coordinate 4,827,596 of OW026441.1, forward strand.
TAGATAACGACATCTTCATTATCATCAGCCCTTAATGTTCCCACTGCAGGGGCTCAGGTCTCTTCTCTAGGACAGGGATGGGCTATAATCCAAAACGCGGGCCCAGTGCGGGTTGGTAGATTTCACATAATATCTTCGAGTTTTTTGGTTCTGTCGTGCTGGTTGCCTCACGATGTTTTTCTTTACAGTTTTGAGTGGTGATGAAATAAATTACGACATTTATGCTAACAAAGACAAGTGTTTTAAAAACAGATATAAACAGAGAAACCAAAATAAAAGTTGAAAGAAATCCTATTTCATTAGGTTTACAAATCATGGAGTAACTGCGTAAAGAGGAGAGATTATGGAGTACAATTGCAGTAGGTACTTCCACAATAATAAATGCCAAGAAATGTTCATTCCGAAATATGTCTGACCTGATATTATGTTATACCAATGAACGAAGAAAGAAGACGAAGAAAGGAACGCAGAACGGATTGGCCGATGCCCAATGGGGTCGAAAAGTTCTGGAGTGGCGACCGCAAACCGGAAGACGTTGCGTTAAAAGGCCACCCACTAGGTAGACCGATGACCTGCTGGGCTATTGCATATCTTTTTAAATGTCAGTGGCTATCATAGTGTCCATCGATTAACTGTTAAATGGTTCCATTTTGTACCAAACCATAACCAGTTTAACCCTGCTGGTGAAGGTTGCGGGGAGCCGCTGGATGCGAGACGCACGGGACCGGTCAATGTGGCGACACTTGGGGGAGGCCTATGCGCAGCCGTGGACGTCTTTCGTATGAAATAATGATGATGATGAAAGAAAACTCTAATAGAAAAACTACCAATAGGGTAGTTTACAGAAAAATCTAAGTAGTCCGTCAGATAGATTTTCAATAAATATGGACACGTATGCATGTGGATGGGTATAAGTCCGTATAAGAGTGAGAGAGAGAGGAAGACCAAAGAAACGATGGCTGGACTGTGTTAAGGTGAAGGCGACTAAGTAGCGCGCGAAACTCGAATTTTCTTACGTTTATTGCAATTTGCCGGTCAGTGTGAAGTCGTATCACTACATAGTACATAGTAAGTATAAACAAAAATCGCTTTCTCTGTCCCTATGTCCCTATTTATGCTTAAATCTTTAAAACTACGCAACGGATTTTCATGCGGTTTTTTGAATAGATAGAGTGATTCAAGAGGAAGGTTTTAGTATCTTTCTTGCACCCGTGCGAAGCCAGGGCGGGTCACTAGTTGTTAAATAAAATAGGATTTGCGGCAGTGTCTATTGTACACAAATGTCTATTAGATTTACTGAGCAATAATGATTTAAATTGGACGACACGGTTGGCGCAGTGGTTGAGCGATTGACTGCTGCGCAGCATGTCGCGGGTTCGATTCCCGCACGGAACAAATATTTGTACGACCTACAAGTATTTGTTCCGAGTCTGGGTGTTTTTCTATCTATAATATGTATGTATTTACAAAAGAAAATGTATATAAGTAGTTTATCAGCCATCTCGTTACCATAACACAAGCATTAGGTTGCTTAGCTTGGGACTAGATGGCGTTGTGTGAAATGTCCAAGGATATTTATTTATTTATTATTTATTTATAAATCACCAATACAACCGTCTCAGTTCATATAAGTAAGTCTCAAGAATGCTTTTTTTTTATCAAATAGTCACTCAAGAGACTTAAATTAACTGAATTTCGCGGGCTTCTTAGTCGCATGATAATGGCAAGCAAGGACATGTCTCATAAGATGACGAGAAACAGAGAATTGTATGGAAGAAGAAGAAAGAAAGAAAACATATTTATTTGGCACATCAACAAAAAATACAAAAACTAGAAACTAAACAGGGAACAAAAAAGAGATAAAATTGTGAGTCTCACGGCAGCGCCAAATAGGTCCAGTTCAGCAAACTGCAACTCTACATGCTGCCGACCCCAGGGCAAGAGAATGATGATGCTCATAAATCATAAGACGCCATTTCAAAACTCCAAAAAAAATAACTCAATCAAAGGGAATCTCCACCGGCACCTCTGTGCAGGTTACTCTGCCGCTCATAACGCAAACGGTGGCGACGCCGTAAGCACCAATTATAACTCCACGCGACGCCATGTTGATTTCAGAAGGCTCTTTATACTAGACACTCATTTGCAAACCGCGTTATTTTTTGCGGGATATCATTAAATGACTCCTCCCGCTCCAGGCGTAGCGGAAGGGAGTGTCGGACTTCTACAGATTAAAAACCACCCAGGTTCCTTCGTAGCCCTTTGTGTCGGGGATGTGGTATTTCTTTTGAACAACCCGCAGCTCGGATGCGATTCCTCAGAGATACTCCAAGCATAGGTGACTTGGTACCGCTAACCCAAACATTTACTCCGACAGATTTTGGCAGTAGAACTGGACCATATTCCTGAGGCCTGCCTACCTATAGTTGGTACCTACTATTGAAGATGTGATCACGCAGTCTGGAGAACTTGTCAACAAAGGTATAGACCGCTTGACTTTAGGATGTTTTCTTCTAGTCTAACCGGATGCAGCTGAATACCAGTATTTTACATGGAGCAACTGCCTGACCTCCACATCCCAGTTAATACTGTGGATGGGTGACCGCTCATTACGTACCGAGTTTCTTCCGTACCTCAGAAAGCACGTTAACCCGTTGGTCCCGGCTGGCATTTGTAGATCTTGGACAGGTGTTCCAGGTAATCAAAGTCCCGAAAATCTAAAATTCTGCTAAAGCAGCCGTTTTGGGTCCCCAGAGAGAAAAGTAGAAGAAAACTTGTAAAATAAACAAATAAATTCTCCTTACAAATACACAAATGCGACCTAACAAAAAACCTTTTGGAACCACCTTAAAAGTTAATGCCACTTCATCAACTATTCAACACAAAATGTTACACGCCGTGTCATAAGTTAAGCCATGTTACAGCGGGAAAATAGAAGGCGTGGCTTCCCTCCCAACCAATCAGGGCCCAGCATACCACCCGATAATTACTCATTCGACCAATAGGACTCAAGGATGTTGTTGTGAAAGCCCCAATGAAAGAAAGCGCGCGAAATTACCCGAAGTGACGTAGCATTTTCCATAGTGGTGTAATATTATGTTTTATTTTAGTTAGTATAACGGCTTGTTTGCTTTTGGAATGGCGGCGGAATTTATAAGTGTTTGAAAATAGAGCAAAAGAGAAAAAATGTGTTTATTTTTGTCAAACGGAGTATGGGGCAATTAATTTAAATGTCAAAAGGACCAACGGCATAATACATGTTCATTTGCATTTTTATTAAGCAATCTATTAATTGGTCTTTCTAAATCGCCGCCGTCAGAATTTTTTTTTTTTGTCGAAATAGAATAAAGCTAATGCTAATCTAAAGCTTTTAAAAATGGGTACTTTTCTCAGGAAATATATTTTAAGCCATCGGAAATACACATAGGACTTTTCATGAATAAAAACATAACAGTCACAGACGGAAACGTAGAATTATTTTTCTGTAATTAAATAAAGGTCAACCGTTCCTAAGAAACAATCATCAAAAAATAAAACTAAATAAACTATGTGAGACAAAACAAAGTGGAAATTTACCAAAAAAGTTATAAGTGATTATACGAGTAGTTACCGCAAAATTACAAAAAAGTCACAGGTATTTTTGTCTAAAAAGTGCTATAATAAAAAAAGATTGCCAGCGAAAAAACTACTATGCAAAGATTACCAACCTCTTCCAAAGTGGACATTTAAGAAGAGAATCACCAGAATATCCATCAGAATGGAGCCAGGAATGCCGCTGTATTCTCTGGAGTCGGTCGCGTGTCTGCTTCGAAGCTACAACCATTTGCTAGCACCAACCGCGCCCGCTCCAGCCCCTGGTAAGTCTAAATAACAGAAGGGCCAGTGCATCAGTGTACCACGGAGACAGGAGGACTGCCGCTGTATTCTATGGAGTCAGTCACCTGCCCGCTTCGCAGCTATACCCATTCACTGGCACCGACTGCGCCTGCTCTTATTCTTGATAATGATACAGTTAGCTTGCTCCATCCAACTTCTGGGCATTGGGCAAAGGAAAGGCTAGGGGGCGCTAGGGTTATATTTGCAGACGGGCGCTACATGGGCTAGAGTCCTCTGAGTGGACTTACCACTTAGATAGGTTAGAAGAATATATTATAGTAAGGCAAGTTGGCAAAAGCGGTGGTAAACGGTGGCCCAGTGGTGGCAGCCCCGACTTACGAACAGTAGGTCGTGGGTTCGAACCCAGACAGGCACATTACTTTGTGTAATTTATTTTATTCATCACCGCTGCTCTCAAAACGGTGAAGGTAAACATCGTGAGGGAACCGGCATGGCTTAGAACCAAACATTCGAAGACATGTGACATCTACCAATCCGCACTGGTCCATTATAACCCATTCCCTCTCAAAAGAGAGAGGAGGCCTGTGTCCCAGCAGTGGGAACATTAATAGGCTGTTGATCATGATGAAGTTGGCAAAACCGCTCCAGGGCAGCGGCTTATAGTAAGGAAGATACGCCACTACTTGATTATTCTTATTTTTACAACATAGTCACGACAACAATAGTAATGATGAGACTTGGCTTGGCTCCGCTCTCTGCCGCCTCCTGAAACCTGGAATAAATAACGCCGCCCCCTAGGACCGCTGCGCCTGGGTGCAACGCACACCCAGCACTAAAGGTAAAGACGCCTCTGACACGGTTGGTAACTTTGACGCCTGGAATTATGCCGTCCATTGTATGTTAGCAGACCTGATAAGTCTAAATAGTAGATTATCCAAGAGACCCATCAATATACCATGCAGACAGGAATGCCGCTGCATTCTCTGGAGTTTGTCACCTGTCTCTCGCGAAACTACATATCCAATAGGGATGTTTACTGACTTAAAAAAAAATATTATTTTAATTAGTCCGTCTGTTGGAGTACCGAAAAATATTGGATACGTAGTTTTTGTTTTATCAAATCAATCAAAAATGTCGAAGATAAAACGCATCAAAGATTTGAGTGGAGAGGTTTTCAACGTCACTAACCGCAAAAAAATGTCATACTAATGTCTTAGAATATGACATAACACGAGTTTTCAAAGCACTGTATCGTCGTCATTGTTTGCTTTCGTGAAAAAAGAAAAAATACGTGTCCAATTTTTTTTGGAAATCTTTCTGACGGACTAATTAGATTTATTTAGTTAACTGCCCTATTACCAGCGCTGTGGAGAAAATACTACTCTTAATTTCCCTATACTGTTGATGGATGGCGAGGGAGAGAAAGGCCATATAAAAAATGAATGGATTGTGTGGTGTGCGTATATAGTCGCAGCGGAAAAATTTTGACACCTTCAAGCATTCCAGTATAGTGGTCCGATGGCTCTGCACGGCCGAAGTATCCACATGCACAGTCCTCAGTAGGGTATTCAGCGCCACATTGAAGGAAAAAGAAAGAAAGAAAGAAAATATGTTTATTTGGCACACGAAACAAGTGCACACAACAAAAAATGTAAGTAAGAATTAAACAGAAAAATAATAATATTGCGTGTCTCACGGCTGCGCCAAATAGGCCCAGTTCAGCATATTGTCGAGCAGCTAGTGCCCGACGCTGGTTTCAACTGAATCTGAGATAGTGATGTGACTGACGTTAAACAGTTTTGTATTTTATTTAACTAATTAGGTAAGTAAATGTATGTATATGTCAAGTCGCGGGATCCCAAATAATTTGGGAAAACAGCATGAGAATGATTAAATGGTTTATACTAGGCCAAGTTTGTTTGCGTTTGAGATATTGACCGGAGGGAACCGCACGGAGAGGAAGAGGAGATTGTTCTTGGAAGGCCTTGGCCCAGCTGTGGGACAATAAATTTAGCCTATGGAAAAAACCCCACCCTTTTATCGAGGGTAACTTGATTTTTTTTATTTTAAATGTATTATTTTATGAAATTACTTCCGCCGTCCCCGTCGGTGTTTCGCTCGAGTGCAACATTTTAAATTAAACAAAACTTGGAAGCATGCGGGGTCCATTCTATTTTCATTTCATAGTTTAATATTCAAATGAACCCCGCTTGCTTCCAAGTTTTGTTTAATTTGAAAATTGCTTGTTTTGTGCTTTTCAGTTTTATGAGTCGGGTTTTTTAGTTTTTTAACTACTTTTTTTTATTTCCAACTTTTTAGTTCCATTGTGTTTGTTATTTCGTTGGTCGCGTAAAATTCTTCGCAAATGATTTAACTTTTGTGTTTGTTTATAGGATTTGTGACTTTGAATTTATTTTAAACATATAAGTGTATTATACAAATTTTTGTAATCTCCTTTCAAACCCCTTCATTTTTTGATATCCTACTCGATGGCTAAGAGAAATTTTTTTCTTCTCAAATCCGCCATATGGCCTCCAAAATACGCATTTTTAAATGTTTTTTTAACATTAATGTAGCCAGTGACACTCGCGCCATCAAGACGAATCTAACGACGTATATACTTTATTCAAATCCCTTAATCTGTTGTAGGATTTATGAGGGAACAAAGAACTGACATACATAGATACACGCCAACCACATACCCCTCCTTTTGGGCTTCGCCGCAGTCGGGTAAAAAGAACCGTATTTATTCGGTTTCAGAGTTTAGTACAGCCCGCCGTGCTAGGAAGATGTGATGCTGGCGTTGGTGTTATTATAAGTCGACCCAATTTCCAGGATGTTACTATTAATTGGGTGAAATTGTGTTGGTTGAGGGATCAACCAACCAGTCAACCGAAAATGGGGCTGCTGCTGCAGGTTCTAAAATCTTAAACGGAACCAATACGGTTTACTTACTGATGACTTTCATAAATTTCTCAATTAGAAGTTATCTCAGTGACTCATGTCTTATTGATTACAAAGTATGAAACGGTTTTTTTTTTTTAAACTTTGCCCCACACTAGGAATTTCTCTTGTATCGCGGGTGAGTTCACAGACATTTAAACTCACATGATACAAATACCCAGACCCGAAACAACTATCTGTAGGCCATACAAATATTTGTTCCGTGCGGGGATCGAAGCCGCGACACGTATCGTGGCAGGCTTGTCTCATTAAAAAAAAAAAAACTGAGGTGCAGTTGAAAACCAACGTCTGGGGCTACTTGCTCCCGTCGCCGCATCGGGGCTGCGGGTTATTCGAAAGAAATACCGCGGTCTCGACACAAAGGGCTAAGAAGGAACCTAGGTGTTTTATAATAGTCAGTAGAAATCTGACACTCCCTACCCCTACGCAAAGAGCGGAAAGGTGTCATGATGATTTCCCACCCGCCTAAAAACAGAAAAAGGACTACTTGCTTGACATTTTTTTAATTCACAACATTTCAAAACTGACACCACCTTAAAATAAAAATACCATTTCTTTATTTTCGTATCCTGAGTTCATACATGTATTTTATTTATTTTTTGATTCTTTTATTTCTGAGAAAAAAAATGAAAACCAAAAAACATGTGATGACGTCATATATACGGCAGAATGATGTAGTTATCTTTGCCTAAGCATTCAATATTTTTTATGAAAACAATAATGTCAAACAAGACGTCAATTTGTCAATGTTGAATGTCACTGAAGTTTACATTTTTCATAAAATTTAACAATTTATTTCTCAAACTCGACACGCTTACTGTTAGTATTATCAACTTTTGATTGATATTTCCCCAATAAAATGGATCCCAAAGAAACATATACGCCAATAAAGGAAATAAAATATTGTTTTGTACCAGCCTGCGCCAACGAGTATGACAAGCTGCCAAAGTGACAACGACAAGACAAGTGTGACACTTTTCATTTTTTTTGTCGTGTCACAGTAAAGCAAAGGTTATATCGCCATTCCACCGTAAGAATGACGTCATTTGGCGCTTACGTCTTTTTAGAACGCGCCGAATTTGAAACTTAAAATTATGAATGAAAAGTAGGTACATAATTTCGAAAAACAAAAAAATATGGGTGTCCTAGTTTTGGATTTGCTTTTATATAACTTAATAATACTCACAAGTTAAAAATATGAAATGTTGTCAATTGGGCCAATTCGACGCAACCGTGAGTGAGACACACAATAATTATAAAGGGTGTAAAAGTACCCTTAAGGCAAACGAAGAGCATTTGTTCTCCCCACCACTGCGATCATTTTTTGGTTCTAGACCAACCTGGGACCCTACTTACGGAGATATTGAGGGTCAAAGTTCCAAATTTTGCACAGCTGTTTTTGTAAATACTAGTTTTTCAGGTTACAACCTTACTTAAATTATCTCCTTGATCCTTTTACTGTTTGAAGCATCCACTAGCACAATGTTTTAAGAGTGCTACATTGAGTTTTACAAAAAGTTTGAATGAGAATTTTTACCCCAAAAAAAAAAAGTTGCGTAGGGGTACTTAGTTTGGTTAATTTACATCCTGTATAAATAATAACTTTTCTGCTTCTTCCCGAGATCTAAAGAAAAACAGTTTCCAATAATTTGAGCTTTCTTGTTCGTCGTTTCTTTTGTTTAGTTTTAACTTTCGTCTTCTTGTTCAATACTTCTTTATCACTCTTCAACTCATCAGACACCCCTTTACTTGTCATATCATCCTTCACACAGTCCATCCATCGTTTCTTTGGTCTTCCTCATCTCTTTTAGCCAACCTATTTACTCACAACACGAGCGAAAACCCACAAATAAGTAACAAAGTTGATTCAACAGTAAATATTGATTTATAAAAGCAATTAGCCTTCGACCTTACGACCCTTATAGCACCTGCTTGATCACATAACCAACAGATAACCTACATGCATTTAAAACAACACTTTATTTGCAGTCAGATAAAGTAGGATTTTGAATTTGAAGCTGTTTAATGGATGACACCACAAAATCGGGAGGGAAGAATCTATTATTTAATGTCAAATGTGTTGGCGTTATTTCAATGTGTGCCTTTTTAATATAGGGGGCTTTGATTGTTTTGTAAGTAGATACTTAGCTACAGACTGTCTACTTATGTTTGTTTAACTGTTCAACTAAAAAAAAACTAGATCTACTTTCTTATCGTATGGTCAGTAAGGTCTAACGACTCCACACACCCTATGATAAGTTAGTTTTGAAACCGTCTCAAGTGCCTCTCTGTCGCCCGTCGGGGCTGCCGGTTGTTCACAAGTTACCGCGTCCTCGACATAAGGGTTAAGAAGGACATGGGTGGTTTTTAGTCAGTAGAAGTCTGACACTCCCTTTCGCTCTGCCCAAGAGCGGGAGGGGTTTATTTGATGATTTTCCACCCGCCAAAAAAGGGCCCCTCTGACCCCGTCGGGCTGCGGGTTTTTCGAAAGAGATACTGCGGCCTCGGCACAAGGGCTAAGAAGGAACATGGGTGGTTTTTAGTCAGTAGAAGTCTGACACTCCCTACAGCTCTTCCCAAGATCGGGAGGAGTCATTTGATGGTTTCCTACCAAAAAACAAAACTGCATCTTGACTAGAAGCCAACCCAACATAGTAACTGAGCCGGTGATCTTTGGTAACTAATGATTATGGCCGAACAAAACAAACAGAAATATAATTTTGTCAATATATTTTCATGAACCGCATAATTATAAGCGTTCACCCCTTATTAATTAAGGTAGGCATACGTTTAGCCTCAGATATGACACGACCGCGTAATGAGCCTGGTATTATAAATATTACGTTGTGATTTTGTGATGGCACCAAATAGCGCGGTGGACAGGGGTGGCAACTGCCAAACATTTTATAGCTAGCCCATATTGTTCCACAGCAGCATAGGAGCATAGGTCTCCCTGATCTCCCTACATACCCTCCAAAAGTCACGATTATGTGCAACTCAGTACAACTTCTTTGAAAGAAGTTGCAGGTGCAGGTTGCAGGTTCGATCCCCGTAAGTGAATGGACATTATAATAATAATAATTCATTTATAATAATAATTTATTTCTTATGTAAGGTAGGCACAATAAGTAAATTAATCCTAATAATATTAGTCTTTACCTATGAAATTGCCGTTCTGCAGTATTATTTTGATTTGAAATGGCCAGCCATTTCAAATCAAAATAATTTTTGTTTGGCTAAGAATTCTAATTTCAAATTAATTTTATTTTAAAAACATGGTTTTTGTTTTCCAAAAGTAGTCATTTGTTTATTGATTAGTGTTACATTTTCATCGCATTTCAATCTTTTTCGTCATCATGGATACGTTAAAATTCGAGTAACTAAGGAATATGAGTACCGTCGTGGCAGCAACGAGGCACAAGCGGCACGCAACATCAACGACGTTTACGGAGCTAACACTACAAACCAACGCACCACCTGTTATTGGTTTGCTCGCTTCCGTTCTGGAAATTTCGACCTGAAAAATGAACCTCGCGGTCGTCCGAAGACTTTGGTCGACAATTACGAATTAAAGGCGATTGTGGAAGCTGATGATACACAATCTACGGCTGAATTAGCAGCAGCTTTCGACGTTAGCGTCAAAACAATATTGGTCCATTTGCGTCAAATTGGCAAGGTAAAAAAGCTTGACAAATGGGTGCCCCACGAACTCAAAGATCGCCAGCGCGAAGTACGCGTCGAGACGTGCCTTGCACTGCTCAACAGACACACAAATGAAGGAATTTTGAACCGCATTGTTAGCGATGAAAAATGGATTCTGTTTGATAACCGCAAGCGCTCAGCAAGTTGGTTGGATCCTGGTTCAGCACCTAAACAATGCCCTAAACGAAAACTTACCCCTAGAAAAGTGATGGTCACTGTTTGGTGGTCTAGCGCCGGTGTGATTCATCACAGCTTCTTACCAAACGGGGTGAGCATTACTGCAGATGTGTACTGTGAAGAACTGAACACAATGATGGAGACGCTGGCACATCTCCAACCAGCATTGGTCAATCGCTCGTCTCCGCTGCTCCTGCACGACAACGCGCGACCTCATACTGCACAGCAGACGGTCTCCAAGTTGCAAGAACTGGGGTTGGAAGCTCTCCGTCATCCGCCCTACTCACCAGACCTTGCGCCTACGGACTACTACTTTTTCCAGAATTTGGATAACTTCTTGGCGGGAAAAAAATTCAATACCCGAGAGGCAGTACAAAATGCCTTTGAAGAATTTGTTACCTCCCGACCAGCTGATTTCTTTAAGAAGGGCATCAATAAACTGCCACTGCGTTGGCAAAGATGCATTGATTGCATGGGTGATTACTTCGATTGATACAAATAAAAAATACATTAAAAAAATTCGTTTAAATTTTTTCATACAAAACGGCAATTTCATAGGTAAAGACCTATTATTAAAGTTTGTGAGTATTTGTGAATGGATGGATGGATGTTTGTTACTCTTTCACGCAAAAACTACTAAACGGATTTGGATAAAATTTGGTACACAGATAGATTATAACCTGGATTAACACATAGGATACTTTTTATCCTGATTTTATCTTTTCGTGGGATAATTGACAGATACAGACATGTGACATAAATACAAATCCGCACTGGGCCCGCGTGGTTGATTATAGCCCATCCCTCTACCAGAGAGGAGGCCTGAGTCCCAGCAGTAGAAGCATTAATAGGCTGATTGCTAATTGAATACTATCTCGGAAACGTAGCACTTTTGAACATTTAATCGCATACAAAACTTTTTTGTATTTATGGCAAAGTTAGGCAACCCTAAAATTCCAATAATAACACTTAATTAGTTGAACACACCCCTCCTCTTGCGAACTGCACGAATTTAACCCTCGGTGCTCGTTTTGGGGTTAATTTCTGATTGCAGTTTGCGTTTTATTATTTGCAGCATTGTATCATTTAATAACTTTCGTTACTTATTATACCTTTGTTTCTTTTTTGAAAAACCTTTCTAGGGTGTAAAAGTACCCTTAACGCAAACGAAAGCACTTGTTCTCTCCGCTACTGCGATATTTTTTTTGTTCTAGACCATACCTGGGAACCCCCTAGTTACGGAGATATTGGGGGTCAAAGTTTCAAATTGTTCACAGTTGTTTTTGTAAATACTAGTGAACGAAGATCAGGACTTGGGTAGAATAAAACGAGGAGAATTTGGGATTACTTAAGAAATATGTACTATCGAGGTAATGACACAAGCAGTAATGAATACGCAGTTCTTACATCAAAAACTTAAAACTAAACCAGGACGCACTGTCGCTCGCTGCCAAGACGAATCCATCAGGCGCTCCAACATGCCCCCGGACGTTGAAAGATTCTCTTTCAACAAGCATCAGAAGAGACGGGTAATGGGCAAATTCTGTTGAAAGCTCGTCTTATTACTCCAGCAGTAGTCCGGATATCAGCCACACGAACGATGCCGTCTGATCCTGGGTGGACAGCGACAATTCTACCAAGCTTCCACTTGAGGGGGGGTAGGTTATCTTCCTTTATCACTACCAAGGAATCCAGCTTCAATGCATCCTTGCAGGAACGCCATTTTGTTCTCTGCTGCAACTCGGAAACAAACTCCTTACTCCACCGAACCCAGAAATGCTGGCGGAGTTGCTCGATTCTTTGGAAACGAGTTAAATGATGAATGGAGTGTTCCTGTATATCTCGCTGTGGCAGTGAAGTAAGCGGTCGACCGACGAGGAAGTGTCCTGGAGTCAGAGGTGTAAGGTCTGCAGGATCGGCGGATAGCGGCGTCAATGGACGAGAGTTCAAAATCGCCTCAATTTGGATCAGCGTGGTGTTAAGCTCTTCGAACGTGAGATTACAATTTCCCAACACTCGTTTTAAATGGTATTTGGTCGACTTAACACCCGCTTCCCAGAGTCCGCCAAAGTGAGGAGTATAAGCGGGAATAAAGTGCATCTTAACTCCATCATTAGCCAAACTTTCACCTAAGGAATCGCAATTTGACTTTAAAAATTTTGATAAATCGTTGTACGCTCCAACGAATGAGGTACCGTTGTCAGAATAAATGTTTACGGGTTTTCCTCTTCGCGAAATAAACCTATACAAAGCCAATAAATATTTATTACTAGTTAGGTCACCTACTAGCTCCAAGTGAATAGCCTTGGTGGTAAAGCAAATAAATATCGCAACGTACACCTTTACTAGCCTACAACCGCGGCCTTGCCGACTGGCACACATGATGGGACCGGTATAATCAACACCAACACTCTCGAAGGGGTAGCCTCCCAGACGGAGACGCTGCTGTGGCAAATTCCCCATTAAGGGTGTAACTACATTACCCTTTATACGACAACAGCGCACACAGTTATGATAGCAAGCCTTAGCTAAATTTCGGCCGCCTATAGGCCAATACGATTCCCTTATCGACGCTAATAATAACTGTGGGCCTGCGTGCATTAATTTCTTGTGCTCGAAATTAAACAATAGCTTTGTAAATATATGTGTGGACTGTAAAATAATAGGGTGTTTTTTATTATGTGAGAAGTCAGAATTCTCTAAGCGTCCTCCGACACGCATTATATTGTTGCTGTCTAAATAAACATTAAATTTGAGAAGGGCGCTTTTTGAAGGTAAACTTTTTGTTTGCAAGTAATTTGTGCTCTGGAAACGAATCCATTTGACATCTTAAAATAATAACATTTAATGCTTCCTGTAGTTCTTCTTCTGATAGAAAGTTGCTAATTACAGGAAGTTTTCTACAAATTCTAATAAATCTCAACACATACGCTACGGAACGAACAAGTCTTAAATAATTAGAGAAACGCTTAAAATCTATAAATAAATCGCAAGAACTACTTTCTACAATAGTGCTCAATGAAACTTGAGGTCGCGTTTCGGGCAATGTCTCGAACTCTAAACATATTTTACGGTGAGATGGCCAGTTGGACTGATCTTCCTTCAAGAAGTCGGGGCCACACCACCACAGATGTAAACCTTGCAGAGCATCAATATCCACGCCACGAGATATGAGATCTGCTGGGTTCTTGGCAGTTGGGACATGACGCCAAGTACAGTTTCCTGTCTTATCTAAAATTTCAGCAACGCGATTGCGTACAAATGGCTGAAGTTTAGAGGGCAACATTTGTAACCATCCCAACACAATGGTTGAGTCTGTCCAACAGTAGACCCGATCGAACTTTACTCGAAGTGATTTGACCACCTTCTCACACACGCGAGCTCCCACTACGGCACCACACAGTTCTAACCTCGGAATCGTGGTAGGTTTAATCGGCGCCACACGACTTTTCCCTATCAGTAAACGGACCATGCATTCACCATCACCGCGGACACTACGGACATAGGCACACGCACCGTACGCGCGCTCAGATGCATCCGTGAATACATGGAGTTCTAACGTGTGGTACGAATCGAACATAATAAAACGTGGGATACGCAAGTTGTTTAGAAGAGGGAGATTTTTAACAATGGCTTTAAAGGTTGTGTTGAGTTCCAGAGTCAACGGTTCGTCCCATGAAAGGTTGTCCAACCACATTTTTTGCAACAACATTTTCATGGTCACTACAGAAGGAGATAAAAGACCTAAAGGGTCAAAAATGCGTGCAATTACTGAAAGCAAATCACGCTTCGTACTGCCATTAGAAGGCATCTCAGAACTAATCAAGAAACCTAGTTCGTCAGAGTCGGCAAACCAGTTGAGCCCCAACAGTTTATTGGGCTCACTAGATCCTATACCTAAATCTAAGGATGACTGAGAAGTCCCTGAGACTAAAACAGGTTCGTTCGACTTCCACTTTCGAAGTGGCATGCAAGCTGATCTGAGTGCATTGGTGACTTCATTACGAATTACCATTACTTCATTTAAATCATTGCCACCCGTGAGTAGATCATCCACGTAAAAATCATGCTTGATAATGGTGGCAATCTTATCATCAGTGCACTCAATACCTAATTGCTTAAGGCAGCGCGTCGCTAGAAACGGCGCACTCGCCGTACCGTATGTGACGGTATTCAGTTTAAATACCTTGACAGGACTACACGTGTCTTCACGCCAAACTACCTGTTGCAAGTGCCTGTCAGATGGATGGACAACTATCTGTCTATACATCTTTTCAACATCGGCTGACAAGACATACTTATAATGTCGAAACCGAAGAAGTATAGACAGGAGATCGTCCTGAACCGTCGGACCCACCATCTGTAAATCATTAAAAGATATCCCTGATGAAGTAGGGCAACTAGCGTTGAACACTACACGTAGTTTGGTAGTGGTACTACATTCGCGTAGTACCCCGTGATGAGGTATATAATACGCATTTAAACCTAATTCCTTATTTACGGACATATGACCTAACGACTCATACTCTGCCATAAACTCGTGATATAACTTACTAAAATCAGGCTTAGCCTTAAGTCTACGTTCCAGGGAATATAAACATTTTGAAGCCCTATGAAATGAGTCACCTAGAACAGAAGGGTTCTGCTTCATTGGTATACGAACACAAAAACGACCGTCCTCTAAACGAGTTGTGGTTTTAATAAAATGCTCCTCACACAGTTTTTCTTCTGGCAAATAAGTAGACTGCTGAGAGGTAACCTCTTCAAGGTTCCAAAATCGCGTCAACTCATCACGAATAAATCTTGACTCATGATCGTTACAGGAACTAGTTTGAGTAAAATGACAACTTACACTGTTACTAAATTTATTATTATTATATAAAATGGGACCAGAGACGATCCAGCCTAACCTAGTTTCACATAACACTGGCTTCCCAACCCCTAGCTTTAATCTTTGAGAACCTAACAGGTCCCAGAATAGATCAGCACCAATTAAAAGATCTACATCGGAGGGCTTGTAAAAAGTAGGGTCTGCCAGACAAATATCAGTAGGAATATTTAGGTTAGATAAATCTAATTCACAACATGGCATTTCATTCGTTATTAATGGCAAAACAAAACAAAACAACTTAGCAACATAACTGTTGTTGAGTGACGTCATTTTCACCTGACAAGTATTGCCTACGCGTGAGGTCGCGTTATTTATGCCACAAATTGAGCCATCTATCGGACTTGTATGTAATTTAAGGCGTTTACATAATCGCTCCGTGATAAAGCATGATGTACTACCACTATCAAGTGTCACTCGCACAATATGCTCACGATCATTATGATCAAATACCTTAACTAAAGCTGTTGACAACAACACGCCGCGCTCCTTCCTACTCTCACCATAACAAGGCGAAATGTGCGCAGACAAAGCTACGTTATTAGCGTCAGTGTTAGCTAGGCTTGGTCGTTATATTATAAAGCAGGATAAAACAGCCGTTTAAAAATAATAGCATAAGCAACCTGCTATTTGTTTTTACGTCTTTATGCTTTAAGCGTTTTAGCGATTAACGCCATCTATTAGATTTTGTAGACACATTTTTCACCAAATCAATTTAAATGTCACTTGCCGTCACCGACGGACGGGCGACGCGGTACCTACTAATGATTTTCTCAAAAAAACGTAAGATGTCGTCGTTGTCGCAGTAATATTTACTATCAACTTACGATTATATTCATTCGAATATATTCATTCTGATGTTCAACGTTCATTCGTTATTTAGCTTAGTAGCGTTTTGCCGTTGCGTGCGTTTTCGAATATATATTCAGATCAGTATTCGTTCAGCAAACGCACGCAGCGCAGCGCATCGAACGTTGGGTGGTACTAAACTAATATATTAGCGCAGGATAAATATCATGCTATTTTTACCAAGCTGAACGTTGAAACGCGTTGTTGAATTAGAGCCGTTTTGCCCACGACTAGTGTTAGCAGAGTGCGCGGGCGACGCAGACGTTGACGGAGACGATGTTGTATTATCACTACGATTATCGCTAGTGTCTGAAGTATGAAGTAATATGTTATGCCTTCGCTTGCATAACTTACAACCCGGTTTTTTACAGTTGTTGGAGAAGTGACCCGGACGAAAACAATTGTAACACAATTTAAAACTAGGCATTAATTTACGACGAGACTCGTTACTCAACGAAAGGAACTGTGAACAATTAGACAGACTATGGTCACCTTTGCAATTGGGACATAGCCTCGTGACCGATTCAGTGCTTACTACATTATTAGAATGTTGTGTTGTCACCATAGACTTGATTTTACTCGTTGAACCTGATTTAGCGACACTTGACCCGTTATGTCTTGGTATTTCTAGGGTTTCAACTAAATCAGCGCGTGTGCGAATAAATTGGAGAAATGCATCGAAAGTAATCTTACTGTCTTTGTCTGTATGACCTATAAATTCCTCCCATTCGCGATAAGACTTCTGATCCAACTTACGAGTAACTAAATATATCAACAAAGTATCCCATTGCTTGACTGGTTCACCTAACGATTCTAACGCTCGTAAGTTTTTATTTAATACGTCTATTAAACCTTTCAAAGCGGCTGAGGATTCCTTTGTGATAATGTCTATGTTACATAATGCTGACAAGTGATTCTGCACTAATAACCTTTTATTGTCGAATCGATCGCAAATTAAATTCCAAGCCACATTATAGTTGCGAGCGGCAAACTCAATGGATTGAACAACCACAGCAGCAGATCCATCCAGAGAAGCACGCAAATAATGAAATTTGTTGATTTCATCAATCTCGTCATTATTATGGATGAGGCTAGTAAAGGTGTCACGAAACTCCAACCAATGGGTATATAATCCATTAAACTTCGGAAGTTGTATAATAGGCAACTTAATATTATGTTTATAAATACTACCACGAGTACTTTTATCACAAACCGAATCATTTTCTTTATTAGCTTTACTCAGTAATTGTTGTGCCCTCGACAATGCCTTAAAGTACAATGTCTCGAACTCACAACGCTCAGACAACTGCGCCTTCGCATCATCAACCATACATTCTAACCGCAACTGTACCTCATCGTATTGTTCGTACAACGACTCAAGTTTACCCATGCGCAGCTGTAACTCCGTGACGTCACAACTACTTAGTGTCTTGTCAATCATTGCGTCCAGGTAACTGATGAATATAGTTAAGCGGCCCTTATAACTGCCTCGCTTCTTTACTAATTCCTTTTCCTCGGACATACTGGGACTCGAGTGTTGTCGACCTGAAATGTATACAGTAACAATACGTTTATATACTTAAACAGAAGTAATGTAGCTACTTAATTATACGGTTGATTTTAATGTGATGTAACAATGTAATTAGATGATCTTTAATGTAAATACCTGTATATAACAACAAACTGATTACCTACTAATATAAAGATGTACCAACTTTTTATTAGAAATACCTCATTAAGTAATCTTTAAGTTATATCAATTAGGATATAAGTAAGCAATAAATCTGAAGTACACTACGGTTTAATTAACTGACACTATAGTCAATAATTGGAAATAATATCTAACACTAATCCGAATAAACTATGGCTTAGGAATACCCACGCATCAACTAACACTTAACTGAATAGTTATCGCTTTAATGCGACAATACAAATTATATAAATGTAGTACTAATTCCTACTTTATTTAAATGTATTATATAATAACAATTGTCGCTAATTGTACGCGTAGCATACAAAAATAACGAAACCATTCAAAATGCAAAAAGGTACTCAATAAACCTAATTTAAATTAATACAAGTTAAAAATGGCACTAACCTTTAGTAACTTAATATAATTAAAGTTAAATACAACCTGTACGAGTGTTGGGTGACGATATTATCCAATATAAAACTTAACACCGTGAAAATAATATGTACTCTCAATCCAAATTCCACGCTGGCGGCACCGGCGTATAACCTCTCAAGTCCAGGTTAATTAATCCGTCGTTAATATCGCTGATTTCATAAATCTTCGAATTAACTTGATGAATATCACAATCCGGCTCGACAATGGACCATGAACGAAGATCAGGACTTGGGTAGAATAAAACGAGGAGAATTTGGGATTACTTAAGAAATATGTACTATCGAGGTAATGACACAAGCAGTAATGAATACGCAGTTCTTACATCAAAAACTTAAAACTAAACCAGGACGCACTGTCGCTCGCTGCCAAGACGAATCCATCAGGCGCTCCAACAACTAGTTTTTCAGGTTCTAATTTTACTTAAATTACCTCCATGACCCGTTTACAAAGCATCCACTAGCACAATGTTTAATAACCTTCCTTTTGGGCTTCGCCGCAGTCGGGTAAAAAGTGCTACATTGAGTTTTACTGTAAAATGTAATTTTTGACCCAAAAAGAAAGTCGTTTCCCAGCAAAAATTTTTGCGTAGTGGTACTTAGATGTTGACGGCTGTGTAAAGGGTTAATTTACACCCTGTCAATCTGACTGTGACTTTGGTTTGTTTCATTAACTTTGTCGCCACCGACTTCCGAGTACCTGAAGTTTTTTTTATGTATGTACACCGATTACGCTTAGATTTATGATCCGATTTACGTCATTCTTTTTTAGTTTAACGCGCAATAGTTGCCATTTGGTGCCTTATAACAGCAGTACTTTTCATTTTATAACCTTTTTTTTTATGTATGATTTGTATAAACATTTTTCGCTTATACATGTGTGTTCGCGAATAACTTCGTCGTTTAGGAACCAATTTTGATGATTCTTTTTTTATTGGAAAGGAGATATTTTAAGGGTGGTACCAATGTACCATGATATAGAAACCAGGATCTGGTGATGGGATCCCAGAGAAATCGAGGACAACCCTTTTTTTTTTTTTTTTGGTGGGTGTAAAATCATCGAATAACCCCTCCCGCTCTTGGGCAGAGCGAAAGGGAGTGTCAGAATTCTACTGACTAAAAACCACCCATGTTCCTTCTTCGCCCTCTATGTCGATGCCGCGATAACCGTTGGACTACCCGCGGCCCCGACAGGCGTCGGCCCTTTCGGGCCCCTCCCATGTTGCTGACATCTCTTTGAGGCGCGCGTGGAACACGAACGCGCCGTCGACACGGCCTGTTTTCGTCGTGAGACGGACGGACGGCCAGTTAGCCCATCACTCACCGTCCACAGGCCCGCGTCTACGGTGGCCGGAGGTCATCGCGGGACCCCCGACGCCCGGAGCGCCTCCCGCGGTGGCTGGGACGAGAGGTTCTCTCCCTCTCGCGTTCCGCCACCTCCTTCGCTAGCATCACTGCATCGAGGACAACCCTCAAATTTCATAGCACGTATTACGTGTTTCATGCTTTTTCTTTCTGACGCTATTCAAGTCATCACTTGATGTTGATGAGCTGATGATGGAAGGTACTACTCCTCAACAGGTGTCAGGTTAGGAGTTGAAAGCAATAATAAGGGAATCTTGAAGGTTAAGGGTTAGGTTTCTTGGTTGAATGTTAAATGCATAGTAAATATTTGTATACTTAGGTTATTACAACAAAAAATTTAAAAATAAAATTATAAAAAAAATTAAGTTTTTTTTCTCTTTTTGGTTTTTTGAAGTCGATTGTTTTTTTTTGCAATTTTTGTTTTCTTATTTATAGACTTTTAAACACAGAGTTGCATATTATCATTTGTTTAATCGTCTGCCTCAAACCCCTTCGATAATTACCACTCATCATTACGACTACGCGGCAAGGGGACGCACAGGTGTGTCGGTCCCCACGGCCGCAGGTGCAATGTGTGTGTGTTTTACTAATACTACGTCATGACCATATCATGCTTACATGATACTAATAAAAATATGAACAAAAAAAAACACACTGATAAATACCAGACAGAATTCAATACCCAATATTAAGGAAAAGTCTTGTCTCCATTGCGTCTTAGATCACAGAAAATGTGCGCGGATCAATGACTTTTAAGTATAATCCATTTTCCCTTCATATTTAAAAACTGGCGTAGGACAATGACGAAACAGAAACGTCTAATAAAGTGAGATTTGGAGAGCGTGCGGCCATGGGACAATTACGTCACAAATTAAGGTTGTGGTATTTTTAGGTACCTACATATATTTAATTTGGGACGAGAATCGAATAGTGAAAACACTTGTTTAAAAAAAAAAATCATCAAATTCCCGCTCTTGGGCAGAGCGAAAAGGATTGTCAGACTTATACTGACTAAAAACCACCCATGTTCCTTCTTTGCCCTTTAAGTCGAGGCCGCGGTATCTCTTACAACATCCCGCAGCCCCTTCAATAAAGGGTATAAAAGTACCCTTAACGCAAACGAAGGGTACTTGTTCTCCCCACCACTGCGAACATTTTTTGTTCTAGATATATCCCTCGTTTAACTTAATAGCCTGTATATTACCATAGCTTCTAGTAGCCAAGTTTTTCTTCATCATTCGCCGTTATCTCAATTTATTTGGGGTCGGCGAAACATGTTTTCTTCTTCCATAATTCTCGTCATCTCTTGAGACACCTTTCTTACTATACCATTCGTAACACAGTTTAGCCATCTTAATACATATACATTATACAGTGTGTAAATAAACCCTTCACACATATGTCAACCAAGCATTCTGTACCTACATCAAACAAAGTCCTCCTACGCAAAAATTACTACTAACTACGGGAAACGATTTTTTTTAGGGTCAAATATCACATTTTACTGTAAAACTCAATGTAGCACTCTTAAAACATTGTGCTAGTGGATGCTTTGAATAGTAAACGGGTCATGTAAAGTTATAACCTGAAAAACTAGTATTTACAAAAACAGCTGTGCAAAATTTGGAACTATGACCCCAATATCTCCGTAACTAGGGGGTTCCCAGATATGGTCTAGAACAAAAAAAATGTGGCAGGGGTAGGGAAAACAAGACTAAGTGCCCTTCGTTTGCGTTAAGGGTACTTTTACACCCTTTATACATTATATAAATATTTAAAACCTTCCATACGCCATTTTCCTCATTCCTCCGCATCACATGGTCCATACCACGACAACCGATTTCTACATAACTTCTCAGTCATCGGCGCCACTTTCAGACTTCCTCATAAGTACTCATTTACTATTTTTAACCGACTCCCAAAAGGAGGTGGTTTTCAATTCGTCAGGAGTTTTTTTTTATGTACGTTCCCCGATTACTTGAAGATGACTGGACCGATTTAATTTTTTTTTGTCTGTCTTGAAAGGGTATACTTCCCAGGTGGTCCCCCCATGTGGTCATCAAGTCAGGATCTAATGATGGGATCCTGGAGAAATAGAGAGAAATCTTCAAATTTTATATGCACACTTGAAGTGATTTGAGTATTTTTTGGAAGAGTACCTTCTCGGAGTGATCCCATTTCACTTTGGTGAAGATCTGATAAAGAACTTCGGAGTTAGGCAACGGAACTCTCAATAAATGACAGCAAATGGACTGGGATTGCTGAAATCTCATGTCTGTCTATTGTTTACACCAGTTCATAACATAACATCACGCCGGTACGCTTTAAAGGGGTAAGCACATATGAACACCTAAAACGTGAAAAATAAAAACTTTTTAACAAAAAATAAAAAATCACAAAAAGTAAAAAATAAAACTTAAGAACAAAAATCAATCAGTCTTCAATCTTAAGAAGTCGGTGGCAAAAAATTAAATCCAACAAAGAAAAGTCACCGACTTCAGAAGCTGATTTTTGTTCTTAAGTTTATTTTTTACTTTTTTGTGCTTAATTTTTTGTTGAAGTCGGTTTAATTTTTTATCCATTCGCGTTACACCTATTATTATGTTCCTAAGTGTTCTCATCATCCATTTTCTGGCTCTACATTCTGATTCATACAAGACGGCCTAAGGACGGCGAAAGGTCTAACAATAGGGTATAGTTAACAAAAAAAACCTAAATAGTCCGTCTGATAGATTTCCAAAAAATATTAAAAATAAAATAAAAAAATAAAATAAGTTTATTACGTATCATTTTGGCTTAGATTACATGTGAGTCTTCATTTAGGCATAGAAAATGCCTGTAGTTGAAGGCTCCGCTCTTCCCTTACATTATATACATAGATACAAATAGGCAAATAACAAAAAGAGGAAAGTAAACAAAAATAAAACCAAAAATATAACAAATACGATCAATAAATTGTACAGGTAAGTGTGTGTGTGATTGTGTGTGTGTGTGTGTTTATGTGTATGCGAGAGTGTGTGTTTATGCGTATGTGTGAGTTTATGCGTATGTGTGTGTGCGTGGACACACGCATCATCCATTCATCATTGTATCATCATCGTATATTGGACGGGTATTTTTTCTTTTTTCACGTGTGACGTCATATTCTAAGACATAGTGTAACATTTTTTAACAGTGAGTGACAAGTCACAATAAGCCCCCACTCAAATCTTTGACGCGTTTTGTCTTCGTCAATTTTTCTTGATTTGTTAAAACAAAAAAATACGTATCCAATATTTTTCGTTAATCTAACAGACGGACTAATAAGAATCATATTTTTTTTGTCTATAAACATCCCTTTTGTTTTATAAATCTTCCCCTACAAACGAAGCAATATTTGATGAAACTGTCACAATCTCTAGGTGAACGTTTAAAGGGTCGCGTGGCGTCGATCACACGTAACGCATCATTACCTGAGTTAGACAAGGGGAGTCAAGGTACATGCATGCATATATAATTATGTTAATAATTTAGTACGAACGAACGTACGTACGTTTGTCAGGAGGATCAGTAGCTCTACCATGAGTTGTCATAGACAACTTACTCGCTAACGTTGAACTCGCTAGCGTGCTAACGTGTATCAAATAGATTTCGATAATGCTTGCACCATGAGATTTACGGAGTCTTACGCAGGCGCTAATGTAAGCTCGATAGATTGTGTCGTCTAGCTAACTTCACTCTACTCATGTTTTGTTTCTTTCTTTCCCACTAATAAGAGGAGAGATCGATATATACACAAATAAACCGACAAAATTATGACTATAAGTAGTTATTAGACTACTTATAGTATTTAGTGGTTTTTGAATTTTTATTCCTTATAATATGTCACTGTCGTGTATTCAATTTGTTATTTTGTTTGTTGACCTTGTGTCACAGAGCTTGTTTAACAGTTTACATTAGTAGATTCAAACAGATTATTTAAAACAATGAGGACCCTGTGCCTCAGTTTCAATTGTTGGTAGAGTTCATAGCAAGTTATGTTTCAACTTTCTTCAAAATTATTGTGTTTTGTTTTGAGAGAACTGCATGGTACCTTTAGTTCTAATGAAACTCGTTGTGTTGACATCAAATCCGTAACATTATTCATACATATTCACAAACCTTTAAAGTATTCTTTAAAGAGTCTATAATGTTTAATAAACTTTCATTCATTTATATTTTGCAATTGGTGTCTAACATGAATTCTCATTTCGGAAAATCATTTTTCGAAATTCACGTTATTCACGTCGTTGGTCTTCAAATTCAGCGGCCACTAACATATTTCATACCAAATAAGCTTTGCAGACATTATTTTGACTGCATTAGACTCAAAAACGTACATAATTTTGTTGTAAACATATGTTTCACACGCCAAAATGCTAGTGAGCTACGTAACCACTATAGTAAGCGAATTATTCGATAGGTTCAGTGAAATTAGTGACTCATGGTACCGTTTTGTATGGTGACAGCTGAAAAACGTTAGTAACTATAGAATAGATTACGTTAGGTTTTTAACCTATCGTCATCTATAGTGCTCATGTTACGGATTGTAATTCTTTCCGTGACCGCTAGAGGCGCTGTACGATATTTCATACAAATAATTTACGTAGACGCTTGCGAGATTTGGCTGTGTAAACTCATGGTAGAGGTATAGAGGTTAAATGTACGGCAAATAATGGGAGTTATTATAGAAGAGCAGTGGCGGTACACAAAGCAATGCGCCTGCCTGCGTTCGAACCACTGGGTTCGAACGCAGGCAGGCGCATTGCTTTGTGTAATTTATTTCCTTCATCACCACTGCTCTCAAAAAACGGTGAAGGAAAACATCGTTTCAATTAAACCATTACTGGCACTTTTTCATAAGAACAATTCATAAAACAAAACTACGAAAAACTACGAGTGCAATACGTCATTCCGAAATCCACCACGCCGAACCACACGCCGCCGAATGCCCGCAACGACGAACACTGCAAGCAAAAAAGCACGCAGCGACGCACACCGCAACAACGAATGCACGAGACCTCGAATCACAGAACAACGAATGCACGCCGCAACGCGCAACCGCCGCCCCGCGACCCGGAGCCCCGCGCACCCTCCACCACGGCACGCGCCACCGCGCGCCCCCGCACCCACAGCACTCGCCGCCGGTAACATCCAGCGCCGCGCAACCCGACGCAGCAACCCCCGAAACGACGTATTGCACTCCTAAGCTACAGTCACAGTCACAAGGCATAATAACTTGTGAAAGTACTGTAGTTGCCAGTTCCCTAGCGTATATAGATCTCTATGGAGAAGAACGGGCAAGAAACTCCATGGACACTCTTTTAAATCAGAATATTGTCATGTCCTAGAACCACATATTCTAATATATGTGACTAGTCACATAGCTAACAAGCCGCGTGGTTGATTAAGTATAGCCCGTTCCCCCTTACAGAGACAAGGCCTGGGTAGCCAGGTAATGATGCGTCCCAGCTGTGATGCTGATGATGATGATGGTCATAGAAGCTGAAAGGCACTTGGTCTCCCTGTCATTGTGATGTTTTTTATATTCTGAACGGATCTTTTTTAAATAAACAAGTTTTTATTATTATAACTAGCTGATTCCGCGGCTTATTCTCCCGCGTGGATGCCGGTTATCTTGACGAATTATATACTAAAACCTTCCTCGAGAACCACTCTATCCATTGGTAAAATACCATGAAAATCGGTGCAGTCGTTTTTGAGTTTATCGCGAACAGACAGACGGACAGACGCGGCGGAGGACTTTGTTTTATAATACGAGTATTATGTAGTGCTTGATGATAGTGATTTTACTTAGCTAACCGATCAAACGCACAACACAACACACTGTGCTCTAAAACACTAAGGACTCGTTTACGGAGACGCGGGGCGTCGCGTCGCGCGGCGCGTGCAGAAGGCTCGTCGCGTGCTATTTTATTTTATTCATTTACTGAGAGGCGGGTCCACCGCAACAAACGAAAAACTCACAAACATACATACATACATGAACGCTAATTAAACATAACACTCTTTTTTTGGGGCAGTCGTGTAAAAATCGCTTCTCGTAAAATCGTCGTTTGAAATCGTTACCGTTTTCATACATCGCTATGTGCTAGAATTAAAAACGCACAACGCGCCGCGCGACGCCGCGTTTCCGTAAATGAGGCCTAAGTTTTTTTTTCTGACGTTGCTCATAAAGCCACAAAGCTGAAATACGAGGGACAATAAGCTGTGGGCCAAAATAACCACAGCCAGAAGGTGTCGAGGAAGACCTCGTAGCAGGGGCGTAGCTACCGCCGTATCTGCCGTATCAATTATACGGGGCCCCCGACGTGCGTAGTCAAAGATCAATAAATACTGCCCAATTTTTTTTTATATTTCAGAATTAAATAAAGACAAGAATTTTTTTTTGAAAAATTGACAGATTATTATGATGAATAAATATTGCCTTTTGTGCAAATATTTTTTTACCTTGTGTGAGAAACCCCCAAACAAAATTTTATACGGGGCGTAGCGTGCCTTTGCGGGGGCAAAGGCACGCTACGCCACTGCCTCGTAGTAGATAGCGGGATGAGTTAAAGGACAAATTGAATGTTTAGTGGTTATTAGGTTATGCGTTACTTACTGCGGTACTCAGAAATATTTAATGACGTCATTTACTTTGGCTTTGACTTTAGTAATCATTAAAGCTCTCTGAGTGCGGCAGTCTGAGTACGGCAGTAAGGCGCGGGTCAAATACCTATGGCGTCAGGCGGTGGCGCGGCCCGGTCGGCTTCCTATTTGATTTAAATTTTATAAAAAAAAAAATTCAAATGCATAGAAATAAATCGCAATTTAGGACACGGAATGTCGTCACGCCCAGGCGAGGATATGACGCGCCATTTCGGCGCCCACACAGTCCCACTCACAAGGCATAATAATTGTGGGTGTATTGTAGTGGCCGATTCCAAACCATTGGTCTCATGAGAAGAATGGCAAGAAGCTCCCTGCACTCTTAATAAACCTTTCTTTATTATTTGCAGATATGCACAACACGGTGAACCCTTTGCTGGCAGCATTGCCACCGCAGCTGCACTGCATCCCGCCCTATTGTCATCATCTACCACCGAGGAACACTACATGTAATGTATTGGTATAAATGTAGTATCCATCTTCTTTCTCGTGCGCTAAATGACTGCAATCTCCTGTTTCCAAATTCAAAAAGCAAAAAAATCCAGCTCGCTTCGCTTGCTCTTGCGTCCTACTACGGCGCCATTGTTCTTAAGTGCCCAGCGCAGCGTCACCAACTGGTTCAAGACGACCCTACTTACACTTAAGGCAAACACAGGATATTCCGGTTAAAAGTAGAAGATACTCTCACAAGTGGACTTGCGAGATGCCATCATCATCATATCAGCCCCGAATCACCCACTGCTGAGTATAGGCCTTCCCGTTTTTCTGAAAGAGAAGTTTTTAGTTTCTTTAACCAGTTGGTGACGCTGGGCACTTAAGAATAATGGCGCCGTAGTAGGACGCAAGAGCAAGCGAAGCGAGCTGGATTTTTTTACTTTTTGTATTGATAACTTCCTATGGGAATGTAAACCGCTTCGTTACGTAACGCGTTACGGCGCCAGTCTGTCTGGCTTCCCTTTCTCTCACGCATACGGCAGCGGTAGGCAGGCTCTTCTTCTCTTGCTCTAACCCACAGCGCCAGCCGTATTTCGGACTAAAATGGTGGTCGTCACTGTACGTCATAACATAATATTAGCGTCCCGAGACGCTCACTTTTTTTAAGTTGTCATAATAGCATGCTTGGAACTTAAAAATCCTTGAATTTAGCTTTGAATGCTTTGATGTATAGTTAGGTAAACTATAAGCAAGAAAAGAACCCAACCTAACCGGGGCTCGACTCCCTTCGCTCGCTCTTGCGTTCTCTTCATCTTGAAACTTGAAATTCTAACTCGCCTCCCGAAATCGGACAACTACCGCGTACTATCCAACTACTATCTATTCGAGGCGAAATGCAAAAAAAATAATACAGGTCATGTCACTGTTCTCTACTGGGGGAGCCAGAGTTCGGGAATAACCTAAGGATATGACCACAAAGAAATATCGCAACCCTAAACCTCACATCTGGTCTCCAGTGCTGCCATCTCCAACGAGCGAATTGGACATACGTCGCCGCGGTGAGAAGAGGCCGATCCCTCAGGAGTTGAAGGACGAGAAGTACTTCGAAAGACGGCGTCGCAACAACCAGGCTGCTAAGAAGTCACGGGATGCCAGACGGATTCGAGAAGACCAGGTAAGACACCTGGTAAGATAAGAGATCATTCAATCATCATCTGCCTAGCCTTTTCCCAACTATGTTGGGGCCAGCTTCCAGTCTAACCGGATACAGCTGATCTGATCTGAACTCCACACCCCAGTTAATACTGGGTAATACGATACCCTTTGGTAAGACTGGTTGTCAGACTTTCAGGTCATTGACTACCTGTAACGACTGCCAAAGATGATATTTGGCAAGGTTAACGTGCTTTCCGAGGCACGGAGGAGACTCGGTAGGTATGTTATGGGTGGCCACCCATCCACAGACCAACCTACACAAGCGCGGCAGCCCAAAAATTGAGCTTTCCTGGGTAGAGATCTGCTCCCGTATTCACAATCGTTTCGATTCGATTTTGATTCGATAAGTCGTATCTTCCGTGGTCGTGTCACGGATCGCGACTATTAACCGTGAGCTTTTTTTTTTTGGCGGGTGGAAAATCATCATATAACCCTTCCCCCTCTTGGGCAGAGCAAAAGGGAGTGTCAGACTTCTACTGACTAAAAACCACCCATGTTCCTTCTTACCCCTATATGTCCAGGCCGCGGTAACTTGTGTACGACCCACAGCCCCGACGGGCGTCGGCCCTTGCGGCCCCCCCCATGTTGCGGACACCTCTTTGAGGCGCGAGTGGAACACGAACGCGCCGTCGACACGGGCTGTCGTCGTCGTAAGACGGACGGACGGCGAGCTAGTCCATCACTCTCCGTCCACAGGCCCGCGTCCACGGTGGCCGGAAGTCAGAAATTTCTCCGTTGGAGGTAGTCTCGGAGTTGTGATTTGAGCCCAGTTTTTTTTTTTTTATGGTAATATTAGGCTGACGCCCGTCGGGGCTGCGGGATGTTGTAAGAGATACCGTGGCCTCGACATAAAAGGCTAAGTAGAAACATGGGTGGTTTTTAGTCAGTAGAAGTTTGACACTCCCTTTCGCTCTGCCCAAGAGCAGGAGGGGTTATTTGATGATTTTTTGATTAGGTAGTAAAACTCATACCTACTTAGAAAATAGGTCTGCAGTTGCTCGAGGAGCAGGTTGAAAGTAATACTTATCATCGCTTGTGTGAATTGTTTTCAACTGACAGCTGTCAAATTATAAAAAAAAAACTAGTTCTACTTTCACATTTCTATTGTACCATGTTCCAACTTTCTATAGTTACAGATCTCGGGTTATAGACTGGTCTAGTCACTCGAACTATTAGCCAAACTTCATCTCGGGGCTAATTCAGTTGCTTTCATCCGTATGGTAACAATGTATCCATGCGTCATGCTCGTTAACGGGTGCTGTCAGTTGTGACTGGTCCTCTAAGCTGCCACGGCTTGTTTGAATTCTTATATTATTTCTGAATCGTCGTTTTGGTTTTACTGTCGGCACTTATCGTGCACATCTTGCTACATCGTTCTCACATGATAATATACCATCTCATTAAGAATGATGTAACCAAAGTTTTGTAACAATTATGATTTAAAAGAGTGTGCATGAAGTTTCTTGCCATTCTTCTCATGAGACCAACGCTTTGGAATCGGCAACTACAGTACACTGACAGTTATTATGCCTTGTGAGTGGGACTGTAGCTTAGTTTATTAGCTTATTAAAATTTAGTATTTGTTCGACTATTCAAAAGAGATTTGATTTGTTGATTTTGATTTTGTACTATTTCTGCCTACCACCAGATAGCCTGGCGAGCCTGTCTCTTGGAACAAGAGAACGCGTCCCTCCGGGCTCACGTTGCCGCTCTCCGTCAAGAGGCCCTGGCCCTCCGCTCACTCCTGGCTGCTAGAGATGAACCACCAGCCCCGGCACCATCTTCTACTACTCCTGATTAGAAGCCGCTACCACATTTTGGGGCTTCGTCAGATTTTCAGGTCACGGACTAACTGTGACGACAGCCGAGACCCGGAAGACACTCGATATGTATTGGGTGGTTAGCTATTCACGGAGCAATCTAGGCTAGCGCAGCTTATCTATAATATAATATATCACTGGCTGGTTCAAGATGATTTCAGAAAATGTTTCTTGGAACGACCTTGGGTATGCTTTTTACCCAGCAACGCTGAAACAATGACGATTTGACGGCACAATTGACTCTTGCGCTGCGTGTCTCGGCTTAGATCCCCGCACGGAACAAATATTTGTCTAACCTACAGATAGTTGTTCTGGGTCTGAGTATTTGTGTATGTTAGTTTAAATGTTTGAAGATACAGGAAAAATAACTAGTGTGTATTAAAAATAAATCACATAGTTTTAGGAGTTCAGTTTTGTGAAGGTCTTGCGTTTTTGTTATGTTAGCTGTGTAAAATATGATCTTCGAAAAAAGCTTTGTAAATATTTTAAATTCTACTTAGTCAAATAAAAATTCTTTGTTATTTAAAACAAGCAGCAGTACATTTCCGGATAGCTTGAAGTGCCTTTACTTTTTACCCGACTACGTCAAAGGGTTATGATTTTGACTGTCTATCTCGTATCATGTAGGTAGGTACTTAAGTGAGTATGTTCATAATATGTTCCCTCATAGCTCCTAATCTGCTTATCGGAACTCGACTTATGAGGTATTATTAGAACCGTCTTAATTGTACGGTGAACATAGGCTACGTGACGTGTCACAAAAATACAATATAAATTGCGCCCTCTAGCGGACAAAAGGTAATGTTTTAAAAATAAAAATGGAGATAAATACGCCTAGTACGGCTTCACTTGTACATTTCTAAAATATAGCTCAAAAAAGTGACGCCCTCTAGAGAACAAAAAGTCAAGTTTAAAAAAAAAAGTTAAAAACTAAAACGCGACAACGACAAAAAGAAACGACGCTGTAAAAGTATGAAACAAGATTTTCAGGATGCTGAAAAAGAAAAACCGCAGTCACACGATTATAAGTAACACTTAAATAACGTGTGACTGCGGCTTTTCTTTTTATTTATTTATTTATTTATTTATTTAAACTTTATGCACAATAGTGATACATAGGCGGACTTAATGCCACAAGGCATTCTCTACCAGTCAACCTTAGGGTAAAAAAGACAACATTGTGGTAGGCTACAAACTAACTAGAAAAAAAAAAAACAGTATCAATTAATATATATATATACTTATATTAATACTAATACACATATAAAAATAACATAAACTAATAAATATTGCAAGAAATACCAAAATAAAACATAACTGGTAATTACCATGACTAACTTGTAAAATAGCTATTTGGTCTGATTTAAATAGTGGGAACGTACTTTCCTTTTAAAAGTGAATTTGCTTTCAGCTTTTTTAATTCCCAGGGGTAGCGTGTTCCAGAGTTTAATAGATGAGATAGTGTAAGAATTTGACAAAAAACAGGTGCGGTGTGAAGGAATTTGGAGAATAAGATTTTTGGAAGCTCGAAGCTTACGACTATGACAACTGCCCAACACTTTGAAATAACTTTTTAAATAATCGGGAGCTCGTGGATCGTTCATAATCGAGAAGAGCATGCAGAGAGATCTGAGGGACCTCCTGAGTCGGATAGGCAGCCATTTAAGCTGAGAACGGAAGGAAGAAATATGATCGTATTTACGAAGGCCAAAAACAAAACGAATACAATTATTGAGAAGTCGATCCAATTTATTTAGAAGTTCTTGGGAAATATCAGAATAACAAACATCAGCATAGTCAATAATGGGGAGCACAAGGGACTGAACCAAAGTGAGTTTCGTGCTGGATGGGAGAAAATGCTTGAATCTATAGAGAGACCGCAGTGAGAACGTGACTTTCTGACTTACCTGAGCGACGTGTTTATCCCAACTCAAACTGCTGTCAATGTACAGACCCAAGTCCTTTACGTGGGGCGAAAGAGAAATGACGGAGTTCTCGTACATCAGTGGCACAAGTTGGCTAGTGCTCACATTCCTCAAATAGTACGAGCTACCAATGAGGATGGCCTGGCATTTTTCGACGTTAACAGACACCCCAAATTTGTCAGACCATTCCTTGATAGTGCGAAGATCAGCATTGAGTGTTGTAATGCAATTATCAAGGTTGGCAATGTCTGATTGAGCGTACAGTTGCAAGTCATCAGCGTACAGATGGTAAGAGCATTTGAGGATAGCAGTAAGAGAGTTTATAAATAAAGAAAATAAGAGAGGAGAGAGTATACCGCCTTGTGGTACACCAGCTACCAGGTCGCACCAATCAGAGCAATTCTGATCAGCACGTACTGCCTGCTGGCGACCACGAAGATAAGTTGAAAACCAATCCCGTGACAACGATGAGACCCCAATTTGCGACAGAATGGCCAGAAGAATGTCGTGATCAACGGTATTAAAAGCATTGGAGAAGTCTATTAAAACCAACACCGTTAACCTCGAATTCTCCAAACCATCTCTAATATCTTCAGTGACTTTAAGTAGAGCTGTGGCTGTGCTGTGACCAGGCCGAAACCCGGATTGGAAATTGGACAATAGGCTATTTTTAAAAACGTAGGAGGATATTTGATTAAGGGCAACTGCTTCTAGGATTTTGGAAAGGAAAGGGAGAATGGAGATTGGCCTGAAGTGATTGGCTAAAGTAGGACTGGAAATTTTAGGAAGAGGAATAATGTAAGCCTTACGCCAAATTGCAGGAAATACACCAGTCTCTAGAGATGAATTGACGATGTGGGTAATAATTGGAATCAAGTTCTCAATCATATACGATAACATGGTACGACCGACCATCACAACCCACCGCTCTAGATTTAATTGAATTAAAATATTTAAGGATCTCAGCGTTAGTCACGGAGGAGAATGAAAAAGAGTCGGGAGGAAACGTTGGCTTGGAAGTAATATCAAGGATAGTTGTATTCTTAACGCCAACCGTAAGTGTAGATGATGTTGAAAAGTGTTTATTAAGATCATTTAAAGGCAGATTAAGAGATACAACACTGGAGGGAGATTTCGCTATACCAAGTGACTTGAGAAACTTCCAAATATCGGCCGGAGAAGAATTGAGGACATTTTCACAAATGTATCGGCGTTTAGATGCTCTTACCATCTGGTTGCAGCGGTTTCTGTTCAACCTATACAGGTCCCAGTTCTCCCCACTGCGGTCCCGCCTATATTTTCTAAAAGCCCGGTCACGTCGCCTCATCGCCATACGAACCCCAGGGGTTATCCATGGGGCAGGGGGGCGCTTGACACGAACAGCCTTCAGTGGCGCGTGCGTGTCAATGAGTTGGAGCACATATCTATTAAAAATATCCACTTTCTGATCTACCGAAGACGACTGGGCGATATTAACCCAATCAAGGGCTTGTGCATCACTATTGAGTAGATCTTTGTCCAATCTTGCGAAATTACGGAGAAAAATAATGGCAGGCCGCTGCTTAGGGGGTTTAATTTTGTAAGATAAATAGATCAGATCGTGTCTGGATAAACCAGGCGCAGCGATCTGACCATGGTTGACAACGAGATCCGCAGAAGAAGCAAGCATAAGGTCGAGCCAGGAATCGCTTGAGCCAACATTATGATGAGTTGGACTAAGTTTAAGGAGTGACAGACTCAACGACTCCAGGATCGCACTCAGCCTACGTGATCTAGGGTTATCCTTCAAAAGGTCTGTGTTAAAATCACCCATGACTATGAGATGTTTGTGTTCTGAGGAAATAGATTCGAAGAGAGATTCCAAAGTGGAGAAGTAATCTATAGTAGGAGGGCAGTAAACTACTCCTAGAACGGCTTTAACCCCTGCAACAACGATTTCCAGAAATAAATACTCAGGGTTGCCATTATACATTGGAGACGAGGAATGTAAAATTTTGTAGGAGATCTCACTTCGCAGATAAATGGCAACACCCCCGGCTCTTTTCCCAATACGATCGTTTCGAATTAAAGTAAAACCAGGTAGCTCGTAAAAATGTGAGAGAAGCTCGGGTTTTAACCAACTTTCAGACACCAAAACAGCATGTAAAGAGACGTCAGAAAATAAATCCAATATCTCAGAGTGGTGCTGAGGAATGCTCTGGGCATTGACATGGCATACATTAAAACATTTGTTAAATCGCTGGAACTCATTATTAAGAAAACTATTCACCGACAAAGGATCATCAAGACTTGAAAAAGACGTGGAAGAACAAGAATAAAAAGAGTCATCGTCAGACATAATTATTACCAAATTAAGTAAATAAATATAGTAAAATATAATAAATAATATATTAAATGGATTAGAAATAAAATTCACGTAAGAATTAATTGCATAACCTGCCGGCAGACTGTTCACAAAAAAGATCTAAAACAAAATAAAAAAGCGTTTCCGAACGAAACTGATACACGCCGTTGACAGTGACATGAGACATAAATCGTGATAATTTTGACAGTACGTAAAAATACGTGCAAATACACATTATAATATAACAAAGAAAATATAAAAAAGTAAATAAAGCGTCGGTACTCAAGTAAAGTGTCTGTGACGTGTTCGTATCAATGTTGAATGAACAGAAAACTAGCACTAAAGATGTTAAACATACAAAAAGGAAACAGGATTGTGAGAGCAGACAAAACAAACCAAGTTACTTCTTCTTTGTTTGCCGCCTTGACCGAGTATGAGGCGTCTGAGCCTGCGTCGGCGCCGGGCTAGCGTTATTCGAGGCAAGGTTGGAGTCAGGAGGAACTACTGGATCCAGCGACTTGCCATTCTCCGCTCCCAGCGCGATGACTTCGTCAGCGGTGAAGATCCGGCGAAGTTTACCGTTAGGAAGCTTGACGTTGATGTTTCCGTCCATAGTCCACACATTGGTCACACCGAACAATTTGCGAGCAGTTGTAAAAGCCGATTGCCGCTGACGAGTGAGGAACTCCGATACCACATAACAGGATCCCTTCAGTTTGGCCTTGGTTTTCCAGATCTGATCCCGTATGGTAGACTCCATGAAACGAAGCAGGATTGGTCTAGTGTGAGCTTCTGAAGCCTTGCCCAGCCTGTGGCATACCGATAGGGAAGAAGGTGCCAAATCAGTAATACCCAGCTTATTTTGGACAATGGATACCACACTTTCTGAGAGATTTTCATCTGGTCTCTCAGGCACTCCACCTAGCAGCAAGAACTTCTTCCTGTGACGCATCTCAATAACATCAACACTCTTGCTCACCTCAGCAATCTGCAGCTGCAACGCACCGAGGACACACCACACATGCTCCTTGAAGGCAGAAAACTCCTTATGAAGTCCGCTCAAGTCTGCACCAGGTGATGACGCCCTCAGGTGCTCTTCAAAGTCTGCCATGCGCTGGTTGAGTGACGTCATTGCTAAACGCTGAGACTCCGCAATGTCAGCTATAGTGCTCATGATTGTGACTTTGTGTTCAAGTGCAGTGTTCAATGAGGTCAAAGTACAAGTGTCAGTTTAAGCCAGCAAGTAAATGCAATTAGCACAGTTTAGTACATGTGTAAATTACTGTCCACACAATATGTGCTTAATGGTAGGAAAGTCTAAGAAATCCAATAGAAATATTCACTTAATTATTTAAAAATACTATTAAAATGCAAATAAAATTTACTCGACTACGGCGAAGCCAAAAGGAAGGGTAATGATTTTGGCAGTCTATGTATGTATGTATGTATGTATGTTCCACCGTAGCGCCTAAGCTAATTGGTCTGTGTAGCGCCTAGACTACTGAAGGTATTTTAATAAATGACAGCCGTAGTCGCAATATGCCACTGAAACCTGATGCGCCAAGTCAGCTGATAGTGCCATTAGCAAGGTGGCCACTACGACTGTCCTCTATAATTTTTCAAATTAAAATTATCTACTTACTAGACGATTTTTCTTACTTACCTACTAGACGATTTTTCTTGTTTAATTATTTTGTAGTCGGGTTTTCGTTTTTAAACTTTTTTTTTTACAGCACCCTGAAAATCTTGTTTCATACTTTTACAGCGTCGTTTGTTCTGTCGTTAGTTTTTATATTTTTTTTCCGTATATTATAATTAATTAAATATTTAATAACTGTATTTCATATAAGAAAAATGATCTCCATACAAAAGTGCAATTGTGTAAATTATATTTTAGATTTAAGTATTTACCTCATTTTATCTATTAAAATATACGTAAGAGAACTTCTAATAAGTTTATTAATAGGGTAACTCTTTTAATTTAAAAGTCAGGGCATCCTACGGGGGCTGCAGGTTGTTGTAAGAGATAACGACGCCTTGACATAAAGGGCTAGGAAGGAACATCGGTGGTTTTCAGTCAGTAGAAGTCTGACACTCCCTTTCGCTCTGCCCAAGAGCGGGAGGGGTTATTTGATGTTTTACCACCCCAAAAAAAAGGGTATCCTACTGGAGCACCGGGCTATGTGTGAATCCAGAGTATAGGCTTTCAATTTTCATCCAAAACGGTTAAGCCGTTTGAGCATGAAGGAGTAACAAACATACCGTGCACATACGAACTTTCGCCTTTATAATAATGTGTGGTTGCACGTATCACCTAGGTAGGTAAGCCTTTGATTATTGTGTAAGCATATCCTTACTTAGGAACTAACTATGTTACCTATGGATATAAAACGTTCGTCATCAATAAATCAGTATTTTTCGAAGTATTGTTTTATTTTGCTCCACAAGGTTCAATGAAAGAGATGGCGTGACGATCTAGACGCGTACATACCAATCTGGTTCGAGGCGGTAGGGGAAAGGAGCTCTTAGAAGGAATTTGGGCAGGCCTTTACCCAGCTGTGAGAAGGGCATGCTAAGATCGACGGGGTCGGAAATGAAAGACGATTATTTATACGATGATTTCTCAAGTTGACAATTTAGGTTCCCGTTATTCGCAAATAGTAAATATGAAACTACTAGCTTTTGCCAGCGGTTTCACACGCTACAACTCGAAAATTATCCCGTGATTAATTTTATAAAAACAGGGCCACATAGCGCCATCTTACAAGAAATTATGTAGCAAGTAGTGTTTCTAGCTGTCACTAGGCTGCGCTCTAAAGTCGACATTGGGAAAGTCTTGTTTTTATTTTCAAGAAACCATGTAAAGCAGCTAATGACAGATTTTTAAATATATATAATCCCATTGTTACACAAAATACAAAAATTAAATATTTGTGATATTACATAATAACGTTGTTTTCACTGATAGCAACTCAGTAATGCACAAACAACTCCTTTCATTCATTGGTTCACACATAGACATCTTTAATGACGGGCCAATGAAAATAAAGTTAGTAAAACAGTATGCCAATGAAAACATTTCAGCTGTGAAGAAAAAAGGAGAACATTCTAGGGCGACCGGCACTATATTTTTTTGTGTTGGCAAGTTTTGTTCTTCGAGGTATGCTAGAAAAAAAAGTAAAAATCGTTCTTTCATGAAGTTGCGTCACCCACATGTTCTGTATGAAGTGAAATAAAGCTAGCAAATAAATTAAATAGTTGATAATATTGTTGCAAAAATGTTGACCGCTACGCGGGTGATTGGCCGTAAGGCTCTGGAGTGCTCCGGCATAAGTTCCGACCTATATACACAGAGGAATTTCTCATCAATTATCAGAAACGTGAGTGACCATTTTATTTCGAAAACGAATGAAAATCGTTTGTCAAATTGTCAGAAAATGTCAGAAACTTATTAATTTCTCTTATCCAGTAGCAATTTGTGAGTATGATTTGTGTTTCTGTTGATTATTCGTGCCGGTTCTCTAAGAGACACATGGACCCGACTCAAAATGTCTAGGTTAACATTTTGCCCTATTATCGTGCTTTTCAGACCGCAGCCCCAACAGTGCCCATATACCAGCAGCATGCTGTCCAGTACAGGCACAAGTAAGTGTTCAATAATCTTCTTTTTTTTCTAATATTTCATCATAACCTAACTTATTGCATATCTCGGTTGACCTTTGAATGCATCATAAATTAGGGAGATTGGTTGATATTCTTTAAACTCCATGCTCTAAGAATGTGTCTAAGGCCCCCTGACTTCATTTCTGAAGAAGGCCTAGGTTCATTGACCTTTTCATTATAGTTCTAGTTTGAAAAAGAGTTTCATGATGAGATTCACTCAGGGTCAAATAAAAACATAATTGTCTGAGAGAAAACTGCAAGTTTTAGTTTATTTAATGTATTTTTATGATCATGAACGAGAGACAATGTCTGAACACTTGATAAATATAAAAATTCAAATGCATCTTCCGCAAGTTTCAATTTAATTATAATATTTTAGTTTTACATTTAATTTATATTATTGCCCACATGAAATAAGTACTTAATTTCTTATGTAAAGACAACTCGGCTCCCCTAGCTTTTCTATATTACAATTACTTTGCAAAACAAGCTGTTTTTGTGCATTTGAAGCCATAACCTCAAAACTGTACTTTGAACTTAAATATTTGAATAAAATTATAACTTCTTATTTGAATAACAACATTTCTGGACATGCAATCAGTTGTAATATCAGAGGTTTTCATAAACAGAGGTTGCCAAGCTTCGTGTACAATTTCATCATTCCAAATCCTATCTATCTATATGTATACATTAAAATCAATGCCACTTTTCGTTGTAATTTTATAACTCAAGAATGGGCTCACCTATCCAAACCAAATATTTATGCATTGTTCGGACTATTAGATGGTTTTTGTGAAGTTTGCACAAAATCGGTCGAGCGGTTCTTTATTTATCACATTTTTTGTAACAAATTAATTCAATAAATGGCGGATCATTTTGTGTGTGTTCAAGTGGATTCGAGAATGGTTTAGACTCACAATTGATCCCGTTAGGTGGCGCTGCTGTCCGGGCAGGCCGAAGTCTGCCAGGTCCTCTAGTTAAAAATAAATATTTGTAGTCTTGAGTAGCAACCTACTTTTTGCACAGATGGGGTACCTGTGTCCCTGCATTGGCTATACTCATCAATTTATTTGGGGTCCGCACAGCTTGTCTTCTTCCACAAAACGATAGGTAGTTTTAAGTTCTCATAATGTAACTGTTTGTTGTCCCTCTTAATAATTATAATTTATAGCCCATCCCTGAGTCCCTGCAGTGGGAACAATATAGGCTGATGATGATGATGATTCAGTTCAGGCAATGCTTAGATTCAATAATCATCATAATAATATCCTCATTCTTTTGAGTATTTCAATTTATTTGGTGTTGGAGTAGCATGTCTTCTTCTGTATTCATCTTAATAGTCACCTCTTTTTAGGCTATGTCATCCTTCACAAAGTCTATCCATTAATTTGTTAT
The DNA here is from genome assembly GCA_932274075.1 of Diarsia rubi. Taxonomy (NCBI): domain Eukaryota; kingdom Metazoa; phylum Arthropoda; class Insecta; order Lepidoptera; family Noctuidae; genus Diarsia; species Diarsia rubi. The sequence continues at coordinate 4,866,989 of OW026441.1, forward strand.
GGCTCAACGAGTATCCAAAAATCTAAAAACTATGCATTACATTTTGTGTAAGCACCGCCGATCGGTGTCCGCGCCAATGCGCGGTACACTTTTGCAGCGGTGCGAGAGTAGTCGCGGCACCAGCTAGTCGCGTGCCACTTGCACGCCGCTTTCCTAGAAACCGCGGGACATTGTATTTAACCAACTTTTTAAATGGACGAGATTATGCCTTCAAAGAGAAAAATATGTGTTAGGCTTAGTCATCAGTGTCAAGCTCTACGGCTGGACTTCAGTTCAATTCCGAAGTCACGTACTATACTTGAGACTTGGGGTATCCCTCGCTATTCTTTTCTGATTAATTTCGTTGCGGAATCCAAGACAGCTAAATCGTTTCTCGAGCTTCATTGTCTCGGCGCTCTTCCGGTGGTCGGAACTGTTGATTCTGGCTTACAGGAGTTACAGTGGCTTGGGAATAGTGTGGCGGGCTAACAGTTTGGGGACTAGATTTGTGCCTTATTGATGGCAATATCGCCCGTATTACTTGGGGCTTGAAACATTAGTGGTGAAGTGTGGCTTTACAATAGTCTTCTGCCTTTCTTTTTGGAGATTACAGGCGTGATGTTATGGTATGTTTATTTTGTTCGTAGGTCGGAGGGAGTTCGCGGTGCTGTCATCGGTATCGACTTGGGTACCACCAACTCTTGCGTTGCCGTCATGGAGGGCAAGACACCCAAGGTATGAACTTTATGGTTACATAATATTTTAGATCTTATTGCGTCAGTCAGGGTTATTTTAACCAAAAGCTAACCTGACTGTTGTTAAGGCTACCATGGTTTCCATACAAAAATTACGACATTAAATATCATGATGTTATAGGCTCTCTAAAAAACCGACTCCATTTTTTTATTTGAGCATACTTTTTCTCCTGACTATAATAATGGTATGTAAAAAACAGCCCTGTGTGAGAGATGGAGGGTTGACAGAAGTGGTACGGTTACTAATAGGTTCTTTTTTTATCACCCTTTATGTATGGAATCCTAAAACATGATTTGGTAGAATTAATGAAGACTAGCTGATAACTTTGTCTAAAAGCAAAGAATGAATCACTTTTATTAGGTTTTTAGTTCATACATAAAAAAGCTATCTTGAAACTATGTAAGTATTATGTAATGTAGTAAATGCTTTCAAGGTAAACTTACAACCTTGCGAGTAAATCGACAATGTCTTATTATACAAAAGAATAGTTTATTCTTAGGTAGGAATGGCAGACTCTTTAAGTTTGACAGTCGGCAGGCGAAAAACACCCCAAACCATTCATTTTACAGTTAAGCAATAATAATTCCCTTATTTGCTAGTAAATTATTTTTTTCTAGTTTTGAAGCCATGGATTATGCACAAAGTGTAAACGGATCCTTCACGAAGCCGAGAACCAAAGATTCTGTACATCAAACTAAGTAACTAGTCAGTTAAATTGTTGCTGGGAAACCACTTTATTTATGTCTCAATGTAACGCAATCAAAACAAAAAGTTTGAACACTTAAAACTAAAGGGTGTAAAAGTATCCTTAACGCAAATGAAGGGCATTTATTCTCCCCACCACTGCGATCATTTTTTGTTTCTAGACTATACCTGGGAACCCCCTAGTTACGGAGATATTAGGGGTCAAAGTTCCAAATTTTGCACAGCTGTTTTTGTAAATACTAGTTTTTCAGGTTTTTTCACTTTACTTAAATTACCTCCATGACCCGTTTACTATTCAAAGCATCCACTGTGGATGTGTGACACACAAAACCAAGCATTCTGTACATCAAACTAAGTACACCTACGCAAAAAATTTTGCTGGGAATCGACTTTTTTTTTTGGGGTCAAAAATCACATTTTACGGTAAAACTCAATGTAGCACTCTTAAAACATTGTGCTAGTAGATGCTTTGAATAGTAAACGGGTCATGGAGGTAATTTAAGTAAAGTTATAACCTGATAAACTAGTATTTACAAAAACAGCTGTGCAAGATTTGGAACTTTGACCCTCAATATCACCGTAACTAGGGGGTTCCCAGGTATGGTCTAGAACAAAAAAATGATCGCAGTGGTGGGGAGAACAAGCGCCCTTCATTTGCGTTAAGGGTACTTTTACACCCTATATGTATAAGAAAATTGAGAGACACAGTTCAAACTTTGACCTTCAATAGCTCCATAACTAGAAGCTTCCCAGGTATGGTTTAGAACAAAAGAGATATCACAATGACTGGCAGATCATGAGAACAGGTGCCCTGCAGCTTCTAAGGGTCTTTTTACACCACAGCAATTTATTTATAATCATTAGGAATGTGATTAAAAGTGTGTTATGCTTTTGGGGTAAAATGTTGGTTAACTTTTAATAGGGATGTTTAACTAAAAAAAATATGATTTTAATTAGTGCGTCAGTTACATTATCGAAAAATATTGAATACGTATTTTTTGTTTTATCAAATCAATAAATATTGACAAAGATAAAACGCGTCAAAGATTTGGATGGGGGTTTGTGACGTCACTCACCGGTAAGAAATGTCATACGAATGTCTTAGAATATGACGTCATGCGAGTTTCCAAAGCACTGTATCGTCTTCATTTTTTGTTTACGTGAAAAAAGGAAAAATATGTCGTTCAATATTTTTTACCCGACTACGGCAAAGCTAATGGAGGGTTATGATTTTTTGTGGAAATCTATCTGACGGACTAATCAACTACCCTATTTAAAAAAAAAAAAAAAAAATCTTTTTATTTCAGACATTTTAGTCCATAATATGTGTTAGTAGAGACTTATAAACTATGTTACATTAAAAATTAGGAGATAAAATTACAAAAATCAAAACTTTACTTTAAAATAAATACATTGAAAAATTAAAACATTACATTAAATAAATACATTTAAAAGTTAAAAATTAAAACTGGACATTAAATTTATAAATTACATTATTACATAAATCTTAGACATTTTATTATAAAACACACAATAGTACACCAACAATATTGATCGCAATCTGGTTTTATAAAGCATTTGACATTACGCGATTGATGTCAAACGCTGTATCGTGTGACATCAGTCTCTAATGTACAGTGATAGGAATAGGTAGTGCCTATTAGCCTAAACTTCGAAAAACAGAGACAAGAAACGGAGACTTCCTTAGGATATTTCCGGCACATCTGTCTCGAAATTTCGAGACAACACTTAAATACATTTAAAAATATGTGTTATTTGGAATAAGTAATTCGTCTATATTTATCTAAAGTAGTAAAGACTGTGTATGTTATTATTTTATTATGATATATCTAGTCGCAAACTTTAGGTAAATATAGACGAATTACTTATTCCAAATAACATTTTTTTTAAATGTATTTATGTGTTGTCTCGAAATTTCGGGACAGATGTCTCGGAAAAAATTTAGTCCTAAGGAAGTCTCCGTTTCTTGTCTCTGTTCTTCGAAGTTTAGGCAAATAGGCACTACCTATTCCTATCACTGCTAATGTATCTGTATTCTGTCTTCATTGTTTGTTTCCGTGAAAAAACAAAAAATGTGTCCAATATTTTTTGGAAATCTATCTGACGATTTGTTTTGATAACTACCTTATTGGCTATCTGAAACCTTACCTTATTTGTGTAAGCACCGCCGATCGGTGTCCGCGCCAGTGCGCGGTACACTTTTGCAGCGGTGCGAGAGTAGTCGCGGTACCAGCTAGTCGCGTGCCACTTGCACGCCGCTTTCCTAGAAACCGCGGGACATTCTTCATTACGTAATTTTTATCTTGAATCTCCTATTTTGATAATATTTTTATCACTGACAGATTATAGTAGAGTACGTCAGTAAGGCATCACTTGAAATAATATGTAGTGTAGCAAGATACCGTCATTCATAAAAATATACAGGGTGTAAATTAACACTTCACACATACGTCAACCTACCCAAAATTACGCAAAAATTTTTGCTGGGAAACGACTTTTTTTTTGGGTCAAAAATCACATTTTACGGTACAAGTCAATGTAGCACTCTTAAAACATTGTGCAAGTGGAGGCTTTGAATAGTAAACGGGTCATAGAGGTAATTAAAGTAAAGTTATAAAATGAAAAACTAGTATTTACAAAAACAGCTGTGCAAAATTTGGAACTTTGACCCCCAATAACTCTATATGTTATAAAATCTTTCTTCTTCTCCAGGTCGTGGAAAACACCGAAGGTTCCCGAACCACCCCCTCCCACGTTGCCTTCAGCAAGGAGGGAGAGCGACTTGTAGGCATGCCAGCGAAGCGCCAAGCTGTCACCAACAGTGGCAACACGTTCTATGCCACCAAGAGGCTCATTGGCAGAAGGTTTGACGACCCTGAAGTCCAGAAGGACATGAAAAACCTTTCGTACAAGGTCGTGAGGGCTTCGAATGGCGATGCTTGGGTGGCGGGTAAGTCGAGAATTTGATCTTTATTATTCCTTACCGCTTCATCATCATCATCATCATTTCAGCCGAAAGACGTCCACTGCTGGACATAGGCCTCCTCTAAGTGTCGCCACATTGACCGGTCCCGTGCGTCTCGCATCCAGCGGATCCCTGCCACCTTCACCAGGTCATCGGTCCACCTAGTGGGAGGCCTTCCAACGCAACGTCTACCGGTTCGCGGTCGCCACTCCTGAACTTTCCGACCCCATCGGCCATCCGTTCTGCGAGCAATGTGCCCTGCCCACTGCCACTTAAGTTTGGAAATTCTTCTGGCTATGTCGGTAACCTTAGTTCTCAAGCGGATGTCCTCATTTCTGATTCGATCACGCAAAGAAACTCCGAGCATAGCTCTTTCCATTGTCCTTTGTGTTTTACCGCTTGATCATTCATAATTTCAGCCAAGAGACAAAAGATTGGATAACCATGTCATGCTTCGTAAGCACGTCTCCATGAGCGAGAGAATCGGGATATTTCCTGATTAAAAAATATGATTCTGTTAAGACCGTCATATAGATTATCGAAAAATATTGGATACGTGTTTTTTGTTATATCAAATTAATAAAAATTGACGATGATAAAACGCGTCAAAAGTCATGAGTGGGGGCTTGTAACGTCACTTGAGGTAAAAATGTACTGACATTTGACGTCACACGAGTTTTCGAAGCACTGTATCGTCTTCATTTTTTGTTTACGTGAAAAAAGAAAAAATATGTCGTTCAATATTTTTTACACGACTACGGCAAAGCCAAAGGAGGGTTATGATTTTGTTGGAAATCTATCTGACGGACTAATTATATTTTTTAAGCAACTACCCTATTTTAGTACACCAACAATATTGATCGCAATCTGGTTTTATAAGGCGTTTGACATTACGCGATTGATATCAAACGCTGTATCGTGTGACATCAGTCTCTAAATGTATTTGTATAATCTTAAAAGTAAATGCTAGTTAGCCGGCTGTATACTTAATACTAATAATGTGTAAGCACCTCCGATCGGTGTCCGCGCCAGTGCGCGGTACACTTTTGCAGCGGTGCGAGAGTAGTCGCGGTACCAGCTAGTCGCGTGCCACTTGCACGCCGCTTTCCTAGAAACCGCGGGACATTGCCATTGGCTTAACGTTTTTATTTATTCATGTTTCTCATAAAACAGTACAAACTCAAAGCATTGATTTAATTTAGACCATTACGTGCACTTTTGAATGTCAAAAAAACTAAGCTACAAGTCACAAGGCATAATAACTTGTGAAAATCTGCTTTAAATAAAAAATATTGTTACTAAAATCTTGGTCACATTGTTCATGTTGAGAAAAGGTCCCAATAAAATAGATGGATAAACTTTTAGAAATCATTCAGACCACTTCAATAAGGACAATTATAAAATAAGAAAAACGCATTTGATACTTTCGTGAAAAAACTCAGCCAACGAAAATACACTAAAAATGTTGGCAAATTATTATTTTCGGTCCAAATAAAATCAGTGTTTAAATTGCTTGGATATCTTTGGTTAGATGTACTGAATGCTGTGTTAAAAGTCGCATCTATTTTAATGGGACCTTATATTACTGTGATATTGTTGTAGACAGACACCAGAGAAAGCAAGTTATGTCATTGGGTTGTTGACAAAAAAATCTAATTAGTCCGTCAGATAGATTTCCAAAAAATATTGGACACGTATTTTTTTTTTCACGTCAACAAAAACTGAAGTCGATACAGTGCTGCAAAAACGCGTGTGACGTCACATTTCAGTACATGTTTTACCTAAAAGCGACGTCACAAGCCCCCACTCATGATCTTTAACGCGTTATATTTTCGTATTTTTTTATTAAATTGATAAAACAAAAAACACGTATACAATATCTTTCGAAAATCTAACTGACAGACTAAACGGAATCATAGGTTTTTTTTTGTCTGGAAACATCCCAATGCTTCCTAATAGTCGGTATTTGAAAAAACAAAACCCTAATTTCCATATTCCACCAACAGGCACTGACGGTAAGGTGTACTCACCCTCTCAAATCGGGGCGTTCGTTCTCGTGAAGATGAAGGAGACAGCCGAGGCCTACCTGAACACTACAGTCAAGAACGCAGTCATCACAGTGCCGGCGTACTTCAACGACTCCCAGAGGCAGGCTACTAAGGATGCAGGTACGGAATCTATCTATCACTACATAATTATAAAACAAAGTCCTCCGCTGCGTCTGTCTGTTCGCGATAAACTCAAAAACTAGTGAACCGATTTTCATGCTGTTTTCACCAATGGATAGAGTGGTTCTGGAAGAAGGGTAATTTGTCACGCGTGTGAAGCCGGGGCCATCAGCTAGTACTTGAATTTATCCGTTGTAATGGATGTAAAAATATTCCTAACGAACCCGTAAAGCACTCGTTCTCTCCATCATAATATTATTTAATTATTTTTTCAAACTGACATAGGTTTTCCTGTTAATTTAATTCTTCCAGCTCCGATTATTTAAATAAAATTCACACAAGACGGTTAAAAAACAGGTTTTTTTGTTTTGTTCATTTTTCTTTTAGATAGGCCCGTTCTTAAAACAAAAGCAATCAGCCAGAGACAGATTAAAGTCGAATTTAAAAACTTACGAGAATTTCATCATCAGGAATTTCTAAACCTGCTTCGTTTTGTGTAAGCACCGCCGATCGGTGTCCGCGCCAGTGCGCGGTACACTTTTGCAGCGGTGCGAGAGTAGTCGCGGCACCAGCTAGTCGCGCGCCACTTGCACGCCGCTTTCCTAGAAACCGCGGGACATTGCCATTGAATTCGGGAGCGTCGAAGTATTACGTAACACAGTTTTTGGAGATATTTGTCGCCCCCCCCCTCCCCCTAGTACAACGTTACGTAAAGCTACCAAGTGACCATTTATAACTGAAATTTTCGTTTTAAAAAATGCACGAGAGAATCTCTCGACACGACCGTTTTAAAAGGTTTAAAAAATCTATGTTACGAAACGCGTAGTTCAAACCGTCCCTCCCTGTAACGCAACGTAACGTTTTACAAGACACCCCCTTCCCCCCAAATTCGTTACGTAATACTTAAATGCTCCCTTGGTCAAGTGATCGCAAACGCAACTGCTTAATATGAGGGTACAATTCCCCAGTCGTGGAAAGTCTTAGGGCTCGTTTACGGAGACGCGGGGCGTCGCGCGTCGCGTGCAGAAAGCTCGTCGCGTGTATTTTTATTCATTTACTGAGAAGCGGGTCCACCGTAACGAACGCTGTATTTTAAACTAACGAGCTAAAAATCGCTTCTCGTAAAATCGTCTTTTGAAATCGTTAGCGTTTTCATACATCGCCATGTGCTTGAATTAAAAACGCACAACGCGCCGCGCGACGCCCCGCGTCTCCGTAAATGAGGCGTTATTGGGTTCTCGAGGATTACAAGCACGATTATGTAATGTGACATGTTTTCAACAGGTCAAATCTCCGGTTTGAATGTGTTGAGAGTGATCAACGAACCCACCGCGGCGGCTCTGGCCTACGGTATGGATAAGACTGACGATAAAATGTGAGTATCACTTCATATCTAGGGATGTTTTCTGACTAAAATATATGATTATGTTTATTCCGTTAGTTAGATTATCGGAAAATATTGGATACGTGCTTCTTGTTTTATCAAATCAATCAAAATTGACGAAGATAAAACGCGTCAAAGATCTGGGAGCGGGGGCTTGAAGTCACTTTCCGATAAAAACATGTACTGAAAGCCTTAATTTTTTGAGAAAAACGATGTGTCCAAATTTTTTTGGAAATCTATCTGACGAACTAATTAGGTCGTTTTTGTCTACCCTGTTGTGTAAGCACCGCCGATCGGAGTCCGCGCCAGTGCGCGGTACACTTTTGCAGCGGTGCGAGAGTAGTCGCGGTACCAGCTAGTCGCGTGCCACTTGCACGCTGCTTTCCTAGAAACCGCGGGACATTGCCATTGGCTTACTTCTTCCTATCATTACTTTTTTTTGATTTGATTAACATGAATTTATTATAATGTGATAGTTTAAATGTGTTAGGTTTTTTTGCCAAGTATTTCAAAGCTTTAATTAAGAACAAAAAGTCTCTTTGTGTCAGCAAAGAGATAATATACATATTTTCTCGACAGCCAAATTTCCATACCAAATTGGGCATTGTCTTTATGCTTGTAAATCTTTTTTTTTTATTATCATGAACTTTTTTGCCAGGTATTTTAAAGCTTTCAGAGCAAAAAGCCTTTTTGTGTTAGCGAAGAGATAATATAATATACTTACATCTTTTCTCGACAGCCAAACTTCTTTATACTATACTTACCAAATTATGCATTGACATTGACTTTGCCTGTACTGTTGTATCACCTAATATATAGAAACGTCACCACTTAATATTTTCGTTCTCAGATAAACAAAGTGTTTCCAGAAATGAATTATCAAATTAATTTTAATATAATTATGTGTAAAATAAGAGCAACAAAAAGGTAGTGCATTAGATGAATATAAACTTCGTTCTTATAATAATAGTTTTATTACATAAACAATAGTTTTGTGCCCAGAATGGTAGATCTGTCACCAAATAATGCTGAAAGAAACCCTAACCCTAGAGGGTCGACGTCAAGGTCACCCCGAGGTTCGGTTAGTTAGGTTCCTTTAATCCCTGCAGACAGACCACTGAACTATTATAATACATACAAAAACATTTATTTGCTACTAGAGCCTATATCTCCATGATTTTAGGTGATTTATTGTGGAATTGATTTTATACTGTTTGGAGACTACGTTTTGATGACAAACCTACTATTTTGGGGACAAACCCTATTACTTAAGAAACACAATACTTATTAAATTGGCGATAGCTTAAATGATACCCAAATTAAAATGTGTAGCTAAACTTCACCCTTATTAAAAAACCTATCAAGTTATATATAACCTTACAATTTCGTCCTTAGCATCGCCGTATACGACTTGGGAGGCGGTACCTTCGATATCTCAGTTCTTGAGATTCAGAAGGGCGTGTTTGAGGTGAAGAGTACCAACGGAGATACCCTGCTCGGTGGTGAAGACTTCGATAATGTCATCGTCAATTTCTTGGTCGACGAGTTTAAGCGCGATGTGAGTATTTTTTATTTATGTTTAGAAGTTTTCTACCTTTAAGGTCAATGCGATGCAAGGTAGCCCCCAAAATTAGAATTTTCTTAAGTTTTTTGCAATTTACCAATCAGTGTCAGGTTGTATGTTAAATAAAATAGGATTCATGACCGTAAAAAATGTGTCTTGACTGAGTAATAATGATTAAATCACCAATACAATCCTCTCACTTCATATAAGTCTTGAGTAACTATTTGATGAAAAAGACGAAGCGGTAAATTGCAAAAGACGTAAAAAAAAAAACGAATTTTACAGTCTACCTTGACACATTCATCTTAACTTTAAATTTTAAGCACCGCCGATCGGTGTCCGCGCCAGTGCGCGGTACACTTTTGCAGCGGTGCGAGAGTAGTCGCGGCACCAGCTAGTCGCGTGTCATTTGCACGCTGCTTTCCTAGAAACCGCGGGACATTATTATTCTGATAGCTGATCATCCTTATTACCTCTAAAACGAGGTAGAAGGGATGTCATGTGTCCCGTTGGGGCTGCCGGTTGTTCGAAAGAGATACCGCGGCCTGGACATAAAGGGCTAAGAAGGAACTTGGGTGGTTTTTAGTCAGTAGAGGTCTGGCACTGCCTACTGCTCTGCCCAGGTCGGGAGGAGTCATTTGATGATTTCCCATCCTACAAAAAAGGATACCTTGTACTCAGTATCTATTAGGGTAGTAAAATAAAAACATCTAATTAGTCCGTCAGATAGTTTTCCAAAAAATATTGGACACGTATTTTTCTTTTTTCACGTAAACAAACAATGAAGACGATACAGTGCTTTGAAAACTCGTGTGACGTCATATTCTAAGACATTATGTCATTTTTTAGCGAGTAGTGACGTCTCAAAGCAAATTTTCATTGATTTGATAAAACGAGATATACGTATCCAATATTTTTCGATAATCTAACAGGCGGACTAATTAGAATCATCTTTTTTTAAGTCTGTCAACTACCGTATTGATTCGGCCCAGAATTGAGCTGGTTATAGTTGGCGAAGTTCCTGTAGTGAACAACCAACAGGACACACTTTGGGTAATGAGGAACACGGCTCAATTTCCTGGAGAAGAATGCTAAGGGTTGCCATTCTTTGCCCTGTTTTTCATTACCCCCAAACTGGTGACCCCGACGTGATTGAACACTTCAACATCGGGGGGGGGGGGGGTGAAGAACAGTGTGTAAATCCCCACCCCCATCCCCCATACACACTCAACATGATATTAAATGCCCCTTTGTTTGGGGAACAGCACCAAAATCTAAACCTAAACCTTAATTAAGTGACGGCTTAAGTAATCATTAAACTCTAACAACCATTTATTTATACGGCAATTCAATTCTTCATTCACAGCAAGGCCTGGACATCCGTAAAGACGCGATGGCAATGCAACGTCTGAAGGAAGCTGCTGAAAAAGCAAAGATCGAGCTCTCTGGATCCCTGCAGACCGACATCAACCTTCCGTACCTGACCATGGACGCTTCTGGACCTAAGCACATGAACCTCAAGGTAAGATACCTTTTATAACAGAATCTTGCTAATCAAATAACTATAGGTATGAAGAACATGGTGTACCGTAAATTGTATCATCATTCGTTCAGCTTTATAAGACTTCTGTCTGTCGACAGTCGGAAGTACATTGGAAGCTGAGATTAATTCTACCTTGCTATCAGTTGTGAATTGGCTGCAGAATAATAATTTGATTATAAATCTTGACAAAACAGTATTAATGAAATTTCAACAAAGAATAAATTATAATCCGGACTTAAATATTAAATATAAGGACAAAATTATTAAACAAGAAAAAGTGACTAAATTCCTTGGATTAAGCATACAAAGAATTCACAGATTGACAAAGTATGTAGTAAACTAAACCAACATTCCTATGCTTTGCACATGTTAAGTAAAACAGCCAATCGAGCAACAGTCTTAACGGCATATCATGGCCTAGTAGCTCCAACATTGAGATATGGAATCATATTTTGGGGCAACGCCAAGGGTAAGGATATGGTATTCAAGTCCCAAAAAAGGTGCATAAGAGCTATACATAATTTGCAAACAACAGAAAGCTGCAAACCATTTTTTAAAGATACGAAAATTTTAACAATGCCTTCAATGTATATCTATGAAACGTCTATGTTCGTCAAAAATAATTTACATAAATTTGCTCAAGTAACTAGTCGGCGCCGTTGTGATCGGTTATGGACAGTTGGATCTGGTACTGCACTATATGGAAACAGTATTTTTGTAATGGCTCCAAGGGTCTATAATAAATTACCAAAATGTATAAGAAATGAAGACAATGTCCGCAAATTCAAAAGTAAATTGCACTCATTTCTAATAGATAAGACGTATTACTCTATCGAAGAATTTTTAAATGATAAAATGTGACATTTCAATCTTTATTTTAATTTATTTTTCTAATTTATTTGTTTGATACAACCATTTATTTGACATTTCTTTTTTTTTACAATCTAACCAAATTTGACATTTCTATCCTTTTATATTTAATTTACAGCTGACATGCATGAAAAATAAATTATAATTGATTCAATAATGATTTATAATACCTAATAATAATACATTGAATTATAATTCAATCCATTTAAAAAACGAATATTTGTACACCAAATTCATTGGTAGGACATGGAGTTCAATTAAAATGTATGCTAAGACCTTTATACCTGTGTTCACAAATAAAGATGATTTGATTTGATTTGATTTGATTTGAAGTTACTTGCGCATTTACAATATTAGTATAAACTAGCGAACGTCACGCGTTTTCATCCGCGTAGTTCCCGTTCCCGTGGGAATACAGGGATAAAAAGTAGCCTATGTCACCCACGGATAGTGTAGCTTGCCAACGGTGAAAGATTTTTTCAAATTGGTCCAGTAGTTTTTAAGTTTATTCGTTACGTACTAAAATACAAATCATTCCTCTTTAAAATGTCACTAAATTTTAATGTTACCAGCGGTTTCGCCCGCTACAACTCGAAAATTATCCCACGGGAAGATAAAATCGGGATAAGAACTATTGGTTATAAACTATCTGTGTACCAAATTTTATTTAAATCCGTTCAGTAGTTTCTGTGTGAAAGAGCGAAAGTTTGTAAGTATGTGTATGTTTGTTAAAACATACATACTTACAAACTTTCGCGTTAATAATATAAGTAGGATAGGAAATATTAACGAAAGTCCAAATGAATGCTAAACATACTTTCCATTCAGAAATAGACCAATTTGGCTATTTGCCAATCTATTTTTTAACAGTGAAGATTTGGCAATAGACATAAATGACTCTCTTACTTTCACACTTTCAAATATTTGAACCATTCAAGGTTTTCTTTTGACGTAATAATCTTATACCGACACAAGTAGATCATAAACCAGCTTATGCTCTTGGATGAGGAATGGCTTACTCCACTTGGGCGGAATAACAGTAATATGGTAGACGACAAAAAATATCATAAAGAATAATCACCTTGAAACTAGGTAAAGTCTTCAAATCCAGCACTGGTGAACAAGATCAGTCCGCTATATCGTCTTCTTTTCCGTCAGATAGATATCCAAAAACCGGACAAGTGCGAGTCCTACTCGCACATGAAGGGTTCCGTACCATCGTAGTAGGGGAGTCGCTTTTTTTTTTTTTTTTTTAATTATTAAAAATATTTTTATTATATGATGTAACTAAAAATTTATGCTTTTCGCAATTTTTCCTTTATCTGTGTTATAAGACGTTGCTTCGTACCAAATTTCAAGATTCTGAGTTCACGGGAAGTACCCTGTAGGTTTTGATTCCCTTGCGAGTGTCGAAAATTTGCGGCATAAACGGGAGTATCTTTTTATCGCGTTGACTTAGAAGTTTGATTTTTTCACAGCTCCAAGAGACCATAGACTTGAGTATTTGATATGAATTTCAGCTTGATACCTCCACGCGTTCCTGAGAAAAAAGGTCTTGACAGACAGACAGACAGACAGACAGACAGACGGACAACAAAGTGATCCTATAAGGGTTCCGTTTTTACCTTTTGAGGTACGGAACCCTAAAAATACGTCACGAGCCTCACTCATGCATGATCTTCAACGCGTTTTATCTTCGTCATTTTTTATTAATTTGATAAAACAAAAAACACACCTCCAATATTTTTCGATAATCTATCTAACTGACGGGCTAAACAGAATCATATTGTTTTTAATCAGGCAACATTACTATTGTCTCACGGGATCGTACGGTCAGCATCAGAGGTAGCTTAACATTTTGGAACTTTTATTATTTGATTTACAGGATTCCAGCTATTATTTTTAATGGTTCACATGATTATTCTTTAAAATATTCTTTACTCTTCAATGACTTGTTAGTAACGAGTAATTTCTAACAACTTTTCATTGAAAAACCTGCTTAGTAAGTTTGTATATAGTTAATCTACTTCTGATGCCGACTGTACCATCGGGATAAAAAGGATATCAAAAATGGCCCCCTATAGTATATTATGCAACTAGTGAATAATGGACGGATATAAAGCGAGGGCCGTAGATGAGTCACGAGCAAGTGCGCTCGTGATTCACCTGTTATAATCCTGAACGACGCGAGTGATTCATGGCCCTCGATATAAATTCGTACTTTATTCAGGAGTTGCATACTATACTTTATACCATGACTACGAGAAAAGACATAATTTAAGCGAAAATAGAAATTTAATCAAGAAATAAAAATTGTTACATTAATATTGAAATGGACATTAAAATTAGAGCAATGACTGAAATTAAGCGTAATTTTCTTATTAATCTAATGCCAAACTCCTTGTCGCAAATATCGACCAATCAAATCTCGAGAATTTATTTGCACCAAAGAGTTTTGAATTTCGAATGTTAGCGCAAGGAGTTTGTGTAAGCATTGAAATAGAGACCGGATATATTTTTGTGTTCCAAATTCAAATACCAAAATAGTGAATAAAAACAAAACAGTGATTAAAAGGCCTTTTTATTCACTGTTTTGTGTGAATAAAATAAGCTTTTTAGAGTAGGTATGGTATAAATGCTATTTGCTGGATTCTCTGCCGAATAGCTTATAAGCACCTTAACAGCACAAGCTGATGTCAGTCCCCCATGGCTGTCTAGGCGGTCTATCAGACGGGTGCTAGATTGATCTGGGGTTATATTCCCCGGCCGTGTCTGTACATGGTCGGGTTATACGCTCACATACATTTTGTTTACATAATCTTCCTGCCCTTATTGACAAAAAAAAAAATTAGTCCGTCAGATAGATTTCCAAAAAAGATTGGACGCGTTTTTTTCCTTTTTTCACATGATACAGTGCTTCGAAAACTCGTGAATTCCTTAAAAAAGGTCACATGTTAGAACATTTTTTATCTTTGTAGGTAAATTTTTATTGATTTGATAAAACAAAAAATACGTATCCAATATTTTTCGATAATCTAACAGAGAGTATCCATGAAGTTTCTTGCCATTCTTCTCATGAGACCAACGCTTTGGAATCGGCTACTACAGTACACTGACAGTTATTATGCCTTGTGAGTGGGACTGTAGCTTAGTTTATTAGCTTATTAAAATTTAGTATTTGTTCGACTATTCAAAAGAGCCTGTAACTGGCCAACTTGAAATAAATGA
Source organism: Diarsia rubi (assembly GCA_932274075.1). Lineage (NCBI taxonomy): Eukaryota > Metazoa > Arthropoda > Insecta > Lepidoptera > Noctuidae > Diarsia > Diarsia rubi. The sequence continues at coordinate 4,882,172 of OW026441.1, forward strand.
TTTTGATTTGATTTGATTTGACGGACTAATTAGAATCACATTTTTTCTAGTCATTAAACATCCCTATTGGCTGTAAAGGCAGTTAACAGTTACAATCATTTTTTTTTTTATTGTTGGCCCACACTAGGAATTTTTCCTGTATAGTGGGTGCGCTTACAAACATTTAAACTCACATACACAAATACCCAGACCCGGAACAACTATCTGTAGGTCATACTAATATTTGTTCCGTGCCGGGATCGAACCCGCGACACGCAGCGCAGCAGTCCATTACATAGCCACTGCGCCAACCGTGCCGTCAAAATTGAATAAAAAAAATACTTCACCTCAATCTTGTCCTGAGGATAAGATTGATGATGGAACGAGCTAACTCAAAAGAAGCATATTCATTAATGGTGACTTAACACCAACAGCAATGTTTGTGATATGCTACATTTATTTCATTTAAACCTTCCTGATCCTGAGTCCCTGCACTGGGAAAAATATAGTTTGATGATGATGAAACCTTATAAAATACTAATAAATCTCTTTTTTCAACAGATGACCCGCTCAAAACTGGAATCTTTAGTCGGAGACCTGATCAAGCGCACAGTGGCCCCGTGCCAGCGCGCGCTACAAGACGCTGAAGTACAACGTGCTGATATCGGAGAGGTGCTGCTGGTCGGTGGCATGACCCGCATGCCTAAGGTGAGATAATGTTCCCATTGCTGGGACACAGACACACATAAGGGGCCGTTCAAGCAGATTTACTGCAATGATTTACCTCCCTCCCCTTTCCCCTTGTCAACAAAAGTAATCAAATCTCACACCCCTCCCCCTCCATGTGTAAACATTGGTAATATTGGTACTTATAGGCATTTTTTTTTATTATATAAGTAAATATGCTTAGGAAAGAGAATTTAACGTACATATTCATTAAAACCAACTTTATTGACACAATCCCCGAAATTGTTTCGTTTTCAAGCATAGACAATGTGAGGGGGGTTGCCATATGTGTAAAAAAGTAAACAACTACTGATGACGTAAACATCATCTCTAGACTCCCCCCCCCCCAACCCCCATGTCATCAAAAATAAGCAAAGCAAAGACCCCCCTACCCCCTATAGTGCTTACGTAATACTTGAACGGCTCCTAAGTTTAAAGTCGAGCTACACAATAACTGACTAATGCTTGCACTGTCTGGACGGGTCCACTGAAATCTGTGTGGAAAAAGTTTCTTTAAAAGACCAGCTCAGACACTAATCTGCATAGTCTTCATGTGTGTATCCCAAGATTATGTCTAGACCTTAAAAGAGACTATGACCTCTTGAGTTTGTTTGGGATATTTAAAGTGTTTGTAAAAACTAATGGGTACTGCTCCGCTTAGCGTTCGGGGATTACAGGCATGATGTTGTTTTAATTATTGATTTGTGTTAACTTACGCCTTACTATTGTATTGAGTCTGGTTCTTCTAACCAACGTAACAGACAGATGTGTTGCTGGGGAGTTTGTTCCGCCACTTCTTCTTTCCAGCTAAAACACTAGGGAGTGTCGAAGGGTGGGCGTTTTGGGGGACTGTCTCTTGTAAATAAGTAAAGTAAATTTTGACGTTCGAAAAGTGCTGATTATCAGCCTAATGAGAATAAATGAATTTTGATTTCGATTTTACGACGTGAAGTTAGGTTTTATCATAAGCACCTTAACAGCACAAGCTGATGTCAGTCCCCCATGACTGTCTAGGCGGTCTATCAGACGGGTGCTAGATTGAACTGGGGTTATATTCCCCGGCCGTGTCTGTACATGGTCGGGTTATACGCTCACATACATTTATAAATGCTCGCCATATATTTATACCAATAGGGTATGTCACCAAAAAAATCTAATTAGTCCGTCAGATAGATTTCCAAAAAATAAGGGAGGGGTTTTTTCTTTTTTTACGTAAACAAAAGATGAAAACAATACAGCGCTTCGAAAAGTCGTGTCAAGACGTCACAAGGTTAGTACGTTTCTACCCACAAAGTGACGTCACAAGCCCCACTTTTGATCTTTGACAAGTTTTATTTTCGTCAACTTTTATTAATTTGATTAAAGAAAAAACACGTATCCAATATTTTTCGATAATCTAACAGACTGACTTATTAGATTTATTTGGTGAAATACCCTATCTATTATATTTAAGTTCCATTTGCAAAATATAGTGGTGTCAGGGTTTTGTCCAAGGGCCGCTGACTTGGTTTTAATTACCGTCGATTAACTAATATCTCTCAAGCATGCTAGTTTACTGACGATGTCTTACATCACCGAAGCAAGTGATCATTATACAATATACACATGAATCCGAATAATTAAGGTACGTGTCTTGGCTTCGAACTCGAGACATGACACACCACTAACTTATCACTGCTTTATGGAATAGGGATGTTTACTGACTCAAAAAAATGTGATTCTAATTAGTCCGTCTGTTAGATTATAGAAAAATATTGGATACGTATTTTTTGTTTTATCAAATCAATAAAAATTTACGAAGATAAAACGAGTCAAAGATTTGAGAGGGAGTTGGTGACGTCACAAGAGTTTTCAAAGCACTGTGTCGTCTTCACTGTTTGCTTACGTGAAAAAAGAAAAAATACGTGTCCTATATTTTTTGGTAATCTATTTATGACGGACTTATTAGATTTTTTTTTGTTATCTACCCTATTCACACACACGCTACTTGGCTATTAATGCCTAAACCACTAACTAAATCCTCCAAAAAAAAAAACCCTCCCCCCTCCCTTCTCCTTCTAAATCTCCTTATTAACTAAATCCTCAATTTCCACCCTGCAGGTACAAACCACAGTCCAAGAGATCTTCGGGCGCGCTCCCTCCCGTGCCGTCAACCCTGATGAAGCCGTAGCCGTGGGAGCCGCTGTCCAGGGCGGAGTCCTAGCCGGTGACGTCACTGACATCCTGCTACTCGACGTGACCCCTCTGTCTCTGGGTATCGAGACTCTCGGAGGAGTGTTCACTAAGCTGATCACAAGGAATACTACCATACCGACCAAGAAGAGCCAAGTTTTCTCTACCGGTAAGTTGCTTTTAGAAGTCTATGAGGTCCGGCACTATAGGTTAGCCACTGTCATTTAAAAGATACGCAATAGCCTTGCTGGTCCATTACCAGGGTCACCAAAGAGTTAGTCTAGGTTTTCATCAGGCATTTGTTAGTAGCAGACACCGTGTGTATTTGGGCCCGTTTGAAGGCAATAATCTGGCCCCCTATTACAAGGGATTAAAGGTGGGGCTTGAGAGCAGCGGTGGCCCAGTGGTGGCGACCCCGACTTACGAACAGTAGGTCGTAGGTTCTAACCCAAGCGGGCACATTACTTTGTGTAATTTATTTCATCACCGCTGCTCTCAAAACGGTGAAGGAAAACATCGTGAGGAAACCGGCATATCTTGGAATCAAAAATTCGAAGACATGTGACATCTACCAATCCGCACTGGGCCCGCGTGGTAGATTGTATATAGTCCATTCCCTATCAAAGAGAGGATGAGCTCTCCAAGTAATCTACATCATCATCATCTGCCTAGCGTTTTCCCAACTATATTGGGGTCGGCTTCCAGTCTAACCGGATGCAGCTCAATACCAGTATTTTAGATGGGGTGACTGCCTATCTGATCTCCAAAACTCAGCTAATGCTGGGTAATACGATATTCTTTGGTAAGACTTGTTGCCAGACTTTCAGGTCATTGACTACCTGTAACAACTGCCTAAGATCTATCTATATATATTTAATTTATTTATTTAATATTAATTATAGCAACATTACAGAGTATCTAAACCGATGCTATAATTAATAATCCACACCATTCTTACAGCTGCTGACGGTCAAACCCAAGTCGAGATCAAAGTCCATCAAGGCGAGCGTGAGATGGCGCTAGACAACAAGCTTCTGGGGCAGTTCTCCCTGGTCGGAATACCGCCTGCGCCCCGTGGAGTACCACAGATCGAGGTCACCTTCGACATTGACGCTAACGGCATCGTGCATGTGTCTGCTAGGGACAAGGGTACCGGAAAAGAACAGCAGAGTAAGTACACCATTTACTGACTGACTGAGGTCAACGCGCAGGCCAAACCCTTAGGATTAGAAGCTTAAAATTTCGAACTCGTATTCCTCTTATGCGGCCGCCACACTATGCTCCTTGCGATGCTCCTCGCGCTGCCGCTATTTGCCGCGATGTTGCCCGCTCTGCCTACACTGCTCTACTCGCGCAATTAACCGTGACGCTCCTACAAAAACAAAAACCGACAACATAGGGAGCGATGGGCAGGACGAGGAGCATGACGTGCGGCTTGACGAGTCAAGTGGCCACACTATGTCTTTGCTTCCTTTCCTCGCTACTTCCCATGCCACTTGTCGAGCGTGGCGGCCACATTACGACTTAGGCATCCACTGAGAAAGGAATTTTCAAAATTCAACCCCCACTAAAGGATGAAAGTTGTATGGAAAATTTCCGATATCCACGCGGGTGAAGCCGCGGGCATTAGGTAGTATATACATACAAGGAGTAAACCACAGATATACAAGGTGTAACAAACCCTTCACAAAGCAGTCAACCAAGCATTATGTACATCAAACGTAAACAAAAATTATTGCAAGCAAAAAACTTTCTTTTTGGGGTAAAAATCTATGCTAGTGGATGTCAATAGTAAACGGGTTGTGCATGTAATTTAAATAAAGTTATAATATGAAAAAGTAGTATTTAAAAAAAACACCACTGAAATACTTTGACCCCCTAATATTTCCGTAACAAGGGGTTCCCAGGTATGGTCTAGAACAAAAAAATATTGCAGTGATTGGGAGGATTACTTAAGCCTTCTACTCAGATAGCATTAATGCTTACTTAGACCTTCACTTAGTAAAGATTTGACATACTTTTGTATGACAAAACTGTCAAAACCTTTACTAAGTGATGGCCTAAGTAAGCATTAAAGCTCTCTGAGTGCGGCAGTCAGTGTCTTTCGACTTCGTTTAGGATACTTTTACACCCTTTATGTTACCGGTCAAACCAGATTTGAAGCAAAACTAGTTTACCCTAGGCCAAACATAGATCTTGTAAACGTTTTGCCGTTTAAATGGGTTTCGTTAAAACCGTGAACAACCATGCGCAAGCCGAGCGAGCGCAGCGAGCGGTGCCGCGGCAGCGGTCAGTGAGCGCTACATCCGGGTTGGTTGGAGTGTAATTGCTTTTTAATTGATCGTGACAAGATAAATAAATTTGACCTGAAATCAGGTTTGGCCTGTAACATACAAACCAATAATATGTGTAAGCACCGCCGATCGGTGTCCGCGCCAGTGCGCGGTACACTTTTGCAGCGGTGCGAGAGTAGTCGCGGTACCAGCTAGTCGTGTGCCACTTGCACGCTGCTTTCCTAGAAACCGCGGGACATTGATGTTATTTTCACTAAGATGAATGAAAGAGAGTCAAAGTTATACTGAAAATTAACAACTTTAAGAAAAAATCGGAAGCACCAATAATGTATAAAAAGCAACTTCGAAAAGTAGTACTGTGTTGATTAACCTTTTACGAATTCACGAATAAATGAATAAACATAGCATTTTTAATCTTATCTTTTATTACAAACAGTTTTAAAAAAAAGCTTATGAATTTTATTTTATAAGTGTGTACATGTTCCCGCTCTGTCTCACTCTTATTTTGAAAGTCTACACTAGAATCCCGATTATCTGGATTTATAAAAACCAGGGGTATTCCGTATAATCGATTTCTAAGTAAAATCGAACAATATTAATAACTTTTTATTAGAGATAGTGTTTCACATACCTACGTCATTTAAACAATAGGATATAAAATACGATAAAGAGCCGTGAACAATGAGTACGGATAATCGAGGTCCGTATAATTGGGATTCTAAAAACAATATCTAATTAATGATCTACCCTAACAGTCGTGATCCAATCATCCGGAGGCCTCTCAAAGGACGAGATCGAGAACATGGTGAAGGCTGCCGAACAGTTCGCTGCGACTGACAAGCAGAGACGCGAGCGAGTGGAAGTATCCAACCAGGCAGAGGGCGTTCTACATGATACTGAGACCAAGATGGACGAGTACAAGAGTCAGCTACCTCAGGAAGAGGTAAGTACATCGATCAGTCATCATCTGCGTAGCATAAAAACTCTGACACCAGGTTAAGTTAAAAAAGACATGTGCCTAGCCTTGAAAATGCCGACAGTTACAATTTGCCTTTTTAAACTTAAAATGGTTTTTTTCCGTAACATTCGAAAGATTCGAGAAATGTCACTATACATTTCATGTATTTTTCCAATAAAATATAAAAAAAACAAAGGTTCGAAAGAAACGGAAGTCTTTCATGTTTTAATTACGTACTAGTTTTTTTTAACTTAGGATATTCTATGCTTTAACGCGAGCGAGCGTAGCGAGCAGTGCTGCGTGAGCGAGCGCTACATTCGGGTTGGGTAGCAGCGTAATTGCTTTGTTTTTTGTTCGAATATCCAGACACGATAAAACGGTTTGGCCTAAAATATACCAATGTACCAATTATATGTGTAGCACCGCCGATCGGTGTCCGCGCTAGTGCGCGGTACACTTTTGCAGCGGTGCGAAAGTAGTCGCGGTACCAGCTAGTCGCGCGCCACTTGCACGCCACTTTCCTAGAAACCGCGGGACATTGCATTTAATCAACTTTTTTAATCTTAATCTGTCATGGACACGATACGAATAAGACTGAAACGCTTTATAGACTTACCAACTAACACAATTTCCTTGGACACACAGTGCGACAAACTCCGTGAAGATATCGTGAAACTCCGTGAGCTGCTCGCGAAGAAGGAATCAGCTGATCCCGAGGAGATCCGCACAGCCACTAGTACGCTGCAGCAAGCCAGTCTGAAACTCTTCGAGCAAGCCTACAAGAAGGTACGCATATAATATCCAAAACTTATACTGAAACTCACAGGATAATTATATTCCGTGATTATCTATTACTAGCGGACGTCACGCGGTTTCACCCGCGTAGTTCCCGTTCCCATGGGAATACAGGGATAAAAAATAGCCCATGTCATCCGGGGATAGTGTAGCTTCCCAACGGTGTAAGAATTTTTTAAATAGGCCCAGTCGTTTTTTAGTTTATCGCGAACAGAAAGACATACGCAGCGGAGGACGACCATTTTTCATTCACACCCGCCTCGTTTCTTAGCATTTGCGTATCTTACATTATAGCTAAAAAAAAGTTAAAAACTAAAACCCGACAACGATAAATGCTGAAAAAGAAAAGCCGCAGTCACATATTTTAAAGTTAAACGTGTGACTGCGACTTTTCTTTTTCAGCATTCTGACTTGTTTCACACTTTGTCAGCGTCGTTTCTTTTTGGTCGTTGTCGGGTTTTAGTTTTTAACTTTTTTTTTATTTTTAACAATTTTGGTGTTCAATAATTTTTTAACACATGACTTTAAGTCCGCTAGAGGGTGTCACTTTAAATTTGAGCAATATTTTGGAAATGTACAAGTGAAGCCCTTTCAAATGATACCAAACGGCGTATTTATCTCCATTTTTATTTTTAAAGCTAATATTACGTTTCATCCGCTAGAGGGCGCCATGACGATTTTTGTGACACGTCACGTAGCCTATGTTCACCGGACAATTAAGACGGTTCTAATGATACCTATTAAGTCGAGTTCCGATAACTAGATTAGGAGCTATACTCACATACATAGGCAGTCAAAATCATAACCCTCCTTTGGCTTTTCCGTAGTCGGCTAAAAATAGGAATGGCTTTTGCTGTACTAAATGTAATGTAATAATAAATAAATAAGTAACTATGGCGGTATGAAATGTGACGTCACATTTCTGTAGCGCTGTCTTTGTCTAGCACGTCATTTAACTCCTCGCGCGCCTTACGAACACCATCTGCACATTAAACAATGGCTTTTTAATTTTGTCTATAATAAGGCGCTCAATCAGAATCAGTTCAAATTAAGCCATTTATTGATCGATTTTATTACAGTAGTCATAAAGGCAATTAGTAAATCTATCTGATAGACTAATTCGTTGTTTATTTTACATTTCTAACCTCACTTCTCAAGTAACTGACTAACACACTGATGCACACATTTGAGCCTACTTGCCTTCTTAAAAGCAAGTTGGTCAAGCACGTGTGCTATATTAATGTAGTCGCTGTATCAAGCAGCTTAGCTTAAACTGAGCGGGCTGAATGATTTGGTACTACAACATCCGGTTATGACCTGAGGATTTGAAATGGCCACTTTAGCAGATCAGTATATGAATTGCGTTAAAAAGCGTGAAATTGAGCTTTTGTAATAGTAACTGCGTCTGCGACCATTTTACGAATTTTATTCATAGATGATTTACTAAATTGACTTTTTAGACCCCCCCTTTTTTTATTTGGGGTGGGAAATCATCAAATAATCGCTCCCGCTCGGCAGAGCGAAAGGGAGTGTCAGACTTCTACTGACTAAAAACCACCCATGTTCCTTCTTAGCCGTATATGTCAAGGCAGCGGTATCTCTTACAACATCCCGCAGCCCCGACGGGGGTTTTGGAGCCCTGACAAAGCCAGAAGGCGACGCGGCGGACCTCGTAGGAGATGGCGGGACGAGCTAGAGAGAACCAACAAACAGTGGTCCACATTGGCCTTGGATCGCAAAATTTGAAGTCAAGGGGTGAATAACCCCTTTATTTGATGATTTTCCCACCCGCCTAAAAAGAGGGTTCCTAAACCTAGTTTTATTTTATTTTTACTTTATATATGTTGTGAGGTTTTCAACATGAATTTGGATGTGTTGAAGAATAGAGGAAGACCAAAGAAACGATGGATGACATGACAAAAAAATGTGATTTTAATTAGTCCGTCTGTTAGATTATCGAAAAATATTGAATACGTATTTTTTGTTTTATCAAATCAATAAAAATTTACAAAGATAAAACGCACGCAACTTCAAATATTTGAGTGGGGCTTGTGACGTCACTGACCGCAAAAAATGTCATAAGTATTAAAGTCTAAGAATATGAGGTCACACGAGTTTTCAAAGCACTGTATCGTCTTCATTGTTTGTTTAGGTACGTGAAAAACAAAAATATACGTATCCAATATTTTTTTGAAATCTATCTGACGGACTAATTAGATTTTTTTTATGATTTTTATATGATTTTTCTTATGATAAAAATGAGTTAACAACAGAATATATTATTTTTCTCCAGATGGCAGCCGAACGCGAAGGCCAACAGCAGTCCACCACCCAATCCACTGAACAGCAAAGTCAAGAAAAGAAAGAAGAGAAGAACTAAGCAACCAGAAACTTAGGGTTGCTGTACTCGGTTACATTGTACTCGAGGGTGTACTCGGCATGTACAGAAATAATAGCCGATTATTTGTAATGATATATTTTAGTTTGTACTGAAGGGTGGATTTATATTATATTTTTACTAGCTTCGCCCGCGTGGATTTGGAAAGATATCCCAACAAACTTTCATCCCCTATTTAATTTCCTTAGGGGTTGAATTTCGATGTTTTTATATACAAAAACCTACCCCGAGAACCACTCTAGTGAAAATAGCATGGATGGATTTTGATGCAGTTTTAGTGGTTTATAATATATGTAGGACATTGCACCCGTGCGGTAGTCTAATTTACGTGGTCAACGTTTCTCATTTTGAATTAAGGAGGTACTAGCCGAAATGACTCGATTAAAAAGTCGTTCTCTGACAAAATCAAAGCATTTATTTTACGTAGGCTAGTTACATGCACTTTTGAATTGTCGAAAGTATTACAACAACGAATCGTAGCTACAGTCCCAGTCACAAGGCATAAAAAAACTAGTACTTTACTAAATAAATCTAATTCAGTCTGTTAGATTATAAAAAAAATATTGGATACGTGTTTTTTGTTTTATCAAATTAATAAAAATTGACGAAGATAAAACGTGTCAAAGATGATGAGTGGGGGCTTGTGACGCCACTTTCCGGGTAAAAAAAGTACTAATCTGTGACGTCAGACGACTTGACACGACTTTTCGAAGCTTTGTACAGTCTTCATCGGTGGTTTACTTGGAAAAGGAAAAAAATATGTCGATTATTTTTTTGGAAATCTATCTGACGGACTACTTAGATTGTCAGAAACTTGGGTTTGGGTTCCAGTTTATTTTTCAACCAAAGAAAGTAGAGGGTTTCCGGAAAAAAAGATATGACGTAAACAATCCACCCTAAAGTATCCACAAACCTAATAATATATTATGTGCCCAGTATTTAGTATTGAGTGACGTATCATGAAAACAAGAAAACGTTCCTCATTGGCCAAGCGCCGGGGTCGCGTCATAAAGCTCACTTCTGATTGAACGATATCACTCGATACTAAAACTTTTAAGTATGCCTGAAGCTGATGTTTTTTTTGGTAGAAACTCGCAATTATTATTGAAGTTTGTTAGGTTAGTGAACGAGGTTTGAAAGAGGTCTCATTTCTGGACTTAAAGTCGCCAAAGTATTTCCGTGGCATACACTTTGTCATCGGGTCTTTTATTAGACAAATTTAGTTTATTGAGTCATCATTACAGGCAAAAGACGTCCACTACTGGACATAGGCCTCCCTTAAGTGTCGCCACATTGACTGGTCCCGTTTGTCTCGCATCCAGCGTATCCCCGTAACCTTCATCAGGTCATTGGTCCACCTCGTGCGAGGCCGCTCAACGCAACGTCTTCCGGTTCGCGTATTTTATTTATCCGATTTGGGTCTATCCAAAGAATTTTAAAAGACTTGTCGAGACAAAATGTTGATACCGAACATTTTCGATTTTAACACACGAAGCGGTCGTATTACACTAGAGAGGCCGATTTGTTACCAAGTAGTAATAAGTATTGGATTACAGCTGATACTGATACTGTTAGCCGTTATCCCACTGTTGGGCAATGGCTTCCAGGTCTTTCCACCTAAAGCCAATGTGGACCACTGGTTTAGTCTGGTCTAGATCGTCCTGCCATCTTCTACGAGATCTCCTAAATATTCATTGACCTCATTTGAACAATTGTTACTTGATACATCTGTCCGCCTTTTTATCCTCGTTCACGAACTAACCAATTTGAACTGTAATTGTTATGAAATAAAGATGTATGTGTGATTGATTCATCCTTATGTTTCATTATAGGGTAGGCACAATATATTGTACGCTCACTACTCGCTAGTGTTTCTCATAAAAGGCTCGATAGGAGGTGGCCTAATGTGATAGTATTCTTTCTTTACAAAATGAAAATAGGTCCACTAGCTTTCAGAAAGAAAATAGGTGGCAAACTCCTTTAAAAGAAGGATTTTAAAACTAAATATGTTACCAAATTAGGTCCCGCGCATGGAGTCTGAATGTATAATAAAATATATTATTTTATCATACTATTGCGTCGCAATAAACCAGGAAATGCATAGTATTGTAACTACAAAAATTCCAGTAGTCCAATATTTCGATATTTGCATATTATCACATCCGCCAAGCGCCATGTTTTAGTTTAGATTTTAGAATTAATAATATTAAATTGTTATTTAGTGCAAAAGGGCTCCAGGTTACCTTGTAGTGTAAGATGGGACTTGCAGCCTTTATTTTTATTAAATTATAAATAATTTAAATTTATATTTTTTTCAATTATTATCTTCCTCTACTCCTTAAAACCTTACCCGAGGGCCACGAAATGTGACGCTCCTAGCGAATTTGCCTTGTGCTGCAAGCGTCTAGCGTCAAAAACAAATTATATCAATGTAATTGACGCCACAAGCGTAACGTTATTTTCGTGGCCGAGACACATTTGTTTTTGACACTTGCAGCACAAGGCGAATTCGCTTGGAGCGTCGCATTTCGATGTGCGTGTGACTGAATACGCGAAATGAAAATCCTAGGATTTAGTAGTAGACTTAAAACAATTGTAGAACGCATCTGGGAATTTGTAAGCAATAATATATAAATAATATTAAAAAGAACGACCCAAAAAACTCACAGACGATTAGGTGTGCGTAGCGGAAAAATGTCGAATTTTTTTAATTTCAGTTTAGCAGATGTTTAGTGTATGACGTCGTGTAAATGTGATAGCCCAGATCTCGGAAAGTAGCTTAAAAATACTTTTTTTTGGGTCGCACTTTTAGTGTGTTCACACGCACATACATTTCGTGGCCCTCGGGGTTACGCTGTACAGTCAGCATCAGAAGTAGATTAACACTACACAAACTTACTAAGCAGGTTTTTTAATGAAAACTTGTTAGAAATTATTCGTTACTAACAAGTCATTGAAAGTAAGGAATATTTTAAAGAAAAATCATCTGAACCATTAAAAATAATAGCTGGAATCCTGTACATCAAATATTAAAAGTTCGAAATGTTAAGCTACTTCTGATGCTGACCGTACATCACATGTTCTGCCTGCGTATCGTGGCGATTCTATCTTTCTACTAAGAATAGACAAAGCTTTTTCAACATGCAATGTTTCTTCCTCGTATCTACAATCTGTCGTTCTGTGTCGATTCTTCCGTAGACAAAACCCGTTTACAGTGGTCTTGTACGCTTGCTAGCCGGTGCCACCCTGTCCGTATCGAATCACGCATTACCAGACAGGCAGTATCTTGCTTTGTCTGTCGCACTTTCACGCCAAAACTACTGAACCGATTTAAATGAAATTTAGTACACAGATAGTCTAGCCTGAAAAAGGACATAGGCTACTTTTTAATGCGAAAAAGCGTAATGGGTTAAAAAGGCCGTCGGGGGGCTGCGGGTTGTTTGAAAGAGATACCGCGGGCTCGCCACAAAGGGCTAAGAAGAAACCTGGGTGGTTTTTAGTCAGTAAAAGTCTGACACTCCCTTCCGTGATGGTTTCCCACCCCACAAAAAAAGAGGTTATAGGTAGTATCTAAGGTTTAAAGTTCAGACATAATTTTGGTCAACTCACATGGGGACTACAGATTAGTGTCTGAGATGGTCTTTTGAAGAAAGACAAAGGACCATATAGATCTTGATTATACCTGTGCAATCGGTGCAAACATTTGTTTTAAAAAATTATTGATAATAAATAAAATGCTGCTTATAATACATCTTTGTAGCGTATGCTAAATATGAATAGGTTATGTCCCCAAAAATATCTAATTAATCCGTCTGTTAGATTATCGAAAAATATTGGAAACGTGTTTTTTGTTTTATCAAATTAATGAAAATAATTGACGAAAATAAAACGTGTCAAAGATCATGAGTGAGAGTTTTTGACGTCTCTTTGTGGGTAAAAAAGTAGGTACTAACCTTGTGACGTCACACGACTTGACGCAACTTTTCAAAGCACCGTATCGTCTTCATCTTGTTTAGGTGAGAAAAGAAAAATACGTGTTCATTATTTTTTGAAAATCTATCTGAAGGACTTATTTGATTTTTTTGGTGAAATACCCTATTCTGTGTAAGTAACTATAATATTATATTTCAATGTCCAGTCCATATTTCAGGTATTGGATGCATTGTAAGTTGATTTTAGTAATTGCCTAGACACAACGAAAGTTGTCGATTTTCTGTTATATTCGAATGTAATTAAGGAAGCAATGTATTATACGAACCGCGGTATCTCTTTCTAACAAACCGCAGCGCCCTGCTATGTTGCTGACATCTCTTTGAGGCGCGCGTGGAACACGAAAGCGCCGTCGACGCGGCCTGTTTTCGTCATAAGACTGACGGACGCGGTGAGCTAGCCCATTACTAACAATACACAGCCACGCGCCTACGGTGGCCGTCACGTAGCCCCCGACGCTCAGGGCGTCTCCTGTGGCGGCTGGGACCGAGGTTCTCTCTCTCTCACGGTTCGCCACCTCCTTCGCTAGCATACACCCATCAAACCGGCATCCAAGACAAACTGGCATACAAAACAATCATAACAAACAAGTATTCGATGAGATAAAATTCTCTAAAGCAGCACATTTTCGAATTTTAAACTATCAAAGGTTTGCTAAACCGGAAGACGTCGCATTGGAAAGCTGGCACCGATGATCTAGTGCTGCAGGGCTATTGCGTATCTTTTAAATGACAGTGGCTAACCTATAGTGCCTTTCAATTACTGTCAAATGGTTCCATTTTGTACTAAACCATAACCAATTTGACAGTTAATCCATAGACAATATAATAGCCACTGTGATTTAAGGTGAAAGCGTCAGGATAGCCGCGAAATTCAAATTTTCTTACGTTTTTTGCAATTTGCAGGCCAGTGCTAGGTTGTATGTTGATTGAAATGTTGGACGCGAGTGTAAGACGAATGTAGTTACAGAATTATAATCATCAAAATCATCAATACAACCCTCCAAGTTCATATAATTCGAGGAATGACTTTGACCTCGAAAAAGTCGTTCCTCGAATTATATGAACTTGGAGGGTTAAAACGCAAGAAAATTTGAATTTCGCGGCTATCCTGACGCTTTCACCTTAAAAGATACGCAATAGCCCTACTGGATTGCGAGACGCACTCAAGACCGTTCAATATGGCGATACTTGCGGGAGGCTTGTGTGCAGCAGTGGACGTCTTCTGAAATAATGGTGATGATGATGAAAGAGGGCTTATATCTCGGAAACGAGACGCTTTAAGTTTTCTTATTGAAGCGTTTGTTGCTAAACGAGTAGTATAGGTACATTTTCTTTTATATTCGATGTGCGGACATGAAAACTCTTTACTGTATCTACCATTTTTTATTTTCTATATGATGTCTTCATTTTCCTTCATCTTGAAACTTTTCAAATAGGAACGTGTATAGAGCATAGATATTACACTATTTACAATTTATTTAATAGTTTAAAGACGCCACCTAAAACGACAAAAATGAACTTGTCCGTCTTCTTATCTTGTATTAATCTACTAATAGTATGTTTTGTTGCTACTGAAAATACGGTACCTGTGTTTGTGTTAGATTACGATCAAGTGCTGCTACAAGTCCGTGTAGACCGAAATCCACTCAAAAAAGTATCGTCTAATGATTTCGCTCAACTAGTTAAGGAGACTGCCAAGTACAAAGTTATAATTTTTCTTGAAGAGAGTTTCAGCGTCGAAGATATAAGCACCAAAGATCCATTTTATGGCACTCCTTTTAAAAACTTACAAAGCAACCTTTGTATGGATAAAAATACAGTAAAATACTTGCCGTCAGTCATTCAACCGCGGAAGGTGCTTAGAGCCACATTTCCGCAAAAGGCGGATAAAATTATTAATTTAGCGCAACGCACGAAGCTGCAACTGAAGGGTAATTTTAACTATGTCTACATGCAATTCCAAGATTTAAAGAACGAAACAAAGGCAAATATATTTAAAAGACATGACAGTATAATAAAAGATGTGATGGGCGCCTTACGTGCGATGCAAGCTGGGCCAATTGTGGCCTTCTATACAGGAAAAGTGAACCGCTTGGCTGTGAAGAAGATCGAAAGAACAAAGGGTTCGAAGCATAAACTGACTGGGAAAGTAGTCGTCGCCCAATCGTCTCGAATTCTTTTCCGGCTTTACGGTTAGTAGTATTTTAGTTTATCGAGGATAGAAGGTGCCTAATGGGCAGGGCACATTGCTCGCAGAACGGATAGTGGCCAAAAAGGTCTGGAGTGGTGACCGCGGACCGGAAGACGTTGCGTTGGATGGCCTCTCACTGTATACGGTCGTGGTTGTTAAAGTTGGTTTCTTGTGGACTACAAGAAACCGATTTGCTAAATGTGAATTCACGACCGTGTGAGAAGCTCCAGTATCCAACGTCAGTTTGCATGGAGTTCCGTTGGCTTCGCCGTTGATGGTCAGGCTGTTCCCGTCATGTGCTTGTAAAATCGAGATTCTCGGGGCTCTTTCAAAACCAGCCAGCACCCGCCCCACAGTCCTGGCATTTACTCGATTCCCTGCTGCGGCTGGGCAGTCACTTCAGCCACTCTTTGCTGGGGTTGATCTTCTCGCGGTGAGCTGCGCTTTGGACAGCTTGATCGAAGATGACGCCTTTCTCCACAAGTGTTGCACCTAGGGCTGTATCCTTGAGGGCGGTCGCGTACAGGTGACGCTACAACCTCCCAGACGCGGTGTGTACGGTGGTCCTGCCTCACTGCCTTTACTTTTAAGGCAAGGCAAGTCTCACAGTGGCTCTAAATGCAAATCGCGTATTCCGTCTATGAAAGTCTGTACCAGATATCCATCAATAAGTGCAGGGGCGGACTTCCGGCTGCGTCGGCTTTCCGAACCAGTTTTTCAACATTCAGAGCCCACTGCTGTAAGCTTTCGGAACTGCGTTGAACGCCTTAACTTAGCACGAAAAACGTGCTCCAGGAGGGCTATTGCGGATCTTGTAAATGTCAGTGGCTATCAGATTATCCATGGATTAAATGTCAAATTGGTTATGGTTTAGTACAAAATGGAACTATTCGACAGTTAATTGATGGACACTATATGATAGCCACTTTCATTTAAAAGATACGCAATAGCCCTGCAGGTGCGCGTCGCCGTATCTGGACTCTCATGCCTCCAGCAGCTGTTCGTAGGTCACATCCTTGCCGAGTGCCTCAAGAATGGTAAGGGCCTGGTCTCGGAGACCCAAAGTGAGCGCTGTCATGGCTTGCGCTTTGGTCCACCCATTCACTTTTATAACGGCCTCAAATTGAATTTTATAGGCCAACCACGAAGATGTTCCATCGAATGGTGGCACTTTTAAACCCACGCACCGAAGGTGCAGCAATCACTGAAGTCACAGCCCCGTCTCCAACCTTAATTTCACTCAAGACCTTCTTCATATCGGTGATCTATATTTCGGCCTTTGTGATACGGGTGTCGTGCTGCTGTACCTGCTCCTTCATCAGCTCTTCGCCAACTGATACGTGAAGATCCTTTATCAGGAGGCTCTGTTCTTCTTGGCGCCGGACCTGCTCCTCTTGATCGCGTCGCAACTTTCCCTCCAACAGTCGAGCCTGCGCCTCTTGACCGCGTTGCAACTGTTCCTGTAACTGGTGAGCCTGCTCCTCTTGACGGCGAGCCTGGTCCTGCAGCAGTGCCATTAAGGCAGACAAGTCTGGAACTGATGTTGCTGGAGAAACGCCAGATGACCCAGCGACTGGGTCTGACGTAGGCTAGACCCTGTACGGTGTCTGTGTCGGGGAGTCTCCAAATCGCCTTTGGTCCATACCCCGCTGTCGCTGACTCCTAGTACAGATACTATCCGTGTCGTCCTTGGGTAGAATCGGCATTATTTATCCCTCACTTCTGACACCAAATTGTTACGAGCTGGGTAAGGTATGGGATAAATAAAAACACTACCAATTAAACACACGAAATAACTTTATTAATCACAAAACACATAGACACAATCACTTCAACACTACTGAACACTTTATCGCATATCTCTTCGAACAATTCGTTTTTACACTCTAAAAGCAGACTGACTCACTCCGACCTCTGTCGGTCCTTTTATACCCAAACACAAAAAAGAACTTTTAGAAAATTCCCTATTATTAACTAAAAATGAATAAAGCATACACAAAGAAAAATAACAAACAAATAAACTTAAGATAAAATAACCAACAAGGAAGAAGTTACTTTACGCCCTCGGCATACGGTCGAAATTACAATGGCAATTGCCACCGACGCCGAAAGCTGACCTGCTGTATTAAAAAAAAAATGGAACTATACCTACAGAATGTACTCGAGTCTTTTTTTTTCGAAGACTCTAGATTGACCGTCGCGTGGTAACATAATAATATTTATATCCATTAAATTTTTTAACATTTTTCATTTATGTTCCGCTCCCATTGGTTGTAGCGTGATGTTATATAGCCAAATGCCTTCCTCGGTAAATGGACAACCCAACATAAAAAGATTTTTTCAATTCCAACCAGTAGTTCCTGAGTTAATCGCGTTCAAACAAACAAACAAACTCTTCAGCTTTATGATATTAGTATACAGGGTTATTATTTCTAAAACACCGTCCTTGCAAGACTGTATTACTATCATCATAAACAACAACTTTTGTTCTATGACTTTTTACAAAACAATACATTTACCAAAAACAAAAGTTCAAGATTTCGTTGTCCTATCTAACACATTTCAACTCTGTATTTTGCTGTACCTACCTACGCCTGTCGCGCACTGTCGTAACTCGCTTACGCTACGATTACCCCGCCGCCCTTACCCCGCTCCCCTCGCTATTGTACTATCGTTTTCTTTTGCTTCGCAGACTTGGTAACATTTAGAGCGTACAATTTAAATATTTTTATTTTTGTAAGTAAATCTGATGAACTAAAATATGATGAATTTTTGAAAGTCATAGAACAAAAGTTGTTGTTTATGATGTTAGCAACTTAGTCCTGAGAGGTTAACGGTGTTTTACAAATAACCCTGTAGATAGATACGACTTGACAGAGAGATTCGGCCGGTCTTTTTTTTTATTCCGTCATTTGGATTTGCGTCTATTTTTTTTTAATATTAAATTGTGTTTGTAAAAAGAATACTTACTATAAATAAACATGATTATTTTAAACAATTATTAACTTGAACAAGTAAACATTTTATTTGTGTTCTTAATAAAAAAAAATTTTTTTTCTTGAGAGGCTGTTTAGCGGCTTCAGAACTTTTCTTCTTCAACTTGATGATGACACCCCCCCAAAAAAGTGTATATTTCATTTGAATAGTTTGTAAAAAAATTGGAAAAAATGACAGATAGATAATTATGATTAATAAATATGTCTTATAATTTCATGTAAACCTTTTTTTTATTTTGTGAGAAATATTTACACTTGATAAGTGGTTTGGGGACCAAAGAAGTTTGGGGGCCAAACAGATTTTATACGGGGCCCCGCGAAGACACGCTACGCTACCTTGGGGCCAGTGCAGCAACTCTTCTTCTCCCTTTTTATTTTTCAATTACTCATCTCCTAATCAGACACCCTACTTTCTTGCGTTAATAAAATTATCATCCTTTACCCATTATTACATTATCTGCCGAACTCAGAAAGCTTTAATGATCTGACACTCCCTTTCGCTCTGCCCAAGAGCGGGAAGGGTTATTCGATGATTTTCCACCGGCCAAAAACAAAAAAAAAAAGAAAGCTTTAATGATTACTTAGGCCATCACTTAGTAATGGTTTTGACAGTTTAGTCATACAAAATTATGTCAAACCTTTACTAAGTGGCGGCTTAAGTAATCATTAAATCACTCTGAGTGTTTTAAAAGTTGTTTTATTTTCTCAGGAGTTTACGTGACGACGCCGACTCGACGGTTTTATTATGATCAAAAAGCAATGATTGTCCAGGAAACTCGCACTAAACATAAGCTGACTGCGGAATTCCCCGTCTTCAACTTTCGGCTCCTCTGGAGACTTCAATATTTCCCAAAATCCATCGTTATAAGTAATTTTTATTCTATCCGAATTCACTATTTAAGTACTGTTAAAAAATCACGAAAACTTTATGTTATTTCAAAGAACTATCACAAATAACACGATGTGTGCAAATAGTAATTAAATCGATAAAAAATGTAGTAGTTACATGCTTTAGAAGTTTGGGGGGGGGGGGGCACTTTCTATCATTGTCACCCGAAACGGCCATTTCTACTTCGTAACTATAGGGCGGTATGACATATGACATCACATTTTAATAGCGCTGTCTTTGTCTAACACGTCATTTAAAATCAGTTAGGTAAATAAAACTTAGCCGTTTTTTGATCGATTTTATTACTTTTTTAACACATCGTGTTATTTCTGTTTGTTCTTTGAAATGACATAACATTTTCGTGAATTTTTAACAGTAGTCAAACAGCCAATAGTTCTTAAATTATGCTGATCTGCTAATGTCATAACCACTTTATCAGATCATAAAATGAATTGCGTTGAAAAGCGTAGAATTGACCTTAGACCTTGATAATACAAGGGCCCCGAGTCTGCTATTCAATAGTGTCAGAATGATCTATCATTGATCTCATAATTGTTGATTTTGACAACACCAAACTTGTCAAAATCAACAATTATGAGATCAGTGATAGATCATTCTGACACTATTGAATAGCAGACTCGGGGCCAAGGTAACTGCGTCTGTGAGCATTTCACGAATTTTATAGTCATTCATATAATTTTCTTAATATTAACTATATTCCTAAATTATCACAGACCCAGTAACTATAATATTATGAAAGGTCCATTTTACGCTTTTTAACGCAATTCATAATTATTATCATTTGTTTACGAAAATGGAAAATAGAAAACCAAAATTTTTATTGCAGTCGCAAAGGACCTGCAAAGAACGAATCCACGGAACAGCTGTCCCCCGACTGCACTAAAAATGTTGGTTTTCTGTTTTTCATTTTCGTTAACAATCACGGTACCTTGTTCAGTTAATATAATTATTCAGTCCCTACTTAAAAATCTTTGATGTTTTAAATAAATAGATTGACTTGGCCACTGCATCACATTGGCCAATGCGATGGCGATTAGCTATTACAATGGCCTGTTTAACACTGGCGAATGCGATGCGATGGCCAAGTCAATCTACAGGGTGTAAATCAACCCATCACACACCCGTCAACCAAGCATTTTACATCAAACTTCGTTTTTTTTTTGGGGCCAAAAATCTCGATCAAAAATACGGTAAAACTCAATGTAGCATGCACTCATAAAACATTGTGCTAGTGGATGCTTTGAATAGTAAAAGGATCATGGAGGTAACTTAAGTAAAGTTATAACCTGAAAAACTAGTATTGACAAAAACAGCTGTGCAAAATTTGGAACTTTGACCCCCAATATCTCCGTAATTATGGGGTTCCCAGGTATAGTCTAGAAAAAAAAAATGATCGCAGTGGTGGGGAGAAAAAGTGCACTTCGTTTGCGTTAAGGGTACTTTTACACCTTTTATTTATTTAAAACATCGATGATTTTTAAGTAGGGACTGAATATATCAACTGACTTGGTATTACATGGATCTCACTACATTTTACGTTAAAAGAACTGAGTCGCGCGACTTGGCTTTTTTTACAAGTTTTGTTTTTAGTGCGATAAGCTTTATTTCTCTGAACTTATTGCACTGCAGCGTCTGCAGCGCATATAAAGAAAGAAAGAAAGGAAAGAAAAAGTATTTAAGCTGCCTTTCCATTGAAGCGGAGCTAGGCTGCGGAGCGGAGAGAGATTGCACACGGGAACGGAGGGCAGATTTTATGCAATCTTATTGGTTTATAATTCTCTGTTTGTCCACTCCGCAGCCTCTCTCCTCTTCAATGGACAGGCAGCCTAATGTTCACTGCAGGAGCTGATGGACGCTACCGAAAGCGCCAAACTAGTAGCTCAGTCCTGAACCGAAACAATTTATGGACTACCTACACGCTCAGGCTTCACCACAGTCTTGCGTGCATCGCGCGTGTGTGTGTAGTATACAGTTTTAACAACCACACGCGCGTTGTACTGTGTGCACCGTGTAGTCGCGCAAGTAAAAGTGTGGTGACACTTGAGCATGTCGTAGGCCTATTAGACTGCCATCGATACGGTAAGAAGAAGAAATTATAATACATTTTCTAATATCATTGTCCCTTTAGCTGATTTGAGCATGTACGGATTATATAAAGCACGGTTAATCGCTCAGAGGAAGTTATTTATAGAAATTGCTAAAGGGCACTCTTACTACTGCGACATGCCGATCACTATGAGGGATAAACGAGATGGAGGCTCTATCACGGTACAATCAATATTTGTGAGTTTTTTTTTACATTTTATTTAAGCAGTAAACTAGTGATGATTCTTATGCCATCTAGCGGATTTCGGCGCGACTGCATTCGATGGCTTTCTAGGATGGTTATCTAGAGATATTTTGATGTGTCTCAAGTGGTTAGTATATTCAAATGTGGATAGAAGCGGGCGTTAAGGCGGAACAATTTTTTCGAATCTTGGTTTGGAATAGTGATTAACGAATGCCAATTGCAATCACTTTACCTCCATAAAAAAGCAAATAGTATTAGATAACGATAATAGCCATCGCCATAACATTAAAAATGTCAGATAAGGGCTTGATATACGCCACCTCAGATACACATATTATATGGACTACGCCACTGACAACCCACCCAGCACCGATTTATTGGGCGCCAGAGCCCACAGCTACGCGATTTGCGATTACGTAAAAAAATGCATCTAAAGAATTAAGAAAGTTATTGGTAAAAATAAGCCAAAGGTCCCCTCGGCATGACTTTATATTAATAAATCACGAACTAAACAAGCTTTTTATGAATAGTCGCAAAGAAAAATTAACCAATGGGTCTCTGTCGGTGGCTAAAGATCTCAATCTACAACTTTAACATTAAGAAGTGTTATTCGTATTTATACAAGGCAACCTAATTCCCTTGTATTCCAAATCAAAATTTGAAAAAGAAACACACTAAAGTGTTCCACCATAGCGGACGCAGGTACGTTAACTACTATACTGACTGCTGCACTCAGAAAGCTTTAACGATCACTTAGTAATGGTTTTGACAGTTTTGTCATACAAAGTATGTCAAACCTTTACTAAGTGACGACTTAAGTAATCATTAAAGCTCTCTGAGTGCGGCAGTGAGTGTATTACGGACCCTTCATAAAATCGTCAACCAATATGAACAGTCGAATAAAGTAACTCTACTCAAAAATTGTTGTTGGGAAACGACTTTTGTTTGGGGTGTAAAATCACGTTATTTAAAGTAAGACTATACTTAACGCACTCAAAACATTGTGTGCATTACGAAATATAATTATATAAAAATGTGTAGTGGTCGATAGTGCGACTGCTGTGCATATGGCTCTGCTGTCCTCGGTCTATGCCTAGTTTGGGCAAAGTTTTATTGGGTTTTTCATCATGTCTCAGCTGCGGAGTCAAAATTTGTCCCCATATGATGGCAATAGACTATGCCTTCGCATTAGAATCATAACAACACTTATCTGTCGTAATGTGGTTGAACTACACCTCTGTTACTACTCCTAATTACTATATGTTGATATATGTTATTTATACTATGTAGAATAGAGCCTGTCTAATAACTTGTTTTGTTTGTCAGATTGATCCAGCTTACAACGAGTCAGCAGGAGAGCAAAATCCAATTCAATATTGTAATACTTTTTTGGCTATCGAAGCATTTAATTGTTTCATAGTCGCTTACGTATTATTATTTTTATTAGTGATAGCTCTTATCCCGCTGCTTGACTGCTCTGGTAATAGTCGCTTAGATCAGCCAGACGGTCGTTATTTGATACATGAAAAGTTACACTAAATATTACACCTTTTTTAGGTAATTTAACGCTACTTGCTTATTATTAAGTTTGTTTACCTTGTTACGACTTTTCCCAACTACCTATGTTGACTTCCACTACCTATAACCAATATTTTATATAGATATTAGGTACTAACGGTGCGCAAAAGTTATATGTACCGTACTTAATCTTGTGCGGCTGCTTATTAAATAATAAATATTATATTTTTTGAATAATGTATTATTCAAATTCAAATTCAAATTCAAATATTTTATTTCAGATAAACATCCATATAATGTTAGTAGTTGTAAAACTTAGCCTAATGTTAGTATTAAATTAAAATAATGTATAACAACAATCACACAGTTCAATGGCTCATTATTGTTGGTAATGAACATTGAACTGTTTGTTCCATGTTAAACGATTTTAACTGGATAAGTGTGTCTGAACACTTACCCACCTTCGTAAGAGGGGAGAGTCCCACCGGTCTGAAAACACATTCAGGATGCCATTGGAGGAGGAGCGCAAGCGCGCCATCATGGAAGCGCATCGCTTCCGCATGATTGCGGCGAACCCATCGACGCATGCTTCCGCGAACATCCCTGACGCGCTACATCGCCATGGCAACCCCAAAAGCACCCTGAATGCGTTATTGTACTGCACGCGCAGGTCGCTGTATGCCCGCTGGGTGTACTTGGTCCACAGGCTGCACGTGTAAAACGACTGGCAGAAGGCCTTAAAAAGCGTTATCTTGACTGAATCAGTACAACGTGCAAACCTGCGGGCCAGCATGTTGCAACGGACAGCCAGCGACCTGCGCTCCCTGTCTATATCTACATTGTCTTTTAAGTCATCAGTGACCCAGTGGCCCAAATACTTAAACTTCGAAACTCGAGCTAAGGGAGACCCAGAGAGTGAGAGTTCAGGTAGCTGTTCGTAGGTTAAAGTACCAGATTTAAAAACTAACCATTCACTCTTATTGGTATTGTATTTGAGCCCATGAGCCACTGCATAACTTTCACAAATTTTAAGTAGCCTTCTCATCGCACCGGTAGATGGGCTCAGTAGCACCATATCATCAGCATAGCTAATGTTGTTCACGCAAACACCGTCCACGTGACAACCGATTTTAGTGCTACTGAGCCTACCTATTAGTTTGTTAATGTAATAATAATAATATTCCACAACTATCACACAACGCCATCTAGTACCAAGTTAAGCAGAGCTTGTGTTATGGGTACTAGACAACTGATAAACATACTTATATATTTCTAAATACATACATATTATAGATAAATTACACCCAGACACAGAACAAATGATCGTGCTCATCACACAAACATTTGTCCTGGGTGGGAATCGAACCCACGACCTCCGGCATAGCAGTTAGGGTCACTAACCACTAGACCAACAGGCCAGTCGAAATGTATAGGTTAAAAAGGCGGGGGGAGCTCAGACCCCCCTGCCTCACTCCACAATCCAGACCATACATGTCAGAATATGAGCCTGCCCACTTAACTGAGTTCTTTTGACTACTGTACCAATATCTAAACAAAGATACTACATCAGCCGGGACAGTAGAATTTATATTTCAATAGTATTTATTTATTATGAATGAATTATGTTTCAATAGTATTTATTTTTCATTTTTAGGGTTCAAAAGGATAAAACGGAATAAAAATAATATAAAATGTTTTTTTTATATTATTTTTTAAGTTTTTGATCAGCTTTATTGAATGGATATGATTTACCAAGAGATGGGAGAAAAGGTGTCAAAGGAGTATATTACCCCCTCCCCCTAAGATTTGGAGTTTGTTACAGACTCTTAAGTTCAAATAAAGATTTTAAGTATTTATTTGTGTTTTTCTAGTATGTAAATTAGATTTTAGAA
The DNA here is from genome assembly GCA_932274075.1 of Diarsia rubi. Taxonomy (NCBI): domain Eukaryota; kingdom Metazoa; phylum Arthropoda; class Insecta; order Lepidoptera; family Noctuidae; genus Diarsia; species Diarsia rubi. The sequence continues at coordinate 4,907,283 of OW026441.1, forward strand.
GAATCTAATCGAATCGAATCGAAAATAATAAAACTAGTTGCTATTCGCGGCTTTGCCCGTAAGCCGCGAATAGCAACTAGTTTTATTATTTTATCAATTATGTGTAGGTACTAGGCTTTACTATTTTCCGTTGTGGTATATTATTTCAAGTGTGTTATTTACAGTTTCAAGTGTGTTATGAACAAATTTTCGTGGCCTTACCCATAAACCTATGCACACAATTATGTATTATTCAATGTTTGTTATATTTATGAAAAGGGCGTAACATACCAACTTGCCATCTTAGAAAACAATATTTTTATAATTTTGTCTATGCAATCTATCAATAGACAATTTCAAACATCTTCTGTGTGTACCCATAAAACAGGGAAAATAAAACAGAACACGGAGAACTTGTTTTTTCAGAAATTAAGCACTCAAACGATTTCGAACTATATATTGTTTCATTTACTTCAATAAATATTATTTAATAAATTGCAATAAGTTAAAACCTCTATAAGCTATACTAATTAATTTTTTGAGTATAGATTTGAAAATATTTTCTCAATTTCGGCAATGTCAAAAGCAAATGTTGGCAACAATGACGAACCATAGACAACGCGTCAAACTTATCATATGATCACTTTTCACATGACCCATGGTCAGTCGTCATCGCCTGAACGTCGTCTTTTATGACAAATTTGGGCTAAAATACTAACTTTTAGTCCGTTTTGCGTCCAATATAATTAGCCTTAAAATGGCGTTTTGCCGTGTGGTGTTCCCGCTCTTAGTTCTAAGTGTAATTAGCTGTTCCGCATCAAAAGTCCCAGTGTTTCTATGGGGCGACTCGCTCAAAAGTTCAATTAGATCGAATCCTCTTACGACTTATTCCTGCGATGAATTTACGGCAATCCTGAAGCAGGTGTTAGTAGAAGACCCTGTGACACTAGTATTCATCGAAGAAACGTTATCTGTTGAAGATTTGTCATTGAAAAATGAGGATGGTGAGACGTCTTTCCCTTACTTGCACGACAACCTCGGTGAAGCTGTTTACTTGCCTAATGTAAAGGATGCGTTGCCGTCCTTGAAGAAGACTGCTGGTTCGGACGCTGTCAGCATACTCTCGGGTGAATTCGTCCCTATTGGAGCAAGATTCGTGTTCATCAACCTAAATGATGCTCAAGAAGGAGAATCCAGGCCTGAAATGCTGCGCCGCCATGACGCTTTCATGCAGGACACAATCTCGAAGATGCCTGATGAGTTGAACGTGGTTGCTGTGTACACAGCCAAGTATCCATCATGGACCATCCCGGTAACTAAGTCACGAGCTCGCCGCGCAGTTGAAGGCTCACGTGCCATTAACGTGTACACCGTTGATGGCCTAAGAATGACCACTACGAACATTGTTATTAAGAACGGAAATGACTCGAGGGCATTGGGTGAAATAACTAGCCACAGCTCTGTGCTAAACACCACATATGTTAATGCTACCCTGGTGTTTGACAATACTACCCTTTTGCTGAGCTTCAACGTCAAACGTGGATACTGGTTCTTTGGTGAGTTCTTTCACATCATTCTCCTGCTGGCATGCATTTGCCTTGTGACCTGTGGTCGTGGTTTTGATTCCCACGGGAAGCATACTTTGTAAAGTTGTTAAACAGACATTACAGGCTTGAATCACCTGATAATCTGATAAAAAGATGGTTCCATACTTCAGAAGGCACATACAGTGTGTAAAGTAACCCTTCACACATACGTCAACCAAGCATTCTGTACATCAAACTAAGTACCCCTACGCAAACATTTTAGAAAACTATTTTTTTTTAAAACACATTTGATGGTAAAACTCAATGTAGCACTCTTACAACATTGTGCTAGTGGATGCTTTGAATAGTAAACGGGTCATGGAGGTAATTTAAGTAAAGTTATAACCTGAAAAACTAGTATTTACAAAAACAGCTGTGCATTTGGCACTTTGACCCCCAATATCTCCGTAACTAGGGGGTTCCCAAGTACGGTCTAGAACCAAAAAATGATCGCAGTGGTAGGGGGAAAAAGTGCTCTTGTTTTACACCCTTTGTAAGATAGTAGTACATGTAAGGGGTAAACTCCGGAACTAATGATCCATTATAAAGAACAGTGATAGGAAGATACATTATCATTTGTGCTTTTTTAAGCCTGTCATAAGTCCCACTGCTGGGCAAATACCTCAACTGTCTCCATCAAAACTTCCCTATCTTGTGCAATATCTAGCCATGTTTGCCCCGCAACCGGGATCAGATTGCCACACCACTTTGGAATACATAACAGCCATATCTAAAACCTGCCTAGTGCAGTATGATTTGAGTCAATTTGTTATTCTGTGTTGGGCAGACGCCCATCCACAGACCAACCTAGACAAGTGTGGCTTAACCTAAAGATTGACTCAAGCTTCTGGTTTTAGTTACCTACAAACTCTTCTTAATCAACAAAAGAATAAACTTATTCTTAAAAATCAGGGTAACACAATCTCGCCACAGCTAAATGCAAAAAAGCACTATTAAATTCAAGTAGACACTTTGGCATCAGTCCAAGTACAATGCCAATGGAAGGTGATTTTAATCAATAAAAGTTGTATAGCTTAGTTGTGAAGAAAACAGATAGTGAGAAGTTATCATGAAATTAGAGCAGTGATGACGGCCTTACGAACAGTAAGTTGTGGTTTTGAACCCAGGCATTACTTTGTGTAATTTATTTCATCACTGCTGCCAACTTGAGCGAGTACTCTATTTAAAGATTTCCATATTGGCCACTGCAGCACTGGTAGTTGACAATAAAAATCTAATTAGTCCGTCATATAGATTTTCAATAAAAAACTAAAAAACCTGACTGAAAAAACTGAAAAGCAAAAAACAAGCACATTTTAAATTTAACAAAACTTGGAAGCAGGTCTTGACGCGTTTTATCTTCGTCAATTTTGATTCATTTGATAAAACAAAAAACACGTTTCGATAATCTAACCTATCGACCCATCTCTTTCTTATCGCGTGGGCAGTAAGGTCTAACGACCCCACACACCCTAGTGTCAGAGTTTCTAAACCGCCTCAAAGACCTCTGACATGGTTTGATGGCCGCGACCACCAGCTTATTCGAACCCTCCGAGGCACGAAATCATCTTTTTATCAGACAATTAGGTGATTCAAGCCTGCAACATCATAGCTCCCCTCTTGCTGGAAAAGTTGGAGCGGACTGGTGTTAGAGGATTGTGCCTAGATATTTTTAGGAGCTACCTGAGTGAGCGATCACAAGTCGTAAAGATAGGGAACCACGTCAGCAAACAACAATTTGTAACCTTTGGAGTCCCGCAGGGTAGTGTCCTTGGACCTACCCTGTTTCTTATTTATATAAATGACCTTTGTAATCTGGCCCTAACTAACACTAAAATTATAACATATGCGGACGATACCGTCATGCTCATTTATGGTAGGGATTGGTTGGAAACCCGCACATACGCAGAAATTGCCCTGCTCGCTGCAATGAAATGGCTGAATAAAAACCTACTTACACTCAATGTAGAAAAATCCAAGTTCATAACATTTGCTCCAAGTAGTGTCTCTCAACCTCCTTCTTCTTATGCTTTGACTGCGCATGACTGTGGTTCAATATCGAACGATTGCAGAAGTTGTGTACAGATTGCGCGCACCCATAGTATTAAATACTTGGGTGTTATAATAGATAGTACGCTGACATGGAAGGAACAAATCGAGGCTCTGGTATCCAGGGTCAAAAAATTAATTTATGTTTTTAAAAACCTGCGAACTGCTGCTGATTATGCAACCCTACGGACAGTATATTTCGCTCTGGCTCATTCGATCTTAACATATTGTATTACGGCTTGGGGTGGGTCTGGAAAATGCATAATGCTCCGTCTGGAAAGGGCACAGCGGGCTGTGCTAAAAGTCATGACTCACAAACCGATTCGTTTTCCAACTTCCGAACTGTACGCTCTATGCAATTTACTAACAGTCAGACAGGCATTTCTTCTTGCCGTGGTGCAGCGCAAACACTCAAGCCTTCCATTTGATCCTCATATCGTTAGCCAAAAACGTAGGTCTGACAGAGTCTGCCAGGTGGAATTTGCCACAGTTCAAGTTGTACGGCGGCAGTATCACTTTCTTAGTTCCACAGTGTATAATCGAGTAAATAAACAGCTCAATATATATTCACTGACTGCACGAGAATGTCGAAGGGTTACGGATGATTGGCTTCACACACTCACGTATGAAGAAGTAGAAACGTATGTGAAAACCTGAACTCCCTTTTTAGATGTCCTATATGTGTAAGATGCGCAAACTCACACCTTTTACACAAACGTACACACCCTTCACACACACACACACACACACACGCACGCACACACACACATACACTCCACACACAAAGCATACACAATACACAACACAATCTCATATAAAAATACGTACTTAGTGGAAATATTGTAAATGAGTAATTTTTAGTTTTATTTCATAGTATTTATTTTAAGTTTAAACATTTATTCGTTTTTTTTTTTAATTTTGCATAGCTTTTAAAGCTTTGTTTTTGCCTCGACTTTTTGGAGGTGGGCGTTAATGACTGCGACACAGTTTTAAACTAATGTAGTTGTTATCGATCACAGAGTTTTTGTAAACTGAGTTTTTGTTGCAAATAAAAATTATTATTATTATTATTATTATAGCTAAACTGGAAACAGCTTTTACAAAGTATGCGAATCGAACCCACGACCACCGGTTCACAAGGCAAACGCCTAAACCATTCGACCACGGAGGCGGGTCTGCCTCCCACCTCTGAGAGAATGTGAGTGTGGAGCCCCAACACAGGACATGCCACACCTCACACAGCTTGTTGCCTCGCCTTATTGTCAATGTTCTACATCTGAATGTGAATTTAAACAAACTGCACATCAAATTTTATGGGAGTGTAGTCTTTGGCAGAATGAACGTATTAGTATGTAAAATTAGTGTACAGGTTACATCCGGAGTTATATACTATACTACCTTTTAGCAACTAGTACAAATTTCCTTGCGTTCAAGCATTTTTGTCATACCTATTATTGGAGTCAAATATAACAGCTCAAAATGGTGCATGGTCACATGGTGCTAAGCAACAAAGCGTATCCCAGTTGTATACGTCCGTGTGCTTGCCTATTGGCCTTGTTCTGTGCTGTCTCCTGCTGATATAGAGGGAAGTGGAAATTATGTGTTACCTGATCCTCCGCTATTCTTTTTTGATTAATTTCGTTGCGGTCGCCACTGTTTATTCTGGCTTACAGGAGTTACAGTGGTTTGGGAATAGTGTGGCGGGCTTGACCCATATTAAAAAAAACTTACTCTCTTGCCCAACTTATTGTACGTTCAAGGACTTGAACGAAGACGACAAAACCAATTACAAAGAGAGCTGTCCAGGTTGCTACGTACTGGTCAGATAACATTTCTGCCATCCTTACACTGGAAAGCCGTTAAGTGCAATAAGTAGTTTTCGAGACAGTGGGGGAAAATGCGCGAATTGTTGTTTCTAAAACATCCTGATATAACTTTTTTGTAGTCAAATAAAATAATCGTCAAATTAGGCAGTAGGTATACAGCGAAGAAGTGTGGGCTAGACGCTTTCAAGAGCTGGAATCATCATAAATTCTTGTATTTAACGGTCTTAAATTTTTTTTTGCATCTCTAGAACTATTGATAATCTAAAAATGTTTTTTTTTTGTTATTTGAAAATTTGTTTTAATTAAGAGCAGAGATGAGGTCGACGATGGAACGAGCTTTAGAGTTAAAGATAGATAATTTTGAACACTATCAAGATGTATCAAAAAGTAAAAATCTACCATTTGAGGGTTAACGGTTTGGTCGCGGGTTGTACACTAGTTATTGAAGAAGGAACATGGGTGGTTTTTAGTCAGTAGAAGTCTGACACTCCCTTTCGCTCTGCCCAAGAGCGGGAGGGGTTATTCGATGATTTTCGACCCGCCAAAAAAAAAAGGGGTAAGGGCTTTCTAGTGATCGGACGGCAGATTTGAGTTGTCGACTCAAAAAGGAGCTCACACACACACACACACACACACATGATTAATGCTTCTATTCTTTACTTCACAGATTCCGTGGTCCTGACCGTGACTGGAGCTCCAAGTCTTGACCTCGCACCGGCCTCACAAGGATTCTTTGCACCTGTAGGCTTTTCCTACCGCTGTGCCCAATCAGTGACATTTAACAATGGCAATGATACGCACCTCAGTTTTCAAGATCTGAAGGTAAGGGGATATTTGTCTTTTTATATTCATATTTTTTTTTGTCTTGAGTGTGGGGTACTAGGAATTTATCCTGTATCGTGCTTCATTCAGGATATTCCGGCAATGGTCAAAAAGTGCCCTTCGCGCCGCCGGACGACCAACCTATCTTTCGATATCTTTTTTTTTAGCCGCTCTGGGCGGACTGTCAGACTTTGGCTAAAAACTACCAATGTTCCTTCTTTGCCCTTTGTGTCCGGGGCCGCGGTATATCTTTAGAACAACATGCAGCTCCAGCAGGCGTCGACCCTCGCGGGCCCCTGCAATGTTGCTGACATCTCTTTGACCCCTTTCCATATTTTGGACGCCACTCGGTTACTTCAATTTACTCCACCTGACATTACAGTGCCTTGCTATTTTTTTTGAATATCATCATCATCGGCCTTTCCCACTGTAGGGACTCAGGCCTCCTCTCCAGGAGAGGGATGGGCTATTATAATCCACCACGCGGGTCCAGTGCGGGTTGGTAGATGTCACAGAAAGAGTTTCCTCACGATGTTTTGGTTCACCGTTTTTGAATATAAGAGTTTAATATTATAACTTAGCTTTAAATACTTCCGTGATCCCTGAGCTCATTGTTTTGAGTCCTACCTTCATGTGTATAATTAGAAAAAGTGTTTTTTAACACATAAATCATATCTTTATCGCCATTATCTGTACTCACGGGAGACATAAAAAAGTTACCGCCCTAGGGCCGACCATTAGCATCTACCCTGCCAAGTAACTACGATAAAAGAGGTCATCGTCTAAAAAAGAAAAACGGCTCTGGAGCAAAAAAACAATATTTAGATGTCATTAGCAGCCTATTAATGTTCCCACTACTGGGACACAGGCCTCCTCTCTTTGAGAGGGAATGGGCTATAATCTACCACGCGGGCCCAGTACGGATTGATAGATGTCACATGTCTTCGAATTTTTTGGTTTTAAAAACTTAATTACAAAAAAAAAATAATTAGTCCGTCAGATAGATTTCCAAAAAATATTGAACACGTATTTTTTCTTTTTCCACGCAAACAAACAATGAAGACGATACAGTGATTTAAAAACTCGTGTGACGTCATTTTCTGAGACATTTGTATGACATTCTAGTAGCGGTCAGTGACGTTACGACTCAAATCTTTGACGCGTTTTATCTCTGTAATTTTTTATTGATTTGATAAAACAAAAAATACGTATCCAATATTTTTCGATAATCTAACAGACGGAATAATTAGAATCACATTTTTTTAAGTCAGTAAACATCCCTTTTTCCTCACGATGTGTTTCTTCACCGTTTTGAGAGCAGTGGTAATGAAATAAATTACACAAAGTAATGTGCCTGCCTGGGTTAAAAACCCACGACACGTAACGTAAGTCCGCGTTCGTAAGTCGGGGCCGCCACCACTGGGCCACCGCTGCTCATATTTAGATATGTCTACAGTATATTAAGATCTTCGGCAGTCGTTACAGGTAGTCGTGACCTGAAAGTTTGACAACCAGTCTTACCAATAGGTATCGTATTAGCCAATATTAACTGGGTTGTGGAGGTCAGAAAGGCAATCGCTCCATGTTTAATACTGGTATTTAGCTGCATCCGGTTAGACTGGAAGCCGACCCCAACATAGTTCGGAAAAGGCTAGGCAGATGAATTTAAATAGTACGTCCTTTACCTACGATTAAATACTTATTATTCAAATTTCCAGAGGTCACTGCCTCTTGAGTCGAGACGTTGGTCAACTCACATGAGGACTATACAGCATACTGCCGCACTCAGAGAGCTTTAATGATTACTTAGACCATTACTTAGTAAAGGATTTGACAGTTTTGTCATACTAAAGTATGTCAAATCTGTGGCGACACCGCCATCTATCGCAACCGATGCTAACTAAGAATAGGCAAATCCTGCATCGCGCTATCAAAGTAATCCGAAAATCCCGACTTACATAAATATGTTGGGCAGTTAGCCCACCAGACACAACATCCGTCCGGAGGATCCTCCCTTTTCTATGGGGGATGAGGAACTTTACACCCTGTTCCTCATTACCCCCAAACTGGTGACCCCGAGCATGAACGTCAGCGCAGCCTTCGTGCAACTACTTCATCATCACTTCCTCGAGCCTTCGAGCAGCGAGTCATACCGTCAGCCAGCAACTACGGCTTCATCGGGTATTCTGACCACCAGCATGCAGCGGAAGCGCATACCTGGTCATCACCCTCAGCCTCATCAGCGACCTTGGCACAGCACACTGAACTTCGGCCGGTCAACAAGCAGAGACGCTCTTCTCTCCTGGTCGACGCAGCAGCCAGCCACTACGCAGCACTGCACACTCCGACTCACTGGAGCACACGCAGCATCACCCCGACTCACTGGGGCATCACCGCAGACAGTTCCGACTCACCGCGAACTATGCGGCATTCGGTTCCGACTCACTGGAACCTTCCACTGGCCTGGCAAGCATCAAGACTCAGCCTGCTATCGACCTCCGGTCTCGGAGGGGAGTGATGTGGCGACACCGCCATCTATCGCAACCGATGCTGACTAACAATAGGCAAATCCTGCATCGCGCTATCAAAGTAATCCGAAAATCCCGACTTACATATGTTGGGCAGTTAGCCCACCAGACACAACACCCGTCTGGTCGGAGGATCCTCCCTTTTCTATAGGGGATGAGGAACTTTACACCCTGTTCCTCATCACCCCCAAAAATCTTTACTAAGTGACGGCTCATTATTAATGTCTCTGAGTACCGCAGTTAGTGTCTGAGATGGTCTTTTGAAGAAAAAACCACATAGATTTTAGTGGACCTTTCCAGTCAAGCATTTGTCAGTGATCGACTGATCCGATTTCGTATCATCACCATTAGCCAGATGACGTCTACTGGCTACTAAAGGCCTCCTAGTTTTTTTTTAGGATGGTGGGAATTCTTCGAATGACTCTTCCCGCTCTGGGCAGAGCGCAAGGGAGTGTCAGGCTCTGTCAGTGTACTGACTAAAAACCACCCATGTTCTTTCTTAGGCCTTTGTGTCCGGGTCGCAGTATCTTTTCAAACAACCCGCAACTCCGGCTTGCGTCCACCGCATGATCGTTCTCTCATTTCACAAAAAAAGGCATATTCCGAAACGCCTTTTGACGTTTCCTGTGACCCAAGGACTAGCTTTTTCTTTGGCCAGAAGCTAAGTGTTGCCATACAACGGGGCAATGCTGCCAGTCTTTTGGGCACTTAAGCTGCTGACAGCGTTGAGGAGTTTTTTTCGATGCTCTTTTATAGTCTTTCCTTAGTTTAGGTTATATATTTTGTTGTTAAGTTAAATTTACCATATTATAACCTTACAAAAAAAATCAAAAATATCTTTATTGTTTACAGATCCAGCCGTTCTTTGAAACCAACACTACACAAGAATTTGGTGAATCTTTCAACTGTGTGGGCTACTTCTCCGCAGGGATCCTTGCATCGCTCTTCATAGTCTTTATCCTCCTTATCATAACCTTCTTTGGCATCATGATGATCCTTGACATTAAAACCATGGACCGCTTCGATGATCCCAAAGGCAAGACCATTACGATTAACGCAGGAGAGTAAATAATGAAGAAAAAACGATGTTTTGGGGTTTAGTGAGAGTGAAACGAACCTTTTTGGGTGTTAACTTCTGTTTTTTTTTTTTGTATAGAAATCTTAAGAAATAACCTTTTTGTATATTATCTGTGCCTTTTTGTGCACGGTTTTTTCTCAGTTATTTTACAGAACAATTATAAATACTAACCTTACGGTAAAGTAGAGGTAACTTAGCGGTAAAATATCTGAGAAATGACTTTGAGTAAGCACAATCTTTTTTCTAGTATTTTTCTTTCAGGAACTGTATATATACTTTTTTGAGCATTTTGTTTGTTATTGCATTTTTTAGGACTTTTTCTATGAATAGTTGATTTTTTTCTTACTCTCACTAAATAGTAATGTTTTACTGCTTAAAACTTCGTATTTTTAAAACATAATATGACGTCAGGAACGTCAAAAAAGTGGTGCCGTAGTTTAAAACACGATAGTTCGTCATGTGAGCTCAAATTGATTCCAAAACTATTTATTGTTAATCATTAATAGACGGTTAAAATAAGAAAAGTTTTCGATATATTTAATACGATTAGAAAAAACGGTGCCTCTACGCATAGACAATACCACAGACAAAGACTAAATCGATCAATTCTAAAATCGAATTTTGACATCGATCTTCATTTGACACAAATAAAAGTTTTTAATCGATGTTGAAAAGCGCAACTATATACTCTTTCTGCGTATTTGCTTAAATAAATATACTAATGTAGATAATAATTTTAAGAATGTTTGAGAACCGATAAAGTGCCTACGATACAAAGAAACTAATAAAATGTGGGTGTGAATAATATATTTATTAATAGATAAATATGCTTGGAAAATGCATATAAGTCTGAAAATATTCTATTATTGGGCCATATGCTATCGAACAGGCCTCATTGGTTCAAGCAGACCTTATTAGGTCAAGCAGGCCTCATTAGGTCAAGCAGGCCTCGTAGGTAAAGCAGGCCTCATTATGTCAAGTAGGCCTTATTAGGTCAAGCAGGCCTCATTAGGCCAAGTAAAGTATTAACTACGTATTTAAAAAGCTTTGAAACTGCCTACAAACTATGGCTGTAAAGACTAAGATAGACTAAATATGCATTTTCCAATATTACAAAATATAGCCTATTATAGAAACCATGGCCTTAAATTTTAAATAAAATGCAATATTTTCTTCCAGTATGAAAAAAACAACGATATTGTTCTGAGCTTGTATTAAACGCATAGTATTAGTTTTAAAACCCTGTATTTGACGAGACTTTTGGCAAAATCTTATAATTAGGCCCTTACATGAAAGGAAAAAGTGATTTTAAAAAATAATTAAGGAAAAAGCGTATTTATTTTTTGCAAATTAGTGTCGGGTTGTAGGTACATTGCTTAATTTGATTTGTGATCGTAACAAGTATGGCTTTACAAAGTATAAATGAACTTGAGAGGGTTCTATTGATGAGGATTTTAATGATTATGATTCCCTAGATATGCGTGTTACTGTTGTGTATCATACTTTGTTTAGCAAACAGCCTGAACACCTGAAACTGACTGTAAATTATAAGAAACTTAACAAAATTTGACTCTCGCGGGCAATCCAGACGTTTTTCCCTAATTATTATTTATTCAATCAAGTTATAAAATGACTTACAATCCGGGCTGCGTAATGCCAGCGGCCTTAAAAATAAAGACCTCGTCAGACGACCTGTCTACTTCTACTTTACATATTTGCTATCCACTCCTTTAATAATTTCTGTAAACATACATACCTACGTGTAACAAATAGTAAAGAAGTATCTTCCGAGTACATTTGTTCCATCATAAATTATACCTCATCCATCGCTTTTTCGAGGTCAAGAACAGGCCATTGCAATAAAAATGTTGCTTTTCCTGGGAGGCTTTCTGTGTTGCCAACGGACAAAAATGGATAACAAATTAGTAATTTTGTGGTAAACCAAGGGTGTTTGTGAAAGTAAAAAAATAATCCCTCCATGTTAGTGCCAATTGTGTTAGTTCATTCCAAACGTTGGTTATTATATAGAAATTATGAATAAACAAAGTATTTATAAGAGTTGCAACTTCTTTTTTAAGTGTTCAAGTATTTCAATTACCTAGTTTTTGTGGTTTTTCGTCATGTTTGGTGATACTTCTTTCAATATTCACTTCTTGGGAAAAGTGTTGCCAAGTATTTCATGAAATCAGTTTTTATTTTCCAGATTTTTAATCCATGGTTTTCTTAGCTGTAAGCATAATTACATTTTTTCTTTAATTTTCATTTGTAAATAGTTGTTTTCGGAATTATTTTATTGTTTGTTTCGAAGTATTAAATCGTGAGACCAAAATATTTTTCTTTTATTTTCTTTTGTTTCTTTATTTCTTTCTTTAAATGTGCGTTCCTATTGTACTATTATACTTAGAACATTGTTGACATGTTGGTTATTGAAATTATTATGTAGATAATAAAGCTTATAATATTGTAATGAGCTTTATTTTTTATTGTTTGATCATCGCTCGATATTATAATAAATAGCAGACATTGCATTCATGGTTTTGTTGACTAGGACTTGTAGACCGAACTTTCTAGACAAGTACGGAGTTAAAAGACCTAAGATTAAACAATGCACCTCTATAGAACATACTAGCTGATGCCCGCGGCTTTGTTCGCGTGTGTGTCGGCTATTGCGACAGATGTCGGTCGTCGTGACCACAAGTAATCTTTTCATCCCACCTCTTTCAACCCTCCTTTTTTTTTTGGAGGGTGGAACATCATCAAATAACCCCTCCCGCTCTTGGGCAGAGCGAAAGGGAGTGTCAGACTTCTACTGACTAAAAACCACCCATGGCCCTTCTTAGCCCTCTATGTCGAGGCCGCGATAACTAGTGTACAACCCGCGGACCTCTTTCAACACCTTACAACCCTTTTTTCGCAAAAAGTATAGCCTATGTCCGTTCTCAGGCGCTTGACTATCTATCTGTGTACCAAATTTCATTTAAATCAGTTCAGTATTTTGGCGTAAGAGCGCGACAGACAGAGTTACTTTCGAATTTATAATATAAGTCACAGAGTTCATAATAAATATAACCCTAACTTAATTAATTCGCGAGTAAATAGGCTCTTCTTCTGGGTTAACTTGTTCCATCGTCAACCACATCTCTGCCCCTGGGGCAAGATTGAGGTCAAGAGTACACCCATCTAATATTAGGATTTTTTTGTTCCTTCATCGCTGGTGTAGTAGTCGTGAGGGCGCGAGGTAGCGGGTCGGCTACGCAGACCCGTTGTCGAAAGCAGGAGGCAGATCGCGCGACACTGTATTATGACTTGGTCTAATGGGCGCGACTGCTGGACATGAGCACCTGGGTTCAATAACCGGATCGGGCAAAATGTAATTGGCTTTTTACATCAGGAAATTTATCAGTTTAAAACAAATCAAAACTCATTTATTCAAACTAGGCTGATAATCAGCACTTGTCGAACGTCAAAATTTACTTAACTTTCTTTTTTTTTATTATTTGGACAAGCCCGCCTCACTATTCCCAAACCACTGTAACTTCTGTAAGCCTGAATCAACAGTAACGACCACAAGAAAAGCGCCGAGACAATGAAGCTCCACGAAGTCCCAGAGAAATGATTTGACTGTCTTGGATCCCGCAACGAAATTAATCAGAAAAGAACAGCGAAGGCGTAGGAAAAACAAAAATTACCCACTAACTTTTTATTACTTTAGTTACTTTTGTCGAGAATATCAGCCGTGCCGGGCGATCGCGGGCGGGAGCTGAGGCGCGGAGGGCGGACTCCAGCTGCGAGCGCGCACCGGTCGGCTTGCCACTGCCATGCTGCCATAGATTATATTATTATACTCTTTGCCATAGATTATAATATACCGCCACTGCGTCAACGTCCTCTTCCTATACTCTCGTCCTCGCTACCGAGCGTTAGCTACCACAAAATCATTCCTTGCCTACTCAAGTTTTAGTTTACCGTTTGTTATTTCTTGTAAAATCTTTAAACATAATATACAGTCCACACATTTGAAGTCACCTTTGTTTCGATCCTCCCAACACCTCGAGGAAATCCAACCATTTCTTTGCACTTTACTTATTTACAAGAGACAGTCCCCTAAAACGCCCACCCTTCGGCACTTCTTAGTGTTTAGCTGGAAAGAAGAAGTGGCGGAACAAACTCCCCAGCAACACATCTGTCTGTTAGGTTGGTTAGAAGAACCAGACTATATACAATCGTAGGTTCAGTTCTACAGACAAATCAATAATTAAAAAGTACCTAGTTATACAGGCTGTAAATTAACCCTTCACACATACGTCAACCAAGCATTCTGTACATCAAACTAAGTACCCCTACGCAATTTTTTTTTGCTGGGAAACGATTTTTTTTGGGGTCAAAAATCACATTTTACGGTAAAACTCAACGTAGCATTATTAAAACATTGTGCTAGTTGATGTTTTGAATAATAAACGGGTCATGGAGGTAATTTAAGTAAAGTTATAACCGGAAAAACTATTATTTACAAAAACAGCTGTGCAAAATTTGGAACTTTGACCCCCAATATCTCCGTAACTAGGGGGTTCCCAGGTATGGTCTAAAACCAAAAAAATATCGCAGTGGTGGGGAGAACAAGTGCTGTTCGTTCCCTTTATAATAGGTAGGTATAATAAAAAAAAATAGAATAACCCCCCTGGGCTTCACCGCAGTCGGGTAAAAATACAACATGTCAGTAAACTAATCTTGGAGAAAGTACATAAATAACAAACGTCTGGATTTGTGCCTGGTTGATGGTAATAGGCTACCCCCTATTACATGCGACTTACACATAACTGGCGAAATATGAGTGTACTATTAAGTACACCTCTGTCTGACCCTTCGGGGATTACGGTCGTGATGTTATGTTCGACGTCTTTTTGATTCAAAATGAAATTTTTACAAAAATAAATTGCACAACAATGCACTAGGTACTCGTTGACTGCCCCCGTGCCGCCGTTCTCGAGGGGTCCATTTGATTTTAATAATAATAAAGCACTTTATTTCACAAAAAAAAACAGATTTAACATGTTTTATATAAACTTTGGTAGTAAGTAGTAACACAATGGAGCACAATCTAAGAACGAATAAGTAATCAATAATAATAATAATAACATCTAATCTAATATGTAAAACCCTGCCTCTCACACTAGGTAACCTGTATCTTGAGAGAGTGATTCAGCTGTATCGTGGGTGCGTTCACAAACATTTAAACTCACATGTAACACAAATACTCAGACCTGGAGCAATTATCTGTAAGCCATACAAATATTTGTTTCGTGCGGGGATCGAACCCGCGACACGCAGCGCGCATTCATTGCTTTAGCCACTGCGCCAACCGTATCGTATTTAATGAAGCTTGTTATATAACAACGTTTTATAACATGTTATGTTACGTAATATGAGTCCCATGACAGGCTATTTAGATGGCCAAACTAAAAAAATGAAACAAGCGTTGTATCTTAAAGTATATTTTTCTAAAAAAAACATTGAGGCAATAGATTCAAGTAAAATCTCAATAGGTAATCGTCATTTGGGCAAATGACGAACTAAGACATTGGGGCATTAACTTTTACAAAAGAGAATATTTTTTTGTCTTTCAGAAGTACAATTATAATTTATCAACAGGCATTAAAACAATAAATGAATTTATTTATAAAACAATAAATCAATTTATAATTGTCAAAAATCAATGCTAAAAATATAAAATTGAGTATCTTATTATTTTAGTCTATAGTTTTATCAGACAGTGGTAGCAATACATTTATTTGTGTCAAGTTCGAAAATTTTAAGGCGGCGCATTGATTTTAACGGGTCGCACTTAACTTGTCAGGCCGTTTGACATTCGCTGTCATTTGAACTTAGAGGAATAACTAAACGCACACAGTTCGAAATCTAACATCGTTGATTGAGACGGGAACAAGCGTGTGTGAAAATCGTAGAAAATATTAGGTTTTAAATACATTTTAAAAGACAGTCAAACCAACGACAAGATTTAGGCACTTTTAAATTACTTTAGACTTCGCAGTTTGGCTGGTTGTAACTACAGGCCTCTCGCTTGCTGAGTGGTCCATGTCTAAATAAGTGTATTTTGGTAGTACAGTCAAAAAAAGACAATAACTGTGAAAAGATCTTAGGCTTAGTAATAATCTACTTAAATTGCGATTTTTAAGGACCATGTCCAAAGGAACTGCTGATGCAGATATATATCCTTAAAATTTTCAAACCACTGTCTCCTAACCGTCCTCTTCTAATAAGTGTAGGTCTGAGGATCGTAACCCTTTCCGGCAACCTTATCGTCGATCCAGTCTCTCAGATTTGAGACGTCTACTCCAGGAGTTCCGTCTTCACCACAGCCTATCCCCCATGCGACGATACCGGCTTGGACGTAGCGGTCCTTTTCGTACTGTGAAAGAGGGAACAAATATTGAGGTGTTGGTGAAAAAACAGCCAAACTAAAATAGGAGTGAGCTGGCCGAGTAGCACGAAGTCACCCGGAATGATGAGCAAAGATCGTCACTCACTGAACACCATAAGAAATCGCCGTCGATGTAGATCGCGGTGAAGGTGGTGTGACGATCTTGTTTGCGTGGAAAACATGGCTAGGATTCGCACAAATTATTCTTGGGTGTTTTATGTTTAAGTACATCATGCATATTAGCCGATCTATCACATTTTTTGCGGACGAAGTGCATTCTTTTTATGGTTAATGCGACAAGTTAGCCCGCGAAACTCGATTTTTACGTTTTTCGCAATTTATCGATCAGCGTCATGTTCTATGTTAAATTAAATAGGATTTGCGGCAGCAGCAAATATCTAATTAGTACTAATTACTACGTAATACTGATTACAATCACCTATACAACCGTGAGACGGTTTCTATAAGTTAGCTCTATGTATATCATGTTCGATTGCCAACAAATCTATTAAGTAGTATTATACAGGGTGATGGAATTTTGTATTGCCACCTGGAGGGAAAGTATGTACTATTAATACTGCAGATAGAAAATTTTACTCAAAGGAAACATTCCTTTATTTTTGAATAGAAAGCAAACTGCATTCAAAGATTTTCGAAAATTCTCTTCTCCCACACCCGGGAATCGAACCGGCTAAAATCTGAAAAAATTATACCCTGTACTTTTATTGGATCGATCGTTAGGGTCAATTATAAGGATAAAATCTCAAGAGAATGGAGCCCATTTCGAGCAACTAATTAGTTAGTCTACCATTTTTTGTAAATAATTAAATTAATTGAAGATTTCCTGGTTTTCCTTTCATTTAATTTATCATGTTTGTTAGAGAGATTTCATAGTCCTGATGATAATATTAATTTTCTGATCTGATAACCATGACCTGACGCTGCCGCCTGGCACCACTCTTTGCCATCCCCTAAAACACGCCGCCGGGGCCCATGCCCCCCCCCCCCCGGCACCCACCACGCTACGCTAGTGCAACACAGTAAAAGCATGCTCTTTGAAACTTGGCAAAGTCACAAATGTCTGTATTTTCAAATATTACGCTTAGTAGCAGTTAATAAGTATAAAATAAAACGTTTTGCGTTGAAACATTAATATTAATAGAAACACTACATTATGTATAGCAATAATAAAACTGGATCATGTATTATTTCAGATATAAATACGAGAAGAAAAAGTAGCGGTCTACCAAGAGATAGTTGAAACGTTGCCAACATTCCGAATGCACCGTCTTACCTACCCATTTTGATTGGATAAACAGTATGTTAACTAACAGAGGGCGTTCCCGTTAACCCGCAATAGTATCCATACATGCTAAAAAAAAATTACTAACCTGGAAACCCCTTGGTTACGGAGATATATTATTGGGGGTCAAAGTTCCAAAATTTTCACAGCTGTTTTCGTAAATTCTAGTTTTTCAGGCTATAACGTTACTTAAATTACCTCCATGACCCATTAATTATTTAAAGCATCCACTAGCACAATGTTTTAAGAGTGGTACTTAGAGTTTTACCGTAAAATGTGATTTTTGACACCAAAAAAAATGTTGTTTCCCAGCAAAAAATGTTGAGTAGGGGTACTTAGTTTGATGTACAGAATGCTTGGTTGACGGGAACGCCCTCTGTTAGTTAACATGCTGTATTTTACGGTCGAACAATCAGCTATTTGGTATACACTCAGATTTGTTTACAATTCCAGTACATTGACAATATTGATTGCAAGTTTTATAAAGCGTTTGGCATTAAACGACTGATGTCAAACGCTGAACTTTTTGTCATCAGTCTGTATTCATACAGCAGAAGCTTAAAAGCTTAAAAGTAAATGTAAGCTAGCTGGCTGCATACCAAATACTTACATTGTTCGACTCTATGCGTCTCTGGAACTCTTCTGGGATTTCAGACGAGTCGTCGTCATGAGACCTTACCTCGATAGGGCAAGATAGAGGGGAACCACCGTCTCCCTTGCAGGTATCCTTGCCAGGCTCGCCACCGGCGCACATGAAGGAGCTGTGCAGTTGGAAGAACCTCCCCAGACGAGTTTTACGCAGAGCAGCTTGACATTTATCGTGTTTTACCACTGGTAACTCGATCTGAAAGATAGGTTTTTAGTTTAACAATTTATGACGTAGATAAAAACCGACTAAGTGCGAGTCGGACTCGCGCACGTAGGGTTCCGTACCATTATCTATAAAACAGCAAAATATCATGTCGGTTGTATGGGAGCCCCCTTAAATATTTGTATTATATTTTGTAACATACAAGAACACACTATCTGTGAAAATTTCAACTGTCTATAATTATCACGGTTCACGAGATACAGCCTGGTGACAGAGACGGACGGACAGCGAAGTCTTAATATAGGGTCCCGCTTTTCCTTATGGGTACGGAACCCTAGAAAGGTTTTTTCTTATAAGTAATGGGATAAGCCCGCCACACTATTCCCAAACCACTGTAACTCCTGTAAGCCAGAATCAACAGTGGCGACCAAAAGAAAAGCGCCGAGACAATGAAGCTCGACGAAGTCCCAGAGAAACGATTTGACTGTCTTGGATCCCGCAACGAAATTAATCAGAAAAGAATAGCGGCGGAGGAGTAGGAAAAACATTATCATCATTCATAATTTTAGCCAAAAGACGTTCACTGCTGGACAAAGGCCTGGGGGGGGGGACATGATTTAAAAAAGGCAATATTCATTTTTTTTAATTATGTTTCCTCCCATCAACCAACCTTTTTCAAAATAACTTGGTACCGTCCCTCTTTGCCGAATTTGTCTTTGCCCCAGCCAGTCGCGAAACACCTGGTGCCATCTACGGCCTTGACCTTCGGCTGTGGAAGACAAGCCACTCCGACATTAGGTTTCAATTCCACAGGTTCAGCAAGGAAGAGGATTGCGATATCGTAGAAGAGGTTTCCTGAAACAAGAATTTGTTTTATTAATCATGTGTCCTTCCTTCCTATACTTCTTTTAAAGTCTAAAAAACGTTGCCCTACACTAGGAATTTCTCCTGAATCGTGGGTGCGTTTACAAACATTTAAATTCACATACACAAATACTCAGACCCGAAACAACGATCTGTAGGCCATACAAATACTTGTTCCGTGCGGGGATCGAACCCGCGACACGCGGCTCAGCAGTCCAATCGCTCAGCCACTGGGCCAACCGTACCGTCACTGTGAGGGTGTGTGGGGTCGTTAGACCTTACTGTCCACACGATAGGAAGTAGAATGGAGCTTAGACAGCGCTCGCAACAAGGCGTTACCAACTGCGCCACAAGCGGGCTGCCGTTGGAACTTTGTACGACTACTAAAGAGTCACGGTGTGACTAAAGAGTCACAAGCTACTTTAAGACTAGTACGGTTTTGTTTTTTAAATGTCTAGAATTAGGATCTTGAGTTGTAACGGTGTAACGTTGTGGTTTTAACAAATTAACTTGCTGCGACAGTAACCTCGGTAAGTAATACTTAAGCCATACGCGAAGTGGCACGCGCACGCGAAAAGCGTGATCCTGCGTTATCTAGATAGGTGACTAAGTATATATAGCCTAACTTTGATCCAGCCAGACTAAACTATCCACCGCTAGAAAGTGCACAGTCTGTGAAAACACATAATCCTTGTCTTTTTTTGGGACAAGCCCTTCACACTATTCCCGAACCACTGTAACTCCTGAAAGCCAGAATCAACAGTGGCGACCACCAGAAAAGCGCCGAGACAATGAACCTCGACGAAGTCCCAGAGAAACGATTAAACTGTCTTGTAACCCGCAACAAAAACGGAGGAGTAGGAAAAAATATAATTTTCACTTCCTTACCTTTGTTAAAGTCTTCATGGGTCACTACCGAGGCCACATCCCTGTCCTGGAACGGATAAATCTCCTTTGTGCTCTGTGTGTCCCACTCTCCTGCTCTGATCCTCAGAGACTTCGCGGTGGCTACATAGTGGGCTGCTGTGAGGACCACGCTCGGATGGATGAGGGAACCTCCGCCAACATACACGTTGAGTTTCTGGCCGTCTGGTTCGTTTTCATTGACTGGCTCGATTCTGAGGGTATTATGGATGTGTTAGGAGATTTAGATGGTGATGGAGGTCGAAATATGGCACTCGAAGAAGGTTTATAAGCGAAATTTTAGAAGAATTAGGGTTCTGTGCAAAAAGAGTGCGTTACGAGATCTCTACAGTTAGTTACATTATCTATCTATCTATCATATAGTACCTATGTTAATTTAAACGAGGGACTTAACTATTGAAACACGCATTACAGCATGCTTACATGATACTTATAAAAGATGAACGATAAAAAAAAACACTCATAAATAACAGACAGTATTAAATACCGAAATTTCGGAAGTTTCGCTACCCTTGCGTTTATCACAGAAAATGTTATAAAATACTAACTTCAGAATAGCGCACATCCAAGGGAACTCTCCGAATTTGGTCTCCCCGTTGATTTCTCCAGTGGTTCGGAGATCGGCGCCGTCGGGGTTGGCCCAACCACATCCCTCGCGCTGAAACAAGAATAGGTATAATAATACAATCAAGACTGCAGGCAGGTCAGTTGTCATCACGGGTAAAACCTCAATGAGACTGGCACAGAAGCGTGGAGTTGTCTCAAAATCAAAAGTGATTTCTTCTAATTTATAACCTTTGTGGGAACTTTATTTTCGAGCCGTTTTGAGTTGAAACTCTGGGGCCGAGTGCTCATATCCTGTTCTAGGAAATATCAAAACGTTTAGTTCACGTTTCTCGTGACCCAAGGGCTCGCTTTTACCTTGGCCAGAGGCTAAGTGTTCAAATCAAATCAAATCAATTTATTTGCAATAAAGTATTGGTACAATTTCGGTCTTAACATAAATAATTTAGATCCATAACACTTAGTCATAATAATGTGACATGCAAACATTTGTGTTATAATTATTTTTAATGACACAATTCAATAAATTAAAATGGAATAGCAAAGTCATTAGATCCCTTTTCAATATAGTATTATTATTATAAATGTCAGATGGTACATGATAATGGAAATTATTTATTTTACAACTTATTAAATATATCATTTAATGAGTAGAAATTCTTTTCTCTTAACCACACTTTGAGACACCTTGTAAATTTATGAGATGGTAAGGTTTTCATGCTATCAGGAATAGCATTAAAGCTGAAGCCCTGGCAGCCCTGTTGAAGCTCTTGGCATTCGTACGTTTTTCACGGGTGACCACTGAAAACCAGCGCTGTGCTGTGGGCGACCATAACACAGCACCATGCTGAGTGGTAACCTACTTGTCGCAGTCACAACGTGCAACATTTTCTTTTTTGTAATCCCTGCTTGTTGTATTTTTTTTTATATCTGTTATGCGTTGTTTGTGTAATGTTTTTTTCCTGTATGCTCGGTATGTTTCTGCGACAAATAAATAAATTTTCTTTCTTTTTTTCTTTCTTCATTAAATATACGAACAGACATTGCTTATCTGTTCTTACTGTATAAGTAGCGCATCTGCGCATCCTTGGAATTATGGGCAAAACTATTCTATTCCTGTGCCTTGGCTTTTTGGAAAAATTTCATGGTGTTTTTTAAATAACTCCGGGTGCATTTTAACAAGCGCATTCAAAGATGTATATTATAGACTTGGTAGGGTTAGCATCTTGAACTTTTTGAAAAAAGGTTTGCAAGATTCCCATGGCCGTATTCCCGCTATGGCGCGGATGCATTTTTTCTATGCAATGAACACTCTCTCTGCCTCACTCTCACTTAGGCTTTCACTTAGTAAAGGTTTTGACAGCTTTGTCATACAAATAATGTCAAAACCTTTACTAAGTGATGGCCTAAGTAATCATTAAAGCTTTCTGAGTGCGGCAGTCTGACTGTCTGTTGAGTAACCCCAGGTGATGAGGCCATATCTCAACACAGAGTCAACATACCCATAGTATGCATATAATACAGTTTTTAACGCTGATGTTTTAGCGAGTTCGTATAAAACGTACACGAATGTATTTATTTTATTGCATACTTTATTGACGTAGGCCTTCCAGTTGCAGTTGTTGCCATACAAAGGGGCAATGTCGCCAGTCTTTTGGGCACTTTACTGGCTGACAGAGTGACAGCGTTGAGGAGCAGTTTTTCTTGTTAGTTTAGTTTTTTTAATAGTTTTAAATTAATGTAGGTACATAATTAGTTTACTCTAATAATAAAAATGTCTTCTAATTAGGCAGATTCCAAACTCAAGGTTTGCCAAAGAGCGATGGAGCGTAGCATTTAAAATATCAAAATCACCGTTCGAATTCGTAACACCATAATACGCTCCAAGACAGGATTGCCGAGGTTGGCGATAAGTCTGCGAGATTAAGGAGAGGTCAGGAGGACAGATGGGCCAAAATCGTCACCGGTGGGTGCCTGAAGACGGTTGTCGTTACCGAGGCAGACCCAAAAAACGTTGACGTGACGATTTGGACTCGTTCGTGACTGCCAGAGAAGGCACAACACCGGGAGAGCTGGAAAGAAATGGGCGAGGCCTTTGCCCAGCACTGGGACAATAGGCCATCCAAAAAAAAAATTAGGCAGATAATAATCAACACTTTTTAAACGTCTAAGTTAAGAACAGACAGTCGGCCAAAGCGCCCGCTCTTCGACACTCCCTAGTGTTTTAGCTGGGATGAAGAAGTGGCGGAACAAACTCCCCAGCGACACATCTGTCTGTTAGGTCAGAAGCACCCTGGGGCTGAGGGACTGTTCGAAACAGATACCGCGGCCCCGAAACACAAAGCGCTAAGAAGAAACATGAGTGACTTTTAGGCAGTAAAACTGACCCTTCTTTCCGCTCCGCCCAGAGCAGGAGGTATCATTTGAAGAGAGAAAAAGGGATTCAACACTCATTTAAGTACATAAGTGGTATGTGCACAGGCGGAGAAACCATGATTTAGCCTAATATTCTCATCATCATCTGCCTGACTTTTTCCATCTATATTAACGTCGGCTTCCAGTCTAACCGAATCTGCCTATCTGACCATCTGCATAGCTATTCACAAACATCATCTGCCTAGCCTTTTCCCAACTATATTGGGGTCGGCTTCCAGTCTAACCGGATGCAGCTGAATACCAGTATTTTACATGGAGCGACTGCCTATCTGACCTCCACAACCCAGTTAATACTAGGTAATACGATACCCTTTGGTAAGACTGGATGTCAGACTTTCAGGTCACTGACTACCCGTAACGACTGCCAAAGATCTATATATGGCACCCGGGACCAACAGCTTAACGTGCTTTCCGAGGCACGGAGGAAACTCGGTATGTAATGGGCGGTCACCCATCCACCGATCGACCTAGGCAAGCGCAGCTTAACCTAAAGTCGACCCCGAGTGGCAGTTCTTATTAAGCCACGAGCTCCTCACAAACAAGCTATTCACAAACAATCGAAGTCGAGCGAGCTATTCACAAACAATCGAATCGAATATGACGTCGTATGTCTATCTTATTTTGGCATTACGAGAGTGAGCGAGATAGACTTATGATTCGGTTTCGATAAGATTGTTTGTGAATAAACTATGCTGATCTCCACAACCCCACTAAGTACCTACTGGTACCCATTATCCCAATAACGACTATCATAGATCTAGAAATGATAGCCGAGGCCTAAGCATGGCACAAAGGATTATCGGTATGTAATGGATAGCCACCCATCCACGGACTAACCTAGGCATGCTTGCCTAGGTTAGTCCGTGGATGGCTCAACCTAAAGATGTACCTACTTGTTTTTTGTGGAGGTTTGAAAATCAAAACTATCTACGCCCTTTGTGTCCGGAGCTCCCAAAGCATCCGGGGCACCTAGAGATCTACCGGAGCTGGTACAATTATTAAATGAGGAGCTTCTCACATCACACTACATTAAAATATTGTCAAATAAATAATCGTCTAAGTCCACTTTATACTGGTTTGACGGGGCTTGACCATGCATATAACCGGTATGACAAGGTTGTTTTACGAACATTAAGGTAATTGTTTACGGAGATATGCCTGTTCCTAGAATTTGAGTGTTCGTCTTTAAAGCATGTCGATGACAATATTTAAATTGAGTCAGCCGAAAATTTAGCCATCATCTCCTGTGATGAGCAAATACACACGATATCAAGTGGACCATCGTTTGTGAGGCAACACCACATTTACACTCCAGGGCAGATTCAACTATGATTCTCCACCGGAATTGGTTGTCCTTGCTTCGGCCAACTAGTGTACGGAGTCTATTTAAACACTTCCAGGTCAGCCATGGCAACTCGTGTCCAGGTGGGGGATTTTCGGCAGGTGGCACAAATGGGATGGGAATGGGATGGCAACCCCTTTTTCGCCATAGCTTGAGTTTCAAAGAGCTGAAGTGAAGTGAAGTGTAACGTGCGCACACAAACGTATAAACCAAGCATTCTATACATCAAACTAAGTAACCCTACGCAAAAATTTTTGCTGATACCTGATGCTCCTTCATGGCGTTTTCATTGATACAGAAGTCAGCTGCTGTTGCCGTTAGCAAGGTGGCATGCGACTACGACTGACCTCTATAATAATTTTACTTATATTTAAATAGAAATATACAAATTATTTTCTTGTTTACTTCTTCTAAGACCGCGGTTTGTAGTCGGGTTTTAGTTTTTAAACTTACTTTTTATTTGAATTTTATTTTACTGTATTTTAATAAATCCGTGATATTATTTTCACGATGTAAAAATCTACTGAATGTTGGTTTGCTATTTGAATAGTACGAGTAATTACTTAGCTGACTAGACCGCGAGAACTTTTTGACCGCATTCTAAACGTGTATGTTGACTAAAACTATAATATAACATACATATTTGAAATTTGCTCGCCAAGACCTCTCATTTGATACCAAACATATTATGATTTTTTTTTTTTTGAATGGGACAAGCCCGCCTCACTATTCCCAAACCACTGTAACTTCTGTAAGCCAGAATCAACAGTGGCGACCACAAGAAAAGCGCCGAGACAATGAAGCTCGACGAAGTCCCAGAGAAATGATTTGACTGTCTTGGATCCCGCAACGAAATTAATCAGAAAAAAATAGCGGAGGAGTAGGAAAAACAGAAATTTCCACTTCCCTCCATATCAGCAGGAGACAGAAAAGAACAAGGCCAATAGGCACACAGGGACGCATACAACTGGGATAAGCCCAGTTGCCTAGCACCACGGATATTGTTGTCATTAATATTACTGGGTCCTAAGTTGTGAGCTGTTATAATATCTGATTCCAATAATAGGTATGACAAAAATGTTTGAACGCACGGAAATTTGTTCTAGTTTCTACAAGGTCCGTATAGTAAATAACTCCGGATGTAACCTGTACACTATCCAACATAATATTGCGTTCATTCTGCCAAAGACTACACATACATACACACACATACACACATACCACATACATACCACTACATATTATGATTATCAATTTAATTTTTTTCGAGCTTCGAATTTGACATTTAAATTCCATCATAAAAAGAATTGTAAAATTTTTAATAGCCTATGTCACCCGGGCTATTCATACGAATCTATTGACACCTCATTTATTAAAATATGTCAGTAGTATAGGCGCTACGGTGGAACATACAAACATACATGCATACAAAGACTGCCAAAATCATTACCCTTCCTTTTGGCTTCGCCGTAGTCGGGTAAAATCCCAATAACATTTTGCCCGACCCGTGAATCAAAACCACAGGACCAGTAGTAGAGCAACCGACCTCTGGACCAACGAAGCCAATGTCATGATGTATTTAATGACCTACAAAGTAAATTATTCACCTGTAATTCAATGGGCGATTAAAATACGTCATAAGTACTTAGGCCCAGTAAACTAAATATATGCACCGTGATAATAACCTTATCATAAAAAAAAACCGGCCAAGTGCATGTCAGGCCTCGCACAATGTAGGGTTCCGCAGTTGCCTATATCAAAATATAATGTAAACTTACTTAACTGATTAACCATCCTGCCTAGGTCCCTGCCTCCGAACGATGATTTTTATTGTAAAAATAAAACAAACTTACATTTGCAGTTAAAAAAAATATTTCATACAACTACATGTTAAGTTGGTCGACTATTACTCGTAAACTTGTAAAGCCTACTTAAGTAGCTGTGATAGTTTTTCCATTTATTTTCGTTATATGTATATGCTACTACCATGATTTTCATCACACGCCCAAACACAACCCGTATGAGTAGTTTTGGTTGGCACAATTGAGTCTAACATAAATTTGCACTTTCAAGCTTAATTTATCACAAACGAATCCGTTCATCGAAAAACTGTTTGAGCATACTCGCAGTATTTTTTAAAGACCTAATACAACGACATCCCACACTATGGACTTAGCGAGAAAAAAAGACATCCCCACTTTAATGTGTAAGGTGTATTAAACTTAGCACTTTGTCGGCGTTACTCATTTGTAAATTCATGCAAAATTACAGCTTTCTAGTAATAAATAAATACTCCACTCGTCTGTCAAGCCATCAAAATAAGTCGAGTTCAAAAAATGCGCATCTGTCAAGCCATCAAAATAAGTCGAGTGTTCCCGCGCTTCATAAAAGCCGTTAAAATGCTATGAAAACTATGCCTGTCTATTTCTCACATTTGCCCAACGTGTAGTAGAAGAGACAAGGATGGCTTCAAGTCACTCAGAACGTCTCTGAGCCCTTCCACCGCGAGTGTGGAAAGTGTCAAACTCAGTCAAACTGTTCCGAGCGGCGAGCCGTGCACAGCGTAAACTAAATTAAAATTAAATAGTGAAAAGTAGAATAAAAGGTGTGGAAACCACGAAATAATCATGAACCGGTAAGTACTGAACTGTTTTTAATAGCTTGATTGTGTATTCGGCATGAATTCCGGCAGAAATACTTAGTTCAACGAACATCGTCCTCCATTTCTTCGTAGTGACCGTTTTTTTTTCACGTCGTATGACTAGAAAATATGCCTAATGTTTATCAAACTGTCGTTATTAACAATTCTAAGTTCATTAGCAACGACTATAATGCATTCTAATCAAGTAATATCGTCAGAAATTTGAATTTAATTGAAAACAAAACACGCGAGCCAAACTCATCTTATTTTGATGGCTTGACAGACGGCGATTCGTGACGTCATAACGGTCATTTGTATGTTTTGGTCGAGTGTTGGAAAAGTATGGATTTAACCGACTTGAGAAAAAGGGAGGATGCATTTTTTCTTTTTACACCGATTTCTCCCCCATTTGTGAACCGATTCTCAAAATGATTTTTTTGTGGTGACTGTTTTTTTGTCAAGCATGTTCCTTCTTTGCCTGTTCCTGTGCGCATCTTGTATTTGCTTTTTTTGCATAATTTAGACCAAGAACAAGACGTCCACGACGCGCGGTGGACGTGGTGGGGGTGTGCGAGTTCTGCTCGCAACAGCACCACCACCACCATCACCACCACCACCATCACCATCACCACCATCACCATCACCACCGCCACCAAATTCTCCAGTACCACGACCTGCGTCACCACGTGTGATCATACTGGAGAATGTCGTGCTGGTACCGGCGCAAACGGACCGTGGTGGTGGTGGTGGTGCTAGCGGGCGTGGAGGGCGCGGACGCCAAGCCGGCCGCGCTGGAGCTGGCCGGGCCGGAGCTGGCCGCGCCGGTGCCTAATTCATTCATTTTTTTTTTCATCTAGACTCTAACTTTCTTTTTATTTTCCCATTTTTTAACAAGTTCAAAGTAAATAGTGACGGTACAGCTTGATCTAGTGGTTTTCTGACGCGGTGGTTGGGTGTGATGCCTTTGTTAGCAGCATTTTTTTTTTTTTTTTTTATTTTACATTTTTTTTTATACAAGAAATTCTCGTCTATTGCAATATTCTATTTTGCCAGTTTTCATTTAGAGTCAGTCATGTAGTCATTTTTATTAAGTTCATTCAAGTTCAGATGTGACAATATTGAGTCCTATCCATACTTTTCCAACATGTACCCGTGTGTTTTCTAGTGAAATTGTTCACTTTGTTGGTTGATTTCTGCAATGTTTTTGTTAGGCAACATGCCTTTGTTTTGTGTTTTTCCATTAGTAAATATCATCATCATGTGTATTGTGAACTAAGATTTCAAATAAATGCAACAGTACTTGCTCCGTGATACAAATAATGAACAGGTCTTTTTTATCGCTCTTTTTCAAGTGTTTACATTGTGACTCGTTGTTCGTAAACAATACGATTCAAACAGCTAAAACTTTGTCTGCGATAAGATTGTGTACCAAACTATGAAATAAAATACTACAAACAGCCACTTGGCTTACGGACTTCTCAGAATGAATGAGTAAACATACCCTTTTTTTTTGTTCGACGTACGGGTCGACTAGTTGAGCCGAGTTTTTGTTTAGCTTGCAGTATTTAAAATATGTATGGAGAGGTGTGTTATTTTAATTGTTTTTTGTGAAATAGGGTATATTCATGTAAATAAAATAAAAGCTTTTTGAAATAATGGTTTATTTTTTTATTTCTATCTAGTTTTGTACAACAAACTGGGAAAATTTTGCACACGCTGATTTCAAAGTAGAATTAAAAATACCTATATAATGAGGCTAAAGTGGACAAACTCATTTAGTCGCTGATAGCTTATTTCATAAAGATTCCAACAACATACGAGATATAGGGTTCCCGTACATAACTTAAGAGATAACGGCGTTTTAATCACACGCGCCGTTATCACATGACGACATCCAGATGGCCCGTGACAGATGGCCATTTTGTAAAAATTCACCCTCGACAGACGAGTGGTAGTCGTCACTTAGTAAAGGTTTGACATATCTTTGTACCTATGAGAAAACTGTCAAAACCATCACTAAGTGATGGCCTAATTAATCATTAAAGCTCTCTGAGTGCGGTAGTAAGACTCTTTGAGATATAGTGCGGACGGACGGACGGAGAGACAGACGGACATGGCGAAACTATAAGGGTTCCATATTGACTACGGAACCTTAAAAACTAGCTGATGCCCGCGGCTTCACCCGTGTGGATGTCGTTCAAATTATATACTAAAACCTTCCTCGAGATCCACTCTATCCATTGGTGAACCAAATGAAAACTGGTACAGTAGTTTTTGGATTAATCGTGAACAGACAGACAGACGCGGCGGAAAACTTTGTTTTATAATATTATGACTGTGGTGATACCAACCGCGATGAAAAAAACCATTTGGACACGGTAATTCGATCAGTCTAAGAATTTGAACAGGCATTGTTATGTTTTTTGTCAGTATAGTGGCAACATAGAAATATTCATTTGATTTTGAGGTCACCGCTGCGTATATCAATTCTATAGATAATTAGTTGTATAAATTTTTTGCCGTCATTTTCTTTTTTATTCATATAAGTACTTTGTAGTCTCAATTTGTGTCCGATTGATGTCATAGGCGAGCCTATTCATTGCATGGGACTTATGATGCAAAACTATTATTTGTTTGCCTTTAAATTGCAAAAAAACTACTTGAACTATACAGGCTTTATCGTAATAAATGCAAGAAAAAACGAAAGCGTCCCTTATACTTTACTATAAGACAATGACCAAAACTCGTACCAAGAATTCTCATGTTTCAAGATCAAAATGGTATATGTAGTAATTATTTTCGTAATTTTTTACAGCATTATGCGGCTGGGATTTGATTTTTGAATGGGGAATTTAATTTAAAGTATAAAAGTATGAATATTGTTTTACTTCCTATACATGGCGTTCACACAATCAGTTCAAAAGTCGTTCTGTTAGATCTGTCAGTTGATTTTGACAGTTCGGCATTTTGACATTTCACATCGTAGAGGTTTCCCTACAATTTCTACTTGCCTGGTTTTGAGGTTATTTTCGATTTTATAAAATTACGAAAGTCGGATTTAGTGTACAAAAAGAACTTTTGTAGGAGTATGATAAATGTAGACAAAAAAAAACAAAGTTTGATGTTGATGCAGTTTGGTACGGGATTCCATATATCCATCATGAACATGATCCTTTCAAACCAAGCAGATTTTTGGAAATAATAAAAAAATCCTGTCGTTGTATGGGAGCCCTCCTTAAATATTTATTTTATTTTGTTTTTAGCATTTGTTGTTATAGCGGCAACAGAAATACATAATTTAATTTTGTAAAAAAAATCAACTGACTAGCTATTGCGTTTCTTGAGATACAACCTGGTACCGACAGACAGCCTTAAGTCTTAGTAATAGGGTTCCGTTTTTACCCTTTGTACGGAACCCTAAAAGTAAAATTAAAAATTAGATATTGTAAAGAAGTAAAATTATGATTTTTAAAAGGATTGCTGGAATAAAATTACCTTTTATGGTCCCTGCTATCGTAGGTAAGATTAACTTGAGGACTCTCTCACAGTAAGAACATAAGGCTAATGCATAAATGAGGGTTGTCATACCTGAGGCTGGTCGGGTTTAGGCTGAGGCTTCACGGGCTGGTCTGGGGGCCTCTTGTCAGGTACCAGGCAGCAAGTATCGATGTACGAAGCGCAGGGACCATCACGTACTCTGAGAAAGTAAGCTTAAATTAATTATGTGGTTTTTTTTATAACTATACAAAACAAAATATACAGTGTGATTCTTTATAATGTGCACATATCGAAATGGGGGAATCTATGCTTAATTTTATCGACGGAAAAATTATTAAAAAAAATCTAAATATTTTTTAATATTTTATATGGAATTTTTAAAAATTTTGTGTGCTACTGTGACCCCAGTGTAAACAAAACGGTGTAACTTTTAAACTAAATTATCTATCGCGATGAAACAAACTCCATAATGATTGGAAGCAACTAGGCGTCCTCGTAAAATGAAAATTGTGGAAAAAAACTACCCTCAATTGAAAATAAACACGTTTTTTGATCAAAAAAACTTTTTTTTTTCATAACTTTTTACATAACTACAACCAAACAACTTAAAAATCGACTTAATAAATTCGATTACATCTCCGAAACTAGAAAGTCGTTAGTAGAAACTAAAAATTATCGCAATGACGCTGAGCACAAGTGTCTTCTGTAAATATCGTTTTCGTTTAGGCTCTTTCTTTTTATACCCCATTTTGTAAAGGCTATTCTTCTTCATATCGTGTGGGCAGTAACGTCGAACGACCCCACACACCCTAGTGTCACTAAACGCCTAAATCGCCTCAAGGGTCCTGACATGGTTTAACGACCGCCATTTGGCGGCCGGGACCACCGGCTTATACCTACGTGCCTTCCGAAGCACGGAATCATCTTTTTGTCAGACAATCAGGTGATCAAAGCCTGCAATGTCCTAGGGGTGTAAATAATGAATACATACCGAATATCAATAACACCGACACCGTCAGTGATGACAGAATTGTTGGCAACATTGCACAGGTAGTAACTGACGCATTCGCCCTCTTGACCGTCAGGCATCTTACAGGACAGGTCCTCATCTTCTGTCGCTGTTGACAATAAAAAAACATAGAAACACAGAATAAACAATGAATATTAGTCCATGATTCTGCCAAAATAAGGGTTGCCCTCATCTGGCAGTACAGCTCCTATCTTTTTCTGTCGCTCAGATAGCTCAGATGACAGTAAGGTCTCCCTAGTGTCAGAGTTTAAAAACCGCCGCAAGGGCTCTGACATGGGCCGCGGGTTGTACACTAGTTATCGCGGCCTCGACATAGAGGGCTAAGAAGGAACATGGGTGATTTTTAGTCAGTAGAAGTCTGACACTCCCTTTCGCTCTGCCCAAGAGCGGGAGGGGTTATTTGATGATTTTCCACCCGTTAAAAAAAAAAGGGCATCTGACATCCCGCCGGGGCTGTGGGTTGTGCGAAAGAGATACCACGGCCTCGACACAAAGGGCTAAGAAGGAACATGGCTAGTCTGTAGTCAGTAGAAGTCTGATACTCCCTAACGCTCTGCTCTGGAAACAACTGTACACAGTGTGCTTCCCGTGGGAATCGAACCCACGGCCACCTCGACCACGGACGCAGTTGAACTGATATTGAAATGATTGAACTAATTTAATTTTTATTTATTTATTAAAACTTTATGCACTAGTTAACAAAGTGTACAATGGCGGACTTAATGCCTTGGGCATTTTCTACCAGTCTACCTTAGGGTGATGCAGAGACAATACACAGTAGGTGCAATAAAACAGAAAACCAGTTAAATATAAGAATAAATACATACAACATATACAGAGTGTAAATTAACCCTTCACACATACGTCAACCAAGCATTCTGTACATCAAACTAAGTACCCCTACGCAAAATTTTTTGCTGGGAAACGACTTTTTTTTTGGGGTTTTAAAAATTATATTTATTTTTCGGTAAAACTCAATGTAGCACTCTTAAAACATTGTGATAGTGGATGCTTTGAATAGTAAAAGAGTCATGGAGGTAATTTAAGTAAAGTTACAACCTGAAAAACTAGTATTTACAAAAACAGCTGTGCAAAATTTTGAACTTTGACCCCCAATATCTCCGTAACTAGGGGGTTCCCAGGTATGGTCTAGAACAAAAAAATTATCGCAGTGGTGGGGAGAACAAGTGCCCTTTTTTTTTTTTTTTTTTTTTTTGGTGGGTGTAAAATCATCGAATAACCCCTCCCGCTCTTGGGCAGAGCGAAAGGGAGTGTCAGACTTCTACTGACTAAAAACCACCCATGTTCCTTCTTCGCCCTCTATGTCGAGGCCGCGATAACCAGAGGACTACCCGCGGCCCCGACAGGCGTCGGCCCTTTCGGGCCCCTCCCATGTTGCTGACATCTCTTTGAGGCGCGCGTGGAACACGAACGCGCCGTCGACACGGCCTGTTTTCGTCGTGAGACGGACGGACGGCGAGTTAGCCCATCACTCACCGTCCACAGGCCCGCGTCTACGGTGGCCGGAGGTCATCGCGGGAGAACAAGTGCCCTTCGTTTGCGTTAAGGGTACTTTTACACCCTTTATACTTAAAATATAAAAAAGTTATGAAAGTTAAACAAGAAAAGCGACTATAAATTAAGTTTAATGATGTTTACCTGTATTCGTATTGACCGGAGGCACTATAGTAGAACCTTGAGTCTTGTCCTGGATTGGCTGTACCGGGGGCTGGTTAGTGGCAGCCCCAGGTGGGGGCCCGAAGATCGAGCTGAGAACGGAATCGAGGTCCCCATTCTTATTCTCAGTCTGGCTTTGGGCAGTTGCCACAAGCACCAGGATCGATATTATTTTGTACATCTGCAATAGAAATGAACTATATAAATCATGGGTACATGATCCTTGAGAAGGTTACGGGGATCCGCTGGATGCGAGACGCAAGGGACCGGCCAATGTGGCGACACTGAGGGGAGGCCTATGTCCAGTAGTGGACGTCTTTCGGCTGAAATGATGATGATAAATACTAATAATAGTTGATTTCTATCACTTACATTGTTCACTTAATAAGTTAACACGTCTATCAACTCATAATATTAAATCAAAACTGAATATAGTAGGTTGGTACTATTCTGATAACAAATTATCAAGTCGTTGAGGTCACTTAATATATTTGATGCAAATGACTTTTGTTATTAAGAAAACATTATTTATTCTAGTTTGTTTCTGTGTTGTCCGAATCAAATTAGGCTGCTGAAATACAACATCACGCCTGTACTGCCCGAATGATTAGGCAGAGGTGTACCTAATACATACTACACCCATATTTCGCCAGTAATGTTTAAGTCTCATGTAATTGGGGGCGTGCCTATTGCCATCAACCGTGCCCAAATCCAGATTCATCATTATAGCTCTCTGAGTGCGGCAGGTGACATAATGTTAGCGGTGTCAGGTCAAATGATACACAGTCTTCATTTCCTGAAATGTTTTTAATCAATACCTACTACTTTTCCTACAATTGAATAATTATGTTTACAACAGTAAGGCTTAACGTTCCCATTCGTAATGGTCGCCGGCGCTGTACCACAGACTATCTTACGAATCAACAACTTGTTTTTATCAATTATTTGTTAAAAAAATGTGGGTAGGTATCGCTAACAATAAGATGCGCCTCGAGAAGATTTTTTTTTTTTTAATAATTAGATTTTTTGGAACGAAGTTCCTTATCGCGCGTTGTGAAAGGGGGCTAGACGGAAAAAATTCTTACGAAAAGTTGTCACGACACTTTTTGCTAAGTAAGCTGTGCGGCGTCGCATGTTTCTCTGTCTGTCTCTCTCTCTCTTATAGAAAGCAAGCCAGATATTTTCATTTCTATTTCGCATTGAACAGTGTGGTGTCGCGACGATTATTTTTGTTGAGTGTATACAGGTTTTTTGTAAATAATAAATACTAAAAAATAATAATAAAACTTCGTTCCATCCGGGTGTCCCTTGACACCTCTCAAGTTTTTTTGTTAACTAGGTACCCTATTCGTCGCAACCTTTTCTTATTTGTATGTTCCCCGATTACAAGAAGATGGCTGGAGATTTGGATCTTTATTTTTTGTTTGAAAGGGATACCTACCTTGATCGGGTCCCATGATCATCAAGTCAGGATCTGATGATAGAATCCAGGAGAAATAGAGAGAATAGACTAAAAGCTGTACCCAACAAAGTTTAGAAAAGGCTTTACAAATGATATATACATTATTACCTACCAGAAATACTACAGTACCGTTAAAACAAAATAAACATGTTAATATGACATCATCAAGCTTGTGAGAAACTGGTTCTTAATAGCTAAGACAAGTTTGAAGAACTTGTAGATTTTATTGTTCAAAGAAGATATTGTTTACTTATTTCGTTACAACTCAATTTAAACATACCGAATCGAGAAATAGAAGGATTAAGGCTACAGTTTCGAAATTTGATACTTTCTGATCGTTATTAAAGGTATATTTCTGCTGTACCTACGTGTGTTTGTCACTAAACTCCTCCTAAACGGCTGGACCGACTTTTATGAAAAATTTCGTATGTGTTCAAGTGGATTCGAAAATGGTTTAGATTCACAAATTGACCCGGTAGGTGGCGCTGCTGTCCGCGCAGAACGACGTCTGCCAGGTCCGCTAGTAGGTATACATATTATAAGTATAAAATGTCGACGTTTTCATTCCTAGCTCATTTTCGACTAAAAACTCTGGGCAAATGACAAGACCGGGTAGGTATTGCATTTTATTTAGTTTTGTATCTTTATTTTAAAGATTACTGGCCAAATGTGAGAAAACTATCAGGCATGCACCTACACGCTGTGTAAGGTAAAATTATTATTGTTTTGCAAAACATTTTCCTGTTACTTATGGGACATTAACTGAGACCCGGTAGTTTTACTTACACGCAATTATTAGGTAGGTAATTTATGTCATCACCGCTGCTCTCAGAAACGGTGAAGGAAAACATCGTGAGGAAACCATGTCTTAGAACCAAAAAATTGGAAGACATGTGACATCTACCAACTCGCACTGGGCCCGCGTGGTGAATTATAGCCCAACCCTCTCCAAGAGAGGAGGCCTGAGTCCCAGCAGTGGGAACTTCATAGGCTGATGATGATACAGATCATGAAACGTTCGTATTTTCGGCCGAAAGTACGGGTTTTGCGGTAAAAGAGTAGACCTCCTGATACGTTTATAGCATGGTCACGGTATGGCACGGTGGCTTACTCTACATATAATTAGACAAATATTGCTTGATCATTAACAACAAGTTATTAAAACAATTATAATCAAATAATTTTCCTGTTATTGTTGTTAACTACGCTTGTAATTATTTCGTAGCTAATTAAAAATAAACGATGGTGTTAATTAGTGGAGTTAATATCAATATTACATGATATACATATACATAGTAGTTTTTGTTGATTAGAAAAAAAAAACCTAATATTGTCCACACTAGGAATTTCTCCTGTATCGTGGGTGCGTTCACAAACATCGCAGCAGTCCATTGCCTGAGCCACTGCGCCAACCGTGTAGTCAAAAATTATTAGTATTGAGTAAAAGAAGACATTTTTATTTTATTTTTTTTAAGTTTTAGGTCAGAAGAGAAGGTCCTCTAGAGACGATAAAACGAGCAAACCCAAAAGAAGCATATTCACTCGCGACTTAAATAGATTGGGGTCGTAAGAGCTTGGGAACACCTACGTAGGCAGGGAATTCCACTCTTTGGCTGAGCGCATAATGAATGAAGATGTAGCAAAGCGAATTTGTGCACCATGTACTAGGGTATGGGTAATAACCTGCCGTACATCTGGACTCCAGGTGAAAGCAAAGGCCATCAATAAATTGGAATCAGGTGGTCTAGAATAAAACAAGACCGCTTGAAGAACCCAAAAATATCAGCTGATTTATACATTTTAACCATTTTTTGTAAAGGTAGGTATGGCACTTTTGCTGGAAACAGCACATTCTTTATCAGCCTATAATGTTCCCACTGCAGGGACCCAGGCAGGCCTCCTCTCTAGGACAGGGATGGGCTATAAGCTATAATCCACTACGCGTGCCCAGTGCGGCTTGGTAGACGTCACATGTCTTGGATTTTTTTGATTCTTAGACATGCCAGTTTCCTCACGATGTTTTTCTTTACCGTTTTGAGAGCAGTGGTGATGAAATTAATTACATAAAGTAATGCGCCTGCCTGGGTTTGAACTCACGACTTACTGTTCGTAAGTCGGAGCCGCCACCACTGGCCCACCGCTGCTGTCATCAACAGCACATTTGTATAACTTTAATTACCTCCATGACCTCTGTATAATTTAATGCGTCCATATCTACATAATGATTGCATCCATCGTTACATTGAATGATATTGCAATTACCGTGATTCTTCACACCAAATAAAAAATGATTTCCTAGCCATTATTTTTGAGCAGTGTTACTTAGTTTAATGTACAGGCAACAGCATAACAATCTACTACTCTCAAATTTCTTTAATTTATGGTACCTTTTGCCTTTCTACCGTGCGTATCATTTAGTGACCCTCTATGGCCGTAACTCAATTTCTTTGATTTTTGAGTTAAGTCCATAATAGCATTCCCGTCGTTGCTGTGGGTTAATTGAAAGAGATACCGCGGCCTAGACACAAATGGCTAGGAAGGGACATGGGTGGTTTTTAGTCAGTAGAAGTCTGACACCCCCTTCTGTTCTGCTCAGAGAGTCATTAATCATTTGATGATATAGAAAACATTTCATTGAGTCATCCAGTGTCAACGATCATGTAAATAGGCATGACGAAAGATTTTGAAATCCTCTTCCGTAATGTGGGTACATCTTTTTTATTTACGAAAAAACCTTTATTTCAGTAATAAAGTAAAGTTTAACGAAGATATAAGCCATTTTTGAAAAAAAAATTAAATAGAGCGCGAAAACAGCTCGCAGTGTCATGGCGTCGGGTCTGACGTCACGCCTATGTAAACATGGAAATGTCAAAGCGCAGCTAGAGGAAACTAAAACAAACATTACCATAATTCGTGTGTTAAAAATGAATAACAAAGTTTATAAGTGGTGTGCGGTGCCTCAGTGTAAAAACACATCAATAGCAATAGTTTTAGCATTACATTGAATGCCAAAAATGTTGTCCTCTGGACCTGCATAGCTGACCCGGTGATTATGATAGTAGGTTGTTACTATGAGAAAAGATACTAGTACATGCTTTGTAGTTACAGAAATTTACTCCTTTTGTTGGTTATTAACTCAGTAGCAAACTTTTATTACAAGTTGCGAAGGAGCTAACCTCAAAAATAAACTGACAAGTTTATTGTAAAAATAACATATGAAAGTGAAAATAAACTAAACTCCTACAAGCTCAAAACGAGTTTGTTGTATTTTTATAGTGTTAGATACTTACAAAATTTACTTACAGGGAGGTTTTCATATTTCGGAACTCGGACGAGCAAAATTCTTTATTTGACCCAAGGAAATCGCCCAACATCAGTAAATCTATCCTGGGCAAATTTGAACTGTTTGCTTTTACAAAGCCTGATTCCATTGCTAAAGATGTTCACAAAGTATTGTAGTAACAAAAAAAATATCCAAATGCGTAATCGGCAACAAAACAACACAGTGAGCTAGTGACAGCTAGTGATGTTTACATTGGCGTGACGTAGTGCGCTATGATTGGTGTTTCAATCAAAATGGCCGATATCAGTATTTTAATCTTTTATTTTATTAAAAATCTTACTAATCTTAATTTTTTAAATAAAACTAAATCAGTGTTTTAAATCCTTCTGGTATGTAATTTCCCCTAATATCATTAAATCATTGATTCTTTGACTATGTCGTCACGCCTATTGTTCGCACGTATTAATACGTAATTTAAATCATGAATAATCAAACGGAATTCCCCTGAGAGGTCGTTTTTTATTCTGCAATTAGTCTGTTTATATTTGTAATCAAATTGTTATGTGTAACTTGCTTATGGCCGCGGCTTCACTCACGACTTCGGTAAGTGTCCTACTGGATAGTATTACCGGAATAAAACTGGCCAAGTGCGAGCCAAACTCTCACATGAAGGGTTCTGTATAAAAACGGCAAAAAAAATCACGTTCGTTGTATCGGACCAACAAATAAATATTTTTTTTAAATTCTGTTTTTGGTATTTTGTTGTAATAACGGCTATAGAAATCCATAATCTGTGAACATTGCAACTGTCTAACTTATATCACGGTTCATAACATACAGCCTGGTGACAGACGGACGGACAGCGGAGTCTTAGTAATAGGGTCTCGTTTTACCCTTTGAGTAAAGAACACTAAAAACTATCCTATTTTTTAATCTAGGTTATAAACTATATGTGTGCCTTCATCCAAATCCGTTCAAAGATTATTAACATCTACATAAAATTTCGTATTTAAAATATTAGTAGATAGGATTAAGTTTCATAAGTTTTATCTATCATCTTTGACCTTTAAATACGTGATTTTAAGATTGTTTATAGAATTTAGGAACGAATTTATATGATTTTGTCTGTTCTTTTTTTGCCCAGTAAGTAGGTACAATCGGGGTCAAAATGATTGCAGTTGGATTTATTTTACTATTTTTAATTAACAGTTCTTATTCAGTCATTTACCCTAATTTACTTTTGTTGCTATAAAAAATACGCATGTTCAAAAACTAACTAAAAGATGACATTCTTTTAGGTTTTTAGCATAACTAATAAAATATTCTAGCGTATTTCTTGTACTTTTAACCGACTTCCCAAAAAGGAGGAGGTTAAAAATGTTTGTAAACGCACCCGAAACAGGAGAAATTCCTAGAGTGGAGAAACGTTTAAAAAAAAAAGGATTCACCACGCGGGCCCAGTGCGGGTTGGTAGATGTCACATATCTTCGAATTTTATTGTTCTAAGACATATTATATGCTGGTGTCCTCACGATGTTTTCCTTCACCGTTTTGAGAGCAGTGGTGATGAAATAAATTACACAAAGAAATGCGCCTGCTTGGGTTCGAGCCCACGACTTACTGTTCGTAAGTCGGAGCCGTCACCAATGGGCCACCACTGCTCTTGGAGATGCCTATTGCCTACATACTTAATCAGCATATTTCTCCCTGACGAGACTCTTTCTCTATATGAGAATAAGTGGGATCTAACAAGCGGAGTCAGATGGAGTATAATAGGTGTCTTCGAATATTTGGTTCTACGACTCGGCCGCGGCGGTTTCCTCATGATGTTTTCCTTTACCGTTTTTAGGACAGTGGTTATGAAATAAATGACACAAGGTAACTTTTTTATCGGACAAGCCTTATAATGGGTCAAGCCCGCCACACTATTCCCAAACCACTGTAACTCCTGCAAGCCAGAATCAACAGTGGCGACCACCAGAAAAGCGCGGAGACAATGAAGCTCGACGAAGTTCATGAGAAACGATTTAACTGTCTTGGATCCCGCAACGAAATTAATCAGAAAAGAATAGCGGAGGAGTAGATAAAAATATAATTTCCACTTCTTTCCATATCAGCAGGAGACAGAACAGAACAATGCCATTAGGCACACAGGGACGTATACAACTGGGATAAGCCCAGTTGCCTAGCACCAAGGATATTACTGTCATTAATATTTATACTGCGTCCTAAGTCGTGAGGTGTTATATTTTTTTGTTATATTCCAATAATAGATAGTTAAGGTAACGCGCCTATCTGGGTTCGGGGTCACGCACGGGTTACGGCCTAAAACTCTCGTCTGCGTGGTGGATCACGGCCTACTCACTGAGAGTAGGTCAGCGTCCCAGTTGTGGGAACATTAAAGGCTTTTAATAAATAAAATAAGTTTATTACGTATCATTTTGGCTTAAATTACATGTCGCATAGAAAATGCCTGTAGTTGAAGGCTCCGCTGATTCCCTTACATTATATGTATAAATACAAATAGGCAAGTAACAAAAAGAGGAAAAGTAAACAAAAATAAAACAAAAAATATAACAAATACGATCAATAAATTGTACAGGTAAGTGTACCTATGTGTGAGTGTGTGTGTTTATGCGTATGTGTGTGTGTGCGTGTTTGCATGTGACTTATTATTATGTCACACGTTGCAAAAGTAACTCTGTGTCGTCATACCTTGTAAATTAATACTGCATAAAGGTGTCAACTAGTCTTTATTCTGCCATTATACCAATTTATTGGAAGTCGGCGCACGGGCACGCCTTTTTTCCATACTTCTTCAAACTCGTCATCTAAGCAGTCACTTCCATCTCTTTTCTAGACATATCATTCTTCTCACAATCCTTCCATCGTTCTTTGGTCTTCCTGTACTCTAAGGGCTCGTTTACGGAGACGCGGGGCGTCGCGCGTCGCGTGCAGAGGGCTCGTCGCGTGATATTTTATTCGTTTACTGAGAGGCGGGTCCGTCGCAACAAACGCTAAAACCGTCGTTTTAAATCGTTACCATTTTCATTCATCGGCATGTGCTTGAATTAAAAACGCACAGCGCGCCGCGCGACGCACCGCGTCTCCGTAAATAAGGCCTAAGATCGCTTTAGCAGTACGACAGTCGCGAGACTATAAACGAATACTAAAGGATTGAGCTGCTACGGCTAGGCGGCTGTTCTTATTATAAAATGTGAAGGAAC
Source organism: Diarsia rubi (assembly GCA_932274075.1). NCBI lineage: Eukaryota > Metazoa > Arthropoda > Insecta > Lepidoptera > Noctuidae > Diarsia > Diarsia rubi. The sequence continues at coordinate 4,948,652 of OW026441.1, forward strand.
GTGCTTCTGCCGCGCGACTGTCGCGCTGCTAACGCCCTAATAAAATATCGACTAGCATAACTATGGTTGGGTTTTTTTTAATATAGGTATAAAAATAAAGTAGTCGATAAAAGTTAGTATCCAATTTAGAATATTAAAGTTATTAGTAATAAAATGTAGGTTATGATAGTGATTTGACCTTAGAGTAGCGGGTGTCCCCCTGTGGAGCGATATCACCTCGGACTGTGTTGCTGAAGAATACTTAATTTAATCGTTATAAATGTGGTTACACGTGTTTCAAAAACGTTTATTTTTTATTATTCCATATAAATTGACGAAAATATTATTGACATTTCGAAACAAGTACAGTCAACTGCAAAAGTGAAAATTGCTTATTCAGACAACTTTTCACATATTTAATTGGAACCAGAAATAAAGTAGAACCTAATTTAGGTTCAATTACTTATTGTTTATAATATAAATAACATTAAATTGACCATCTACATACTAATAAAAACGTATCCAACACACCACCGACGTCTATAGCCGACAAAAAAAACGCAATAAAACTTTGTAACTATATACAAAATAGTGGCAAATATTATAAAATTATGATTTTGTAGATTTTTGTGCCTTGGCGTGGGAGGGGCGCAATACGTTTAAGCTCTGGCTTTCAAAAGGTTAAAAAAGCTATGAGCACTCGGACCCTACGACTCCAGAGTTTCAACCCCAAACGGCTCGAAATATTTACGTTGCTTGAGGTGCTCCGCAAATGAGAAGGGTTCTAGGAATCCCTCAAACCGTTAAAGCAAATAACATTGACAATAAGTCTTAGTCATACATAAATTAATAAATAATAATGAATGAAAATACCCAACGCTCAGTACTCAGTTTTTTCCGAACAAGAAACATATAATTTTGCTTCTGTAGATTTTGTATGCAATGACTTTTTTATGTCATGAACTTATGAGCAAAACTTTTGTTTCTGTCTGTTGAGTTAACTAAAATTACAATTTAAAGAACTAAAATTATAAAATATACGTATTAAGTATCAAAAGAGAAGGATTACAAGGCGTCAAGAAATTCGTCCACACCACTGTCAACAGGAAAAGTGCCCAGAAGGCTGCCAGCATTCCCACGTTGTATGGCAATGCTGATTCTTTGGCCACAAAATAGGCTTGCCCTCTGGTCTCATGAATGACGAGTCGACCAACCGCTTGGCAATTTCCTTAAATATTAGGTCGTTACACAACATCCCGAGGAAACCATATGTTAGAACCAACTTATTTGAAGAGATGTGACATCTACCAACCCGCACTGGGCCCACGTAGTGGATCCTCCTCCTAGAGAGGAAGCTTGAGTCCCTGCAGTGGGAACATTATAGGCTAATGATGAAGAGTTTTTTTTATTTAAACTTGAATACTGAAAAAACAATTCGCGTTAAAAAGCGTACTTTTTTTGTAGAGTACAATCAGCGACAAAAGTCGATTGATCATTAAAATTTTTAGTCTGGGGGCACGGCAGTGCCCCCGCCAAGTCGAGCAATAAAGCGGCACGGCCGTACTATCCTTTTCTCGAACCAGTTCAGGCCATTTTCGACCTCTTATAACTTCGTTGTGGATAAAACTAGAAGCCTGAATTTAGTAACCAATTAGGCATTGTATAAACACGGTATATTTAAAATTTCATTAAATTTGAACCAATAGTTTAAGAATTATAACTAATCAAAGTTCCTTAGTTTTGTCACTCACTGACTGACTGACTGACTGACTGACTGATTGACCGATCATCAAAAGTCTAAGGAACTTCTAGCAAACATAGAAGCTTCAAATTTAGAACACAATTAGTGTTTAGTGTATAAACCATGGAAAAACTAAAAAAGTATACAATTTCAGTCTAGTTTTCTAGATAAACTAACCATATAAATAACTTTGTAATCCCATATAATTGTATAGGATTACAAAGTTAAAGTTACATTTTCAGTGAATGAATTTTACGAGTTATTAAATTAAACATACTTCCTAGTTTCTGATTGATCTGAAATTTTGCACGTATATGTATATCGCCTATCAATGCAATATTATGATGATATGGAATTGATCTGATGATGGAGCTGGAAGTTGACCATAGGAACTCCATTTTAGAATATTATAACCCCATCGAGTTTGGACTCGTTTGATTCGTTTTGTCGAGTAGTTTGTCTTAAGATGGTGTCCAGGGTCTGTTGGTGGACCTGGAAGGTGGCCATAGGAATTCCGTTATAAAACGACATAGCCCTATCGAGTTTGGACTTGTTTGATTTGTCTTGATGAGTACTCTGTCTTTAATTGGTAACCAGGATCTGAAGATGGAGCTGGAAGGTGGCCAATGGAACTCCGTTATAGAACGACATAACACATCGAGCTAAGACTCGTTTGATTTCTTTTTGACGAGTACTTTGTCTTTGGATGGTCTCCAAGATCTGTTGATAGAGCTTGAAGGTGGCCATAGCAATTCCGTTATAAAACGACTTGACCCTGTCGAGTTTTTACTCGTTTGATTCAGCTTGTCGAGTAGATACTTTGGCAGTACTTCAAATCGATGAATAAGACTGCTTCAAATTCGAATAAACCTATGTATTGTTGATTTATTAAACGAAATAGATAGAATGAGAGACGCTATAAAAAGAAATGAGATCCCACCAAAAACAAAACTTGTAAAAAAAGCCAAGCTGAGCAACTCACTTTCACCGTAAAAAGTAGTGAGATCCATGTAATACCAAATCAGTTAATATATTTAATCCCTACTTAAAAACCTTTGATGTTTTAAATAAAAGATTGACTTGGCCATCGCATCGCATTCGCCAATGTTAAACAGGCCATTGTAATAGCTAACCGCCATGGCATTGGCCAATGTGATGCAGTGGCCAAGTCAATCTTGTATTTAAAACATCAAAAGTTTTTAAGTAGGGATTAAATATACTGACTTGGCTTTTTTTACAAGTTTTGTTTTTGGTGGGATTAATATTTCTTAGCATGAGCATAATTAAACACATCGATTTATTTTGCAAGATTTTTTAATATTATAACTTGACTTGAAATACCTCCAAACCTCGTTTACCAGTGAATATTTTCATCAGCATAATGTTTTGTTAACTGTAAAACGTGATATTTCTCGTTTTCGCAGTAGTGTTACTTAATTTGGTGTACAGAATGGTTGACGGTTTCATGAAGGGTCCGTTTACACCTGTATTGTGTAATGCCTTTTTAACCAACTTCTAAAAAAAGAAGGAGGTTCTCAATTCGGATGTTTATATTTTTATGTTTGTTCGGGCATAATTCCGTCGCTTGCTAACCGATTTGAAAAATACTTTTTTGTTGGAAAGGGTTGTTGTTCCAAATGGTCCCATATTTTTTTTTATGGAAATCGGACAAGCGGTTTTTGAAAAATCAACAAAACTCAAAAAAAAAACTTCATTGTCTACATTAACGATCTTTTCGACTGCGTCGTTTACGAACCGATTTGGAAAATTCTTCTTTTATTCGAAAGCCTATGCTTTCCTCTTGGTCTCCTGGTCCTGGGGCCTGGTGGGTCGGGATCAGATGATGGAATCTTGGCGAAATCGGGAGTTTTTTTTTATCAGACTTTCGGACTGTAGACTGTATCTACAATTAATGACAGCCGGCGACAAACGCTATTTTAATTTTTTGTAGAGTGGGTAATCATCAAATGACTCCTCCCCTTTGCTCCTCCCGCTCTGGGCAGAGTGGTAGGGAGTGTCAGACTTCTACTCACTAAAAACCACCCATGTTCCTTCTTAGCCATTTGTGCCGAGGCCGCGGTATCTCTTTCGAACAATGCACGATGGAGTATAATATGTGATACATGGTAACCCATCCACGGATCGACCTCGGATCGCAAGTAGCTTAACCTTCGATTGACCCGTACAGCTATTATTCACGTAAGTAACCAACAAAGGTTCCAGGGGTCAACATCTTTTTAAACCGGTATTTTACCACAAATTCAAGTTTTGCAAATAACAGATGAATAGATATCAATTTAGTACTTATATCGGATTACTATTTTGTTATTTTACTTAGAATTCGGACTGGCATTATACAGGTTGTAAATGGACCCATCACGCAAACGTCAACTAAGTATTCTGTACATCAAATTAGGTACCCCTACGCAAATATTTTTGACTTTTTTTTTGCGGTCAAAAATCACAATTTACGGTAAAACTCATGTACTTAGCGCTCTTAAAACATTGTGCTAGTGGATGCTTTGAATAGTAAACGGGTCATAGAGGTAATTTAAGTAAAGTTATAACTTGAAAAACTAGTATTTACAAAAACAGCTGTAAAAATTTGGAACTTCGACCACCAATATCTCCGTAACTAAGAGGTTCCCAGGTATGGTCTAGAACTAAAAAATGATGGCAGTGGTGGGGAGAACAAGTGCCCTTCGTTTGCGTTAAGGGTACTTTTACACCCTTTATGATGTCACACACATTTTCGATAGATTAGGTAGACGTGTTTCCGTGTACCTAATAGAACCTATGTAACCCACACTGGGCCGGTTATTTTTCAAGTCTTATGTAATAGTACAAGCATATTGACTTCAACCGTGCACAAGTCCAGATTCTGTAGCAACTAGATACTGAGAACTTGATGTTAAAAATCGTACCTGGACCTCACGCTCAACAGACCCACTAGCGAGCAGAAACGTAGGAAATTCAGTATTTAACTCACGGTCACCCATCCACAGACTGACCTCGGCAAGCGTTGCTTAACCTCGAAAGATCAATCCTTGCGGTTGTTGGTTGTATTTTAAGTACGCTAAGCCGTTGGTTTCGACAGTCATTTGTAGTATCTCTGTCAGTCGTAACAGGTAGGTAGTCAGTTTCCCGAAATCCTGATAATAGTCTGACCAAGGGGTTTTAACTTACCCAGGACTATAACTAGGTTATGGAGGTCAGATAGGCAGTCGCTCCATGTAAAATACTGGTGTTCAGCTGTATCTGTTTAGATCAATGACGTATTATATATAGACACGTCATGAACTACAATGGCGGCGGCGCTTCAAAACGGCGAAAATATTATATAACTACTTTTACGCGTAAAGAAAGGGAAAGAAAATATGACACCGTACAGCGGGATGCCTGTTGTCTTTATTGTTTCGCGCAGGTTTACACACACAATTTAAATTAAGAACAAACGTAGCATCGCGCGAGAGGTTGGTGCGTAATTAGCGCGATGTGGCCAATTGGCTTCATTTCATGTTGTCATTTTTGAGGGCGGACAACGTATCTATAGTTTTAATATATCATTGGGTCAGATAGGCAGTCGCTCCATGTAAAATACTGGTGTTCAGCTGTAACTGTATAGATTGGAAGCCGAACCCAACGTAGTTTTAAAGCCTAAGCAGAAGACGAGTATTTTTCAAAATAATAATGCACAACAATAACGTAGGTAGTTGTCCCGGCTATCTGTATAATTATGGTAGAAAGCATGTTTTTATTATTTCGTTCATGACGATAGCCTTTTGAACCGTTTAATTGTGATTGGTTGTACTTTATCGCTGGAACGATTTATTTAAACATTAATATTAGCTTGTAATGTATTTTTTTCTTGATCGTTTTACAAATAAGCATTGCTCATAAAATAAGTGTTAAGTATTTTATTTACTAAAAATCTATATAATTTTTAGACTAGACTGTATCTACCATTCTACCCATAGTTTTGTTAAAATATCTTTATAAAATATGTAGGTACTTTTTCTTCGAAATAGAAGGTTTTTGCTATTATACAGGGTGTAATTTAACCCTTAACACACGTCAACCAAGCATTCTGTACATAAAACAAAGTACCCCTACGCAAAAATGTTTGCTGGGAAACGACTTTTTTTGAGGTCAAAATTTTAATTTTACGGTAAAACTCAATGTAGCACTCGTAAAACATTGTGCTAGTGGATGCTTTGAATAGTAAAAGGGTCATGGAGGTAATTTAAGCAAAGTTATAACCTGAAAAGCTAGTATTTACAAAAACGGCTGTGCAAAATCTGGAACTTTAACCCCCAATATCTCCGTAACTAGGGGGTTCCCAGGTATGGTCTAGAACAAAAAAATTATCGCAGTGGTGGGGAGAGCAAGCACCTTTCGTTTGCGTTAAGGGTATCATCATCAATCTCATGCCTATGTCCCAATCCCAATTTATTTGGGGTCTCTCTTACTCGTCATTTCATCAGACACCTTGTTTTTTCAACACTTACGTATATTAAAAAAAAAAACCTGCTTTAGAACCCAACCGTATGAATTCTCAAAGTTTGAGCCAACTTTGATAATTAATGCACTTAAATTGAATGTCTATAAAGTAAAAAGTAAATAAAGTATAAACTTGTGATACGAGTAAGTATATTAAAATCTAATGACCTTACCTAACCAACAAAAAAATACACGATTGTCACTAATATTCGACGACGAACAACACGAAAACTAAATTCAACGCATTTTTTTTTTGTCCATTGCCAGAAAAAGAGTTCCCGGAAAAAAAATTAAACTGTCACCCACCTTCGCGTCCGTCAAAGAGCTTGAGCGCCAAAACTTGCACTATTATAACATAATACTTTACAAAAACACAGACAAAGTTCTTGGAAGCCGGTTTTATTATTTCTCAGCTATTTTCCTTGTCCGGCAAGGTCGTGTGATGCGAGCTCACAACGCGAACTGGAGTCGGGTCAGCAATGCTGTTTATTATATGTGGCGGCCATTTTAAATACATATCAATAATGGCTGAGCATTGTGACGTTATTGTTGTTTTTTTTGACGTTAATTAAATTCATGTGATGATGCCCTTTTTTGTTTAATCTTTAGTCTAGTCGCAGGCGTTAGGTAGGTACTGCAAATCCCAATGTTTTAAGATTGGGTAAATGTAATTTCGTCAGGAATTACTGAATACTTATCAGCCGCAGATTTTGTGCCTGATATAAGATTGCATTTGATTTTGATTTTTTTATACCGACTTTGCAGCACACACAGCTGGGGTAGCTGTGTGTGCTGCAAAGTCGGTATACCTACATTTAATAGATAATAAACTGACAAAATTTTCAAAAAAAAAACTTTTTTTGTTAATATTGCATGTCTATTATAATGTGTCTGTACACCTTTATCTTTGAGCTGCCTTCCTTTAGTACGTAAATTCGGTTTTTCTGAGATAGGCAGTCGCAACGGGGCCAGAGTCAGAGATTATCTAGATCTGGGGGTTACCGTGACGTAGCTATAGGTGGCGTGTAGTGCCTTCTCTTGCCCACTCTGGAATAAGTTTACTCTCTGGAACAATACTACTTCTTCTTTTTTTTAACTTTGCGATGGCAACCTAAATTGTGTCGCCCCCTTTTAGGTATTCACAAACTCTTACTGCGATACTCAGAGATATTTAATGATTACTTAAGCCGTCACTTAGTAAGGGTTTGACAATATACTTTTGTATGTCAAACTGCGGTACTGAGAGATATTTAATACTTACATAAGCCCTCTTTTAGTAAAGATTTGACATACTTTTGTATGACAGAACTGTCAAAACCTTTACTAATTGCCGTACTCAGAGATATTTAATGATTACTTAAGCCGTTACTTAGTAAAGATTTGACATATTTTTGTATGACGAAACTGTCAAAACCATTGCTAAGTGATGGCCTAAGTAATCTTTAAAGCTCTCTGAGTGCGGCAGTTAACTTGATTTCGATTCGATTGTTTGTGAAGTGATTGAGCAGATCTGAGTTACTAGTTTGGAGTTTCTACCAGTACCTGTAGTGAATATATGTATAATAAACTGCCCGACTGACGCAAATCATTGAGATTCCCAGGTCTGGGCAGACTAATTAGGTTTGTTCATCAGGAATTCCTCATCATCAGCCTATTTATGTTCCCACTGCTGGGAGATAGGCCTCCTCTCTTTAAGAGGGAGTGGGCTACAAATCTACCATGAGGACGCAGTGCGGATCTTTTTGTTGGATGTCACAAGTCTTCGAATTTTTGGTTATAGGACATGTCGGTTTCCTCACGATTTTTCGTTAACGCGAATGTCATATTAAGTCTCTTGATTGATTAATTGTTGAGAAAGAGACTTTATGAACTGAGACTGTTGTATTGGTGATTTTAATCATTATTACTCAGTGAAGTCAAATTTGTTACTGCCGCGAATCCTATTTTTTTAACATAAAACCTGGCACTGTTTGGTAAATTGCAAAAAACGTGAAATAATCGAATTTCGTGGGCTACCTTGTCGCATTTGGAGATTAGTTAATAAATAATAATAGCCACACTATTAAGGTTAAGCAAAGCTTGCCGAGGTCGCAGTTAAATCGGAGAGCGATGCTGTGTGATTTTTCCTCTTCTGGATTTCCCAAAACCTCTTTTCTTATTAAATACTGGCTGTCGCGAACTCGCAACCATCGTCTGTGTGAAGTTATTATAAAAATGTTACTTCCCTATTTAAATCAGATTTAGTTAAACAATGTCACGGTTTCTTTAATTTTGCATGGAATCCTAATCCTTTTCTAAAGTAAAAACATAAGTTAGTCCTTGTAACATCAGCTATCTATTGGATAACAAAAATTGTTTGTTTGTTACCTTTTTAGCCGATAAACGGAAAAAGGGTACATTTTATCCCAAAAAAAAAACTATTCTCTAAGAAAAAAACTGTAACGTTAATGATTAGTAGATTGTGCCACGTGTCTTTCGTATCAAGATTTAATTACTTAAAATTATTTTTTTAATAATTTCAAGTGGGATAATCTCGCGGTGATTCATTTATAACACGTCATTCTTAAAAACAATAGTACATTGTTACCCAAGGGATGGAAGTTACTTATTTAGTCCCGAAACGGGGTTTGGCGCCCGTAACGTAAGTAGTGAGGGCGCTAATAGTTCGAGGGACTAAATAAGTAATTTACCCGAGGTAAACACTGTGCTTTTCATTACGAATACGAGGAAACTATGAACATAATTATTAATTAAAGAAAAAATTTGTGCTGATCAAATGTTGTCACTTTCTCGCTTTTTTTGTTCTCTGGTCGTTCAACATTAAAAAAAATGACAATTTTGTCAAAATCTTTATTATTTTAGAGAAATTTAAAACTAAAATAGATAAAAGTCATAAAATAATTATATTCTAAAGTTAACTTTATGTTATTTTAATTTAAAATCGCGCTGAAATGTAGTGGCTGTATAAAAAGTTGGAACATGGTTCAATAAAAAAGTGAAATAGACCAAGTTTTTTTTAAATAATTTGACAGCTGTCAGTTGAAAGCGATTCTCCCTAGGGCTGAAAAGTAGTACTTTCAGCCCGCTCCGCAGGCATGTTATGACCTACTTTCAGAGTATGAGTAATGAGAAACATTATAAAGTCGAAATACCATTTTCTGACTAATTAAGAAATCTCAGAAACTGTACAGCCGGCGAATGTATTTCTCCAGGTAAATGGTGGAGAAAAACATCGTAGAGAAACCCGCACGTCCTAGAACCAAACATTGAAATATATGTGAGTTTATTATCATACTCTTGTTGCCCTTATATGCAATTCTTTTCTGGCATGTAGCATGTTTTCTTCCTCCACTTTATATCATTACTAGCGGACGTCACGCGGTTTCACCCGCGTAGTTCCTGTTCCCGGGGGAATACAGGGATAAAAAGTAGCCTATGTCACCCGGGGATAGTGTAGCTACCCAACAGCGAAAGAATTTTTCAAATCGATCCAGTAGTTTCGGAACCTATTCGTTACAAACAAACAATTAACAAATCTTTTCTCTTTATAATATTAGTGTATATTAGTGTAGATTTATACAGTCTACATTCATCGTTTCTTTGCTCTTCCTCTACTCTTATACCCTGTGCTTATTACCCCACCACATTGAAACTCAAAACTTTCCTCAGGATATTTTCTTCAGTTGACACGTAAGGTGTTCCTGGCTCCCTGCAGGTGCAAGCTATGGTCCGGGGCGAGGAGGAATGGGACGCCGTCGCCTTCTGAAAAGCAGTGATGCTAGCGAAGGAGGTGGCGGAACGTGAGAGGGAGAGAACCACCTCTCGTCCCAGCCACCGCGGGAAACGCTCAGGGCGTCATAAGACGGACGGACGGCGAGCTAGCCCATTACTCACCGTCAATAGGCCCGCGTCAACGGTAGCCGGAAGCCGTCACGTGGCCCCAGGGACTCAGGCCTAATCTCTTGGAGAGGGATAATAATAATAATAATAATAATAAATGATTTATTTTCTGGGGATGGGCTATAATCCACCACGCGGGCCCAGTGCGGGTTGGCAGATGTCACATGTCTTCGAATTTTTTGGTTCTAGACATGACATTTACAATAAAATATATTCTATTCTATTTTATGACGGTTTCCTTACGATGTTTTCCTTCACCGTTTTGAGAGTAGTGTTTGAACCCACGACTTAATGTTCGTAAGTTGGGGCCGCAACCACTGGGCAACCACTGCTAGACAAGAATAGACTCGCTTATGGCATTTAATTTATTGCAAACGTTTAAAATGAAGTCGATCCAGACATAATAGGGAAAAGATTAAGCATATGAATATATGTAGGAGAATACACTTAGGTAGGTAAACACTGTTGATGAGGTCACCGCTTAATAAAAATGTCTTTATTTACTAAGAACTCTGCTACTTATAAAGCTGTGATTTAAAATGGCGTAGAATTTTGGTAATTAGGCAAAATATTTGATTGTACAATAATATTGTTTATTTTAAGGCGGATTATGTAGCCATACAGCGTTAGAGGAGGTAGATTGGACTGGGGAATTGTTTTCCATGGCTGTCGATCAGATGGTGGACAAATTCTATAAAATACTCGTCCTGCCCGAATAGCAGCGCCACTTACCGGGTCCAATTGTGTTCTTAATTAACCATCCCAGAAATCCCCATTAAGAAAATTATCCGTCATCTATGGAATTCTTTTGTTACAAAAAATGTGATAAATGAAGAACTGCTTGACCGATTTTGTGCAAACTTCACATAAACCATCTACTAAATAGTCCGAACAAAGCCTAAACATTTGGTTTGGATAGGTGAACCCGTTCTTGAGTTATAAAATTACAACGAAAAGTAGCATTGATTTTTATATCTATTGATTGTGTGATCTAAAGAGATATTACGCATCACAAGATGTAAAGGAAAGGAAGTATCCGTACTGGCTCTCTGTAAGACCTCATTAAAAGACTCAATGAAAAAAACCGGCTACGACTTAGAATTAAAAAATACAAAAAATCCCTTTCATTTTTTTTTCGCGGGTGGAAAATCATCAAATAACCCCTTCCGCTCTTGGGCAGAGCGAAAGTGAGTGTCAGACTTCTACTGACTAAAAACCGCGCATGTTCCTACTTAGTATCCGCACTGGTTCTCTAAAGACCTCATTACATGACGCAACGAAAAAAACTGCCTAGGACTTAGAAATAAAAAATAGGTACACAAATCTACTGACCAAAAACCAATATTCCTTCTTAGCCCTATATGTCGAGGCTGCGGTAACTTGTAGCAGCCCCGACGGGATACCAAAATCCCTTAGACTTTGTTAGTCCGTGAGTGTCGACGTTTTGGCCCCGAAGCTATAACAGAGAGGGGGAGCAGCGGTGGCCCATTGGTTGCGGCCTTGACTTATAAACATTAAGTATTCGGCGCATAACTTTGTGTAATTTATTTCATCACCACTGCTCTCAAAACGGTGAAGGAAAACATCACGAGGATGTCTTAGCCAAAAATTCGAAGACATTTGACATCCACAGGGCCCGTGTGGTGGATAATAGTCCATTGCCTCTCATGGAGAAGAAGCCTGAGTCATAGCAGTGGAAACATTATAGGTTGATGGTGATGATGATGATGAAGTTATAACAGACAGGACGGGCAGGACGACCTGATAGAAATCCTTAGTCTTAGAGAGACTCCAAGAATGCTTCCATTACACAATTATTATATGTATTAACTAGCGGATGTCACGCCGGTTTCAGCCGCGTAGTTCCCGTTAGCCTATGTCACCCGGGGATAGTGTAGCTTCCCAACGGTGAAAGAATTTTTCTAATCGGTCCAGTAGTTTCGGAGCCTATTCGTTACAAACAAACAAACAAATCTTTCCTCTTTATAATATTAGTGTAGATTAGTGTAGATGTAGGTAATGTCTCGTTTTCCTTAAGATTTTATCTTACATTTGTAACTTGAATGATGTCAATGAACTAACCGGTCTGAGTTATTTACTAATTGTTAGACATTTTCCAAACAGTGACTGGATAGACGGGAAAGCTCCTATAATATTTGAAGCAGGGCAGGGCAGGGCAGAAGCAGGCGGTGCGTGCTAATCATGATTATTCAGGATTACTCCGTTTGTTGCGAACTGGTACTAGAACTGGCCATCCTACACGGCCAAAATACCATACATTCAAAATACCATCATATCTGTATACCTACATTATTGGCAAATAAATGATTCTATTCTATTCTATTCTATTCTATTCTATTCTATTCTATTCTATTCTATTCTATTCTATTCTATTCTATTCTATTCAAAAAGCGATCAGGCGCAGGACCAGCAAGGCTATTGCGTATCTTTTAAATGACAGTGGCTAACCTATTGTGCCTATCAATTACTGTCAAATGGTTCCATTTTGTACTAAACCATAACCAATTTGACAGTTAATCCATAGACAATATGATAGCCACTGTCATTTAAAAGATACGCAATAGCCCTACTGTTTCAAACTCCGACGGAATTTCTAATATTTCTAACGGAAAAACCCAGTAGTACTTTTTGCCCGACTCGGGAATTGTGCCCTGAACCTCAGCAGTTTCTAGCGCTTTCGTATACGAGGCCAATGGGGTAGTCACCGATTCTTACTTACAACATAGTTAGTAAAAGGCTAGATAGATTTTCTTACATGATGATCCCCAAAATTGATCAAATAGAGTATGAAAGTATGGATATCCTTTTAATTTATCAATGGTATGGAAAAATAAAAATAAAAAAAACAGAAGAAGAAAATGTGTTGCGCCGACTCTGAATAGAATAGACTCCATAGGTAAATACTTTATATGCCTTCATAATGTTACTGGCTATCATAAGGTATAAAGTGCTGTCAATTTTAAACGTCAGTGTGACACTACTATATTGTCAAAACTCCTTTCATCCGTCAGATCATGAAATTTTTTGGCCCGAAAAAACAGTAAACAAACTTTGAAAAGTCCCCCAAAAACCCTGCAAAATGTTTCGGATACAACCTTACTTATATCAGGTATGTTTATATTATGAGTCTACAGTCCTAAAACGGACACAGTATATTTTATTTATGTGATAGCAGTATCTCAATTTATTGCTCCGTGGATCTTTTGACGTGTGGCCATTGGAGCAAACGCCGCCAACTTTTTCTGTCAAAAATGACCACAGACTCGGTATTTTGAACAACAACAACAACCTCCTCCTGGCATTGACTTGTAGTGTTTTTTAATAAGCCTAATCTTTCCCACTCCTGGGCAAATGAAAAGGATTTCCAACCTTAATAAATACTAGTCTTAATAAATAGAATAAAAAGGTCTGTGATTTTGACAGTGATACAAAATCAAAGCATAGTGTTGCATACAGTATGGCCACTTTAAGTTTGCAGTTCAAGATAGCGCATTTGATTTAGTCCTGTATTTTCCCGCCTGCACATAAATTGGCTGAAGTGTAGTTCTTTTGGCACTTGGATAATTTACTAAAGGGCGCTGTTGGTAAACGTTTGTGACATTAATTTGATTTAAAAGACATATGGTGGCGTTATTTGCAATGGGGATGACTGTTAAAAGTTACATGTAGATGGTGCGATAGCTATCTTTATAATGGGTCCCCTTTGTTGTTTCAAACGCCGCTGTTGCGACACACGCTGTTGCGAAATATTTTTCCACTGCCTCACAGGTTCGAAAGCTCATGGACTCGAATGAAGTAGTCTCGAAAAACATTTTCACTGCCTCACAACATAAGGGACCCCTTTATAATAATAGTCTCAATCTGACCAAACTGATGTCAAGCTATTTTGAAAATGTGTGGATGTCTGAAAGTGGCACCGGTGACTGAAAAATTGTGTGAAAATCGGTTGTCGACGTACGGGCATGTGATGCTGAGGAATGAGGAAAATGTCATGAGGAAGGTTTGAATATGAATATGGATGGGTCAATGAGTAAAGGAAGAACAAAGAGACGATATATGGACTGAGTTAAGAACGATATGATAAGAAAGGAGGTGTCTCATGAGATGACGAGAAACTGAGAGGTATAGAAGAGGAATACATGCTGCGCCGCTGACCCCAAATGAATTGGGATGAGAGCACGAGAATGATGATGATGACCATGGATGCTTAGAACCAGTTACGCTAGCGCCATTAGTTTTTACAAAAGAAACCATAGAAGGACTGTTACCAAAAAGTTTACACCAAGAACTGGCTGGAAAGGATTGACGAATATCTCTGGCGGTTAGACCACAAAGTAAATTCATTTTAGTTAATTTTTTCATTTTAGAACATTTGACAGGAAAACTGCATTGAATACTGTTTTCCTGTCAAATGTTTTTGGAATATATTCGCGAAATTTTGTAGCGATGCTGCCGATTTACAGGTATTCGACGGTTTCTAAGAATATGCTTACTAAACAGATTAAGATGCTCAACCATATTTACGGCGTGGCCTGTGATCATCAGTATATGGTGAATGGGATGCCACAGCTATTCAAACGTATGACGATCACTCGTCCTAAAAGCGACGAGCCGAAAGATTGGCAGAAACTGAACCTGGAACATTTTAAAAACTATGGTAAGTCCCTGTAGGCGTTGAGAATTATACCAGAGGGTCTCGAACTCTCGACCACATATATTATAGACTAACTGATAAGCTGACCCACGCAACTTCGTCTGCGTCACAATAATAATAATAATAATAACCCTTTTTTGTAGAACTTTTAAAGAGGAACATTTCTTTAATACATCAAGTTTGCATAACTTAAACCATTTTCGCAGCGCACGCAACGGAAGCTCTCAATAAGGAATATCGTTTCCTGTTTATGCAACATTTTTCATTTATGCTCCTTTTGGTCGTAGCGTGATGTTATATAGCTTAAAGCCTTCCTCGATAAACGGACAATCCAACACAAAAAGATTTTTTCAATTCCAACCAGTAGATCCTGAGATCTTAGCGTTCAAACAAACAAACAAACTCTTCAGCTTTATGATATTAGTATACAGGGTTATTTCTAAAACACCGTTAACCTTGCAAGACTGTATTACTATCATCATAAACAACATCTTTTGTTCTATGACTTTTTACAAAACATAATACATAAACCAAAAACAAAAGTTCAAGATTTCGTTGTCCTATCTAACACATTTCAACTCTGTATTTTGATGTACCTACCTACGCCTGTCGCGCACTGTCGTAACTCGCTACGCTACGATTACCCCGCCGCCCTTACCCCGCTCCCCTCGCTATTGTACTATCGTTTTCTTTTGCTTCGCAGACTTGGTAACATTTAGAGCGTACAATTTAAATATTTTTATTTTTGTAAGTAAATCTGTTGAACTAAAATATGATGAATTTTTAAAAGTCATAGAACAAAAGTTGTTGATTATGATGTTAGCAACTTAGTCCTGAGAGGTTAACGGTGTTTTACAAAAAACCCTGTATAGTATGGCAAACTTGATTTTGATTTTCATACTGTGTATCGTGACGTGTAGGTACATTTGTGTTATCTAGCTACCTATATCTACGTGTGTTTCAGAAAGGATAATAATATAGTCATATTTATCGGTGTGCTTTATACCATCAAAATGAACAACTTTCTCCCTAAGAGCCACATCGTAATCGCGTAAAAATAATCAGCTTTCCACATATGCGTCGAAGTTTTAAATTTTATAGGGAATAGCTGGGGCTGCCGGGGGGGATCAATACACTCCACTTTCGTCTAATTTTGATAGAAATCTGGAGAAATTAGTTGAGTCAGTTAGCAAAGTTATTAGCGATTCTCATATTCATACAAGTCTTTTCACATATATTTTACCCAGTGACAGTATTTTATTACGTAAAAATAAGCTTTCAGTTGGTTTTGCTTCTCTCAGAGATCAAATAAATAATTATGACGAGACCCGCGTAGATACCTACTCATATTATTTATTTGAATTTCATAAAGTTGAGTACCTACGAGTAGTAATAGATTTTAATCATAAACCAACAATAAAAAAAACTATATAAACTTTCTTCACAGTGAAGAGTCATGAACACAATACATGTGCAATAGGTCGCTTTGCCGCGCGGATGCCGTGCGTTTCTTGTGTGCAGAAATGTGCGCGTATTCCGCGCGTTTTTGCCTTCAGACGCACGTTTTCGCGTACGCACACTCTCTATCCGCTTTTCTGGCTTGACAGCACAGTGTACGGGAATCTACACAGCAGCACACGAACTCTTTATGCCCGTTGAAGGCGTCTACCGGAAGCGGGGCCGTCGGCGACGACATTCGAAGAAATCTATAGGCAGGCCGGGCCGGTCTCGTCTTCGAATATTTGAAAACAGTCGCGTGGACTTCGCTGGAAACGAAAATGAACGTGTGTGATAAACAAGTAGGCGGCCCATGTGAGCTAAGAAGCGGTATCTCGGAGTCAACATTTATTTCAGTTAGGCCATTTTAAACGCCAAACTTTCATCTAATGAACTAATCAACATAACCCGTTTATTGGAACACTGAGGAAAACGTGCAGATGTCGGTTTTTTGTACTAAATTAAAAACATAATATATTTTACACATTTTCCATTTAAGCCTAGTTTTTTTGTGATACCGCTTTTTGGTTTTCCGGGGCTGTAGGGTTAGTTCAACTTATTTACTTTTAGTTCTACGTTACCGAATTGGACAAAAAACATTACCGCTGGACAATATGCCGCAAATAAATGATAATACGTTGAATCTTGAGCTGACCTGCTGTACCATCTTCCTGCTAATATGTTTTTTTTCTTCCATTGTCCCCTGTCGATAGTCACGCTATCATTTACTTCTTTTGCCTTCTGTTGTTCGTAACTGATCGTTTTCTTTGGGCTTCCTGTCTCTCTCTCCATCCATCAGTATTTATATTCATCACTTTTAAGTCACATACTTTGCTTAGTGAACTGAATATTCCGAGTCTTACTAAAACAAAATGGCAGCTAATACTGGTTTGGTTATCAGTAATTTGCGGTTGCCCATGGGTAAACTATTTGTAGAAATAAATTGGTCAGCATCATCATTTCGTTTGAAGACATTTTAATTTTATTTTAACTATATTAAATTAGAGGTCAATAGTATAACTTTCAATAATAAATAAAGCTCAAGTCCGGTCTGGCATGGAGTATTGCTGTCACCTTTGGGATTACTCAGCCAAATACCAACTTGCCACACTTGAATCTATAGAGCGCAGAGCCAGGAGGCTAATTGGTGACGATAAGCGCCAAGCTACATAGCCTTTTTTTTTTTTTTTTGAAATGGCATCTCGCAGTTCAGTCTAGGAGACTGTCTTCTGCTTAACCGGGCAAATCCCTGTGGGTGCCTTGAGTTTAAGGCCTCCAGCCAGGGCAAAAACTTACAAACTAAGTGACAAATCGCTAAGGGCACCCCCTGTGGGGTACGGACCTCGGCTTAGGACGTCACTGGGGGAGGGCAGCAAGGGGACAGGCTGGATCTGAGTGATGTTATTTATGGGCTGGTTTAAAACTACTGGCTCAGCATCGCGGGCTGGCTCTGGCGAGGGTCGGGGGGGGGGGGGCTTGAAATGGGATTCCGCGACGACGGACCGCGGCGGCGCGGTCGGAATGACGGATATTTATGTCTGTTCTTCCTAAGAGTACTGGTTTCCTTACTACTTTCTTGAAGTATAGTAATAGGGTCATCAGGAGTGATAAGAGTATGCCGCGGACGGCGGGTCTTGCTAATACGCGATGGTTCGTATCGGGCGGCCGATGTGACCAGAGGATTTCTATGCTTGACTGCAGTATCAAAGAAGCGCTTGGAAAGGCGTTTCATGAATTGAAGAAGGGTGGGCATTTTAAGATCTAAATGAAGACTGGAATTACGGATGAACCACGGGGCTCCGGTGATCCTACGGAGAAATCGGTTTTGTAAAGTTTGCATCGTGTGGATGTGACGCGAATGAGAGTGAGCAAATACGACACAAGCGTATGTCATAATTGGTCGGATCACTGAAGTGTAAAGCCGCAACTTGCACTTGAGTGACAATTTGTTCTTTGTTTGAAGAATGTAGTGGAGCCTACTCATGGCAAAGGCCGCTTTGTTACAAGCTGCTCTTATATGCTTCCCGAAGGAAAGGTGATGGTCGAGTATGACTCCCAAGTAGAGATCGCGCGATAGCGCCTTGTTCGCGACCGGAATAGAAAATAGCCGTGTCATCAGCGAAAAGAGCTATTTGAGCCTTCTTGATCTTTGGGATATCGCTAGTAAACAGCGTGAAAACTAAAGGGGAAAGTACGGAGCCCTGAGGGACTCCAGCACGAATCGGATGCGGGGAAGACAGAGCTTCTCCTATGCGATAGCGGAAAGTGCGATTCGACAAAAAGTCCCGTAAGATGAGCACGAGACGGTCAGGCACTCCCATTTGGTACAGCTTGTATATTAAGCCGTTGTGCCAGACTTTGTCGAATGCTTTCGCTATATCGAAAAATAACGCGCCTGTCATCAGGCCACGCTGGAAACCAGCGTTGACGTGTTCGACGATGCGATGAACCTGATGAATACACGAGTGCTCGGTCCTGAATCCGAACTGCTCGTCGGGAATGAGGCTCTTTGCTTTGACATAATCTTAGCCGCTTATAAATAAGCCTTTCATAGATTTTGCCGAGCGTGGTCAGGAGACTGATGGCCGGTAGCTCGACGGCTCGGCCTTAGGTTTGCCTGCTACATAGCCTGGCCCACCGCCCAGTAAAGTCGGATGTCTGTCGGTCTTTTACAAACTGTACTTCGGAGAGTGTGCGCAGGAGCTCCATGGGCTGATTCCACCATTTCCCTTTCTCCATCGGGAGACTAGACGTACTGCAAGTTATCACCCCTACCTAGTCGATGTTCCACACATTCGAACGAAGCTTTGCTAAGTCCTTTATTATGCGCACAGCCAAGAAGTGGGACTCCCTGTCTGCGTCGGTTTTCCCGAGTTCATTAAACCCCAATCTATTTAATTAGCGAGTAAATAGGCTTCTTCTGAGTTCAACGAGGTTCCATCGTCGACCTCATCTCTGCCTTTAGGTCAAGATTGAAGTCAAGAGCAAGCCCATTTATAATAATAACATAAAAAAGGTTGCTTTCAGTACCTATAGCAGAATGCAGCTGAATACCAGTATTTAATGGAGTGACTGCCTATTTGACCTCCACAACCCAGTGACGGAGTAATACTTCTTGGTAACACTGGATGCTAGACTTTCAAGCTGCCGACTACTTACTCGAAACGGCTGCTAATAATATCTTTGAACAGCTGGGACTGACGGTTTACACACAGACATAGATATACTTCTAAAACGCAAGTATCACGATCCGTATGGAAATCAAGCGTGCCATTTTTAACCGACTTCCAAAAAGGAGGACGTTCTCAATTCGTCTGTATGGTTTTTTTTTGTATGTTTGTTATCGGATATCTCCGCCATTAATGAACCGATTTTCAATTTTGTTTTTGTATTCGAAAGGGTATACTCCCGAGGTGGTCCCATTGTCACAAAGTTAGAATCTGGTAATGGGATCCCAGGGAAATCGAAGGTAACTCTCAAACTTTATAGGCACTTGTTACGTTTTCCATGTATTTTTAAAGCTGTTCATGTATTTGCGTCTGATAATAATTATCTCATGTAGATGCGCTGATGATGGAAGGTTCAACTCGTTTAGGAGTTGATTTTTTTGTTCAATAAATGGTTTTCGTAGAACCAAGAGTTAATTAAGTTAGTAAGATTAACTAACCCGATAAAATTGAGGGTTTTAAATGCTTGTTTGGTTTACCGAAAACTTTACATGATGTTTTCGCTATTTAATAGGAAAATAATATTCTATATTTTATAGTTATCACCTATCACTGATGTTAATCAGTTCGCATTACAAACAAAACTATGCTTTAATATGAATTGGCATCAACTATGCAAAATAAATTTTAAATAATTCGAAAAATAATGAAAACTATAGTGGCCGATGGTGTTATATAGAATGCTCATAAACTTGAATTTAATGTCCGACAGGAAATGGGCAAGGAATTTGCGAAGAATGTGGTGGTCCTTTGCATCTGCCGAGAGCTCCAAAAATCAAGCAGGAAGATGCTGGAAAAGTACCCAAGAAAATTCCTGGTGTTGGGGCTGAAATTAAAAGGAGTATGAACCTTAATTATATACGCTGTAAGGGACATTAACGTGCAAAACTGTTTTCACGAGATTCAAGACGACGTCGAATTTTTCGTCTGGTATTAGTAGCTATCACACTGCAGCTGGGTTATTGCGTATCTTTTAAATGACAGTGGCTATCATGTGTCTATCAATTAACTGTCAAATGGTTCCATTTTGTACTAAACCAAAACCAATTTGACAGTTATTCCATGGACAATAAGATAGCCACTGACATTTAAAAGATACGCAATAGCCTTGCTGGTCTCCAAAACACACCACTTAGATCAGCCTGACCCTTAGCTGTCCTCCCCCAGCAACGCCTTGAGACGAGGCTCGTACCCCACAGGGGTCGCCCTTAGCTTATAATCACTTAATTCGTAAACGAAATGTTTCAAAATGTATGGAACCCCGGTAGGTCTATGTACAGCGTACTAAAAATGGGGAAACATAATTATAACAAAATTTACAGTTTTCAATAATCCAATTACTTTAAATTGGCTTTGTTTTGTAGTAAAGCACAAGAATGTAAAAATACTTAAAATTGCAACACATAACAAAAACGTGCCATGGCGGTAAACTGTTTGTGATTGTGATTGAATATTGACGTTTGACATGTCTTTTTCTGGCATATTCAAGGAACTTCTAAACTAACTGGAATGTGCACGTGCAACTGAAAAGCGTTCCGAGAGAGATTACTTCGAAAGTAGATGTCATATCTTTCTGATAGTTTTTGTGTTATTAACCGTTATTATTGTGTTTCATATACCAAACTTCCTAGCACCCGCCCTACCAGCGCGGTTTGCATTGGTAACTGTTCCAAATATAAGTGCTAAAATATTGGACACCCTATTAGAAAGAGATGACATCTACTTTCGAGTTAATCTCGCTCGGAACGTTGCACGTGCTCATTCCAGTTATTAAATAAGTTCCTTTATGATCGTTTACTGTCATTGTTTTTTTAACAAGAGTGGCGGGACGCCATATTGAAATACGATAAAAATAATTGATAACTCACAAATTTTTACGTAAATATGCATTTATGCAATTTATCTGTATTTTCCCCGAACTCTACAGGGTCGAGATGCAGGGGGATAGAATAATCGTTATATTTAACGCGAAAAAGGATTAGTGTGCGCCTGCTTTTTGTGTGCATGCAAAATGTTGTACGAAAGCGATGACGGGCAGGTTATTAAATATGCCACATCGGTTCTATCCCCTCTTTTCTGGTCTTTGCCAAAGTTTTGACCGATCATCCAAACCAATAACAAATACTTTTTGACAATGAAATTACGATTCGAAGTTGAAAAGCCTAAAAAAACCTGACTAAAGAAACTTTGCTCAACTTTTGCTTAATATAATTAAAAGATTTTGCAAAAATTTTGCGTTTTTGGTTTTTTCAGTCTGGTTTTCAGTTTTTTCAACTACTTACATATTTTTTTTTTTGTGAATTTGTTTGTGGATATTAATGAAACAACAAGTAAAGTATCTATGACAATAAGATGTTGGCGAGTTTTTCGATTTTTCTCACGTCAAGTAGCCTCAACTTCATTTGCAAGTTCAACATTGTAGTCGAGGATGTTATTTTTCAATAGGGGATCGGACTGGGTCAAAAAAATATGATTCTAATTAGTCCGTCAGTAAGATTATCGAAAAATATTGGATACGTGTTTTTTGTTTTATCAAATTAATCAAAATTGACGAAGATAAGACGCGTCAAAGATCATGAGTGGGGGGGGTTGTGACGTCATTTGAATTCACGAGTTTTCGAAGCATTGTATCGTCTTCATTTTTTGTTTATGTGAAAAAAGAAAAAATACGTGTCCAATATTTTTTGAAAATCTATCTGACGGACAATTTTTTTTTTTTTTGTCCGATCCCCTATTCAGACTCGTGTCTGTACCGCGTTTGCCCTTACAACTGTATAGTTATACATAGTATGTATGCAACAGTTCTCACACGAATTCTAATCACTTGAATGTTTCCACAGAACCAGACCTGAACTCCCCCAATGTCTTGGACAACTGGCGAGATCCTCTAACGACCAGGATCCAATTAATAAACCCACCAGACGAAAAATTGGGAATCTACAGAGGTTGCAATCTCGCCATGATCTGACAGCTGAACAGTTGATGCAAAACGCAAAATTTTAGTTATAAACATGCCTTATATTTGATCTTGAGCACGTCATTATCATTCTAAGCAATAGATCATCTTCTACCCTACAGGGTCGGTTTCAAGCTTAACTGGATACAGCAGAATTCCATTCTTTTACACTAGCAACCCGCCCCGGCTGTGAACGAGTCTAATGTACTACATATTTATAAACCCTCCTCTTGAATCACTCGATCTATTGCTGAAAACTGCATTTAAATCCGTTGTGTAGTTTAAAAGATCTAACCGACAGACCTCAACCTATAAAATTATAATTTATTATTCATTGCTAGCCCATGTTGTCCCAATCAAGATTCTGTGCTAATACTACCATAATAGACTCTGTCTAGAAGGATTTTTTTTGAATTTCAACCCCTGAAGGAGATCAAAAGTTGGAGTTGGAGGAGTTGAAGTTAAATAGGGAAGGAGAGCAGTGGTGGCCCAGTGGTTGCGGCCCCGACTTACGAACAGTTGGTCGTGGGTTCGAACCCGGGCAGGCGCATTACTTTGTGTAATTTATTTCATCACCACTGCTCTCAAAACGGTGAAGGAAAACATCGTGAGGAAACCAGCATATCTTAGAACCAAAAATTCGAAGATATGTGACATCTACCAACCCGCACTGGGCCCGCGTGGTGGATTATAGCCCATCCCTCTCCTAGAGAGGAGGCCTGAGTCCCTGCAGTGGGAACAATATAGGCTGATGATGACAGGGAAGGAAATGAAAGTTTACTTGGAAAATCAACATTTTTGTAGCTTAACCGACATCCACGCGAGCGAAAAGCTAGTTATTTATAGTCGTAACTTAATTGTTCCGCAGAGCAAAGGCGAGAAGCCCTCCTTCCACTTTTAACCATCTAGTGCGATGGTTTAAAATGTTCTACAATATTTTGTACCGTGATCGCTTCATTATCATTGACAGCCTATATTGTTCCCACTGCAGGGACTCAGGCTTCCTCTCTAGGAGAGGGATGGGCTATAATCCACCACGCGGGCTCAGTGCAGGTTAGAGATGCCACATGTCTTCGATTTTTGTGGTTCTTAGACACTTCATCATGCTTATTGTCAATAAACGGCACCCACGATACAGGAGAGAAAAAATCCTAGTGTGAGCAAAGTAAAAAAAAAAAATTTGCTTTAGATCAAATATATAAAAAACCGTAGGTTAATTAATATTATGTATTGAAATTGAGTACATAGTAAATTTTTTATTTGATTTTTGAAGAAAAGCTTTGTATAGAATAAACATTTTAGAATATCTACAATGTTTTATTTTCTAACAACTGAAACACGCAAGCCTCGTTGGTCTAGTGGATGCAAGCGTGACAGCTGAGGTTAAGGTCTTCGGTTTGATTTCCGAGTCACGCAAAGTGCAATTGCGATTTAGACGGTCAGACGGTTACGATCACTCCACTGGGATATTAATTTTAGGCAAGTGTCAGCCAAATTTTCGAGTCCAGCCCGAGTACTTGACTGAATGAGCAGCAGGCCGTCGTCGTCCGCGTAACCGGCTAATGAACAGCCGCATGGAAGTGGAATCGCGAGGAAGTCATCAAAGCCTACGTTCCATACATACGGACCCATAACCGAACCCTGAGGGCATCTCATGGTGAGGGACTTTGACATAGAATGATGTCCAAATTTGAGTTTCGCGAAACCATTTAAGAAGTACGAGTAAACAAGATAATGTTTTTAGGGCAACCACGAGTTTATGGAGTAGCATCGGCCACCATGCGTAATCAAAACCCCCAGAAATATCTAGAAAGATCCCAACTACGTACTTATGTTCGGATGTATTGACAATTTTCCGGACAGAAAGTGCTGCGTCTACGGTAGATTTTTCAATGGTAAAACCGAATTGGTTGTTTTGAAGTACATAATTATATATACCTTGTCGAGTTCCACACATTCGAACGAAGCGCTTTGCTAATTCTTTTAATATGCCTGCGTCGGTTTTGTCCAGTTCATAACCCCCACCCTACTTAGGTCACGAATAAAATAGGCTTCTTTTGGGTAAGCTCGTTCCATCGTCGACCTCATCTTTGCCCTTTTTATTTCAAATAGAAAAATATTGGTATTTTTTGTTTTATCATATCAATAAAAGTTGACGAAGATAAAACGCGTCAAAGATTTGACTGGGGGTCGGTGACGTCACTGACCGCTAAAAATGTCATACTAATGTCTTAGAGTATGAGGTCACTGCACGAGTTTTCAAAGCACTGTATCGTTTTCATTGTTTGTTTAAGTGAAAAAATAAAAAAACGTTCTTTTTTTTTGGTAGGTAATTAAAGGGTGTAAAAGTACCCTTAACGCAAACTAAGGGCACTTGTTCTCCCCACCACTGCGATATTTTTTTGTTCTAGACCATACCTGAGAATCCCCTAGTTACGGATATTGGGGGTCAAAGTTCAAAATTTTGCACAGCTGTTTTTGTAAATACTAGTTTTCCCGTTATAACTGTACTTAAATTATCTCCATGACCCTTTTACTATTCAAAGCATTCACTAGCACAATGTTTTAAGAGTGTTACATTGAGTTTTACCGACAAATAAGATTTTTGACCCCAAAAAAAAAGTCGTTACCCAGCAAAAATTTTTGCGTAGGTACCCCTACGCAAAAATTATATACTTAGTCTGATGTCCAGAATGCTTGCTTGACCTATGTGTGAAGGGTTTATTTACACCCTTTATATGACGGACTAATTACATTTTTTTTTGTTAACAATCCTATTACGTACAAAACTATAAAACTTTAGGTAACAACAATTGTTATAACGACCAATTTGGACTCATTTAATTGTACAAAAGGAACTGATTTCTTTTCGTACTAGAATATTTAGTTGCTCTTTGTCGGGCAAACCAAAAGGTTATTTTTGGAAAATGCTGGGATACCTTCAGCTTTTATTGGTAAGAAATTCTTGTTTTTATTTGGCGTTCCACATTCAGACAAAAAATCTGTTTAAATAGTCCGTCAGTCAGTTTTTCGAAAAATATTGGTCATTTCTTTTTTC
This sequence comes from Diarsia rubi, assembly GCA_932274075.1. NCBI lineage: Eukaryota > Metazoa > Arthropoda > Insecta > Lepidoptera > Noctuidae > Diarsia > Diarsia rubi. Next base: position 4,974,185 of record OW026441.1, read on the forward strand.
ACCTAAACAAAAAATTAAGACATAAATACAGATACAGTGATTCGAAAACTCGTGTGAAGCCACAATTCAGTACATTTTATACCGGAAAGTGACGTCACAAGCCCCCAATCATGATCTTTGACGCGTTTTATCTTCGTGAATTTTTATTAATTTGTACCCCCCAATATGCTTCGATAATCTAACTGACGGACTTAAAAGTGTTTTTTTTTTGTCAGGAAACATTCCTTTTGTGCCAAGGGTATTCTAAACAAGGTTTAAAACAAACAGAACCTTCACTAAACCATCAACCAAGCTTTACAGTGTTCTATAAGGATGTTAACTAGCAAACAAAAAATGATTTTAGTTAGTCCGTCTATTAGATTATCGAAAAATATTGGATACGGACATATTTTTTGTTTTAACAAATCAATAAAAATTTACGAAAATAAAACGCGTCCAAGATTTGAGCAGGGGTTTTGTGACGTCACCAAACGGTAAAAAATGTCTTAGAATATGACGTCACACGAGTTTTCAAAGCACTGTATCCTGTGCATGAGGTCCCGGGTTCGACTGCCAGATCGGGGAAAGTGTTATTGGGTTTTTCAATTAGGAATTTCTCAATAACAACCATAGAGTCAGAATTTGTGCCCTATTGATGGCAATACGCTGGCCCCCTATTAAATGGGACTTAAAAATAACTGGCGTAATGTGGGTTTAAAAATGGGTATATACTTATCTGTCTGATCCTTCGGGGATTACAGGCGTGATGTTATGTTTTGCATTAATCTGTTTCCGAGATATTTATCTTAGCCATCATGGCAACATTGACATAATAGGGGAACGGACTGAGTCAAAAAATTTTTTTAAGTAGTCCGGCAGTTAGATTATCGAAAAAAATAATTAGAACTGACGGAGATAAAAAGTATCAAAGTGGAGGGATTGTGACGTCATTTGTAGGTAAAAAAATGTACTGACATGTGACGTTTTCAAAGAGTTCACAAGTTTTCGAAGCACTGTATCGTCTTCATTTTTTGTTTATGTGAAAAAGGAAAAAATACGTGTTCAATATTTTTTGGAAATTATCTGACGGACTAATTAGTTTTTTTTGTGTCCGATCTCCTATTATTTTATTAGCCATTCATAAAATCTATTTTATTTAATCAACAGCTGATCAAACCAAACAACTACGTTTTCAAGATCAGTACACATTAAAAAACGGAAGTCCTCCACCGCGTCGGTCTGTCTGTTCGCGATAAACTCAAAAATTTCTGCACTGGTTTTCATGCTGTTTACACCAAAGGATAGTTTCAGAAAAAAAAATCCAAACCCTTTTTTTGGTGGATGGGAAATCATCAATCGACTTCTCCCGCCTCGGGCGGAGTGGATGGGAGTGTCAGACTTCTACTGACTAAAAACTACCCATGTTTCTTCTTAGCCGTTTGTGTCCGGTACCGCGGTACCTTTTTATAATTACCCGGATCTTCCAACACCCAATATGTATGTTTACTGACTTAAACAAATATGATTCTAATTAGTCCGTCTGTTAGACTAAAGAAACATTTTGGATACGTATTTTTTTTTTATCGAATCAATAAAAATGACGAAGATAAAACGCATCAAAGATTTGAGTGCGGGTTTGTGACGTCAGTAACCGCTAAAAATGTCATACTAATGTCTTAGAATATGACGTCACACGATTTTTCAAAGCACGTTTGCAAAGTTTGCTTACGTGAATAAAAGAAAAATACGTGTCCAATATTTTTCGATATTCTAACTGACGAACTAATTCGAATCTTATTTATTTGACTCAGTTTTTTTTTGTTAACTACCCTATTATTTCTTATTGTTTGCAGATATTTTGTTTCTTCTCTTGGGTGACTTCCGATCCTCACGCTAGTCTACCATTTGAGTATCCAAATGTAAGCACGATTTACCTGGTTTTACTATTAGTACCGATCTTCATTGCCAATCTAACTAAATAGTATATAGTTGGCGCTACGAACGATGAGGGGACAGCGGGGGGGGGGGGGGTATTCGCGCATGGGTACACTCGCGCACGAAACTCTAGGCTTATTGTTTTATTTTCGAACTAGCTTTTCGTTTGCGGCTTCCTATACTGCTTATTAGTAGGTTGACATCGAAAAATATATTAAATAAAATATCATGAAATGGAATAAAAACACGTTCTGTGTGTGTGTGTTGTAAATGTGTTCAGTTAAAAACACAATTCTTAGTAGTAGACTCGCAACATTTTGTTGCCTCTGTGGTCCGTTTCATGCATTGTTTTAAATTATTAATATTATCAGCCTCTCTCTTCATAAAACAATTTACGTCATAAATCATTTTTCTCAATTGTTATGTAATTGTATTTTAAAAGCGACGGAACAATAGCGTACCGCCAAAAATGCATCGCATTTTTTTCGGTACGCTGCGCAGCTTGACCCTCAGCGTTCATCTTACGTGGCGCGACCTAGCTAATTAAGTTTATTTTATGAAGCGGCTGCCGTTCATAGCTATAGTTCGTGTCAAATAACTGTGCCCCTCTGAAGTTGCCTACGAGTGGCTGCGCAGCAGTCAAAATTACGAACAAAACTGCAACTGCGCATGCGCGAGACATGGGGGCGGGCATTATGGCGGCGCGATTTTATATCTCACTCACTCGTTTACTTTTGATGCATGCTTGCGTCCCGCTTGCTCCGTACGATAGACATTCGATGCCACAACTGTTGCGTTATTGTACATGTTGTTGTTTGTTTTTGTTATTACTTAGTCGTTTTTGATTTGTTATTTCTTGTTAACATTGTTACTTAGTTTTGTGTATTAGTTTTTTCCTCTTTCTTTCTTTCATAAAAATTACGTTATCTTTTAAAAATATATATTTACCTATTGTGTTTAAACACTTTTCTACGTAACTGCACCTGCGCGATCTATGCTAATGGCTAACTTCAGAGGGGCAAAGTTATTTGACGGGAAGTGTAAGGTGTATGTGCCTGTGTCTCAGGAGTCAGTAATTCACCGTAAAAATGAAATGTACATTTCTGAGATACGCCGCAGGTCTATGTGAGTTTAAATTATTGTGAACGCACGCGCATCCACGATACAGGAGAAATTCCTAGTGTGGGGCAACGTTTATTCAAGAAAAAAAAATGAGGGAGGCCTTTGCCCAGCAAAAGGAAAATAAAATATAGTCACTTTTTTTGAAAATTTGCTAATTTCTCAGATGAAGGACGACATCTATGACCAGCCAGTTAATCTAATGACAAAGAAAGCGCCACATGCTAAGGTTAGTTTGAATTAAAACACATACACACATGTCCAGATGAACTCTCTTTTGTATAGCTAGACTCTCAGAGTACACATTGAGTTACCATGCCTGATCGCGAAGTCTTTAAAATATAGACTTCAGACCTAGGTTGGCCGCAACTAGGAAATCCTGCCCAGGTAACTTGGCCCAGGGGGTCTAAAATGGCCACTTTAGGAATTGCGTTACAATTCGAAATAGTAACTGTGTCTGACCATTTTGCGAATTTTAAAGCAATAGGGTATTTCACGAATAATATCTAATAAGTCCGTCTGTTAGATTATCTAAAATATTGGATACGTGTTTTTTGTTTTATCAAATTAATAAAATTGACGAAAATATGGGGTTTTTGACGTTTTTTTGGGGGTAAAATCGTACTAACCTTGTGACGTCACACGGCTTGACAGGACTTTTCGAAGCACTGTATCGTCTTCATCTTTTGTTTATGTGAAAAAAAAAATTATGTATCCATTATTTTTTGAAAATCTATCTGACGGACTAATTAGATTTTTTTGGTGAAATACCCCATTCTTCCATTGTGTTCCACAAACTTTAGGTGATTTAATATCGTGTCCTGCGTGTGCTATTGCTACTAAGTTACCAATTCTTATACTGCTTTATTAATAAATGTAAATTTCGTTCAAACATCTTTGCCATACCTATATTGGAATCAAATACACTAACACACTACAAATATATAATCTAATAACAGCTCACAGCCTATGACCCATTAATATTAATGATAATATTTATACGCTAGTGCTAGGCAACTGGGCTTATCCCAGTTGTATTCGTACCTTTGTGCCTTGTTCTGTTCTGTGTCCTGCTGATATGGAGGGAAGTGGAAATTGCGTTTTACCTACTCCTCCGCTAACCTTTTCTGATTGATTTCGTTGCTGGATCCTAGAAAATTAAACTATTTCTCTGGGACTTGGTCGAGCTTTATTGTGTCGGCGCTTTTTTGGTAATCGCCTCTGTTGATTCAGGCTTTCGGGAGTAGTGGTTTGGGAATAGTGTGGCCGGCTTGCCTCAAATCATGACCTCTACAACCCAGGTAATACTGGGCAATACGACACCCTACCCCGGTTTTATGTTTGTATTGTATGTATTGTATTGTATAACTTATCACACCACCTGCTCGAAAATGTCAAATTATAAGTCAAGCAACCTTAACCTAAAGTGAGCCATTGTGTGTTATTATTGTGCCGGGGGCACAGCCGGTCAATAATGTTGTACTGGATTTCATTATGACCCGCTGGTCAATAATGTGATTTGAATTTGGAATCTTACATGCTCAGCTAAATTGGCAGTATAGTATTAACAAACACCCTTTGGTGCAAGAAAGAGGAAAGCTATTCTCAATACGCGTGGATGATATTCTCGATATCCTACAACATCATAACGACGCCATGTTTTCGAAGACATAATATTGTAAGAATAATTAGATAACTACGAACCAGTTTTTAAAAGGAATGGAATAACATTAAAACTGGCATTAATAATAACAAATACCGTACCGCGCCGTAATACCGCAATAGTAATTGGCTGTAACTTTATCTTTGCACAACTGGACTAATGTCTCAAATGTTACCATTAACTTCAATTAATATGTAAGTGCATTTAACTAACATGTTCTAATCTAAATATGTAATTCTTACTGTTTGTTTATTTAATAAATACTTTGTTTTTCGTGGCTGTTATTTTCTCACAGTAGGTGTAAAAAGTAGTATCCTCCTCTGGGCTAAAGGTGTCTTTGCCTTGGGTTAGCTTGAATCCCTCGCTGCATTCAGGATTCTTGTATTAACTCGGGATCCCTGCGCTCGGGAGTTAAATCCCGAATCCTTAATTGCGCTCGAGATTCAATATGACACCCTGACATAAGACACAACGCCCTCGGTGCATAATCTACTATATTTAACTTAACAAATGGCTCATTGAACGCGCAATCGATTCAGTGCTTGCCAAAAGGTGATGGTAAGCAACTAAATATGAAACATCAATCCTCTTTTCAGAATGACCCGGCAGAACTGCAAGGAGATCCAGGTCTAGATTCCTGGGCACCCTTTGATTTTTCAAAGTTCGATGAATACATGAACGGTTACAAAGAGGAACCTTCGCCAGAACATAACAGGATCAAACGCCGCGCTCGGGTTAGTACTTTCACTACCTAAACGCTGTTCCAATAGCTTATAATGTTCCCACTGCTGGGACAGCCTCCTCTCCAAGAAGAAAGATAATATTAATTTGACTTGTGGCATCAGATTTACGATTAATTTAAGTGATTTCCAATTTTGGTGTGTTGTTTTTAATTTTGGTGGCGCAAAACTTACTCTTAGTTTTCGTGAAAAATAAGTACCTAGTACCTATAGATAGATAGATAGTAATAGCAAGAAGAACTTTAAAGAGGACTCAAAATATCTCGATAACTCTTTGTAATAATTCAGTACAAAAGTTTAGTATAACGACCAAAATGGAAAATCACCCATTTTATTTGTGTGTATGTGACGATGGGAAAAGAACATATAATATTATTTATTTTGGGGCCTGGGAAATCATCAAATGACTCCCGCTCTGGGCGGAGCAGTAGGGTGTGTCAGAAAACCCACCCATGTTCCGTCTTAGCCCTTTGTGTCCGGGGCTGCGGTATCTCTTTCGAAAAACCCGTAGCCCAAGAGACCAGATGGCATGGCGTTGGTGCCTTGGAAGGTGAATATGCCTTTGGTGTGAGATTCACGCCATCTTACGTTGCAAGCTTGGTGGGCTATGCGGGCGCTGCTGCTGCAGCTCCTGAGACCCTCAAGCGGAATACTGGAACCTCATTGATTTGGAGACGTTTGGGGATCCCAGCAGCTAGCCCATTGCGGGTTGGTGTCACATAAAGGATGTAAAAGTACCTTTAACGCAAACGAAGAGCATTTGTTCTCCCCACAGCGATATTTTTTTTGTTCTAGACGATAACTGGGAACAGTCACAGAGATATTGGCGGTCAAAGTTTCAAATTTTTCACAGTTGTTTTTGTAAATACTAGTTTTTCAGTTTATAACTTTACTTAAATTACCTCCATGACCTAGCACAATGTTTTAAGAGACATTAAGAGAGACATTATTATCGTTTTAACGTAAAATGTGATTTTCGACCCCAAAAAAAAAAGTTGTTTCCCAGCAAAATTTTTGCGTAGGGGTAGGTACTTAGTTTGATGTACAGAATGCTTGGTTGACGGGTGTATAATGGGTTGATTTACACCCTGTATGTCTTCGAATTTTTGCTCCTAGGACATTCCGATTGCCTCTCAATGTTTTCATTCACAGTTTTGAGAATAATGGTGATTAAATAAGTTATACATGACTCGACTGCCTTTGCCTAGTGGTTGCATGAGGTCCTTGATTTGATTCCTGTGTAGGGCAAAATGTTATTGGGTTATTGCCCTCTTGATGGCAATAAGGTCGTCGCCTATGGATTTCAAAATTACTGGCCCAATGGGAGTGTGCGGTTCACCACCGGCCTCTGACTATCCATCGGGTGATAAAGGACTGTTTTTGAGATGCGATGGTAGATATTTACGGATAAATCTAATGACGTCTTTCAAAACAACGTTTCGCGAATTATATTTGTTAAGTTTTATTTGCTCTCAAAACACATGAGTTATATTTCAACAAGTTTTGAAAATTTTAAGTAGGGAACTCCCAACACAAAATAAAACCTCTAAAAGTAACAAACGTCTTTGGACCATCCTCACGAACTTTTGCATTTACGATGAATGGTTCTCGAAAAGCAATGAATGGACACCTATCCACAGAGCAACCTCCACAACCGTTGCTTCACCGTGAAAGTCGTCCCAAATGGCTGTTAATAGCCCCTTTTTACCGTCATAAGTGTTCAGCGACATTCTGCTAAAGATTATAGTATCATCATCTACCTAGCATTTGCCAACTAAGTATGTTGGGATCGGTTTCCAGACCAACCGGATGCAGCTGAATCCCAATATTTCACATGGAGCGACTGCCTATCTGACCTTCACAACCCAGTTAATACTTGGTAATATGATACCCTTTGGTAAGACTGGTTGTCAGACTTCCAAGTCACTGACTACCTTAACGACTGCCACAAATCTATATACGACAGCTGGGACCAACAGGTTAACATGTTTTCCGAGGCACAGTAGAAACTCAGCATAAAATGGGTACTCACCCATGCACTGCCCAACCGCGGCTTAAACTTAAGATCGATCCGAGTAGCAGTTATCATTAAGCAACGAGCTCCTTAAAGATTAAAGTGCATAGTGATAAAAAAAGTGAACATTTTGACGCCCAAATTGACAAGACTATTTTTTGCCGCAGAACGTAAGAAAATTTAACACTCTACTTGGCCCACAACTGCGAGAGAGACCCCATCACTACTCGTACCCAGAGCCTGTAAAAGACAGGGTCCTAGAATTCTCAACGTCCACCAGAAGGCCTGGCATCTTGCCAGATCAGATGAATCCCGGAGTCATATTCAGAGTAAGAATGTCCGACGCTATTTTGAGGATTAAGCAAAGAATGTACGAGGACCCTGAGAGGCATATCGAAGCTGACATCATCTACACAAACTTGATAAAGAAAGTGGTAATGGATGAGATCACGAAATTCCACAACCTACTTCTCATGTACAAGACGGATAAGAGTATCAAGGAGCATTTGGGAGAATGTGGAGGTCGGATCTATAAGTTCATCAGCTATATGACTATAAAGGTGCATATCTACTGCCTTTTTGACTCGCTGTGGATAGACGGGAACCCTTATGTGATTGGTGATGAGTATTCCGTGACGCCAGTGGAGGTGCCTCCAATGCTGCAGTGTGACGCGGCAGAGTGCAACTCGATTGTGTTTGTTGATTCTATAACGGAACCTAAAGATACCGAGGAGTGAGGTCTTTGTTCAATAAAAAAATGCTGATATTTTTTCGTTTTATTTTTGCACTTTTAATAAATTAGTCAATATAACATCAGCTAGCTGTCGGTTAAAGTCCCGTCAAAATTGGTCTTACCTTTTCGGAGATAAACCGGAACAAACAGACAGACCAACTGGAAGAGCTTACGGTTACTAAGGGATATGAATCGGCCCGAGAATCCGATTTCTCAGACCACTGTCTCTGAGAAATCGGATTCTCGGGCCGATTCGTGATTAGCCGCTCTGTAGGCTCGTACGGAATAACCTTAATACGCCTACTAACACAGCTGAGTGTACCCTTCTGCTGGCTGTGAGTCGGGCCCCTGAAGTCAAAGGTCCGACTTCAACACACTTACAATAGCATTAAATAAAGGGTGTAAAATTAAGTACCCTAAAAAAAGCCGAAAGGTACTTGTTATCACCGCCACGCGCCACCGCGATAATTTACAGAGATGTTTCGTATTGGGGGTCAAAGATGGTTTACACGCAGTTGGTTTTCTAAATACTAGTTTTTTAGGTTATGTTCTGTCATAAGTTTATAACTTTACTTTAAATTACCTTCATGACCCATTTATTATTCAAAGCAAACAGTACCACAATATTTTATGAGTGCTACATTGAGTTTTACCGTAAAATGTGTTTTTTCACCCCAAAAAAAAGTCGTTTCCTAGCATAATTTTTGGGTAAGTTTAACTTAGTTTAGTGTACTCAATGCTTGGTTGATGGCTTCGTGAAGGGGGTATGGCTGCGATTGAAAGCCCCATATCACTGTGGGGCCTCCACATCTCTTCACATCACAAAACTTGGGTATACTCGTACAAAGAACTTGGCTTTCATATTTAAAAGCCTTCGAAGGCCAACGCCGTGAATATCGCCAAGTTCTGGTCGAAAGATATTTAATTTAATAATTAATAGAAAAAAGATTGAGAATCATCGACACGAAGAAGAAAAAGAAGAATATAATATTAAAAAATGTTTATTTAAATACGCTGCGTACGTAAAACAAAATTCATAATTTTATACTTTAAATTAAATTCCTTCTTCATAAATCAAATCCCAGCCGCATAATGTCGATAAAAATATATGAAAATAATTTTGATGTTGAAACTCGAGAATTGTAATTAAAAAAAATCAGATTCATGATCCACCATATCGTGGTCACCCATCCACAGACAAACCTAGCGCGGCTTAACCTGAAGGTTGACCTGAGTTGCAGTTATTAATTTAATCTTAATATAGTGATCTTGAATTACAGAGACGCCGTGTTCGCGGAGGTAGACGACGCAATCGTCAACGATCTACCACTATGCAACCTGAGGATTACGTAAGGAATTCATTTATTATCATAACCGGCTTCAAAAAAGGATATTCATGTTTTTTTTTGTATTCATGTTACATTATAACTCCGTATTTTAAAATTATTTTTTTATCCCAAAAGGATGTTGAAGCTGTGTCGTCACTTTTCGGTAAAAAATATACTGAATTATGACGTCACACGAGTTTTCGACGCACTGTATTTGTTATCGTCTTCACTTTTTGTTTAGATAAAAAAAATAATGTTTCGTTTTTGGAAATCTATCTGACGCACTAATTCCATTTTTTTGTCTAATATTGGACTAAATTAAACAAATAACACAGGGTTATATGGGACAGCTCTCCGCAAACAGACAGGGTGAATTCAACTCCTCATTCTGAATCATATTTCACAGGAAATGTTCTCCGGATAACGTTCTTTTTATCGTTTTTCCGTTTCTATTCTTTATCCCAATGTAAAATTAGTTATTCTATACACAACACTCCATTTAAAATTTAAAAAAAAAAAACAATAAATGTTATTATACTCTTTCGAACAACGCGTGGATTTAGCAGTTAACTTCCTGTCTAGCTACAAAGATTATAGAACTTGTCATCGCGCATGCCGTTCGCTACGCGTGTTTGGCCACGGTAATATTACGAGGACATTGCTGATTCCCACGTTGCTCAAATAATATCTTGTACCGGGCATTGCACTTGGCCACGGTAAAGATACATTACTGATTCCCATAAGGTGGTCATCTTAATAAGATATATACTGAATTCACCCAATCAGTCTACGGGGAGCTGTCCCTTAATCCTTTTTTATTGAGAAATCATCAAATAACCCCTCCAGCTCTGGGCAGAGCGATGAGTGCCAGACTTCTACTGACTAAAAACCACCCATGTTCCTTCTTAACCCTTTCTGTCCGGGGCCGCGGTATCTTTTTCGAACAACCAGCAGCCCCGGCAGGTGTTCCTTAACCCTGTAGGTATATTATTTGGTTCACAGATGAAGAACCGGACCTCTACGAAAGTCCCGGTAGGGCGGAAGGGTCACATGCGTGAGCGAGACGAAGGGAAGCCTACAAATTATGAAGCATATGAACCCCAGGGTCCGAAGGTAAGATATTCTTGTGACCTAGCAGTGCCAAGGCCGCTGCGAAAGGGCAATTGTTCTTCTCAAGTCTTTTCTTGGTCGAAGAACTCTTGACAGAGTGGTCGTGGTTGCGCAGACGAGGTACTGTCGACCAAGCCAATAAGTATACTGGTAGAAATCTTTATAATTCTAGTACACTGAAAATATTGATTGCAATTTTGTTTTATAATGCGTTTCGCATTAGGGGACTGATGTCAAACGCTGTATGTTTTGACATCATCATCTTAAAAGTAAATGCAAGCTGGCTGTTTACTTATTAGCTTGGTCGACTGTACATGGAGTCATGCTCGGTGGTTCGTTGACTTCACCGAGGATTGCTCTTTCAGCGGTGTGCTCCCATTTCTGACGGTTGGAGACGTTGCGAGTACACTGGACCATGGTGGACTCAGTAGCTTTATTGATCACGTCAGTCCAACGAGTTAGTGATCGACCTGGCCTTGAACTACCAATTACCTTTATCCAGGTACCTTTATGGTGTGGTTAGTGCCTCACCTGCAGGGCTATTGCGTATCTTTTAAATGACAGTGGCTATCATTTATGGTGTCCAACAATTAACTGTCAAATGGTTCCATTTTGTACTAAACCATAACTAATTTGACAGTTAATCCATGGACAATATGATAGCCACAGACATTTAAAAGATACGCAGTAGCCCTGCAGAGTTTTAATGCTATTCATGGGTCTCTAACTTGACGTTACATGCCGTCGAGAAATTAATGTCAGCCATGCTGTTTTCCTCACGATGTTGTCCTTCACCGGAGCAAGTGTTATTCAATACGCACATGAAATCTGAAAAATCAGAGGTGGTTCGGTTTAGTGGTTTAGACGTGAAAAGGTAACAAACTTACTTACGCATTTAATTGAAGAATGTAGAATCATAAAGCCAATGTTTTAATGTCATGGCAGACGTGAAGTGACGTGTTCAATAACATAACAAAACGCCATACTTCCAGGATTGGCCGTCAGGATATGTGGAGATGCCTAAGGACTTGTACCAAGCTCACTTGAGACCTGGAGTCATCTTCAGGATTCATATGTCTGAAGCTATTCTGAAGATGCAGTACAGAAAGTATGTATAACATAGTATTCTGACGAAAAGTTCTGGAGTGCCGACCGCGAACCGGAAGACGTTGGGCTGGAAGGCCTTCCACTAGGTGGATGGCCCCTATGGGTTGAATTCTGTAATGTTTTATTTATTAAAACCTTGCTCGAGAACCACTTAGTTTATTGGCGATAACAGCATGAAAATCGGTGCAGTGGTTTTTGAGTTTATCGCAAACAGGCAGGCAGACGCGGCGGAGGACTTCACTACATATTATAAAAAGAACAAGCTGATGGCTGCGGCTTTGCTCGCATGGATTTCTGTTAAATTATACACTAAAATCTTCCCCGAAATCACTCTATTTATTGGCGAAAGCAGTATGAAAATCGGTGCAGTGGTTTTTGAGTTTATCGCGAACAGTCAGTCAGAGGCGGCGGAGGACTTCACAACATACTTATTGTAGAACAAAGTCCTCCGCCGCGTCTGTCTGTCTGTCTCCATATCCACGCCAGTGATGGTGATATTTTGTCCTTAGTTACGGTGAAGATAAAGATGAGTCAGTAATAGAAGCTGATGTAGAATATCTTCGTTTGACCCGGAAGGTCATCAACGACGAGATCACCAAGTTTGAAGACCTGCAGTGGCTGATAGAATGGTTCCACAACCGATCGGAGCTGATTCAAGAACATATGTGTAATACGAGATATTACGCGATTGGTAAGTGATTCGGAAAGATCTCGTGGCTTAATAATACCTAACTGCGGACCGATATTAAGGCGTGGATATACGTGAATTGGCGTTTTTTAGGATACATTAGCACCTTTTTTTTCCGCAACTATCACCGCATTTAAAAAAAAAAAGTATGTTAATCGTCACAATTTAAAGCATGTGTCCTCTTAACGTCAAAAAAATAAAAATAAAATTAAAACCCCCCATCCTCATCTGCCTAGCCTTTTCCCAACTATATTGGGGTCGGCTTCCAGTCTAAAAAAAAAAAAAAAAAAATTAAAACATCCTAAATAAATATGCAAAGTAGCCTCTGTTTTTTTAACTTACTACCATTTTTCTCCTAAACTATCTATCATAAGATCTTTTTATTGCCATCAATATATTACTTATATAAAGTCATGCCGACGGGACCTTCGGCTTACTTTCGCCAATAACTTTCTTGATTCTTTATATGTATGAATATTTTTTTACGTAATCGCTACTCGCAAATGGCGCGTGGCGTAGCTACTATCACCCCTCAGGTGCCCAATAAATCGGTTACGGGAGGGTGAAATAATAATAAATAATAATAATAATATAATAATATTCCACAACTATCACACAACGCCATCTAGTCCCAAGCTAAGCAGAGCTTGTGTTATGGGTACTAGACAACTGATAAACATACTTATATATTTCTAAATACATACATATTATAGATAAATTACACATATAATTACAAATGTCATTGGCATATATCCAACTCTTAAGGTTAAGCCACGCTTGCCTAGGTTGGACTCTGAATGGGTGACCATCCATTACATAATGAGTTTTTAGCCGTCTTACCATAGGCTAGGGTATCGTATTACTCAGTGAGTACTAACTGGGTTGTGGAGGTCAGATAGACAGTTGCTCCATGTAAAATACTGGTAAGACTGGAAGCCGACCCCAACATAGTTGGGAAAAGGCTAGGCAGATGATGATGGTGGTTTCAAAAAAAATGATGATGATGATGATGATTCTTTGTTAATATTATCTAATACACACTGTTGTATAGAATCAGGTTTGATGGTGGGAAGTTATCAAATTACTCTTCCCGCTCCGGGTGGAGCGGAAGAGTGTCAGACTTTTACTGACTAAAAACCACCCATGTTCCTTCTTAGCCCTTTGTATCCGGGGCTGTGGTACTTCTTTCAAACAAACCGCAGCCCTGATAGGCGTCGTCGGCCCTTATGGGCGGCTGCAATGTTGGTGACGTCTCTTTGAGGCGCGGGTGGAACACGAACGCGCCGTCCACACGGCATGTCGTCACCATAAGACGGATGGACGGTGAGCTAGCCCATTACTTACCGTCCACACCATACCCCTTCGGGCATTACAGATTATGTTAATAATGGTGTTATTTTTGCAGGCACACCTCCTACAATGTTCACTCACCCTGAAGAGTATATGAAGCGTCTCTGCCTGTTTGATAGCGTCTATATCGACCATATTCCTTACGTCATTGGCGAAGACAGCTCCTTAATGGCTGGTGTTGCACCACCAGTGTTACACTGTGATGCCGCCACTTGTACATCCGTGCCTTTTATAGATAGGTAAGTTATTGAAGAGCAGCGGGGGTCCAGTGGTGGCGGCCCCGATTTATACATATAAAGGGTGTAAAAGTACCCTTAACGCAAACGAAGGGTACTTTTCTCCCCACCACTGCGATCATTTTTTTGTTCTAGACCATACCTGGGAACCCCCTAGTTACGGAGATATTGGGGGTCAATGTTCCAAATTTTGCACAGCTGTTTTTGTAAATACTAGCTTTTCATGTTATAACTTCACTTAAATTACCTCCATAACCCTTTTACTATTCAAAGCATCCACTAGCACAATGTTTTAAGAGTGCTACATTGAGTTTTACCGTAAAATTAGATTTTTGACCCCAAAAAAAAAGTCGTTCCCCAGCACTTATTTTTGCGTAGTGGTACTTAGTTTGATGTACAGAAAGCTTGGTTGACGTATGTGTGAAGGGTTAATTTACACCCTGTATACGGACCATAAAAACCCAGGCAGGCGCATTACTTTGTGTAATTTATTTCATCACCACTGCTCTCAAAAACGGTGAAGAAAAAAACACCGCGAGGAAACCGGCCATCTCCTAGAACTAAAAATTCAAAGGCATGTGACATAATCTACCAACCCGCACTGAATCTACGTGGTGGATTATAGTCCATTCCTTCTCATAGAGAGGAGCCCTGTGTCCCAGCAGTGGGAACATTAAAAGGCTTATCATCATTGCAGCCAAAAGACGTCCACAGCTGGACATAGGCCTCCCCCAGGTGTCGCCAAACTGACCGGTCCCGTGCGTATCGCATTTAACGGGTCCCCGCAACCTTCACCAGGTCATCGGTCCACCTAGAGGGAAGCCTTCCAACGCAACGTCTTCCGGTTCGCGGTCGCCACTCCAGAACTTTTCGGCTCCATCGGCCACACGTTCTGCGAGCAATGTGCCCTGCCCATTGCCCAAAGGCTCTTTATATTGTAATTATTATGCTAATATGATTGCGTTGTCCCACAGTGTGATGTTTGACGAGAAGTTATCACGTACAAATGTGCGCACTCTAACGCGATGCCAGGCTTCCTGCCGCGCGCATTGCCGCAACGACGCTGATTGCCTCAAACGCTGCTCCGACAGATGTCTCCGTACTGACTGATGCATCACATAGATACTAAATATATCATCAACAATAAACAATCAATAATTGAAAGTGAAATATTTACTATCATTCCTATTTACACCACCTAAGTTTACATCATCATATGCCTAGCCATTTCCCAACTATGTTGGGCCCGCTCTCAACGGATGCAGCTGCAATTTTACATGGAGCAACTGCTTATCTGACTTCCACTTCCACAACCCAGATAATACTAGTTAATACGATACCCATTGGTAAGACTGGTTGTCAGACTTTCAGCAGGACTATTGCGTATCTTTTAAATGACAGTGGCTATCATAAAGTGTCCATCAATTAACTGTCACATGGTTCCATTTTGTACTAAACCATAACCAATTTGACAGTTAATTCATGGACAATATGATAGCCACTAACATTTAAAAGATACGCTATAGCCCTGCAGGTCACTGACTACCTGTTATGACCGCCAAAGATCTACATATAATGGGTGTAAAAGTACAATTAGCGAATCCGAAAGGCATTTGGTCTGTCACTGCGATATTTTTTTATTCTAGACCATATCTGGGAACTCCCTAGTTACAGAGATACAAATTGGGGGTCGAAACAAAACACAGCTGTTATTTTTTAATTCTAGTTTTTCATGTTATAACTTTACTGTTGGGGCTGTCGTGGCGTTGTAGTGCGTCCACTATGTTTGCGGAGGCGCGCACAGATGAATTTTACGCGATCGCCAGAAAAAGGACCGCCTCCATGTTCGGTCGGCTACGCACCGCCATAGCCTACGGTCAATGGTCTCCTGAGCGTGTTCTCAGATCGGTGGGACTCCCCTCTGCATTTTATCATTGGGTAAGGATCCATTCCATCTGATTTTATATGTTTTCCTTTTGCCTCATTACTAAGTTTACTAACTACTAGTCATTAAGTTATTTTGTTGTTACTAACACTATGGACACTTGTCTGAATTAAAGAGTTTGAATTGAGTTGAATTGAATTTACTTAAATTACCTTCATAACCCGTTTACCATCCACTAGCACAATGTTTTAAGAATGCTACATTTAGTTTTACTGTAAAATGTGATTTTTCATCCCAAAAAAAATTGTCGTTTCCCCTCAACAATTTCTGCGTAGGGGTACTTAGTTTGTTGTACAGAATGCTTGGTTTCACGTATGTGTGAAGGGTTAATTTACATCCTGTATAGCAGCCGGGACCAACAGATTAACGTGCTATCTGAGGCACGGAGGAAACCGGTTTAACTTTTCACTAAATCTCTGAGTTAAACCTTTCTTTTCTATCTAGAGAGCTAAGAAATAAGTCAAAAACGTCAGAAGACACTGTCAGGTATTTTATTTGAACCTTAAACATCTAAGTAATCTGCTTATTAAATATTATTTAGCTGCGAGCTCTGCAAGCATAAATTACAAAAAAGAAGCAAAAACATCTCATCAACTTAAACACAAAAATTGGGTTTTAAAATTGGGTTTTTTAAGGTTTTACTTCAACAACAATAGTAACAGTAGTTGCAGGTTTTCTCCAATTCGGCAATAGATCCGCTTCGGTAAAGTTGCCCTCTGTGCTGTACGAAGGTACCTCTACAGTGATAGTATTTTTATTTGTAACAGCTTCACATCTTGTACCTCCGTAAACATCAGTACATTGGCAGATCGGCTCGCTCTTCTCATTCAATGAACAGCTGCCGTTGTTTAGGCAATGTCCAAGACAGGAGTCCACTTCACACCTGGCCCCAGAATAGCCAGCGTTGCAGCTGAAACGAAAAAACATGAACAGTGAATCCAACAAAATTAAACAATGTCATCAGCCAATAAAAGAAGTTAACTATAATATGTCTTACCTGCATTCAGGAAGACTCTCTTGATTGAATCTACATTCGCCTTGCAAGCAGTAGTTCACACAGTCAGTCAACTCGCATCTGTCACCTGCATAGTCATCTATGCATTGACAGACAGCGTCACCATCAGCATTCAAGGAACAAGTGCCATTATTTGAACAATAGCCGAGACAGGAGTCCACTTCGCACCTGTCCCCTGTATAACCAGCGTTACAGCTGAAACGAGTAAACTTGAACAGTGAACAACAAAATTAAACTTTGTCATCAGTCAATTAAAGAAGTAAATGACTCCTTCCGCTCTGGGAAGAGCGGTAGGGAGTGTCAGACTTCTACTGACTAAAAACCACCCATGTTTGTTCCTAGCCCTTTGTGCCGAGGCCGCGGTAACTCTTGCGAACAACCGGCAGCCCCGACGGGAAGTAAACTATGTCTTACCGGCATTCAGGAAGTTCGCCATTAAATCTACATTCGCCTTGCAAGCAGTAGTTCACACATTCTGTCACTTCGCATCTGTCACCTGCATAGTCATCTATGCATTCACAGATAGCTTCACCGGTAGCATTCAAGGAACAAGTGCCATTGTTTAAACAATATCCGAGACAGGAGTCCACTTCGCACCTGTCCCCCTTATAGCCAGCGTAGCATCTGAAATTTAAAAAAAAATTACAATGAATCAAATAAAATTCAACAAGGTAGCCATAAAAGAAGTAGATAATGTCCCACCTGCATTCAGGAAGTCCTTCGTCATTAAAACTACAGCTGCCATGCAAGCAGTAGTTTTCGCAAACAGACACATCACATCGCTCGCCGGTGTACTCAGGTGTGCATTTGCAAAGAGATTCTCCGTTAACTTTAACACCGTGAACACAAAACGGGCCTTCATATTTATTAGGTGGTACCAGACTTGTTAGGGATTGACATTCTTGAATTCCCTCAAATTCCTCAGAAATTTTGTAGTTTGCGACTATACCAGCCTCGTCTTCAGTATTATTGATTGTAAAATAAGTGTCGCTGTATGGTATTGAAGGCATAAGGAATTTCCAAACGTTCCTTCCAGTGCAGCGGGAGCACCAGTCTATTAAAAAGGTGTTTTTCTTCAAAACAGTTAATATATTTGGGTGGGTTTTTAAATTATTACCGCCAGGATTGGTAAATTTCATTTTAGAACTCATGTTACTTCCGTTCAAATCTGCACTATAAAGACTGGTTACCGTGCTATCCTCTGGCATCATCCAATATATTTTCTTTGTCTGCTGCCCTATAGCCAAGCTGTGTAAGTCCATTTTGTACGTAGCATTAATAACAACTTCTCTATCGGAGCCATTAAATCGAGCTCTCTCTATTGTAGATGTCGAAAGATTTGTGTTGATCCAGTAAATATACCTGCAATTTGAAAACCATTATTGTTTATCATGAAAAAGAATAGGTTTTATGAAATTACTACACAAACTACCATTAAGAACGTACCCTCTACAGCTATCAACAGCAATATCAGTGGGGGTCCCCTCATTCATCTTGATCAATAGATTGCCGTGGTCGTTGTTTTTAGATTCAGGTTTAAATGATAACAAGTTAACACTTTTTTCTTTCGTGTCTGTAAAGAATAGGTATTGTGTTATCGGGTCGAAGGCCAGACCTTGAATGTCTCTGCCACTTCTCTGAATGTAGCATTTGTATTTCGCGAAAGATATATTATAGCCACAGATTGCATCGCTTCCGCTTTGTTTGTCGACATACAGCAACGTGTTATGTACTTCGTCATAAGCCAACGCTGATGGGTTTTGGGAATCAAGACGTACGGTGATAGTTCTGGTATCGTTAATGTAAAATTCTAGTCGATCTTTTACACTTATGGCGAACTCTGAAACAAAATAATCGATGTAACATTTTAAAGGCGACTGCTATGGGGTAAGTTGTCAATTTTATACTCGTTGATTTGTAGAACCAACTAAGCTGATGTACCTAGTTTTTCTTATTACACAGGTTATTTGGTAAGGGACCAACACAAGTTTTTGAGGATATGGGTGCCATTTGTTATCCCAGTAAAGTTAATAGCCCTCCAAAACAGTAAAAAATCTGAAAGATTCGATTTTGGAAGTAGATAGTAGGTACCTACTTCATAAGAGGATTGTATCTTAGTAGATAACCAAACTCAAACTTAAAGCATTTATTTCAATTAAACCTTTATAGGCACTTTTGATTGTCAGAAGAACAATTCATAAAAACAAATCTACGAGTGCAATACGTCATTCCGAAAGCCACCACGCCGAATCACACGCCGCCGAATGCCAGCAACAACAAGCACCGTGAGCACGAAAGCACGCAGCGACGCACACCGCTACAACGAATGCACGAGACCCCGAATCACGGAACAACGAATGCACGCCGCAACGCGCAACCGCCGCCCCGCAACCCGGAGCTCCGCGCACCCGCCGCCACGGCACACGCCGCCGCACGCCCCCGCACCAGCAGTACTCGCCCCATTAAACCCCATTTATGATTTCCAGGTGACCTTGAGCTTTGTACTGAAAACTTCAAGGAGCTGCGAGTTATTCGAAAGAGATACCGCGGCTTCGGCACAAGGGTTAAGAAGGAACATGGGTGGTTTTTAGTGAGTAGAAGTCTGACACACCCTTCCGCTCTGCCCAGAGCGGTAGGGGAAAAAAAAAGACTTATTTAAGATACTTCTTTCAAAGTAAGTAAGACGAAGATTACGACAAATATCTAAGTACAGCAATTCAAATCCTTCGGAGCAAGTTAGAAATGACACGTTAGACATGAACGGCCTTATTACAAAAGTGGTTAAACCTGGGTTTCACTTAGACTTGGTTTATCTCGCATGCCGTCTCTATTCGATAATATTCAAAAGAAAGTGACGGCATGCAAGATAAACCAAGTCTAAGTTTAAACCAGGTTTAACCACTTTTGTAATAAGGCCGGTACAGTATGTTTATTTTCGCAATATTCTTTCATTTGAAAAAAAAACTGACTTAAAAAACACAAAAAAGTGAAAAATAAACTTAGAAGAAAAATCTGCTGCTGAACTACTCCTCAACGGTTACAAGTTGAAAGCTAATAAGGAAATCTTGAAGATTAAGGGGTTAGGTTTGATGCATAGTAAATATTTGTATGGGATATTAACTGTTGCCAGCTACAACTCGAAAATTATCATACGGGAAGATAAAATCGGGATAAAAACTATCCTATGTGTTAATCCAGGTTATAAACTATCTGTGTAGCAAATTTTATCCAAATCCGCTCAGTAGTTTTTGCGTGAAGAAGTAACAAACATACACACTCACAAACTTTCGCCTTTATTATATTAGTGTGATTAGTAGTATAGTAGTATCAACCAAAAAAGGAAAACTAAAAAAACTTAAGTATTTGAAAAAAATAGAAGTTTCTACATCGGTACAGGTGTGGGTACAGGCATCTTTGAGTAATCGGTCAATAAACCTACATAAAAAAAGATTACGACGAATTGAGAACCTCTTTTTCTTAAAATCGGTTTATGAGATTTTTCAGGGATCCCATTGTCACATCCTGACTTGGTGACAATGGGACCACCTCGGGAGTGTACCTACCCTTTTGAACACAATTAGAATTTTAAAAATCACTCCACAACTGACAGAGATATGCGTGGACATAGACGTACTTACATAAAAAAGAACCTAAGTACTCCTTTTTGGAAGTCGGTTAAAAATTAATATTCACTACAAGTAAATACGAGTTTTTTTAAGTGTTCCTAAAATATATTATTTTCGTACTTGGTTCACATCGTCATTGGTGGACATCGTCTCAGAATTAGGCAGACGTACGGTTTTAGTGTTTCAAGGGTTCTTTGTTGTACTATATAACCCTATAAAATAACGAAAAAAAAAAATAGATTCTCGTTAAACTCACCCCAGGAGTGCGCCAACCCCATGGACAGCGCTACGAACGCCACTAAAAACTGTGTTCTAAACATTTTATAATTCAGAGAGACAACTTTATTTTCAAAGCAGTAGTTGGTAATTCCGTCGCTAGCCAAAGCTCTTTATATACTAAAGCAAATAATGTTTTTTCCTCATAATGTATAGGTATTTTGAATTAAGTATAGATACTAAGGTCGCATAAAAATGTTATCAACACGCAGATAACTTGACTCTGTAGGTAGTTAGATTTCGGGAGCGGTGCGACGACGGCGCGGCGGCTGCGCGTTGTTCGCAAGAGATACTGCGACCTCGACATAAAGGGCTAAGAAGGAGACGGCGCGTTCGTGTTCCACGCGCGCCTCAAAGAGATGTCAGCAACATGGGAGGGGCCCGAAAGGGCCGACGCCCGTCGGGGCCGCGGGTTGTACACTAGTTACCGCGGCCTCGACATAGAGGGCTAAGAAGGAACATGAGTGGTTTTTAGTCAGTAGAAGTCTGACACTCCCTTTCGCTCTACCCAAGAGCGGGAGGGGTTAGTCGATGATTTTTGACCCGCCAAAAAAAAAAGGGCTAAGAAGGAACATGGGTGGTTTTTAGTCAGTAGAAGTCTGACACTCCCTTTTGCTCTGCCCAAGAGCGGGACCCCTTATTTGATGATTTCCCACCCACCAAAAAAAAGGGTCTATTATACTAAGATTTTATAAGACCGACCTGACCCTACTGTACCAGGGCCGAAGCCCTGGTCTCGACAGAGTTTGTTGTCAGCCTGGTTATCCTATCTCGTCTACATTTTTTTTTTAAACTATGCCCCACACTAGGAATTGCTCCTGTATCGGGGGTGCGTTCACAAACGTTTAAACTCGCATACACAGACACCCAGAACTGGAACAATTATCTGTAGGTCATACAAATATTTGTTCCGTGCGGGAATCGAACCCGCGACACGCAGCACAGCAGTCCATTGCTTGAGCAACTGAGCCAACCCGCCAACCGTGCCGTCAAACATGCATACTTAGAACTTACAACTAAGCTGGTGTTCCCTGGCGCCTGTACAACACGCCATGCCTGGATGATAAGAACAAAAGTGCAGCGTATGACCTATTAAGTGTCTATCATATAGATAGCTATGCTGAGTTCGGAGAATAGGTACCTATCTGCGGACTTTCCGATATGTTTGCGTCCTATAAGTTTCGTTCAAAACAACGCTTTATCAACTATCACAATGTTAACTGACTTGTGAAAGAGGGATTTCCCCTTTTTTTAAAGAACTATCTATCTATGTATCTATAAATAAAAAGAGAAGTCCTGACTGACTGACTGGCTCATCAACACCCAGCCAAAACCCTTGGACCTAGAAAGCTGAAATTTTACACAAAGTGAAATTTTCCCTTTTTAATGTAGACAAGGAATAAGGAAGGATTTATCGAAATTCAACCCCTACTGTCGGGGCTGCGGGTAGTCCTCTGGTTATCGCGGCCTCGACATAGAGGGCGAAGAAGGAACATGGGTGGTTTTTAGTCAGTAGAAGTCTGACACTCCCTTTCGCTCTGCCCAAGAGCGGGAGGGGTTATTCGATGATTTTACACCCACCAAAAAAAAAAAAAAAAGGGGAAAATAGGAAATAGGGGATGAAAGTTTGTATGAAAAATCCCATTCCTTAAGTTATTATACTTGAAACTTGGCACAAATAAATGATAAAAGTAAATTATAAAGTTTGTCACTTAATTATTTTTCCTAAACTACCCTTTAAGGGGGATTGGGGGGTGACAAAGGTATGGAAGAATTTTAACGCGTGGTTCGATTAACTCGAAACTTAGTAAGTATTTATGCTTAAGAACATGTGGCGACAGCGCCATCTATCGCAACAGATGCGAACTAACATTGGCAATTCTGCATCGCGCTATCAAAGTTATCCGCCACATTAGCGTATATAGAAAATCCCGACTTACATATGTCGGGCAGTTAGCCCACCAGACACAACACCCGTCTGGTCGGAGGATCCTCCCTTTTCTATGGGGGATGAGGAACTTTACACCCTGTTCCTCATCACCCCCAAAAACAGAAGTAAAGAATAACGTGTACCAGGGTTTTTCGAAAATCGAACCCTAACGGGTTAAAAAGGGATAGGCATTGTGAGAAGACATTGTTTACCTAGATTAACAAATGTGGTACTTTTAGTCGCGGTAGTACGTTCCCGTGGGATATTTTCCGACATCCACGCGGGCGAAGCCGCGGGCAAAAGCTAGTTGATAATAAAATCAAAAGGTTATCATCATACAGATAACTTGACCCTAAGGTCCTAAAGTATGTAAAGGAAGATATAGTACAACCATTAGCTCACATTATTAACTTCTGTAGTGCTGTAAAGTTTTTTTTTTAATTTACTTAATAAAGGTGACAAAACGAATATGAAATCTTTAGAGCCATTTGGCTCTATACAACAGCTCACCTTAGTACGCCATCCCAACCAACAGTATTCGTATTTTTACACGACTGCGCGACGCAAAGGAGGGTACCTAATGTGTTTATCAGTCTATGTATGTTTGTTTCTATGTGGCGTTCTAGAGACCAAATGCGTAGGCCGATTTTTATCATTCTTACGTCAATCGATTCGTCTTAACCAAAGAGTATAATAATATAGATGGGTCATAACCTTGCGAGTGTCACTAAAGACATGACATGACAGTAATCAAAATTCTCCACAGTGACAACCAGACGTCATACTGTCAAAATTAATAAAAAAAAAAAAAAACGTTGAACTATGTCAAGTGGGGTGTCGTTGAATAGATATTTTAAAATCATCTTTAGGTTACTTTTATCATTTTTCATTTTGTTATGACCTACTTTCAGTGTAGGGGACACTGAAAGTAGGTCATAACCCTGCCTGTGGAGCGGGTTGGAACTGAAAGTACTACTTTTCAGTCCTAGGGTCTTTCAACTGACAACTGTCAAATTATTTAAAAAAAACTGACATACTTTTGTATGACCAAACTGTCAAAACCTTTACGGCAGTGTAGTTTTAACTATTTCTCATATAGGTACTATATAATAAAAAAAAAATTAAAAAAATCATAGATTTCGGCAACATCTTTGCCATTTTTTTAATGATGAACATGAAAAATAAGGCTTTAAAGCTGGACGACCAGAAGAAAAAAAAACAAAATCAGCGGGAAAGCGACAATCCGCTCACAACTCATTTTTTATTTAGCAAATAATGTATGTTCTTATTTTTACTTTCCTCGTATTCGTAATGAAAAGCACAGTGATTACCTCGGGTAAATTACTTATTTAGTCCCTCGAACTATTAGCGCCCTTAGTCCCTTACTACATTACGGGCGCCAAACCCCGTCTCGGGACTAAATAAGTAACTTGGCGAAAGTTACTTGTATAACAATGTACTATTGCTAAGTCCAGGGTGAGATAAATATATTGCGTGTCTGTGGACGGTGAGTAGTGTAGCTCACCGTCCGTCCGTCTTACGACTACAGGCCGAGTCGACGGCGCTTTCGTGTTCCACGCACGCCTCAAAGAGATGTCCGCTACATTGCAGGGGCCGCAATGGAAGACGACTGCCGGTGCTGAAGGCGTGTCACCCATCCACGGACCAACCCGGGCAAGCACGGATTAACGTGGAGATTCATTCGAGCGGCAGTTAATATTTAGCTATGTAGGTAAAGTATTAAGGTTCCAAAGGAAAATCATTAAAACCAAAGTGGTTACAGGTATAACATATAATTTAAATATTTTTAATTAAAAACCTAGTACATATTTAAATAATGTTTAAACAATCACTTTTCAATTTGTACATAATATTATTGCGTGTACATTTTGTCTAACGGGGAAAAAACATTTAAGAGGGAACACGGTGGTGCGATTCATACAAATGTATTCCCCTTTTAACCGATTTCCAAAAAGGAGGAGGTTCTTTTCTTCCTGAATGCCTTTAGAGCAATCTTTTATTTTTTCCACAAAATCATGGTCTACTGTAGAACAAAAAAAATATATATGACCCTCATGTGTGATGCAGCACGAGTCAGCGCGACGCCAATAGTTTCTTCGTATATCAATTGAGGGTAGCCCACGAAATTAAAATTTTTATTTTAATATTTCTATTCCACCACATAGGAGCGGCCCCATATTTAGCAGTAAACGTGAAAGGGCAATTTATCCAATATCGGGCAATGATTTAATACTGGATATGACACTATCCACTGCTTTCTACGGCCTCGATCCAGTCCTTCGGCGGTCAGACTTGCATCGGAGTCTTACCAAGGGTTCACGCCCGTCGGGGCTGCGGGATGTTGTAAGAGATACCGCGGCCTCGACAGAAAGGGCTAAGAAAGAACATGGGAGGTTTTTAATTAGTAGAAGTCTGACACTCTCTTTTGCTTTGCCCAAGAGCGGGAGGGGTTATTTGATGATTTCCCATCCCCAAAAATAAAAAGGGTAACGCTTCCGGTCGGGGCTGCGGGTTGTTCAAAATATTGCCGCTAATGCCATTTTATTTAACATACGACTTGACACTGACCGGGAAATTGCAAAAAATCGTAAGAAAATTCGAATTTCGAGGGTTACATTGTCGCCTTCACCATAACGTATTTTCCTAAACACGGAGCGGAGGCCCACCGGTATCCGGAACAGGGCCCAATCTACCGGCGGACCCGGTCAGGGCTCCGGAGAAAGGAACCTCCTAACAACAATTTGAGTCGTGTTATGGAGTACCGCTTTCTGTATCAAGCCTTTGATCCACCTGGCTAATGAGACCCTCCTCAGGCCTCAGGTGTTGGTAGAGGCTTTTGGCAAATAAGCCATTGGCTGAAACGACCATCGACACAATTATCGCTGAGTTCACATAACTAACTACATATTATTATTTTGCTAAGTCCAGGGTGAGATAACTATATTGCGTGCCTGTGGACGGTGAGTAGTAGCTCACCGTCCGTCCGCCTTATGACTACAGG